>OX459007.1:17906947-20366947 GCA_949774965.1 Diarsia brunnea
AGCTTCTATACGGAAACGATAATAATCTATTGATAAGTTAACTGTTAAGGTTAATCTCATGGAGAGGTGAAAACGATCCTACAATCTACGATTGTGTATTTTAAGGTCACTCCAAGAATCTCAAAACTTGCAATATTTATTTACTTATGCTTAACTTAGCTGACCCGTGCAACTTCATATGCGTCACACAAGGGTGGAACGGTGATATATTCAAAGATATTCATTGTAATCAAAACTATGTTACTGACTGAGTGATTTTTTTTTAGAACCTTTTAAGAGGAACAATTCCGTCATACATTATTGTTGCGTAACTTGAACCGATTACGCAGTGCACGCAACGGGCGTGCGCTGCGTAATCGGCTCAAGTAAATGTACAACGTAAATGCTCTTAAAAGGAATCATTTTTCTCCCTTTTTGTGAATAATCCGCTCTTTTTGGCCCTAGCGTAATGTTATATAGCCTATAGCCTTCCTCGATAAATGGGCTATCCTACACTAAAATATTTTTACAATTCGAACTAGTAGTTCCTGAGATTAGCGCGTTCAACCAACCATCCAAACATATCAACTCTTCAGCGTTTAATACAAAAAAGTATAGATTCAATGATTACGGTAAATCTAAATAATTATTTTAAAAAACCTTTTTATTTTATTTTACATATCTCTTGCTCTGTAAGTACACCCTTACACCCCTGAATGCCGGGGTGTATGACTATCATTACAGCATAGGTTTTGGAATTTGAAAAAAGAACTGTCATACTCATACTGCACGAAGAATATTTTTAAAAAGTTAATTTTTTTTTTCTCGGTATCGATTAATTACTCGAATCGGAATCTAGACAATTTATTTTATAAAGATTTTATTTTAAATATGGAACTATTTGTTTCCACATCGTATGTTAGATGGAATCGATTTAAAAATCAAACTGGCCAGCAAGATTTGACGCGCTTGCGTGCGTGAAAAAAAAAAGGCAGTCTACTAGTAGGCGCGAAAGCATCGCGAAAATAATTAATTTTCTTGTTTGAGTTCTTTTTCAAAAGTTTTAAACATGTCTAGTAGTACCAGTCAACTGCCGCCATTTACGATGCAAGAACCTCAAGTCACTCAAACTCAAGTCTTATCATCACAAACTCATATTCAAACTATAAATATACCTAAAAAGAACGTGACCATATCTCTTACAAATTGTAATAATTTTACTATTAAATTTAATTAAATACACATTTTTTTCTTCTTAATAAATGTTCATTGAAACCTGCTGTCTTGTTGTTTACTTACCTCACAATCGATATGTAAAGCAGAGTATTTATCTCGGGCGTAAGCATCAATTGCATACTCGGGTTAATTAGCGCCTAAACCTCGTATGCAATTGATGTCATACAGCCCTTGGTTAATAATCTACTATTAATGTGCCTTGCCTATTTATTTGAAGTAACCTCTAGATCGTAATATTGTCGTTTGTATGTTTAATTTTATAAAATTAAAATTTAAACATATCTATTGTTTTGGTAGTTGATGGGAACACTTACATATTTTTCCGAGTATTCTTACCTTCTTTATTCCGGTTTTACTAAAACTAAGCGACACCATATTCAATGCTTATAAAAACGTATTTGTACATTTTCAATACCCAGCTCGGCAGAAATTACAACTATGGTACCTACTTAAGTTTCAGTATTGATTTAGGTGACCGTGATGCTAAGTGTAAATGAAAACGGCCATTCCGATTATTATCTTAATAGCTTGCTAGCTTTATGTTCTTAGAAATGCCACGCGAACTTTTGGAATATAGCGTTACATTCAGGGACAACGTACTTTCCCATAAATGAAAGAACTCACGGAATCAGTAGTTTCGAAGATTACCGAATAACTTCAAAACATAAAAACTTTATCTCTTTATCCTCTACTAATATTATAAATGCGAAAGTTTGTGAGTATAGATGGATGTTTGTTACTCTTTCACCCCAAAAACTACTGATATGATTAGGATGAAATATGGCACACAGATCACACTAATATTATTAAGGCGAAAGTTTGTGTGTGAGTGTGTATGTTCGTTACTCTTTATCGCAAAAACTACTAAACGCATTTGGATAAAATTTAAAAAAGATAGCTTATAACCTGGATTAACACATAGGATAGTTTTTATCCCAATTTTATCTTCCCGTGGGATAATTTTCGAGTTGTAGCGGGCGAAGCCGCTGGCAACAGCTAGTAGTTTATAATCTGAATAAACATAAAGGATACTTTTTATCCCGGTAATACGATCCCGGGGAAACAATTACTGAACACTACGCGGGTGAAGCCGTGGGCATAAGCTAGTAATTTAAACGTATAGAAAACTTACCCATGTCGTCTTCTATAAATATCTCTGGACGCCTTTTGGAACAGATACTCGCCGATCCTGTCGAGTTTCTCGGGACTGGACAGCGAGTAGAACGTGAGCTTCTCCATGTTGGTCTTGACGAGTCCATCCTGTGGGTTGGCCGGGAAGATGTTGTCCACCAGCCGCTTGTAGCGAGGCCGGAGAGCGGAGCAACAGCCGCAGCAGCCTGGAAAAAGGTGGAATTAGAGTATTTGGTCATTCAAAAAAATTGGAAACCACTGGCCGTTGGTCTTTTCTGATTAATTTCGCTGCGCGATCCAAGACAGTTAAATCGTTTCTCTGGAACTTCATCGAGCTTCGAATCATTGTCTCGGCGCTTTTCTTGTGGTCGCCACTATTGATTCTGGCTAACAGGAGTTACAGTGGTTTGGGAATAGTGCGGCGGTGGCTACTTGTGAACGAGCGCGGACTCGTGGCTAGCTCTTAAACGATTGCTTTCATATTTTTTTCCTAACTCACTCACAAAATGCTAGACGCTTGAGCGAGTAGCTGTTGATTCTGGCTAATTGGAGTTACAGTGGTTTGGGAATAGTGTGGCGGGCTTGTCCCATTAAAAAAAAGGCGCGTCGACTTGCAAACCTCCTCCTTTTTCAATATACGGTCTGTCACTTCCCACCCTTATGAGCTAAGCAATAAGGTTGGAAACTGGTCGACCGTCAGTGAACTCGGTAGTACCTATGTTTTGTTGATTTTTTCCGCAAGAGTAGTTATTTCCCGATTTTAATTTCTAGATTAATATATAATTCATTTTATTACATAATAAACAATATAAAATTCGCACTTGTATTTCCCACAAAGATAGGGCCCGTAAAATACAAGACTGCACAGGATTTTGGGCCTTATTATTTTGATATTTTGTACAAAAATGATGGGTTGATTGTGGAGACTGCAGAAATGTCCCCGTACCCCTGTCAGATGTGACGAGGAGGTACACCGTGTCAACAAGTGTCATAGACCAGTCGGCGGAGGACATCCATGAGCATTTTTAAACAAAAAATGTTATACAATATTTTTTTTTTGTTTATTATCATAATTTCACACTTGTAATCCCCGAAGGGTTAGGCAGAGGTTACCTATAAGTTCACTCACATTTTGCTAGTTATGTTCCAAGTAACAGGTGGCGAGTCTTGAAAAAAATGTTAGGAAAAAAAATTAAATTGTGCCATCGAGCTGTCAGCCATCGCAGGGCACAGTTTATCATTGGTTGATGACTTGCCTACTTTATCAAGTACCCACTCCATGTGTGTAAGCTGGGTGAATGAGCCCAGTTTTCTTGTATTAACACACGTTCACCTCAAAGACTAAGAATGAATAACAAAAAGATGTTTCCTCTTAGCAACTGTCATTTTATCTTAATGTCATAACATTTGTGCGGAGGTTGGACAACTTCAAGCTGCCAAAACATGAATTAAAAAACTTTAAAATTGCCAGTATGTAAACGTCGTTAAACGTTCTTACGCTATTCTTTTCAAATTAATTTTGTAGCGGTATCCAAGACAATTAAATCGTTTCTCTGGGACTTCGTCGAGCTTATTGTCTCGGCGCTTTTCGGGTGGTCGCCACTGTTGATTCTGGCTAACAGGAGTTACAGTGGTTTGGGAATAGTGCGGCGGTGGCTACTTGTGAACGAGTGCGGACTCGTGGCTAGCTATAAAACGATTGCTTTCATATTTTCAAACTCACTCACAAAATGCTAGACGCTTGAGCGAGTAGCTTGTGGCCAAGCAGATAAACTAGATTACCGGCTCAGTAGTAATATCTATTTCCATGTTATTAAATTGTCAACGAGTTACATATTCAAGCGCCAGACAGACGGAGAATTTTGCAAATCTTTTTGTAATTTTATACTCGGGCAACATCATTTTAGTAAAATTTGATAAGCTGAACAATCTTGACACAATTATCAATGCTCAGACAATAAGTGATCCTTATTGAATCCTTATCGTAACAATACTTACATGTCATGTACAACGTCCTACTGACTATGAAACACGCTCGATGAGCGATTTTTCTCATTGGCATCATTTTGGCATTAATTTATGGCACTATTTTCAAACACAGCACTATTTATCACATAGGTATCACTGATTTTGGAGATTCTCAGTCCGCTTTTGTTTGTTTTTTACACGTATGTTACACATACCTTATTTTGTTCCATCTTTCGCTTATGTTGCCCTGGTATTCCGAGCAGGTTTCTAGATGATTTTCAATCAATTACGAAGAGCGTTCAATGAGAAGTCATATTAGATACATTGATGGAGTATGAGCACCAGATTAGTCTTTTAATTTTGGGGTTCTTACTATTATAAAGGCAAATTAAATCGCAAGGTATTTTGTTGTGGTAAAAAGGGGCCGAAAAACTATTTCTAAAAGTAGGAACTCTAAATAGTTACCGACTTATTTCATTTTAGAGTTTCAGTACAGTAATTAAATAAATATGGCTTTTAATTTATTTAAACAGCCAGCACATGTTGTACTTTAATTATGCACGTTTAAACTGAGCTGAACACATCACTGAGTCACATCATAGATCATCATCACTTTTTACATTTCAAAATAATAATAATATTTAAATACTAATTAAGGTAGGTCAGGGTTCCCGTCGGGGCTGCGGGTTGTTCGCAAGAGATACCGCGACCTCGACATGAAGGGCTAAGATCCTTCTTAGCCCTTCATGTCGAGGCCATGGTGACATGGGTGGTTTTTTAGTCAATAGAAGTCTGACACTCCCTTTCGCTCTGCCCAAGAGCAGGAGGGGTTATTTGATGAATTCCCAACCCCAAAAAAAAAAAAGGTAGGTCAGGTTTTCAAAAAATGCACTCTATGTCATAAGTGTTTACCATAGATTGTCATGTACTTTTGTGTGGCATTGTATCGATTGATATTTATGAGGAAAAGCTGTATTAGGAATTAATCACATTTTTATCATGGACGATAGCACGTTTATGTACACTAAATACGCTAAAATAGTTTTTTTTTTAATAATCAACCTTTACTCATTTTGTTTAAGTAACAATTGTCACGAGAAAACTAAGTTCTGACATAATTTTGAGTCGAAGAACAAAAACTACTGTTGTATTTATTCTTGATTTATTTTTCACCACATTTCCACTTTTTTTCAACACAACACTTTATTTACACACATTTATTTTATTCCTAGTTCTATCAAGTTTTTAATACGAGTGTTATCTTAATTTTATTTGTTTGTTAGACGGCACAACTGTGTCACACGATTTAGCATCGAGCACTGGGATCATGCTCCAATGATAAGACTACCGTGATAACAGAACTAGGGCCGACTCCACACTCATACCTATAAAGATTTCTGATATCGGAATAAAAAGTGCGTTTTCAGTAAAACGTGCGATCAATAATGCTTAGCTCTTTTAAGGCTTGTATTCACGCCAATGACCTTGTGCATAGCTAACTACCCCTCTCAGTCGTAGACACGTACTTTAAACGGACGCATTTTTCATCACTACATCACTACATAGTATAAAACAAAGTCGCCTTTTCTGTCCCTATATCCCTATGTGCGCTTAAATCTTTAAAACTACGCAACGGATTTTCCAATAGATAGAGTGATTCAAGAGGAAGGTTTATATGTATAATACATGCATCATATACTAAGGCAACATTGCTAATTTTAGAGGTTTCTAACGTGATGTCGTAAATTAACCTATTTTTTTGGGCTTATTTGGCAATTTAGCAAAAACGCTGCCTAAACCCTACGAGTTAGATCAAATTAATGTACTACAGTATTGTACACAATAAAAAGGTCTACAAAAAAATCCGCGATGGTATATGTTTATATTTTAGGGATAACACACATTATGTAAATTAAACAAATATTTTCGGAGATATTACAAATTTAAAATTCGCGTTTGCGGCGGGGGCGGTACCGGTCGGTGTATTGATTCCCCGAATCCCTCTGATACCATCGGATTTACCCTTCCAATTTAAACGTTTACAGTTTCCGGTAAAGACATCTTTTGCAATGACCATTAATAAATCGCAAGGTCAAACCTTCAACGTTGCAGGCTTAGATTTGAGCGTTGACTGTTTTTCACATGGCCAACTGTATGTCGCTCTTTCAAGAGTAACCTCAAGAGAAAACATGTTTGTATTGTCTAATGACAAGAAAGCTGTGAACGTTGTGTATAAAGACATCCTGTAATATATTAATTGTTGTAAAAATAAAATAA
This sequence comes from Diarsia brunnea, assembly GCA_949774965.1. Classification (NCBI taxonomy): domain Eukaryota; kingdom Metazoa; phylum Arthropoda; class Insecta; order Lepidoptera; family Noctuidae; genus Diarsia; species Diarsia brunnea. The sequence goes on from OX459007.1 coordinate 17,913,539, forward strand.
ATACCTAGGTAAAAATGTAAAAAGTAAATAAGTAAAAATGTGTAATGTAATAAAAATTGTATGAATTTAGATATTCCAAAGATAGCAGGAAATCTTCATAGTAAGTATAGGAAAAGAGGAATTGTTTTACTCCAAATTTAATGCGTGCAGGCCAAGGGCAGTCATGAATGAATCAAAAATACTGGATCGATTTTAATCATGTTTTCATTGAGTGACATAGGCATATATATTTTATGCCCGTGCAAAGTTGGAGCGGGCCGCTATGTTTTTATATACAACGTTCATAGTTTTTCTGTAGTGTATTTAATTTAGTATCAGCATTGCACCCGTGCGAAGCCGGGGCGGGTCGCTAGTTTATTATAATTAAAATAATACATATTTTTGAAAAGTAACAAAACCAAATTATTTTCCTTTGTATTTCAAAGCAGTAGATATTTTTTTTATATTATTTTGTTAAAAAATGAAGGAGTAAAATGGTTCCATTCAACGATTTGGAGGTGATTTTGTGGGTTTTTTTTCTTATTATGTGATACCGATAGAAAAATTATGGCTAAACCAAATTACGTGTCAATATCATGTAGATTACTAACAATTTTTGTCAGATGTAATTTCTTTGTAAGTGCCGGTGAAAAACTGCTTCATCTGCACGCTGTGTTTTTAAGCTTTAACTGACTGATTGTATATGCGTAAATAAAGATGTTCATGTTTTATAATTTTCATTTCAGTAATGGATGGTGAACCACATACAACTAGAGAGTGGAAGCTGGTGTCCTGGCAGTGGGAAAATAATAGGCAGTGATCCTATTTATTATTATATTTTGAACGGGAATAAGCAACGTAATCTCTTATTAGCAGTAACTAGTTATGCAACCTGAACCACAACGTGTGATCACCGTGAGAGCATAAAATGCACCGTTGCAGTTTAGGGTGGCCCCTCTAGAACCTTCCATGCATTTTTAACCGACTTCCCAAAAAGGAGGCGGTTCTCAATTCGATCGGTATGTATTTTTTTCTTCTTCTATGTATGAACATCGATTACGCCGAGATTTATTATCAGATTTACGTCATCGATTCTTTTTTAGTTTGATGCGCAATAGTTGCCAAAAAATTTGACATTGTTTGACCCAGTACTTTTCATTTTATGAACATTTTTTTTTATTTATGAACATTTTTCGATTATGTGTGTCCGCTAATAACTTCGTCGTTTATAAACCAATTTTGATGATTATTTTTTTATTGTAAAGAAGATATTTCAAGGCTGATGCCATGATATAGAAACCGGGACCTGGTGTTGGGATCCCACAGAAATCGAGGCTGATTTTTCTTCTGAAGTTTATTTTCACTTTTTGGTGTTTTTGAAGTCGGTTGTTTTTTTTGCAAAAAAGTTTTTTTTGTTAACTTAGCAGATAAGTAGCGGTAAGTCCCACATGTAGCGACTAGGTTTAGTATTAGATATTATACGAGAGCATGAACTTCTGCACCTAATGTAGGTAACTCTTCTCTTTCATTTATTATGGGGTGACTGGTATCGTTCACTGATCATCCTTCATAATAATGCTTCCAATAACTTGACCCATACCTTCCTTTTTTATAGTTTTGTGTTTTTATAATTTAAAAATTGTGTTTTTCATAGTAAATAAGGTAGTTTTAAGACCGCGCTATCGCATTAGGTGTACACCTGACCCGTCGGGTCTGCGTGTTGTTCGAAAGAGATACCGCGGCCTCGGCACAAGGCCTAAGAAGGAACATGGGTGGTTTTTAGTCAGTAGAAGTCTGACACTTCCTTTCGCTCTGCTCAAAAGCGGGAGGGGTTATTTGATGATTTCCCACCCCCTAAAAAAAAAGGTGTACACCTGTAATGATAGTTGTAAGGGTTTAAATAAATAAATTGAATACGCAAAATAAAACGGCACGAGTATTGGCAGACTAACAACCAGTTAGTTAGAAGGATTTATTATTTATTTAAATATTTTTAAAGTATCTGCTTAGTAAACAGGAACACTTTTGAATACTAAGGACAGATTTGCATGACACGAGTATCGATGCCCTAGCGTAGCTTGAATCAAAGAGCTACAGCACGTAACGGGATGTTCACAAGTGCAAAGTACAACTCGGTACTGCGGGTGACTGATAATATCTGTATCAGTTAGTGATATCTAAACTCCATTCATTTCTACACGATCCTAATGGGATAAGTATGACAGTTGGACCACTTTCCATCTGACTGTTACTTCAAAGACAAGATGCAGATGCAGAGATAGTCAGTAGAAGTCTGACACTCCCTGCCACTCTGTCCAGCAGGGCTATTGCGTATCTTTTTAAATGCCAGTGGCTTTCATAGGTGTCCATCGATTAACTGTCAAATGGTTCCATTTTGTACCAAACCATAACCATTTGACAGTTAATCGATGGACACCATGATAGCCACTGACATTTAAAAAGATACGCAATAACCCTGCTGAGCGAGAGGAGCCAATGATGATTTACTACCCTCAAAAAAAAAAGAAAAAAAGGGATACCTACCTATGTCTGTCTAGCAGAAGACCGACGGGCAAAGTTGAGTTGATGTCGAAAAAATATCGAAAATGGGAGTCCTTAATACATTTTCTAAGGTGCTCAATACTTTGTATTTCGTTATTTTGAGTTTAAAAAACTTTTACGTAAATTAAAAAAATAGACGAAAGATATAATCAGGAGTTTGGGTTCAAAATACCAATGTCTCCTGTATTACTATGTCCTTGTGTCCAAAAAACATCGTTATTGTTATTGACTAAACTGTCTTTTAGATTTAATCAGAAAATAACAACCAAGATACGATCTAATTCGGTCAGTAGTAATTACTTTCTACAGGTGAAAACAACATAATAAATTCACTGACTCATTGAACTACGTATTATTCTACATGTTTACATAGGTTTGTTTAGTCTAGACTTTGGATTTAGTGTTAGGTCATCAAAATCATGAGATAACTATCTACATCGTTGCACTTGAGACGAATATGCAGCTAAGTAACGTATCAAATCTGTGTAAGTATTACTAGAAAATAGGTAAGCAGATCCAGTCATATATGGAACTCATTAACCTTTTGAACGCCAGAGTAAAAACGTATCGCCGTACCCCTGACGCCAGGCCACTTTTTCTGTCAAATGACCTTCATAAAAAATAGGGATTCCAAAACTTATATCGATATACAACTGAGTTTTTATTTTCGTCTTTAATTTTCTAATAAACCGTACTCACGACACTGAAATTTTATTTAACCTGCCACTATATTCCAATATAGTAATCTTTACACAGCATTTAACAGAGACTATCAATGAAAAAGCAGATATTAGAAAACTAAAAAAATATTGTTATTACAATATGGTTACAACACTATTCAACATGACTTGTCTTGGTATTGTGACAATGGCGTTGCTTGCCAGTCAATTTTATGACATTCTCGCATCTGAATTAGGGATGTAGCAGTGTACACGTTGGTTATCGATGCTAATAAGTATTCGTATCTAATATAATACCTATCCATATCTAAAATACGCAAGGATTTTAATGTAGTAATAAAAAAAAAATTGAAATCAGTATTTTAATTATTGTTTTTTTTACATGTAAAAAATACGCAGAAATAATTTAAAAATCATAATAATAATTTTAATCGAATTGAGGTATGACATAAGTCATTTACAGCCTTTAAACTTTGAAGATGAGCCCAAAGACCCCCGCAATAAAGCGTTCGCAAGACTCGTCGCTCATGAACTTGATCAAGTCCCAGTAGCCAAACGATCGGTGACATACACAAATATAATAAATTTGATTAGAAAAGCGAGACAGCAAAAGGACTTGGATGATATCAGTCTGCCAAGCTACCAAGATTCTGATTAATATGAAAGTGATTAAAAAGACGATGATAGATTAGGTGTTAATTATTTATAATCATAAATCATTACTAATACAAAATTAAAATCACAAAATTCTATAAAGCTTTTTATTTTTCCCTATAATTATTATCAGAAACCAAAATTTATTATGTCCGCTGTTTGTACACGACAATCTATGTACCTACATACTTCGGAGCGGCCATATCGATATCGGCCTGGCCACGACTCCGGTCTAAGCCAAGGCGGTAAATTGTGTAGAATAATAATACGTACACTACCTGGTTCCGTCTTAGTAGTATATTTAAAATGAATATTTTTTTAATTAGGTTAGCTTACATATTAGGTGCATACTATGATTACTACCTTTATTAATGCATACCTAAATAATTACCTATGTAGACAGTGTGCGCTAGTCTAGGTACGACATTTTTCTCATTCGTAAGAGTTATATAAAAAAAACAAGAACAATAAGGTCAGATAATATTTTCAACGATGTTTCATATCATAAGTAAATCTAATAAAAGAGAAAATATTTCAGGTGCTTATCAAAGGCTGTATCGTTCTTCTATAATAGTGTGGGTTACTTGTTGAAAAAATTTCGTTTAAGAAATTACTGACCTGTTTTTGTCCCTAATAAATAAATTAAAATGTTGATATAACTAACATTTTTGATCATAGTTTTTAAAATAACTCACCTCTAAATCATCTTCTTGTAATGATTCCGCTTCCGAGAACTCTTCGTCATTTCCAATTCCTTCTAATATTCGAAGAAGTTCTTCGGTAGTCATTAGACTCATGATCGCAGTAGGTATATAACTAACACGATATTTTAATAATAAATACTACAAAAAAAAATATTAAAGCACTTCACTAAAGTTAATCGCCTGCGCTTACGACGTCACCGTTGTGTCATAGATTTATGACTATGGCGTACAAGGGACTGATAATATTGGTTTGCGCTAGGGATGCGCAAAAGATGAGTTTAACAAGTGTCGATATTAGACATTTGCATATTTTATTTTTGATTGTGTAGCTAGAGGCATGGTTGTATTAGGCTGAGTTGTTTTAAAAATACATTTTATTTCTCCTGATACTAACTTATACACAAATAATATACTCTGGACTAAAATTTCATATTCATCTTCTTAAGTTTTTATTGATTTTACAATCATACGTCACAACACTAGCTGTCACATATAGCAGACTACGGCGTGTGAGACACTCCTTTTATACGCGTTTAACATCTACTTTTAAAACAACAAATTTCTCGATATTGGTGGTTTATTTATATTAGTTTCATGCAATACAATATAGACGGAAGCTTAAACTTTTAAATTATATAAATAAAAACACACAAAAGTAATGATTAAATTGTTTATTTCATAATATGGTGCGACGTGTATTTTGTCATATATTTGTGACGTTGGCGCTCAGGGTAAGATTTCGTTTGTCACATATATGTGACAATGGCGTTCAAAAGGTTAAATAATACAAAAATAGCTCAGCCCGCTAGCAATCTCGGAGCGTTCCTATTATAGGTGCATTTCCGGCCCTCTAAACGTGTTCTATAATTCCTGAGACAGTTCTAAGTTCTACCGTACTTAAAATACTAATAAGTTTGTATTGGCCATTGTAGTGCATATTAATATAATCAAGCCTATGTAGATTGGTAAGTAGATGCCGAAAGATATTAGGAAAAAATTGGCGCATGCGAACAACGCCTTAGTTTAACAGAATTTAGTAACTAAATCAATCATTTTTATTGGTAGGCACAGTTAGGACAAGTTTATCTACGCGGAGTTCGATAAATATTCACTAAACCCTTTAATATTTTTAACTTTATAACAATACATTATTTGCTACACAACTCGGCCGAGGAGATAGTTAAAATCATGAAAACCGGCCCTAAGAACATCCCTTCAAGTACACTGAAAATCCTGGTGATTACAACTGGGTATAAAACCGCACAATAATGATCAATTTATTTCCGCCATAAAACAACAATGTAAACACCACAATATTTAAAACCACTGCACTATTTATTAGCCTCATTTGAAATTAGGTCAACTAATGTGGGTAGTTCGAAATTATCCTGCACCATAACCAATCAAAAATACCAGGGCCACATAACCAAAAAGAAATTCTCTATAGTTCGAACCTATTGATTGTAAACCTATAATAAATATCGGCACTGATCGGCAGTGCACTGCGCTCGGGTCGCGGGCTCAGAACAGACTAGCTAAATATAAATCATTGAACACTCACCGAAAATAGATTGTCCGCTGGAAAGGGATGACTTAAAGGGTGACATGTGACATATTTGTAGTTTGTTGATCTTTTTTCTATAGATAGAACATCATAGGCACGTGTTGGGACGTTCCCTCTCATACTGTATTATGTCGGGAGTAGATGACCGACTAGATTATGTCGTGCCCAACTAATTGGAGGTTCAAGGACTTGAACGAAGCCGACGAAAGAGCTGTTCAGGTTGCTACGTACCCCGTCGGTGCTGCGGGTTGTTCGAAAGAGATACCGCGGCCTCGACACAGTACTAAGAAGGAACATGGGTGGTTTTTAGTCAGTAGAAGTCTGACAAACCCTACCGCTCTGGCCAGAGCGGGAGGAAAAGTAGGAAAAAAAGTTGCTACGTACTGGATGGACAAAATTTGAGTTGTCGACTCGGAAAGACTAATAAAAAACCGGTCAAGTACGAGTCGTACTCGCGTATGAAGGGTACCGTACCATTGTAGTTGGGAAGCCCCGTTCAATTTGTTGTTATAGGGCAACAGAAATACAGATTATTCATAGTTTTTATATAAGCCGGAAATCTTTTTAAAATGTGTTAATCTCAAAAACTTCCCGCTGGCATAATTCTTTACATAACTGTAGGTGCATACATCACTCATAATAAAAGGTATTCAAATCAATAATAAAAGGTTCAAAATTCACCCTAATCCGTAAGACAAACAGGCGACACGTGGGTGTACTGTACACCTTATACATCTGCCTATAACTTCAGAATATACAAGTATGATGGTAACACAAATACTATGTAATTGAAATTAGCGATAATCCCCAATGTCAGTCATGCATGCATGATGTTGACAGATACACAATATAGTACTCCTACTCAAAAAAATCTCAATCATAATTATGATGTAGGTAATTAATGCCAAATTTTTCTCTATTACCATCTGTGGAGTGTGCCTAACGCCATGGGTAAAAGGCATTAGTTAATGTATGTATTTTAAAATAAAAATGATATTAAAACAGTGAAGTGACAGACTTTTTTCACAGCCCAGAATTCCGATTCATACAGTACGACAGGTCTAATCACAAACTTGTATATTTTCCCCTTTAACTTGAGGGGCATCCGTGGGTCACAAGTTGTTCCAGTGACCTGTCGCCATTTCATCCATCCTTATTTATAAGGTAATTAAGCTATGTTACAATTTTCAATTTTCTCTGGAACTCTGCTATCTCTTCTAATCAGATAATAAGTGTGATAATATCGTATTAGTTCATCTAGATAATTATGTAGTTATTTAAGTGATATTTGAACTTCCTAGTTAATATCGTGTAGGAGATTATTAACTTATGAATTAAATAATGATAAAAAGGTTTATCTACAAGTTTATAATTAATATTTCTTCTGAATGAATGATTTATCCATTTAATACCAGGAATGAATTCATAAATATTATACATTGTGCATGTTTAATATTTGCCCTTCATTAACCTTTTGAGCGCCACAGTCGTCTATAGACGACAAATAAAAATGTGCCCAACACGCCACCGACGTCTATAGACGACAAAAAAACTTTTTTTTTTTAACTTTGTAAGTACTGTATAATGCAAAACAGTGTCAAATAATATAAAATAATGATTTTGAAATTTTTGTGCCTTGGCGCTGAGGGCAAGCTTTTTCGTTTTTGACGTGGCGGCCAATAGGTTAAAATATACGTAACTTTATTTGTATGATGAAATTAATATTCACATAAATTGTGGCAGGTTTGTTAACAAAAATTCACCGACGTCACATCAAATAAAAAACAGTAATATTGAAAAAAGTATTTATTCTAAACTTAAATTTAGTTTACAGTCTAATGTTTTCTCTTATCATCCCTAGCATCCCTGTTTGACTTAGATCGTTCATAGTCATCGTACTTCCGTGACATCCCACGGCCACGCTTGTCATCCACCCTGCTACGTTCACGAGAACGGTCCATCTCCCTGTCTCTGGAGCGAGACTTGTGTCTTTTACTACTACTACTAGAGTAGCTCTTACGTTCATATGGGGAACGAGATCTGCGGTCCTTCTTTGATTTATGGTTGCTATGGTACTTGGATGACAAGGGAGGAGTTTTTGGTGACTTATCTTTCCTAGAATCCCTTTTGTTACTTTCTTTAGATGTTGACGCAGTGGGTGAGTCCACTTTCTTCTCATCTGCTTTATTGTTCTCTCGTTCCTTCTGAGCTTGGATATGTTTGTTAGCCTGGTACAATTTGCGTAATAAGTCGACTTTGCACTCTAACTCCTCTGGGTTGACTTTACTTCTCTTGTACAGCTGCAAAATGCGAACACAGACTTCTCTTATATCATCTTCTGGTACTTTGAACAACAGAAACCAGTGAGGGTTGTTTGGTAGAGGCAGACCAATCTTGCGTGCTGTCAAGTATATGCAAGCACAAGCGATAGTCTCCGGTGGGAACCTCATGAATACATCAGTCCTCAAAGCATCATTCATGTAGTTCCATGCCATTTGCATCAGTTGCCGATTCTTCTCATACTGCAGCAGCTGCAGATACACCACAATAAGCTTGTGTGGGTGCTTTACATGGACACAAAACCCTAATTCCTTTAGAATTCTTCGCTCAGCCTTAATAACTTGGTTCTTCAGTTCAATGTAGTTTTGATCCACAATCAGGGGAGCAATATTTTTCTGAGCTCTCACTTGTTTGATGTGATGGAAGACATTGATCACGTCTCTTATTCTACACGGCTTTTCCTCAACTTTAGATGCTAAGTAAATGCTGCCCATAGCCATAGTTTCCATGGGGTATCTTACAAATGATTTCGAATAGTAGAACCGCTGGAGGTAGATTTGCCCAGTTGCCATAGCAACTTGGGGCAGCTTAAGCAGGATTCCGGCGGTTTGGATCATCTCACATCCTAGAATACGAAGATCTGTCTCCGTTTCGATGTCAAGGCCGTCAGTTTGTGAGGGCGTTTCCTTGAACACATTTTCAGGTAAAAGGCAATTGTACAATGTTAGTACAATCTTCCCATAGGTCTTCTGAACTTTGGCAGGCGTTGCCGTTGCCGTTTTTGCCAAATTTTGCACTGTTGTAGCCGTCATTTTAGGAATTCGGATCCTTTCACTTGTTGAACAGTTTTGGTATGAAACTTCTTGAAATGGTGAACCAAATCACATTTCTAGCACAATCTATCACATTTAGACGCAGTTTATTTAATAATTAGAGAGATATTCAATCCAAAATGAGGAAAAACGCCATGAAAACACGCTAAAAAGATGACAAGTAAAGAAGCAAGATGGCGCCACCCAACGTAACATATGTCAAAGTCCAGTTTGGTAAACAAATTCCTAATTACATCCCGTAATAATGCAAATAATGAAATTTGGACATACCAGCCATAGTTTCCTTTTCCTTACGTGCTAAGGTTAGTGCTTAAAAAATTGCTTTCTAGCATAAATCTAGAATTGAAGACACAGCCTCTGAGTCAGGCGATCGATTTCTGTAGGGCGCGTTCCAGTTTTACTGGACCAGAGACAAAGTTTGTTTACGACTCATTTAACTGTTGGCCTTTTTAGAGTTATTTGGACATTCTAGTTACAATAACTAATATCATGATAATTTAAAGTAAACGAGTTATTCTTGAGTTATTACAATTTTTATACAAGTTTGATTTGTATTTTACTTTGGAATTTCGTAATGTTTGACAGCGTGAAGTTAGCGGAGCTACGCACCCTTGGCGGCAATTACAAGCAGGTAATCAATAATGCAGATAGAAATAACAAAAAACCATTCTTGAACATGAGCCAATAACGCTTAATTTAATTATATAAGACTTTGGCTAGGTGTAATATATTGAACAAAATACTTACAGCCAGGATCTGTACATTTTTGAACAAATGAGTCCAGAAAATCGTGGCCCTCCCCAGCTTCAAAACAACATTTTACGAACGACATCTTTAAAACGATTTATAATTCAACAGTTTAGTAATTATTTTAACAGGGAAATATAGAAGAAATAGTGTAAAATTTAAAACTTCATTATTTTGATTATTACTCAAACACAGCACGTAATTATGTAAATATTTTTTAACACTTTGGACAATATCTAACAGGGATTTCAAGAGACAACATATTATTTAAGCTCTTCATTAACACAATACTATTATCAAAATAAATGTTTTCTTAGAACTATTATTCAAAAATATTATATTGCTCTATATTGTAACGTTAAAATTGACTAGAATTAACAAAAAATGGGTCGACGATGTCACATTTCGGAAGCAAGGTGATTTTTTCATCTAAACTGAATGTCAATGCGATCATAATAACATGCTATCCGACGGATTTACAATGTTCCGAATTCAAGTCACGTCCCTAGTAACAGGTGTCTAGCCAAGTTTGTAGGATAATGCGCGGGAACGTAAAATTCATGTTTCATAGAGTAAAAAAGTAAAAACCAGAGACGCTACTAGTTGTAAGTATTTTAGTCCACCTACTCGACACTAGATGTCGCTAACTGTAGTATCACTATTTGACAACAGATGGTACTGATTGCAGGCCTAGAGAGAAAAAAATAGGGATTTTTTAAAATTTCTTTCTTTGTTGATTTTTTCTTGTCTGAATTTCTTTGATATTTAGGAAAGCTAGAACAACATTTTAATAAAAAGAACATTATTCTCACCGTAACAGGACAATGTGAAAAATTTGGTGTACGGTGCCTTGGTAGATTAGAAATACTACCTACAGTACCTACCTACATTACCATACATGTAAAGTACATAATATATCCAGTATCCACAGGCGTGTAACTGTCTTAAGCCCTAACACGTATCTAGTTATCTGAGATCTAAAATGATACAATGTCTAGATGCGGTCAATAATGTAATATTTTATGTTCTAATCAGGTATTAGTGGACACGCGGTGGGTGGAGCAGTGACAATACGACACCGGGTGCGTGCTGCCTTATCTAGGAGTACACTCGAGTGCTACTGTACTTTGGATTTTATAACCGCGGTATAGTCTGATCAGAAAATTGATCTGGTAGGGATCGGAAGATCTTTCGTATCGTGTTATGTCAGCGGATTGTATGCTGGCTATTAGTTTCCTATAGAGATACTAATCCTAGCCAAACTCTGATACATGATGTTCGAACCTGAACCATAATGATATTTCACACTCTTTTCCCACCTAGGCTCTTGTTTTCACCTCTTCTCTAACCACCTCATGCAGATAATCTCCCACATCCATCCTCCCACCAAACATGCATGAGTTCCTAGAATTCTCTACATACTCCGGAGTCCGGACAGAGGTTGACCGAAGCAAGGCAAACCTAATTCTGGTTGGCATTAACAAACAACTCCACTCTAGAGTGCGAAAGTGCTGTTCTACAAAGGATATGTCCTACGTGTCCTGTTTTTTTGTTCGTTACAGACGTTAATGAAATTGATGGAAGGTATTAACCTCGCTCCCGTCGGGGCTACGGGTTGTTGGAAAGAGATACCGCGGCCTCGACACAAAGGCATAAGAAGGAACATGGGTGGTTTTTAGTTTTTTTTTAGTCTGACACTCCCTACCGCTCTGCCCAGAGCGAGAGGAGTCATTAATTGATGATTTCCCAACCAATTTTTGGACCGCTTCAATCGTATAAGACGGGGTATACTAAGGAAAGAAAGAAAATTGTGTTTATTTGGCATTGATGAAAACTAATAATGCCAGAAGGGTCACTAAAGCATAATGCCAGATGCTAACACAGTGTGCACAACTTGACGCTGCTGCCTATGTACTCCAAACAGCGTGTGCATACGACTGTACCTATACTATCCGTTTCGTTTAATAGGAAAGCCGTGTTATTCTCATTATGAGCTTCATGTAGCGCTTTATACGACACGCCTTTAGAAAGTACACAGTACACACATTGCAAACATTCTATTTTATTACTTATTATCTTATGTTTCGGAATGGTCACTCGGTGCTACAGTTGCAAATATGTCGTCATCATAACTTATTTGGCGTAGTAACCACATAACTCGTTGTTTTCATAATTTTGTTAAATGAGTCTAGGTAGTGGGCGACTTTGAACTTTTTACTATCCTTTCAGGGGGTGAAAGTGCTCTTGTGTACAGACAACTTTAATGTGGAACGAAGTCTGGAATTTTGAAATAATTTAAGCAAGTTAATGCCTATTTTTTGCCACATTCTACTAAAAGTTGTTTGATTTCAAAGTGACCTGCTTTATGCCAAAATTTCAGAGTTCAGATTTCTAGAATATTCGATCGATTGAAAATGGGCTTTGTTTTTTGTAATATTCAGAAGTCGATTAAGCAGTTAATAAGAACGAAATTATTGGCATTGATGTTCGGTACTGAATAAAGAAAGAAGTTCTTCACAGGGTGGCCGGTAGGAACTGGATAAGAATCTCCCCGGATCGAATCAGTTCGAATCGAAAGAGTGTGGAGATGTGGTGCATGTATCGAATCAGTTTGGCTAAAGTAAAAAATTAGTATAAGAAGACGTTTGAATGTGGCGTCTGTGACAGAAAAGTTGAATGGGAATCATCTGCATTGGTATGAACGCGTGCTGGAGACGGAAGAAAATAATGCATGTGGCCATTGATATAAAAACTAAAGACACGGTCGTCCGAACATTTGCTCGGCGCGTTCGCCATACAGAGAATCGGTGTAGTCTGCTCGTAAACGTAACCTTGTATAAACGGCGTGGTATAAAGAACATAAATAAAGCTTTTAATAAAATTTACGACCGCACCCGAAGAGAGCCGATCGTGGACTAGTTCACTTCGGCTTAGGAAAGACCGTTTTAGGACCAAGTTCTAGGCGTCATTGTAACATGCGGTCCGCCCAGTCCTTACGCAGTAATATATAATATAATAAGTCAATGCATGTGGCTAAAAGAATTCATGTTGTTGCATGGCGATCGCGAGGAACATAAAAAAATATGGTCTGTAAGGAATTAATGATATGAAATTAATAGAAGTAATGATAGGACATGTGACAAAAATGTTTCAAAAGTGCCTTACAAATGTTAATTGTATGTCCAATGGTAAACTGCTGTTGATGATGGTCACTAACCTAACCTAATCTGAAATTCTATGAACCGAAGAACACGTCACAGCGTCTAGCGTGGGTCTTCGCGGTTATATCCTTATTAGGAAAGATTGGTAAAACGCATTAAAGATCTCTCATCTATATTTAAACATAACAGTCATATAATTCGCAGAAGTTCCTTATTTTTACCGCTGTTATAGTCACGGTAAAGACTGGTAGACAGCCAATAATAAAGAAAAAATGTAAAAGGTAAAATGACGTACGTGTTCATTTGTTTTTACAAGAACAAGAAGGTTGGGATAAAGATCGAAGCACTAATTGTCCAAAAACTTCAGGAAAATAGACCTTATGCCTGAATTACCTTTTTATTTTAGTGCCAGTGATTGTTACAGAAAGTACTTGGAGAGGTTTCCAGGACCCAGGACCCCTTAACCTATATTGTTAATATCCCACCTGCAGGGCTATTGCGTATCTTTTTAAATGTCAGTGGCTATCATAGTGTCCATCGATTAACTGTCAAATGGTTCCATTTTGAACCAAACCATAACCATTTGACAGTTAATCGATGGATACTATGATAGCCACTGACATTTAAAAAGATACGCAATAGCCCTGCTGATCCTCTAAGGCTTACAAGGGTTACCTTTGTACACCCACATTTCAACAGCTGTGTTTAAGTAGTGCGAGGAGCCTACTAAGATTAACTGGCCAGAAGTTCTGACTTCTGTTTGATCGTGAAATAATAATACGTAAACAGTATGCTGATTCTTTATCCGAGAATCGTTCAACATTTACGTAGATCATTAGCTACATTATCAAACGTCTGTAATTTCATAACAATGATTAATAATGGCTCAATAATGATTGGCGTTAAGGCATTATATCGTTTGTATGAATGCGAGATTTTTATGCTTAAAAGTTTATAAAAAGTCTTTCGGAGAACTGACCGCAGGGCGCCAACACACAAAAACGAAACTTGTCGACTAATGACTCTCGTCCACACATGACATCATGCGTTATGTCTCTAATCTCAACATTAACCAATTTGGCAGTATGACAAACACCTTCGTTCGCCCAAAAGCAACTCCAAGCCGTTTTCCTTGCAAACAGCCTCATGCATATGCGGCAAAGCCTTTTAGCTACGTAATAGGTGCTCTCTCACTCGCCAATTTGATTTAACTCATTCAGTCGACCTCGAGGTACAGCCGAGTGCGGGTGTACGCCATCTTGTATTTTGAACTGTCATCTTTCGCGCCGATTTTGTGACTGTGTTAGCACTAATTGCCAGCAAAAAATAAAGAGATAATAGTGTAGTGAAATTAATTACATTATTAAAAAAAAGTGCGTTTTTTTGGAATTTATTCGTGTTGTTTATCTCGGAGCTATTGGCTGAGATCTCGGTCTGTGATTAGTGCTGTGTTTTTTTTTTCTGTTTGATACCGTTTGAACTGTCACTGCTTGTGCCCGGAAAGGACATTTTTCGGTAAGTTTTTATTTTAATTCAATTTAATTGGGGTGATTTATGTTGTCGTTTTTAAATTTAAAATGTTGATATAGTTTTGCATCCTGTTTATCACTGAATCTTGCACAAAAAGTTTTTATAACGATTAGATCGCTAGAGAACCTGACTAATTGCGCCGGATACTTAATGATCGAGATAAAGAGTGTTCACATATCGATTAATGTCTGTAATCGACGTAAAAGGACTTAGCAAGGACACTTGCGACTGGCCACTCTAATAAACACGAGAAATATTCCACATTTGGTCTGCTACAGCTACATTAGGTGAGCGTTTAGATTTTTGTACTGCTCGCGTACATTGTTGTTATTTGTATCGTGGTGTTGCACAACGAATCAAACGGACCTTTGGAGCAGACTTGAGACATTCTACAACCTTTGTCGGTCATGTAGATTTATCTGCGGCAATGTTAAACTTTTTATCACGTTCGCTCGTAAATTAACGTTGTTTAGCGCTGAGTGACTATTTGTTCCGGATTCAACTGTTTGTTTTAAGGGAGACAATCAAAAATAATATAACATCACGTCTGTAATTCTAAAAGGGTTAGACAGAAGTGTACCAAATAATACTCCGACGGGAGAGGCTATTGTAATCAACCGGGCACAAATCCAGACTCCCTGGCTGCTACTGAGAAATTAATGATGGAAAAACCCAATTAAGACAATTTTATCGAAGTTTTCCTTAAAATTTCGATAAAATTGTCTTAATTGGGTATCACTCCTTAGTGATACTGATCCTACTTGTAATGTTCACCGTAATGCTTGTTAGCTTGATATCTAACAAGAAGTTGAACACAACAATCTCAGGAATAATTACGCCAAAGATGGCCGATTCTTATCCTTGTAAAGTGTTAAGTAGAGCGGCTTTGAGTGCAGGGTTTCCTGGGAGTACCTAACTGGTCCATATTTTACATGTTAGTTAAGAACTCATTAGTTTCGTGATTAAATACTGGCAGCAATTCAGAGATCTCTGTCCTCAGGAAAAATTTGAGGTCAAGAAAAGACCCGTTTAATACAATAAAATTATTTTAAAATAAAAAGATTCTAGTATTTAATTTTATTTGGTTTACCAACAATTGTTACACTGGTTAAGAGCATAAAAAACAAGTAAAAACATACAAACAATAGTTCACAATTACTTATAGGTAAACTCAGCATGTAAAACGAAATTAGTACGTACAATAGGAAAAGAATAAAAGAGAACTACCTTAACTTATATCAGCTACTAGTATCTAAATCATTACAAGTTCTTTAGAGTCTGAAACAGAGAACATAAGTATATAAGCATCAACAACATCATCCATCCCGCACTGGGCCCGCGTGGTGGATTATGGCCCATTCCCTATAATAGAGAGGAGGCCTGAGTCCCAGCAGTGGGAACATTATAATCTGGTGATGATGATGGTGATGGCATTCTGGCAAAAAAGTTACCATCTGGAAATGGAATCCTGCTCAGGAACCAAACACTATCTACGACGCCATTACCTCATTATTATTTATCAATTAAAATGATACAACCTGTATAGAATTCAATAATAAATAATTCATTCAGAATACCTGATTTCGTTTTCAAATTAAAGTGGTCTCGATCTGAATTGGTAAAAGAGGTTGATACCCTTGAAACGAATTTATAATATATTGACTGCAGGATATTTATTTAAGAGATTTTAAAGGACTTGGTTTGGCTTGGTTTAATCACACGAATCTTGAATTTAAATCGAAACATTTTCCTTCTAAACTATTAAATCCTCAAAAATTATGTCTTATGTTTCGGAATTGATCTCCTACTGAAACATGTTTGCTTGGTATTCTTACTGAGAGTTTCCGATCCAAATACTCTAACACAGAATTCTATTTATTCCTTTATTCTTTATCAAAAATCTTTTAGAACCTCGTTAGTAGTGCGCTACTATCAAAGCTTATTTTTTTATGCTGGCAACACCTCCTGAGGCAGGTAATCAAACAAGATCCTCCCTAATTCCCTACGGAACCCTTTGAACGTTAATTATGGCACATTAAAGTATTTTTTGCGTCCAATTTAGCGTTGAGTCATAACTTTTTTGAAGTTCGCGTGTTTCGAAGACATTTTTCTTGCGAATAAATAAATAAGTTGCGAAAGTGCGGGGTATTTTTGGAATATGACCACATAGCAAGGTTATTTTTTTTATTAAAAATTATAGAGTAACTTTTTGGTGTGTAACTTTCGGAAGTTTTTTGGGTCTGAATTGTATTGAATGAAATTTCTGAAAATGTACTTAATTTGTTTTGCCATGAAAATAACGATGCGGATAATTTTACAATAACTGAACAGATAGAAATTATTATTAGGTGTGATCTTGAAAAACAAACCCTGTTAATCTTGTACTACACAGAAAATTTTCATTTAATACTATACTATTACACGGCCAATAATGATTATATGTATTTGTGTTTGAATATAATATTTGTAATCACGTTCTCGAAAACGTCTCTAATAATTTCAATGACAGTTGTGAGTACAGGGGCGAAAATTTATTTAGCTAGATCTCATAGGCTTGACTGATTTTAATGATTTTTTTGTGCATCTGTGGTTGGTCTGAGAATAGGCCGTAAAGTGTTTTTTAGATTTTTTTAAGAAAAAGTGCATCTCAATGCATACCGGTTACTGTACCATAATAGCCTTTTCTAAACGATTCACTATTACTAGGACATCACACATTGAGAAATATCTTTTTTTTTGAGCTTACACGAACCTTCGTCAATAGTCACAATATTAGCTAAGATCACAAAAAGCGAATCATCACGGTGCCGGTGGTCGGGCACTGTTAATTAGTAATAGCCAGTTTTTGTTGGCACAGGCTGTGGTCACACTGCCAGCGATTCTGTCAGCTGAAATGTGTAAGGGATATCACAAAATATGATAAGGAGCAAAAATAAGCAGCTAAGTCATGAGCTTATTGAAATTGTAGGCATTGTGTTGGGATTAAGTTCCAGTCTAACTGAATGCTACTAAAATTACAGCCGGGACATGCATTTTAAAAAATAGGTCTTCATTATAAAGTAATAAAAAAACGTGACTGTATGATATCGACTTCTAATTTCTAAGAATAATCCTTGAAAAATAAATGAGATAGTAAGAAATATGTTTTATGGTAATAAGTATCAAGAAAATATTATAATTAAAACCCACATCATGACCTATACGCATCATTATCTTGCTTATTAAGTCAATCTTGAAACGACCTTTGCGGAAATCCTACTCATTCTGACCAGAGAACTATTTATTTCACTTACAATCGAAAGCCAAGCAACGGAGGGTTTACCGCAAAGGTACAATTGTAGAGAACAACTTAATTATTTTTATTTTTTTTCGGAATATATCTGGTGAAACAAATGAAACCAATCCAGCAGTCATCGCTGGGCTCAGGTGGCTCAGCAGAGCAGTGATAATATTTGGATTATTACTCCCATTGACTTATAGTAATATATAAGTCAATGGGAGTACGTTCTTATGCTATCCGTTAAAAAATACCAGATAAAAAGACGTGTGGCACTCGGAGGACTGCCGCGGTAAAGCTATTGCATAGCATTTTTTATCAACTTATGCAATTATAATTATTTATTTATTTTATGAATGCAGTATTTAAATATAGTATTTATACTTACACTTTTACTAATCATCCTCATCTTTTATAAAATGTCCTTTTACGTCTCATGTCGCGCCTTGGCGACAACTATTTTTGTTGGCAGCCTTATAATCGATCTTATTCGATTTATTAACTTTGATTTTGCTGTTTTAAAATATTAAATCTAATAATTTTTCAATGTTTACTTTTCATCTGACATTACGTCAGTTGTCAAGATGTCATTTACTTTTTCTTTTATTTTGTGTCATAGTTTTTCTTAGTGGTTAGAGCTATGAAGGTTACATTTGATTTATATAATTTAATTTATTTTTATTAATATGTTTGCTCAAATAATGTAATTTATTGATAATTTCTATTAATAGTATCCTATCTTACGCTTATAAAATTAATTAACACGCTCACAGAAATTCTTTGAGGAAGTTTTTGACTGAATAATAAAATTAAATACAGGCAACTCACAATTTTTGATTTCAAGAAATTGTCAAGTGTCAATTCGTTAGGTTTTTTTTTTTTTTTTTCGTTACGGAATTTCTGGATTCGGTCCCCACGCTCAAGGCCCGCGATAGAAGCTATGCAATAGCTTAAAAACATAACACTCTTTTTTTGGGGCAGTCGTGTAAAAAAAAACATGCCCGCTATCCGCTACCAGTACAACCTGACCTCAGATCAGCAAAAACCGTGTCTGTGCGCAGGCGTAACGTGGGCTGGAAGCTGTGGCCGAGCGTGTCCTGCTGACGTCATCACCTGAGACACTCACATGGAGATAAATATTATGATCATGATCAACAAGATCACTCGGTCAGGGGTAATTCGGAAAATACTGACAATATGCCCGTCCGGCTTAATGCAAATCTGTCTGGACGTTATTATTTTATAGGTATCTATATTATTACAGTATTCATGCCTTTTTTTGTTTGCTGAAAGGTATTCTTCTAAGTCGAAAAGTACGGGAAAATGACAAGGGTACAAAAAGCCAGACAAATCCGTAAGGATGGTAACCCAAGTTGTATGGGATACAGTGTCACGAACGAAAGACATCAACGCAGACCACGGCTTATTTTTATGTTTGTAAAAGAATCGCCGTTTTACGAAAAGGATATTATAATAATTATGTAATACTTACTTAATATGTTATTTTTCGCTTTCAATCTGTTATATGCAAGGACTGACTATGACTTATTGTATGCTCTTTTTTTCTTGTTTTTGTTATCCTTTTATGGGATATTGTCCGTGTCTTGAGAGGGTTAATTTAAATATTTCAGTATGCGGCATGGCTTTTGGAAAAGGATGGGAATTGACATCGCTAAGATGATGAGGTTACGGCATATCTATAGGATCCAATATATTGATTCACATATAGATAGCAGCACTGCCTCGTTGGTGTAGTGTTTTTTTTATATGGGACAAGCCCGCCACACTATTCCCAAACCACTGTAACTCCTGTTAGCCAGAATCAACAGTGGCGACCACAAGAAAAGCGTCGAGACAATGAAGCTCGACGAAGTCCCAGAGAAACGATTTAACTGTCTTGGATCCCGCAACGAAATTAATTAGAAAAGATTAACGGAGGAGTAGGAAAAACATCATTTCCACTTCCCTCCATATCAGCAGGAGACAGAACAGAACAAGGCCAATAGGCACACAGGGACGTATACAACTGGGATAGGCCTAGTTGCCTAGCACCACGGATATTATTGTCATTAATATTACTGGGTCCTAAGTTGTGAGCTGTTATATTTGATTCCAATAATAGGCCAATAATACTGCTGAGTATGAGGTTATTGGGTTTTTCCATCAGAAATATCTCACAAGCAGCCGCTGAGTCTGGATTGTACCCAGTTGATAGCAATATGGTCGCCCCCTGTTACATGGGACTTAAACATAACTGACGAAATGTGGGTGTAATAATGTCCTAACCCTCCGTGGAAGACGGGCGTGATGTTATGTTATATAGACAGTAGTTAAACTAAATATATATTAATTTTGTTATAAAATAAATCTCAAGATATATGATGTTTGTTCTCCTACGCGTGTTCATGAACATACTACGAGTACTTATGATATTTCAGTGGGCATTAATATAATAATACTAAGACATAAATATAATTATTGTCGTAAGACATTCGCTTAATATTTGAATAACCTACTGTAGTATTCACACGGTGAATTTATTAAATAGAGAGATAGCATGTTCATATAATTGCCTTCCTGTAAATAAATGTAGTTGAATAACAGCAAATAACTTTATATCTGAAGAAAAAATATTAGTAATGTCTTTGGAAGGAAAATACCGGTACTTGGGGTGTCAGACGTTACTACTTTTATTTTCCTGGGTCATTGTTTTAATAGTGCCTCTTACTCCATAAGGGTTTCTCCCATACATAGATATCGGTCCATCACCAACGGAAATCTTGACCAAAGTTTTGCTATCTGGCGAATTCCGTCACACTGAGTGACATAATACTTTTTAGGGTTCCGTACCTCAAAAGGAAAAAAAAAACTGGCCAAGTGCAAGTCGGACTTGCACATGAAGGGTCTGTCTGTCCGAACATTCCTCCTCGTCCCTTATGTCCGAAACTACTGACCCTAAAATTTTAAAAAATATACAGAAATTATATATATTTAGATTAGTTCCACACTTGTAGATTTCAGGAAAACCAATAAGAAGGCTATGGTGCTAAAATAACATGGAAAATCTCTCAATTTCTACTACAATGGTCCGGAACCCTTCATGTGCAGTTTGCCTTGCTTTTACTTGCAGTTTTTTTTTGTATTTCTTAATATTCAGCCAAACTTAACATTCAATACCAATGACACCGACTCACCGACTACCCATCCAAATTACGACCGCAAAAATTGCTTAACCTCAATCGATCTGCGCCTACCCACTTAGCCCAGATGTACCTATGTATGTACTCGTAACATAAGTACTGAAACATACTGAGAGTGAAAGTGAATAGCCTTGATAACTCCGAACGATGTGGAGGACTTTACTCAATAATAAAAAAAATGCAAGGCAGCTTTACTGTAGGCATTCCGTCCGTATTGCAAATAACTTTGCCAAGTTGTTATATTGTTATACAAGAACGATGTGTCATTGTTTTTTTTACCGATGACAACCGTTTTCGAGAAAATAACAAACGTTTTAGCTACAACAATGTTGTAGAGTTATTCTATGGGTGTAATCTTAATCTTCTAATATTGATTGGAAACAGAACATTTTTTCAGTCATCATCATCATTCCACACCTGCCCTTATCCCAATTTATTTGGGGTCGACGCAACATGTCTTCTTCTTCCATACTTTCCTATTTCTCGTCATCTCAGCAGTCACCACAAAAAAAATGAAAATTCGTTCAATACTGGGAAGAAAGGAAGAAATTGTGTTATTAGAAATTATTAGAGATTGTGTGTATGGAAGCTGCATTATTCCTGTGTGTCATAGGATATTCAAAAAACACCTTTCCCGTGGAGTAATTTCCGACGTCAACGCGACTGTAGCAATAGCTTTTTAACTAGTTTTTAGTTCTCAATAGACTAAAACTTCATACTTTTAAAAAGAATAACAAAAAGAAATGCATAGACTAATAAAATTAGATTAAATAAACTTGGATTGTAGCAAAAAACTGCGAAAAACCCGAGTATTTCTAAATAATAATAAATCATGTAATGTGTGAAGCAGTTTGAAGAGCGTTCGTTTCTTTTAATTGAATTTATGTTTTTTTTTTGCTTTAGCTTCCAACATCGTCGTTATTTTTACAGGTAGTTTTAATTCTGTAACTAATTAGTTTACTGGGTAGTTATGTTATGCCACTTTTGAATAAGATTCGGTCAATTTATGTAGCAAATACTTTTCAGACATTATTATTTGTATTCCATTATTAATTTCTGGCCAAGTAGTGGTCGCAAGCAGTACTACTGAGCTTAAGGTTTGATTCTGGCAAAGTGTTATTAGGTTTTGCCGTCTGTTAGGAGCACCCCAGAGGCACTTGATGGCAATATAATTTGTGTTGTCCTGTGTGAGACCAATAAATACATTTTCTTTCTTTTCTTCTTTCTTTCAATATAAAGTCCATTTCACGAAAGAAGTCCCGCGGACAATTGTGGAACTAAATTTAACAGATCGGCCATGTTGTCGTTTGTCGATGTTATCAAGGTGCGTTTGTTGTGGTAGATATTTTGTGAGTTTCTTATTGGATTAGTGCGTTATAAGGTTTATTTACGATGCCAAAAGTTGTGAAACAACATTATGTCGCGCGACATACAGCGCTGCGTCTGCGGGACTTCTTTCGTGAAATGGACTTTACTGAGTTGCTCACCCCCTGTCACATGGGAGTTGATGACTGATGTTACTTTAGACACCTCTGTCTTATACTTTGGAAAAAAACAGGCGTGATTTTATGTTAGGTGATTGGTTAATAGGATCGATAAGCTACGTGCCTAGTTTACGTAAAAACAGAACAGAAAGATCATCCCCTAA
Source organism: Diarsia brunnea (assembly GCA_949774965.1). Classification (NCBI taxonomy): domain Eukaryota; kingdom Metazoa; phylum Arthropoda; class Insecta; order Lepidoptera; family Noctuidae; genus Diarsia; species Diarsia brunnea. The sequence continues at coordinate 17,936,358 of OX459007.1, forward strand.
CATCAGCTTAAAACAGGCAGAAAATATTTCTTAATTAAAATCCTCATTTTGATAATAAGATATCAATTACAAACAAAAGACTTGTCAGTAAACGAATCACATTATCATAAAAAGTAATTTAATCCAAATTAACATAACACATAACAATTATGCGTGAGAGTTTTGCTAACAATAATAACAACGTTTACTGTGAGAATACCAGGCGAGCATGAGTCCACAGAGTTGAGACAATGCTGGAAATGACAATGTTTACAAAAACAAGTGAGACGACAAACATAATTGAGCAATTATTTGAATATGTTGTATACGTGTTCTTTCGGGAATGTTAAACAGTCTTCGTTTGACACAATCATGTTTTGAATATATCAGCATGAGCTCATTAATGTTTTGGCCTGTGTCCCAAAATTAAACTAGCCTCCATGTTTTTTTTAATATATTTCAAAATCTTTACGAATAGCGCTGCCTGACAACGCCATTGGAGCACCAAAAGATCCTTGCATGACTATTTTGTGTTATATATTATAATCTAACTATTATAATAACCTCTAGGATTTACATGGGTTTATTTATATAATAACAGGTACCTACACCGAGAGTACATACATTTCACACTGATGAATAAAAAATTAAGGTTAGGATTCTGATGTAAAGTCCATTTCACGAAAGAAGTCCCGCGGACAATTGTGGAACTAAATTTAACAGATCGGCCATGTTGTCGTTTGTCGATGTTATCAAGGTGCGTTTTTTGTGGTAGATATTTTGTGAGTTTATTATTGGATTAGTGCGTTATAAGGTTTTTTACGATGCCAAAAATTGTGAAACAACATTATGTCGCGCGACGCGACATACAGCGCTGCATCTGCGGGACTTTTTTCGTGAAATGGACTGTAAGTACCAATTACAGGTATACACAACATTCTCAGGTACAATAAAACTATATCATTAAAAAAATAAAAAAATTGCATAACATAGACAACGAAACATTTTTGACTTAAACTAATGTAGTTAACTAATTTACTACTAATGTCCACCTTTAAAAAGTGTAGTTTTAATATTCTTATAAAAATCTTTTCTTTTTTTTAAGAACTTGTTTAGCCAGATTTACCTTATTTTAACCCTTGAAAGGCCCCTGATTAGTACGCAAAATAAAAATATATTTCAGATAACATTAATTAAACATTTGATTATAATTATTTACACGGAGAATACGTTAATAGGGGTCAGAGACCTCGTGAGTACCACCTGTGAGTGTCAAAAGTGCGGCGGTCATGATGTCTTATTATGTTAAAATAGCTCATCTTTAGGTAATTTTAAGATGTTTTTATGCCTGTACTGTTTTATTATTTTATTTTTGATTGTGGTGTGTGAACTGTTTTATTTTTGTTTAATGTGCTTATTTTGTGTCTATTGGTGCTCTTGACCACTATCATACGGATACCATGCTATCGGAAATCCAGATTCGAGCATCGAGATATCGTGTGCCGAGTGCGAAGTCTAGATTAACTAATTCTCTCGACAACCTGGCGAGATCTCGATTGTGAATCTGGATTTCGTCTTCATTTTTAAATATACATCACTTTTTCACGTTACCATGTTTTATGTAAATTAATATAAAAATTACAGATATTCAGGGATGTTTATGTTCATGTTATTTTAAAATACAAAAAAAACTCTTAGTAAGAAAACCGTGTTGTGTGCAGAGAATAGAAGGAACATTTTTATGCCAATCTTAAAACACAATCAAAATTAATCGTGCTTAATTCCAAAGAACCTCCCTCATAATATTCGCTCTCGTTATAAAGCTCCCTCTGTACATTCTCAGGTACATAAAAACCACGTCCATCAGATGTAGATATCAAAACATGTAATAATAGCCCCGCACGAGTGCTGCAGTCCACGTCAATCATTTTACACATTACACTCAGTATGTGGGTGTGCTCTTTACTTTTATTATCTGCAGCCTTGATCAGTTGCGCTCCTAGCATTCATATCGTCCTGGTATTTCTTTTACATTAGTATTAACATGTAAGTTAAGAGGTCAATCTGTTACGCTAATTTTTTTTTCACAAAGTCCACATGGGATTAATTTGTAAACAAATAAATATATCATATTTAGTGTGTTTTTCTCCAGTCAACTTGGAGTAACTTTGGACCACCATGGTAACATTAGACCATTGTTAAAACATTTGTTTTTGCAAACATAAGAAATATAGACAACCAGAATGGAAAAATTACAAAAATTTCAAAATAACTCCAAGTAATGTGTATCTGTTTGATAACATCCATCATTTGGCTCATTACCCGTCGTGTATTATGTGGGTGTTCTCCTGTGCTCTTTACTTTTATCGCAGACCTTGATCGGCTGCACTCCTTGCGTTTATGCAGTCCTGGTATTTTCTTGAACTATACAAGATGGTCATGATGGGTTCATTATTGTTCAGGTAATTCAGAGTTGATAGACGCATTTTAACCCATATATTGGTAGTGTACTCCACCATAAAGTTTATAACTTTGAAAAAAACGATTGTAGTCAATCTCACAAACTTTACTCGGAAAAGGAATTAATGCTATCCTGTCCAAGAAAACGAAGATAATGGTCATTTTTCACATCCTTCGATTTTATTCTCGGAGTTATGTTTTGTGTTCTTTTCTACTTTTTCTCTTTGCTACACTACTAGGACATTTAATAACAGATTTGGTCAGTGCAAACTAACAAAGCAGTGTTTTAAATAATTCATGCACTGCAAACTGCTATTCGATTTAACTACAAACAAGATTCTCGACCGGTGTGGTCGAGAATCTTGTTTGTAGTTAAATCGAATAGCAAATAGTTAATATTATTCTAAAGAGATTCAAATCAGTGTATTAAAACAACAGAAATTGGCCAACAACGCTTATGTGGAGCGACTGCAAACACGTCGATGTCGACATACGACCTTCGATGTAAAGATCTGCAGGTGGACGCTTATCTGTTAGAGTTTAGATCTATTAGTCGTGGAGATAGTTTTATGAGATGTTATTAAGTATCGAGATCTCCGATTTGAATGCTGACTTGTAGGCAATTTTTTCAATCACAATAACTTCATAGGTTTGAAAAAATCGTCTGCTTAACAACTTAAATAACGCAAACCACAAAATGCAACACGAATCAAGAAATTCACAGACCGGAAAATTCTAAAAAAGAAGTCACTGGTCTCCAGTTCATAAATTTATTAAATATAAACACTGGCTCGGTTGTGAATTTCACCTGGAATGCAACAACAATTTTTTCCCACTTGTATCAAAAAGTAAGTACTATAATAGCACTATAATCAGTACCAGTTTTTCTTTTGCAGAAACAAACCTTCGTTAATTTTTCCATGTTACCAAAATACCAGGAGGCCATGTCTCAAAAGAAGTTCATTTGTAAACAAACCATCACTGACCTTTGGCGTGTCATTTGGAAGACGTGCACAAACCTTGTCCATGCGTCACATAATTCATTTTCGAAAGAGTTGTAAAGAACATGTCTTTAAAGTTCGTGACGATACGGCCTTTACTACTTATAGGGCTGCCCTTTACATTTCTATGTTAGGCAGAGACGAAGTAGTATGATGTAAAAATACTATTTAAATGTTCTACATGGAATACAGGAGTTAGCCAGAAAGCGACGTGGTAGATCTTGTAGAAGATGGTGAAACTTAACTAACAGTGATTCACATACCTCCAAGTCGAAATAACTAAAGTTTAATGGGGAGAGGCCTTTGCCCAGCAGTGGGATGATGCAGGCTAACAGTAGCAATAATACGGGTGCCGGAAGACTTTGGGACTAAACTACGTTTAATTTAAACTCCAGCAACTTAAAAAGGGTTTTCGTGTTGTCATATCATTGACGTGCAAAAATAATCCAATAACTTTGAATTTTCTATACCTATTACTTCATAAACGAAATCAAGGCAGCCTTTCCATAATCTACCTTAAGACCAGTATTTACGACATCCCCGTTAAAAGACTTGTGAGGCAACCCTATAAATAAACGGTAACATATAGTGCGCTAACGCAATGGCTTAGTAACGATTTAGTCCAGTTTTTGTTAGCTCTGTCACTAATGTGTGCACGCCGTGCAAACGTCACGTTGTCAGGTGTCAAATAAACGTTACCTACTTGTGCTGATGCAGTGCTGGTAGAATGGTATTAAAATGTAGGTGCCAACTAGTAAACGACTTGTTGAAATAACCTGTTTAAAGTAGTTTGCTCTACTACTGGTTTTTATTTATTCTAATTTTAAATATGTTGGAGCGTGAAGCGGATTTGACCGTTCTCAAATATACACATAATATTATTATAACATTACTCCTTTCCCCCGAAGGGTTAGGCAGAGCGCGCGGTACTAACACAGATTCACCAGGATTTACATTAACGATAACGTTATTATAACGTTTTTTTTAAAGCGTTTGTTAGATAACGGTGTAGCCAAATGTTTAATAACTAGTTATTAATATCTGCTAATGTTTGGTTAATTCATCACGTCTCGTTAGTTAACCTGAGGCTATAATTATGTTTGATCAGAGTTAATTTCTGCAGCCATTTTACTGATTGAGTTGTAAACTTTATAAGAATGTATAATGATTATGAATTTGAATTACTGTATCAAAAATTCATAATGTACATGTTTGTATTTGAAGACAATCTTAAACATTTCTTGTGTGACACAAATTACTAGAAAATCTCCTTGTCTTATCAGCTATCTAAAAAGTATAAAACGTAATACAAGGTCATGGTCAACATTACAAGAATCGTTTTTGATTCTGTACAGGTACAGTAGTAAATCTGGAATTTCTCTTGAGAATAATCTAAATAACTCAAAAACTACTGAATTTCGGGGAACATTTGGTGGCTTAATTTATTGCATTTTAACCCTACAATGACGTCCTGCAAGAAATACGGCAGTTACCAGTAACCCTGTATACAGGGTGTAAACGAACCCTTCACGCATCCGACAACCAAGCATTCTGTACATCAAACCAAGTACCCCTACGCAAAAATTTTTGCTGGGAAATGACTTTTTTTTTTGGGGTCAAAAATCACATTTTACGGTAAAACTCAAAGTAGCACTCTTAAAACATTGTGCTAGTGGATGCTTTGAATAGTAAACGGGTCATGGAGGTAATTTAAGTAAAGTTAACACCTGAAATATTAGTATTTACAAAAACAGCTGTGAAAAATTTGGAACTTTGACCCCCAATATCTCCGCAACTAGGAGGTTCCCAGGTATGGTCTAGAACAAAAAAATGATCGCAGTGGTGGGGAGAACAAATGCCCTTCGTTTGCGTTAAGGGTACTTTTACACCCTTTATAAACTAACGAATAACGCTTGTTTAACTATAGTTCAACTGACGTAATTTTTGTAACAAGTTTATTCATTCTTTATGGTGGTGATGTAAGGGGAAATTAAACTGTGATTATTTTAAAATAAACTTGTATTTTTTCCTACATGGGCGTAATATAAGAATGATTACGGATATAAATGGGCTTTTAATCGGTATTTAATAAGTGATGTTTTGTATCTACCGTATACCTACTAGATGTATTTATGGAGATTTTTACAAAATAGGGGAGACCGGGGCTACAATTAACAGAGGTAGGTATTAACAGGCAAATTTCTCTAAAACTATACATATTATTCCTCCAGTAAGTGTCTTGACTTGTCATTTAGATCACGCCGCATGGCACAGTATCGTCCTGATGTGCACCGCGCGTCATTTGGGTGACTTGTGTGTCGGTCGATATTTTTAAGCACTTAGCGAACATTTTATAGTTCACCATTTTTTGATTAGCGCAAGAATTATAAAGTGTTATGATTATGTTTTTGTTTTCCTAGTAGCATATTTTGTACTTAACAATACTATGTTTCATATTTGACATAACTATTGACCAATATTTTCTTACGTTATTTAATAATTTATATGTACCTTTGGGGCTACAATTAACACATTGAGGGGGTAGGTATTAACGCGTTAATACCTGCCCCAGATATGGGGGCTAGTTGTTGGTCTTCAATGCTGAACAAGAAGCAATCATAGCAGAGTATTTGTTTTTACGACATTGAAAAGGTACCAGAATCATGGAAAACTAATAAGATGGCGGGCAATGATTAAAGAACTGAAGTTTTAGACGATGTGCCTAATTTAGATATAAGAGTGACAGAAGTGATATCGCAAATGTCTAATGAACCAGTAGCTGGACCGTCAAGCATACAGAAAGGTGCTAGTGATTATGCAGTTGAAAGCATAAGACCTCTGCCAGAAGCTCCACCACAAGTTTCGTCTAATAGAAAACGCGCAAAAAAAGTCTGCCATTCTCACTGACACTTCGGAAAAAAAATCTCTAGAAGAAGAACATAATAATAGAGAAATCAAAAATAGAAAAATGACAACAAAAAACCAGAACAAAGAGAACAAAAAAGATAAGGGAAAAGGTAAAGGAAAGGCTAAGGGAAATGCTAAGGGAAATATAAAGAAGAAGTAGGAAAAGTGAAGATAAGGATAATAAATTAAAGCAATAGCTCTTACGATGACGATGACTATTTTTGTATTATTTGCGGTACCTCTTATAATGAAGATATAAATCAGGTGGTGAATGGATTCAATGTATCGCTTGCAAGGACTGGGCCCAAGCAGAATGTATCAAAGTTGAAATCACATCATTCTGTTGTCTGAATTGTAATTCAGATGATGAATACGAATAGATATTCTTTTAGTTCGTAGGTATTTAAAATATTTCCTAATCCTTAATATTTTATTGTTGATTTTGTGTTAAAGGACATTTTTTATACGTTGTTTAAGTCTAAAGACGATGCTAATTAAGTTAATAGAAAATGTTTATAAAAGACTAAGACTTTTAAGATGAAAAATGTGCCGTTTTCTACCTCATCGTATGATGTTGTTTAAGTAATTTGTCTAGTTAAGTTTAAATTTTATATTTAAACTTAACTTTAACATATATTTACCACTTTTAGACTGATTGATAGTGATTCAGAAAAAAAAAACTGAAAAATATTGAAATTATTTACCATATTTTGAGTTTTCGTTTATGTTAAGATATTTTGTAATTTTGTTATCATTAGTTTATAAGAAAACCTGTGTCATGCAAGGCTGTTTTAATTTCACTTTCATTAATAAAAAAATTAAGTCGTACATATATTTATTTTTCGTTATATCAGTCAGCATAACATTTGTTAATTTTTACCCCTTCTGTTAATACCTGCCCCACACCTGTTAATTCTAACCCCAAACGTGAGGTAACAATTAACAGCTGCCATTTTTAAGAAAAAGCGTTCTACCTACGGCATCGTTTTTATTATGTTTGTTTTGAGATAAGTACATAATACCTGAATGATTAAGCACCATGTATGCTAAAAATCAAGTCTAAATCTTGAATAATTTCTTATCTACAACTAAAAATGTATATTTTGTTAATTGTGGCCCCGGTCTCCCCTATATGATACTAGCTGACCCGCGCAACTTCGTCTGCGTCACCTAAGAGAGAGTGGTTTACGGAATAATCCCGTTTTTGCTTCGCTCCTATTAGTCGTAGCGTGATGTTATATAGCTTATAACCTTTCTCGATAAATGGACTATCCAGCACAAAAATATTTTTTAATTCCAACCAGTAGTTCCTGAGATTAGCGCGTTCAAATAAACAAACTCTTAAGCTTTATAATATTAGTATAGATTACAATGTACAGTTTTCTTTTCTGTGAGTAATTATTGTTTAATTTACAGTCAAATTTTTTCTACGAACAGTATATTTTGGATTGATAATATCACTGTTACATACTACACATAATACCACGCCTGTAATTCCAAAAGGGTTAAGCAGAGGTGTAACTTGTAGTACATATAGACTGGAAGCCAACCCCAACATAGTTGGTAAAAGGTTAGGCAGATAATGATGATGAATACATAAACAAACAGATACTACGAATAGGTTACCTAGTGAAATATAAAGCCAGCCTGCTTTCGCTAGAAACTGCTGGCACCGAGATTCCGTGCCCCGATGAGTGCTACACAATTACCTCGACAGCTTTGACAAATGACTTTATTAACAGGAAATTTTGTTAAAAGCATAATAATATGTTGATCCCAATCTATTCGATTAGGCTTAGGGTAATAACCTCTTTGGCCGTTAATCGTACCTGCTGTTAGAAAGAAAATGCAGTTACTTACGCATAACATAAGAAAGCAACAAAACGCCAGGTACCAGTTCCATTCCAGTGGGAGGAAAATCTCCTTCACATCGAAAAAAACAGTTATTATAACACAGCATACCGTGACACCATGCGAGGCAGTGGCATAGCGCAGGTTTTCATGTTCCTATGGCAAGCAGTATTAAAAGGTCTCCCACTGGGTATATCATAGACCTATGACTTGGTGAAATGGTGAAGTCTGCGATACAATGCATGCGAGAAGCACAAACCCCTTTTTTTTTGGCGGGTGGAAAATCATCAAATAACCCCTCCCGCTCTTGGGCTGAGCGCAAGGGAGTGTCAGACTTCTACTGACTAAAAACCACCCATGTTCCTTCTTAGCCCTTCATGTCGAGGCCACTGTATCTCTTGCGAACTGCAGCCCGAACAGGCCCCTTATTCACAAAAAAAAAGATAGACAAACGACTTGTCGAATCGAACGAAGCATTTGTGAATATGGGTGCAGGACTGCTCGACCTAGTGAAACTTTGGGAATGACAATGTCCTAGACTTGCTAGATAGGGCACTTAACAGTAGACGAGTTTTGACTCATCACTATGATGATGGTGATCAATGATCATTATTCACTTTCAGTAGTAAGTTTAATAGTCGATTTCTCGGCAGAAAGATCAAACCGACAAAAATTACATAAAGATGTTAAGTACATAACTTAACTTCTAGAGAATTTTTATCACATAAAATATGAACATAGGTACCTGTAATTCTGTTCACGCTCGCCACACATATGTTTTGGCAACGTTTGTGTTTGTTATAATGTTCAAAATTCCGACATTGGAATAATAAGTAGGATTGTTATCAAATTGTGTATGTTTTGTACATAACATGCCATATACTCGTAGTTATGTTAGAATTCACTTAAATATTTGTTAGAATAATGATGTTCGGTTTTTTTTAGAATAACAAGTCGTTTTATTTATCAATGAAAATGAGCATTCTGAAAGATTTGCTTACTAATGTAAGTACCGATATCAAAGTATGTAAATTGGGGGAACTCTTCTAAAAGTAAGAAAACCATAGCTATAACCAACAATTTAATCCATAATCTTGGAAGACTTAGTTTTCATTATATTAATCGAGATGGAGACCCTGTGATTATTAGCAACTAGACTCGTCTGAGGCACAGGGCGAGGTAAGGAGGAGAGAGAGAGACAAGCAACAATTAAAATAAAATCGTGTCAAACGTCATTGTTGTTGAAAATATGCAACGCTTTTTTTTTTTTTTTTAAATAAAAACGTTGCCCCACACTAGGAATTTCTCCTGTATCGTGGGTGCGTTTACAAACATTTAAACTCACATACACAAATACCCAAACCCGAAACAACTATCTGTAGGTCATACAAATATTTGTTCCGTGCGGGAATCGAACCCGCGACACGCAGCGCAGCAGTCCAATCGCTCACCCACTGCGCCAACCGTGTCGTCAGGCTTTGAAACTGACTTCCACTTTTGTAGGCCATCAGATGTCGAAAGAAGCCATTCTTATGCATGAAGTCTGGGATAAAAAAATAAGTCACACAAATGCATGAAGTCTGTCACAAGAGAAGTCACACTTATGCATGAAATCTGTGAAAACGAAGCCACACTTATACATGAACTGTATGACAAACGAAGCCACACTTATTCATGAAGTCTGTGACAAACGAAGCCACACTTATACATGAAGTCTGCGACAAACAAAGCCGCACTTATACATGAAGTCTGCGACAAACAAAGCCGCACTTATACAATGAAGTCTATGACAAACAAAGCCACACTTATAAACATGAAGTCTGTGACAAACGAAGCCACACTTATACATGAAGTCTGTGACAAAAGACGCCACACTTATGCATGAAGTCTGTGACAAACAAAGCCACACTTATGCATGAACTCTGTGACAAAGGAAGCCACACTTTTACATGAAATGTGTGACAAACGAAGCCACATTTATACATGAACTCTGTGACAAAAGAAGCCACAATTATACATGAAATTTGTGTCAAAAGAAGTCACTTTTTTGCATGAAGTCAGTGTTAAACTACAAGCTGTTCTCAGCCACTGGACTACGTGTAAAACTAACCCATACCCAATCAAACAAGCACTAACCCAATTCCATAAAAGTCTCTACAACTACTTCATTCACCATAAATGCGAATCATTCGAATTTCAATCTAGTGGGCGCCGGACGAGTGACGTCACACCAATAACCGCCGCTGATTGGTCCGTGCGTCTGTCACCTTGGCTCGTGCGTGCCCACGCGCAGAATAAACTTATTTAACTCAGTTTTTTACTGTATTCTTGTATATTTATTGGTTGAATTACTTGTAGGAAGTAGGTGAGTATGTGGAATTTCTCTTTGTCTTAAGGTTTCCTTTAAAAGGATTGAATGAGTTGCGGATCACCTGCCGGGTGGTGCATATTATTGAGATTGTTAACATGTGTTTGCCTTTTCTAGAACAATACCTACCTTTTGATTCAGTGTAAGAGTACTTAATACCTAATGGTTTTGTAAAAAGCTTTACTGAACCTTGACAGTTCTTGATTTTGAATCTGACACAGGTAGGTAACCGAAGTTTAATCGCCTACTGTAACTTCCGGAACCACTAGAAAATTTACTATTGGCTCGGATTGCAAAAATCTTTCTTGTTGCCATCGCAAGAAAAATCTGCATGAGGCTGGCACACGGTTGTCAGGAAAAAAGAGAGGCCTATACTCAGCAGCGGGTAAAGTCAGGCTGTGATGACGGTGATGCAATTTCTCTCAGGGATAGCTGTATGCATCCGAATACGGTAAGTTAATATTGTACATCATTTTCATTTCAGCCATAAGACGTCCACTGCTGGACATAGGCCTCCCCCAGAAGGGGGGGATTTGCCATAATCGCCACGCTTGGCAGGCGGGTTGGCGATCGCAGTATGGTTATTACAAAGGCACAGAGAACGCTGCTGACCATTCTCTGGTAAGTCCCTTAGTCGCCTCTTACGACACCCACGGGAAGATATCGGATGGTGCTATTCTTTACGTCCGACACCATACGGAACTGAACTGAATATTGTACATGAAAGATGGAAACAAAAATGGAGCATGACTGTAATGCAATGTTGTTGAAGTGAATCTTAGTTCTAGTTTTTTTACTGGTCCAGTAAATAAATGTTCTTCTTGAAACGCATAAAGGTGTTTTCTTAATGTCACTGGTCGACATTGTACGTTGAACTACATTAATATATTAAACTCGAGATGAAGTACCCTGAACTTTAAGAGGAATTTCATTTTGCATTAATTCCGTTTTTATTTATTTTCAGTGAAGATTATATTCATTAATTGTTAGGCCGTTGAAGTGTAGTTCTGGTTTTAGAAAAGAATAGTCAGATAACCACAGTAACACCATGAGAAGTAACCTGCCAGCGTTAGGTAAAGAAATAAGATTGATGGCTATTCTATGGATCGAGTTAAGGCTTAACCAAGTTTCTTTAGGTTTGGGTTCTGGATAAAATTAACAGATCTAAGAGTTGGGCAGAATCCGAAAAAAACTTGAAAAGAGGCAAGGGCCGACGCCCGTCGGGGCTGCGGGTTGTTTGCAAGAGATACCGCGGCCTCGACATAAAGGGCTAAGAAGGAACATGGGTAGTACAGTAGAAGTCTGACACTCCCTTTCGCTCTGCCCAAGAGCGGGAGGGGTTATTCGATGATTGTGTGTTCCGGACGTGTGGCGACGACGACAGCCACGACTGCTAGTGGAACCGCGGTCTCGGACCAACCTTTTACAGGAGGCGCCCCTGACGCGTGCACTCCGAACGCTCAATCTCATAGCCAGTGAGACGGACTTATTCTGTTGTTCTCTGAGTGAATTCACAAGGAATGCTTTATTTGTTATTAGTTATAAGTAGCAATTAAGTTAGGATTAAGTTATTAAGGCGCATTTATCGCATTGGGGTTGCCCTGTAATGATAGATGTAAGTTGATAGATAAATAAATAAAAAAATTCCACCCGCCAAAAAAAAAAAAAGGCATTAGGGCAGTAGGGTGAAAGCTTAGTCTTTCTCCTTTTAACTATTGTTTGACCAGGCCTAGCTCCATGTGCGTCAACATAGGAAATGACGTTGTCGTCACAAATATGCAACTCAAACTTACACAATGCTGCGCTTCGTAAACTATTGGAACAATAAAGCCTGATTGCTCTTCTTAGACTTCAGAAACATTTCATTTTGGAGCAAACTAAAGATATTCCTTTACTTTGTAGATAATAAGAGAGAAAAAAATATAAATATACAGAGAAGTAGATCTTGTGGGCGCGAAGCCATTTATGAATTGTTAAAAGCTGTAAATAACTTATAATTGTTTCCAAAGCGTTGGTCAATCCATTACTTAAATACTTAAGTTGCGATCTGTTAAAACTGAAGATGCCTCATAGATCGTCTTCCTACACCTACTTTACTATCACCAAACCCACAACGGAGTCACCAAAACTCTTTTTACCTTAGCATAAGACCGAAAATCGATTGTCACAGTTGTAATGCAAATATGGTTCGGCAATAAATTATGATTGTGCTGTGTTAACATGCTTTATGTCGTGGAGATAAGGTTGGATGTGGTTTGTTCGGAGTGTGCTTGTAAGGTGGTGTTGTTATAAATAATTATTGCAGTGGAGCGTGGGCGCGGCAAGGTGACACGGTGACGTCACTGCAACCTGCGCTTGCGGCTATACTTTACTTACTACTTGATCATAGTTTAATATTAAAGTTATTGTCTATTATTCTAATATTTTATTGACTTGGTATTGTTTCTGTAGTGTTATTTATTGGAATTGTTAGGATTTTGTTTGTATCGGTGAAATAACCGACCGCGACGGTCTGTTGTTTTTCTATAATAAGAACTCGCCAACCCTACTATATTGCTGGGGAGTTTGTAACGGCTTTACTTTTCACTGACTATAACACTCAGAAGTGGCGAAGGGTGAACGTTATGAGGGTGAGGGGCTGTCTTATGTAATTTTTGCCGACAAAAATTGCTGATTTTCAGCCAAATTTGAATAATCCAAAATAATTTAAAGTAACAGTACAGTCAGGTTCATAATTGATGAGCCACAACCTACGCGTGAAAAATTACGTTAGATTCGTTTATGTAAATACCTCAATAGTGAAGCTTGTAGCATCAGCAGCCGGCGAATAAAGTCCTTTTTACCCGACTGCGGCGAATTCCAAAAGGGGGGTTGTTTGAAGCTCGATACAGTGACTGAATGTTTTGCTCTCCATTGACTAATGTATAATTAGGGTTGCCATCTCAAAAAATTGGCAACCAGGACAAGATGAGTGAAAACCCCGGATTTTAGAGCCCTAGACCCCGACATGTCAACAGGTTTGCAGCTTTTTTTTTGTTTGTTTGATTGTTTGTGTCGCGGGTGGCTTTAATTTTTTAAACCCGGACTACAAATAAAACCCCGCCCAGACGCTCCCCGGACGCCCTCTAAACTAGGACAAATCCGGGGAAACCCGGACGGATGGCAACCCTATGTATCATCGATGGAGTCAGTCGTGAAAACTGCAGCATCAAAGTTGTTGTTGTATCTTTTAATGTTGCAGCTGATTGCTCATAGTCCAAAAAACGTGACATTTTAGGCGCTGTAGAACAATTATTGTTCTACAGCGCCTAAAATGTCACGTTTTTACACCTCATATTGTTTATTTGTTTATATTTTAACACCTCATATTGTTCAACAATATGAGGTGTTAAAATTTGAATTCGTCATCTCGCGCGACTTTTTCTTCACTTTTGTGTCTTTTTTATCATTTGCTTATCACACACACACACACACACACACGAAATACTCATAAGTACCACTCAATATCCTATAACTTCAAGTAACAGCATTGTGAAGAAGCCCACACGTACATAATTATATTCTGTACGTGTAGTACCGCGGCGCAAAGGATCAGGCGCCACCTGCCGCATTAAACGTGAACTATGGCCTACGTGGGAGAGCTGTTTGCCAGGTATTTCTGATGAGGGTGGTGACTAGGATTATTAACATTATGATAGTGAATATAAGTTTGGGAAAGCCCTTTACGATAAAGTCAAACAATGGCCGGAATTTTCGAAATTCCATTCCCTGAGGGTGCGGTAAAGCGGGAAAACTTCTGTAGTTAGTCAATTGATGATTTTAAGCTATTGCATAGCTTCTATCGCGGGCCTTGAGCGTGGGGACCGAATCCAGAAATTCCGTAACGAAAATAAAAACCTAACGAACTGACACTTGACAAATTGACACTTGACAATTTCTTGAAATCAAAAATTGTGAGTTGCCTGTATTTAAAACGGCCTGTATTATTCAGTCAAAAACTTCCTCAAAGAATTTCTGTGAGCGTGTTAATTAATTTTAGAAGCGCAAGATAAGATACTAATAATAGAAATTATCAATAAATTACATTATTTGAGCTAACATATTAATAAAAATAAATTAAATTATATAAATCAAATGTAACCTTCATAGCTCTAACCACTAAGAAAAACTATGACACAAAATAAAAGAAAAAGTAAATGACATCTTGACAACTGACGTAATGTCAGATGAAAAGTAAACATTGAAAAATTATTAGATTTAATATTTTAAAACAGCAAAATCAAAGTTAATAAATCGAATAAGATCGATTATAAGGCTGCCAACAAAAATAGTTGTCGCCAAGGCGCGACATGAGACGTAAAAGGACATTTTAAAGATGAGGATGATTAGTAAAAGTGTAAGTATAAATACTATATTTAAATACTGCATTAATAAAATAAATAAATAATTATAATTGCATAAGTTGATAAAAAATGCTATGCAATAGCTTTACCGCGGCAGTCTTCGAGTGCCACACGTCTTTTTTTTATTTTTTTTGCGCTTAATAGTCAGAGTACCAGGCAAGCATGGCATACAAGGAGCCTATATACTTAGCAATTGGTGGAATAAAACTTAACGCTGATAATGAGGTAAGGACTTAATTTAGCTTAATTTAGAAATTCATACAACAAAATTAGTTTCGGTCATTTGAATTCGGACGCCAAAACATAAGATAAAACACCTAAATCTGAGAATATTGGGACTGCCTAATAAATTCCACCACTCTTACCCAGAACCGGATAAAACTGGTCCCACACTTATACGAACAAAGATTAATAACTCCTTACATTATGTATGACGTTGGATGAATATGTATGACAAGCAGTTCACACAAGTTAATGAAGGATTCCAAATCGGGCGGGACTGGCATTGTGCTGTCGACGTGTGTTGGCGCCTTTGTGTGGATGCGATTAGTTCCTGGAGTAGCTAGTGTGGAGTGCCGTCGTTTACTAGGCACCCACGCGTCTAGAAGATGGATGTCAGGTATTATTTGCAAAGGTGATGACTGTATTCGGTGAGAATTGAGAACACAGACCAGGGGATCAAGAAGGTTGTGCTCGTTGAGTCAAAATCGTAAATGAATTTGGTTTAGGTAATTCTGCAGGCGAGGAACCGCCAACACTAGTAGCAGAATATTTCTTCTTATTGGGAGAGTTTATCCAGGAAAGTAACAGATATGGCCCACTGGTTTTTTCTCGCTTGAACAACAGCAGATGGGGTCTTTGGTATGTTGTATGATAGTCTTTGGAGGTTAACCAAATAGTCAGTTAACTGTCGTGTCTGTCAGATAGTAATTGGATATAAGGATGCAGATTATAAGGCAAGAACTGAAATCTATCTAATAAGATAAAAATAAATCTTCTTTTAATTTATGTGACGCCAGCAGTCTAGCACACCAAGCAACTGTCAAATTTTCCCAATACCCATTGAATTTAATGCTTTAGCGATAAAGTTTAAAATCTAATGAAGAAATTTGACAAATCGTAGTAGCTTGTTGTGCCTTCGTCTGCACATACAGACGACTTCTTTATACAGAACGCAATTAGCAGTTTATTCATCAGCAGTAACAATCTACCAGGGTCTCATAAGTAATGACAAGTATCAACTGTCACAATCACATCGTACACGGCTCAATGGCCTCCGATGCACGCATGCATTTAAATGTGACACGATCGCTGCAGAATCGCAATTAGACTCGACGGTGATAAATACGTAATAAGGACCATTCAGAAGTATTTATACATGATGTATTACTTTATTGATAAATACCTTTAGTCAATAAAGAAGCAATCTATCGACCTAGGATAATAATGCTCATTTGCACTAAATTGGCTATTTCCTTCATTTGAAATGTTTGTTACTAACTAAAATAATATGTAGTTTATCAGGTTTGCCCCAAAATTAATTTGGTGCTGGATAGCTTTTTCATTGTTTGATGACTTCAGTCATCATGACTATGTGCATGGCTCTTATCTCTAAGCCTTTTTTTGTTAACGCAATGCTTTATTTTGTGGAATGCAAATAAATGAATATGAAGTTCTGTACGAACGAGCATTTTGTAAACGTAATCTTAGCAGCAATAACGTTTATTATTGCAATTTCCACAGTCTTTAAGAAACCCACCTTATATGTATTATTAACCTTGCAGAATTTTAACAAACCCACTTGAGTATAATCCATCACCATCACGTTTTGGTTCAAAGATTAGCCATCGTGCAAATGAACTTCTTCACATCAGAACTAATGTTTTAGCTGGGATGAAGAAGTGTCCCAAAATGCTGCCTGTGTAATGTAATTTTGACAGTCTAAACGATTATCAACCTAATTTGAATAAATGACTTTTGATTTTGAAAGTCGTGAGAGAAAAGTGAAGCCAGGGACAGCTGAATTCGGGGCTGCAGGACTGTTAAAAAGAGATGCCACGGCCCCAAAACACAAAATGCTAAGAAGGCCAATGCGAGTTGTAGTCAGTACAAGTTATCCCTTCCGCCCAGAGCGGAAGAGGTTATTCGTTGATTTCGAATCCACGAAAAAGGGAGAGCTGTAATAAATGGAGGCTCACACGTCTTATGTACAACGTTGAAAGGTAATGCATTGAACGACATGACCTTAGTCGATCGTTCTTGTGATATAATTAACACTCAATATTAGCAGTCATTAGCTCCACGCTTCCTGCTCTCGATTGAATCGTTCATCTATTTAGATTAATTAGACCTGCAAAGGCTCATAGCGTATTTTAATTATTAGAATGATGTGAGTTGATGCTGAAGTTTGCTGTTAAAGGTAAAATTACTTATCAACCTTAATTCATTTCAACAAAAGGAACTACATATATTTGTTTTTTATTTATTTATGCAATTTCTCTTCTAAAACAATCCACCTCTGATGATCTAGTAACGTAAAACAATCTTCCAAACTAGATTTTTTTCATCGCCTGTTCAACACTTGAATGACTGCTCTATTGTCGCTTAATCAGAGGAATAAAAACTCTCAAGATCAATAATAATGACATTTCAGTGTTACTTCCACCCACCGGTCATTTTGTTTCCTATTGACTCACAATAATATCGCGTAGGTAAAGAGGTGGAGGTGACACATTACGTTTTATTCATTTCTTAAGTAAGCAATTTCATCATGCAATCATTCTTTGCACAATCTTATTAATTCGTTGACATCAATAATTTATTTAAGGATTCTGCGGTGCGTCTCTTATTTCCCATCGAATACCATTAATTTGTAGGTTAATAAATAGCAAAAGAAACTACTGTTGTAATCCCATCAAAAATTATAGCACCTATAAGGAAGAGTAGTTATAGAATCAAAATAAACAATTTTATGCAGTCGATGTGACCTTGACACTAGTTTACTAGCTTTATGACAGACACGTCACGATTTTGTAATTAAAAATAATAATTCTGATACCACCTGACAAGGTCAGTGCGTTTGGTCTTCAAATGCAACTTAAAAGATTATTCAAAATCCAACCATAATTCAAAGAGGTAGTGTTGATATTGCTTAGCGATTATCATAAGAATGACACATGTGACAATTGACAGCGTTCGATGTGGCCTTGCAGTGGCGTGCTTGCGCCTGCGGTCACTCCGTCGTTATAGGTAAGTTACGTCATTACGTCAGAGGTCAGGTTATATAATAATATTAAGTTCACTTTATTTAGCATTAGGTACCTAACTGCCTTATACCTATTTCTAAGAGAAACACTACATTTGGAGAAAATCCAGTTGGACTGGACGACGACTTCAAATATCTGAGAAAAGGCAAAGAGTCAAAGTGATGCCTGAAGAGAATAACTATAAACACCAACTACATCACACCAGACGTCACGTTTAATTTATCCTGGAGAGTGAGAATCTTTTACATAATATTCACGAGGATCAACCTTTATCTTGATGACCTCAAGCATGCGTATATCATCTGAATCGTGTTAAAAATTAGAAGATATTTAATTTACAGTTTCAATAAATATTTATCCGTGCTGCACTTTTTACTATTACAGTTGATCGTGTGACCTTCGGTACTAACAGAAAAAGCTTTGAACTTGAGTGTTCAACTAAACATTCTAATGCATATCCATAAAATATTTTAGTGTAATGAAGTTTAACATGTGCATGTTGTAGCCACATAACACTAAAATAAATGAAACACGGAAAACTGCAGTTGTTTAAATATTTAAATAACTACAATACAGTAAAAACTGTAGGTTATAGTTACACGTGTGAAGTTTCACGTAGTCATTTATTACTGAGAATATTAAGCATGTAATCTTAGCGAATATATATTATGAGCGATGCTTTAATATACAGGGTGTAAATCAACCCATCACACACCCGTCAACCAAGCATTCTGTACATCAATCTAAGTACCCCTACGCAAAAATGTTTGCTGGGAAATTACTTTTTTTTTGAGGTCAAAAATCACATTTTACGGTAAAACTCAAAGTAGCACTCTGAAAACATTGTGCTAGTGGATGCTTTGAATAGTAATCGGGTCATGGAAGTAATTAAAACCTGAAAAACTAGTATTTACAAAAACTGCTAAAAAATTTGGAACTTTGACCCCAAAAAAATGATCGCAGTGGTGGGGAAAACAAGTACCCTTGGTTTGCGTTAAGGGTACTTTTACACCCTATATAATTATATACTTAAGCATAATTTATTTTCATATAACATAGCGCCCACTGCTAGTACGCAAGCCTCGTCTCTCTGAGATTTAGTGGCTTTTTATTTACGCGGGCCTAGTGCGTATTGGAAGTCACATGTCTTAGAATTTGGACTGTGTAATTGAAATGAGTGGTGATCTTAGTCCATAAAGAATTCAATAATGAACAATTTATTTAATGTCGAATTAACTATGTACATTAATTAAAAACTAATAAATAAAGTAACAATAAACTATAAAAGGGCATCAAAAAACTGCTCCTCAACGCTGTCAGCCGGTAACGTGCCCAAAAGACTGGCGGCATTCCCACGTTGTATGGCAACACTTAGCCTCTGGCCAAGATAAAAGCCAGCCCTTGGGTCACGAGAAGCGTCAACTAAGCGTTTCGAAATTTCCTTAAACAGGCTATGAGCACTCGGACCCTACGGCCCCAGAGTTTCAACCCCAAACGGCTCGAAAATATAGTTTCCACAAAGGTTACTATATTTACGCCGCTTGAGGTTCTCTGCAGCTAAATTAATTTCATCATCATATTTCCCTTGTCCCATTTTACTTGAGGAAGGCAAATCAAATCAAATCAAATCAAATCAAATCATTTATTTGCATAGAATGTAGGTACAATACAATAATGTTGTTACAATTTTTAATATAGTGAGCCGGGTACATTCTGCCTGAGTTTAGGCACGCAAAAATTAAACAAATAAATCAATAATTATCTCTACCAATAATATTGTTAGTAATACTCTCAAAAAAATAAAGAGAATGAGTACAATTCTAAATACATAACATAACAAGTCCAGATAAGGCAAAAAAAGAATATTTTAAAAATGTCAATACGAGATTACTGGAATGTCACAAACAGGAATAAAAAATACATTAATAATCACAAAAAGAAGTTCAAATAAATTATTAACAAGTCGAGAGTAGATATTAAAAAATGTCAATATTTATGAATCTGTTGAAATGTCACACATAGGGTCATTCAAGAAGTCACTTACCGAATAATAACATTTACGTATTAATAAAGACTTGAGTTTATTTTTAAATTGATGGAGAGTGTAATTTTTAATGCTGTCTGGTAGTTTATTAAATATTATTGGACCCATGCAAAAAACACTCTTTCTCAGTAATGCTGTTTTATAACCACCGGTAACTAAGAGATTTTTGTATTGGCTTCTCACGGGACCTTTCTTGGTGTCAGAGACCTTAGCAAACAATTTTTGATTTCTTTTTACAAAAATAGCCATCTCTAAAATATATAACGACGGAAAAGTCAGAATTTCCAAAGACTTAAACAGAGGTTCACAGCTATCTCTAGGTTTGAGACTACACATCGCTCTAATACAACGCTTTTGGGCTTTAAATACGGTTTCCCTTAGACTACAATTACCCCAAAAAACTATTCCAAACCTTAAAACCGATGCGACTAAGCCATGGTATGCTACTAAAGCAGTTCTGACGTCAACTTTTTTCGTTAAGTTAAAAAGAACATATGCTCCAGTACTCAACTTTTTGCACACCTCTTCTGCTTGCGGTTTCCATGTTAATTGGTCGTCTATATGAATACCTAAAAATTTCGAGACTTTTGTTTGCATTATTACTTGTCCATTGTACTGCACGTTGACTTTCGGTGGAATTGTCCGCTGGTGAAAATGCATCACACTAGTCTTTGGTAAGTTTATTACCAGGTTGTTTTTGTCAAGCCAGTCAATAATATTTTTAAGGTTATTGTTTATGTCCTGTTCATATTCGCTAATAATCCTACATTTTATCAGTGCTGTGCTGTCATCGGCAAATAGAACCATAGGATTTGGTATTTGACGGGGCAGATCATTTATATACAGCAAAAATAGCGGGGGACCCAATACACTACCTTGTGGTACACCGAATTTAACAATTTTACCTCCAGATTTATATTTTTGTTCACATTTAGATTTAAGGCAGATTCTGGAAATCTCCGTATATTGTGTGCGGTTATTGAGATAAGATTTTAAGAGATTCAGCACATTTCCTCTTAGACCGTAGCTATTAAGCTTGTTTAATAAAATATCGTGATTGACACAGTCAAATGCTCTAGTCATATCTGTGAAAATGGCACAAATCGGTGTTTTATTATCTACGTTAGTCATTATTTCGTGTAAAAAATCATAAATGGCAGTATTAGTATTTTCGTTTTTTCTAAAGCCTGCTTGTTCATTGCATAATATGTTGTATTTTGTCAGAAAGTTGTTGATCAGTTCATAAATAATCTTTTCTATCACCTTGGAAAACACTGGAATCAAAGCAATCGGTCTATAATTAGCTATATCCTCCCTGCAATTCTTTTTGTGAAGCGGTTTGACTATGACTGTTTTTAAACCGTCAGGGAATATACCGGTGCTGATGGCTAAGTTAATAATGTGGCTAATATGTACGACTATGTTATTTGACACATATTTTATGACTTTTGTTGCTATTTCATCATACCCTACGCTATTCTTATTTTTCAATGATTTGATTGCCCTGAGTACGTCTTGAGGTACAACCGGACTCATAAACATTGTGTTAGGATTTTCGTGTAAACCAGTTGTTGCGAGTGATGCTTTAGGTGAGTTTTTAATCTGGTCAATGAAGTAGTTGTTGAATGCGTCTGCAATTTCTGTGGGATTATTAATAATTGTATTATTTATTTTTATCTTAGAAATGGGTTCATAAGTAACTATTTTATTGTTGATAACCTGCCAGGACGCCTTTGATTTATTAAGTGAATTATTAATATAATAATTATTTTGAGCCCTTTGAGTTAATTTTACAATTTTTTTAAATCTCTGTGAGTAATTTTTGAATTTATTTTTATTTTCATTTGATGGTTTAAGTCTTTGCTCCCACAGAAGGTGGCGCTGCTTTCTACTACACAATCTAATTCCCCTAGAAATCCACTTAATTTTTTTATTAGGTTTTATTTTAACTAACTTTAATGGAAAACATAGATTATATAATAAACTAAAGTGCTGCATAAATATGTTATATGCTTCATTAACCTTTTCTGTCTCATATATTTCAGCAAATGAAAGGCATTGTAGATAACTATTGAATTTTGTCAAGTTTTCCAAAGATAGATCCCGTTTCTTTACATGCCATGAGTTCAGTCTATAGGTTTTGTTTACTTTTATCTCAAATATTTGAGCAGAGTGATCAGATAAGGCAAAATCTATTACTTCACATTTACATTTATTCTTAGAATTATGAGCGAAATTATCGAGACAACTGTTACTGGATAGCCGAGTTGGTTGGTCAAGCTCTAGTCTGAGGTTAAATCCCAACAGAAAATATTCAAAGTCCAAACTAATATTATTTCTTTTCAACCTGTCTATATTAAAGTCCCCGCAAATAACAATTTTTTTCTTAGGGTTGGAACATAGTGTTTTTAAAATTATTTCCAGATTATCATAAAAAGTATTTAAGTTGCACGACTTAGGTGGTCTGTATACACATATAATTATCAATTTTTGCTCGACCAGTTCAATAGCACAACATTCGATAACGCCTGTTATTGAATATTTAGTTGCATCTCCAAGTTCTGTGTATTGAAGAGACTTATTTACCAGAATGCAGGCGCCTCCCCGTTTTTTCTCACGTCTTCCATAACATGCGGCGAGCTTGTAATTTGGTATTTTTAATAGGCGTTCTTGACCATGCATAATAAAGTGCTCACTTATGCATATGACATCTATGTTTCTTCGATTTACTGTTAGTTCTTGTAGATGGATTGTAAGTAAATCTGCTTTGTTCAAAAGCCCAGCGATATTTTGATGAAGGATTCGCATACTATTGCGCAATTCTCAATATGAGCAATATGGGCAATTCTCTTTAATTCTGGTATCAACAGTCACGCTATCATTTACTCATTTTTGAAATCATTCCTCGCTATATCCACCCATCGTACGTGTTGTTGCTCTTCCTCTCCCTCTACAATCATCAACATTTATATTCAGCACTGTATTGGAATGTAGGAATTCGTTGTAGATATTGATGAAAAATTTGAAGAAATATGCCATTTTTATATTTCGTCGTCTGGCGATGTAGACCAGACAAAGTCGATCCTATCACAATAGAATATTACTAATATAGATTAGTGATCTAAGCGAAACTATTCAGTGTTATTAATTTTAATTAGTAAATCGTGACGCGCCTGTCCTATAGTTTCTTGTTAGCGACTGATGTCAAGGCTGGGTTGACTGCATAATATTAGTTATGAATGCTTGACGCCAATGTTTACTTAACGCTATTTATTAGAAACAACATCTGGATGAAGGCATCGCCTAGGCTGTGCTAGATCATCTAAATTTCTGGGTACATAATCTCATATACCATCATATAAATTAGATTCTCTGTTTATTTTTACGCATTATATTCCTGGGGCCCTAGGCCCTAGGCTCATACTAGCTCGAACGTCAAAATCTACCCTGTTCCCTAATATATTCGAATTAATGAGTTTTGAATAAAATACATTTGAAGTAGAAATTACTGTCCAATCGTGTTCTCATTTTTAGTGTGGTCCCTACCTAATCTATGTCCGTAAGTGATCGATTGGGAAACGCCCGTATCTTCGGCTAAAACTACGGGTTGCATGCTTAGAGAGCAACCCTCTGATGTCTAACCACATCGTCTGTCACTTCTACTTAGCCGTTGGCTACCTAGATTTTTAGATTAGAGTCCTAATTTACAATAAAGACAAAAATTATTTATGTAAGTGCTTACTTGAGGGTCAAAAGTTAGCCGCGGGAGACGCTCCGGGCGTCGGAGGCCACGTGACGTTTTCCGGCCACCGTAGACGCGGGCCTGTGGACGGTAAATAATGGGCTAGATCGCCGTCCGTCCGTCTTATGACGAAGACAGGCCGTGTTGACGGCCGACGCCCGACGGGGTTGCGGGTTCGCAAGAGATACCGCGGCCTCGACATAAAGGACTAAGAAGGAACATGTGTGGTTTTTAAGTCAGTAGAAGTCTAATACTCCCTTTCGCTCTGCTCAAGAGCGGGAGGAGTTATTTGATGATTTTAAAAAAGGGTCAAAAGCTAAAATCCTACTTATCAAAGTACCTAGTAAAGATATACCTATGTCGTAAACTTCTTATTGATCCGATTGCGATCGGTCTTTGTATTCGAAACACAGGTTGCTCAAGCTGAGAGGATTGGTTTATATAATGTGGCAAAAACGTACTCGATATTTGAAACATATACCTATGTCGCGTTTGTGGTTTCAGTCCAACGTGACAGGTGGATCTACCCGCGTAGACATAAGAAATAAATAAAAAAGTTTATTCTTCCGTCCTTATAGGTACTTTTGGGCTAATATTAATTATCATGAAAAATTTATTATCATCAAAGCATTATTCGCCAGTATGCCTATTATAATTTCCGAAGACTAGCCCGCAGATTGCAAAGTTAAAAGTTTGTCACGAAAAAACTTATTCTTCATCAAAGATGGCACTGCGCCAAAAGTAATTTAAAAGAAAAACAACAATAAGTAAACCTCCTTAATCGCTATGGGTTCCTAGTACCGAGACCCCACACTCGAAGCAATAAATGGTATGCTTACTTTACAAAATCCCCACATATTTCACGTCCGTTTCCTGACCGATAGAGCAGTTTACTTAAAATATTGCATGTCGCAAGACTGATTTGGTGCATGCAAGCCTTGGCGGGTTGGCGACAGTGACATTCACTGTTTGCGTTTAAATTAAACAAAATATCTGGCCTCATTACTATAGGCTTATTATTTCTCTAGGAGACTTTTCAGCTTTGTTTGTCTGCATTCGCAATGCAATAACATGTAAGGCACGTCCTCAGACGACCGCTCTGTCGATATATTGCAGATGATTGCAGAGGTTACTTGCTTGACATCAGATGGGTCATCGGCCAGGTCAGCATAAAGCCTTGTATGAAAATAAAGGGACAATGCGCTTTAAACTGATTCTAGGCTATTTTAAGAACTTGGAATTTACGGTGTCGTTGAACATATCACTAAGATGTGTTATTCTTTACCTGACAACTTGTCTTAACAAGGGGTACCAAGTATTACCCAGTATTACGTACATTCTGGAGGTAAGATAGGCAGTCGCTCCATGTAAAATTCTGCAATTCAGCTGCATCCAGTTAAACTGGAAGCCAACCCTAACATACCTAGTTGGGAAGAAACTAGGCAGATGATGTTATCTTTTGTAATTCTTTCAATTTACTAAGAAGTTGGAGAATTCTCGTTTTTATTCCAACGCTCTTGAAACAGATTAGTTATTAGAGTAATGATCTTGTTTGCGTTCTTTGGACCACTAGTCGCATTTGGACAAGATGGCGTAGAATTTAAAATACACATTAAGTTCTTCAAACAGTACTAAGTATGAAATAAATCTTAGCCATGTCTTCTAGACGGCAATTGTTGGTCTCAAGGTAACAACTATGATTATCATAACAAAGAGAAAAACAACGTGACCGCCATGTCTCATTGAGAAATGTTAACGATAGCAGATAACTAGGTAATGTTAGGTGGTGTTATTTCACTTGTTGGGATCGATGATGGGGAGGATAATTTTGACTTTTAGTTATTTCAAGCGTCAGCCAAGCTACTGCACAGATGCACCCTGGATTTTGGACTTTCTTTCTAACCTTTTATGGTTTCTTCTTCTTTCGCTGCCACAGCTTTATTTTTGGTCGTGTCTTCGTTGAAAAAACCAGTATTAAATTTACTCTTTGCTTGACTGAGACATGATCATTCATTATTATCAGCTTACTACAGCAGTCAACTACTGGACATAGGCCTCTTCAATTGCATGCCACTTAACTCGATTCTCAGAGTTGTTATTTATTTGCTACCAGCTACCCTGCAGAGATAGTCGCACCACCAAGTCTGAGCGAGTCCCACCCACCTAACGCTTATCGATTCGCAGTCTCCTCTCGAAATCACGTGTACCACAACTAACGGTCAATAATCCTACTACTTTCGCCTATTGCCACTTCAACTTACTTATTGATAATGATGATAGTTCAGCGTTTATCGAGTAGAACGCTGAAAAAAACTCTAAATGAAATGAAAAAGCCATATCTATGTTCAAAAAGTGTAATTACTGAACGGAACACCCTGGTACTATCCTTTCTGGCTTGCCAATTTTTCAACATGGTAGAAGATGACGCAGACAGATGCAAAAATGATGTTTGTAATGGAAGTAAAATTGAATGAATAAATCATATTAATCTTATTACTGCAAGGCTACTTATGATAAATTTGCTGTCACTTTTATACTCTGCAAATTGCGCACTGCCCTTTATAAGTACTCCGAATAGCAAAACATGATATTAAAACTAGTCTTTTTTCCCGGATACAAGCAGTTGTAAGTTTTTCAACACATTAGAGATATTATTTGGAGCAGCGGCTGCAAGGTCGGTCGGTCTGTGCCGCGTTCACTTTACCGAGACGTTTGTGCTATAGTAAGCACTGAATGCTGTATTTACGCTGTTATTTGTCTTTGAGAGCGAACAGTTATTGGCTTGGATGATGTTTTGGTTTCTACTGAAGTATCATCAAAAGGCTAGCTGGTAACACCATTATTATTTTTGTAAAAGCCATTTATCTTAGGTGTACTTTTTACTTTAACCCGGCTTCAAAGTAAGGAGGCATAACTATTAACAAAATAATGTCCGAACGTGGTGATGAATGCTTATTTCTGATGAAACATTTTCTAAGAAGTAAGACAGTTACTCTACATTATAATACATTATTTTAAAGGTGTATTTTTGGTGAAGTAACACATTCCTGAAACTTACATTTAGGAAGAAATATTAAATTACAATTATGTTATAACTGTAGCCACGTTACGATCCATATCTAGACCTAATTCCAGATTGAGTGCAAATTGCATGCAGTTGCAAAAACTTCAATTAAACTTTATTGAAACGCATTAGTTACAATGTAATTACATATACATTGTGAAGTTATTAACATTTTATCACTACATATTGAGCTAACCGTTAAAGTAGGAAGTGCGCAGAAGGACACTTGCTCGACTTGCAAGATATTGAGAATTTAAATGTTATCTATGCTCGGTTTTTTGCCGATGAAACCTTAATGTGGGCACTTTGAATAAGTGTTTAATAGTACACCGATTAACATGTTTGCAATGTATGTGTTTTTTGACAGGCACTTTAATTGTTTTTTTTGTAAATTTATTTCATCACAAGTAATCTCACAACGACAGAAGAAGAATCGTGAGGAAATCAGCACAAGAACCAAAATTTAAATACATGTGACATCTTTGGTAGATGTCACATGTCTCTGAATTGTTTCAGATTTCGCTCCAATCCTATATACGTGTTGTGTTGGTAATGGCTTACCTCTCACAGAGAGGTGGCCTGTGCGGCCTGTGCCCCAGCAGGGCGAACATGGGCTAAATTGTGGGTCTCATAAAGAACTGACAAGAAACACGTAAAAATAACACAGGCAAAGCGTAACAGATTCATCATAATTACAGTTTATTCAAGATTGACTCTTAATGTCTTTCGTTTGCCAAACAATGTTGTTAGCGTAAATGAAGTTAAAGGCTCTGATTTACTCTGTTTAATAAACAGTCTTATTACAATGCGTTAAGATATATTCACCTGGTAAGTAAGTATTGGTAGCTAATTACAGTAATTTAGACCGTTTGTTCTACATCAATAATGAGTAAATGTGAGTGAGCTATATTTTACAGCGAGGTTAGGATATCGATCAACAAAGGTTGTGTAAATTAGCACTTTGAAATTATTTTACTAGTTTTTTTTTCTGTTGATTAGGAGATATAGAGCTTTATATGTGTTTGGCAGTTATTTTTTATTTTAACGCTCAATAAGATCGGAGGGTCAAACTGATATTTTTGAGACTGTATTTTATAGTTCTATCACAGGAATTGATACGTATTTTATGAACTTGCTCGAATTAAAAGTAAAATTAATTAAATTGCAAGGTGTTTTTGTCATTTCATTGTTTATACAGGTGAATTATGAATATTCTTTCTTTTTATACAAATGCGACATGCTACACTTCCGAAAGGTGTATATTTGGAACAAAAAACATACGCAACGGTTACTTTTCATCATCGTAAACCTTTGCCTAACCCTTTGGGGATTAAAACCGTAATTTTATGTACACACTAAACCTTCCAAAAATAAGTCCACAAGGAACTCTATAAGTGATAGGTATCCAACCTCAGTTTCATGCACAAACTATCGGTCGGGGGATCTAAATACGAGTTTTTGTTAACAACGCGCAAACGTGTATAACATAATGAGTAAAAAGTCAAAATGGACGCGTGCGCAAATAAACAGTGTAATTATTGAGATAAAACCGTGTTACTGAACCCTGGGCAGACCTTGAATTTTGTATTACAATGTTACCAACTTACTTTTGTGGTTTTTACTTAAAATCACGAGGAGCGAAAAGAGTTCGTTGCTAATAACGACAGGCACCCGGATTCATCTTCAGGTTAAGCTGCGTTTGTCGAGGCTGGTCCGTGAATGGGTGACCACCAATTACATACCATGCTTCCTCCGTGCTTCAGAAAGCACGTTAAGCCGTTGGTCCTGGCTGCCAATTAAGAATAGGAATAATTTACTGTTCCAAAAATTACATTCGTTACATTGATGATTGTAGATAGTTACAGATATTTTAGATTTGACAGTCGTTACATGTACTCAGTGGCCCAGTAGGATCTAGATTGTAGACGTAACGTTGTTGTTTATCAAATTCATTGTCATCTGGTAGATACTTGCTTTTCTGAAGCTTTGTTCGCTTGGCGCAAATTATACACAGAAAAAAATTAAATGGGATCGGGGGATCCCATTCTTATTCTTATACTCTACGTGTAATGAATTATTCTATTTGATGACACTTGTTTTACAGCAAATTCATGAATAATGCATAAGTTCGTGAATATGGACAGCCGACATTGTTTTGGGACGCCTATTCAGTTCTCGTATGGGAAAACCTGATCGATCATACGAGTAAGGATGAGGCAAGAAATTGAATGAATTCGTTTCTTTTGGAATCCTTGCATCCTATACTTAAAAGTGGAATTACCAGGTGAATATCTCAAAACGGGAATTTAGAAAAAAAACACTGCCCTGTGGTAACAACAGCATTCGAACAACGATATAAATCTATCTAGATACGAGTAACGCAACTATCACGATCCGTATGAAAACTATGTTTTTTTTGACTAACTGCAGTACTCAGAGATATTTAATGATTACTAAGCCGCCACTTAGTAAAGATTTAACATACTTTTGTATGACAAAACTGACAAAACCTTTACTAAGTGACGGCCTAAGTAATCATTAAAACTCTCTGAGTGCGGCAGTAAGTTCCTACGATGACGTTTAAACCACTATTTAGTTACTATACAAAACAGTTACTACAAAATAGGCAAAGATTTTGTTCATTAAATTCTAGAATTAAGTTCTTGAGTAGTAACGTTGTTGATTTAAAAAAAATTGCTTACTGCGAAAAATTACATCAAGTAGCCACGTGATGCATAAAATGCTAACGCGGGGCAAGCGAAGTAGGTGCTCTTGCGTTAGTTACGTATATAATATATCTCTTTACTTCGAACACACTCAATCATTCAAAACATTGCATGTTATATGAATTAGACCATATTATTTAGGTACCTGTTTAAGTGCTACTGATATGGGTTTTCTGCTTCCTTCCAATAATACGGTTCGATCATACAATTTACTGATGTTATACCGTTTGGCTTGATGCCAGGTAGACATATCTGAGTGTCTGCAGTTCCTGCGGGATATCTACTTATTGTTTGTTATATTTATAGAGTTTAAAAGTACCCTTAACGCAAACGAAGGGCACTTGTTCTCCCCACCACTGCGATCATTTTTTTGTTCTAGACCATACCTGGGAACCTAGTTACGGAGATATTGGGGGTCAAAGTTTCAAATTTTTCACAGCTGTTTTTGTAAATACTACACAAACAGCTGCAGCAGCTAGTATTTCAGGTTTTAACTTTACTTAAATTACTTCCATGACCCGTTTAATATTCAAAGCATCCACTAGCACAATGTTTTAAGAGTGCTACTTTGAGTTTTATCGTAAAATGTGATTTTTGACCCCAAAAAAAAAAGTCATTTCCCAGCAAAAACTTTTGCGTAGGGTTACTTAGTTTGATGTACAGAATGCTTGGTTGACGGATGCGTGAAGGGTTCGTTTACACCCTGTATTTGCGGTAGCTGCCCCTTCCTAACATTTGGGAATTGACTAACATTACGCCTGTATTTTCCTGAGGGAAAGGCAGTGTTGTTAACTGGTGTTCCCATTCATTACAACGACATTGCGCCAGTTATGCTTAAATCCCATGTAATAGAAGATTTAACAAATCACAATTGTAAAATTCCAGTATTACTGCCCGACTAAACCATGGAGACCAGTCCTCATGGGAAATGGGTAGTAATAGCCGAGTCCTGCAACCTACATGTTTGTGCGTTACATTACACATAAGCACAAAAAAAGACATAATTATGATTACTACCTTCAGTTAGGTCCATATTTGTTTGAACGTGGGCTCAACACCTCTACCATTTTTTGCTGCATGACAAAACTTTTCCGTTACGTCCTTTTAACAATTTGGCAACAATCAAACGGTACAGCATTTATTAAAATAACGTAAAACACACGTGCAGATGTGAAATTGAATAATTTGATTAGTAATGGTTTGGCTTTTAGAATAGAAATGAAAATTACACCCATGTGGTGAATTCAAGGACGTTCTGTGTGTAATTTCGTTAAGCTCACGGTGATTTGGAGTAAAGGTTGCTTTGGCATTAAGATCATTTTGTGTTTGCCATTTTGTAACTGATAAAGAATGACCGCACCTGTTGCTGTGGTGTCTTTAATGGCTGCTTAGGTTTCGCCTAGAAATTCAAATAAAGAGAATCGGCACATAGGGCTTATATACAAATGTAAACGGTCAGCGCTAGGGATGTTTCCTGACTAAAAAAAATATGATTCTGAGTCCGTCAGTTAGATTATCGAAAATTATTAAATACGCATTTTTTGTTTTATCACATAACACCACATAACATCACCCCTGTAATCCCCGAAGGGTTAGGCAGAGGTGTACCTAATAGTACACCCACATTTCGCCAGTTATGTTTAAGTCCCATGTAATAGGGGGCGAGCCCATTGCCATCAACCGGGCATAAATCCAGACTCCGTTGCTGTTACTGATAAATTCCTGACGGAAAAAGCCAATAACACTTTGTCCGACCAAACTACTCAACTCAACTACCCTATTGACGTAAATTAGGTACTGAAACACGTTTATCAATCCTCTTTAAGTCTCTTCGTGTATTTGTAAGTGGGTGCGACTTTATTTCAAGAGACACTTGCTCAATAAGCGTTCTTTTAGGCATTATAAATTATCTACACACTTCTACACTT
This sequence comes from Diarsia brunnea, assembly GCA_949774965.1. Lineage (NCBI taxonomy): Eukaryota > Metazoa > Arthropoda > Insecta > Lepidoptera > Noctuidae > Diarsia > Diarsia brunnea. Next base: position 17,968,097 of record OX459007.1, read on the forward strand.
CTTCTTCTTAGCGTCTCGATGGCAATCTAAATTGTGTCCGTCCAGAATTGGGCTACTAGTTTGGCGCTTTCGGTAGCGTCCATCAGTTCCTGTAGTGAACCACTAGCAGGACAGGAGGGCCCCATTGTTTGAGGAACAGCACCACTTTTACACTCCAGTGCAGAGTCATTTATGTATCTCCACCTCAGCAAGTTTTCGTTGCTGCGACCAACCTGGGTCCGGAGTCTGGACTACTTCTACACTAATATTATAAAGAGGAAAGATTCTGGTCTGATTAAAAAAAATCCTTTACCACTAGAATGCAACATTATCCCTGAGTAACATAGGCTATATATTATGTAATACAAGGTTTTTAAAAATGAATGTCCATCCGTGTGACTCCGGGACGGGACGCTAGTATTATAATAAAAAAGCGTGGATTTTCTAAATTAAAAATAAAATTCGTCACAGGTGATTATCATTTCCAACATGGCTATTTATCTAATAAATTCATATGTATTAGAAGACACTAATTGTTATTTATATATTTCATTTCATTAAAACGTGATTTCAAAAATACTAGTTTTCAATAAACCAGTTTCTCCAGATGTTTGTTTTTAATTAAGGTTTTCTATTATACGTCTTGGCATATTAGTACTAGGATAGCATAAGGTATAAAGCGTTCGATAATTACTACTGGTCAAGGTCGACGGCATTATTATTGAATGCGATTGAAAATTGAATGTCACGTGTTTACACGCGCGAACGGTTGAAATTGAATGGAATGAATAGATTTGATCACTTGATTTATTTGTCAATAGGTAATTAGGAGGTAGTAAAAAGTTTGAGGTTAAACGTTGACTAGTGCTGCGAACGTCCGGGATATTCGATGTTCGTTTTTTTTACTGAGACGTTTTTTGGCAACTTTTTTTATATTAATTAAATATGCGATAGTTGAGAATTACAGAATGAGCATATTTATGAACATTTTATCTACTCTTAAATCACATAAATTGATTCGTTCTCAACAAAAAATCTAATTTATAAAAAATCCTCAGACCACAACATTTTCTTGACATTTAAAGTAAATTGCTGCAGATCGACAAACAAGCTACAGAGGCCAATAATAGCTGTTCGTTAGTGACCAAACTGACCATGTAATTACATGAATAACAAAATGAATAATCACTTTTAAACACTTCTAGGACTTGTGGCAAGTAATTGTTTGAAATTGAGATAATGTGGACAGTGGAACTCAGTTCGGTTTACAACTTGGGTGGCGGTTAAACGGGATCGCGGTCGCATCCTTACAAATTGGTTTGCAATTGATTGGGCAAAAAGTAGCAAAAACAAAAGTATTTCCCTTCAGTGATGTAGGTAAAGTTACTCAGGTACTATTATATTAATTATATGATTTTTTTTAAACTTGAGAACTTGAGAAGTATAACTTTGCAAATTAGAAAGTGTACATTCTAGTGCTAACCGCCAACCTAAACATCTTGAAGGGAGTATTCTGATGCGTTACGTCATGTGCCTGTAATTTAGGGAAAAAACGGAACCCTTATAGGATCACTCGTCTGTCTGTCCGACCACCCCCCCTCCCTTATCTCCGAAACTACTGAGCCTAAAATGTTGAAAAAAATACAGAAATTAGTTCAACACTTATAGATTACAGGAAAACCTATAAGAAGGCTCTCAATATCTACTACAATGGTACGGAACCCTTCATGTGCAAGTCCGACTTGCACTTGGCCAGTTTTTATTTCTGGCACGCACAATTTAAATTGCCTCCGTTCCTGGATTCGTGAAAAAAGTAAAATATAATCGTGCCGTAATTTCCAAGCAATATAATACCTTTGACTTCCACAAAAGGGAATCAAGAGTAACTGAAAATCGCCGAAACTGCATGTGCTCGTAATTTCACCGCGCGCTTTTCCCCGAACATTTATCTTGCACTGTATGTAATTGAACAATTTATCGTCCCATAATCACCTTAAAACTACCACAAAAGGGTATCAACAAAATCCACTATCAAAATATACGATGAGAACGAAAGTAATTTGGCTCCGAACCTCGAAAGTACTCGTTAAAAGTAAAACCTTTTTTCTCACGCACAAAAAACTGCTTCGTGATTCCTTTAAGATCGGTAGCGAGTGAAAATAAACGAGAAAGACACCCTTACTTTCTCGTTGACCTCCGAATGAGCAAGGTGAGTCCCCGGGCAATGGGTCGTTGGACCTTGTGACCATATTTGGGCCATGCGCCTGCTTCGATTGTGTAGGGATGTGAAAGATTCGGGAAGTGTTATATTTTACGATGTGGGTGCGAGGTGCGAGTAGTAAAATATAAAACGAGTATTCAAATTAAAAAGGAAAAAAACTCCCTTTGAAGTAAGTTTTTTTTAAATATTTATTATTGTCCCACTGCTGGGCAAAGGCCTCCCCCATATCCTTCAAATCTTCACTTCGTTCCGTTTTCTCTGGCCAATCTCGCAGAAAAGCCTCATAGTCGCCATTCCAGGATATTCTAGCCCTCCCTCAGCGACGATGCCCGTCTTATGGCACCCACTGCGTGTCGACTACGTTTTTTTTTTTTTGTCGGGTGGAAAATCATTGAATATCCCGTCCCGCTCTTGGGCAGACCGAAAGGGAGTGTCACACTTCTACTAACTAAAAACCCTTTAGGCCGCGGTATATCTTGCTAACAGCTCGCAGCCCCGACGGGACGCGTGTCGACACCTCAAATCTGCCTGTGTATTACCTATGTGCTTAAAATCGCACAATAAAAAAAATAAACATAACATCACGCCTGTAATCCCCGAAGGGTTAGACCGAGGTGTAACTAATAGTACACCCACATATCGCCAGTTTTGTAAATAAACTAAGATGTTTCTTAGAGAAGAAGAATTAAAAAGAAAGGATCATTCCATTTAGGTTTCCAAAGAAATACCTACACGAAATGGCAGACTAAGCGCCGTTGGCCTTGAGTTGTTAAGACTAACAAGACTGCTCTTCAAACTTACATAACCTTTAAAAATAAAGCATCTCGTCGTTTACACATTTTTTACACATCCCGCGTTTTGTTTTGTAAATAAAGTCGCAATAACGTGGCACATCACTACGGGCGGTTTGACGTTGACAAGGAGCTCGACAATACCCAGAAGTTTGTATTTTTTATTGATGTTAATATTAATGAGGAAGCTTCAGCTCAACGAGGTACTGTTTAAAAGAATCCCATTTTGTTTATTTCTGTATGCAAAATAACATAGTTTTTGTGTTTTGTTATAGTATCTTGCTGGCTTACAAGGCTGCTTGATGTTGATACCCGGATTAATTGTTCTAGAAAATTCAAGATGACCATTCTTTCATTATAATCCCATATCAATTCAATTACATGACGGCCCTATAAATTGATTACAAACTGAATAAAAAATTGTAACTACCAGGGTAGCATAAGATCGAAGAGATTGAATTCTCCTTAATACATGGTCCTTTCTACAGAGGGCGATCGATTCGAAATCTAAATAAAATAAAACGCCCACAAAGTATGGTAATATCTTCGAAAAGCCACAACAATCGTCCCGATCGATGGCCCGATGTTGTTGACCGAACGACCGCTGAATTTTAACAACACAGCCATCTTTGTTTTGATATCGGCCGGCAACGAAATGTTTACATACATGTAGCTAGGATTATTGCGTTATGTAGCTGTTGTTTCTGTGTAGGAAACAAAAAAAAAAAATTAATGGGTATCAATCCATTTTGTCTGACGTCTGCAGTGAATTATTGATTAATGAATGATGGTTTCTTTCGTATGCAGTTGCATTTCCCTGTTAAAATAGGTGCTCAATGAGGTGAAGTAAACTTTTAAAGGATTTGCTTAAAACTACAAAGTATTCTAAGTTTTAAAGAAACAAAAGTCGTACCTAAAATACTGTGTAAGTCTTCGTGAGTATATCACTTCGTGGAATCATTTACTCACGAAATACAATAGGAAAGACAAACATAATCAAAATAAAAACAGCATTGTATTCTGACAATTATTTAAAGTTGACAGACGTTTAAATTAATATCCGTGAACAGGCGGCCCGGCGTGATAACGATAAAATCATTGAGTGCTAAACAAGGAACAAGTTTAGTTATCTTCTTCTATTTAATTAAATGGCATGCAAAATGGACCTTATAAACATCTTTCTGTAGTAGCCGATATTCAGGGCGTCTTGCAGTCTTGATAAATAAATGGATTATAATAAAATTTATTAAATCTAGATTAACGCCACATCATCACTCAATATTTTTAAATGTTAAAAGTTAGTTGTCAAACTTACTAACATACAACAACGGTCAGTACTCATAAGTCACAACAGCATAATATTAGTCCACACCGCAAACGGTCATCAACACTTGGTATCATTACGATTGCCATCGAGGCACCTTTCTCCACACATTAAAATACCTTGAGGCTTACAAAACCTAAACTTGTACTGGATTTGTCACCATATATGCAGTGGTTGTACCAAAATGTGCGTCCTTGCTGCCTTATACGAAGACTGTGCTGCAACAATCACGATGTGGTGTAGTATTAAGGACAGAAGCCAGGTACATCTTTTGGGAGTCGGCTTTTTAAGTTAATGTACCTCCGTGCTGTTATCCAAGGGGTTTGCAGTGTAATAGCATATCAGTATTCTAACAATTATGTGCTCCTGGTACTTACATCTAATAGGTAGAACTCATTTTCATTAAACCGTAGGTACCTGTAGTTTTGGGGAAGCAGTAGTAATAACTTAGACATTTCCAATAAAATACCGTATGACTCTATGAGATTGCTTCCAAGAACTGGGACTAAACATACAGAAGAAGCAGGCTAGTTATACCCCAAATATACAAATGGACATAATCTAGATTAAGTCCTTTTTTGATGTTTCCAGAGATTTTTTTCCCTTTTTCCGTCCACGAGGTGAAGTATAAATAAAGTATAAGTATTGGTGGTCCTGTGGCGACAGCGACATCTATCGCAACACATGCGAACTAATTTTCTAAATCCTACATCGCGCTATCAACTTTATCCGCGACATTAGCGTATGTAGAAAATCCTGACTTACAAATTATGTCGGGCAGTTAGCCCACCAGACACAACACCCGTCTGGTCGGAGGATCCTCCCTTTTCTATGGGGGATGAAGAACTTTACGCCCTGTTCCTCATACCCTCCAAAGTCCCATTCCCGCTCTCACAAAGTAGGTAAGGAGATCAGATAGTTGCAGTTCCAGCAGTCGGCACACTTTAACCTTTATTTTTTGTTGTTGGGAAATCATAAAATGACCCTTCCCGCTCTGGCGAAGCGTAAGGGTGTGTCAGACTTCTACTGTCTAAAAACCACTTATGTTGCCTCACCCTTTGTGTATCGGGGCCGCGGTATCTCCTTCGAATAGTCCCGCAGCACACTTTAGCCTGATGGATAATAATTGTGCTTGTATCTGGACAAAAGAGTTGTGAGATACAAAGAAAAAGAATGGCAAACTCCGATATTAAAACGATTACGTAATATTCCATTTCATTACACAACTTAAAACCCATCTCCCAGTCACTGCATGCACTTAACACGTATAATACATATAATTACCGGCTCTAGTAATAAATCGTTATTGATTCCATCAGATTGGAATATCAGAACATACTCCTATGAGTTTAAAGCTCGCGCACGATCGATTAAATTAAAATGTCATCCACGAATAATATATTCGCCAGTCTTATCTATAAACAGGTATTTTTGTACAGTTACTTTGTAAAGTGGTTGAAGAAATATTAAATTCTGCTTCTCTCGTACTAAAATAATAGCGTCATAATAAAAAAATATCGGTCAACTCCGAGTGGTAGTGGGTTCTACACCTAGTATGCTGCGGGGATCGGACAAAAAAAAACTAATTAGTCCGTCAGATAGATTTCCAAAAAATATTTAACACATATTTTTTTCTTTTTTCACATTAACAAAAAATGAAGACGATACAGTGCTTCGAAAACTCGTGAACTCCTCGAAAACGTCACATGTCAGTACATTTTTTACCTACAAATGACGTCACAACCCCCCACTCATGATCTTTGACGCGTTTTATCTTCTCTCTTCTCTCTTATTTTTCGATAATCTAACTGACGGACTAATTAGAATCATATTTTTTTGAGTCAGTCCGAATCCCTATTTTAGAGAAAATGTAAACTTTTGAGTTGACTGATGCCTGGTACGTTCCATTAAAAAAAAAAGTTCAAAAATTTAAACAGAACTAATGAAAAAAGACGCTCTCAAAAGTATGTAACAGGAAAATATTCTCGTTTGAAATTCGTATGATCTACAAACGATTCAATATTTATCGTCTATTAAATAAACAACTTACACGTTATATGGTATTTATATGTGTTTAATATTCATAGTGATGTTCAGAAGATATCCGTCATATGGTCATCATAATGCATACAGTTTATGATCTCTTACTGCTTGATTGCATGCCAGTAATTCCGCAAGCAACAGCTGACAATATATGACACTTTTGTGACAAGAGGACGCCATCTCCAACTAAGTATACCGCATTTGTCAAATTATCATATGTAGTTCAGAAAGAACTGGAAGAACAGAACTTATAAGGGAACATAACAGCATACAAACGTACAATGGATTTAAAGAATAGCGATCTAGATCTGTTCAGAGTTCCGAATGATGCCCGGTGCATGCCGGCATCAAACCGGGGATGGTAGTGTGAAAGGTGCTACCACACATACATACCGGTCAAAACCCATAACCCTCCTTCTTGCTTCGCCGTATTCGGGTGAAAAGTAACTTTACGGTAACGTCGTGTAAGAAACATTGTTTATCAATAATATTCAAGTTTTTTGTTACATTGTAATTCTGCAATTCCGACCGCGACTGTACAATAGATGTTTTGGATTACTTTAATAAAGTTTCACAAAAAACGTTCCATCCGTTCCGAGCTTATCAATGACAAACGAGTTCGCCGCAGGCACCACCACTGACCACTGATGCACAGTAATACTATATTCATATTTATTTAAACGTACTGCGTGTGTGTGACTATGCTTGCTTACGCAATATTTAGATGAGTTTTTCCTATCGTAAAGTTCCTATCCAAAATCGTGATTTGGGGAATCACCTTTGTTGTTTTCCTTTAAATCTTGGCAAAGGTGACTCGATATCAAAAAACGGATTGTGTCTTTAAAAAATTGTGTCCAGTCAGAAAAAAGAAGATTTCAGTCTTAAATATCAAAGTAGAAATCTCGAATGATAAAATAAAAATTGGCTGCTTAATATGTAAATATTAAAGTTACTTGACCTCTCGGATACTAATCAGGCGTTAACATTAAGTTAATCTCAATTTACTGTTTGGTGCAATCCAAGCAGAGTGAGGCCAGCATTTTAATAAACCATTGAACGGAGAATTTTAAATGTAGGTGTTAATTATATAAACGATTGCTTAAGTCACGTGGGCCTCAAGGTGCAACCTACCTCTGCAGTTCTGTCGCAAATCTTCCTTGTTATTTATACTTTCCTGGTACCTGTCATGTCGGTGAGAGAATAATATGCAGTTTCAATAAATTGTATAGTTCTCTTTTGGGTTTTTTGGATAACATGTTTCTCTTCTAGAAGGAAATTCAGAGGTGTATATTTATCTTGTACAAAATAATTGATCCAATGAAATTCATACTCAATTTCCTTAAACAATTATCGGTTACTTGCATTTTTGCATTGATCAAAACAGAGTTTAAAAACTGGCAAGTTCACAGTTTACAGACCACGAGAAAGAATACCTATAATTTTGATATTTGCACTCACGGTTGATTTCGCCAAGACTTGGATCATAAACTTCGTAATATAACACTTTTGTGATATTTTAGACAGTGTATTTATTCAGTGACAAAACAAGACGTTTCACATAACTGCCTGTGCAGTGGACCGAGCAAAAGGTTACCGTACAATAATGTACGTAGTATCATTGTTTGCAGACTAACCCAATAATATTACGTAAAGGCTTCTTATCGAAATATTTGCAATACAACACGTTATGCAGTGACCCCTTGGATTTTGGTGAAATATTCTTTTAGATTCCATTAACTTATTTTTATTTGTGTCATTGAAATAGTTTTTCATATAAATTGTTAAGATTTGAATGCGTTACCCTGCTTGTTGCAGGTAATTTGACACATAAAATCAAGATTATTTGTAATATATTATTTTCACCTTGAATGAGTTATTACTATTAGTTATTGTATAGTTAGAAAATTATTATGAAAAAAAAAACCACTTTATTAATATACATTATTGCGAAGGTGAATGCTTAGGTACTGACTGGGCTATGTTCTGCACTTGCATATTACCCATTAACACGTACATACATAATGAGTACATCTTTATTACCAAATCACGCTTCACTACATAAAGTGGTTCTAATATTAAAACCAGGGCCAAACTAAACATACAATAATAACGTTTATTCACCACAAAAAGCATTTTCATGCGATTTAAATGATATAATGGAGACTATAATAATGCTTAATTAAACTTATAGTACGAAATCATAGAAATAAAAACGTAATGAGGTCATTAAACCTTCGATGGATCATAATGACACCCGCTTGCTGTGTTGAGTAAAAGTTTTGAATGGTGTATGAGAGGAGTGGTAGCGAATTTCGACTGATACATTTTATCTGCGTCAGTGACAGCCTCTTAAAGCTTGCTGGCAAGTAATGACTGGCTCGTATTTAACGATACCATAATTTATTTTGATACCGCTCGTGTCTTAATGAGAAATTAGTGCAACTGAGTAGAGATTCGCAGGAGGCTACAAATTTCTTTGTTATCGCATAATGCTCTTTTTAGAACTGCTGCGTAACACGATAATAATGACATAAAATAGATGCAAGTAAGTCACTTGCACGCTTGCTTGCAGGCAGAATACAGTGAGTTTTCAGGATAAAATATCTTTCTTTGTAATTATCATGTATTTACTTGCCTACTTATGTAGGTTTGATGATTTGATGCAATATTTTTGGTCCTTTGAGCCGGATTATTTCGCAATCCTTTTCAACGTTGTCTTTTGTCGTTGTCTTTTATTGTTATTGGATTAAAGTAGATAACCGCTTCTAGTCTTAGACTTGCACCTCCGCAGACTAAGTAATGTTACCAGCAAGTGACCATTTGCTTTCGTAATCGGTCCAGTAGCCACGACCGGCCAATGTGGGACATATCGACACACCAAATAAGTAAACATTATCATATTCTAGCTCCAAGGAGGTGATACTAGGTATTCGAATTGGGGCATCGAGCTAGAAGGCAAAAACTCATGGTTATCGAAATGTGGACTAACTGTGGACTATGTTTAATAGTTTCACCGTCACAAAATCTCGGGTGCTCTCATCGTCTTTTTCTTTATATTATTCCTTAACGAAAATTTAGAATTCAGTTTTGCCCGCATGCAGGTCGAATCAACTTTTGTGATGATCGATCTTTGTCTATATATATCCGATGATAAAAACAAGTTAACTCGCCGACTGGTTGACATTTCATGACCCAGAGGGCTGGCTCTTTCTTCGGCCAAAGAGTTAGCTTTGCCATTCAACGTGATAATGCTGCTAGTCTTCTGGACACATTTCTACATGACGGCGATGTGGTGACCAAAATATTATCCACATCTTACTGACGTATTAACATGATCATCTGACGAGTATATGCTAGATCAAATATTGATAGATGGGTCGAAAATCATTTGGTTTCACAACGTCTCATACCTTGGTGGCCTGATGATTGCGGCGTCCATATATCATGAAATAGATTATCATCTGAACTTTGAACTAACCCTGTGTATGGCGAGATTGTGTTTGCTAATGATAGCCTTCTGCTTAACAAGTGTGGTAATAGAACAGCATCTAATGTGTACTTGGCATAATCATAACCAGCCTAAAATATTTGCAGCTGTTTGTGTTTGTGAGTTTAAATTTTTGTAAACGCACCCACAATACAGGAGAAATTCCAAGAGTAGGGCACTGTTTTAAAAAATAAAAGGGTGCAATTCAGAACACAACACGCGGGTTCAGTGCGGGTTTGTGGACGTTTGGCTTCGATTTCGAATTTGATGCTTGTTTGCTCACGATGTGGTCTTTTCACAAAGTCAAGAGCTGGATTCGAACCTCTACCCAACAAATCGTTAGTTGCGTGTACACTGGGCTACCACAGCTTAGCATTAGCTTAGAATCGAAAAATAAAGAAAGAAGAAGATCATAATCATGTTTCCATAATAATTATCTAATTGTATGTTTCTATTGTCACAGGAAGCTTGGTGCAAAATGCGGGCAAAGCCACGGTTGTTGGTGATGTGAACAACACAGCTGGTCCGATGTACAATCACACGATAAGGTATGAACTCACACGCATACTACTTTATGTATAAACGCTACTGCAATTAGAAAGATGTCCCTAATAGCAAAATTTAAATTAACTTGTATAACTACATAGGAAGTTTTCAAAATAGTTTTCTTTTCATTTAAATAAACAGCACCATTTTTAACTATACGAACATCTCATTGCTGTATTTTCAATTTTCAATAGTGATTTATTGAACCAATCAATAATATATTTGAATTTTTGCCTCCATCATCATTTATAATTTATTCTCTATCAAAGCTATATATGTTTACTGTCATACAAAGCACAATTGGGAAAACACCAAATTATCATCATATCATTGACCGGGTCTAAGTCGGCGAAACTTTTTACAGATAAAAACAAAACCGATGATACCGAAACGCAAACTGCCGAGTTGACGGTAAACCTAACAGTAACCGAGGTACCAAGTCCCGGGTACCTCATCTACCCAATGACTGATGAAATTGTCAAGTCGGATAATGCCGAAGATGGCGATAAGGTAGCTAAAGATACGAGAGTCGATACCGAAACGAAGGAAACGAAAGAAACTAAGCCGAGAACTGTATCATTTAATAGAGACGTACACGTCAAAAGATTCGGTGAGTCAACGAATATCGATATCTAACCTCGACTCGGCTACATCTCTTACTTGTAGAGAGGGGACTATCGTCTAACATACTAATTTTTCATTTATCTGTGTAGGTATCGGAAATCTGACAAAAGATGTTGTAAATAACAGAATAATAACCGATTCACCTTGAAACTAATACGTTCAATTAATAAGACTAATTTTAACAACGTTTCCTCTTTTCTGTATTTTGTATGTATTCCGTCGAAGCTTGTTATCTTTAATTTAAAATCCTGTTTATCTATTAGTTTTATATTGTCGATTCTCCTTGATGTCTCTGTGTGATTGGGTTTCTACATTTTTTATTATCATTATGTTTATTTGCAATGTGGAATGTGTATGATGATGATGTTTTATGTTTTTTTTTTTTTTTTTTTTTAGTAACGCAAAACATTTTTTTTTATGCATTCTTTCTTCGTGTCGGCATTATAAACACAACAGCTCATGCTGTTAAAAATACTCATCATGTTTGGTGTAGTGTGTCATGTGTGACTACCACTCTAGCACACAACGTATCTCTTGACAACTTTTTAGGGTTCCGTACCCAAAGGGTAAAAACGGGACCCTATTACTAAGACTTCGCTGTCCGTCCGTCTGTCTGTCACCATGCTGTATCTCAAGAACCACGATAGCTAGACAAATGAAATTTTCACCAATTAGGTATTTCTTAAAATAAAATAAATATTTAAGGGTGGCTCCCATACAACAAACGCGACTTTTATAAATAATGGTACGGAACCCTTCGTGCGCGAGTCCAACTCGCACTCGGTCGGTTTTTAAACGTACACACAGTGTTTAATAGTCGATGGTTCATTAGGGAACTAGTATGTATCATCCAACGGATTCATCAATTTCATTTTAATCAAAACGGGGTGAAGGAAAATATCACGGGTAACTGGCATGTACCTGAACCAAAAATTGGCACGTATGACATCCATTAAACCTGCTCCCTCTCACAGAGATGAGGGACCAATGCCGTTATAGACTGTATAGACATCCAAACACCTATGGCATATAAACATCTTCGACTTCTTAGTGTGATTTCTATAAAGACTCTTGGCAGAATATTATTAAAGTTAATAGTCGACAAAGACAATGTAAGAAACGAGGCCGTATCGAGCAAAAACAGAAATAATAATTTGATCATAATTGACTGCAATTGACCGTAGCGAAATATAATTGGTCGATGGTAACAAGCGGTCACAGGCCATCACTAGCTTTATAAAACAAATATAGAAACAGTTTATTCGTAAAATTGAGACGAAAGTGTTAAAATAAATAACTAAAAACATTTAAACGTTATGCGTAATTGTTGTAACCATTTTGTAACGTTTTTATCTATTTGTGTAACTGGAATTTCCAATAGATGCGGGACAAAGTAAATCTATGTAGGTATCGTTGCTTGATGTTACGAAAGGTTTTTGTTTAACTATCTAGCGTATAATTAATATGTTTCTTTTAAAAGTTTTTCCTCAAAATTAAGAAACAGAAACTTGGCCGCAATAGACAAGCTCAGAAACAGACCATTTGACATTTTTAGGAAAAAACGGAACCCTTATAGGATCACTCGTGTGTCTGTCTGTCTGTCCGACCATTCCCCTTGTCTCTGAAACAACTGAGTCTAAAATTAAAAAAAAATACAGTAATTAGTTCAACACTTTATAGATTACAGGAAAACCTATAAGAAGTTTATGGTGCTAAAAAAACATGGAAAATCTCTTAATATCTACTTCAATGGTACGGAAACCTTCATGTGCAAGTCCAACTTGCACTTGGCCAGTTTTTCATTTAATATTGAAATGTATCTAGCCAAGATTATGGGTTGATAGAAACAATTTCGACAACAATACTCCTTATGTGAAATGTTTCGTCCAGGGAAAGTTCCTGTAAATATATTTGGGCTTGGTGGCACTGCCATATTTCACTCAGTTTTATGGAAAACTCGCACTTGATGATATAATTCAGCGTGCGACGTAAGACAATCTTAATAAAAAAACAGATTATGGATGGATCCCCATTTGAAAAAATTACTCTGCATGTTAAAATTGTCTGCATAGTTATTTTTTGGTAGGCCATTCGTCACGTTTGCTACTTGTTTGTGTTACTCAGTGACATTATTTCTCCGAAACACCGACTTAAGTGTGTTTTTTACATAGTTTGAGACTTTAAGGTACTTAAAAGCTGGTTTTTAGGTAGACATCATCGACCTTGACCGGGGCGGGTCGGTGTGGTGGACAACTTCAAGTAAATGAGTATTTACAATGTTGTTTAGACCTTGTTGGGATGATTATTTCGCTATAAAATATCCTGTTGTTATTGAACCGTATACCAACTAGAGATAGAATTCTTTAAAGACTGTCAAATTAGAAAGAAAAAAACGTACGGATAGGCGAATTGCCAGACAAACAAATCGATGGACGTAAACAAGATACCAGAATAGCATGAATTTTAGTCGAATCATAATTTCATGTTTTACCATAATAATAGTCTAGCATGTTACATCCAAACCGCTACAACACGCCAAAACACTCTTGATTACAAAATATTTTTCTTGGAAAAAACCGTGATACAAGGATTCTTTCTCGAATGCTGGATATCGAAAAATACCGTTACGTAAATCCACATTATGTCCGCGTTAGAGATACTGCAGTGGAGCTAGGCGTCTAGGCTCGCTCGCTATCGAGACATCTGTCCCCGCGTCAATGCTACTCATTCGGAAGGAATGCTGCTCAGAATAATGATCAGTGTCACAAGGATGTTACAAAATACCTTTCTTGAGAGATTTCTTAATAAATTTATTTTCTGTTATATCATTTAAATCTTTTACAGGCTTGTTGTCAACCTCGTATCTTCAGAAAATCGTTCCTTAAAATTTTGAAATGTCATCGAAGAATTTTTGGTGAAGTTGTTATAAAAATACATCAATATCCACAGCCAGAATTCATCTACTACTGGGTTTATGCCTTTTTTGGGTTGTGCCAGTCTATCCTCGCTCCTGTGGTAGTATCGTCCATGACGGGAAGGTAACATTGAAGTACAGTTTTGACTGCGTGGTGTACAAGGACTGGAAATAGAAGTGTTGGTCGTTCGGATTCAGGGCAGATGACAGTGTTGACATCGCAGGTAAATCGTGGATGAGGAATAATACTTGCTGAGGGTAACCTTACGTGTAGTGTGGAGCTCGAAAATGCGACCACTGATCTAACCTTTGTACATCATATTACACTGTTGGGTACTACAGGTCAGCGGCAGCCAATTCGTGCAAAATACTTATTATAGCTACATCAGATCAGATTAAAAGATGACCTCAACGTTGTTGGGAAATAGCTAGGAAGATGAGCCAACGGAAATTCTCGCACTTTTAAATGAATCCATTATGTCCGACAAATGTTAACTTTCAAAAATGAGTAAGTATACTTTTAGTTCTAAGTACAGACTAATGAATTGAAAATAATTATTTAGTGTATTGATTTTTTTAAATCTTACAAACATACATACAAACAGTTTTTTCACCAATCGTTGTTACGTCTTCATCAATAAACTTGTCATGTTTATCCTCATTAAGTTCAACAAAAACTATGACTTGAACATCATTGTTTTCTACACTGTCATGATTGTAACAGAATAGTTAATCAGTAGGGATTGGCAGATAGTCATCTTTAACAACTAGCTTTGTTGTTTTTATATGTTTAAATATTTAAAGTGTTCTTGGCATCACGAATTAGTTGAAGAGTTAATTCATGAAGGTAAGACGTGACTATAGAGATAAAATCTGTTTTTCCAGATAATAACTCTTCGTGAAACAATAAATTAAGACTATGTCTTCGCGTTTTCCGTTTCAAGAGTACAGGTAGCATCTCAAACATATAACATATTTTCAGTTTAATGGTCTGTAGTAGGCTTCAACAACTTTATAAACTAACATATATAAAGTAAATACATTTTTTTTTTAATAAATAAGACTAAGACTACGAAGAACAATACTTGCCAAGCAAGCTAGTATACAGGCTGTATTGTAACTAACGAGTTATCAACATTGTACAGAGATTATTTCCGAAGATTCGACATGCCATCAACCACACACATCCTTACTCCTGCAAACCTAATGACTGTATTAGTGAGCGTATTTAACGTAGCTCTATTTTGTGCTAAACATATTTGAACTATCTATACGCTAAGATGAAGACCATGAACCAGTTCCAAAATATATTCAAATACACCAGGAAAACATGAAATATTACGGCTTTTAGTTGGTGGCACAACACAAAATATTCGCAACACTTGTACGACTTCACTATCCTTAAAGTGGCCTTACCTTACAAACTACTTTACAAGGAGATACATTTTTGCGTCAACAAATTTCCCTGATGTTATTCATTATATTCGCTTATTTGAATTATCCTCTTTGTTAATCACTTGTTAATAAAACCGTAGTGGTGAAGATTCTATCTGATCTCAAACCTATTAATGATGAAATAAGAATAAGATGGATAAAAAGCGGAAAGCTTACAATACTTCATATTTTATGATTTTGCCCTTTTTTTTGCAACTTTGCCTCGCTCTAGAAATTTCTCCTGTATCGTGGGTGCGTTCACAAACGTTTAAACTCACATACACAAATACCCAGACCCAGAACAACTATCTGTAGGCCATACAAATATTTGTTCCGTGCGGGGATCGAACCCGCGACACGCAGCGCAGGAGTCCATTGCCTGAGCCACTGCGCCGACCGTGTCATCAATATTGATAAAAGCTTTTAGGTGGTTTTGGAGAATGTCAATAAAATGCACACATACGTAACGTAGAAAATTCAGTCACAGTATAAATATGGATTCAGTAGTGGTTTAATACAGCTCGATATTTGTTTGAAAGCTATATAACGAAGTACCCAGGCTATTAATCATATATAAATACAAATATTATGAATATACAAATTAAAACGAAGATTCTTTTGCAGCGATGGACAGAGGGAGAGTGAAGAAAAGTAGGGAAACTTTTTATTAGCAGTAGCACAATACTGGCTACTATAAAAAAAAATACAAGAGGCCTTGAAACTGCCTTGCCTTTGTGTGGGATTGTAGCTATTAGCAGTTCTCTCTTAGACTAATCGGACACTCCTATCCAATCACTAAGTACCCAACAATTAATACAAATCCATTGAGCAACTGAAAACAAAACACAATCACAATTTCTTCCCCACACTTCCTTACGACAGTAAAAGCGCCCGATCTGCCCGCGGGCTACCCGACCGGTTGTTATTCAATATAGCATTACCACATTCTTACATGCTCGTAGATCTTGTATGAAGAGATAAGGGTTTACGAAATGTGGACGGAGTGCCAAATTATTTTATTGGTTTGTAATCACTTGTTGATACAGCGGCCGGCCCACATGTTATGCAACTGCTGAGATTGTGTCTGGTCTAAAACAATTGGAATGCTTCGATTCGACAAAGTTAGCGCAGTTCTATTGAACAAAATGTTCTCGATTTTTGCTAGTATTATTTTAATTCTCATGAACCACAATCATCCTCAGCAGCGTTACTTACCAAAACAATCAATGCTGTTTACGTTTTTAATTCAGAGGGTCTAGATATACCTGTCGAGGCTGCGGGTTGTTCGCAAGGGATACCGCGGCCTCGACATGAAGGGCGAAGAAGGAACATGGGTGGTTTTTAGTCAGTAGAAGACTGACACTCCCTTTCGCTCTTCCCAAGAGCGGGAGGGGTTATTTGATGATTTCCCAACCCCAAAAAAAAAAAAAAAAAAAGGGTCTAGATATAAGGCAATCAAAGCGTTTCGTATTACGACAATGTCTTTGAACAAGATTGACATAAGCGGTGGCTTGTATTTTAACTTTTATACATATTATCTTGATCACTGAAAAGTTTTATTAAATGTACCCATATGTCACATGTAGGTAACCCAAATCGTAGGTAAAAGCTGTGACGTATTAAAGATGATTTTATTTTTTTGTCCTGGATCATTATTTCAAAACTGTAACAATTTATGTTCCCTTTGGCCTTTTTACGGTAACTCGGTACCAATCAAAGTCGTGTTTAGCAATCACTCCTTTCTAAACCAATTTATTCCATCTCTTTCAAGCAAAGGCTTCAAATCATCTTCATTAAAGACAACGCGTAATTCTGACACAACAAATCGTAAATCATTGGGCGTCAGTAATCATAACAAGAATCGTTATGTTTTATAATTGGATTGGATTCTTCTAATTTATTGTGACTAGCAATAAATCTTATATGTAATGTATTTAGAATTACACTTCGTGTGTGTGTTCGAAATTAAGTTGTTTTTTTAATTAGAATACTTGTATTTTCCTGAAACGAAAAGTTCTGAAATTAGGATGCTGTCACTTTCAGAGCGTAAGGGAAAGAAATGTGAAATATTTTCAGGCAAGTCCTAAGTAATAAACAACTGTAAGTTTCAGAAAACGTATTGTTACCTACTACTACAGATTCATAGCAGCAATATAATATTCAAAGGTGCTAAATAAAAAAGTTAACAAAGTTAATACTAGATCATAAACTATCAAATAGACTCATTTCCTCAAAAATCGATTATATTGATATAAGTGGGCCTACAGTCGTACCCTGAGGCACCCATTTGTGTCTTGCGTAGGGGGCGGGTCCTCTGCAATCTGGCGCTGTAGACGTTCCAAAAACGGCTTGCGATGACGATATAAGACATATAAAGACAGTTTCTGAGTCGGCATTGACCTAAACGAAGGAGCCTTTTGTGGTCAACCGTTGCGAAAGCTACCGACAGAAACATTTTCAATGAATGTTAATAGTAAGATTGCGAATTTTGTTATAATTAATTATTTTATTAGTTTATTGCGACCGATTTAATTTAATATACGTAATAGATGGGACTGGATTGACAAATGCGTTGTTTATCGTTGTTTTGAAGTTAAGTAATTTTATATTGGAACTTGAAGAGCGCGTGGGTGATTGAGTGGCAACCTGTCACTGTGGTGCTTGTTTCAATCTTTACCATACGTCTAATGGCTTTATGTGGGTTTAAGTATTCTCTTCTTCGCATTTATGATTGTTTGGTATGTTGGTACCAAGTGTGAAAACATACATATGTTTCAAGGTCACATAATACATTCCCGATTTCTTTAACCATTCAGTTTTCAGTAAATTAATTAATTGTAATTACTTCCGTAATTTACTTGACGTTATAATTGTTTAATTGATATTACGCAGTTAACTCATGCAATCTTTCAAACCAGTGCAGTAATTTACATCTGCGGCGTGAACTATAACCGTAAATATTTAACATTATTCTTTTTCAATTATTAACAATTTAACATTGGCTGCAAACGTTTTTGGTCGGCTTGTGTAAATGACAGACAAAGAAATTCACAAAAAGAGTATAGAGGAACCATGCTTGGTCTTATTTGTACTATTTTATTCATGTTATTAGTTTCAGAATAGGAATACTTTCCTTTGCTAAATCCCAGTCATCTCATCCTCGCTACTTTTGTACCTAAACTGTTATTTATTTTCACCTTCAATCTCCACCTTCATAATGTCCTGTTCTCAGAAATGTAGGTCAAACTGGTTAGTAATTTGTTGGTTATCCACGTGGGCTCATCAAGGATTTTAATCTGTAAATGCCAGTGCCATCAAACTGTGCACTGTTATCAAGGCTTACTGCCACCGTAATTTTACTACCGTTATAATTATAACACTCGAGGCAAAGCGATTGGTAATAATAGTATTCGGTGCTTTCTATTATCGGGGTTTTCTATCAGGAATTTTTCAGTAGCAAAGCGAAAATAGATTTGTATCCGGGTGATATAATAGCAATAGGCTCGCTTTGGATGCTCGCTCACATGGGACATAAGTATCACTATGTACTATATGCCGTGTTTGCCTAACCATTTGACGATTACAGGCGTGAAGTCTTTGAAGAATACGCACCCTTTAATAATAAACTTGCCATTATTGCCAATCAATTGGGACTTTTTATCTGTTTGCCAAGATACGACAGCACTTCTCATTGTAACTGTCACTGCGTCACCTATCTTCACATTGAAATAATGTTTATTACAGCTTAGTTAACACAAATCATTGGCTTCAAAGTTGTAAAGAAGGCTTGAAATACTTTGTCAACTACGCGAATTTCTGTATTGTTATTATTTGAACCTACTATCTAGTCATCCCACATAGTAAATACTTCAAAGTGACCTTAAAGAACTGGTTTTGAGCTATCTATTTTAAACGGACAATGTATATTGTTTCCATGTATGTTTAGCGCTTGATTTTAAATGTTGCGTGTTGTGTTGCTTGGCATTGGTTTGACAAATTGTTTCCGTAGGATATAGGTTATTAAGTTATTGTTTCTTGTAAAAAAATTTAAAAGGCGGGTTTTTTTTTTGTTGTAACCATACCTAATTCTGTCAAGAAAAAGAAATGTTTTACTTCTTTAATAGGTACGGGTACAGGTAAGGTTATTGGCACACTCAAACTTTATTTCGAGATGATCAATAGATAGATGTTCCTAACGTAGTCCTAAATTGTTTTGTTAGATCTAAGTTTGTTTATAAAACTACGTATCGTACAGAGCCACACGATTCTTATCTTCCCTGTGCTACATTTCTATAAATAGCTGAAGAAACTTTTTACTACTTCCATAAAAACGATCTTATCTCTCATGCAGACACTTTTCTTTAACTGAATCTAGCTTCAATTCGCGAACATCTTTTTTATGTACAAACTCGCCCACGTTAAAACGGAAGCCTCCAAGGTTCACTGCCCACTAATGACTGTCTGCCTTTGTGTATCAATCTCCTAAACACGGACACGTCAGTTTAGCACCTCTGCTTTAAGTACTATGTGTTTAAAAAATAAGGAAACTTGAAGGAAACGGTGGCCTTGTGAGATGAAAATGAAAATTCAGGAGTAGCAGTTTTTTGAAACATTTTAGTATTTTCCGTCTTTGTTGGGTTGAGCAAAAATTGTATTATCTACTTTCAGATGCTACACTCAATCAAGGCACACTCTGCTTGGTACTTTTAGACATTTTTAAACCTTAGTTATGTTTTCATGAACGCTGTTATTTGTATGTTTTTTTTGCTGTTCTATATTATTATTGCCTAGGCAAAGAGCCGTTCTATCACAGATAAAGATGACAGAGAAGTCAATAATGTATTTGATTGGCATATAATAACGATTAGATATATGCGACAATCAATCCTGTTGTAAGTAGATGAAGATCTACTAAATACAAGCTATTATCACTGGCTTGTCCCTCTGGTACTGTCCAGAGAAGAATCAATGCTAGAAGCATTTCACTGCTGGTATATATTTTTTGCTAACGTAAAATATTTATTCAAACTAATATGTTTCAAGTACTTAACATTCAAAGTGCGCATGTTTCTCAAGCCTACGTACGAACTGGATTATCCTCTGCCAAGGTTTGTTTGTCATCATCTACACGGATATTTGTATTGGTGACTACTTCAATCATGTTTGATCGAAGTGTGACTAAGTAAAACTTTGATGTGGTCATCGTTTTATGGTCTCCTGTGGGGGGTTACCATGACGTCTTAAAACAGGATTGTTTTAATCGTATTCCAGTGTGAGAAAGCGACAGTGCTATACAGGGTGTCTAGCGCCATCTCTTTTCCACACTGAAATAAGATTAGAGCAGTCCGCCTTTAAGACGTCATGGTTTCCCGTCAGGGCTGCGGGTTGTTCGAAAGAGATACTGCGGCCTCAGCACAAAGGGCTAAGAAGGAACATGGGTCGTTTTTAGTCAGTAGTAGTCTGACACTCCCTACCGCTCTGCTCAGAGCGGGAGGAGTCATTTGATGATTTCTCACACTCCATAAAATAAAAAGACGTCATGGTAGGCTACCTGGCCTCGTATTCCTCTACTTCGTTTTACACACTATGTGAAATAAACGGTGTGAGTGTGTGTGTGTTACCATGTTGCCAATATATGATTCTAAATTCCAGATTCAAAAAAACCCTCTAGTAGCAGTAGTCCGGTTACCCGAACTAGTGCAACTTTTCAGTGGTAGTAAGTTCGGTTTAAATTTAGCACCGAACTACCGATACTCTTTAGTAGTAACAATTCAGTTTGCAATATTAAGAATAAAATTGTATAATACACAAGTTTGAAGCATACCGAAAGGGATGATTTTATTAGAGGATGCCCAACCACAATTAACTTGTGGCGATATTTTAACTGAGTTATTCATATACAAATTGGCTATCTGTACGTGTTCATTTCTAAATTACAATAAAGTAAGGAAGTGTATTGTACAATTTTATTCTAAACCGAACTGTTGCTACTAAAGATATTGGTAGATCGTATATTTCAACCGAACAACTGCTACTGAAAAGTTGCACTAGTTCGGTCAACCGGACTACTGCTACTACTGCTACTAGAGGAAAAATACAGTCATTTTCTATAACCAAATGGAAAATTTTACGGAAGCTTTTCTGTGCACTTTTTACCTTTTTGAAAGTACTCAAACTGCACATAGTCTTTTATATTTTCTCACCTATTTTATTATTTCCCAGACGTGGAAAACAAACTACGTACTGAACAAAGTTCTTCTTTGTGACGTATCAGTGTGCCCAGATGTTTATAGTTAGCACAGGTGGTCACACAAACAAGGACATTACCTTCTATCAAGTGCAGTACTGACATCAATAACTGTGTTTAACGATGTACTGTCACGACCATAAACACAAATCCTTAAGCGATTTTGCTCGCCAAATAACGATTGCAATTTCGAGATAAAAACTAATTTCACAGTTAAGGCTTAAAAGGTAATAATATTCTTTCTACACCTGTTCCATGTTATTTAGGGTCGGTAAAACACTTTTTTTTAATTCGATTTTACCTGTCACCTTTTTCCCTGCCTCTTATTTGTTTCATTCAACTCCTCACACAATCTACGTTTTCTTTGGTGTCATTCTCTATTCATCCATGGTAATATAAAATTGCAATATATTTTGGAGAAAATCGCTTTTGAATTTAGCTTATTGTTTTGCTCGTGATTGTACGTGCAAATGCACGGTTGGCGCAGTGGCTGAGCGATTGGACTGCTGCGTTGCGTGTCGCGGGTTCGATCTCCGCACGGAACAAATATTTGTTTGGCCTACAGATAGTTGTTTCGGATCTACGTGTGTTTGTGTATGTGAGTTTAAATGTTTGTAAACGCACCCACGATACAGTAGAAATTCCTAGTGTGGGGCAACGTTTTTTTTAGAAAAAAAAAAATGTAAATAAAGTCTTGATGACTTTTCAACCTGCGCGTGTTGAATTCTCGTATGCAGCTCAGTTTAGTTTCTCATTTTAGTTAGTTTATCATCTCGAGAGTTTGATCCGCCACTTCTTCTTTCCAGAAAATACACTAGGAAGTGTCGAAGGGTGGGCGTTTTGGGGATTTAGGGGATGAAGGGTTGACGTTCGAAAAGTGCTGATTAGCAGCCTAGTTTGAACAAATGACTTATTCATAATGTTGAACGATTATAGCTACAGAATATACCCAGTAACAACTGGGTTATGGAGCATGATGTTTGTCAGAAGAGAATGGAAGAAGAAAACATGTTGCACCGACCTCTGTAACGGGGTAAGGGCAGGAAGATTATGATGATGAACTGGGTTATGGAGGTCAGATAGGCAGTCGCTCCATGTAAGGTACTGGTACTCAGATGCATCCGGTTAGACTGGCAGCCGACTCCAACATAGTTGGGAAAAGGCTAAGCAGATGATGATTAGTATATCTACAGAAAGACTCTAATAAATTGGGAGTAGGGCAGGAGAAAGATGATGATGATTGCAGCACCGTTAGTTATACTTTATTAGTTGTAGTATCCAAAGTTACTAACTTATCACAAAACCGAATTAAGATGTCGAGGATTATCTTAATTCCGCAAAATTATCTAAAAAACAATTCTTCGAATCACCTGTAAATGTCAGGATGGAATAAAATCTGTATATTCTACACTAATATCCTCGTCAGACTGGTATGAACAGTTATTGATACCGACGGCTTGTGTGGACAACGGATCGCCATTGTCACGGTCACAGCGCGTGTTTATATTATAATACGTACTGACTATACAGGGTGTAAATCAACCCATCACACAGCCGTCAACCAAGCATTCTGTACATCAAACTAAGTACCCCTACGCAAAAATATTTTCTGGGAAGCGACTTTTTTTTTGGGTCAAAAATCACATTTTAGGGTAAAAGTCAAAGTAGCACTCTTAAAACATTGTTCTAGTGGATGCTTTAAATAGTAATCGGTCATGGAGGTAATTTAAGTAAAGTTATAACCTGAAAAACTAGTATTTACAAAAACAGCTGTGAAAAATTTGGAACTTTGACCCCCAATATCTCCGTAACTAGGGGGTTCCCAGGTATGGTCTAAAACAAAAAAAATATCGCAGTGGTGGGGAGAATAAGTGCCCTTCGTTTGCGTTAAGGGTACTTTTACACCCTGTATATGTCAATATTAGTTAGAGCGTTTGGTAAGGCATTGCTGGTCGTGGCGTTAAATGATCACTGACAATAACATCACGCTTGTATTACCTGAAGGGTAAGGCAGAGGTGTACACTTAACATCAAAGTAAATTAACAATTACTGGTCCTACAGGGCCCCGAGTCTGCTATTCAATAGTGTCAGAATGGTCTATCATTGATCTCATAATTGTTGATTTTGACAACACCAAACTTGTCAACTTGACAACACAAAAATTAAATTATACAGGTAGATACATTTAGAGACGGATGTCAAACGATACGGCGTTTGACATCAGCCGCTTAATGCGAAACACTTTATAAAAGAAAATTCCAATCAATATTTTCAGTGTACTAGAATTATAAAGAGCTCTTACCTGTATACTTATTAGCTTATTCGACTGTACATAAAATAATTAAAAGTTTCGAAACGTTAAGCTACTTATGTTGCTGACCGTACCTAAAAGTACACCCACATTTCGTTGGTTATGTTTTTTGGCCCCATGTAATAAGGGTCGAGTATGGGGTCGCGTATGGGGTCGAGTATGGGGTCGAGTATGGGGTCGCGTATGGGGTCGAGTATGGGGTCGAGTATGGGGTCGAGTAGGGGGTCGAGTATGGGGTCGAGTCTATTGCCATCAAACGGCCACAAATCCAGGCTCCGTGACTGCTGCTGAGAAATTCATAATGAAAAACCCAATAACACTTTGCCCGACCTGGGTATTGAACCCAGGACCTCATGTTTAGCAGTCACGCTTGCGACCATAGACCAACTAAGCAGGCGTACATGTCCATTGATTTAAAAAAAGTTGTCGTTGTTATTACAAAGATACTTCGCGATTGCTATCTGAGCATAAAACTTATCTTGTCAAAATAGCATAGCAGCAGCATATCGCAAACATAGCTATTTCAATAAAACAGTTCTGTGGAAGTTCACAAATGTCCATCTATTCCTGAATTTACGTCATCCACTGTTTGTCTCTGCACCATAATATAATTTATATTTCGATTAACCCACTAATCGACAACAATAGGGTTGGCAAAACTTTGAAAAGGTTATGACTTCTCAGACATCCCTCTCCGACTCACTATACTGAATCTGCAATAAAACTGCCAGTGTGTCACTGCAACAACTGACTCTCAAGCGATTTCGAAGCCAAGTGAGCCGCTGCAGGTGCAACGTGTTCCGGTGGGGGTACTCCGATAAAACTGAGTGTGACTGCGGAGTCTCTTCACAAACCATGGCTAACCTCCTCTTCGTGCAACTCCATCAAAGGACCTGGCCGAAGCCACTACCAACGCCGTCGATGTGACTCAAGTTCTGGTTGAACCTTTAATATAATAAACTATTGAAATCATCGACACGAAGAAGATGATCTTCCATTTCTTTCGATGGTGTTTTCTCGCCAATTCGCGAGGAAGCCATACAAGGCGTCCCGCCACCTTTCTGCGTACATGTGATTAATTAATAAAATAAATAAATTGTATTAAAACTCAACACAAACACTACACACATCACAACACACACGGACACCCACAACACAACACTCACAATACAATACAATACACACCCACACCACAACACTCACAATCACCACACTATACGTATACAAAATACACCTAACTAACTTTTTGGAAATTAATTATATTTAATGTCTGTATTAAAAAAAAACAATTAAATGAAAATGTCCAACCATTGTTAATACCGCTCAAAACACTGGGAAGAGAACTGTGACCTGAAATACAGGCTCAGCCTAGCTCGGGCACAGTTGCTCATTTTATGTATTGTACTTAATTCTAACTGCATTTAAAACTGTTCAACATGTGTCTAATTTTAAAGAAGAAATAATTTTTTATTATTATTATTATTTGGCATTCAGTTCTTACAGCATCCTGGTAGAACTAAACGCCAACATTTTAGAACAAAGCTAGTGAGACGATGCAAAAGATAATACACAATGAATATCTACACAATATGACACCCAATCTTTAGTAGGACACCGTTATAAGCCTTTAATTTATGAAGGATTATTTACAATACGATTAACATCTTTGGAGTAAAAGTATCGTATTACTGTTTAGACCACCGGCGAATATATCGATAAAAAATCATAGTCGCTTGGGAACAAAATTCATTGGTTAAGATACCTTAACGAAGCTGAAAAGCACTTGGTTTTCCCGTCATTGCGATAGTTTTTTGGTTCTACTCCTTACCTTCCAACTTTTTACCTTATCAGCTTCTACTTTACTTTTTTGAGTTTTCCATCATTGTTGTCGCTTATAGGTCACTTTGTCCAGAGTTCCAGAATCTATAGACGAAAAGCTTAAAAAAAAACCTACCGTATAAAATTTCAAAGTCGTTCATTACTGCATACTACTTATGCGGATTCGTCGCAAAGCATTAAATTCAGTGACGTCACGTTTCTCTGCTCACGCTTATTTTTAGCGCTGACTTTTGGCGCAAACAACTTTTGGATTCCAGTGGGTCCTTTTATGATACTGGTATTGGTTCTAAAAGGGTTGTTGCTTTTTAGTCAAGTTCAAGAAAGGAAAAGAGAACCTCTTACCTTTTTTGAAAGGTAAGGTTTTATTCGACTCCGTCGGGGCTGCGGGTAGTTCGAAGGAGATACCGCGGCCTCGGTCCTAAGGGCTAAGAAGGAACATAGGTGGTTTTTAGTCAGTAGAAGTCTGACACTCCTTACCACTCTGCCAAGAGCGGGGGAAGTCATTTAATGAGTTCCCACCCCCAAAAATATAAGTTTTATTCTACCAAGGAATTGTAGTACATCCACGATGAGGGTGATTATGAACGGATAAATCCTCCAATTCTTATCAGCAAAAGTAATTTCTTCCAGACAACGCCTGTGTGGAAAAAAACATAAACACCTTTTTTCGGTTTGCTACAAATAGCACACTAGTAAATGTAATCTAATTGGTCCATTGTTTAAAGGTATTTTTAAGAGACTAAAGACTTGTTTCTTTAAATATTTCTCGTAAAGAATGATCTACGACACCTTGCTTTCCTTTAATGGTATTTATAGCATTATTTTGCTGATGACCAATCTTGTCGCCAAATTGATTTCTTCCGCATTAAGGAAATCTGTAAATCTTCGTGTCAATATCCTTAAATGATAGAGCATTAGCCATCATCTCTAAATCATTAGCTATTGTTAGTTTTTGCTGCAGTCTCAGGACGCGGGGTTACTAACATGCGTAGGAGTCGAAAAATAAGTTCTTTGCTCGCGATACTACCCGTTACATTATGACGCCAACATTTTGTATTCTTATTGCATTATAATATGAATTTCATTGTAAGTACAGTGAACCATACAGTATGGCACTTTCTGATGGATCATGAAACTTAAGCAAGAGTTCAGCAACAAAACAAAGTGGCAAGAAACCAACTGAAGATGTGTATGTGCATTCAAAATCATGTTTACAACACAGTCCAATAGATTAATCAGGTTATAAAGACATTTAAACGCGGTGAAAAACAATTTCGGAAATATTATTGGGTTCGTAACCCTTCTGTGTTGGTTTCCACAACTAAGTACACTTCCCTCCATATCAGCAGGAGACAGAACAGAACAAGGCCAGTAGGCACACAGGGCTTCTGAGTCTGCTCAGCTGATCTACTTCATAGACTAACTACGTATCTCATTCTGACACCTGAACCACCAACAATTGGGCACTAGCCACCTGGCTAATCAGGGTTTGAAGTTTAGTTAAAATATTGTGTAAACGATTAACATTCAAGCGATTGCAATTATCACGACAGATTTGCTGTGTTCTTGGTTCTTGAAGAGTTCTATTGTATATCTCCGACGATCAGTATCAAATCTTCACCAAATGGATCGGGATAATATGACGGCATGGTTGGCGCAGTGGCTAAGCGATTGGACTGCTGCGCCGCGTGTCGTGGGTTCGATCCCCGCACGGAACAAATATTTGTATGGCCTACAGATAGTTGTTTCGGGTCTAGGTATTTGTGTACGTGACTTTATATGTTTGTGAACGCACCCACGATACAGGAGAAATTCCTAGTGTGGGGCAACGTTTTTTAAAAATAAATAAAAAAAATAAAAATAATTTTCTTCCAATTTTTTTTTTATCGATGTCGGTTTAGAATTGGCGAATTCATCAATAAAAATACACAAACAACTAAATCCAACGATCTGATAAACTCCCATTTTAAGAAGTTTTTTGAAAAAGGTAAAATCCATCAGATAGGTTGTCTTAATGTTAGGTCTTTATTTTGATCAGCACTCTAAAGAGTGATCATGACGAATGGTTCTTTAAATCCTTTAAATATAATATGATACTTTGACTTTATGTCAGATTTACAAACAAGATAAATGTTCATCTTTTATGATCAAACGAGTACCTCTGGGTATTTCTATTATCTCTTTATTATTTTATACAAAAATAACTCTGACAGCTTAATTAATGATCTAACTTAACTGGTTTGTGTAACTTTACTAAAACTACCAAATTGTCAATTTTGCCATTGATATGTGAGCTTTGTGTCTGTTGGGTTAAAGTTCATCTTATACGTACATTAAACTGCATCATATTATTTATTATCTTAACTTATTGTTTCGTTTTTGCTTGGTACTTGTGATACAAGCAGCTTTTCATAATAACTCATGGAATTACTGTTTATATCAACTGGATCAATGAGTTTTCATCAATAAATAATTCATGGTTTTAATATTACATTGTTGTATTGTACTCTTCTTCTGCTTACTAAATAAAGTTTCAGTAATAACAGATTGATATTGACAATGCTACCTAGTTCCTATTATTTCGATTCTTATAACTATTCTGAAGGAATAAAACTTTGTTTCGAAGCTAACTTGCTAAAATATGCTATTCAATTTCAATCCAGACAAATTATTAAACATAATGAATTATTTTTGCAGATAAGCCGCGGGCAACGCGGACCACTTCATCCGACCAACCTAAATCCATTAGAAAGGAACCATTCACTCATCTATCAGAAAAGGAATTAATTGAAGAAGCTAACAAAGTACGGGCCCAAGCCGAAGGCATCACATGTACCTCTGACCATCCACCAGAGAAGTTCTTCTCTCTACCACACAGAAAAAAAAAGGACAATAGAATAGGAAGAAGAAACAGTGACGAAGGCTCACCAGAGAAGACTCCTCTAGGACGATCAACTAGTGATGTAAGTGGTAAAAAGAGGAAAGAGCGAACATCACTGTCTACACTTTTCAGGAGAGCTCAAACTAGTAAAGGCCCTGATGCACCAGTTGTTGTTGCTACCAAACCTGTTACAGTTGTTAAAAGAAGTAAAAGTGACGTATCAGATTTAAAGTCAAATACAAGCCTGAATAGTGCGCAAAACAAACCAATTCGCAAAAGATCTGGCAGCGAAACTGAGGAGTTCTTAAAGTCATTGAGAAATAAGAAGACTCAGTTATCGCCCATTATCGAAAGTTCACCAAGAGAGGATTACTTCAAGAAAACATCGCCACTCGACGTTTATCAGAAACAAAAGTCTGCGATAAAAGAGAGTAAATCTGAGGATTCAAAATCTGAAAATAAAAAAGTTAATCCCGTTGAAAAACCTCCTAGGTATAAAACTTCCGATAAACCGGAGCCAAAGGCACCAACCAGAGCTAAGAAAAGCAAGTCCCAGGAAAAGGAAAAAGAGAAATCCCCACAGATAACGGACACACCTAAACGAAAAACTGAAGTAAAGAAGACCTTACTTGTGGATGAGATCGATTCAACAAAAAATAAAGAGTCTCATCCAATTGAAGTCAAAGATAGAATAAAAGATAGTATTAGAAAAATTGAAGAGAACGTTTATGGTGATAAAGAAATGATACATAGCAGTCAGCAGCCCCCCGATAAACCGCCTTTGACTCGGGGGCATACTGTTGATCATTTAGTTAGGATCCTAAGGGAAGACCAATCTGCAACACCACCGAAATCTCATTTGATCTCTCCGCCAAACGGGACAAATACAAGTCAACCATTTTCTTATCTCAAACCAAGTGTTAGCCCCGATCCTAATTTATTCGTGAGGAATACTAGTCCTGACCGAGTGCCTTCTCCTATAAACAAAATGGACAAGGGAGTAGTTTACGCCCATGTGGTAAGAGATCACGACTCTCATGTCAACAGACTAAACAAACAAACCGTTCACAAAACTTACTCGCCGTCTAAAGAGAAGTATGGAAACTTATCCGACGAAGACGAAGGTTTAGGTTACGAAGACAAGCACAAGTTTACCAAAACTCGGATGTACGACTATGATTATAAAAACAAAGAAAATAACAATTCCAATACCTTTGTTGAACCAACGTACAATGTTACTGATTCACCCATAAGACCGAGGTTCAGAGAATACAAACTAACAAGTTTTGAAGAATTTGAACCGACATACGCCAACGAATATTCTCCAAAAGATAAGTCACCGGATTTAAGTAATCAGTATAGAGGAAGGGGCGACGGCATGGACACAAAGAAAAAAACATATGAACCAGAAACAACGAAGGTGGATTTAGACTTTAATGAACTAAGTCACAGACGTCAACTTTTAGAATCTAGATTAAATGCTCGAAGACTTGATCGTGAAAGAAATGTTGAAGAGCCAATATCGAGGTATTTACCCGAAGATCCTATATACGAGGCAGAAAAGCGTATGCAAGCAACTGAAAGATATGTAAACGAAACAGTTCGTTACTACAGAAATACATTAGAGAGAGATGGTTTTGCTGAAAGTAGTGTTACTGAAGACTACAGTAAATACGATTCGGATAATCATAAGGTCAAATATAATACAGAAAGTAGGACATTTCAGAAAGTTCCTAAAGGAGAAGTTGATAGACGCGAATTCATTGACAAGTTGGAGCCTAGATTCAAAGGCAATAAGAAAGACTTCCCTCCTGAGCCTGAATACGAGCCTCCAAGCTTAGACTCAATCACAGGCAAACCTCTGCTTAGCCCAGACGAATATAAGGAGAAAAAGTACAAAGCAAAAAAGCAGCTCACTTCTAGTCATGATGTCCTGCAAACTGGACAGAAATATAAAGGGAAAGATGAGTTTGGCAAAAGAAAAGGACATTACTCCTCGAATCCTGAAATTGCTCAAGAACGGGAAGAAGATTATGCTAATCTCCCAAAATATGCCGATTCTTACCACTCACTGCGTCGAGTTAAGAATAAGGATAGATACAAAGAAGAATTTGGCATGAGGCGACACGATTCAGGTGACAGTCGGGAATACTATCGAGATGACAGATCTCCACGTCGCTATGAGATTGATAATCGATTGGTTGATTCGGGAATTGAGAATGATTTCCGAAAAGACTCGAGTGGTGAGATACACAGAACAAGATACAGGAGACACGAGAGTGACGATGACGTCAGAGACACTTCACTATTTTTGGCCAGTGAAAGGCAACATACAGAGGATAACTACCCCCCTGAGCAAATATACGCTAATGGAGAATATTTGGCGAGGTTTAAGGATTATAGGGACGACGGTTATAGAAAGGAGTACGCGGGGCGAGATAGAAGTGCCGATGAAGGATCACATTTTGAGCCAAAAATTGACAGATATGACCAAAGTCCTAGCAGACTAGAAGACAAAGCCAGTGCGAAACCGCCGAAGGCGAAGAAACTAACTGGACTTGAAAAGGTACATTATACACTTAATATGTTCTTTGATTGTCTGTTCCATTAATTAATAACATAGACGTTTATATTTTGATGTACAATCAAAATATAAACGTCTCACGAGCAATAATATGTATACACTTGACCAAGTTCAAACGCTAATATCTGGTGAAATAACGATTAGCAACTTTGAAATATGACCTACTTTATGATGATATGGGTACCAAAATATTAGTTTCGTTACGTTACATGAAAATGAAATCATTACTATTGGCGAAAATTGCTTCTAAAGTTTACTGAGTGTATACATATTGGTGCTGCTGACTGTACAATGGGTAATTGTATCCACAAGCATTTTAAACATGATTCTTTCAATCAGATGAAACAGCTGTTCTCTCGCGACTCTTCTAAGAAGAGCAAGAAAGAGAAGGAAGTAGTCCAGCCAAAGACGCGCACACGGGTGCTCAAGAGCCCTGAACATCTTGCCCAAGACGACTCCGAGTATAGAAGGTATGATATCCACTGTATAAGGTCTTGCGCAGATGACATACATCCGAGAGATACTGTTTAAGTATGGTATAGGACCACATCTATCGACGCAAAATTGACTTAAACCGGTCAAATAATATTTGTAAGTCCGTGCAACAAAAAACAAATTATCCATCGCGGTGTCTAGTTGCGTTATCTCAAACGATGCGGATGATCCGACTGCGAAATTGTTTTAATAACTTATTAGTTCTATTTACTTTCATTGCATGGTCATCATAAAGCCGAGCGTCTCAATCTAATGTGTCCTAGTTCGGCCACTCCTTGAATATACAATACAGATCCTTCAATGTCATTCAATAATTTACGAATCTCACATTTACCAGAACAAAATCCTTAATGTTACTAGGCAAACTATTACTATAGATATTGTTGTTGAACAACAACATGAAATGGCACAACTTTCATCAGATAAAACTGAGCGACATGAAAATCCCACGTGACACATGCCCGCTCCTTGCTCGCGTCCTAGACGAACCGCTGGCGATGCAACGCGATATCAACGTGCGTTACGTAGAACAGGCCCCTTATTCACAAACGCTTCGGTTCGATAAGCCCTATGTCTATCGTTATTTAACATTACGAAAGTGAGCGAGACAGACGTTCGACTGGATGGACTAGACCCAGGGCGAGTAAGCCACGGAGATTGGATTTGCGCCCCGTTGATGGCAATAGGTTCGCCCCCTATTACATGGGACGTAAACATAACTGGCGAAAATTTGTGTGTGTACTTGTAAGGTACGCCTCAGCGTAACCCTTCGGGGATTACAGGCGTAATGTTAGTTTAACATTGGTAGTTTTGTAAGTTAGTTAAAGATCTGGAATACTGTACAAGCAAACCCGTACAATATCAATTGTCCCAATTTTGTGCTGACATCGACACGCAGTGAATTAAGCTATATAAATAAAAAGAAAAGTCCTGCCTGGCTGTCTCATCAAGTCATCATCCCCCAACCCAAACCCTTGGACCTAGCTGAAATTTTGCATATTGGTTCCCTCTATAAGAGTAGATTAGTAATAAGGAAGGATATTTTGATTCCGAAGGATATTTTAATTCCGAAGGATATTTTGTTTCCGAAGAATATTTTGATTCCGAAGGAAATTCAACAATAAGGGAGTAGTAAATAACGATAAGTAGGCGCTTGGCACCGTTTGGGCTAACAACAAAATAGACTTTTTCGCCGTTTATATAGGGTGTAAAAGTACCCTTAACGCAAACGAAGGGCATTTGTTCTCCCCACCAATGCGATCATTTTTTGTTCTAGACCATACCTGGGAACCTCCTAGTTACGGAGATATTGGGGGTCAAAGTTCCAAATTTTTCACAGCTGTTTTTGTAAATACTAGTATTTCAGGTTTTAACTTTACTTAAATTATCTCCATGACCCGTTTACTATTCAAAGCATTAACTAGCACAATGTTTTAAGAGTGCTACTTTGAGTTTTACCGTAAAATGTGATTTTTGACCCCAAAAAAAAAGTCATTTCCCAGCAAAAATTTTTGCGTAGGGGTACTTGGTTTGATGTACAGAATGCTTGGTTGTCGTATGCGTGAAGGGTTCGTTTACACCCTGTATAGATCAGTTTTGGGCGTACTTCCAATACACAAATTCAATCATTAAAATGTTGGTATCTTTTTTTTTATTTGCGGGTGGAAAATCACCAAATAACCCCTCCCACTCTTGGGCAGAGCGAAAGGCAGTGTCAGACTTCTACTGACTAAAAACCCCCCATGTTCCTTCTTAGCCCTTGCGCCGAGGCCGCGGTATCTCTTTCTAACAACCCGCAGCCCCGACGGGAATGTTTGTACCCTACCCGTACAAATAATTTTATTATTAGTTACTAGCCGAGCGCCAGCTTCAACCGGTGACGGTATACATACTACATATAAATATTCCTCTTGAATCACTCAATCTATTGCTGAAAACTGCATTCAAATCCGTTGCGTAGTGTAAAAGATTTAAGCGCACAATCAGCGGGAGTTACTTTGTCTTATACTGTGTAAAGATTACTCTTGTACTTTGAACTTCATCGCATAGCATAGCATTGTTTGCTCAGCTGTGACGACGGACGAACTAAAGAATAAACAGTAGTTTGTATTCATACACAAATAGATGTAACTTAGTTATTCTAAGTAAGTGAATCACAGGAAATGCATCACTTTATAGCAGGAAAACTATTACATGAAAATATCATCACGGTGTGTTTGATAGAGCTATTACCGAGATGGTTGTCAAATACAAAGTGGTCATGGCGTTTTTATACGATTTTTGTATTTATTGGCAGGCGGCTGTACCATCTTTTATAGCAACACTTAAACTGTAACAAATAGTCAGTCTTATAAGTTGTAGCTATACATTAACTTACACAATTACCCCATGGGGAAACTAGAAACTGCAGAACGCCACTTCACGCTTTATTCAAGGCGAAGGCAAAGATCTCCGCTGCCAACATGAGATCTGTAGACTCCTATCTTCATGTACGGCGTTAGTTTATGTACAGAAATCAGCCCATCAAACAACCCAACGCTGTAAAATTTTCCCAATCATTCTTCAATCTAATGCGTCAGCGACAAAGTTGAAAATCAATTAAAGTTTCAACAGAAAATACCTAAAACGTTATATTTCTTTATTCCTAACTTCTTTTTCCAACCCAGGTATACCGACCCAGAACCCAGTGACATCGTGGTGAAGAAGATCGACTACGAGTGCAAGGCTGACGAGAGGAGGTTCAGAAGCTCTAGGGAAGACCTGGACAGATACAGGAGCTCCGACCCTCGGGATAGCGACCCTGAGAGGAAGTACGAGCCTGAGAGAAAATATGAGCTTGAGAGAAAATATGAGCCAGAGAGAAAATATGAGCCAGAGAGAAAATATGAGCCAGAGAGAAAATATGAGCCTGAGAGAAAGTATGAGCCTGAACGGAAGTACCGGGAGGAATATGATGGAAGGTGAGTGTTTAATGACAAAAACATTACTAATGGGCATAAACAAAATTATTTATTTAATTTAATAATATTTATTAGCCAATATTGTCCCACTACCGGGCAAAGCCCTTCCCCAAAGTCTTCGTCCACTCTTGTCTTCGTACACATAATGGTCGTTAGTAATAGAGAGAGCCGGGTGTCTAAAATGGGAATGCTACAGTCATAAAAAGTCATGGGTGCATTCCTATGTGTGGTAGAGACGTGATATGGAGTCACAGACTTTCTCTGATCTGCAGTATTTACATTAACATAAGTATGTGGAGAGGCGAACCTTATAGAAGGGCCCGCAAGGGAAAATAAGCAGAGGCAGACCACTAATACGGTGGGAGGACGAGATTATTAAAATAGTCGGCTCAAATTGGAGCCAAATAGCAAAGGACACATGGACAGCTTTGGAGGAGGCCTTTACCCAATCTGGGGTCCTTGCAAAAGAAGATAACTAACAAAACTTACAAATACATTCAATACAAGAAACTAACCCACTAACACATTCCTACCAGAAATGTTACGAATCGTGTAGCACTTGTTCACGAGATGTTTGGAACACATTGTCTCTCGAATCCTCCCAGTTTAAGGTAGTAATTGTAGAACAAGGAATAAACAGGCAGATATTAGACAGTAGGATGACATCCTGTTTATCCTACTTATATCTTATCCGCTTCCCACAGGTGAAGGAGAAAATTTAGTCTAGTTATGTGTGTACATTAGATAACTAGACTAAATTCATTAGATAACTAGATTAAACTCAACTTCCAATTTTCCTAGATACGACAAGACACTGAAAGAAGACAGAAGACACAAAGAGCTCAAGGAGGAAAAGAGACGGTACCACTCTTCGGACAGAGAGAGTGACAGACAGTCGAGACCTTCTGATGGAGAGAGCGAACTGAGGAAGTCGAGGTCCAGACCGTCTGACGGAGAAAGTGACTTAAGAAAGTCGAGGTCTAGACCTTTTGATGGAGGAAGCAATCTGAGGAAATCCAGGTCTAGGCCGCTGGACTCACCCGCTCTGGTCAGTACCTTCTCTTATCCTACTTTTGTTTCATTACTCGTTTGTGGCAGATGGCCAGTCCAGTTTCAACCCTTTTCCTTATTTCAATGTTATTCTAGGTACCTTATTTCTGCTACAACAAAAAACACATCGACTTGCTTTATATTTTTTGTATGTTCTTTTTCCCTTTCTACATTCACTCCTTGAAAATCATAGTCTTAAATAAGCCACCCTTTACTTTCATTTTGGTCCTTCTTAACTGGATTTTTCTAAAAATCCACAATCATTATCATCTTCCTACCCTTGTGCCATTCTATTTGGGGTCGGCGCAACACGTCATGGCATCATTTACTCCTTTCTCTTTCATTTCTAAGAATCCACAGTAATATTTTCTTTAAATTAATAAACTTAATCAGGATTATAATTTTGGGTGCAATTCGGAGCGGACTGTCATTCCGATCATCAAGTCATGTTTGACGACATTTCACATTTTAGTTGGTAACCTCAGATCAAATAACCTATTATTTGATCTGAGTTGGTAACACTCAAAATATTTGAAACAATTTCGAAGGTTTCATACGTCGTAGTTGTTGGCACGTTAGATATTTGTCAATTTTTGCTTTAACTACTCTGGATGTTGACCTATTCTACCTGTATTACCTTGTCAATCTCCAACTTCTTATAACTTCCTACCTAATTAAATCACTTCATCTTTCGATAAAGACCCTTGGTAAATACTTTACAAAGAGTGAATATAAATTGGCCAGAGTGCAGTGTTAATAGGGCCTTCATCCAAGCACCGGCGTGCAATGCGGAACAGAATGCGAGTCGTCATCAGCACAATACTCTTGCGCTGACCTATCGATGCTAAAGGTCGGAGGTTCAAAACAAGACACTACTATTTGTATCTCACTTGTAAAATGTGATTTTAAACTCACCTTTACATCACTTCTGTACTATTTGATGGTCTTATGACTGCATCAGTGAGCGGAGTTTTAAACTTTTTGACTTCAACGGGTTAAGAAAAAGATTACTACTACTTCCCGGCCGTCAGCCAGGAGTGGCTCGTGGCAAGTAATACCAGCCACGTGGAACGAACGCAGGTTAAAGAGTAGGATGGTTGACCAATAAACATCGCATTCATGACGTATCGTTTCACGTCAGCCGAGTTGCGGAAAAATTGTAAAGTTGGGCCCATTTGTCATTCCTATATCTTTGACATTTGACAGTCATAACGGGTAGCAGAAAGCTCGACAGTCTGACAACTTCTTACTAAGGGGCATTACGTTAATCAGTAAGTGGGTTGTGTTGTGTTCAGATTGAAAATTGTTTCATAGAAAGTACTGATATTCAGCTACATCTGATCCGGTTAGACTGGAAACCGAACCCAGTACAGTTGAAAAAGGTTTAAGCCTTCATTAATTAACCACTTTGGTCATTCGATTTCTCACTCGGTTAATGACGATTTGAGCGATGCAGCCAAGAATGACCCGTAACGATTTTTTATTAAGATTCATTCGTTCTCAACTTCCGATATACGTAATACCACAAAACGATATTAAATAAAATTGTTTGACATCATGTGTCATATGCGGACAAAATATATTTTATCAAAATATTGTTGACTCATGATATTTAATTAAACTGTATCTTAAAAAGTAAAAGTATAGGTTCTTTTGGTTCGGAAGCCGCACTGACCGACCAGAATTCACGTGCGTCATCATAGCCAATCATAATTCAATAAGACGTGTTATAGGTGTCGAGCCGACCCCAAATAGAATGGGATAAGGGTAGGAAGATCATGATGAGGTGTCGAGCCTATTGCCATGAACTGGGCACAAATTCAGACTCGGACAGAGATATTCCTGATAAAAAAAAACAAT
Organism: Diarsia brunnea; assembly: GCA_949774965.1. Lineage (NCBI taxonomy): Eukaryota > Metazoa > Arthropoda > Insecta > Lepidoptera > Noctuidae > Diarsia > Diarsia brunnea. The sequence continues at coordinate 18,005,688 of OX459007.1, forward strand.
AATACTTTTCCCGACCTGGGCTTTCATTTCATTCCTTACTTATTAATGTCACTTTGTCTAGTCCTTCAGGTGGCATGCAGTCAAGAATCTGGACTCACCCAAAGTATATAAACCTAAGACATGCAGATGAGATAACTCTCCAATCATCTGTCGAGTACCGATAGTAAGAGCGTCATTACACAACTGTTCGCATAAACTCGGTGCTTCGACCGTCACTTGCAGGCTATTGATTGATACCCGCGGAGTGCACACTACGCCGGTGAATAACACCCTTTGTTCCACAACCTGTGCTTATGCGAGGAATTCCTTTTCTTTGAATATCATCAAGAACATGCACCTTACCATAGACAAAACAGAATCCGACTCCTCCGCTATTCTTTTCTGATTAATTTCGTTGCGGGATCCTGGGACTTCGTCGGGCTTCATTGTCTCGGCGCTTTTCTTGTGGTCGCCACTGTTGATTCTGGCTTACAGGAGTTACAGTGGTTTGGGAATAGTGTGGCGGGCTTGTCCCATTATAAAGACAAAACAGAATGCGGCCATGTTATGGTCCTACATTTGTTTCACGCCTTTATCGTAAGTTTTGTATTCGTGTACCTATAGATTTAAAATTACATGAAACTCCATAGGTAGACCAAGGCAATCATCACGCTTGACTTGGATAGGCAGATTGGTGATTGGGAATTCTTTAAACATTTTGAAGGAAATGTCAATCGTTTATATCTCAGAGACTTATAATAATTCTTCTTAGCGTGTCGATGGCAATCTTGGCCCTGAACTGAGCTGCTAATTTAGAAACTTATGAATCTACATAATTATTACTTAATAATTGTTCGGTTGTCCTTTATTTTTTTACTTTATTTGATGAAGCACCTCTGACACGTCTTTGGTTATGTCATTTCGTTCGTAATTCGTTCAAAAAGCCTCATTTTGAGACCATCTAGAATGGGTTTTTAAACTGTCGTGGAGTAATTTAATGCCGGAACTAAGAAGGCACGTTGTAATATTATTAAACATAGTTGTTAAGCTTCGAATGCAATCAATGCGACAATTAAACCGGAGGAATGTTTCAACACTGCTTCTAGCCGACTGCAATATTTGTTTATACTCCAAGTCACATGCTTCTGAACCTGTAACTGTCCCACAGCGAATAACTGCTCATATAAAAAGAAACGAGCTCACTACGGCTGCATTATGGGTTTTATTAGTATGTTCGTTATTACTAGTTATAAAACAAGTTTTAGTTAAATAACTGCCACTCGGATCGATCTTCAGGTTAAGCGGCGCGTACCTAGGTTGGTCTATGGATGGGTGACCGCCCAGTACATACCGAGTAGTGACCTGAAAGTCTGAGAACTAGTTTTTCCAAAGGGTATCGTATTACCTAGTATTAACTGGGTTGTGGAGTGGTGGCAGGGTGTCAGGTAGGCAGTCGCTCCATGTACAATACTGGTATTCAGCTGCATCCGGTTAGACTGGAACCTGACCCCAACATAGTTGGGAAAAGCTAGGCAGATGATGAGATGAGTTATTAGAATTAGAGAAAAAAATAGACAAGCCGGTTTTCTTTTGCAAAACTATTTTGCTAAAAGGCGGTAGGTTATATCTAATCTCAATTGCCTTCATTCTATATTCCGGTCCATTTTGTTTCTATTAAATAAAAACATTGCCTTGTTTTCATACATTAGCACACACGCCTCGAATAACCACCAACCGTATGGGTGCTGGATGTTTCATGGCTTAAATTGTTTGGTTCTAAAACTTACGGTTTTGTTACTTACTATATTTTCCTTTACTTTTTTGATAACTGTGAAAGTATTGTTTTGAAAACGCTACGGTCCATGGCTTGGGGTACCAGGGCTACATGAAAGTGAAAGTAAAGTGACAGCCCGCACTCCTGGTCGATATAAGAGGTGGCCTATATTTGAGTTGCTAACGTTCGCAGTTTTTGCGTACACTTACGCTAGGAAAAGATACGCATTGTGGGTTGAATATCGAATAAATTAAATGACGCTTAGTTTCGTGAACCATAATAATGATTATTTGGCGACTAGAGGTGTGTTATGCGACTAATGTGATTTCCATTCGTAAAAATGGCGAAGTTATATGTAGGTAAAGTCTCTCAGCACCTAGTTAACCAGACTTACTGGGCCCGGTGTTTGTCGTATTCCTTAAATTAAAGGAGGTGTTTACCCTCATAATTCTCAAAATCTGTTCACCTAAGAATAAACGTCCTCCCTTCAGCCCTGCGGTCAGTCCCCGTAAAGGTTGACAATCCATTTATTATTCCCATTTATTCAATACTGTATTAGACTGGTATTTAAGAGGGACCACAGCGGTGCGATTCTCCATAAAAATGTATCCCCTCCCCCCGCTTTTCTTCCTAGAGAGCAATATTTTTTTTCATACACTAAAGGTATACAGACTGTAGACACGGGGTGTGTCTACAGTCTGTATACCTTTAGTGTCTTTAGTGTCCTTATCGTTTCAACAAATAGGTGAAGAAAATACGACCCTCCAAAAATTACAAAAAATGCGCCTTTTTACGCAACCAGATTACAAGACTATCAGACTAATTCGAAAAAAAATCATCATCATTTCAGCCGAAAGACTGCTGGACATAGGCCTCCCCTAAGTGTTGCCACATTGACCGGTCTCGTGCGTCTCGCATCCAGCGGATCCCCGCAACCTTCACCAGGTCATAAGTCGGAAACAAATTAACACAAAAGAAATCGATAGGACAACAAACATGAATATCTACTCTTTCTTAAAAATTTAATGTCAAAATTTTGAATCAGTTCAGTTTTCGAGAAGAAAAAAAAGGAAATACGAAACGCAGATTCATCATCATTCTCCTGCCCTTATCCCAATTTATTTGGGGTCGGCGCAACATGTACGAAACGCAGATTCTATCTCATAAAATTTGTAATAAGTATAATTGTTCTGAACTGCAGCTGTCCCTATCGCACTCTACGGGGGCAGGCTTGACGCAATGCGACGGCAATAGTTTCTTCAAATATCTATTTTCAGATGCTGCCCTCTCTCAAAAACAATATTACCAAATAACATTTAATTACACAGTACGGAATTGAAAAGATTTCTTTGAGCTGAAATATTAAAATGGAATCCAAATGATTAAGGATTTGTCTGTGAGAAGCACCTTAACGAGTGGGGTCAGTGACTCGAGTTCAATGTCGGATATTTGACACCGACAGTGATGTCATATGTTTATTCACAACCGCTAAAATTCAACGTCGCACTCGCAAAATAAGCAAACGAAAAAAGCTCTTACAACTGGCTCTTATAAGTTATAACAATCACATAGGTACCATTTAAAATGTTTCAGTTTCATGTAGACACTACGATGTTTTTCTCCCTACATCTCATGTAGTAACTGGGTTGTGGAGGTCAGATAGGCAGTCGCTTCATGTAAAATACTGGTATTCAGCTGTAACCGGTTAGACTGGAAACCGAGCTTAACATAGTTGGGAAAAGACAGGCAGATGATGATAATGCTATCTTCATTTTGCGCCAGTGTTGAAGGACTCGCCAAAAAACCGCTGAATAAAAATTCGTCGGTAAAGTTGATAGTATTTTCGGGATTACCGAAAATGTTCTGAGTTAAATATACGGTTTTAATTAGGCCATTGGCCCTCCTTGGTATGGCTTCAGAACTTCTTCGAAAATAGTTGACTGTACGCCTTCAAGCTTTGGAAACCGCTAACAGATGTGTGAGGATTTCCTAAAAGTGACTAGAAATGCGGCGATGTCTTTACTTTCTCTTTAAAGGGGATAGATCCTATGTGGCATATCAACCTGCCCGCCATTTTGATTTTTTTCCGAAATCCGCCTACGATGAAAGTGGTATGTATGGGCTGAGGACATTTAGACGAACTAAAAATGTCATGTGACATGGTACCCCAAAGTGTCACGTTATCGAGATATTTGAGGGTAAAGATCGACGAATGAGTACAACGACAATCATTAAAAATGGACTTATTACGTGTACCTACAGGCGTTAAATTGTATCCAAATAATAGTTCCCAGGTTGATTATTATTATACACACGAGATCACAATCGCTTCCCATCGCAATGAAACGCTATTTTATGGCAAAGAATAGTTTTCTCGTGCTCCTAATAGTATGCAATGTACCTACTCTCTTTCAATAAACAGTAATAATAATAATCAACGCCTATAGACACGAAATAGGTTTATTTTTTATGTGGTCATTGTACTCATATCTCGATCTTTACCTTCAAATATCTCGATAACATGACACTTTGGGGTACCATGTTCTATGACAATTTTTGTTCATCTATTTATACATACCACATTCATAGTGCGCCACGATTTCGAAAAAAAAAACAAAATGGCGGTGGGTCGATATGCCAGCTTCCATACAAAAAAGTTCAAACCCCTTTACACTTCTTTGGGATCATACACGGACGTCATGATACAAATTAAATAGGATTCAGTACAGGATTCTAGCCTAAACATTAAAAGTAATAAGAAAATGCAGTCTCAAACATATTGTTTGACCGTGTATTGTCAATGGAACAACTATTTTTTTTGCTTGTGTGTCACGAACACGATGGACCTCCCCGTGTAAAGAAAACATTTGTTTGTACATTTGAATACTAGTTATCTTATTGAGGTCAAAACAGGTTCGCTTGCCTTACTCGACCGCAAACCACATCTCCAATTAGACGCTTCGTGCTAAACAATCACAATTCAGTTGCAGATCTTTCTCGAATATTACCGTTTTTCAACAGCTGCTTACTGAGTGAAATGTCTGGAAACGGCCCGGGACTGATATTTTTTGTTTACCTAGAGACATGCTCTCAGGTGATGATAGACCATCAGTAAGTCTACCGAAGGGGTGAAAAGGGCCTGTCGAGGCTGCGGGTTGTTCGCAAGGGATACCGCGGCGTCGACATGAAGGGCTAAGAAGGAACATGGGTAGTTTTTAGTCAGTAGAAGTCTGACACTCCCTTTCGCTCTACCCAAGAGCGGAAGGGGTTATTTGATGATTTCCCACCTCCAAAAAAAAAAAAAAAAAGCGGTGAAAAGGTCCCGTCGGGGCTGCGGGTTGTCCGAAAGAGATACCGCGGCCTCGGCGCAAGGGCTAAGAAGGAAGATGGGTGGTTGTTAGTTTATAGAAGTCTGACACTCGCTACCGCTCTGCCCAAGAGCGGGAGGGGTTATTTGATGATTCCCCCCCCCCCAAAAGGGGTAATAAGGTTTGTTACTTTAACTTATGGAACATACAAAGCTTGTATTCCTCTTCATAGCTATACAGTGAGCTTGTATTGTATGCCTGTGAAGAAACTGGAGACACACAACATAGTGTAAAAGATTTCAAAAGTTTATCTGTCATAGACGATATGATTTACTATTACTCCACAAGTACTTCAATCACTGTCCAGTGTAACTACATATGCACTAAGGTGTGGCGATGTTAAATTGTCTTTCCTATGTATAAAGATGAAAGCATAGAATCGTATTAATATTTGACTACGCACAGCCTCCACATGTGAATCAGAGCAAAGTACCGAAACAGAGCAAGACATGTCACGATCATTACAATGTTTTGTCTTTGGAGTAAACTCACAAAATGTGCAAGTAGTAAGGTAGGTAGGCGTTTGACAAATACTTTTAAGTTTTGTAGTTCCATGGCAACAGTCCTGCCCCTTCTTCTTCTTCTTAGCGTGTCGATGGCAATCTAAATTGTGTTGGCCCAGAATTGGGCTACTAGTTTGGCGCTTTCGGTAGCGTCCATTAGTTCCTGTAGTGAACAACTAGCAGGACAGGCAGGGCACGATATTAAGTGCCCCATTGTTTGAGGAATAGCACCACATTTACACTCCAGTGCAGAGTCATTTATGTGTCTCCACCTCAGCAAGTTTTCTTTGCTGCGACCAACCTGGGTCTACATAAGATTAAATGGACTTGAATATATGCATATATTCAAGTCCACAATATACAAAAAGCGACTTTGCGAACTACGACCACGACCACGACTTTTGACCGTACCGGCCGCTATCTAAAGGTGAATGCGACAAGTTAGATAGCCCGCGAAATTCGAATGTTCTACGATTTTTTGCAATTTGCCGGTCAGTATGTTAAATAAAATAGGATTCGCGGCAGTAAAAAAAGTGTCTATTTTCTGAGTAATAATGACTTAATATGAACCGTCTCAGTTCATCTCTTGAGTGACTATTTCATTAAAAAGGTATTCTTAAGACTTACGACAGCAAAAAAAACTTAAGAAAATTCGAATTTCGCGGGCCACCTTTTCGGATCGGTCGTGTGAGCAAACTTTCCTCCTGGCCGGAGCTTCTGCGGCCAAAACTCGTGGTCGGACTGCGATTTCCCTAATGGCCACATTTGATTGAACATACCTACCTACCATGACTAATTATTATATTACCTAGTAGGTACATTTTTATTTTTTTTATTTCTGGCGGGTGGAAAATCATCAAATAACCCGTCCCGCACTTGGGCAGAGCGAAAGGGAGTGTCAGACTTCTACTGACTAAAAACCACCCATGTTCCTTCTTAGCCCTTGCGCCGAGGTCTCGGTGTCTCTTTCGAACAACCCGCAGCCCTTACGGGAGTAGGTAGGTACATCTTCAAGTAATCTTTGAACGTCGGAAAACAAAACATAACTGCACATCACTAGTCATATCCACTAGTCCACTAGTTCCTAGTCGATGTTCCACACATTCGAACGAAGCGCTTTGCTAAGTCCTTTATTATGCGCACAGCCAAGGAGTGGAACTCCCTGCCTGCGTCGGTTTTCCCGAGTTCATCTATCCCCAATCTATTTAAGTCGCGAGTAAATAGGCTTCTTCTGGGTAAGCTCGTTCCATCGTCGACCTCATCTTTGCCCTTAGGGTAAGATTGAGGTCAAGAGCAAGCCCATTCCAAATAAAAAAAAAAAAAATATTCATAACACCGACATTATTTTGTCAAGATCTTCAAGCATCACCGTCATTCTGAACTCAACCTAACACAAACCAGCGAAAGTTGTTATTTTAGTATTCTTTCCAGTTTTCACGTTGGCTTTGTGTTACCTTCGTTGTACCAAAATAAGTCAGGTAAGGCCACCGACCATATGGCGGGCCAACTTAAGGCCAACAGCACACTCATTGATTGTTACTCATATTTTCCGGAAACTGCGTCACAAAAGAGAGATAATTATTGTCATTTGTGTTCTTTGGCTTGCTCAAGGTACGACAGTAATTGCATGAGCACTGAGCAGGTTTTCATTCACTGATGCGCTTCATTCTATTCTACGTTTAGTTAAAGTATAAAAGTACAGTATGGAAATAAAATTATTAATTTTCGATCGCTAGTTAAAATTGTTATTAAAATTTTAGTTGATAATTTAATTGATTCTTTTAACTCTATTTGCCACGGTAAGAGGAGGACGTTAGTCTAGTGGTCGCAAGCGCAACTGCTGAGCATGATCGGTCCTGGGTTCGATTCCCGGGTCGGGCAAATTTTTATTAAGTTTTTCCATAAAAAATATCTCAGTAGCACCCACGGAGTCTGGATTTGTGCCCGGTTGATTGCAATAAGTTTGCCCCTATTACATGGGACTTCAATGTAACAAAAAATATGGGTGTAGAGGTACTATTGGGTACACCTCTGCCTAACCCTTAGGGCATTTCAGGCGTGATGTTATTTTATGAGTTAGATAGTATGTAAAACATAAAGAAACCGTAGTTGTTATCTTCAGGTAGGTACTACGAGTGGTCTGTCTCCAACAATGTCATGTCATTGAACCCGGAAGGATGTTACCTATCATAGACAAACATTCTTTTATCATTTATTTAAACATAACATAACGCCTGTAATCCCCGAAGGGTTGGGCAGGGGGGTCCCCATTAGTACACCCACATTTCGCCATTTGAATTACCAAAAACATGCAGTGGACTGAACCTGGCTGTTTTAGCAGTAGTAGAATAGAAAGACATATCAGAAAAAACCCATTTAATTTCATAAAAGAGTGCACAAACCGCATCGGTATAAAATATGTGCACTCTTTTATAAACGATGATTAGAGAATCAAGATTCAATCATCACGCTATTTTTTGTTACCGTACCCGACCCGAATGTCTGCCTAACTAACTACTCATCAAATGTTTCTATTTGAATTTTTTGCTTTGTAATATCATACGGGAGAAATTAATTAATAGATAAATATAGGTACCTATCAAATAGTACAATATTCAAATATTTACTTCTAGCCAAACTTATGGTTCCGTCGGCCTAACGGTATGACAATATTTTTCGACATGGCAGCTCGCAGGTTAGTCTATGAGGCTGGTTTCAGCTTAACCGGACTATCCTGTGGGTTAATACGGATTATGAGCCTATACTGTCCCACTGCAGGGTAAAGGCCTCCCTTCCCTCCTTCCACTTTTCGCGATCCAGTGCGATAGTACGCCAATCCTTAGAGAAAGAGTCCAGCTCATCCCGCCATCTCCTTTTGGGCCTGCCGCGTTGTCGTTTCCTGCTCTGTGGTATCCACTGAGTGGTAACTTTTGCCCATTGCTCCTCCGACATGCGGCAGATGTGCCCAGCCCAGTTCCATTCTAACCTAGGAGCTATTAGGCCAGCATCAGCTATTTGGGTTTTGGAGCGAAGTATGGTGTTTCTGATGCGGTCCGTAAGTTTGACACCTAGTATACTTCGCTCCATAGCTTAGGTTATACTTAAAAATCGAATCGTATAGGTTACCTACATATTCAATGCATCAAGCAGAACAATGTTTTTAGTGCTTTACATAGAGCCATACCGTAAAACCTAAAATTAAAAGTCTTTCCACAGCAATATTTTTTGCATAACGAAAAAAAATTGTTTTTTTAAATAACGTAGATCTCTATTCTTTATGAACCTTTTGTACCTTGTTACGTTAATTACTCAAATAAATAATGTTGTCTTGGATGTCCACAATCTACAACCCAGTTGGTATTGGCAAATGACCTGTTAGACTGTTGGTATTGGCAATAATTAGAGAGGTCAGATGCCAGCTCCTCGATGTCAAATATTGATATTCCACCACGTTTTTTGTTTTGCTAATCACGGACAAAAACACTTCATATTTTCGTGTATCTAACACGAGTATCCTAGAAGGTATATTTATTTACGTGCAGTGTCAATGAACCTGTACAGACATGCTAACATGTAGCGGGTAATGTGAGAAATAATGAGGTGATCTCAGTCTACAAAAAGTATTTATGTGTAGTGTGTACATACATCGACTAATTGCCTATATTATTGTATACCGAGAACTTCGCTCATTATCGACGGAAGCTGATTGTTGCTTTATTTATTAACTGACGAAATAAACATGGCTAGTCTACCAGAAGCCTGAAGGAAAACATCGTGAGGAAGTCTTAGAACCAAAAAATTCGAAGACATGTGACATCTACCAATCCGCAATGGGCCCGCGTGGTGGTTTATAGCCCATCCCTGATCCCTCTCCTAGAGAGGAGGCTGGAGTCCCTGCAGTGGGAACATTAGGCTGATGATGATGATGATGTTTCTGCCAGAAGCTATCTCCTTTGTTTTTTTTTTGGGGGTGGGAAATCATCAAATAACCCCTCCCGCTCTGGGTGAAGCGGAATGGAGTGTCGGACTTCTACTGTCTATAACCCACCCATGGTCTTTCTTAGCTCTTTAGGAGCCACGGTATCTCTTTCGAATATTCCCAACAACACACTGATTAACGTGAATTTGGAATCAAAGAATTTCTTGGAAATAGACACGTTGTGAGATTCACGTTAATCTATCAACCGCCTGGACGAATGATCCCACCTCTTATCAAACTCGCCCACATCCTTCTACCACTCACAGCTGTTTATGAGCAGCACAGTCGAATAATATTTCGATAGATGTTCCGGAAAAAACTGCCCACCTTTTTAGGGTTCCGTAGTCAACTAGGAACCCTTATAGTTTCGCCATGTCTGTCTGTCTGTCCGTCCTCGCTTAATCTCTGTGACCGTTAGCACTAGAAAGCTGAAATTTGGGACCAATATGTGTATCAATCACGCCGACAAAGTGCTAAAATAAAAATTGGAAAAAAATGTTTTATTAGGGTAGCCCCCCTATATGTAAAGTGGGAAGTGTTTTTTTTTTTAATTTTAACCCTAATGTGTGATATATTGTTGGAAAGGTATTTAAAAATGAATAGGGGTTTACTGAAATCATTTTTTGATAATGTCAATAATTTCGGAAATAATCGCTCCAAAAGTAAAAAACAAAGCGTCCCCCCCCCCTCTAACTTTTGAACCATAAGTTTAGAAAATACGAAAAAAATCTGAAAAGTAGAACTTTATAAGGACTTTCTAGGAAAATTATTTTGAACTTGGATGGAAACAACAGATGGAAACTGCAGTTAACCAATATAATTTGGTCCCTGAATCGTATGAGCGCCTATACAATCCAGAGGTCAAGTTTCATTTGCCCGTATTTTTTTTTTAACTTCGTTTACATAATATTTTATTATCTACGGAACCCTACACTGAGCGTGGCCCGACACGCTCTTGGCCGGTTTTTTTTTTTTTGGGCGTGGGAAATCATCAAATAACCCCTCCCGCTCTTGGGCAGAGCGAAAGGGAGTGTCAGACTTCTACTGACTAAAAACCACCCATGTTCCTTCTTAGCCCTTCATGCCGAGGCCGCGGTATCTCTTGCGAACAACCCGCAGCCCCGACGGGAAGGTTAAGATACCTCAAAAATATACCGGTACCGGTTTAAACTGCCTACCTTAATTCGAGCTGTACCCGACCCCAACATGATTTAAAAAAAAATAGTAAGTAGATCGGATGCATAATGATGTTTGCCGATCGGCACGAGCCGAATAACACCGGAACAGATTCGTTCAGGCCCGAAAATTAAATAAATTCGGAAAATCGTTACTATCTTGTTCGCTCTCGTAATGCCAAAAAAGACAGACTTGTAGAATCGCATTCGAACCCAAGCATTTTTAAATGAGAGGGCAGGTCGGTGTTCAACAAATACTATCGAACTCGCACAAGCCCGCGGCTTCACCAGTGTAAAAAATGAATGGGATAAAATGTACTTCTAATTTTTGTGTGCCAAACATCCAAAACCGTTCAGTAGTTTTTGCATTTGAACATCAACATCCACACAAGATTCCCCTGAGATACCTACCCGTAAAATTTAACTAAACCTGATCCTATCTTTCCAGGCTGAGCGATATCGCGAGAGACGCAGGCTGGCTACCCCCAGCCCCACACCCTCCCCCCCGCGCAGACAGACCGCCCCCGCACCCGCTGCCAGCGGCAACTGGTTCAAGTCCTTGGACAGGCTTACTAGGAAGAAGGGGAAGAATCCCGCCAAGGTATAGCTTGTCTTGTAGTTTAATAGTTTTACTAGCTTAGCGTTTTCCGGGGGTATTCTATATCCTAATCCTAGATTCTGATCTATCCGCTTGCCTCATCACATCTCAAGCCCTTCAGCCATTCTGGCGTGAAAAGGTAATGTAGTCAAGCTGTTACTTCCACATTTGTATGACAAAAACTACTGAACTTGGCTCATGTTTAGCAAATTGAATATAATTCAGCGTTCTAGGGTCATCTTTGAAAACAATTCTGTTTTTCCTAACTTTTTAAATTTTTTGATGAGTAATCTCTCATGATTTATTTGTGTTCTGGAACGAAACACTTTATCTTTCCTTTAATTTGCATCCCTGCAAGAGAGTGATCAGTTTAACACTTATCAAAGTCATCTTGAATTACAAGCAACCAATCGGACAAAGACACGTTGTGCCAACGCTCAGCGATTTTTTCAGTAAGAAACTCCGTGGCATCTGAATGGATTTAACAAACAGTGCAACGCGGTATTGATTTGTCAGTTTATTTTCCCATATTCTAACTTCCATTTCATTTCAGGTTGAAAAAGAGAGCATAATAACAACAGAAGACGAGGCACCTCGCAAGACCTATCCAAAACCAGCCAAGCCTCTCACCTCACCAGCTAAGAACCTTCGTTTCTTCGGCGACACAGATCCCGACTCAGACGCGAACGTTAAGCCGTCGAGCGAAACTAAACGTTACACTCACACAAAACACGGCACTTTGAGAAAGACAATCTCAAATTCTAGCACAGGACTTGACGAAGTAGATCATAGTGAATTGACAAACAAAAGTTACTCGCTTTCAAACTTACACCGAGAAGACAAAAGCGAATCACCGAACGCGAAACCGTACAAGCGGAATCTCCAGAATATATCGGAGATTCAGAGTAATTCGGAAAATGAAAGTCAATTTAATAGGAAAGTGAATGCGAAGCCACCTATCAGTCCGTATGAGAGGTCCAGAAGTCACAGCAGCTCGAAGACTTTGAAGGCATCCAAGGCAGATGTGAGGAGGAGGACCGATGATAGGGGAAGCTCCTCTGAGTTAAGAGGGAGTAAACAGGAGCTTGGCAGGGATGTGAAGTGAGTATTTTTTTTAAAAATTCGTCGGTTTAAGAGAGAAAGGAAAGACTTCCCACCGAGTGGTGGGACTCAAAAAGTGGGCTTTAAAAATCAAAAAAAAATATTTTACATATAGATACTTACTTAGGTACCCATGAAACGACAAAAGATAGGTGCACGGTTCGGATTGGTCGTTCCTACGGATCAACAAGAAACTCCACTTTAACAGATATTTCAGTACATCAATTAAAATCTTATATTTCAGTACATTTGCCTAAATCTAGTGTTTTCGGAATTCATTCTATCCGTACCATTTTTACCGCATCTTACGTGTAACTGTTCTGTTACCAATTGTGTTTTAAACGCTAAATTTTATTTTACCAGACACCGACGTAGGACTCCAGTCACCAACTCCGGTGAGAGCAGCACTGAAGGCGACTCCAGCCACCAATCACAACGCAGCGTCGTCTACCTGCATGCTACCACAGGTAAGTTCCGTATAATTAACCTGCCAAATGTCTAATGAACAGACAAACAATAGTATATAGTAAAAGTTTACTCGAAAAGACAGTAAATATCATCATTAAAACCGTGAAGCATTTTCAAAAGAAAATATGTAGATAATAGGTACTAACGTAAAATCTGTATTCTTGTTTTGTTAATTCTGTAATTTTGTGTTCAAACCAGACTACCATCATAGTCCACAATATTTAAAGGTAGGTACTTATCCTAGATGTCCTTTTACTTTGTGGTTTATTTCTGTTAGACGGCTCACAGGATAACATTTACATTGCAATGCTCGTTGTTTTCATCTTTCGTACATCACAAACAGACTAGAAAACCAAACAAACTCATTAATATCGTTTCCATTTCAGTTGGTGACATCCCGGACCCAGGCCGCATCACTCGCAACCGCTCCCGCGACGATGTCTCTTCGGTCAACTCTTCTAATCTTCAAGTTCGCAGCACCACGAAGAGCTTCTCAATATTCGCCCCCTGGACCCCCAAACATCACAACGACCAACACGACGTCCACTACGCACAACGACCCAGGAAATCCAAGCCCAAAGAAATCGTTAAAAAGGCTTCCTCAACAAAAACATTAACAGATGACAAGCCAGCAACATTACAAAAAAATAAGTCATATAGCCAAACAACACTGACTCGACGACCACAAAATAATCGACTAACAAGTTCTAGTACAACACTTTATAAAAAATCTGATAAAAGAATTAAAGACGCTAGCAACACTACGCCCCGAAAGTCAGTCACTAGAGATGGTAAGAAGACTCAATCCAGCGAAATAATAAGTCGGGAAAGTGATCGAGAAAGGGTTTCCAGATCAATTTCAATGCCTAAAGATAACAATAAAAAAGCAGGCTGGTTTAAACTGTCGAGCAAAAATAAGAAACCAGAAGTGAATACTAGAGTACGTTAACAATATTCAACGGTTGGCATCGACTAACTATGCAAATCGATCGTTTAAGTTCTACACTATTAAAAAAAAATTGTTTCCAGTGACTAACTTATAATTTTGAAATCGCAAGTTTCGTCATATTGATCGGTATTGTATCATCATAACCTGAGATCATAACCCATAGAACATTTTGACAATGAAATGAGTGCCATACTCGAAACTGACAAACAAAACAGCGATAACGAAGATGAAATCATCCAAAATGTATTGGACTGACTATGCTACTGAAAAGTGTATCTACCTACTTATCTGACGCGACGAAACTTGCCTTGCTGACGAAGTACAGTAAGATTTTAGGCAAGAACAACCGTTTTTACATACATGAATGTTTATATTCTACTGTTATAATTTCAACTGCCATCACTGAGAGGAACTCAGAAAATTCCAAACATTGCACTTTTATTTTGGGATACAATGAGGTTCCTAGTGTTAATGAAGAAGAATATATCACGTGTATTTTTGTTGTTGTTATTAGTTTTAACAACGGTACTACGGTCGTAAAATATTAATAAAATATCTTATGTAGTATCTAGTGGTTACTTCTTAGTGCCATTAACCACTTCATATTTAATAATGTTACCATTTTCTTACTTTTTAGTCATAATATAAAATGCTTTTATTACTAATAAGATATCGCAAATATCTGTGCATAATAATTTTAAATTAATTTTATTGTAGTTTAAGTTTTCTTTAATGCTTTTATGTTAAACTAAAGCGTCGAGTGTTGTGATTCGAAATCAAAATAATTGGCAGCTAAGGGCTGCGCAATGCGTTTTGTAATATTTAGTTGATATTTTAATAAAGAACGTAATATAGCTCGATTGTAACTTGAATGATTTATAAATAAACTTCTAATTATAATAATCGTTGTTTATTTCATCGCGTTAATTTGGTTCCCTAGATGCTGCTATGATGTTAGCTGTTGAGATGTACTGCGCGCTAACCTGCATCGATTGGCTGTCACGCCGGATTGCATTCAATGTCGAAACGTTCGATTGCGCGGTAGCTAAGCATGAGATGCAGTGTATACTAAGGTTGGACAAAGTGTTATTAGCTTTTTCCATCAGAAATTTCTCATTAGCAGCCATGGAGTTTTGATTTGTGCTCGGTCGACGGCAATAGGCTCGTAAAACATATTGGCGAAATGTGGGTGTTTATGTTCAGTTTTCAAGCGGTTTCAGACCAAAAAAGGATAATTATGCTTATTCAGACTTGTGCGTTCGAGCGGGAACCGCCCTTTTCCCTCAATAGCCAAAAGTTAGAAATATCTCAGGCGGCTCACGTTTATACGGGCTTCTAAGCGCGCCAACTCTCGTGCGAGTCGCGCGTGGCAACAAGCGCGCGTATACGAGACTAACAGTGCTTCAAAAAACAAGCTCATACCGCGTGGAAAATACGCTAACCTGGACGAACAGGGAGTGACTGCTGAAATCTTCATCTAACCACAACAACATTCTATGTCGGGTGGAGTACTTATAACATCTCTACAGAAGCAGGGTTCATTTACTGCACAGATCAAACTCAAAGCATTTATTTCAAATCGACCATTTACATTCTTTCATGCACTTTTTTTTTTAAAACGTTGCGCCACACTAGGAATTTCTCCTGTATCGTGGGTGAGTTTATAAACATTTAAACTCACATACACAAATACCCAGACCCGAAACAACTATCTGTAGGCCATACAAATATTTGTTCCGTGCGGGGATCGAACCCGCGACACGCAGTGCAGCAGTCCAGTCGCCCAGCCACTGCGCCAACCGTGCCGTCAAAATACAAAAGGACGAAGCTCACAGGCTTCACAACTGCTGTTATTTGACTGTAGTTGCCCTTTCCAAAGTGATCTCTATAGAAAAAGGAGGGCACAAGCAGTATTCATCGATCTTGGGTCCATTACTGTTGCTTGCATTAATCGCGACTCTCCACAGACAAGGGCGCTTCTTCCATCTTGACCAAGCACATTCACCTGTCCTGTGTATCTACTTAATTGACTGCACTCAACATCAGCCGTGTTGGCGTGGCAGCGCCCGGCTAGCACTTTTTACAAGTCGCCATCTTCACGACTTGTAGTTGCTTACAGTCATCATCATCATCAGCCTATAATGTTCCCACTGCTCAGGGCTCCTCTCTAGGAGAGGGATGGGTTATAATCCACCACGCGGACCCAGTGCGGGTTGGCAGATGTCACATGTCTTCAAATTTTTGGTTCTAAGACATACCGGTTTCCTTACGATGTATTCCTTCACCGTTATGAGAGCAGCGGTGATGAATTACACAAAGTAATGCGTTTGTCTGGGTTCGAACCCACGACCTACTGTTCGTAAGTCGGGGCCGACACCACTGGGCCACCGCTGCTTACAGTATCTTCTGCTTAGCCTTTTTCCAACCATGTTGGGGTCGGCTTCCAGTCTAACCGGATGCAGCTGAATACCAGCATTTTACATGGAGCGACTGCCTATCTGACCTCCACAACCCAGTTAATACTAGGTAATACGATACTCTTTGGTAAGACTGGATGTCAGAATTTCAGGTCACTGACTACCTGTAACGACTGCCAAAGATCTATATAAGCCAGCCGGGACCCCCTGCATACTAAATTTCATGAAAATCGTTGTAGCCGTATCCGAGATTCAGATTATACTATATTACAAGAATTGCTCGTATAAAAGTATTAGATAGATATGTTTTAATTTTTTTTTTGTTGTAACTCGTTATTTTTTCGCGAAATATTAATAAATTAACATTATTTAAATTTATAACAACATTAAATATTATTTATTGGCTCTAAACATTTTTTCTTTCCTTGTCCTTCTCATTTTTCTGTACATTGTTAAATTAAAAAAAAAGAGCGCGCAATTTTTTTTTAACCTCTTTATTTGGGTTTTTACCAATGCAGTCCAAACGTTTTTATGAAGATTCATTGACCGGCCCTGGATTCCGAGATTTTACAATATTTATGCCATACGGCACTCCACTACAAGTAAATATTGAAATGAACGATGATCACTGAATAGTTCGGGCTTTCACAGTAACACATTTAAACACAATAGGCGTTTAAATTTTTAAGTTCAATTGGATACAATGTAGTCGTTTGTATATTTAGCTAAATAGTAATAGCCGCTCGGGGCGATCTTCAGGTTGAACCGGGCTAGCCAAGGTCGGTCCGTGGATGGGTGACCATAGCATACCGAACTTCTTCCATCCCTCAGAAAGCTGGTCAGCAGTTTTTACAGGTAATCCGCGGTTTATTTATTCAGCGATTTTAAAGCCAGACCAGAACCAGACAGCAGACCCAGACTTATACCAAGAGGTTCATAGGCAGTCGCTTCATTTAAAATACTGGTAGGTACCTATTTAGCTGCAATGCTGCATCCGGTTAGGCTGGCAGCAGACTCCAACATAGTTGAGAAAAGGCTAGGGAGATAATTATAGATTCGGAATATTTCAATTTCGTATTATTGAGGTACACTTCTCGTTAAGTTTTCTATGGTCATTTTTCATTTGCACATTCTTGTAGTTGGTAATGTGGCAATGACAGCTTGGTGGTGTGATTCGCAAGAGTCGCAACAAGTCATAGTAGTTCTCGAGTTCGAACCCTAGACACGCAACTTTGATCTTTCCGATTCGTGTGGGCATCACACGGATCCGAAAGTTAAAAGTTGCGTGTGATAATTATCACTTGGCGAAAAATATCGTCAGAAAACCAGCACGTCGCCCATGCCGGAAGAAATATTTCTCGACGGAATGAAACGACCAAATTTTGATGGTGTGGTTGTGACTATGAACGCCATCTGTTGTCGGGTAGCGTAATTTTATGAGTCCACCATCTTCGAAAAAGTTTATTTAGACGATTGTAGATGGCGCTATACGAATACATCATAACCCATAAAAAACAAAAATCAAATTATAATGAAATAGACGATTAAAATATGAAATTTAAAAAAAACTATTTATCTTGTCTATTTTTTTTTATTCTAGTAGTATACTGGCCTAAAAGAAAACACTGCCTAACACTGGCACTCAGCCTGTAGGTAGGTAGTGCTAGTGTTTTTTGAATTTTGTTGGTTTAGATTAGAAGTACATTTCCCCATTGCATCATACAACCACGGATACACAACCATGTATATAATTATTACATCGCCTATCTTAATTAATTCAATTATTTTTTAAGTTGCAACCTTGTTTTTACCTCGAAAACACGACGTGTCCCAAACGTTTGACACTTAGTCTTGTGAAAAAGTAAAATTTTTGAATACGGAATTGTCAACCTGAAAAGATGGCTGATATTTGATATTTTCTATTCAATTTTCACCGGAAAATTGAAAATACGTTATTCGTGCCTTATAATTTCACACTAAAATAGCCATGGCGCGCAGATATAGGGACGCCGCTGCAAAATTGCAGCAAAACGTCCAGAAACATCTTAAAGATATGAAAGAACTGTCGTCGTCTGAAGATGAGGATCCTTGCGAGTCTGGCGTCTTGGAAAGCATGTTCCAGAGCTACTGGCGTGGCGGTGGCGACACTCAAATGCTCAACAGAACCAAGAATCTTCTTGAAGAAGCCATCAGCGGCCGCTCAGTTACGTGTCTCATATGCATAGGATCCATCAAAAAATCTCACGCTATTTGGACTTGTGAGCATTGTTTTTCATACTTCCATCTATCTTGCATTCAAAAATGGGCGAATGATAGTATTAGTTTACGTAGCGAGGAAAGTACGGGTCCAATAGCAGTTATAAAACAACAGAAAATTGAGTGGTGCTGCCCTAAGTGCCGTAACTCTTATTCTAAGGAAGAAATACCTCGCAAATATCGGTGTTTCTGCGGCCAAACTGAAGACCCACCGCACCATCCTTGGCTTATTCCTCATACCTGTGGTGAAGTCTGTGTGAAGAGGCTATCTTCTGGTGATAATTGTAAACATAAGTGCATATTGCTTTGCCACCCTGGTCCGTGCCCTCCGTGCCCACAAACTGTTAACGGCATTTGTTTTTGTGAGAAGGAACGAAAGAGAGTGAGATGCAGTGCTGCGAAATGGTCCTGTGGTCAAAAATGTAAGAAATCTCTTTTATGTAAAACTCATTATTGTGAAAATGTCTGTCATGCGGGTGACTGTCATGAATGCAGCCACACTAGCAATCAGCCATGTCAATGTGGTTCTGAAAAGGTTAAGAGACCATGCAATGATCTGTTCTGGCAGTGCAAGAAACTGTGTAACAAATTATTTTCATGTGGATATCACAAATGTGACAAGATCTGCCATTCTGGCTACTGTGGTGACTGTCCTAACTCAGGCACATTGTCATGTCCCTGTGGTGCCAACCAGCGCTTTGTCCAATGTCCAGATGTTATGGAAACCTGTTTAGGTACTTGTGGAAAAAGGCATGAAGATTGTGAACACAAATGCCCAGAAAAGTGCCACAATGGGAACTGCCCACCATGCCAAGTTTTAATTGAGAAGAAATGTCACTGCTTAACACATACAAGGTCCCTTCCTTGTAGCAAGGACTTCAAATGTGAGACTAAATGTAGAGGTATAAGACTGTGCGGAAAACATGGTTGTGGAAGAAAATGTTGCAATGGTAACTGCCCACCGTGCGAGAAAACATGTGACAAAGGCCTCCAATGTGGTCGGCATAAATGTACAAATATCTGCCATCGTGGACCATGCTATCCATGCCCTCTAGAATCTAAAGTAACTTGTAGATGCAAAGAAACTTATGTCAGAGTCCCCTGTGGACGGGAACGACAGACTAAACCTCCAAAATGCAACTTGCCTTGCAAGATAAGGTACAAATGTGGTCATAGCGAAGAAAATAAACATTCATGTCATTTTGGTGATTGTCCACCCTGCAAAGCAATCTGTGACAAGCAGTATCCCAAGTGTACTCATAACTGTAAAGCGGTGTGTCATGAATATGTTGCAGTGTTGTTCAAGCAAGTAGAGAAACCTGCCACCCCATGGGAAGTGCAACCTCCTAAGACTAAGATCATGACCTTAGACTGCCCACCTTGTGACACACCAGTACCAATGGTTTGTTTTGGAGAACATGAAACAGACCAGCAGCCTTGCCACTCAGCTTCTCGGAGGCCTTGCGGAAGAGAATGTGGCAAACCATTGGCTTGCGGAAACCACAAATGCAATTTACTCTGTCATCTTTATAGCCCTCTTCCTGAGTATCCTAATGTGCCTTCCACTTGTAGGCAATGTAACAGAGAATGTTCAGTTCAGCGCCCTGAAAAATGTGCTCACAAATGTTCAATAAGGGCTTGCCATCCTGGACCGTGCCGACCATGTGAGATACTTGAACGTTTAGCATGCCACTGTGGAGTTACTGAGATATACTTACGTTGTCGTGAATTGTCCGCAGCTACCGAAGATATGTTATCATGTAAGCAACAATGTCCTAAGAACTTGGAGTGTGGTCACCGCTGCCGGAACACTTGCCATTCAGGAGCTTGTGGCAACCAATTATGCACTAAGAAAACTAAAGTCCTCTGCCCATGTGGTAACATAAGAAAGGAGGCCCCATGCAATTCAGTTAGAAAGGGAGAAACAAAGATTCTATGTGACCAAACCTGTGAAGCTAAGAAAGCTGCTGCTAAAATAGAACAGGAGAACGAGAAGCAGAGATTGAAGGAGTTAGAAGAAGAAAAGAATCGTAAAGAGTTAGCTGAGTATGAGTGGAAATTAAGTGGGAAGAAGAAGAAATATAAGGAGAAGAAAATGGTTGTTGATAAAGGCAACCATGGTTTCCTAAAGAGGTATTGGGTTCCATTATCATCATTCCTAGTAACAATGCTAGCTTCTATTTATTATATATTTTATGTAGGATTAGAATAGAAAAATGTCAATTATTATTCCAATATATTATTTAATATTTATTATTTGACTGCCTCGTTGGTCTAGTGGTCGCAAGCGACGGCTGAGCGAAATATGGGTGTACTAGATAGATGCATCGGGCTAGTGTCCGCAACTCCACGCCTTGAGCGCGTTTTTTGCGTGCGGGTGGGAATGGGTGTACTATGGTACACCTCTACCTAAACATTCGGGGATTACAGGCGTGATGTTATGTTATCTGAGAATACGTAAAAATGCTAGGCATTGCTAGATTGTTATCTTTACCAAATTTTAGTGTATAAAAGGTTGTATTTATTTGTATGATAGTGTGTTGGCTTGTTTTGGACTTCAGTCTTACGCACACTCGAGTGGGTATGGTAAGATTTGCACTGATCTATGTTTTTATAAGTTTTTATTCAACTTCCCGTGTTAGTTTGTTTGTTAGCATATTTTCGGAACCTTGCAAGTAATTTTTTTTTGTCTATTGTTAGTTGAACTCCTCAAGTTGTTGATAGGTTGTCTCAATTTCTTTGGTTTGGTTAGATTATGTGAATTGGGTAAAAAGTCTTTATTTGTCCTTATTATATACTAGCTGGTACCAGCAACTTTCGTGTGTATGAAATAATTATAAAAATATTTGTGATCAATTTTGTTATCAGTTTCATTGATTTAATATTCTTGCATGGAACTCTAATAATTTTCCTGAAATCAAAATACCCTAGGATACTCTATATAACTACAGCTATCTGCCAGTTAAAAACCCATCAAAACCGGTCCTGCCGTTTCGGAGACTAGAAGGATGAGTTTCAGCTGAGAGTTATTGTTTCATAAGGGTTTATCTAAAGCTGGTAATCTGTAAATTACAAACAGACACATTAATTTAATTATTTGTGTATAGATTTATTCACTATTATTTATACTGAAAACGGGATATTTACCATGTTTACTGATTGTTTAACATGATAAATATCCCGTTTTCAGTATAAATAATAATAGTGCTAGTGACCATGTCAGTTTAAAATCTTAGATTTATTCATTCTGTATGGGTGCTGTCTATGACCTGAGTTGAGTCATGAAGAACCAAGAAAAGGAAATTATTGCTATAATGGATATTTGTGTAGGCATTTTTGCTTCCAAGTTAGGTATATTTATTTTTTTGTTTCAATGTTCTTCATCGGGCCCAACAACTAAACATTAAACTGCTCAATTAAATACATCATCAGTTGGTCCTAGTATATTATGTATTTAGGTATTAAGTAGGTTATAGCCAACGTCGTACCGCTAGCACGTACTATTATGTAATTAGGATAATCCTATTTTTAAAAAGACATCGAATTAGAAGCTGACGTGCAAAATTAGTTTCTTTTGTGAATCGCTGTAGTTAGTTGGTAAATAAAGGTTTTTTGCCCCCCCGTAAAGGGTAAAGTTTAAGGTGAGATAAAAACCATGTTACTTGAATACATAGTGCTCATTTTTAAGTGTATGGACACTTAAAAATGAGCACTATGTCATGTATTCAAGTTCTCAAATCAAATAGTTGGGTGGATGGATACTTAATTAGGTATAGACACCATGTATCTTAAACTCAGTTTAAATTAAGGAAAATTAATCTATCAGCTAAGTTCTATTGGTATCTCAATTCTTAACGTTTATTTATATGTTGTCGATATTGGTCAGAAACTTGTTGCTGGATTATTGTCATAAAATTTTGTGAATTTAATACCAGTAACAAAATTAATTGTTCCTATTATTAATTGTATTGGTATACATGTATTTAATTAACTCAGGCCTTTTAAGGATTATGTAGCTGCTGCCGTCTCATTTTATAAAAAGCCTGCAGTAATACTGGAAATATATTGATTGATATTTTAATATATCGTTGTATATGTATGTATTTAGTAGCTAATATCTTAAATTACATCAAGTTTGTATGAGCAAACAATGTGATTAGATAGTAATATACATATACAACTTAGATTTAGAAAACGTCTAGCATATTGGTGTGTTTTAAATGAGTAAATGGAGAGGCTGATATCTACGTACGTACGTGTAGGACATGCTTATATTTTACTCAAAACAGCACAAAAATTGCATACGTACCTATATAAACCATATGGTTCTGCTAATAATGTTCATATTCCTATAGAACAATAACTAGACAAACATACACAGAACAAACGTTTACTTGACTCATACTTTTATTCCTTATACCTCCTTTGTGTAAGTGAACGTCAGCATGTGTTTGTTATAAATTAATATAATAGTTAATTATCAAAGTTAAGTCAGCGTGCGGTCTGTGAATCTTGCTCTTGAACATGGTCCACCTTTAAGCATATCTAAATAAGAAAACACTGCTCACACAGCCGTACCTAGGAATCGAACTCATGAGCTTTTTAGTTCACGTTATTGCACTTTGGCGGTTTGTCAACTCAACACGTACGTAAATTATTGGCGAAAATATTCGTATCTGTAAACGTCCTATTTATTATTAGTGTTCAATTCGATTGTGATTATTCAATTTTATAATAAACGATTAAACTTATTATATGTATCAGTTATTTATAAAATGTCATTGTCCAATGCCATTGTGCTATTTCATCATCATCATTCTGCTGCTCTTATCCCAATATATTTGGGGTCGGCGTAGCATGTCTTCTTCCATACTTCTCTATTACTACACGTCATATTATTATAGTAATAGAGAAGTATGGAAGAAGTAGTAGTAGTACTTAGTAGTCTTTGGGGGGGTATGAGGAACAGGGTGTAAAGTTCCTCATACCCCATAGAAAAGGGAGGATCCTCCGACCAGACGGGTGTTGTGTCTGGTGAGCTAACTGCCCGACACATACAAAGTCTGGATTTTCTATATAGGCTTACTAGCTGACCCACGCAACTTCGTCCGCGTCACATAATATAGCATAGGTATAACCTTTCTCGATAAATCGACTATCCAACATATTAAATTGAGTTAAATCGTACTCATAACAAACAAAAAATCTTACCTTTCCTCTTTATAATACCTATTAGTTTAGATTGGCTTCGATTATATTATTAAAGAAACAATTACTATAGGTATCTCTTACTGTTTAATATATACAGTAACACCTTGTACTTGTAAACATTATGGTGCAGTGAATATTTTGAATTTGAATTTCTCCGGAGCCCCCAGAGGCCAGAATCCCCACGTACAGTCGCGGTCTTTTCCGCCTGCCCAGTTAAATTTTTTTTCGCATAAATCATGCGTAGGCGCCAAACCCCGCCCCCTCAAAGTTTAGGCCTATTACTGGGAAGCGTCAACGTAATTAGTTGCAATCTGCACTGCGCAGCTTAGTGACGTATCCTCTGTACACCTTTTGCGAATTTTACGGACGAACTTTGGCGCGCTTACCGGACCTTTTGAACATTGACCATTGCTCTGCTTACCTGACCTTTGATTGACTAAACGTTAACCTGTGCAATAATATTGGACTCCTGAGAACCTGTGCTAGAACATTTTGTGCATAATGTCTTCCAGAAATCTCATACACGAAGAACAAAATGAAATTATAATTTTGCATGGACAAGGATTTAACATCAGTCAAATCGCTGAGCTGAGTCCCAAATTAAAAAAAAACAATATGAATCACGTTAAAATGTTTAAATTCTTAAAATGGACTTTATAGTCATAAACATAAAGTCCATTTTAAGAATTTTAAATTTGTAACGTGATTCATATTATGTTCTGCAAAAGCGGCTATTTTAGGCCCGCTGGCTAGATCAACGTTTCACCCCCCTAAAGCCCCATTATTTCAAATTTTATCGAAATCGTTAAAGCCGATTTAGAGAACACGCTTACAATTGCCTGTTAAATAGCATGGGATTTCATAAGATTCTTATAATAAACTAGCTTTTGCCCGCGGCTTCGCCCGCGTGGAGGTCGATAATTGTTCCACGGTATAATTCTACCGGAATAAAAAGTATCATAACTGTTAATCCAGTTTATAATCTATCTGTGTTATTTAAGTAAAAGTCAATAAAGTTAAGATAAAGTGTAAAATAACTTGCCAATGATTGTACCTTCTGCTCCTGAGGCAATAAAACCGATGTTTCCATACCATTGCAGTAGATATTGAGAGATTTTACATTTGATTACCATAGACTTTTTTAGGTTGTTCTGTAATCTATAAGTGTTGAACTAATTTCTGTATTTTTTTCAAAATTTTATTTTTGGACAGACAGACACGAGTGATCCTATAAGGAAGGAAATGATAAAACGGAACCGTTTTATCCTTTTGAGCTACGGAACCTTAAAAATCCTAATACCTATTCATACACAGCAAGCGAAAACACCAAATACCTACATATTTAGTCTCTCACGTAATGTTCTTTCGCTGTTTTTTTTCTTTTGGTCTAGAAATTTTTTAGGATTCGTAGTTTTTAACTTTTCACGATATCTTCTTTGTCGTTCTGCGGCAGTTAACGGCATTGTCTAAAAAAAATGGACAGTTACTTTATGCACATGAATAGATTATATTTCAATAGAAGAAAACAGTTGACCGCTCGATTACATTCATTTAATTTGACTTTATTTTGACATTCTAATCTTTAGTTCTTAAATAGCATGATTGTTTAATTTAATTGTATGTAAGTAAAACATACTAAATTACTTTGTTGCCTTTCGTGCCAGTTTAACTTGCACTTTGAAGTATTTCACTATTATAAAGTAGTAATGTAAGTACCTACTCGAGTTCGAACCCAAGGCACGCACCTCTGTTTTTTCGGATTCATGTGCGCATTGTATAATTATCACTTGCTTCGGTGAAGGAAAACATCGTGAGGAAACCAGCATGCCTGAGAGATATTTCTCGACGGCATGTTAAGCCAAGTCAGAGGCCCATGGACGACATAAAAATTCTGACACCAGGTTGGGCACTAACCACACGACAGAGAAAGAAAGTACCTACTGCGTTTTGTCAAACCTACAAAATCACACTCAGATACATTACTTTCAAAAATCAGTCCAAATACCACTATGTATGCGGCTTTATAGATCTATTGTGTTACGTAACACATACTTTTGTGTTACAATAACACAAATG
This sequence comes from Diarsia brunnea, assembly GCA_949774965.1. Lineage (NCBI taxonomy): Eukaryota > Metazoa > Arthropoda > Insecta > Lepidoptera > Noctuidae > Diarsia > Diarsia brunnea. Next base: position 18,031,542 of record OX459007.1, read on the forward strand.
TCACACAAAAGTGACACAAATGTAACACAAGCGTAATACAAATGCAACACAAAAGCTAAATTTTTACAACAATTTTAGGTTATATTTCGGTTATTTATTACAATTAAGCATTAATGGGCGATTTTAAGTATACTTTTGACCTCAACGCCAACAAATATAATACAATAACATTAAAATATCTGTTTCTTACCTCAGAATTCACATTAAATCATTTTTTTTCCACACAAACAATAACGTGACGCGCACTTCAGACTCATTCACTGGCGAAACAAAATGGCTGGCTTTTTTTTATTTTGTGGATTACAGTGTTGCCATATTAATACTGCGTTTTGCACTTTGGCTCTTTAAATAATAGCTTTGGGGTAAAAATTCGTCACACAAATAAATCGTAACACAAAAGCAAAAGCCATTGTTTTATTTTAGTTTATTTTAAACTATCGATAAAACAAGTAAATTCAAGGATTGTCGCAACAATATTATTATTATAGCAGAGGACTATCATCTAATTCTTCGATGGTATACCGGGTGCGGCGATTGAACTGTCCGTATGTGAAAATGAAATATTTCTGTTAATTTTCAATATTTATTTATACACTTTTGCCATTTGAAAAAATGAAGTTCAAAGTTACATTATGAATTATTCTGAAGGAATAAAACCGCCTTTAGCCTTTACTACGCGCTGAAGTCTCTTTCTGAAAGAAGCGCAGGCTGCTCGAACGACGTTGTCACTCAAACAATTCCATTCTCGCGTAAGAGTAACTTTGAGCGCTTCGACTGAAGCGTGTTTTTTGGCCCAGACCCTGGCCTGTAAAACACCCCAAATAAAATAGTCCAGCGGATTCAAGTCGGGCGATGAAGACGGCCACATATCTCGGTCGATCAGCACTGGAACGTTTGCTTTCAACCAATTTTGCGTTCCAATTGCTCTGTGCGATGGTGCTGAGTCTTGCTGGAAAGTCCAACGCTCAGAACCGAATGTGTTGCGTGCCCACGGTATTAGCCCTGGTCGCAAGACTTTGTCTCGATAAATTTGTTGGTTTATTTTGACTTGGTTGCGACCCATTGGTAGAAAAACGAGCGGAGAACGGCCTTTTTTAGACACCGCCGCCCAGACCATGATCTGGTCAGCTCCTTGACGTCGAGTGACTTGCAATTTGTCTGAATGGTCTCTGACACGTCCCTTCAACCAAACACGGTCATTTTGTTTGTTTAAAAACTGTTCAACACAAAAAGTTTTCTCATCTGAAAACACCAAATTGGGAAGCTCGCCAGAGTTCGAGCAAGCGAATCAGCTCATTCGATCGATCCAACCGTTTGCTACGCTGTAAAGCAGTGAGTTCTTGAGAAAGGTTTTTTTTAATGGTTTGGCTCTAAGCTTTTCCTTTAATGGTTTGGCTCTAAGCTTTTCCTTTAATATACGACGAACGCTGCGATCGCTCACCTTGAGATCCTGCACAAGCTGGTTTGCTGAACGCGCTGGATTTCTGTCTAATCGATGACGCACCTTTTCGACAACTGCTGGCGCCGTTGCAGAACAGCGTCGTCCACCACCGTAGCGTTTATTAACGCTACCAGTCTCATTATAACATTGAATAGTGCGATGCACAAATTTCTCGTTCAATTGAAGATTTAGCAGCGCTCGACGTATTTCGATGTTCGATTTTCCCTCCAAATGAAGAGCAATCACTGAGTTTCGTTTTAAATCCATTGTTCTAAATTAGAATGTGTTTCTCTCACAATAGAATCACTTCAAATGATGAGAGAGAACATAATGAGACCAACATTTTAAATTTTGGCGGCGTTCGATTCAGTGGTTCGAATTTTAAAACAGATACAGACGGACAGTTCAATCGCCGCACCCGGTACATAGAATATTTTAACCTTAAGATACTGCAAAAAAAAAACGACAAAAATGTCACACAAAAAAATTTACAATTTTGGCGGCCTTACCCATATTTGAAATTCCATCTTTTTAGCGTCCTGGATATGTGATTTTTACCGTTTACCGTCGGAGCGTTTGAATGCTACTGGATTAAAAGCGCACCCAAATGTTGAAGAGGTGCTCATTCGATAAGGAAGGAAGGTGTCACTGATTTTGTATCTATGTAGTTTTTTATTAGTGATAGATGGTATTAGCAGAAAAATCAGTAGACGTTCTTTCTTGTTCGTTATTTTGAGAGGTGATAACACCTGTGCAACCTTATGGTTACATATGAAGATGATGTTTTGTCGTTAATTTATAGGGTGTGTGACGTCCACTAGTCACAAGGGTAAGCACAAATAGTTTATTAAATAAAACAATAGTTTGGTGGTTTGAAATAGCAATCGGGTGCAAGCCCGCTCGGTTTGAGTGACAGCTGTCAGTCACATTTTCCCGCGCGGGCCTGCCTCCGTGTCTATGATCTTTATTCATCACACCTCTTCCTTTTTTTACAAATATAGATTTTTCAGATATTATTTTTACTAAGTTAAAACTTAGGACTTGAACTCATTTATAACGCAATTGAAATTCCTTCATTAGTAACACAATCAATAGATTACATAGAGGTTTTAAACAAAAGAAGTGTATACATTGATACATTGTTAATTTCAAAATAGAAAGTCATTTATTCAAATTAGGCTGATAATCAGCCCTTTACGAAGGTTAAATTTTACAAAAGACAGTCCCTCAAAACGCCCACCCTTCAACACTTCATAAAGTTTTAGCTTAGAAGAAGAAGTGGCGGAACAAACTCCTTAGCAACACATCTGTCTTTTAGGTTTAGGTTAGTTATTCGTTGTCTGAATCACAATCGCTAGTGTCATCAGAATCAGGTGAATTGAGGTGTTTTTTCCCATACTCTTGTCATTTACCTCCTTTTTTTTTTTTTTAAATGGACAATATTCCTTCTCAACTCTGGTCCGCTTGTGGTTTTGTAATATTCAGAGCCTCTAGAATCAACAACCGTATGTGGTGTGGGCCCAAAATTAGGTGTCAATTTGTTTTCTTTTATCTACATAACCCATTCCTTTTCTTTAATTATTCTGTCTGTGAACTCTGAGAATTTAAAAGTCATGTTAATTTAACATTATCTTTGGATTGAAAACAGTCAGCTAGGCCATGTATGAAGTTTGTGTATTCGTTACACAACCGATACCGCCAAATAAAATATAAATTGCCTTGTTTTGTTTGTAGTTTTTTTTTTTTTTTTTTTTTTTTACGTAGTAACTGAATATCATAATTCTTATGTCTATGTTAAAATGTAAATTAAAATACTTGGAAAATAATAGATAGTATTTAGGTATGAGAGGCAGAAAATCAAAAATATTTTTTTTTTTTTTAGATCAGGATCATTTGTTAAATAAGTTTAACATCCTTACAAGCAATTAATAGTAAGTTTGCTTTATTTATAAATGGTAACCCAACCATACATAATTTATGCTGTTTTTTTTTATCTTAGTCAGTTTAATAACAATTATAATGAAACATATTGGAAGCATGTAAAATTAATAATACTTGAAAATATCAAGCATTTTGGTCCAAAATGTTAAACTAAAAATGATTTAGATTTAATAGGATATGCCGGCCGGTGCTGATTGGGCATCAGATTGTGTTGACCATATGGTCTATAGTCTTATCCAGGATATTATATTATTATCTTTTACATGTATAGTAGTGTTATTTCATTTGAGTGTAAAAACAATTTTAACAGTAGCTGTATCAAGTACAGATGCTGAATATGTAGCATTATATGAGGCAAGTAAAGAAGCCATATTTTATAATTAAGAAACTTATTATTAGAACTGAAATGCAGAAATAAGTCACCTGTACTGTTATACAGGGTGTTTTGGGGATGAGTTTAGGCATTTTGCAGATGGATAGGGTCGGTCCATACGATTATTTTATGGTATGGGAACTATGGTCCGATATCCTTTAGTTTTTTGTGCCCCTTTTTTGTGTAAGCGACCTTTTTTGTAACAGTTTTGTTTACCTGAGGCGAACCGGTTTGGCGTATCCCTGCGTGTGAAGTCTCACAACTCAGTGAATTTTAGGCGGAGCTTGTTAGTTAGTACATCAATAGAAAGAGGAAGAGATAAGCATTTTTTTAGGTAATTTTAATCACTTTTCACCTACACAGTTTTTTTTAAATACACATTGATATCTATGAAAGTCACTAAGATTTGTTTTAAGCTTATTTTCTTTTCTTCACTATTTGATTGTTTTTGCTATCGGAATAGTTGTAAGACTTTTAATTTATCGTGTGTTATGTGTTTAAATCGACAAATAATAAAAAAACTGTATTTAATATGAAATTGTGTTTATTTTTAGCTTCATAACCCAAAAAGTGTAAAGTATTCATAAAAAACAATTTTTGCCCATAACTTAAAAACTAAAGGATATCGGACCATAGTTCCCATACTATAAAATAATCGTATGGACCGACCCTATCCATCTGCAAAATGCCTACACTCATCCCCAAAACACCCTGTATATTGACAACCAGAGTACACAGTGTATTCCATAAAATAACAAACATATTATTATTTATATATGATTTCTTTTTGTGAGAACTGCGGTTGAAAATTATTTTATTAAAATATAGTATTTAAATACAAATAATATGCCGCCAGCATATTATTCACAAAGAGTTAAAGTTTCCAAAACATAATAATTTTGTTCAATAGGTGTCACTCCATTGTAAATTTATTGTCTTTTTGTTGCATTCAATTATTATTATTATTTTTTTTTTTTTCTGTCATCTTTACATAGTACAAAATAAAATCGCTTCCGTTGTTTGTACTCTTAAATCTTTTGAACTACGCACCAGCTTTTAATGTAGTTTTCAGTAATATTGCGATACACAACTTTTTTTTTCAGTTTAGTTTTTTAGTTTCTTTTATAATTTTAATTGTTTGTTGTGTGCACTTGTGGCATGTATTGTGCTAAATAAATATGTTTTCTTTCTTGCTAATAGATATAGAATGATTCAAGATTTAGGTTTATATGTAGCACATTTGCATCGGATCGAAATCGGGGCGATTCGCTAGTTTTTTTTTTTATTATTTTTTTTATAAGGGAGTGTGTTGAATATGTGTATCAAAACATTGTCATTGTTTGTGAATAAATTAGTTGTCTGTGGCGAGCATATATAGTTTTGACCACAATTCAAGTCCCAAAATAGTATGCTCTTGACATTAAATACGCATTTTACCTGGTTTAATAGAATATTATTCTTTAAACATAACCAGGAAATGTTGAGCCTAGCATTGTGTTCTGCATCATCGTTGCCATACGACAAAATCATCAATAAAGTTGACGACGACGCCACCACAGGAAAGACGTATTCTTTCTGCATTATTTTTTTTTTTTTTTAGAATGCTCTGGCCAAATCTTTAAACCTTGGCGATAAAAAGATTGATAGATCTTTTTTCGTTTTTTTTTTTTTTTTTTAGTGGCTGTCCATCATCAAATTCATCATAATTTTGTTAGAGCTATTGTCGGTATGGATGATTTTCTCTCACTATTAGTCACGACTATAGCCTTGTTGATGTATCGCATGTCTACGCACATTCTTATATCTCCGTCCGGTTTGAGGACGGGCATTATTGGTAAGACCCATCCTGAAGGCTTCGTGCCTTTAAATAGGATATAATTATATGTCATCATCTGCCTAGCCTTTTCCCAACTAAGTTAGGGTCGGCTTCCAGTCTAACCGGATGCAGCTGATTACCAGTATTTTAAATGGAGCGACTGCCTATCTGACCTCCACAACCCAGTTAATACTAGGTAATACGATACCTCTTTGGTAAGACTGGATGTCAGAATTTCAGGTTACTGACTAACCTGTAACGACTGCCAAAATCTACATATGGCAGCCGGGACCAACAGCTTAACGTGCTTTCTGAGGCACGGAGGAAACTCGGTAGGTATGTCGGGCGCCACCTATCCACAAACCGACCTAGGCAAGCACAGCTTTTACCTAAAGATCGACCCGAGTGGCAGTTCTTATTAAGCCACAAGCTCCTTATTGTTTATCTTATTTGACCAACTTGTCAATCTTTTCTTTCAAATAAATGGTATCACCAACAGGGCTGTCTGCCGGTTTGATTGAAATATCAAGTTGCAAGTCTTTAATTTTTCTTTTTAAGACCTTGCTCGCTTACCGAATTAATTCCTATATCGAGTTTGAGTACTTGTACAGAGATAGCGGTGTCTTTTCTCGAGGTCTCGAGTGCCGTTCTTAACGACATAGAATGTTTCAGTCTGCTGTTTGTCGGCTACTTGAATATCTGCATCAAATGCTTTTTTTTCCAAATAGGTTTTATCAAACACTTTTACTAGTCTCCTTTTTTTTCTACTATAATATGTGGCAACAACCTCAGAGGTTATTTCTCTTTTAAGACCCAGACATAATCTTGATATAATTTCACATGAAAACTATGCAGATTAGTGTCTGAGATGGTCTTTTGAAGGAAGCACCACACACTTTATTGATTGTTCCCGCTGTGCTGCTGTCGTAAGCAACAATAGTACATTCTGATATAAGTGTTTTTTGTCATTAATTATTAGGAAACTATGATTCAATTGCTTTTTCCCCGCCATGCTTTTCAAGTTGACGGAGAAGCAAAGATAATTATAATAAGCCGCTAAACAGCTTTAACATAAAAATATTTTCGAATTAAGAATACAAATAAATGTAATTAACATAGTACCTAAGTATTTGGTTAAAATAATCATGTTTATTTGTGGTATTCTATTTATAAACATAATTCAAATATTTAAAAAATATTGACACCGTGAAGACACATATCTCTTTGCCAAGATTAAAAAAACAATTGTCGCCGATAGGAATTATTTATCTGTGGATTGATTATTTTTATTTTTTTAGACACTATTTCTTGTTATGGATTGTTTTTCTTATAGTGTCTGATGAAACCAGGTCATAGATATTGTTTTACTTTTGCAGAGCAATGGTTACTGTCTCCATTATGATTTACATTGCCACACCTTTACACCTCTTATGTTTTCACACACACAGGTTTGCAGTTTCATATCTATTTTATAGGACATTTCGAGGTGAACCACACCATATTGTTAGTACCAACCGACAACCAGATGTTTCAGTTTACTATTCATAGAACCTTATATTGTTAGTACCAACCGACAACCAGATGCGACAGTTAACTATTCATAGAACCTTATATTGTTAGTACCATCCAACAACCAGATGTGTCAGTTTACTATTCATAGAACTTTATATTGTTAGTACCAACCGACAACCAGATGCGTCAGTTTACTATTCATAGAACTTTATATTGTTAGTACCAACCGACAACCAGATGCGTCAGTTTACTACTCATAGAACCTCATAGAAAGTCGATCACCCGACTTACTACTTTTTATGGAAACATCTTTTCCATTTTCGCCAGTTAAATATTTATTGTTAGTACCAACTGCAGTATGCAGTTTACTACTTTGGCGTTTTTAGTACCGGTCTATAATAGACCTACTACTCGAGTCTTTTTAAGGGTGATTCCATATAGGTCAATGCAGTGTTTACGTGCCCCATTAATTAAATTCAATACCGAACTTGAATAAAATAACACATTACCACTTGCTTAGGATATTAGGTCGGTATGAAAAATTATTATTTTTCCAGATCATAATCAAACATAGCATGCTTTACTTTGCTTATGTTGCAGAAATTATGTCAAGTTTGATATAACCACAACAAACAATTCTTCATTTATATTCGCCGACATGCGTGACAGAAATTGAATGAATCCGTCAAAACATCTATGAGTTGTACTTGGTGATATAATAGCTAAGTCTCTCAAATAAGCTAATAGATAGCTTACGTATTTCTTCATAGTATCAACCGAATACTTGTTAGCCACGCTTATAGCTTGTAAACAGCTAAAAATAATAACATTGTGGGTGGTGTTGTTCTTTTAGAAAGGTACTTACCCTTCTAACTTCCAATCAAACAACTTGCCATAAGTAAGTACATATTAGTATTATGTATTAGCGAGCTATTTTGTAGCTATCGTTATTAATAATAATCCAAGTTACGTACCTATAAACTATGTTTCCCGTAAACACCGCTTAGCATATTGGTTATAAAGGGATGACAATTCCCGTTAGTTCACTCCTTTTTCTTGTATTTTTTTTTTTCTCTTTTTGTTTTATTTTTGTTTTATTTGGTGTACCTACCCATAACCTCGTCGCCATTTGTGACGTCCACTAGTCACAAGGGTAAGCACAAATAGTTTATTAAATAAAACAATAGTTTGGTGGTTTGAAATAGCAATCGGGTGCAAGCCCGCTCGGTTTGAGTGACAGCTGTCAGTCACATTTTCCCGCGCGGGCCTGCCTCCGTGTCTATGATCTTTATTCATCACAGGGTGTAAAAGTACCCTTAACGCAAACGAAGGGCATTTGTTTTCCCCACCACTGCGAACATTTTTTTGTTCTAGACCATACCTGGGAACCTCCTAGTTACGGAGATATTGGGGGTCAAAGTTCCAAATTTTTCACAGCTGTTTTTGTAAATACTAGTATTTCAGGTTTTAACTTTACTTAAATTACCTCCATGACCGTTTACTATTCAAAGCATCCACTAGCAAAATGTTTTAAGAGTGCTACTTTGAGTTTTACCGTAAAATGTGATTTTTGACCCCAAAAAAAAAGTCATTTCCCAGCAAAAATTTTTGCGTAGGGGTACTTAGTTTGATGTACAGAATGCGGATGCGTGAAGGGTTCGTTTACACCCTGTAGAATCCAACTTACATGACATAATAATTTTAATAAGAGATTTTCAGTTGGTGTCTGACATAAGTGTTTTAGTTGCTCTACAATCTCATCAAACCAATCCAGTATATTATCTTCGTCAATTATTGAGGTTTCGTGATCGAAAGTTGCTTTTTCGTCGTCATTATCTAAAACAGGATTTTCCGTTTCGAACAATCGTTTTTTAATATTTTTCTTTTCCGATTCACAAATCTTATTGGTCACGTAATCGTATTTGTAACTGCATATTTTCACTATATTTTTAATTTAAATTAAATACAGCGATTAAAAATATTTTGATTGGATATCTACACTTTGACAACAGGGTAAATTGTAAACACTCTTAGCAAAATGGCTGGTGCCTAATCTAAGAAAAACTTCTGGTAAATTTGAACTAAGCTAAGCTTTTCCAGTACTAAAAAGGATTGTCTCAAATAGTTTTTCACTGTTTTATATTATGTTGTAAAAACATCTACATTCGCAACAATCATAGCAGATGAGTCGTCATTTATAATTTGTTTACGAGCGATATGTATCTCTTAACCATCTTTTTAACCATGACGATATGGAATCTGCAGTATGAATTATATCCGCTATTAATTGATAAATTGCTTGCTATTTTATGGATCTTGATGTAAGCATACAAACGCGCCACGTATAGAAAGAGTCGTTTCGTTAATATTGATCCGTCAGGAAGTGTTATTGGTCGGAAAAAGGAAATTTCTCAAAATAACGTTTGTATAATTGAATTTGTTGTTCAGACCAATAACAGACATAAAAAGTCGGGACAAGTGTTAACTCGCGAATAATTGACATCATAAGCATGCTTAAAATTGGATTGGAATGCAAACGATTACTTTGTGTCTTCTCATACTTTACTTTCCGAAGAGCTTCCATTGTAGTAAGTTTAGGAGGGATAAAATTATCTTCATCTTTAATGACTTTTGAAGCTATTTCTTTATGAACGACCGCTTTTGATAAAATAATAATAATAATTAAAAATTATAATATGATTCTAGATTAGACAGTAATTAATCCTTTCTACAAAATAATCTTTCTATAAAATATCTATAAATCTTGGTCACCCTACTTCTAACTTGCAATCCACCCATTAAGAAAACATCTATCAAAGTGGTATTTTTTTTTTCAAAAAGATGCGATAAAGGTCTCCTTATTCTTTGTTCTATATTTTCGACTGGTCCGCCAATGTCACCTTCCCCTAAATTCGTTTCTACCAGGTAGGATATACCTCTTAACGGTGTAATACTTTGTGTCGGTAATTTAACGTTACAATTTTCTTTAATTTGTGCTGTTAATTTTTTTGGTTGCCAAACTCTTGCACATGAAAGAGTCGATAAGGAAAGGTGAGGTTCCCAAGCATTTAGCGAGCATTGAGCTCTTCCGGACGGAATGGCGCACGCAACTTGCAAAAGTTTGGGGTACGAGCGGTCTAGCGCCTCAGGAAACTCGTTTTAGTACTGGAACAGTGTTTTTGAATTTTGAAAGGGTTATCCAAAATGGGTCGAAATATGACGTTACCGGTGTTGTAGAGATGTCCGCTATGTACCCAGGCACGGTTTTTCAAAATGCATCTACCTCAGACCCTGTCACAACACACAGTGTGTGACAGGGTCTGAGGTAGACGCATTGCATTGCGGGCCCCAGTTTTCAGCGATACTAAAGGCTAACTAGCACTATTTGCCCACCACATCGCTGCTGCTACTACTGATTAAAGATCACTTATAAAACAAACTTATCTTTAAAATTAACTAAATTAAATATCAAATAAAAACCACGTAAAGCATAAACGTCACGATTGAAGACACTCTTGAAAAAATAGCGCGCAACGCAGTTGCGCAGGGAACGTCGGGCGCCGATCTGCCGTTGAATACATGTCGAAGCTGCGGCGGCCTTTGTCAGGTGATGACTTCGCATAAACTTCCACAGAAGTTCCAAGTTTCCACAGTAGAACCCACTGGTTTGTCACCTCGACTTCAACGACACAAGGAAACCACAGTATCAGCACAAACCATTTTTAATTGGGGCATTTTTCATCATGTGTCAATTTTCTTTAAAAAAAATTGCTGTTCAAATTTTCGGTCAAGTGTGGGAGTGGGTGATGATGGCTGCTCGGATACAGACGTAAATAAATCACTTTTTTAATGAAATAACTGAATAAAATTCGAAAACAAAACTTTTTGTACTGCACATGAAATTGTCACCATGGCATTTAGATTTTGTTTGTGTAGGTACATAATAGGGTAATTGACTAAAGAAAACTAATTTGAGAAGTTTAAAAAATTGATTCTATTGTATTTATTAACTCTTATCTTTTATTATATTACATTTAATTATAATTAAAACGACCAAGATTAAGTATTTCTTTCAAATTTCATTTATAAATAAGCTGCATTTATAGAAAAGCGAATTGCAACAGTACAATAACGTAGCTGGCGAGAAGTCCTATGAAACATATTGGTAGGGTGGCGTCTACATGAAACAGGCCACACGCGGTCATCTTACTGAATGAACGATTTGCCTGTAGCACTTTCATGCAAAGGCGCACTTGATCGTCTAGAAGAAAAACAAGCAAAATTGGAGTCTTTGAAACACCATCAACTGCCTGAACAGATCTTGATTGTCTAGCGGGATCAGCTGATCTTGCTATCATTGTATGCTCTCAAGGGCGGATCCGGGGGGGGGCACTCGGCTGCGGGTTGTTCGCAAGAGATACCGCGGCCTCGACTTGAAGGGCTAAGAAGGAACATGGGTGGTTTTTAGTCAGTAGAAGTCTGACACTCCCTTTCGCTCTGCCCAAGAGCGGGAGGGGTTATTTGATGATTTTTCACCCGCCAAAAAAAAAGGGGAGAAGGGGACAGACGGTTAAGGAGTTCCCATCACAGTACATACTTACAAATTAAACGTCAGTGACTTTGTTTGTTTCATTGACTTTTTTGCCACCGACTTCCGCAAGTAGAGTTATTCTAGACGTTTTTACTGATTTTTTTATTGAAGTTGGTTTTTTTTGCAAATTTTTTTTTACTTGCGTGCTCCCCAGAAAAAGAATGTGCGTGTAAACTGAGGGACCAAACTGGGAATACGCTAAATGAAAATCCTAAGATTTAGTAGAAGTCTTAAAACAATTGTAGAACAAATCCGGGGAATTTGTAATCAAATATATTAAAAACTACGACCCATAAAGTGTGGTCCCTCAGTTCTCACAGACGGTTAGCCAGATATAAGATTTTAAACTGACATGGTCACTGTCATGGTCTGACTGTCAAGGTCTGTAGTGAGTGACAATGGTAGTGGTACCGAACGCAAAAAACGAACAAGAAAGAGGGTAGACCGATTTGTCTGCTCATAAACATCCACCCGCAATGACTTCAGTTTATCCGTGACCATGGTGCTTGTAACAGCGCCGAAATATCGGGAACTCGAAACAATCAGTAAACATGGTAAATATCCCGTTTTCAGTATAAATAATGGGTTAGCCAGATCTCGGAAAGTATCTTAAAAAAGAAGGTTTTGTGAATACAGACATTTAGTAAAGAATTTGGAAAGATATTCACAAAATAACAGACCACAAAGCATTAAAGATAAAAAAAATATAACGACTGAACTGTGGTCCCTCAGTCCACACAACAAAGATAAATATTTTAGTGAATATTACTGAATTAAACTAATAAAACCGTTCTTTTTCTACATAAAGTTTTAGTAGAAGTCTTAAAACATTTCGTAAAAAAAAATGAAGCCTAAATATCGAAGCATTTTGAAGATAGCGATCATTATAACTGGTCCCTCAATCCTCCACACCACTGACATAATATATGCATGTGCTAGCTGCTAGGCTATAGGAATATCAGAAAGTCTAGTGTACTTAACTTTTAGTAGAAAGTTTCTTCTAAATAATAGGTATCTAAAATTGTGCATTTCTTACCTCTTAGCTGAGATAATATTATTTCTTTAATTCTATGAAAATGGATAGAGCAGTGCGACCACACTATAAATCAAAATGTAGGCAGTCCTATTACACTTTATTTAATATATTACGCTTACGCGGGCCTGTGGACGGTGAGTGATGGGTAAGCTCGCCGTCCGTCCGTCTTATGACGACAACAGGCCGTGTCGACGGCGCGTTCGTGTTCCACGCGCGCCTCAAAGAGATGTCAGCAACACGGAAGGGGCCCACAAGGGCCGACGCCTGTCGAGGCTGCGGGATGTCCGCAAGGGATACCGAGGCCTCGACATGAAGGGCGAAGAAGGAACATGGGTGGTTTTTAGTCAGTAGAAGTCTGACACTCCCTCTCGCTCTACCCAAGAGCGGGAGGGGTTATTTGATGATTTCCCACCCCCCAAAAAAAAAAAAAAAAAAAAAAAAAAAAAAGGGGTTCCTTACAACGCTTTTTTCGCATTAAAAAGTAGACTATGTCCCTTCGTCGCCATAATATTTTAACTATTTTAAGTAACTCCACCTCCATTTTTGAAGAGAGGATCTCTCAATTCACATGCACATGTCGTAATTTGGCGTAATACTTCTGTTCTGGTGTTACCTCGGATATGTTTTCCATTTGTAATCGCATCTCCAAAAAAGACAAATTACTAAGAAACACATGGACCGTGATGAACAATATCTGTTGAAGAAAAGTTATTGCAAGGTTGTTATTACAAAATATATTTTTGAAATTATGTTTGGAACAGTTAAGCGTGGTAACTTTGGGTAAACGGTAATAAAATAGAATGACCCACCAATGCCTGAAAAATGATCTTGTATAATTTGTAAACTTCCAGAATATTTTGATAAATCCTAAATAGTTTGATACAGTAGTCATCATTATTTATCATTCGATCATTATCTTGATCATCTTTTAGCTTCAGGATGTTTTTGATCCATTCGTTAACATATTTGGTTAACAATACCAAAACACGAATCGCATAGAGAATATTCGTGTCAAATGTGATATACAAAAGACTACGAAGTAGTATGAAAAAACTAAAATGAAACGTTGCATAAAATGCCACATAAATAAAGACGTTGACACTGAAAACTTTTGTCACTGTAATCCAGTTCCACATAATAAACGTCCTGACATTCTTATTGTAATCAAGACTTTTATGTATAACTTGGATACTCTTGATGAGTAACATATTGTTTTGACTGTGAACGATGTTGAGCAAATACAACATTACCAAACCGAAACCAAAATACATCGTTATCAAATTAAAAAGAATCGCTATGAAAACACTTTCATACGAGATGTAATCGACATACATTTCATAAAAGGAATGCACTATGATTAAAAATACATTCAAGAAAGACATCAGATTACGCTTTATTCCGTTGGGAGTAATATAATTATTTTGTATAGCATATTTGGGAGAGAATAACAGAAGAAGTAGGCAGTTGAAAGGATAAAACATTCTTTGAACTTCTTTTTCTAGACGATTATTTAGCAATGCTTTTGGTGGGTATAATAACAATATTGGGTCAACTTTTTCCTTTCGGAATAATGACGATTTTTTTAAGGACATGTTGGTAACGCTCACAGTCTTCTTAGAATAAATGAATAGACAAATAAAAAAATAATAAGTGAAAGTGCGTTGTAACAATAGAATGGAAATTCAATTATAATAAAAGTACTTGTTAAAATTAGGCTATAAGAAAGTTTTTACTTTAATCAATGAAACATAAATCATTTTGTTTATTTTTTATATTAGCTTAGAAACTAGCCATCTAAAGACTGCGCTTTGCTTTCTGCTGCACCGAACGCAGGCTGAAAGTTATCTCGAACTGTTTTGATTGAAATTTCAATCAGCTCTTGTTGTCTTCAGTATAAAAGCCTCCTTTTCATTCTTCATAAAGTCAGGCTCTTTAGTTTTGACGAATTAATCAAAAGAACTAAACAACATGGTATATCGCTACGTTTTGTACTAGTCCAAACTAGTGATATCCTGTAAATGGCGGTGTTTAGGTCCCTCCAACCAAGGGCGGATCCAGCTTTGGCGCCAGGAGGGGGTCACAGTCGTGGTCAAGTCAAGAATTTATAATTTAATTTTGATAACAATAGATACAAGAAAAAAGTAGGTATTTTATTAATGTACGTAAGTACTGTACTTAACAATATTTATTCTTTGTTGAAAGTCCATTTCACGAAAGAAGTCCCGGGTTTCCAACAAACAATATAGAAACAGACAAAATACATATATTTAAATAACAAAATCAATTTTTCTTTTACGTCTTCCGAAACGCGTTATTACGTCATTTACGTTAATGGGTACGTTTTTATGAACGTGGAGAAGTGCCAGTCCGGTTAGGCGATCTTAACCATTGAAGATCTTAAGGCCACGGTTTTGATTCTGAGCAACGTAGAGAAAGACCTTTCTGCTGTCGCTACACTGACAGGTAGTGTAGCCATAATACATAAAAGTTTTACCCTGACCCAATGACAGAGCGAGAGACACTAGATACGACATTCAACACAGTCGACAGGGACGACGAACGACGCGGGTTCTCTGTCCGACTCACATTTTAATGAAATTTAATTAATAAAAAATTCAACTTTCATATTTTTCACAAATGAAATGGCCATTATTTCAATTATTGAATTCCCTATCTATTGGTGTAAACCAATAAAACAAATAAAATCAACTTTTGAAGGAGATGAAGATTTACTTCATTTTAGTGGTTTTTTTGTGAATTTTTAACCAAGCAAATACGAAGCTTATACATATGTATAAAGGCTTATACATAGGGTGTAAAAGTACCCTTAACGCAAACGAAGGGCACTTGTTCTCCCCACCACTGCGATATTTTTTTTGTTCTAGACCATACCTGGGAACCCCCTAGTTACGCAGATATTGGGGGTCAAAGTTCCAAATTTTTTACAGCTGTTTTTGTAAATACTAGTTTTTCAGGTTTTAACTTTACTTAAATTATCTCCATGACCAGTTTACTATTCAAAGCATCCACTAGCACAATGTTTTAAGAGTGCTACATTGAGTTTTACCGTAAAATGTGATTTTTGACCCCCAAAAAAAAAGTAATTTCCCAGCAAAAATTTTTGCGTAGGGGTACTTAGATTGATGTACAGAATGCTTGGTTGACGGGTGTGTGATGGGTTGATTTACACCCTGTATAGAGGTACACTTATAAACACGTTATAGGTAGAAATAAATTTTTGTTTTTTAACTTAGTACTATGTTATGATATGTTGAAGTTTAGTCGTTCCGATTCCGATTGAGGTTAGGTCTAGCTAGACGTTACGTAGTCGACAAGCGCGCGCAAGTGTGGCGCGGTAAAATTTAAATTATCGATGCGTTCGTTCCCAAACGTTTGCCATCATACAAAGTTATTATATATATATCTGTATGGTGACAAAATATATTATTAAAATCATTATGTTCAATTAGTGGTCCACCTAAGTCCTGGAACCAGCTCAGGGGGGGTCATGACCCCCATGACCCCCCCCCCTGGATCCGCCGTTGCCTCCAACACCTCTACCAGCCTGTAGACTATCTTGAAGTCTTTTGAGTTTCTCGGAGTGTTTGTAGGTAAAAATTGAGCGTACCCAAAAAGCGTCGTAACTCTATTGACTTTACGGGGTACGATTTACGAGTAATTGAATATTGCTGCTGATTTTAATATCGTTCTCTGGTATCTCGGTCGAAAACGCAAAGGCGGTTGGTACTACCGCCTTTGCGTTTTGCTTTGCTACCGACGCGCGACGTCCGCCCCACATAGGTACAGCTACCTCTAGGCGAATCTTTTCCATTTGTTTCGACACTTTTTATAGTTGTGTGGACGACAAGGATTTTGATGTTGTTGTGTAAATTGTGGCGATAATGGTCATTGCCGGCTCTTAAAGGACATGTTCACACGTTCATAACCTACTTTAATGGAGTTATTTGAAAGAGGAGGACAATTTGAAGGTCTTATGTATATTTATTTAATATTTACGTACCACTTACGTTTATAGGTAAATCCAATTATTGTAACACACTTACACTTATTAATTTGTTAGCTCCTACAATAACTTGACAACGGGCAGTAAGCTTTGCCACCATGCCCTTTAATATTCCCAATTTATTTTCAAAGAAAAAAACACCTAACATGTTACTAAATAATCGAATAGACAAAGAAATTCAAAGAATGTTTTATCCTTTAAATTGTCTACTTTTTATATGTTTCTCTTCGAAATATAGTATAGAAGATAATTATATTACTCCAAACGGAAAGAAGCGATATATTTTGTCTTTCTTAAGTGTGTGTTTTGTTCTTGTGGTTACCGCTTATGTCTACCATTTCGATTTACTCCTGCATGGTAATGTTTTAGTACTGATCAGTCTTGATTTCATTAACACTTATGTTATTTTCGATTTGATAATGTTGTTTGTACTCAACATTGTTCACAGACATAACAATATTTTACTCATTATGAAAATACAAATAATACACAAAAGTCTCTATATCGGCAAGACTGTCAAACATTTTGTTATTTGGAACTGGATCACAGTGATTAACACTTATGGTCTTAACTCTTTTATTTTCGTCGCATTTCATGCAGTGTTTCGTCTTGAGTTCTGTTTACTAATTCGGAACTTCCTGTATATAGCAATTGACGCAAATGTTATCTATGCGATTCGTGTTTTGATATTGTTAACAAAATATGTCAATGAATGGATCAAAAATATCCTGACGCTAAAAGATAAACAACAAAATGATGAAGGTTACATCAAATTATTTACCATTTATCAAAATATTCTGGAAGCTTACAAATTATACAAGACTATTTTTCAGGCGATGGTGCGTATGCATGTGTACACAAATTGATTCGTTTCGGAGTATATAGAAAAATAAAATCCATAACACCTGGAAACTTTTTTTTGAATAATATTTCTTGGTTAAATGCGAGTTGTCCTTAATTTATTTATAGAAATGTCTGCTATGCCGCAGGATTTGATCTTCTCTCCGTTTGCGACAGTAACACTACCTTTGTCCAGCATCGTAATGTTCTGAAACCAATCTCGTCTAAAGCTCATGTACAACCAGAGTCTACGTAAAATACCGCCTTGCTTGAGCAGCCAAAAGTATTGAGAGCTGTAAACGTGGTGTTCTTAGCTTAAATTATTATTTTTATAAAAGTAATTTGGCATTCCTCCAAAACACGCAATATTATCAAAGATCTTCAGAACATAGAAAATTCCTCTTTTGCAGATATTACTATCCACGGTCTATGTTTTTCTGCGCAATTTATGTTTTTTGGAGATGCGGTTACAAATGGAACATGAGTCAGCAAAATCAGTGGTAACAGTTAGATATATAGTTTCTGATAGCCGTTTAATATCTGATCGTCAAGCCCGGGGCAGATTATTTGTAACACAGAATGTATTAAACGGTTGCTTTCTAGTGTGTTCGGGTCTTCGGGAACACATTAAAATATATGGCAATGTTTGCACTGTGTGTTGCATTACTAGTTCTGTTGCAAATTGTGTTACAAGTTATCTGTACTCGGCTTCACAAAGCGTGATAACGGATTATAACAGAAGTGATGAGACGTTTGTAAATCACATTTTCCAAACTCGTTTAATCGTATAATAAAATAACTTTTCAGATAATCTGGAACAAGTATTTCAAGACTGTCTTCATTTCGTTGGTAACATTTCTATGGATAATTAAGGATATATTCCTGGTTATTTTTCACAGTTTTCAATGCGAAAAGTTCTATATAGCCATCGAGGAAGCTAAAACGGCGTGTATACAGCTTATGAAAGAAAAGAACTGCCCAAGTACGAATTAAAAATATTATGTTCATAATTCATTAAAAAATACGTTTACCTAAAAAAATTACGATGCGAATGAAGATGTTACTTACTATTTACTTCCGTTTTTGTTCCAGACGATCAAGCACGTTTTTGCAAGAAACTACTGCAGGCAAATCGTTCCTTCAGTAAGATAACCGCATGTGGCCTGTTCTATGTAGACGCTACGCTACCAATGAGTTTCATGGGGTTTCTCGGTAGCTATGCTATTGTCCTGTTGGAATTCACTTTTCTGTGAAGTGAGTACTCTTGACCAATAAATAAGATTTAAATGAAATTTTGGAATTATTTTCATAGACAGACTTCCTACTAAATTGGTTCTGTGAGAAGACGTAGAAGTTAAGTAATCCTTTTACTCATAAAAGGATTACTTAATTTAGTTTTAATGGCTTATGCTGTACTATATATAATAATAAATCAGTACATAGTCACCACATAGTATAAAACAAAGCTTTCTCTGTCCCTATATCCCTATGTATACTTAAATCTTTAAACCTACGGAATCTTTTTTAATAGATAGAGTGATTCAAGAGGAAGGTTTTAGTATATAATTTGACCGACATCCACGCGGGTGAAGCCGCGGGCATCAGCTAGTAAATAATAAAAAAATACATTCCTGATTCTTAAACATCACGGGGCAATCTACGCTCTTACTGGGCACTGGCAATAGTGTGGCGTGGTAGTACTGGTAGAGGTGTGCGTTTCGATTGCTCGGCCACATTGTCGTAGAAGTAAAACGACTACGTCAACATTACGAAGGAGTTTGTTAAACACTAACAGTGCAAACCGCAAATTCGTAGATATCATATTCAGAAAGTTGTAAAGGTTTAACCATGGCCGCGCGGTTGAAACGTGGAGGACCGCGCGGCCTCGGAGTTCTCTCAAAAGGAACTTAGTAGAGGTCCCATTCTTTTTTTTTTTTAGAATAGAATAGAATAGAATAGAATCATTTATTTGCCAATAATGTAGGTATACAGATATGATGTTGTTTTGATGAACGTCCCGATACATTTTGCCTTACGGCATGCAAAAATTATTTGACTTAATACACTAATAAAACAAAAAGAAGTATAAACAAACAAACATTAAAAACAAAAGAAAAAAAAACATTGCCAAAAATTGTGATTAAAACAAAAATAATCATAATAAATATACAAAACATGAGACTACAAATGTCAACAAACTAATCCTATATCAATCGGTTATAATGCAAAAACATACAAATGCCTAAAAATGCCAAATGTTAACAATTAGTTTTAAAATGTCAAAAATTCAATTGCAAATGTCAATAAATTGAAAACACAAATACATAAAATGTCATTAAAATTAAAAATTAAAAAAAAAACCAATACATCCAAATGTCAATAAATTAAATTATTACCAACAAATTAAGTTTCAAAATGTAAGAAAATTCAGTTGCAAATGTTTTTGTTAACCACTGATACGATTTCGAAGAAAATGTAGACACTAATAACCTTTTAAGCGCTTAGCTAAATATCAGTTGCCGTGTCCCTAGCGCCCGGCTACAAACCGACAAAATAATACCTACAATAAATAAGGAGGGGCAATCGTTGTATCGATAAAAAAAATTTAAAAAAGTTTTTTGTTTTTATTTTAAATCAGCCTTATGGTCTATACGTGCCGCGCTGAGTGGCAACGCCGGAGCACAGTAAGAGATAATGCCATGCGGAACTCCGCTCGTTAAAAAGAGACAAACGCGAGTGTGAGTGCCTGTCCGACTTGGTAGGTACTGTCACAGTGCCTTATTAATGGTAAGGACAACATACAACACGGTTCCAAATTTGAACAATCAATAGGATAATGTAGATAAGTAGGTAACATAATAACAGAATTACATCACAATATTTAAAATACTAGTTCGATTTCAATCAATGGAACTTTCCATTCGTTTGATCCGCTTGTGACGTAGGCACCGGTCGTATTAATACGACAGCCGCGCTAGACTAACTAGAGAAATATGTTGCAAGCATAGGCGTCAAGGGATGGGAACTAACGTCAAATGTTGGCATTATACAAAGATCCTGAGGAATATTTTTCTTTTGAATAATAAGGAAAAGAATTAATAACACAAGACAATATGTTAAATTTAACTTTATTTCGTATGACACTGTTTATTTTATGCTCAATGATGCATTATACCTGATTATTTAACCGTTTGTTATTTCGTTTTTAAAATGCGCATTGCATTGTATCCCATTCCTATGGTCATATTTATGCGACGCGCGCGATAGACACCGAAGAAAAGTCCAAGCTGACATTTTTGTTTAAGTTTTTTCAATGCTTAGAGCTATGAAACATAATTTTAAGTAATTGATGTAAATAATAGCTCTATTTAATAATAGTTTTAGTTGTACCACGCAGTTAATAGGACGAAAATAGAACGAAAAAATCATGCATGTTCTCTGTCGCAGAAATACGACACGAGCGGTAGGGATACGGAAATATGTGTATATGCGACACAAGCGGTTAAAATGTTAATAAAGGCCTTTTTTTTTTTTTGGGGGGTGGGAAATCATCAAATAACCCCTCCCGCTCTTGGGCAGAGCGAAAGGGAGTGTCAGACTTCTACTGACTAAAAACCACCCATGTTCCTTCTTAGCCCTTCATGTCGAGGCCGCGGTCGCGACGGGCGTCGGCTCATTATTCTGGAAAAAAGAATTCAGTTTTTCAAGTGAAAATCATCACTTACTTGCACATTACTTCAAGTAATGTGGAAGTATTGGCTTTAGCGATAATCCACTCTTCACAATTTTAAAAAGTAATCTAAGTTAATAAGCCATCTTAAACCTTATTGCGCATAGTGTGAGAAGGTTTCGAATTGAAATTTGATAAACATTTTGAAGAAGAACTGAAAAAAGAAATGTGTGTCGTCCGGCGGGCGGCGAGAGGGGCAGATGACATAGTTGCCGTGTTGCCGACTGTGGAGAATGACACAACAAAGAGAGGCCTATACCCAGCAGTGGGTGAATTCAGGCTGTAGATGATGATGAAACATTTTGAGACATTTTGAATAAGTACTTACTGTTTGCTATGTGTCCACATATTTTTTTTTTCTAGGCTTCTGTATCGTGGGTGCGTTTACAAACATATAAAGTCACATACACAAATGATAACAGCTCTTATGATAATGTGTTTAATTAGCCACGATAGTGGAGAACCACGAGCACTACAAAATTCATGATTAACCATTTATCACTGCACTGATAAAGAGGGCGCACTCGGAAACCACCAGGATAAGAAAAAAAAAATTATATAATATGGTAATAGATGGACAGTAATTAATCCTTTCTACAGTAAAAGGTACATACATGTTATTAGATTTTATGTGATTTAGGTCATGAAGTTAAAACATTAGGGTTTTATACAATGTAATGTAAGAATATGTCATATTCTTCGCTCCTTGTATACCTTACTGAAGTACCTTTTCATGGTCTGAGTTTAAACTGTTGAAACCCATTTTTTTAAAATAAATACTAAATGTACAATTATTTGGGGTTTAAAAATCTTTTTTTTTTTCAAATTATTTTTTTAATAATGATAATAAGATTTATTTTCTCGCCACAATACACATTAAATACACAATACATTTCTAGTGACCAGAATTATATATTGCTGAAGAGTGGTTCAGTTACAGAAAAGCAAATTGCAACAGTACAACAACGTAGCTGGCGAGAAGTCCCATGAAACATATTGGTAGGGTCGCGTCGACGTAGAACAGGCCACACGACGCACTTGGCAATCTGTAAGGAAAATATAAGGGCAACACATAAATAAGTAATACTTTTTGAATTGTTAACGTTCGACGGCACACTGTCAGAATATCAACTTCCGACCTTAGGGTAGAGATAAAGAGAAAAAGAGAGAGAGAGCAGTGAAAAAAAGGGTAGTGTGCCGCTAAACGTTTTCTCATCATTGACCATAAAGCGGTAATCACTCGTACGTACTAGGACAGTTTTTATTCTTCATAAGCTGTATACACGCTGTCTCGGTTTCTTCAATGGCTAAATAAAACTTCTCGCATTGAAAGCTATTATAAATGAAAAGTAACATATCTTTAATTATCCATAGAAAAACCGACAATGCGAGCACCGGTATCTTAAAAATCTCATGTCGACTCATCTGAAAGATAAATGTAAAACTGATTTAGATGAGAAACTTAGGAACTTGAAGCAACAAGACGTTTTCTTTTTTATTGTCTCCTTAATTGGCTGATTAAACCTCTAATTTATTTAATGAGTAATCAATTCTCGTAAAACAAAATAATTGCAAACTTGGATATATAAAAGTAGGATAGTTTCCTCGAGGTTAAAATTGGACTGGGTGGGTCACAATTCCAGGATGGGTCAGGACAAATGAGCCGGAATCGTCAAACAGTGGGTGTTTGAAGACGGTCGTCGTCAACGAGGCAGGCCCAAGAAACGGTGGCGTGACGATTTGGACTCGTTCCTGACTGATTTTCAGAGAATGCAAAACACCGGGAGAGTTGAAAAGGAATGGGGGGGAGGCCTTCGTTATTTTGTTGCTTTCAATGTTTTGTTCTCATTTGTGTTTAATTTAGTTTACTAACATAGATATAAGGGAAATTGTTACTAACACTATGAGTCATGTTACTTGAATAAATAATTGAATTAATTAATTTGCCCAGGCAGCAGTGGGACAGAATACGCTAAATAAAAAAAAGTTACCTCTGATGAATCTGTTAGTCCTATTAACCGTAACTCCAAAAAACATAAGTTGCGTGTAAAAACATTAATTGCGGTATATAACACCTGTAAAATTAATTGTAATTAGGAACCGACTATTAATAGAAGGCGGTGTAAGATGACTTGTTATGAGTAAGTTCTGTAGATGAGCATTTAGGCGGTGAAAACAATATTGGTGATATACAACTGTTGAAAAAAAAGTTAAAAATGTCACCTACCATTAATTGAAAAATTGTCTTGTAAAGTTTGAAGGCTTCTAGAATATTTTGATAAATCTTAAATAACTTGAAACAGTATTCGTCATCATTCATCATTTCATCATCGTCTTTTGGGCCTTGTAGCTTCAGAATTGTTTTATTCCATTCATTTACATATTTAGTTAACAATATCAACACACGAATAGCATAAACAAAATTCATGTCAAATGTTATTAGCAGAAAGTTGCGAATTAACTTGAACACATCAAACAAATGCGTATGCAACGCTGAATAAAATGTAATGAAAATAAAGACATTACAACTACAAGTAATGAAAACTGAGACCCAAATCCAATGAATAAAACTGGCACTATCACTTAAATTCATACTTTTGCATATAACTTGAAAAATCAGTATAAGTGAAATGTTGTTTTGACTGTGTACGATACTAAGAACGAACAACATGAGTTTACCTAAACAAAACTGAATGTATACAAAAGTAGTGAGGAACATCATGAAATCATTAGTGACGCCGATTTTTTCCAAATGCATGTCATAGAAGGTTATCACAGCAATATAACACACACTCAAAAAAGACACGATGTTACGCTTTATCCCGTTCGGGGTGATAACATTATCTTGTATAGTGTATTTGGACGAGAACAATAAAAGAAGACAACAATTGAAAGGGTGAAATAATTTTTGAATGTGTTTATCTATTTCTAAACTATTGTTCAGTAATGCTTCTGGTGACAATGTTGGCAAGCTTGATTTATATTTATTCTTTCTCATTATTGTGAAAGTATTTAAAAACATCAAACACGTCAAGAAAACAGACTCTTGTCAAATTATTGATGAACGAATAGTGACAAACGTTTTACTGTTGTTTTATAATATTTGGATATAATTCTGAAATGTGACACTGAATTTGACAGTTTAATAACAGTAAAAGCTCTAGACAGGATAAATATTAGGTACTTCATTGCTATATTTTCTCGAATCGATAGAAAATATAAATATCGTCTATACGAATTATCCCGACCTTAGTGTAGCCATCTCTTGTAGCACTTACGATATGTATAAATTAAATCGCTGGATCATAACTGGCGAAATGTCATTGTTTGTACTATTGTATCTACAATGATATACCTAAAACCTGTACTAATTTCCTGTTTTATGAGAAATCTACCAGTATTTTTTATATATTTTGACCGGACTACGAACACGTTGTTGTGCCAACCCTTCAGGTTTTCTAACAAATGAGTGACATGAACGAACTCATCGCGTCATCACGACCGTATACTTTTAATATTATATGTTGTTATTTCACCAAAAGGCGAATTGCAGCAGTACAATAACGTAGTTAGTGAGAAGTCCGATCAAACATATTGGTAATGTAGCATCTACATAGAACAAGCCACACGCGGTTATCTTACTGAATGTTCGATTTGTCTGTAGCACTTTCTTGCAAAGTCGTATATTATTCCCTGTAAAGAAAATAAAATGGATAAAATAGCTGTCGTATTTAATACAAAATTGAATTGACCATGTCACTAACAGTATAATTATACCAGGGATCACCAATTATTTCTTCAGGGGTCCGGTATTCACAATTAAATTTACGTCGCGGTCCGTTTCTACTTGAGTTAACAAAGTTAGCAAATTTAATGTACAGAAGTTTATTTTTTTTTTCTCAGCCTATATTGTCCCACTGCTGGGCAAAAGCCTCCCCCATAGCCTTCCACTCTTCAAAATTTCAAATTCTCACAAAGATTTTTTTTACACATCTCTGTAAAAAAGGTAATTTTTGCATTTAACTATTTGTCTAGGGTGTGGGGCAGCAGTAAGTCGGGATCAAAATGTATTTTTAAGGTCCATACTAAATTGGCCGGCGGTCCGTATCCGGACCGCGGTCCGCCATTTGATCACCCCTGGTATATACTATACAGCGGAACATAGACGTGGCCTTAAAGAAAGCGATCATTGCATGGATACGGAATCGTCACGCTTGTTCATATAAATGACACACTATCAAGTGCCCAGTTTTACTTGACCCTCTGTAAGAAAGAAGGAACCTCTGCAACAAGGGTCAGGTAACGTGGGACACTAGCTGCAATTACGAGATTAAATGAGTCACCACGTTTCAGAGTTTCCACGTCACTAAGTAAATGAAAAAGCGTGTTGGAGACGTTGTCGCGCAACTTGTTTTTGATTACTGCTTTTAGATTTAAATCATAGATGTTTAGTTAATAATGTAATTTGAATAATATGGTATCACTCGCTCATACTGTACACCGCATCTGTGGTTTCGTGCACGATGTGCCATCTCAGTGTAGATATATTAATTCACATGTTCTAAGTGCGGTGAAAGCACATCTACGAGTTACTGCTATGCTTTTTTGCTAGGTACGGTTGCGACAAAAAAAACTGGCCAAGTGCCAGTCATACTTGCACATGAAGGGTTCTGTACCGTTGTAGTAGATATTGAGAGATTTTCCATGTTATTTTAGCACCATAAACTTCTTATAAGTTATCCTGTAATCTATAAGTGTTGAACTAATTTCTGTATTTTTTCGAAATTTTAGGCTCAATAGTTTCGGAGATAAGGGGGGGGGGGGAGACAGACACACGAGTGATCCTATAAGAGTTCTTTTTTTCCTTTTGAAGAACGGAACCCTAAAAAACCTAATAGATGTCACCACCAAATACTAAATTGGCGTTTACGTGGATAATTTATTATGCCATCAATAATTTCAACTTGAAAGCTCGTATCGCCTCGCCTCGCTGAAAATTTTCGTACGTACCTGAACAGTTCTTGCTCTTCATTAGCTGTATACACGCCGTCTCAGCTGCCTCAATGGCCAAATAGAACTTCTGACATTGAAAACTGTGAATTATAACTAGAAAAATATCTTTAGCTATCCATAGAAATATCGCAAATCCAACCACTGGTGACTCTAAAATCTCAACGTCCATCGCCTGAAAGAATAAAAGTCATATTTACTTTATGCCCGTTATGTAGTTATAAACATTCTAAAACAAATTTTATTTGTAGAATGAAAACTTCACAATGATTTTTTGACCAAAAGTCGTACCCAAAAATCTCATGTGTCAAGATTAAAATTTTATAGTAATTATTTTCATAATTTTTTACATTGTGCACCAGGAATTAGATTTTTGAATAGGAAATTTAAAGTATAGAAGTATAAATTTTGTTTTACTCCTTAACTAAACATGGCGTTCATACAACCGGTTTAAAAGTCGTTCTGTCAGTTGATTTTTACAGTTCGGCTGTCTTCATATCATGGAGGTTTCCTACTTGCCAGGTTTTGAGGTTATTTTCGATTTTATAAAATTACTCCATAACGAGGATTTTGTTTACAAAAACAACTTTTGTAGGAGTTAATGTGATAAGTGTAGAAAATAATAACAGGTTGATTTTGACGCAGCTTGGTACGGGATTCAATAATTATATCTATGAACATTATCTTTTTTGGCAAACCGAAAAAGCATCATATTCCTTCACGGCGACTTAAGTAGCCACTTTTTAGGAATGGAGTGAAATCCTCATTAAATCTACTGATCCTGTTAGCCTGCATCATCCTACTGCTGGGCAAAGGTCTCTGACTTCCAGTAGTTTCGATACAAGGCTAATGTGGACCACTGGTCCCTGGTCACTAAAATCTAGCATTTGAGATATATTTTCACACTGTTGGTCTCATAACCAGAATTCAAAGAAAATGCCCATGTTTTAGTCTTTGTTTACTTTCTCTCTTCCATATATCAAAATTTTGTTAGGAACCGAAAAAAAAACATTATAAAATATGAAATTTACGTCGAGTTGTGTTTTTCTTGGTTTCTGTAAGCAATCTAAACGGGTCTTCAAGAAATATAAATCCCGAACAAATACATTTATCACGCTAAACAGTATCTGTAAGAAGGACATTGCTAGCTAGTTATTAATTTATTCATATAATATTTGTAAGGTCATTTTATTTCTTTGGCAAGCCTTATTTTGAATCATGGATAACTTAGGTTAACTTACTTGCTTACTTACTTGGATTGGAATATTGTTTTGTACAATTGGTAAGCTTTAAAAATATTTTGATAAATGTCAAAAAATACATGTAGTTGTGCATCATTTTCTTGTTTAGCGTTCACTTCCAATATCTTTTTTATCCATCCATTAAGATATTTCGTTAATAATACCAAAACGCGAATCGCATAAACGATGTTTATATCAAATGCAGTAGCAAAGTAGTTACAAATTAAGATGGCTAAGTCAATGAAACTATTATCTGATTCATAAACTATATAACTTGAGAAGTAACTGTAAATGTTTACTCCAAAATAAATAAAAACCCAGATCCAGTTCCAAATAACAAAACTTTTCACACTAATATCGATATGTCTAAATATGGTTTGAATATACACGACCAGTATAATGTTGTCTTGACTGTGAACTATGTTTAGAACAAACAACATAATCATGCCACAACAAAAGTATATAAACATGAATAAAGAGATGATCGGAACGAAAATATCAGTTACGAAGAATTCGTCGAAATGAATGTAATAAGAACTAACCGCAACAACGTAACATAGACTTAAGAACGACAAAATGTTACGGAACTTCCCATTCGGAGTAATATAATAATAATAATCTTGTATCGTAATATAATAATCTAGTAATATAATAATCTTGTATCGTATATTTTGAAGAGAGCAATAGAAACAGAAAACAATTTAAAGGATAAAACATTCTTTGTACTTCTTCTTCAAGACGATTATTTAGTAACACTTCTGTAGGATACAATGACAAGTTTGGTTAATTTTTTTGGTTTCGGAATATTCTAACAAACTTTAACGACATGTTGACAACGTTACTGTCTGTCAGCCGGAAAACAAATGCTAAAGTTATTAGTAGAAGTGTGGTTTATTTAAAATAATGAGTTTCATCGAAATTAATTAGTACTTGTCGATGAAGTGACATCTGCCAAGCCGGCGGCGTGGTGGATTATATATAGACCATCCCTTTCCATGAGAGGAGGCCTGAGTCCCTGCAGTGGGAACGTTATAGGCTGATAATGATGATGTCGATGAAGGTTACATGCTGAAAGGCCTTTACCAAAGCGGAGACGAGCGAAGTGGGGAAGAGAGGAGATATTAGGAGTTAGGGTGTATTCGTATTCACCAAATCTGTGCGCAGATGCGTACTGGGTAGATCAGAGCAGAGAAGTGTGCACAGGCTAGTCACGCCGCTAGCCGCTCGCCGCTCACATCTCTTTTCGCACCTTTTTAGTTGTTGTGTTATGTGTGATGGAATCCCACACAAAGTCTTGTAAGCCGAGGCAAGCAAGGGCCGACGCCTGTCGGGGCTGCGGGTTGTTCGCAAGAGATACCGCGGCCTCGACATGAAGGGCTAAGAAGGAACATGGGTGGTTTTTAGTCAGTAGAAGTCTGACACTCCCTTTCGCTCTGCCCAGAGCGGGAAGGGTTATTTGATGATTTCCCACCCCCCCAAAAAAAAGTCTTCTTTCCTTCGCTTTTCCGATGTTAACTTTAGATGCAGACGTTGATGGCCTACCAGAGCGAGGCAAAGCTTACATCACATGTCGACCGCTTTTGAACGCTTTTTACCAATCATGAGCACATGCTTTTGATAAAGTCGATTCACCGTAAGCCTTCTGCAGAATTTTCAGTACCTCCGAACACGAAATTCTATTTGTAATGCAAAATTTAAGACAAACTCTTTATTAGATGTATTTATAAATTCGCAATACACACTACATATGATATAAGTGAAAACAGCTCTATATTAATTAATCTAAATAACAGATGTAACTCGAATTTCAGCGCCAATATATAACAATAACAAAAATTACAAAAAAAATAGTTTGTAATCACACAAATTAATCATGCATTCCCGATACTTTTTTGACTGAATGTATGTCTTTGCTAATATTGATGGTTGAATTGAAAACGCAGAACGCAGACAAGGCAAGACAAGCATTTAAAGTTCGTTTATGTAGGTAATCGTTGATGGTGGAAAAGCTTATATAAAACAGCTGACGTTTAAATTAGAATAAAAGCATTAGACAAGATAAATATAAAATTATTAAAGCTTTGACATTAATAGCTTTTATTTAATTAAAACTAATAAATAAGGTCTTGACCCAAAACTGCCATCTTGGAAATCTCAAAAAGTTTCATCTTAGTTTTTCACAGAAAAGCGAATTGCAACAGTATAATAATATAGCTAGTGAGAAGTCCCATCAAACATATTGGTAGTGTAGCGTCTACGTAGAAGAGACCACATGCGGACATCTTTGTAAACGTTCGATTTGTTTGCAGCACTTTCTTGCAAAGACGTGCTTGATGTTCTGTTGGAAAAACAGTGATTAAAACATATTCGTACAACGTTGTACTTCATTCGCTACTGGTACAACATCGCGCTAACGTATGTTAAGGTTTAGGGTTGAACCACATCTATCAGAACAGTATCCTATTTATCCATGCTCCTATTAAATTCTCTACTCTAGGTAAGATGTCTTCATTTAAAAGACATTTGGTCCGTAACTACGTTTTGAATTACATGGTGGCGACTGTTGGAACAAAATCACCAACGGCTACCGAAATTACTAATCCGGCTGGTCTACTATTACCTATCTTCTTCCAGCCTTGCAATTTCACCTAATGCTTTTAACACGTCACCTTTAGTCTTAAAACCTCTCTGGGTTCTCGAAAGTCTAGGAGACTCATCCTTAGGAAAATCAGGATGATTAACTGAGGCTTTTATGGTTAATGGGACCAACTTCTCCTTTGGCATAAAGTCATCACGAACTGACTGCTCTAGAGTACTGCGAGGTTTTGAGGATACATAAGGAGGATATTGTTAGGCATGAAATCAGCGTTGATCTCCTCATGATTATAACTGACCTTTGAAGGAGTGACATTGCGTGGTCGACTGTATATGTACCAAATGCCTTATTTGCAAAGAGATATGCGTCGAAATCCAGTCCTTGGTGAATCGTATCGATCTGAAAGCCATTCTTCGACGGTCATTGTATCATGCTCTCCTAGTTGAACATCAAATTGTAAACAATTGGTAGAACCCTCATTTGCTAGACCGAGAAACAAATTGTGCTACCGAGTGCATCGTTGATGCTATCGTGTGATATATCATTCCTGTTCTAGTTTAACCCTTACCCTATGCGCCAGAGTGGTCTTAGACCTCGTGACTAGTCGTGACTCTTGATTGAGTATTTTCATTAGTTTTATTTTACTATAATTATGCACAAAATGTTTAGTACGTACTTGTGCAGTTACTGTTCTTCATAAGCTGTATACACGCTGTCTCAGCTTCCTCAACAGTTATATAAAACTTCTCACACTGCAAGCTGTGTATGAATGCTAGCAATATATCCTTCGTTATCCATAGAATGGTCACACACGCCATTACCGGAGATTGCATATTTTCGATTTGCTAGAAAAAAGGTTGGTTCCTTAAGGTGAAACTTTCAGGGGTAGCCCGCGAAATTTAACTTTTCTTACGTTTTTTTGTAAATTGCAGGTCAGTGTCAGGTTTTGAGTTGATTAAAATATGATTCGCGCACGTAATGTGTATGTATTTATAGAGATATAATCATAAATACAATCCTCTTGAGTTGATGTAATTCCATTGAGTGACTATTTGATAAAAAACGCATTCAAGGAAGTTATTTGAACAGAGAGGGTTGTAGTGGTGATTTTAATCATTATTACACAGTAAAGTCATATTTGTTACGGTCGCGAATCCTATTTTATTTAAAATATTCATCATGACACTCACCGGCAAATTGAAAAAAACTTCGAAAATTCGAATTTCGCGGGATGGGATTAAAATTATACAGAGTTCGTCATTTTTCCGGATAGGGTTGCGCATCGATTACATCAGGATACTCGTAAAATCCCTTTCTGCAATGAATCCCATTTCTTAAATGTGTTTTTTAAATGTGACTCATTGTTATAAAAATAAAAAGTTACCTCGATTTGTGATTTTCGTCGATTTCCAATCATTTGTAATGTTGCCTCCACAAATAAAACGTTGCGAATAAATACATTGACCGTGGTATACAGTATCTGAAATAGAGTAGATTATGACGCCAGCAAGCTATTATAATTTTATTATGAATCTATATTTTTTCACAGCAGGCCACAGGCATCAGCGCGGTCTGTATGTCCTTTAAAAATATCATCGTTCAAAAATTAGCCTAGCTCATCCCGCCGTCTCGTTCTGAGCGTTCCGGTTCTTTGTTTTCTGTCAGATACACGGATACACTGTGTGGTTAATTTTGCCAATAGCGCCTCCGACATGCGGCAGATGTGAATAGCCCAGTTTCACTTCATCGTAGCGACTGTAAGGCCGCATCAGCTATTTTTTCTGATGCAGTGCATAAGTTAAACTGACTCGCAAGCAATGCTATATGATATAATAATAGCGGGGGTATTTACCAAACCTTGAAAAATAGTCTTGTATACGCTGTACGTTTCCAAAATATTTTGATAAATCTTGAACAATTTGCTACAACACGTGTCATTTTCATATCGGTTACAGTTCAATTCCAAAATTGTTTTAATCCATACGTTCAAGTATTTTGTTAACAATACCATAACACGAATCGCATACACACAGTCCATGTCAAATTTGGTGAGCAAGTAGTTACGAATGAATATTGGTAAGTCAATGAAACCGTAATTGAACATTATATGAAAAAGGAGCCATATACCCATGTTGACACTAAAAGCTAAAACTACTGAGATCCTGTTCCAAATAATGTAATATCGGATACTCTTACTAAAATCGATGCTTTTATGTATCATCTGAATCATTACAATCAGCAAGATGTTGTTTTGACTGTGAACTATGTTAATGAAAAAAGTAGTGGTCATACCGATGACAAAGTAAATATAGGATAAAAATATTGTAAGTGAGGTAATAACGTCACTATGAATATTAGTGTAGTCTACACAGGATTCATTAAAATACATGTAATAAACACAGATCACAAAAATATAGCACACACTTAAGAACGATAGTATAGTACGTATCTTCCCGTTAGGAGTAATATAATTATTTTGCACACTGTATTTCGAGGATAACAATAGAAACAGTGGACAGTGCAAAGGATTAAACATTGTTTGAACATTTTTTTCTAGACGATTATTGAGTAATACTTCTGTTGGAAACAATGATAAAGGTTGCGTTTTATTCTTAAGGAATATTTTCATAAGGTTAAACGTCATAATTAACAGCGACAATGTTACTAGTCCAGTTTAAAATGATAAATGAATTCGACGTCTAAACATAAAATACAACTAAAATGTAGGTACATCGGTCCATGATCGTATCGTTGTTAATGGTGACGGTGAAGTTGATGATCCAATTATTTTAATAGCATTTGATCATCACTAGGTACATTGTAAGGACGTAAAAAAACAGCTGAAACAAGAAGTATTTCTATTATTTCAACAACCGAAAAGCAACTGCCACCCTTTTTTTTTTTGGAGGGTAGGAAATCATCAAATGACTGTGTCAGACTTCTACTGACTAAAAACCACCCATGTTCCTTCTTAGCCCTTAGTGTCCGGAGCCGCGGTATGATTAATTCTTATTTTATTTAGTTTTATAAATATATTTCTGTGCTGGAGTATATTTATGAAAACGATTAAAATTTATTGATACTTTTTTATTGCTCAGAAAAGCGAATTACAAGAATATAATAATGTAGCTAAAACATCGTGAGGAAACCGGCATGTCTTAGAACCAAAAAATTGGAAGACATGTGACATCTGCCAATCCGCACTGGGCACGCGTGGTGGATTACAGCCCATCCCTCTCCTAGAGTCCTGAGTCCCTGCTGTGGGAACATAATAGGCTGATGATGATGAAGTTAAAGTAATAACTTAACTTGTGAAGAAAAACATATGCAAACATTTTTATGAAATAGTCAATGAATTAAACGGAGGAGGAGCTCGTGGCTTAATAAGAACTGCCACTCGGGTCGATCTTTAGGTAAAGCTGTGCTTGCCTAGGTCGGTCTGTGGATGGGTGACCGCCCGACATACCGAGTTTCCTCCGTGCCTCGGAAAGCACGTTAAGCTGTTTGTCCCGGCTGCCATATGTAAATCTTTGGCAGTCGTTACAGGTAGTCAGTGACCTGAAATTCTGACATCCAGTCTTACCAAAGAGTATCGTATTACCTAGTATTAACTGGGTTGTGGAGGTCAGATAGTCAGTCGCTCTATGTAAAATACTGGTATTCAGCTGCATCCGGTTAGACTGGAAGCCGACCCTAACGTAGTTGGGAAAAGGCTAGGCAGATGATGAGTCAATGAATTAAACGAAGTAACAAACAACTATCAAATAAAGAAAACTTAAGAATTCAATTTCGAGCTCGCTTTCTCCGCTCTTGCATTTTAATGCCCTCTTGTCTCTGATGCTTCATGCATAAATCGTAAAAAAACTTCTCTTTTCCTATGAATTGTTCAAACGAAATGTAATTTAAGCGAGGGGCGAAGTATAACATTTTTAAATAATATAAAACTTGACTTGGTGCTAGCTTTCTTGACTAATAATGAAAATAGAGGGGGCGTGGCGGCCAAATTAGAGTACCGGTACCAAAAACCCACGCTAGTCTACTGCATAGCACACAAATGCCTTGAAATGCACCAGCTAATTTGGTTCTACTTAATTGTGAACATACTTTTTCGGTATTGAATATTGAAACACATAACCCTCCTTTTGGGCTTTGCCGAAGTCGGGTAAGAAAGCATAAAAGCGAAACCACCTTGCAAATGAAAGTAAGGAAGCAATTCCGCGAATGGTAAAAATATTGTAAGCGCAATACAGACGGCGCAATAAGACGCTTCAAACTAGATATTAATTTTGTAATTAAATTGTTGGCAATTTTTATGTTTTTAATTTGTGCTGGTGGCCCACTATTAGTTCATCATTTGCCCAAGTAGCTGTGGTGCATCGTCATCAACGAAGACTACTTACTGCCAGAACGCCTTGATCTTGTGACTCGACTGATGACGGTGTGATTCTTATGGCAGGTGTGGCCATCCTAGGACCTACAACGCATGTCAGCTGTACAGGTGCCATGTACGCTGCAACAACTGACAGGATAAGATCATTTGTATACTTGGGTACTTCTTCTACCAGTTCACCGATGACATTCCAACCAGTTGGTAATGTAACCGTAACTTTGTTGCGAGCTGAGCGTGAGAGTTCGGTTACTGGCGGGGATGGTGCAAACCATGGTGACTCAAGGGGACGATGATTTCGGACAAGGTGAGTTCTGTAATTGTTAAACCTTTTGCAGGTACGCGCGCCGCGATTTAAATTGATTTCTAGTGATTTTCTCGTGTCGTGGTAACTGCACTGCACAACCTTATCAGCCTTCCACAAGCGGATCTCCCTGGTTTGGTTTTCAAGAGGCACATAGTTACCGAAGACATGACCTCAAGCGGAAGTTGTGCAAGTGGGACACCAATATGTGGAGCGACAGACATCAGCAAAGCCGAAATTGCAGCACTAGGAATTTCCTCGAAGATACCGGACTTTTGGATCGAGATGCCCAGAGTGTGGTTCGCTCAGTTCGAGACAATGATGGCCCCCCAAAAGCAGGGCGACGAAGCAAAATACGGCGTAGTAGTGTCCAAGCTCGGCAAAGGCGCAGTAAGCCAGGTAGCTGACATAATAATTTCACCGCCTGACACCAATAAATATGGAACCATAAAAGAAAGACTCCTAGCCGTGTACGAAGAGTCAGAGGAGCGACAATTCCAGAAACTGGTCAGTGAAGTGGAATTAGGCGACCAAAAACCGTCGCAACTGTTGAGACGAATGAGGGAATTGGCACGCAAGAGTCAGGTGGCCGAAAAATCCCTGCATAGCCTGTGGATGTCAAGAATCCCTGATCACGTACGAGCTGTGTTAATGGTCAGTCAAGATCAAAAACTCGACAATCTCGCCGCTATAGCAGACAAGATTTTGGAAGGAAGATCAGGTGAAGTGTCGGAAATATCAAGCAGTCAAACACAGCTTATGGCTGAGTTAGTCAATCAAATGAGTAAGCTAACCATGGAAATAGCAGCCTTGAAATCCAACTCAGACAGAGGACATCGTAGTTATAGACGTAACCGAAGCCAGTCACACGCAAGATCCCACTCGAGAACGAGGATTTCACCCGACAGCCCCAATTGGTTATGCAAGTATCATTTTCGGTACAGGAATCGAGCCCGGAACTGTGAAGAACCATGCAATTGGAAGAAACCGTCGGAAAACTGAGTTCAGCGTTGACAGAGGCGGTCGTCAGCGCTATCATACCTTCAAACCGCCTGTGCGTTACCGACCAAAAAAGTGGGTATCGTTTTTTGGTAGATACTGGCGCTAATATTTCAGCAATACCTAGAAGAGGAAATTTAAAATCAGACGATACATATAAAATATTCGCTGCAAACGGAACGCGAATTAGAACATATGGCGACAAAACGCTGACGTTGAATCTGAATTTGAGACGGCCGTACCATTGGACTTTCATCGTTGCTGACATTACGCAACCGATACTGGGTGCTGATTTTCTAGAAAAAAACAATATTTTGGTGGATATTCGAAATAAACGCTTAATAGATGGTACAACTGGACTTCAGAGAAACGCAAAGTTAATGAAGTCAAGCACACTAACACTTCGGACCGTAGATTTAACCGAAGATTATGCAGACATTTTAGCAGACTATCCAAACATTCTGAGACCTATAGATGCACAGTCACAACCAAAGCACAACGTAGTTCATCAAATCATCACCAACGGACACCCTGTCCACTCCAAGTCAAGACCTTTCCAAGTCAAGACCTGTCGAGGCTGCGGGTTGTCCGCAAGGGATACCGAGGCCTCGACATGAAGGGCGAAGAAGGAACATGGGTGGTTTTTAGTCAGTAGAAGTCTGACACTCCCTTTCGCTCTGCCCAAGAGCGGGAGGGGTTATTTGATGATTTCCCACCCCCAAAAAAAAAAAAAAAGGCGACTACGTCACCTCGAGTGCATTGCACAATTCACAACAGACATTCGTCACCTAGCCGGTAACATGAACCCGGTGGCCGATGCATTATCGCGAGTTGAACAGATAGACTGCCCGACACCGGTGGATTGGAATGAGTTGGCACATATGCAAGGCACGGACATTGAACTCACTCAGCTGTTAAACAAAAACAACCTTAGCTGGAAAAGAATACCGCTAACAGGAACGAGACAACTACTCTGCGAGAATTAAAATTAAAATTACGACCGTATGTGCCGAAGTCACTTCGAAAACAAGTATTCGACGCTATGCACAACATAACACATCCCGGGATAAGAGCATCGAAGAAAATGATCACCGAACATTACTTCTGGCCACGCATTAATACCGACATTGGAATTTGGGCGAGAACCTGTGAAGCATGCCAGAAAAGCAAGACACATAGGCACAACTCAGCTCCAATCGTACCATTCCCATCTACAGCACGTTTAGATCACGTGCACATAGACATTGTCGGCCCATTACCAGAATCCAACGGCAACAGATACATTGTGACAATGATCGACAGAGAAACGAGATGGCCGGAAGCCGTACCAGTAGCAGAGATAACAGCAAAAATTGTAGCGGAAGTTCTCATAAACACCTGGATAGCAAGATTCGGATGCCCAAACACCATAACCACGGACCAAGGACGACAGTTTGAGTCAAACTTATTTATTGCCCTAACTAAGTCACTTGGTATTAAGAAAACCAGGACTACTAGCTATCATCCGCAGTCAAATGGCTTAGTTGAACGCTGGCATAGATCAATGAAAACCGCGCTAATCGCGCGCGGCAACACAACATACTGGTCGAACGAATTACCCATAGTTCTTCTTGGTCTACGAGCAGCACTTCGACTGAAAGAAAATATAAGCCCAGCACAAATGTTATACGGAACAAACATACGTCTGAATGCTCATCGAGCCGAAAAAGCAAAACGCATCTCCAGAAACTTACACACAGACTCTCCAAAGGACAATGGCAAACAAAGCTAAGCCCGTTTAATAGGAATCACCACGCTACAAGTCATAAGTCATTTATTCATCCAGATATGAAGGACTGCGAATACGTATATGTCAGAACTGATGCTGTGAAGAAACCGCTGACCCCGTCTTACGAAGGCCCATATAAAGTTTTGGAGAAACAAGACAAATATTTTAAAATTCAAATGCCGAAGAAAACATCAATAGTAACAGTGGACAGATTAAAACCAGCTTATATTTTAATCGATGAAAAGGTAATCGAACCTTTAGCACACATGAAAAGTTGCGATAGCCAAGTAAACGACCACAAGAATGTTGAGGCAGCGGAAAATAATAAGACCGCCCCGAACACAACACGTTCAGGTCGCGTCACACGTCCGGTGGTACGATTTTGCAATACAGTCACAGCAGCAAAAACCAAAGACTCATTCAACACAAACTAGCAAATCACCGCGGGAATAACACACTACATTATAAAACCAATTAGCAAAACAATAGCTATCTTTACAAATATGGGAAACTGGGGCTCAAAGGAAGAGATCGTGGTGGCACAAACAGCCGCCGGCGCTGGGTCTGGAGGATCCAGCGTGTCTATCACTGAAGTAACTACGGGTGGCATCCTCAACATCGCCGTTGCAGCATTGGTGCTCTTTACGTACAAAAAGTGTAGAAAAAGATTTTACAAGAATGTGACACATCACATTGACAGCAGAGAAGGACAGGCGGCGCCGGTCCCAACGGTCTCCATGCGTTGCAGTTGCAGCCATCACGCAAACGCATAAGGAGCACAAAACGTTTGAAGAATTTCCCAAAACGCGGTTTCTCCATCGTTCGTAAAGAAAAACAGAAGAATAGTGTAACGGCGAAGTGTAATTAAGTTTTATCTTGTATTATAACCACAGTGACTGGACCATTATATAGCTAAAGTGTATTATATTTATTTTAGGAATTATAAAGCAACTATGTTTATTTATATCTAGGTGTATTTACAAAGTTTATATAAGTGAAAAAGATTTTTTTTTTTAAAAGGGGGAATAATGTGGTGCATCGTCATCAACGATTTGTATGTAGGTCAAGAATAGCAATAGCGAAAAAAATCATTATTCATATTTAGTTATGTACTAGCGCTCGCCGAAATCAGTTGTTTTATTTAAATGACTCACATCACCCAATATACACGTACACAGTAGGTACACCTACATAGCCCTTGGTCTCAATAAGTCTGCGCATCCCTGACAGGGATAGACTAGCTAGAGTCTAGGCTATAAGGCCATTGGCCGTTACGGCAATCGGCACAATGATAGCCGAGTTCACATTCCACATATCGATGACCTCGTTACATCGTTTCTTCTGAGAACTGTAGTACGGTACCTCAGATTCCACAAGTTAATATTTCAAGGTAAGATGCTGGTGAATAATCCTGGCTACTTGATTGTGCCTGTGCAATACTCACCGTTAGCCAGACGAGAACAACCAGAAATAATATGTCTGATGGACTCACCCGGACGGCGGCATGCCCGACACACGTCAACCGTCCCATCAACTTCGTCCGGAATAATATATCCGTCCATATAATACTTCCTTGCGGTCATCAGTCAGTCAGTAGTAATTACTACAAGTTTGCGCCAGATCTCGTTAGCCATAGACAGCGCGGTGAGTCCACTGCGACCACATCTCGATGCATACCCCACACCCGCGTCGGTTTTAAAAAAATATTTCCTGAGATTGCACACTTCGCGGTTATGGAGGCTCTTCCCGTTTAAAAAGCCTCGACCTCCGCACTTCCGCGGGGTGCACAGTTTCATCACTGATGATCATGAGTGATGCATCCGATTTGCGTTCAGCAGTGTACGGACTCTTCTATCCAGTGCATCGAGTTCGGTCTGAGTCCATTTGAGTATGCCGAAAGAGTACATTAAAACTGGCATGACCCAACCGTTGCAGGCGCGCACCTTTTTCCCACCTGAGAGAAGACTATTTAAAACCTTGTTCCCGCCTGAAATAAGACTATTAAAAACCTTCTCCGGGCGTCCGAAGAAGCGTTTACGTGTCAGCTACGTTAATGCCTAATGCTTCCGACATACCCAAATATTTATAGCTTTCGGGTGAGGAAAGGGATCTGAGGGGTATGGAATCCGAGAGCTGAATTCTCTCGGATTCCATAACCTCCCCTCTCTTTCACATGACTGCACATTTGTCCTCACCAAATTCCATCCTAATGGCAATACTAAAAGATTCAGTTATTTTTAGAGTTGTTTTTAGAAACTAACTGAATCTTTCCAGCCGACGCTGGTGAAGAGAGGGCTGCAATTTCTGTATGCTGTATTTTCCGAATTCGTCCGAAGACGCCCCCGATGACGGCCGATCAACCGATCAGTCTGAACTTGTTGTATTTCTTGACAGCGTCTACAGCGACAATTGGGTGTATTTGTAGCTACCGATGTCGCCGACGTTGACGTTGACGTCGACGAATTAAATTGCGGTACGGCGTTGGTCCGGCAAACGCGAAAATGTGCACGGGTCAATGACTTTTAGGTATAATCCATTTTCTCTTCATATTTTAAAACTGGCGTATGACTATGGCAATCCTGGACAGCGTGCGGGGGGGCCATGGCACAAGTACGTCACAAATTAAGGTTATAGTAATCATTTTGGTGACAGGCGGATAGGTCGCGGTAGACCTTGCCCGCACGCTCTCCAGATCTCACTCCACGCCAGGGCCTCCTGCCCTGAACTGACTCCTCGACCAAGTGGTAAAACAAGTGCAGTTCAGTAGGTACGAGTAAATTCCTTGTTTGGCTCAATTTCTTGTGTCACAATAATTACATAAAGTGAAATCTCTCCATCACAACCAAGCTTCTGTCCAGGGTACGCTTCACTGTAAACTTCTGCCATTCGCATACACTACCCACAACGATGATGGACTAAAACCACATAGAGAACATTTAGCGTAGCAACCCAACGTACACAAACCTGAAATAGACAGGTAGTTCTTGTTAGTCCAATAAGTTGTTAGTATTTCAACTACTTACGACTAGGTACTTACGACGTTACTTTGGCGGCTTAATAATAATACCGTAGTGAGATTCCTCAAATTGAGGTACACTGCAAAGGCCGTACGAGGGCGGCACTGAAAATTTCGGGAATCAAGGAAGTGACACAACTTTACTATTTAAAAATGTATTTATTGCTTTTCGAAGTATTCTCCGCGAAATTTGACACATTTTTCCATACGATGGAACCAATCATTGAAGCAAACATTCCATTCGGAAGTTGGGGTCTCCAAAATGGCCGTTTTGTAGGCGTCCACAGCTTCTTCAGGTGATGAAAGTCTCTGTCCACGCAATTTATTCTTTATTTTAGGGAAAGTATAGAAATCATTAGGGCTTAGGTCGGGGCTGTACGGCGGATGGTCTAATAATTCTATGTTTTCTTGCTCTAAAAACTCTTTTGTTCTGTGCGCGGTGTGAGAACTCGCATTGTCGTGATGGAGGATGATGCGGCGGTTGCAGTTCTCTTTACGGAGTTCAGAAACGACCTGTGGCAAACAAATGCTAGCATACCATTCCGCATTGACCGATCTTTTTCCCTCAAGAGGAATAGTCGTAACGTGGCCGGTTTTGGAGA
Organism: Diarsia brunnea; assembly: GCA_949774965.1. Taxonomy (NCBI): domain Eukaryota; kingdom Metazoa; phylum Arthropoda; class Insecta; order Lepidoptera; family Noctuidae; genus Diarsia; species Diarsia brunnea. The sequence continues at coordinate 18,072,769 of OX459007.1, forward strand.
CAAACGTGGCCACCTTTTTTTTTGCAACACTCCGTGAACGAACAATTTTTGTTGGCTTTAACTCATTTTCGAACACCCAAACTCGTGACTGGTTTTTTGTTTCGGGTTCGTACGCGTATATCCAGGATTCGTCACCTGATACGATGTTGTATATAGCATTTGAGGATCTTGCGTGAATCTTTCGAGAGTTCTGACGCACCAAGTAACGCGAGCCGCTTTTTGCTCTTCACAGAGCGAATGCGGTATCCATCGGGAAAACAACTTTTTTACAGATAATTTTTCATGCAAGATTATTTGTATTTGACTCATGCCAATGTCTAAAGTTGCCTGAATTTCGCGGTATGTCACATGTCGATCTTCCTCAATCAGCTTACGCACAGCATCAACGTTTTCTTGGGTGACTGCAGTTTTTGGACGACCTTGACGGGGATCATCACTGAGCTTGACACGTCCACGTTGAAATTCAGCAAACCAGCGATAAATTGTGGTTTTGGATGGGGCTTCATCGCCAAATGCAGAAATCATCCGGTCAACACACTGTTTTTGTATTAAACCACTTCGAAAGTCATAATAAATCATCGCTCTTGAATTTTCTCGAGTCAATTCCATTTTCTCAACGACTAAACAAGTTTGACAAAACCTTGTGACAAGACCGAGAATCTTTTTTTAAATAAATAAATGGTATTCGATTTTTAAAACCAAGGAGTTTTCAATTAAAAAGATTTTAATATGACAGGAACAGTGGAAATATTCCATTCCCGATACTTTTAGTGCAGCCTATGTATAAAATGTAACCTGATAACAAGAACTAAATATTAACATGACTGTCTTTTTCAGCTGAAGCTCAGTGTAGCACTGAAGATTTTAAATCGAGGTTGTCCAATACAAATGTTCTTTCGTTAACGTGTTGTTAGTGCCTAATATGGTGTCAGGGTTTTTACTCGTATACCGCACATGCATGGGCCTCAGACTTGCGAAGATGAAGACGAAGAAGAAGACTTCGCCGAAGATACCGCGGCGTCGGCGCAAGGGCTAAGAAGGAAGCCCACCGGGGCTGCGGGTGTTCGCAAGAGATACCGCGGCCTCGACATGAAGAGCTAAGAAGGAACAGGAGTGGTTTTTAGTCAGTAGAAGTCTGACACTCCCTTTCGCTCTGCCCAAGGGACCTTCATCAAAAAAAAAAAATAATCAAATAACGGATTTGATGATTTCCCAACCCCCCCCAAAAAAAAGGCATGCTGGTTTCTACACGATGTTTTCCTTCGCCGAAGTAAGTGATAATTATACAATGCACACATGAATCCGAAAATCAGAGGGGTTCGAACACGGGTTCTAATGCCAATTAAAAATATGCTTACCATTGGTCGAAAAATCATCTCTAGAATTGTGTATGACTCCTGTACACTCAGGTATGCATCATAGATTATATTCCAGTAATCCTCTATTTCTGATTCCGCCGTGTTTCTTGAATTTTGGACTTTTTTGATCCACACACGAAGCATTTTCTCCAATAATTTCAACACTATTAAATGATCTGAGTTGTTGATTTATGACGACGGGAATGAATAGAGTCCTAAGGCACGCCTCCCATGGCCAGTCTGACGCAGGCAATGTTCTAGTACCTGATTTAGATTCATCTCTGGATTCGCCTGCCTAACTCTACCGACGAGCTCCGGGGTTAGACCGTGGTTCCCATACCTAATAATACACTTCGGGAGGCCCGGGTATCTCGGACTCAGCAAAATCCCGTTTTGCAACTCCTGTATCTGAGCTACCGGAGCAGGAGCCGTCCTGGGTCTCACCCTCCTGAGAGGAGGGCTATGGACAGAGGGGGAGGATGACGAGTAAACAGCAGGTGACAGAGTCTCGTTCGTGACATGGAATCGGAAGACTCCCCTCTTGTCTCCTGCTGTCGTCTCCACCTTCCCCGGGATGGAGGTATAGATCTTAATTATTCTCTCTATTATTCCTGCCATCCGCCGCCTATCAGAGCTGGACTTTAGGAAGTTTAGATCTACCTGTGTGGTCCTATCACCGATCTCCCGTACATCCCCTTCCACTCCTTTGAGGGTCTCTTTGACTCGGGTCGCCAGGAGCCCGACCTGCTTCTCATGCTCAGAGTCCCCCTCCTGGTCATAGAGAGACTCTGGACTCCCCACTCGGCTGTGCATCATGGAGGAGAGGGATCCCTCATCCACATGGTCCATTGGCTCAAATGGAATGTCCAGCTCCTCATCCGATGTATCCTTTACCCATAAATCCTTAGGCATGGGCTGCGGACAGGGACAGGAGCCGACTGCAGTAGATGATTCCGACAACAGCTCCTCTGGCTGCTCCTCCTCCTTGTGATACTTGGGCAAGCTCCTGTCCCAGTTTTCCTTCATAGCGTTCTCCTTTGCTTCTGTCATGTCAATCAATTCCATCTTCAAAGTTTTTTTCAACGGATGTTGTTAAAAAAAAACGTTAAGAAAAATATGCTTACCATTGGTCGAAAAATCATCTCTAGAATTGTGTATGACTCCTGTACACTCAGGTATGCATCATAGATTATATTCCAGTAATCCTCCATTTCTGATTCCGCCGTGTTTCTTGAATTTTGGACTTTTTTGATCCACACACGAAGAATTTTCTCCAATAATTTCAACACTATTAAAGGATAGACAACGTCAGTATCGAAAACCAAACTAGCGTAAAAAGACGAATAATCAAGAATCCTCATAACAAAAATAAAACCGAAGCATACGATGAAACTAATACAAAAAATATTTAGAATGCCAAATAAAGTCCAGTCCCAGGCCACGATTCATCTGAGTTCTTTGCCATTTATTTGTAAGACCCTGAGCACGTATTGAATTTTCGAGAGCAACAAGATATTCTAGTCACTGTGCACGATGTTTGAGAAGGTGTTTATTAAATCCCCGATTAAGAAGAAGCTGATGTCAGTAGTCATGCTCAGCGAAAATAGGAAGCTGCGAACCCTCCAATTATATCCATTCCGGATAATGAACGCAATCAATTCACCAAAACAAGCACATCGGTATAAGAACATGCAAGCCACTTGGATAAAGTTGCAAAGATTTGTATTAGCAGTGATAATGTTGTCACGAATAGAATACTTAGATCGCAAGAAAACACTTTGCATCAGATTTAATGGTCTTAGTACTGATTTTAAATCTTCTCCAATCACATTATCAGATTGCATCGTGGCCGTTCGTAGTGTACAGTCGTGCTCGTAAGCAGTATTTGTTTAACGCAATAATTGTGACCTCCTTTAGTTTTTGCTAAGAGTCCCGTTTATTAAACAATGGAAACATAAAATTGTAAACTGGTAGAAAAATGGATAACAGCCCCGGTGTTTCAAGTAGTCGAGGGCAACTCAATGCCTCGCCAATTAAACCCAACTTCACCATAGACTTTGTGTCTACGCCCGACATCCAAAAACGGATGTCATCCATTCAGCTAAAGATGAATGAGGTTTGCACTATCGCCACAGATGGCAAACTCAATTCGGAGCAGAAACTAAAGATTACCAACCTGTGCCGTAAAGTAGAATCTGACACCTCTCAAATGGCAGTTTTGTATCAGGCTCTAAAGCAAAAAGCCCGTCAAGCCCTCAGCATAATCGATGTCTTGAAGGAAACCCGCAACCTTATAGATCAAAAATTTCGGACCTGAAACAGATGATTAAGGACTCTGGCGCAGTGGGAACCGCTTCGTTTGCTGATATGGTGAAAAAGGGTTCTAGTGATTATGTGCGACCAAATAAGTTAAGTTCCGTAGTAGTTTATCCTTTTTTTTTTTTTTTTTTTTTTTTTTGGGGGTGGAAAATCATCAAATAACCCCTCCCGCTCTTGGGCAGAGCGAAAGGGAGTGTCAGACTTCTACTGACTAAAAACCACCCATGTTCCTTCTTCGCCCTTCATGTCGAGGCCTCGGTATCCCTTGCGGACAACCCGCAGCCTCGACAGGCGTCGGCCCTTGCGGGCCCCTTCCATGTTGCTGACATCTCTTTGAGGCGCGCGTGGAACACGAACGCGCCGACACGGCCTGTCGTCGTCGTAAGACGGACGGACGGCGAGCTTACCCATCACTCACCGTCCACAGGCCCGCGTCTACGGTGGCCGGAAGCCATCACGTGGCCCCCGACGCCCGGAGCGCCTCCCGCGGCGGCTGGGACGAGAGGTTCTCTCCCTCTCACGTTCCGCCACCTCCTTCGCTAGCATCACTGCTTCGCAGAAGGAGGCGACGGCGTCCCATTCCTCCTCGCCCCGGACCATGGCTTGCACCAGGGCCGGACGCGAGAGGTCGCCGCCGCCGATCGCCGCTGCGAGAACACGGCGGGGCTCCGCCCAAGCGGGACACACCTCCACAGTGTGCTCCACCGTGTCCTCCGGCCGATCCTCGCAATGGTGGCATCCGGGCGTTTCCTCCCGCCTGATTCGGTGCAGGTACCTCCCGAAACAACCGTATCCGGTGAGTACCTGCGTCAGACGGAAGGTGAGGGCACCGTGGCGCCTCTCCAGCCACTCCTCAAAGAGGGGACTTACCGCCACGTAGTAGTTTATCCTGACGATAAATTGAAGTCGAGTGACGAGACAAAAAATCTTGTGCAAAACCTCATACGCCCTGACGAAATGAAGCTCCATGTACGTGGTCTGCGGAAAACCAAAAATGGTGGCGTTATCATTAGCACCGAGACCAAACAGGATGCAGATAAAGTCAAGCACGCAGTCCAGATGTCTACATCAGGACTCACCGCCGACGATACCATCAAGCGCAAACCACGTATCACTATTGTAGGTGTACCGAGTTCTTTGGCTGATGCTGACGTCTTCAAGTTCATGTACGAGCAGAACATCGCCGATAAATTTCCAACAATGTCACTGGAGACCTTTTTAGCCCAAGTTAAATTTAGCCACAAATCCGGGAAGAAAGATGCTTCTACCTGTAACTTTGTTATCGAAGTTCCAGCCAACATACGTAGAGCTCTAATATCTCAGGCAAGGCTTTTCATAAATTGGACTTCCTGCCCTGTTAAGGACCTTACCTTAGTAACAAGATGTTACAAGTGCCAACAATTTGGTCATGCAGCAAAATCATGCAGAGAGGTAAACTCTACGTGTGGTCACTGCGGAGAAGCCGGACACTCGATGGCTGAGTGCGTGAAGAAAGCTGAAACACCTAAGTGTGCAACGTGCTCGCGGTTTAAAAAGCCCAACAACCACAAAACTGGGGATGTTGATTGCCCCGCTAAGAAAATAGCGGAATATAGGTACATCAACTCCATCGACTACGAGGGCGCTTAACTTTAGATTTAACTTCCGCGTTTGACGCATGTTGCTGACACGACTTGGTAATAGTCCATTGCACTGACATAATTACGATCGATTTTATATTTTATTTACTGTGTAAGCACATTAGTAGCTATGTGCAAATATCGAAAATAAACAAGAGCGTGTCGAATTTATTTTGCAACCTAGTATATAAATTCTGCTGACGCGAATATTTTTCTGTAATAATTATGTGTTAAGTTCTAAGTTAATAGAGTTTAAGTTTATTAAAATGTTTTGTCGTTATGTAATGTTACCAAATTATGATGTATTGAACAAAAAACTTCTGTCCTATATATAGCATACTGTTTAAGCTCCTACAGCCTGTGATACAGGATTATCCTAGTACAGGCATCTTACATTATTTTACCTATATTTTTAATTTTAAGATTCATATTGTTATTTTTGGCTTTTTAGAATTCTGAATAAAGATTTATTATTATATTATTATTATCTACAAGTATTTTGCCAGACGATAGCGTGAATATATTTTCTGGAAAAACATCGTTCGTGTTTGATTTCAACAATTTTTTTAAAAACGAGAACATGTTTGTTAAACTAGTAGTTGAATGTCAATTTATTGATCAATCAGCAGGGAAGTAATTTTCCTATAAAAGAAGTATTCATATTAAGTATTCGTAGTAAGTTTCTTATCTTTCAGTAGCGTCATTTATAAAATTTTATATTTTGTTTGTAACTGTTGCTACACACACATACACACAGTCATATACGTATAATCAGTGGGTATTAAAATAAGTTATGACCGAGGTGTAAACTATCGAATGAGGTGAACCAACGTACAAGTGGTCTGATCAAATCTAATAAAAGCAAGGAAATAATACACTTCATCATTTTCATATCACGTAATAATCAGTAATAATATGTTTACAAAAACACAAACTGTAATAACACAATAGTATAAGTAGTTATAAAGCTTGACAGCTCTAGAGGTAGTTCGGCGTCTATGATGAACAAACCGTACGCGCTCATCTTCTTGAAAAATACCTCTCGTACACGTTGGATGTTCTTACAAACTTGCCGGTCTAAAACAAATTAAAACATTGTTATTAAAAGATTTTTATTCGGTCAAAACGGTAACTGGTTTTTACTGCCGACAAAACCCAGAAAAACAACTTATTATTTTTTATTTATTTTTAAAAAAACGTTGCCCCACACTAGGAATTTCTCCTGTATCGTGGGTGCGTTTACAAACATTGAAACTCACATACACAAAACACCCAGGCATTGCATACAGGTATTACATACAGGCATCGACCGATGAACTGGTAACCGAGAGAAGCAGATACATACCATCTTTCACACGGTCCACCTGTCGTTTCTTTTATGAATCAAAAACAATCTTTGAAATATTTTTGTATCAAGAGTCCAAAAATACCAACCATAACAATGTCTTGACTTAAGCATTACACAGGTGCTCTGAACATCTCTCATGGCTGCGTAGAATCCCTCACAGTGGACGCTCAAGCAAATAAGTAGAAATATATGTTTGATGGTATTTAATTGATATGCAATTAGCAGAAGGATGTGCTGCAATGGAAACATCATAAATATTTTTATTATAACATGCCTGTAATCCCCGAAAGTTTAGGCAGAGCTGTACCTGGCACTACGCCCACACATCACCTGTTATGTGTTTAAGTCCCATATGATAAAGGACGCGCCTATTGACTTCTACCGGGCACAGATCAAGACGTGGCTGTCGCTGAAAAAATCCTGAATGAAATATCCAATAACACTTTGACCTGTGAATCGAATCCAGGTCCCTTTGCTCAATAGCGTTACCGCCCACTAGAGCAACAAAGCGGTTAATTAAGTAGTTAGCAATAGGAGGTCGTTAATAATGATTGATGATAACAGTTCTTTAGTTCTAGATTGTATAATTGTCCATAATTTGTTTCGATGTTGTACTATTGAACCCAATGATGGACTGGCAGATAGTGCTTTGTGGCAATAAATCCGCCTATGCACCAATTATAATATAATGATTAGTATGAATTTATAACAAATAAATTACTAATCCGAACACTTTTTTTTTTTGGGGGATGGGAAATTATCAAATAACTCCTTCCACTCTGGGTAGAGCGGTAGGGAGTGTCAGACTTCTACTGAGACTAAAAACCACCCATGTTCCTTCTTAGCCCTTGTGTCGAGGCCGCGGTGTCTCTTTTGAACAATCCGCAGCCCCGACGGGGTAATCCGACCACTTACACTCATTTCACGTTTTGCAATAAAATTCCTTAAGATAGTCACCACCATTGCGAGGTTCTTAAAATTGAAGTAAACTGCTAATATCACGTAAAATACAATCTGAAACAATGTTACTTATTATACATAGTATGGTAAAAACATAATATGCAATAAATAATAATTTATTGCATAATTATGTTTTTTTTCTATTAATATTAAAAAATTTACAATTTGCACAGAAATGAATAAAAGACATAATATCGTACCAGGTGTCGACAAGTCTTCTCTATTATCATGTAGGTATCTACAATGTCCAAGTAAACATCAAATATTGTGTTCCAATATTCTTTGCATTCTGAACATTCAGCGTTTTGAGAGTTGTCAACTATTTTAATCCAATTACAAAGAATTTTTTTAATTATTTTCAAAGATAGCAAAACATACACAACTAACACTTCGAAAGCTATCCATGCATATAAAGCTGTTACGTCGACAGTATCCAAGTCAAACACCAACCAAACATTAGCGATGAATGCCATATAAAAAATATTTAAAACAAAAACCCAAACCCAGTTGCAGATAATGAAACTTCTAAGTTCGCCGCTATTTATCTGCAGAACTCTGAGCATGTGTTGGATTTTCAAGACCAACAAGATATTGTAGGAGCTGTGAATGATGTTTGTTACTGTGGTCATCAAATCTCCGATGAATAACGCCACAAATTCAAGGGTAAGAATCGAAGAGAAGAATGTACTGTAATCCCCCCATTTACGATGACAATCTTCTATCATATAATTCACCCATTCATATAATAGGACACAACGATATCCCAACATGATAAATACCCGTATAAAATTATAAATGTACGTATTGGAAGAGATTTTATTGTGACGAATAGAGTACTTCCCGCAGAAGAAAAGGCATTGCATTCGATGTAACGGTCTTAGTACTGATTGTAGATCTTTTTCAATCACGTTACTGCCAAATATTTCGTCACATGAGACAGTTGGTATGTTTCCGGTGTAAACAGCGTTTTTGTTTGATTTCAAATAGTTTTTGAAATACGCCATGTTTGCTACGTGACAGTTTTGAACTCAATTAAAGTAATACACTGAATCAATCGGTAGGCAATCCATTAAATTCTACTCGAAGAAGTAGCATTCATATTAACTTGTATGTTTTTGATATTAATTACACAAAAACATAACAATTTGTGATGTCGTCAAATACTTTTAACAACCTATACCAAGTATTGAACACACATACTTAATAAAAGGCAAAAACGATTTTTATTACAAAAACACAAACTGTAATAGCACAACAGTGTAAGTAGTAATGAAGCTTGATAACTGTAGGGGTAGTTCTGCGTCTATGTCGAACAAGCCGCACGCACCAACCTTTTAGAATGATGCTTTCTGCACACGCTGGATGTTTTTGCAAACCTTACGCTCCATATCTAAAACAAATTAGAAGCACGTTGTTTAATGCGGATTCTTACACCAATTGTTACCGGCAGATTTGCTAGAAACAAGTTGAAGTTAGAATGTTACTTGTTATTACTTTAATTATAACTTCGTGGATCAAAATTTTTTTTTGTCTCTTCATTGCCATATTAATAATTTGCGAAAAATCTGGATATCAATAATATTTAGAAGAATTGCTTAAATAGGCCCACTGAAGCATTTTTCAATATTAAAGCTCTGATAAACTACTAACCAGAACATTGTCTTGACTTGTGTAGAACACAGGTACTCTAAACATCTCTTATTGCTGCATAGAATCATTACAAATGAAAAACTATAAGCCACAAACATTTGAACGCACACGGCACAACCGACCAGACCCGGAATAACTACGGAATTCCTCTTAACTAAACTACTAGTACTAGTAAAAACCGCGGTTGGTTCATCATAGACGCCGAGCTACTCGTACCTCTTCAATTAGCAACCTTTATAACTTCTTATTCTGTTATTTTATTGCAATCTGTGTATCTATAACGAGAATCTGCAGAAAATGTCTGTGTTTTGCATTTCTTGATGTGTATTAATTGATTAATTTATTTATTAAAACATTATGCACTAGTAAAAAACCGTAAAAAATACAAGTACCTACTTAGTTTTTCAACCACGTGGTGAGCAACAACAGCGTGTACCAGTAAGTTTAATCTTCAGTTATGTCGAGAAAAAATAATTAGCTGTCCCATATATTTTGGCAAGTGTGCAAGTTTAGTAGCTATAAATATGACCACACCGTTCTCATACATATTGTGTACTAGCTGATGCTCGCGGTTTCACCCGTGTGGATGGCGGTTATCGCGACCAAAAGTAATCTTTTCATGCCCCCCTTTTAACCTCTTACAGCTCTTTTTTCGCGTTGAAAAGTAGACTATGTCCTATCTCAGGCTCTAGACTATCTGAGTTTCAAAGGGGATAGAACCGATGTGGCATATAAACCTGCCCGCCATTTTGTTTTATTTTCGAAATCTCGCCCCTCGGTGAAAGTGGCGTGTATGGATAGAGAACATTTACGCGAACAAAAAATGTCCAGAAACAAGGTACCCCAAAGTGTCACGTTACCGAGATATTTGAAGGTAAAGATTGACAAATGAGTACAACAACAATCATTAAAAATAGACTTATTACGTGTATAGGCGGTAAATTGTATCCAAATAATCGTTCCCAGATTTGACGCATGTTGCAAATGATCGTACGTAACCTAACCTAACACGGAACATTTTACAGACTAGTTGATCCGCGGAACTTCATCTGCGTCACATAGCCTTATAACCTTCCTCGACAAATGGGCAAAAAAAAACAACCAATAGTTCCTGAGATTATCGCGTTCAACCAAACAAACATACAACTTCAACTTTACAATATTACTATAGATATGTATCTGAAAAAAGAATATTAACGTATTGCTTATCGATTGACTTCAATTCAACAATAATTGGTCTAGAAAACTAAAGTGGAACTGAAACTAAAAGCCGCTTAAACGTTCAATCTACTGATTTCTGACATATATACAAGCATGTATATTAAAAAAAAAAAACAAAATTTAACAGAAAAGCTATAGTCGAGAATTTACAAACTAACTCCATTAACGAAACACTGAATAACGTGATTTACAAAGATTTACAATCAGTACTCAGACCGTTGAATTTGATGCCATAACTTGTTCATCTGTTCATCAGTGAAAATATCATACTTGCCCATAGTTATATTTATAATTTCGTCAAAATATTTTTTACGCTCATATTTCGTTTTGCCGATTCTTAATTTTGACAAATATAAAAAGAGGAGGAGTTACAGTTTCTTCTTTTTTTTCTCTAGTGATTTTCTCGTTTTTTTGTTTGGTGATTTAATGAACAGCGTCGCGAACATCATGCAAAGTTACTACAATATCTTGTTGGTCTTGAAAATCCAACACGTGTTTAAAGTCCTTCAATTGGAACAACATGAAATAAGAGGTTTAGTCGTCGGTAACTGGAGTTGGGTTATCATTTTTTAGGGCCGCTGACAATCGTATTCCACTTTTTATTAATTATGTGGACAAGGGGACGAGTGAAAGCGATATTATTGAATATATCATACAAAAGACCAGCATAGCTGTTACTATGAAAAAAATTAAAATGAAGACAGAAATCGTATGATGCGTATAAGATCTTTGTACCACAAACAAAGTTATCACTGTTTCTTGATGACGAACTTTGGCCGGAAGGAATTCAGTTCCGGCGGTTTGTTTACTTTAACAGAAACAAGTTTGAGAACATTGCGGAAAATCAAGATGTTATTGAACGGAATGTACCAATCAAACCATCTAATAATGTATAGCTGTGTAAACAATGATAACGTTCCTGAGATGTGTTCAGTAAACTTAATTAGTTTTAACTGTAAAAATGTTGTGAGATCAGTGGACTGCGTAAGAAGGCTATGTGGTACTGCCGACATCATAGCGCTGCAGGAAACATGGTTGTTACCGCATGACCTCACGTACCTCAGCAGTATTGACGACGGTTTTGGATGTACGGGAACGTCAGCGGTCGACACCTCTGCCGGTATACTTCGAGGCAGGCCGCACGGTGGCGTCGCCTTGTTGTGGAAAAAGTCTGTGTTCCCAGTGGTTACCGTGGTGAAGTGTGACAGTGTGCGTTTAGCCGCGATAAAACTCGAATTATGTAATAATTGCTCTGTAATCGTATTTTCTGTTTATATGCCTACCGACTCAAGAGATAATTTGATTGAGTTTACACAATGTCTAGGTGAGATTAATGCCATTATTGAAAGTCAAAATGTCGAATCAGTGTATTTACTAGGTGATTTCAACGCCCATCCCGGTGAGTTGTTTGCATCAGAATTATTAAGTTTTTGTGCCGATCAGTCTTGGTCGTGTATTGATATGCAGTTGCTACCTATAGACACTTTTACTTTTGTAAGTGATGCACACGGTAGCCAGCGATGGTTAGATCACTGTGTGGTCACTGAAGCTGCGGGTCACTCTGTACTAAGTAGCTCAGTTTTGTATGATACATACTGGTCTGATCATTTACCAATTTTATTAAAATGTAATTTTAATATCTTGAAATCAGTGCGTCCAGTACTTATTTCGAAAATAAAATAAAATGGGGTGAGCGTGACAGGGAACAGATTAGTATGTATCATGATAGCTGTAATTTTAGGTTAAAGGACTGTTAGATTTATTAATTAATATTTTAATTTTACTAAGTGCGGTTGTTATAAGTACTGTTGCTAAATTTTATGAGTACAGTAATTAAACGGTTTTCGCAGTTTTATGAATACGGTACTTAGTACCACTGATTTTACTAGTCATGAGCACGGTTGTTCAATTTTATGAGTACAGTAATTTAACGGTTTACGCAGTGGTATGAGTACGGTACTTAAAATCACTGCGTAGTACATTTTGTTTTTTTTTAGAGAAGGGGTAAGAATGCCAAATGTCCGAGACCGGACCGGCAGTCGGTTCATAGCAGTTCACGAGTGTAGACGGCTTTTAAGTATTGTAATACTAAAGTGCAAAGTGAATAATTATATTCATCCACAATCAAAGTTTACTTTTATTTCTGAACCTAATCCCAATAGTTCAGAAGTGGGATCGAAAAGGATTTTCACGATTCTTCCACGCCTGCAAACGTAAGTTTTGGTTTTTACAAATCTTTATTTTATTTTAGATAATTTACCTAAATTTTCTCATATTTTTTTTTGCTAAATATGAAATTAAACCTTAAGAAGCAAATAATTTTACTTAATAAGTTTGCAATAAGGATTGACTCATAAAGCTATACCTCATTAATTTATTTGAATACCTTTATTGTTTACTGCATTTGCCGTACCTGGGCTACTCCTGGAAGGTGAGTGCGGTTTCTCAGGAAGTACCTACCTTGACAGGGTACTCCCTGGAGGTCGGTACTGCCTGGACAACTATTAAACATAAAAAAAGGAATACATTTGTAATTAGTGTTATTCCTATCCATATTTTTTTAACTCCTTGTTTATTTATTTATTATGCAACTGTATTTACCTTACTGGGTTGTCTTACTGGGGCTACTCCTCTGAGGTAAACGCGGTTTATCTGATTAGTACTTACCTTGCCATGGTACTCTCTGGGGGTGAGTATTGCCTGATTAAATTAAATGTGTAATATCCTTATTTATGATATTTACCTTCAGTTATTTATTTCTTTTTGCATATTTTATTTTCATAATTTAAAATTTTACCTCTTTGCTGTTCCCAAACTGCTTGATATCAGCAAATTAATTATATAGGATGTATTCTCATTTTATTTGTATTAAGTTCACAGAAACGTGACTTTATTTATTGTTGTCATGTTCTAAGCTAAACAATTTAAGCTTCAGATACGATGGATGATCATAATGAAATAATCCGCCAAGGAGAGCCCAGGGCTGAGGGCCGTGATGGTATTCATGCTTTTAACCCAGGAGTACCCAGAGATGAGGGTCGGGGTGTGCAAACAGTTGATGGTCCAGGAGTACCCAGGTCAGAGGGTCAGGATCTCTATCGTAATAGCCCAGGAGTACCCAGGCAGGGTCGGGGCCACGATGTACTTGATTTAACCCGGAGCCCAGGAGTACCCAGGCAGGGTCGGGGCCACGGTATACCTGATTTAACCCGGAGCCCAGGAGTACCCAGGCAGGGTCGGGGCCACGATATACCTGATTTAACCAGGAGCCCAGGAGTACCCAGGCAGGGTCAGGGCCACGGTATACCTAATTTAACCCGGAGCCCAGGAGTACCCAGACAGGGTCGGGGCCACGATATACCTGATCTAACGATGGAACCTATCGGCAGGAACGAGAGGTGCACACGTAATCAAGATAACTCGGGCCAGCGGAGGAGTCGCCGAAGACATCGTAGTTCGTCATCTGAAGAATCCGGTGAGCGATATCATACCTCTTCGAAACGCCCGAGACCGTCTAGGTCACATAATGATTCTTATATTCTAGACAAGGTTTTATCTATTTTGAACCATGTCAGGAGCTCAGATAAACCCAAACTCACTTTCAACTCTAACGTCATTCCCGACTTTGACCCTATGTCAAAAGAACAAACGGTATTAACTTGGTTAACAAAAATTGAAGAGTGTGCGTCCATTTATGGATGGGACGACAGGGAAACGATTCATTATGCCCTTCCAAAATTAACGGGAGTGGCAAAGACCTGGTACCAGGGTTTGCCGTCTGTATTGTTTACTTGGAACGAATGGAAAAAGAAATTGATTGAATCGTTCCCCTGTCGGGAGGATTATGCTGAGCTTCTAACAGATATGTTAGCTAAAAGAGTGCGATACGGTGAATCACTAGAGCAGTATTACTATGCGAAGGTTAATTTACTAAATAGATGCCAAATATACGGGAAGAAGGCTGTAGACTGTATCCTCTATGGAGTTGATGATCGAGCGGTAAAAGTTGGTGCTCAGGCAGCTCAATTTTCTGAGCCTGAACGAGTGCTTAAATATTTCAAAACTGTTAAAGTGGGACAGATTAGAGATAAAGAGTCGCATGACTCATCTAATCGGTTCCGCAATGAAAGAAGGTCTTTTATGACAAGGCCAGGTAGCTCAAAGGATAATCATACGAATACTGGGATCAAATGTTATAACTGCAATGAAATGGGCCATCGTAGTACCAAATGTGACAAGCCAGCAGTAAAATGTACTTACTGTGAGAAGCTTGGACATTTGGTAGAACACTGCTACAAAAACAAATTGAATAAAAGCCAGGGAAAGGATCAAATCCAGGACAAAGATAAAAATGAAAAGCAGGTTGCAAGACTAAGTGTTGATAATCCACATGACTTTAGGATTAATAACCAAAAACCGAATCCAAATTTTGAGAAAAATGCCAATGACAAATATATTTTGGATATTAGGGTTAGTGATTCGACTGTTAAATGCCATGTTGACTTAGGCAGTCAGTGCTCTCTGATAAAAGTAAGTACAGTAAAAGAATTGCAGCTCGATGTTATCGAAGCTGAAAATCTTCCAGTACTGAGAGGCATAGGAGCAAATCTAGTTACACCGTTAGGTATTGTCACATGTGCGGTTGAGGTTCAAGGAATCAGAGAAACGATAAGTTTATATATTGTTGAAGATTATGTAATAAATCAACCCATTTTGCTAGGGCACTCTTTCACTGAGAAACCCGATATAGTTATTACAAAGACCCCAACAGAGCTGATATTTCAAAGAATACTAAATGATAAGATTCCCTTGAAGGTTAGTAAGCAAACTACTTTGCCTTGCAATACCTTAACACCAGTTTCGGTTATGTCAGAATCACGAGAGTCTGGAACTGTCCATGTCAATGGTTCATTGCGTGGCCCAGAAGGTAAGGAATACTATCTACTTTCTGGGCAGTACGAGATCAATCGTGGATGTAGTTCGCTTTTGGTATTCAACGTCTCTTCTGATCTTATAATGATTGATCAAGATTTCTTATTAACACGCGCTAATTTCAAGCAGGCTCATAGTTCGATTCTTAACAGCTGCAGTGTAGCATTCAATGAAACCGAGGTCGATGAATCTGTCAATTGTGGTGAAAGTCTTGATAACGAGGAGCGTCTCAGACTTCAACAACTTTTATCCAAATATGGTGATTGTTTTTCAAAAGGACTTCATGACCTTGGTTACACCGATGTTACAGAGATGGTCATTGAACTGGAAGACTCACAACCAGTAGTCTACCGTCCTTATCGTATGTCTTACGCAGAAAGGGTTCTGGTAAGAAACATGGTCCAAGAAATGCTCGACAATGGCATCGTTAGAGAGTCTTCTTCGCCCTATGCAAGCCCCATTGTTTTAGTACAAAAGAAGACGGGTGAGAAACGACTTTGTATCGATTATAGGGCTTTGAATCGAAAAACGAAAAAGGACCACTATCCTCTCCCTCGAGTTGAGGATCAACTTGATCAACTCTCTGGCAATACTTTGTTTACATCTTTAGACTTAGCCTCCGGGTATTATCAGATCCCCATTGCTGAAAATTCAAAGGACAAAACAGCCTTCGTAACCCCAGATGGCCAATTTGAATATAACCGCATGCCATTTGGTCTTGTCAATGCTCCTTCGGTTTTCCAAAGAACCATAAACAAAATTCTGTCGGAAGCAAAAATTAAATATGCCATTGTTTATATGGACGACATCCTAATACCAGCAAAAACCATCGATGAAGGACTGCATAGGTTGGAAGAAGTATTGCAACTACTCAAAAAAGGGGGACTCTCACTGAAATTGAGTAAATGCAACTTCTTCCAAAACAAAATTGATTTTCTTGGATTCGAGGTGGGCGCTGAAGGTATTCGGCCAGGGTCGCGAAAAAGTGATGCAGTATCGAAGTTCCCACTCCCGCGTAATCAGCATGAGTTAAGGCAGTTTTTGGGATTATCAGGGTTTTTCCGTCGTTTCATCAAAGGTTATGCCCTCATTACCTTACCGTTGACCAATCTTTTAAAAAAGGAAGCACCATGGACATGGAGCGAAACACAGCAGCATGCATTTGAGGAGATTAAAACTTTATTAACTCAACGCCCTCTGTTGGCATTATATGATCCCAAAGCTGAGACACAATTGCACACAGATGCGAGCAAAGATGGTGTTGCAGGAATTCTGGTTCAGGCAAATGTTAATGGAATTTTTCAACCAGTATCTTATTTTAGTCGCAAGACGACCCCCGACGAACGTAAGTTTCACTCTTATGAGCTTGAAACCCTTGCAGTTGTAGCATCATTGAATCGGTTCAGGGTATATTTGATTGGAATCCCTTTTAAGATTCTGACTGATTGTAATGCCCTTAGATTTACTTTGACCAAACGCGATGTGATCCCACGCATTGCGCGGTGGTGGGTCCAACTGCAAGAATACGACTGTTCAATTGAGTATCGCCCAGGATCACGGATGACACATGTAGATGCGTTAAGTCGCAACCCAATTGAGGAAAGCGAAAACGCTTCTCATGTTCTAGATGTTCTGGTAATAGATAATGTTGATCAAGATTGGATAACTACCGTGCAAAGCGCTGATGAAGAAATAAAGAATATAAAACAAGTTCTCAGTGATCCGAATTCTGATCAAATAGTTGATTTTTGCAAAAACTATAAACTAAAAAATGGACGAGTATATCGCATTGTGGACGAAGAGCTAAAATGGCTAGTACCGAAAGGAGTCCGTTGGCAGATACTTCAAAAAAATCACGATGATGTTGGTCATTGTGGATTTGAAAAAACTCTACAGCGAATACAGCAACACTACTGGTTCGCGAAAATGCGTCGTTTTGTTAAAAAGTACGTTACATCTTGCTTAGAGTGCGCACATCACAAAACTCCAGGTGGCAAAAAAGAAGGCGAGCTTCATCCAATAGAAAAGGGTAGTGTTCCCTTCCATACAATTCACGCAGATCATCTCGGGCCCTTTATTAAAAGTAAAAGGGGTAATTGTTATTTACTAGTGATAGTTGATGGCTTCACAAAGTACACTAATATAAAGCCAGTTAAAAACACAAAGTCAGCGACATCATTAAGAGTTCTTAAAGATCACATTAGCTACTTTGGGGTCCCTACTCGGCTCATTACTGATAAAGGCACAAGCTTCACTAGTAAGATCTTCAAAGAATTTGTCGCCTCTTATGGTATTAAGCATATCGAGAATGCAGTTGCGACACCTCGTGCTAATGGCCAGGTGGAGAGGTTTAATAGGACGATTCTCAACGCCTTATCCACCTCTTCCCATGGCGATGATGAAAAAAACTGGGATGAACACATCATTGATATCCAAATGGGTCTCAACACGACAACACATAAAACAACACAGAAAAGTCCGTCTGAGTTACTTTTTGGATTTAATATAACCTGTCGGTCGCAAGGTATATTGAGCACAGTAATTAACGAAACACTAAACGTAGTAAGTTCTGAAGACTTAGGTGAAATGAGACAGGAAGTAAACGAAAAGATTAAAGAACAACAAGTAAAAGATGCACAAAGATTTAATAAAAATAGGAAGCTTGGTAGAGTTTATATTGAGGGTGATCTAGTACGTGTAGAGCGTCAAGTACCGCATGATGGTAAATCTCAAAAACTAGTCGACAAGTATCAAGGACCTTATCGCATAGTAAAACAGCTCCCAAATGACCGATATATTATTGAAGACACACCTCTGACGCGAAAACAGGGTCGTCGTTACGAAACTGTTGTAGCTCTAGATAAAATACAACCCTGGATGATTTTTAATAGGGATCTAGAATCTAGTGAAAACGAATCTTGTAATAGCGATGTAGAAGATTAAAATAGTTATTATCTTGTTTGTTCTAAGCATGTTATAGAACAGATTTATTCATAGTTTAAAGAGTACTAGTAAACAATAAAACATAATTATTATTACCATCACAAAAGCTTGTAAAATTAATTATGTTATTTGAACTGATAATGAATAAAAAGAGTTGCTCGCAAAATACTTACATTTCTATTTAATATCTACAATAAGTACAAAATAATTTTATTTGTGAAGTTAATTTATTACATTCATAAAAAAGGAAGTAATTTTAGATTTACTTAATTTTAAGAATTTCAATTATTTTTTTTTTTATTTTTTTTTCTCTCACCTATGTTTTGTTGTTTAAGTTAACACTAATATAAACAATTGTAAGTAGTTCTTATACATATTTGTAATTAAATATGTTTGAAATATGTTCTTTAAAAATGAAATTGTGTTACAAGTTTAATCATTTTATATACCTTTTTATTCTCTATATTATTATAATTTATTTATTTCGCGAAGGGACTCGCTATGAACAGGATGGCCGAGTTGTTAGATTTATTAATTAATATTTTAATTTTACTAAGTGCGGTTGTTATAAGTACTGTTGCTAAATTTTATGAGTACAGTAATTAAACGGTTTTCGCAGTTTTATGAATACGGTACTTAGTACCACTGATTTTACTAGTCATGAGCACGGTTGTTCAATTTTATGAGTACAGTAATTTAACGGTTTACGCAGTGGTATGAGTACGGTACTTAAAATCACTGCGTAGTACATTTTGTTTTTTTTTAGAGAAGGGGTAAGAATGCCAAATGTCCGAGACCGGACCGGCAGTCGGTTCATAGCAGTTCACGAGTGTAGACGGCTTTTAAGTATTGTAATACTAAAGTGCAAAGTGAATAATTATATTCATCCACAATCAAAGTTTACTTTTATTTCTGAACCTAATCCCAATAGGACATAGACTTTCCTATTGAATTCACCTACTGTGCCGATCAAATGTGTAGTGATCCTACACATAGATTAATATTAAATAAAATGTATGACAGTATTGTGTCGGTGCTTTCTGAGGCCGCAGAATGTAGCTATAATGTCAGAATGAAACGGCGATGTAAATATATTACGGGCTGGAACAGATATGTGCGCGGCGCTCATGAGAAGGCGCGGCTATGTTACCTCATATGGTTATATAATAATAAACCAACCTCTGGTGGGACCTACAATGACATGTGTAATTCTAGACGATCTTTTAAATGTAAGTTGAAATGGTGCCAAAACAATCAACAACAAATAAAAATGAATATTATCGCTGAACACCATGCAAATAATGATTTTAGTAAGTTTTGGAAGTCAACTAATCAGATGAATCTTAGACCGAGTCTTCCCGTGAGCGTGGCGGGAGTTCATGATTCTGGTAATATAGCTAATGTGTTTCGTCGCCATTTTAATTTAAAATCTCCTCTGAGGCCGACGTCGCCAACGATGCCCGATGCTGGGGCCCATGACTTGGAGGTTAGCGTAAGATTTACTGCAGCAGAAATAGCCGCTGTAATAAGGAAAATGGTGAGTGGAAAGTCTCCAGGGCATGATAGTCTCAGCATCGAGCATCTGCGGTACGCTGGATCCCACCTACCAAGAGTGTTATCTTTGTTTTTTAATTTATGTTTAACTCATTCATATTTACCTGATAAATTGATGCAAACTATAGTAGTTCCTGTAATTAAAAATAAAACTGGTGATCCTTCAGAAGTGTCTAACTATAGGCCGATTTCGTTGGCTACCATTATAGCGAAGGTACTGGACAGTCTTATTGACCGGCATTTAGGGGCACACTTGAAACTGGACGATGCACAGTTTGGATTTAGGCCTGGTCTCTCAACAGAAAGTGCTATTCTGTCGCTCAAACAGACGGTCCAGTACTATACAGCAAGGAAAACCCCAGTCTATGCCTGTTTTTTGGACTTATCCAAAGCTTTTGACCTAGTGTCCTATAATAAGCTATGGGTAAAGCTTCAGAATACCAGTGTACCCAGGGAAATAGTGTCTGTACTGATGCATTGGTATGCTAAGCAAAATAATCAAGTAAGATGGGCAGGCACACTCTCGGATGAGTACAAGCTGGATTGCGGGGTGAGGCAAGGGGGGCTTTCCTCCCCTTGTCTTTTTAACTTCTACATCAATGAGCTGATCGAGGAGCTCCGTAGCACTAGGATCGGCTGTCACATAGATGGTATTTGCATTAACAATATAAACTATGCTGATGATATGGTGCTGCTGAGCCCCTCTATCTGTGCTTTGAGAAAGCTTTTGCATAAGTGTGAATCTTATGCGGAGGCACATGGCCTTCAGTACAACCCAGTGAAATCGGAATTAATAGTTTTTAGATCAGGGGCTAAATGTTATGACTATGTACATGAAGTTTTTCTGGGAGGTAATGCGATAAAAAGAGTTACTGAATTTAAGTATTTAGGACACTGGATCACCGATGACTTGAAGGATAGTACTGACATTGAGAGAGAGCGCAGGTCATTGTCTGTACGATGTAATATGTTAGCTCGTAGGTTTGCACGGTGTACAAAAAAAGTGAAAGTGACGTTGTTTAGAGCATACTGTCAGTCCTTTTACACGTGCAGCCTGTGGGTTGACTATTTGCAGAGGGCATACAGTGACCTGAGAGTACAGTACAACAATGCTTTCAGGATGCTGATGGGTCTGCCGCGGTACTGCAGTGCCTCTGGCATGTTTGCTGAGGCCCACGTAGACAGCTTCGCTGCAGTCATGCGTAAGCGTTGCACGTCGGTTCTAGCACGCATGCGTACTAGTTCCAACAGCATCCTGTGCGTATTGTCGGACCGATGGGATTCGCCAATGCTCGAACGCTGGATACGACTACACACAGTCAAATAAAAACGCGCGCGAGTATTGGGGTGTCCAGTAGGTCATGATTTCTATGTTTATGTTTTTTAGTTTTAATGTGTCTTGTCTTGTCATTACTAACATTAGTTATAAGCATTTCTGTGTTACTAACAATTTCTATGGATGTAATATCTGAAAATAAATGAATAATAATAATAATAATAAGTGGACAAGGGCCTTACCCCGCTCTCCTTGGCTAACGAGAACTGGCGCAAACCTAAAGTATTAGACACTAATGACCGCAGGGAGGTATGGCAGAGCAAGGAGCTGCACGGACGCTTTTACCGGGCCTTACATGGAACCGATGTAGATTTCTTAGCGTCCGTATCCTGGCTGCGTTTTGGTGACCTTTTCGGGGAAACCGAAGGTTTTGTCTGTGCAATAATGGACGAAGTTATGATGACGAACAACTACCGGAAATACATTGTGAAGGATGGCACGGTTGACATATGTCGGGCATGCCACCGTCCTGGAGAATCGATCCGACACATTATTTCTGGATGTTCTCGTCTGGCTAACGGAGAATACTTGCATAGACACAACCTTGTTGCCAGGATTATCCACCAGCAACTTGCTTTGAAATACAACCTTGTGGAAACAGAAGTGCCATACTATAAGTATGCGCCCGACCCAGTTCTCGAAAATGGTAATATTTCATTGTATTGGGATCGACCTATCGTCACTGACAGGACTATTGTTGCCAATAAGCCTGTTATTGTGGTGATGGATCGATCGGAGCGTCGCGCAATGATTGTTGATGTAACGGTCCCGCATGACGAGAACCTCGTGAAAGCAGAGAAAGATAAACAATTCAAGTATCTAGATCTGGCTCGCGAGGTTGTCGACATGTGGCACGTGAATACAGCAATCATTGTGCCGATAGTCGTGTCTGCCAATGGCTTAATAGCCAAGAGCCTCGACGAACATCTAAGGAGGCTCTCGCTTGGTAGCTGGATCAAGGGCTTGATCCAGAAGGCAGTACTTCTGGACACGGCGCGCATTGTCAGGAGGTTCCTCTCTCAAGAGCCCTGACCACCGGTAGCTCGGACCCTGTTCCCAATGCCGGTGGGCTACTACTTTTTATATTTTTAAATGTTTTTTATATCTTTTTTTTTTAAGAAATATTTAAAAATGTATTTAGTAAGGAAAGAAAATGAATAAAGGAAATAATAATAATAATTCTAAATATTGTGTTCGTGGGTTTTAACCTTAGTTTTGTTTTAACATGTAGAAAATATGTAGGATTATGTAGTTACGTGTTTTGGAGTGGACCAATGATATTTCGACTGGTTCCCCACGGACCAACCGGATGGCACTTCTAGTTGTGCATATAATTATATATTTTTTTTCAGGTAGTTTGGCAGAAAGTTGTGATTTGTGGGAGATCTGGAGTCTAAACTAATGCTAGGCCTGTATTTTAGAACTCCAGGCCCCCGATCACATCATAGATAGTTATTGTCAACATGAAAATAGTGCGAAATTGGTGACGGTGTGTATATGTATGTATGTGCATGTGTGGATGTGTATTCGGGTGTGTGTGGATGTGTATTCGTGTGTATGTGGATGTGTGTGTGTTTATATAACAATTTATTAGTATGTATACATTAATTGCACAAATAATTATTTTATGGAAATGTAATATATATGTAAATATAAATAGGGAAATATATATATAATTATTTGACTATAATCTTACCTACAAATATATGTACGTAAGTATGAACTGCCTATCCCACTTACTTAGCAACCTCTAATAATTTTTCGGTCTCCGTATAGTTTAACTTCAACAACCATTTGATAATTTTCGTTTTACATTCGATTTTACTGCAATTTGCTATATTTGTAATTTTGTTTAGTTTATTATACAATTCACCTCCACGGAAAAGGAAGAATCTTTGAGCGAAGGAAGTTCCAACCGCAGTCGTCCCACATACTGCAAAGTTTCTCCTGCATAGACCTATGCGTTTTCTCCTTTCTTCGGATATACTCGTATTTGAGTGTTGGAGTAGTGAAGTAAGCAATATATACAGCTGACGTACAGTTAACACCTGTGCTTCCTCATAAAGTGATTAGGTGCTGAAAAGACGTGGTTTTGAAAAGCTAACTTTTAGTATCAACCTTTGGGCTCTTTCTACTGTTATTAATTTTGATTTACTTGCCCCGCCCCAAGTGGTAATGCAGTAGCCAATGATAGATTGCACCAGAGCCTCGTAAACCATCCTCATCGTTTTTTTGTCCGCCACGTCACGGAGTCCTTTAAAAATATAGGTGAGCTTCCGTATTCTTTTAGATAAAAAATCGATGTGGTTTTCAAAAGTTAGATTTGAGTCAATTTCAACTCCAAGGTACTTATTGCTTTTTGTAGGATTAATATTGGGACAATTACAGTTTGGGGTTGGAGGAAAATTACATTTATGCGCATGGATATTGTAAGTACGGCGATCGGCAAGTTCAATTTGATTGCGAATACTGAATAAAATGTATTTGGTTTTATCTTCATTTAAGGTGAGGGAGTTTGAGAATAGTTAGTGGCACACAGTGTTAAAACCATTTTGCGCGAGATTAAAAAGCTCATTCCACGAGTCAGCGAAAAAGGTTAGGGCAGTATCGTCTGCATAGACGGATATGCGGCAATTCTTGATGTTAAGGGAGCAGAGCTCGTTTATGTAGCAGAGAAAAAGAATGGGACCCAATATGCTACCCTGTGGCACCCCAAATTCAACTGACAGTTCGTCACTAATTTGTTCTCCAATTTTAACCGATTGAGTTCTATTACATAAATAATCCGTGAGTAGACTTACTCACGGATTATTTATAGTGGAACACCTCGAATGCCAAGATCTTCCAGTTTTTGCACAAGGCGGGGTACAGAAACCGTGTCAAAGGCTTTTGCCAGGTCGAGAAATATGGTCAAACATTTATTGTTACTATCTAATTTATTTACAAGAAGGTTAACGAGATCAAGTACTGCGTTGTCAGTTGAGCGGCCGGCTCTGAAACCGTATTGTGTATCAGAAAACAGGTTGTGTACTTCTAGATATTTTGTAAGCCTTTTGTTGATTATGCTCAAATATCTTTGATAGTGTCGTTAGAATCGCAATTGGTCTATAATTGTTGACGCTGCCTCTGTCGGCCTTATATATAGGATGTACCACAGCTCTTTTTAATGCGAGGGGAAATACTCCCGAATCAAAACAGCGATTTATTAAGTTGGTTAGAACAGGTGATATAAAAACGGATATTTTCTTTAATACATCAGCACTAATCTGATCCCAGCCAGGCGAGCAGTCACTTTTTAACAGTTGAAGCGTTCTTTCAACTTCTTCGATGTCCGTGGGTAGGAGAACGAAAGAGTTTATTGGGGGCCCAGAGACTTTATTAATGCAAGGAATATGTGGGGGAATCATGTTTGATAGTCGTTTTCCAATATTTGAGAAGTATTCATTAGTACTGTTTATTGATTCTTGAGGGGTTTTATGCGTAGTTAATAGTTGTAGGGGTAGCTGCTTTTTATTATTATTGTTGGTGATTGTTTTAATGGTAGACTAAAGCTTTTTAGAATTATTTTTAGACATTAGTCGTTGATTTTGCTCATATTGTTTTTTTTAATTTTTTTAGGAGGTTATTGCAATAGTTCCGGTACCGCAAGTAGGATATCTTCAGAATGACGTTATCATTATTAGTTTTTAACTTTTTATGCATTCTGTCTCTGGTTCGGATGCAGCGTAACATACCTGTAGTTATCCACGGTTTAATTATAATTTTATTTCTAGGGATTAGTCGTTTTATAGAGTTATTTGCGATTAATAATTGAATAATGGTAATGAAATTGTTCATAGCTGTATTTAAATTTGTTTCCTGATACACTTTGTCAAAATTTAAGTGTCACATTCTGATTTTAATTTATCTATGTCTATTTTAGAACTTGTTTTCATATTCATGGATTTAGGTTTAGCCACATGGGTTTTTATACAGAATAAAACTGCTTCATGATCCGTGATACTAGTACCCAAAGAAAACGTAAATGCTTCTAACTTGGTTTTAAGTATTACATGGTCTAAGCATGTCTTATCTCTGGTGGGAGTATTGATAGCAGGAAGCAGTCCATGGAAGGCGATGGTCTCTAGATACGAGGCAGTCGCGGCACCGTTTCCCAAGAGATCAATATTTATATCACCGACTACAATGATATTTTTAAACGACGACACGGACATTAGCAAGTTATCGGTTATGAAATGATTCAAAGAAGGTGTCGAGTGATTTAAAACTAGGGGGGGGGGGGGCTATAAATTGCGATTAATATTGTATAATTTTTTATTTTTATCATCAAACAATTAGCTTCTGATAGGAAAGGTTCTTCCACAGTGCATGTTAAATTATTATTAGTGTATACGACTATGCCATCGTTTTGGTTGTAGTTATCATTAGTTTTATGAGAGTTATATCCTTGGAATGGTAAGTTAATGACACGCGATAACCAGCATTCGGGAAGCGCAATGATATCGCATGATAACTTCAGTCTCTCGAGTAAAACGTGTAATTCTGGAAAATTACAGTAAAGACTACGTATGTTTTGCTGTAGAACCTTTAGGTAATGCGTAGGGTTTTTGAGATATGAGTTGCATTGCTCGGGTTCACATGTGATATGGACAGAAATATCGAATTGGTCGATGTCGTTCATTAGGTTACTTGTAGTATCGAATGTTGTAGTATATTAATTTAGGTGAAGATAATTTTGGCGTAAATGACATAAAATATGGTAGCTGTAGTCTATTCCGAGATGTAGGCAACGGATAGATATACTCGTACATGGCATTGGTAACGCATTTTTTAGATAAAAGTCGCGAAATCATTTTAAATTTTATAAATGTGCTTGGAATATTATATGTATTTATTGTACATATATAAGTAATTATTTCATTGCATTGCCTAGGATAGTAGTTGTATGTAATACTATTTATACTATGAACTGTAGAAATATAGGTTGGCACATAAATATATTTATTGAGTATGTAGGAAAAACTGTATGTATGTATTGCGTAGATAAATATTTTATTTTGTAGTTTAGAATGGCAGTTGTATGTTATACTAGATAATATAAAAATGTAGGTTGATAAAAAAATGTATATTGCGCATGTGCATAGAGTTTTACATGAAATCTTATGCGAATGACAACGAGTTGAGAGTTGAAGTTCAGAATACGATTTATAATATTCACCACAACACTTTATTAAAGGTTACTAGAAATGAATTCGTTAAAAGAATAAATTTGTGTATCCAAGAGAATTTCGAGCAACTAATTAGTTAGTTAACCATTTTTTGTAAATAATTAAATTAATTTAAGATTTCCTGGTTTTCCTTTTATTTAATTCATCATGAAATCTCTCTAACGATCGATGCAATAAAAGTACAGGGTATAATTTTTTCAGATTTTAGCCTGTTCGATTCCCGGGTGTGGGAGAAGAGAATTTTCGAAAATCTTTGAATGCAGTTTGCTTTCTATTCAAAAATAAAGGAATGTTTCCTTTGAGTAAAATTTTCTATCTGCAGTATTAAGAGTACTTTCCCTCCAGGTGGCATCCCTCAAATTGAGGTACACTGCAAAGGGCGTATAAAATGTAACCTGATAACAAGAACTAAATATTAATATGTCTGTCTTTTTCAGCTGAAGCTCAGTGTAGCACTGAAAATTTTAAATCGAGGTTGTCCAATTCAAATGTTCTTTCTTTAACGTGTTGTTAATGCCTAATATGGTGTCAGGGTTTTTACTCGTATGCTGCCCATGGGCCTCAGACTTGCGAAGACGAAGACGAAGAAGAAGACTTCGCCGAAGATACCGCGGCCTCGGCGCAAGGGCTAAGAAGGAATATGGGTGGTTTTTACTCAGTAGAAGTCTGACATTCCCTTACACTCTGCCCAAGAGCGGGACCCCGTTATTTGATGATTTCCTACCCCAAAAAAAAGGCATGCTGGTTTCTACACGATGTTTTCCTTCGCCGAAGTAAGTGATAATTATACAATGCACACATGAATCTGAAAATCAGAGGGGTTCGAACTCGGGTTCTAATGCCAATTAAAAATATGCTTACCATTGGTCGAAAAATCATCTCTAGAATTGTGTATGACTCCTGTACACTCAGGTATGCATCATAGATTATATTCCAGTAATCCTCTATTTCTGATTACGCCGTGTTTCTTGAATTTTGGACTTTTGATCCACACACGAAGAATTTTCTCCAATAATTTCAACACTATTAAAGGATAGACAACGTCAGTATCGAAAACCAAACTAGCGTAAAGAGACGAATAATCAAGAATCCTCATAACAAAAATAAAACCGAAGCATACGATGAAAGTAATACAAAAAATATTTAGGATGCCAAATAAAGTCCAGTCCCAGACCACGATTCCTCTGAGTTCTTTGCCATTTATTTGTAAGACCCGAGCACGTATTGAATTTTCGAGAGCAACAAGATATTGTAGTCACTGTGCACGATGTTTGAGAAGGTGTTTATTAAATCCCCGATTAAGAAGAAGCTGATGTCAGTAGTCATGCTCAGCGAAAATAGGAAGCTGCGAACCCTCCAATTATATCCATTCCGGATAATGAACGCGATCAATTCACCAAAACAAGCACATCGGTATAAGAACATGCAAGCCACTTGGATAAAGTTGCAAAGATTTGTATTAGCAGTGATAATGTTGTCACGAATAGAATACTTCGATCGCAAGAAAACACTTTGCATCAGATTTAATGGTCTTAGTACTGATCTTAAATCTTCTCCAATCACATTATCTACAAGTATTTTGCCAGACGATAGCGTGAATATATTTTCTGGAAAAACATCGTTCGTGTTTGATTTCAACAATTTTTTCAAAACGAGAACATGTTTGTTAAACTAGTAGTTGAATGTCAATTTATTGATCAATCAGCAGTGAAGTAATTTTCCTTTATAAGAAGTATTCATATTAAGTACAGTAGAATCCGTTTATTATGACTCCGCCTATATTGACCAACCGGTTATTATGACGTAATTGCACTACGAAGTTTGGTTTTCATATAAAATTCTTTATAAAAAAGTCGGATATAATGACTTCCCTTATAGTGACATGTCGCTTATTATGACCCATTTTTAATAAATTATGTGCGGTTATAATGACACAATAGTATTAGAGACTGTTTTTAGAATAAAATAAAAAAACAAAAGCAGACAAAAATTACAGATTACTTACAGTAAAAAATA
Organism: Diarsia brunnea; assembly: GCA_949774965.1. Classification (NCBI taxonomy): domain Eukaryota; kingdom Metazoa; phylum Arthropoda; class Insecta; order Lepidoptera; family Noctuidae; genus Diarsia; species Diarsia brunnea. The sequence continues at coordinate 18,101,253 of OX459007.1, forward strand.
CACTTGTGTATGTGTTATTATAATAATGTGCTGATTACGTGCAATTTTGATTTTGATTTAATATGTACGGATACATATGTAATTACTATGTTACAGTATTAAAATACTTAAGTACATACATATTTACATAAAAAAGGTTTTTCATTTCACATAACGCTTTGTATGACGTCCGCTTATTATGACGTGTTTGTCAATTCCTTTCGATGTCATTATAAACGGACTCTACTTTATAAGTTTCTTATCTTTCAGTAGCGTCATTTATAAAATTTTATATTTTGTTTGTAACTGTTGCTACACACACATACACACAGTCATATACGTATAATCAGTGGGTATTAAAATTAGTTATGACCGAGGTGTAAACTATCGAATGAGGTGAACCAACGTACAAGTGGTCTGATCAAATCTAATAAAAGCAAGGAAATAATACACTTCATCATTTTCATATCACGTCTATTTTAATAATCAGTCATTATTGTAATAATCAGTAATAATATGTTTACAAAAACACAAACTGTAATAACACAATAGTATAAGTAGTTATAAAGCTTGACAGCTCTAGAGGTAGTTCGGCGTCTATGATGAACAAACCGTACGCACTCATCTTCTTGAAAAATACCTCTCGTACACGTTGGATGTTCTTACAAACTTGCCGGTCTAAAACAAATTAAAACATTATCAAAAGATTTTTATTCGGTCAAAACGGTAACCGGTTTTTACTGCCGGCAAAACCCAGAAAAACAACTTATTACATACAGGCATCGACTGATGAACTGGTAACCGAGAGAAGCAGATACTGGTAGACGTGGCGACGCCTGGAGGAGGCTTTTGTCTGGCTGTGGACATCTTCTAGCTGAGGCGAGGATGTTGTTGTGTATCGACCATTTGTCGTCTCTTCATCGGCATATAATTAGGAATAAATCATGTAGCGCACATATGCATCGTCATCATCACTCTCCTGCCCTTATCCCAATTTGATTGGTTACGGCGAAGCATGGCTTTTTGTTCCATACTTCTCTACTACTCGTTCTTTCTTGCCATACCATCTTTCACACGGTCCATCTGTCGTTTCTTTTATGAATCAAAAACAATCTTTGAAATATTTTTGTATCAAGAGTCCAAAAATACCAACCATAACAATGTCTTGACTTAAGCATTACACAGGTGCTCTGAACATCTCTCATGGCTGCGTAGAATCCCTCACAGTGGACGCTCAAGCAAATAAGTAGAAATATATGTTTGATGGTATTTAATTGATATGCAATTAGCAGAAGGATGTGCTGCAATGGAAACATCATAAATATTTTTATTATAACATGCCTGTAATCCCCGAAAGTTTAGGCAGAGCTGTAAGTACCTGGCAGTACGCCAACACATCACCTGTTATGTGTTTAAGTCCCATATGATAAAGGACGACTACCGGGCATATATCAAGACGTGGCTGTCGCTGAAAAAATCCTGAATGAAACATCCAATAACACTTTGACCTGTGAATCGAATCCAGGTCCCTTTGCTCAATAGCGTTTCCGCCCACTAGAGCAACAAAGCGGTTAATTAAGTAGTTAGTAATAGGAGGTCGTTAATAATGATTGATGAAAACAGTTCTATAGTTCTAGATTGTTTAATTGTCCATAATTTGTTTCGATGTTGTACTATTGAACCCAATGATGGACTGGCAGATAGTGCTTTGTGGCAATAAATCCGCCTATGCACCAATTATAATTACTAATGATTAGTATGAATTTATAACAAATAAATTACTAATCCGACCACTTTTTTTTTTTTGGGGATGGGAAATCATCAAATAAATCCTTCCACTCTGGGTAGAGCGGTAGGGAGTGTCAGACTTCTACTGAGACTAAAAACCTTCCATGTTCCTTCTTAGCCCTTGTGTCGAGGCCGCGGTGTCTCTTTCGAACAACCCGCAGCCCCGACGGGGTAATCCGACCACTTACACTCATTTCACGTTTTGCAATAAAATTCCTTAAGATAGTCACCACCATTGCGAGGTTCTTAAAATTGAAGTAAACTGCTAATATCACGTAAAATACAATCTGAAACAATGTTACTTATTATAGTATGGTAAAAAAATAATATGCAATAAATAATAATTTATTGCATAATTATGTTTTTTTTCTATTAATATTTAAAAATTTAAAATTTGCACAGAAATGAATAAAAGACATAATATCGTACCAGGTGTCGACAAGTTTTCTCTATTATCATGTAGGTATCTACAATGTCCAAGTAAACATCAAATATTGTGTTCCAATATTCTTTGCATTCTGAACATTCAGCGTTTTGAGAGTTATCAACTATTTTAATCCAATTACAAAGAATTTTTTTAATTATTTTCAAAGATAGCAAAACATACACAACTAACACTTCGAAAGCTATCCATGCATAAAAAGCTGTTACGTCGACAGTATCCAAGTCAAACACCAACCAAACATTAGCGATGAATGCTATATAAAAAATATTTAAAACAAAAACCCAAACCCAGTTGCAGATAATGAAACTTCTAAGTTCGCCGCTATTTATCTGCAGAACTCTGAGCATGTGTTGGATTTTCAAGACCAACAAGATATTGTAGGAGCTGTGAATGATGTTTGTGACTGTGGTCATCAAATCTCCGATGAATAACGCCACAATTTCAAGGGTAAGCATCAAAGAGTAGAATGTACTGTAATCCCCCCATTTACGATGACAATCTTCTATCATAAAATTCACCCATTCATATAATAGGACACAACGATATCCCAACATGATAAATACCCGTATAAAATTATAAATGTACGTATTGGAAGAGATTTTATTGTGACGAATAGAATACTTCCCGCAGAAGGAAAGGCCTTGCATTAGATGTAACGGTCTTAGTACTGATTGTAGATCTTTTTCAATCACGTTACTGCCAAATATTTCGTTACATGAGATAGTTGGTATGTTTCCGGTGTAAACAGCGTTTTTGTTTGATTTCAAATAGTTTTTGAAATACGCCATGTTTGCTACGTGACAGTTTAAACTCAATTAAAGGCTCAGAATCAATCGATAGGCAATCCATTAAATTCTACTTGACGAAGTAGCATTCATATTAACTTGTATGTTTTTGATATTAATTACATAAAAACATAACAATTTGTGATGTCGTCAAATACTTTTAACAACCTATACCAAGTATTGAACACACATACTTAATAAAAGGCAAAAACGATTTTTATTACAAAAACACAACCTGTAATAGCACAACAGTGTAAGTAGTAATGAAGCTTGATAACTGTAGGGGTAGTTCTGCGTCTATGTCGAACAAGCCGCACGCACCAACCTTTTAGAATGATGCTTTCTGCACACGCTGGATGTTTTTGCAAACCTTACGCTCCATATCTAAAACAAATTAGAAGCACGCTGTTCAATGCGGATTCTTACACCAATTGTTACCGGCAGATTTGCTAGAAACAAGTTGAAGTTAGAATGTTACTTGTTATTACTTTAATTATAACTTCGTGGATCATTATTTTTTTTTTGTCTCTTCATTGCCATATTAATAATTTGCGAAAAATCTGGATATCAATAATATTTAGAAGAATTGCTTAAAGAGGCCCTTTTAGACCCTCTGAAGCATTTTTCAATATTAAAGCTCTGATAAACTACTAACCAGAACATTGTCTTGACTTGTGTAGAACACAGGTACTCTAAACATCGCTTATTGCTGCATAGAATCAATACAAATGAAAAACTATAAGCCACAAACATTTGAACGCACAACCGACCAGACCCGGAATAACTACGGAATTCCTCTTAACTAAACTACTAGTACTAGTAAAAACCGCGGTTGGTTCATCATAGACGCCGAGCTACCTCTTCAATTAGCAACCTTTATAACTTCTTATTCTGTTATTTTATTGCAATCTGTGTATCTATAACGAGAATCTGCAGAAAATGTCTGTTTTTTGCATTTCTTGATGTGTATTAATTGATTAATTTATTTATTAAAACTTTATGCACTAGTAAAAAACCGTAAAAAATACAAGGACCTACTTAGTTTTTCAACCACGTGGTGAGCAACAACAGCGTGTACCAATAAGTTTAATCTTCAGTTATGTCGAGAAGCAATAATTAGCTGTCCCATATATTTTGGCAAGTGTGCAAGTTTAGTAGCTATAAATATGACCACACCGTTCTCATACATATTGTGTACTAGCTGATGCTCGCGATTTCACCCGCGTGGATGTCGGTTATCGGTGAGAGTCAAAATGGCGGGTGTACCATAGCGAATCAAATTATACTACTTACCACAAAAATGTACCTAAAATGTACTATTCTGTACCTAGCTCTAAAAAATCTGTACCTCCTTCAGAACGGAGTTATTTCAAAATTAAGATACACCAGCCATATTGATATCAAAATGGCGGGTGTTCTGTAATATTTCATTATTAAACAATTACCCATAAATTATAATTACACCAAAAAAATGTACCTATAAAGTACCTCAAGTAAAAACAAAAATCCTAGTTCCTTAGAAATACTACAACCGTGTCTTGTGTTTATGTAAACACAATAATAACATAACATCACGCCGCATTTCAATATTTCGTGATAATTATCGTGTTACATGACTGGCGAAATGTGGGTGTTCGATTAGGTACGCCTTTGCCTAACCATTTTTTTTTGGGCGGGTGGAAAATCATCAAATAACATTCTCTTTCGCTCTGCCCAAGAGCAGAGCGAAAGGGAGTGTCAGACTTCTACTGACTAAAAACCACCCATGTTCCATCTTAGTCCTTCATGTCGAGGCCGCGGTATCTCTTGCGAACAACCCTTGAACCTATTGTCTTCGCTAATTTATTTATTAGCTGATCTTTTGTTTATTTAATATAGTCGTTAGTAACTTTGATCTCAAGTTTGTCAGTTCTCTTTCAAAATCTTTCTTTATTCATTGCTAAATGGGCCTGCTAAGTATGCCTGATGCAATGAATTGGAGCTCTATGATAGTATGATGGAACGAGTGTGCCCAGACTAGTACTCTAGCTTAGAAGGCTGATGGGTTAAATGTGGAACAATCCGCAGCCCGCCTTTGCCTAACCCTTCGGGAATTCCAGGCGTGATTTTATGTTACGTTAGGCATAAACACAAGACACGGTTGTAGTATTTCTCAGGAACTACTTTCCTCGACAAATAGGCAAAAAAAAACAACCAATATTATAATGTTACTGAGATTATCGCGTTCAACCAAACAAACGTACTCTTCAACTTTACAATATCACTATAGATATGTATCTGAAAAAAGAATATTAACGTATTACAAAGTGACTTGCTTATCGATTGACTTCAATTCAACAATAATTGGTCTAAAAAACTAAAGTGGAACTGGGACTAAAAACTAAAGTGGAACTGGAACTATAAGCCGCTTAAACGTTCAATATACTGATTTCTGACATGCTTGTATATTTAAAAAAAAAAAGAAAATTTAACAGAAAAGCTATAGTTGAGAATTTACAAACAAACTCCTCTAACGAAACACTGAATAACGTGATCCACAAAGATTTACAATCAGTACTCAGACCGTTGAATTTGATGCATAACTTGTTCATCTGTCGAAGTATTGTATCCGCGACAATATTATACTTGCTCATAGTTATATTTATAATTTCGTCAAAATATTTTTTACGCTCATATTTCGTTTTGCCTATTTGTATAATTCGATTCTTAATTTTGACAAATATAAAAAGAGGAGGAGTTACAGTTTCTTCTTTTTTTTCACTAGTGATTTTCTCGTATTTTTGATCGGTGATTTAATGAACAGCGTCGCGAACATCATGCAAAGTTACTACAATATCGTGTTGGTCTTGAAAATCCAACACGTGTTTAAAGTCCTTCAATTCGAACGACATGAAATAAGAGGTTTAGTCGTCGGTAACTGGATTTGGGTTATCATTCTAAATATTGTGTTCGTGGGTTTTAACCTTAGTTTTTTTATTTTTTACAACTTAGATGTTTTCGATCATATTACGATTTACGCCTGCATTATATATGATATGAATATTGTTTATGCTTTTTCACTTATAAAATTATTAGAGAAACTGCTTCGTGTTTGGATTGTAAAAGTTCAAAACTCAAGCAACAGCGAATATTCCGAAAGAGAAGAATATTGGAATGTAATGTTTGAGGTTTACCTGATCATACAAGATATTTACAAGATTATAGAGTCGACGTTTCAACAAATGGTTAGTCATCATCTTCCTGCCCTTATCCCTTTCTATTTGGGATCGGCGCAACACGTTTTCTTCTTCCATTCTTCCCTGTTACACGTCAAGGTGGCATTTATTTCTTTCTCATTCATATCATTCCTTAAACAATCCATCCATCTTTTCTATGGCCTTCCTCTCCCTCTCCATCCATCAATATTTGTATCCATCACTTTTTTAGTCACATGCGTTTCATCCCTCCTCATTACATGATAAAAGAAATAAATACAAAAATGTAGTTTAACAAGAAAGTGTAAAGTAAAACAAGAAAATAGCACAAGTATAAAATAATAATATGTAGGATTATGTAGTTACGTGTTTTGGAGTGGACCAATGACATTTCGACTGGTTCCCCACGGACCAACCGGATGGCCCTACTAGTTGTGCATATAAGGATGGTATTGCAAGATCTTTCCCCATGGCTCAGTCAGTTCAATTGAATACCCTAAGATGAAATCTCATTACGTAATATAATAATATAATCCTCCTTACCGATTCCGATATCGGCGACTCTTTGTATTTTTTTAATGGGTAGGAAATCATCAAATACCTCCTCCCGCTTTCGGTAGAGCGGAAGGGAGTGTCAGACTTCTAGTGACTTAAAACTACCCATGTGCCTTCTTAGCCCTTTGTGTTCTGGTGCTGCGGTATCTCTTTCGAACAACTCACAGCCCCGGCACCCTACGAACGGCGACCATTTGAAGAAATTTCCTTGCGCGTTATAATATATAACTGGACATTTGCAAGGGAGTGTTTGTGTTTTGTCTGGAAGTGTTATTGGCTTTTTCCATCAGGGATAATATCAGTAATAGCCACGGAGTCTGGATTTGTGCCCGGTTGATGGCAATAGGCTCGCCCCCTATTACATGGGACTTAAACGTCACTGGCGAAATGTGGGTGTACTATTAGGTACACCTCTGCCTAACCCTTCGGGGATTACAGGCGTGATGTTATGTTATGTGTGGACATTTGCTTTTAAATTCCCGGTCACAGCTAAAGCAGTAGAGTTGATCGCTAGAGTTATAGGTGTAGGAGCGTATTTGGCGCTTTTCGTTCAATGTATCGAGTCGCTGTCTTTCAAAGGATTTTACATTTTGGTAGACAGTAGTGCGCCAACACGACCTTTGCAAGCCTTTACCAACAGGTCTAATCAATAGCCAAAGGTACCTCTTGAGCACATCATTGTAGCGGGAATGTTGATCGCCATGACCACATGCCGCCGCAGTACGTAAATGCACTATGCGTTTGGACACGCCGTATTAAACCATTGTTTCAGAATTTCAGCTGAAAGACGTCCACTACTGGACATAGGCCTCCTCCAAGTGTCACTACATTGACCGGTCCCGTGCATCTCGCATCCAACAGATCCCCGCAACCTTCACCTGGTCATCGGTCCACTTAATGGGAGGCCTTCCAAGGCAACGTCTTCCGGTTCGCGGTCGCCACTCCAGAACTTTTCGTCCACGACAGCCATCCGTTCTGCGAGCATTGTGCCCTGCCCATGGCCACTTAAGTCCGGCAATTCTTCGGGCTACGTCGGTAACCTTGGTTCTCATGCGGATGTCTTCATTTCTAATTCGATCACACAAGGAAACTCCGAGCGTGGCCCTCTCCATTGCCCTTTCGGTGACTTTAAGCCTTAAACCGTTGTTTATTATGTACCTTTTATTACGTTTACGTATTTCATTATTTTTCATTACAATATCCCGGTCTTTGACAATGATCAAGAGGACGTTTAAAATCGAAGTAACCACTGTGTTTATACTATATGAATATAATGCGATTTGTACACAATTTTTTAACAAGGTCTGAATTTTCAGATTGTATATTATACTATATTAACGGCTTACCTGAGTCTGCATAATGAAGCATTGGTTTTAAGTTTACGAAGTGAAACCATGATAGTAAGTATTCGGATAATTCAACTGTTGTACCAAGCTTTATACTTAGTTATTCTGAGTTAGCACAGTACGTTTTCGTTTATTATTTTCTCTTAATTTTTAACCTATTTTGCACTATTCTTTCCATATCGTCTATTTATTACATCTGTGTGACCATGATGTTATTTTGGGAAGAAATCATTAAAATAACTGTAGAACTCGGAAATATGCAGAAACGTATTTTATTCGTAAACTTTACACAGAACAACAAAATAGCTGGCAGAGACAGTAGAAAAATGTTACGAACATAATGCACTTATATTAGCAGTAAGGCTAACAGAAAATGTAACAATATATGCGTTCTCATTTACTAACACTCCCCCTAGAACGCTCTCTAATACATCATAAATTGTTTTGCAAGTAAATAGTTGGTTGTAAATTTTTAGCTACCCTGTTACAATCATTAACAAATAATTGTCCCACTGCTGGGCAAAAGCCTCCCTCATAGCCGTTCACGCTTCCCTCTGTGTGGTTTTCTCCGTCTAATTCGTCATAAACGCTTCTAGATCGTCACGCCAGTTTAACAGTATTTAAGTTTTGGGGGGTGGGAAATCATCAAATAACCCCTCCTCGCTCTTGGGCAGAGCGAAAGGGAGTGTCAGACTTCTACTGACTAAAAACCACCCATGTTCCTTCTTAGCCCTCGGTATCTCTTGCGAACAACCCGCAGCCCCGACGGGAACAATATTTAACCTTAACCTTAATTGAACGCTGCAACCAATGTTTTGTGATTTTTGTTTATGCTATTGAATAAAAATACTATTGATACTATTTCAGCGTAGCATTCGAATATTTGTAACTGAATCATGGAACATGAAGTTTATCATTCTACTCATATGCTTGAGCGTGGAATGTGAAAGATTCTATGCAGCAATGAGAGATGTTCAGAGTACTTGTGCCTTACTTCTGAAGTCAAGAAGTTGTTCAGGTAGAAACAATACTGACACAAAACACATACATAATATCACGCCTGTAATCTCCGAAGGGTTAGACAGAGGTGTACCTAATAGAATACCCATATTTCACCAGTTATGTTAAAGTCCCAAGTAATAGGGGGTGGGCCTATTGCCATCAAGCAAATCCAGACTCTGTAGCTGCTCTCTCAAAATCTCAATAACACTTTGCCCACCTGGGAATGGAACCCAGATACGCATGCTCTGCAGTCGCGCTTCCGTCTTCGTAGTTATTAGAACAGTACGTGAACAGTATGAACAAATAGTGACACATAGTGTTCATATGCCGTGAATAAAATGAAATAATTGATGAACTTTCCTGTATTCTTAGCATATTGGTCGTCATTTTAGTCAAAGTTTTTAGATAATGTCGCCTTGTTTTAATAAACTCCTGTCTCATACCGTTTCAGATCCAGAAAAAATGTTTTTCAAGAACATACTACGTGTACAGAAAGCATCATTCAAGAAGATGAGCGCGTGCGGTTTCTTCATAATTGACGCTGAGCTACCTCTACAGTTGGCAAGCTTAATAACTTCATACAGCATTGTTTTATTACAGTTTCTTTACTTGTAATATAATTGTCAGTTTTATTTAATCTTATTTGTTCATTTCTTTCCAATGTAAGAAAATCATCCCACAATGAAGTTAGAAAAAAAATTTTTTTTTTTTTTGCTTCAGTGCGAAAAACGTATCATCGAATATCGTTTCTTCGAAAACCGGCTCCGAACTTCGCTGTACAGTTTTTCGATATTAAATCGTGAATATCATACTGCGAAGCCTTGTTTAATCGAGGTCATTATTACTGTACTCAGTAAGAAGAAAACTTACATTGATTGATATAATAATAACAATAAAACGTTTATTTCGGACGTAGGTAGTCCATATATGTACAGTATGTACTGTTAGTAACACTTAAACCTTACAAAACTAAAAAGTAGAAGTAAACTATAAGTACATTGATTTTATTTTACAAAACAATACCTACATTTCTTAAAAATTAGAGAGCGCCATTTGTCATGATTATAAAGTGTTAAGGTACAAATTGGAGATGATTAAACTTGAGGTTAATACAAAAACATGACCAATTTATTCTTGTTATTTATTAATAAATGAAAAATTAAAGGTACAACCATCTACAATTAAACAAAGTAAATCATTAGAAAAAAACAGTACATCTGTACTATTTTTTTTTCTTTTCTGTATTATTTGCCACACCTCTTAAAAATATAAGTAAATCCATAGCATGATTTGTTTCACATAGTTTCGAAAGTGCATGTGAACGATCTCTCAGTTTTTTCGGGGTGGTGTCCTAGGAATACACGAAATGACTTTTGCTATAGCATGGTTGGTAGCAGTTTGCTTGTTCATTTCCCAAATAGTCTACGATGCCAACCTCATTTTTATTTTGAGTTATGGGCAATCGCAGTTCGTATTTGAACTTTGAAGTATTATTACGGACTTTGCACGTAAGTTTTCCCACATAGTACGTTTCAAACCACTCGGTAATGCTGCTCGCTTCTTCTGGTAGTACACTTTCTTTAAGAGTTTTTAATGCGTCAGGAATTTCTTCAGGCGGAAGATAGGCCAGAGCAATTAAATTTCGTAATTTCAGTGAGAAGTCACTGTCACTGCCATAGCGCGAAGCAAACCCAGATCGATGGATTTGCCTCCACACATTTTGACCAAAGTGAAATAATACATTATAAACTACGTTCTCTTACGTCCGAAAGCCTCCTCTATCTGGGAACCGCCTCCAATGTAGTTGTGACAGGGTTAAAGAGATCATGATGTGACTATCATATCAAAGGTGTCCGCAATTTTGTTTAAAATATTCTATTAATGGTTTCATCTAGAGGGTTTGTTGATTTTTTTGTTGTCGATTTCAGCAGTTCTTTTTTAATCTTGCAGTTGTCCATTTGAACTCAAGCTTCTTTTCCTTACTACTCGTTAGTGATGGCTACAGATAGAATGTATTGCTTGGTGGATTATTAAAGGTGTCGGCGAGACGTTGACATTGGACGGAAAAGTATCAACTCTGGCTGAGATAAATTATTCCACAAACTTTCATGTCTCGTATTTTTTTGTCGTATTTTCGGCTGGGACTAATACTTCTCTATATTCGTCTTCACTTTTTCATAATAGGTAGGGACTTTTTATTGATGATGAGAACGAATGTGTATATAAACGTTATTTGATCAGATTTGATGAAGAATCAGGCAAAATATTTAATACAAAGTGGTAAAATTTCATTATCTTAAACGGTCCTGACTACTTAACTCGCAACTATTTGTTTCAGTATCTTAACAACTATAGATATTGTAATCATGATTAATAACGTGTTTTTTTAGTACCCACATACAATCGATTCCAGAAATTGTTTGCTTTTAGGAAAATTAAGGAAGTTTAGGACTAGTCGTTTAAACCAAGCGTTGGCATTAGCTGAAGAATCGTGTAAATATTACCCAACAAAAATGTTGCTCAAGAATCATATACAAAAGGAAGTTCAAAAAATGTTTTATCCATTCAACGTACTGCTAACTCTGTTTTTCTCTTCAAAATACCGCATACACGATAATTATATTACTACTAGCGATAGAAAATCCCTCATACCACGTTTCGTTTGTGTTTGTTGGATAGTTGCTGCCACAATCTATCGACTATATCGTCAAGATATCCACCGTTTTGTCCACGACGGTAATCGTCTTGTTGTGTTGTTTCTTTCATTTTTCTTTCCCACATCTCGTTCTCTTACTTTTATTATAACGTTTGTTCTTAACATCATTTATGACTACAACAATGTGATGTTCATTGTGTTGATTCAGATTATACATAAAAACATTGATTTTAGTAAGAGTGTCCGTAGTTTCATTTTGTGGAACTGGATCTTGGTATCGACTGTTTTAAGCATTTTTATGCTCTCTTTCATTATTTTTGGTGCAACATCTCGTTACTTTGATGTTATAAACTGTCTTGTTGAATTAATATTCATTAGTTTTGAGATTGATTACATTTACGCTATTCGAGTTCTCATATTGCTGATTAAGTATGTTGATGTATGGATCGATAATGTCCACATGATGAATGATGGGCAGGGACATGATGAAACATACTGCATGAATTTGTTTCGAACGTATCAAAATATATTGAAGGCTTTTGATGAATACAAGACAGTTTCTCAAGTATTGGTAAGCTTTATATAACAAAATCAAAACGATCGCATTTTCAAATACGTCTGAAATAAGAATGCGCAGAAATAAAAAGATTCAAGTAATTGCGTTTTTTTCAGGTACTTAATCGCCTTATCGATGCGTTCTTTCGCAATTTATGCCTTTTTGAGCTTATGATACAAGCGATCAAAATGCAAATTCGGTCAAGTGGCAACGTAAGATTAACTTTTCTTGATATTATAAGGTTCCGCTGTCCGTAGGTCACGTGGTTGTACCATTTGGACTGTAATACTGACCCGTCGGGGCTGCGGGTTGTTCGCAAAAGATACCGCGGCCTCGACATGAAGGGCTAAGAAGGAACATGGGTGATTTTTAGTCAGTAGAAGTCTGACACTACCTTTCGTTTTGCCCAAGAGCGGGAGGGGTTATTCGATGATTTCCACCAGCCAAAAAAAATGGGTAGATACTGAAATTTTCAAAGAGTACGGTACTATAACAAGAAATATTGAAAGTAAGATAGCAAAAAATAAAGAATCTAAAAATTGTAGCGATTAATAATCTCTTTACGTTACGAAACGCTTCGTGTGCATCTCCAGGGCGCACTTTGCGGTTTTCGTAATACTTCGAGTAGACAAGATTTACTATAAACGTTCTAAAATATTAGTAAGGACCATATAATGTACACAGGTCTGCTGCAATCAATCAACTAATTGGCTTAACTATTTTTAAGGTCTCGAGTGTAGCTATGAGTATGTTTTCAATGTCGGCGGTGGTGAAAGAAGTGCTGCATACAATAATACATTGTGTATACTGCGAATTTTTTTATATTGCTGTTGAAGAAGCTGGGATAGCTTGCATACAGCGTCTGAAGAATAGGAACTATACAAGTAAGCTCGAAACACCAACAGCTTTACATGATTTTCGCGGCTTGGGGGTATAATACTGCAAATTTCCAAACTCGGAATTACTACTGAGAAATTCTTCTTTATTATCATCATCATCATTTCAGCCCGGAATCACCCATTGTTGGGTATAAGCCTCCTCTTTTTTCCACCCCTTTCTGATCTGTGCGGCATCCATCCATCCGTTTCTTAATGAAAAATAAAAATAATATAATGCTCGACCTGGGAATTAAACCCAGATCCCGAATTCTTCAGCGCGCTTGCGACTGCGAGCTCAATCGAGTTGTACCCGTTCAATATAAAGATTCGTGTGGGTAAGAATGACGGGTGTATTGTTGCAGAAATGAATAATATGTTATGTATAAAAGAAATGTAAAGTGTAAAGAAATGTTTGATTTTTTTATTTACACTATTTGAGCAGAGGAGGTGCGATATTGCTATGAAAAAATGGTAGGCGTTAATAATTTATTTTCTTGATTTTCTCGGTAATTACTCGTCGTAATATATTTTTAGATTATAATTTATGAGGTACGTTTAAGGTACATTTCTCTGGTAAATATTAGATAACCATAAGATACCTATTACATTCATTATCAGATACACCCGTCATTCTGACTGTCAAGACTGCGGCTCACTTTATTATTGTAATTGTTCTTGTTTCATGGAGGTAAAGGACATGGCCGGAATTTGTATAGAGCATTGCCCTGACAAAAAATATTCATGTACATTGACATACAGTACCTCATAATAAAGCTTACAGGTATGTATTTATAATAGTTTAAGTTTGATGAACAGAGAAGAAGCGAGAGATATAACAAATAGGATTTTAAAAAATGTGCCTGCACATTTTGAATAGCAACGAGTTGGAGGCAAAACAATACAAGAAATGGTGTTATCAATAGATATAAAGGCCATTTATTTACTAGGCACGTATTAGATTTGTTTCTTCCTAGATAATGGTCAGTTTTGTGAGGTTAATGCTCAGTTATTATTATTTTTAGACCTTTCAAACGTTGCGCGTTGTCAAAAAAGAAAACTTCGTTTCCTACAGATATTTCTGAATATCTCTAGAGCAACTTTGCTAAAAAAAAACGCAATTGGATTGACAATAAAACACTTAAATAATACCTACTTGAATTTTTATTTACGTAATTATGTAATTGAGTGTAGTTCTACTTTGTTTTATATGTCTTTTAAGAAAAACATGATTGCAATTACTCAGACAAAGCACATTCAATGTTTTCATCTACTTTTAAGGTCAGCATCATCTTCCTATTCATCTTCAAAGGTCAACAAAATATCCGTCGGGGCTGCGGGTTATTCGCAGATACCGTGGCCTCGACATGAAGGGCTAAGAAGGAACATGGGTGGTTTTTAGTCAGTAGAAGTCTGACACTCCCTTTCGCTCTGTCCGGGAGGGGTCATTTGATGATTTTCCACCCACCATAAAAAAAAGGTCAACAAAATATTATGAAGAAAAGAGGCTGGTGGCGTTATATTTGCTTGGTGCCTGGCCCAGCCCAAATACCATAACAATGCCGTAATATGGCAACAACACCCGTCTGTCCGATTTCCAACTAGACAACTACAACAGTATTAGAATTTTTTATTTAAGTAGGTACTTATGCTTATTGAGTGTAGTTCTACTTGTTTTATAGGTCTTTTAAGAAAACCATGATTATAATTATTACTAAGAATACTATAAACATTAAAAGCGTAAACAAAAGTCCGATGAACGATAGCGTGAGGTCGAGTTTAAATATCCAAAATCCAATACAGTAAGGAACACAGTAATACGTGATAAGATCAACGCAAGACTGCACAGTTTTGACAGCTTTGACTGTTAAGTTTAACTGTCGCAGAAACGTCAAAATAACTCTAGGACATTTGGATATGCACTTTTAAATATATTATCGATTTATAAAGTGGTACGTGAGTCGCGTCAAGACGCGCGCCATTCGAAAAGTGGTAAATTATCCCAATGATAAGATCATTAACATACAATTCTGGCAGTCACGGTCGTTTTATAGGTATTTTAATATGACCATCAAGCATAGTTTACACAGGTACACTGATTGTCTTGTGCGTGTTTCCGAACGTCGATGCAATTGTCTCTTCCTAGCAATGAATCAAATGGGAAATCACACAAAAAACCTTTATTTTTTTAAGAATTTTCCTCGCCTGTTTTAGAGAAACGTAATTGTTGCGATTATTTTTTATTTATTTTAGAAGAATTTTTCATAAAATAGTTATTAATGTACAGTATGAAATCTGGATTGAGTTTTGAGGGCAGAATCCGGCCATGTCATTTAATTTAATTAAAAGTTCATTTAGGTACATTACTGGTACATTTCTTTTATATACAATAACATATGAATTCTGCAACAATACACCCGTCATTCTTACCCACACAAAGATTCGTGTCTAGTATAATGGATATTCTAAAAGAAACCTGTGTTTATGATTGCTGCTTTTTTGCGTATGTTCTAGCCTAAATCCTTGTTTACAAAACAAGAAATATTAAAATTGAACAGGGTTTGATTAATTTGACTTTTTTTTTATTTTAACTGTACTTAGTTTGATGTACGCAATACTTGGTTAACGGCTTCATGAAGGGTTCGTTTACATCCTGTATGGAGCATACTCTGATCTGATCATGTTTGTGGGGCTAACGTGGCCGGAGATCGCACATGATAGAAAGGTATGGAAGGAGAAAGGAGAGGCCTTTGCTCCGCAGTGGGACACCATGTAGGCTAGCAAAAAAAATAGAGCATAATTCAATTCTCGTTTTATTTCTGAAATAAGAAATTTCGTTACAGAGGGTGAAAAAAAACTTTGCAAGAACGTTTTCAACGAAAATCGACGGTTCAAAAAGATGACTGCGTGTGGCCTGTTCTACATAGACGCTACACTACCAATGTGTTTGATGGGACTCCTTACCAATTACGCCTTAGTACTACTACAGTTTGCTTTTCTATAGATTAATGTATTTAGTATATTCAGGTTGGCTGGTAAAGTTCTTGTGGCCGTTCTGTGTGTTCGTGCTATGATATATATCGGTGGAACAATAAAATGTATCTATCAATAAGCCTTTGCGTTGATTCGTCAAAATTCAGCTACCTAGTCGACGTCTAACTGATGTGTTAAGTGATATGAACATGAGCAAAAGCCCAGGACAAGCTTTACGACATTTGATAGTCCATCAGTATAAAGCTAGAGCAAGAAGGTAACGTATGCTAAATAAAATGAGAAGAAGATGACGGTGGAATTGTTAATTCGAATGATTAGAAAATTAAGGGTAGCTAGATAGGTAGAAGAGATGTCAGCAACATTTCAGGGGGCGGAAGGGCCCACGCCTGATGGGGCCGCACAAAAGGCTAAGAAGGAACAAGGGTGGTTTTTTTTTAGCCGGACGCCACCATTGTGAGGATCGGCCGGAGGACAAGGTGGAGCACACTGGAGGTGTGTCCCGCTTGAGCGGAGCCCCGCCGTGTTCTCGTAGCGGCGATTGGTGGCGGCGACCTCTCGCGCCCGGCCCTGGTGCAAGCCATGGTCCGGGGCGAGGAGGAATGGGACGCCGTCGCCTCCTTCTGCGAAGCAGTTATGCTAGCGAAGGAGGTGGCGGAACGTGAGAGGGAGAGAACCTCTCGTCCCAGCCGCCGCGGGAGGCGTTCCGGGCGTCGGGGGCCACGTGATGGCTTCCGGCCACCGTAGACGCGGGCCCCTGTGGACGGTGAGTGATGGGTAAGCTCGCCGTCCGTCCGTCTTATGACGACGACAGGCCGTGTCGACGGCGCGTTCGTGTTCCACACGCGCCTCAAAGAGATGTCAGCAACATGGAAGGGGCCCGCAAGGGCCGACGCCCGTCGGGGCTGCGGGTTGTTCGCAGATACCGCGGCCTCGACATGAAGGGCTGAGAAGGAACATGGGTGGTTTTTAATCAGTAGAAGTATGACACTCCCTTTCGCTCTGCCCAAGAGCGGGAGGGGTTATTTGATGATTTCCCACCCCCAAAAAAAAGGTGTACCCTTTTTTTCATGGAAGGGGTTCTTAAAAAAAAACTGATAAATGAGGAGAATGTCTGGAACGATGGTTCCGGGTTTGTGAGAAAGGTTAGTATAGATGAACTGAGAATAGCAGTAAATAGTACTATGAAGAATGATCATTGGGAGCTGACGGTATACCAGTTGAAGTTATTATGGTACGGGTAACTATGTGTGTGTACTTTTTTAAGCCTCACCGACTTTTTCCACCTGTGAGTCACCCTAATCATATAAAATGTATTGCTAACCTTTTTAGATAATTAGACTGTGTATTTACTACACGATCAATACAAAACATATTGTCATTTAAAACCATGGGACAGAGTGAGTTGGGTGAAATTTTTTGTGTCCGTAATAAAAATCATCGAGTCATGGCTCTTAAGTCAATAGATGTATTCCTACATAATCGTCTAGAAAAAGATGTGCAAAGAATGTTTTATCCTTTTGACATTCTACTAACATTACTGTTCTCTGCAAAATACCGTATAAAAGATAACTATATTACAACAGCTGCATACAAGTTCTGTGTGCTGAAGATACTAAGCATTTGTTTTGTGGTCGGTGGTACTGTTGATCGAGTATATCGAAAAGATATAAATCGTTGGATTCAGGATAACGATACTAGCATAATGTTATTTCTTGGGTTTATCATACCCGTTACTCGTTGCCTTGGTTATTTAATTAACTTCATACTTAGTGTCGTGTACAGACACAAAAACATTTATCTAATGGTGTTGATTCAGACTATACATAAAAACATCGATTTTAGTAACAGTGTCCGTAGTTTTATAATATGGAATTGGATCTTACTTTCAACAATTTTTGCTATAAATTTGTTTGCTTTTATTATCGTTGGTGCATCGTATAATTACTTTAACTTGATGAAATGTGTTGTTGAAGTAATATTTATCAGTTTTGATATTGATTTCATTTATGCTATTCGGATTCTTATGTTGCTCAGTATGTATCTCGAACGCTGGATTAAAAATGTTCGATTGATGAATGATGAACGGAAAAATGATACAATATATTGCAGAAGACTGTTTGAGACATATCAGAATGTTTTAAAAGCTTATAACGTGTACAAAACCTTGTTTCAAGTTATGGTAAGTTTACCAATGAGCTGAGTAAATCTATAACTATTCTCTATACAAATAAATAAAACTGTAGACTGCTTAACACAATTACAATATTTCTTTTATAGATACTACATCGCACGTTTAATGCGTTTTGTCGTAATTTATGTTCCTTTGAGCTGATACTAATAATGCTTAAATATAAAGGACCGTCAAATGAGGAAGTAAGTACAATATGATATTTTGTCTGTACACGTCTCAGCAGCAAATGGCTGCGGCGTTTGCAGTCACCCAACGACAATAAACAGTGACAACAGTGCCATTGCTCATTTGTAATAGTTATAAACAGTGTGAGACATAGTAACACAAACTTTTACCAAGGATTCATAGAACGAATGACATGATTAAAATGTATGGACCAAGCGGATATTTCCATTGAAGAAATCCCCCCCACTAGACCGCGTGTTCGGAAGTAGCTCGGTGTAACTTGTTGGCATTAGTTATGCCAAAAAAAAACAACTTTCCGAATCGGAATTACGGATAGAGCATTTGTTTAAGCGCAATGTACTGGATTCATGGTCAAATTTTCAGTCACGGTATTCCTTAGACTTCACCGTATACTGAGTTTATAGAGAAACAAATGTTTATTCAAATGTTTTCAGTTTCCGGACACTCAGTTAGCAATGAGCATGCTTTCAATACTTGGCATAGTTAAAGACATAATGCATGTAATTCTTCATTGTATTTACTGTCAGAAATTTTACATAACTGTCGAGAAAGCTGAGATAGCATGCATCAAGCGTATGAAGAAAATAAACTACACAAGTAAGCATCAAAGACTTATCCTCCTCTAATTTTAGCCTCCTACCGTCATTCAGCAAGATAAGAGCAGTGGTAACGGCCCCGAGTTTACGCCATAGATCACACACAGGCATGCAGATTTTATGAAGCATAATTACTTACGTTTAACTACCCTTAACGAGGAAAACATCTTTAGGAAATCAGCATAAGTTAGAACCATTAATTATGTCATGTGACGACAATCTGCATTTTCAACTTGATTTAAAAGAATTCTACACTCACCACTTTTAACAATACTTTACCCCATTTATCCGTGTTCCAAAGTCGCCGTTCTCAAGCAAAAGTTAGGCTGCCTGTCCATTAAAACGGAGCGAGGCTGCGGAGCGGAGAAACAGAGAAATATTGACCAATAGGATTGCATAAAATCTGCCCTCTGTTCCAGTGTGCAATCCTATTAGTTAATATTTCTCCGTTCAGCCTACCACTGTCGTACCTGAAGCTTTCGAGCCCTCGGTAGGCACAAACGAATTAATAGTAGATTATTAACCAAGGGCTGTATGACATCAATTGCATACGAGGTTTTTGGCGCCTGAGCGAAGCGAAGGCGCTAATTAACCCGAGTATGCAATTGATGCTTACGCCCGAGATAAATACTCTGCTTTACATATCGATTGTGAGGTAAGTAAACAACAAGACAGCAGGTTTCAATGAACATTTAAGAACTCAAACAAGAAAATTAATTATTTTCGCGATGCTTTCGCGCCTACTAGTAGACTGCCTTTTTTTTTCACGCACGCAAGCGCGTCAAATCTTGCTGGCCAGTTTGATTTTTAAATCGATTCCATCTAACATACGATGTGGAAACAAATAGTTCCATATTTAAAATAAAATCTTTATAAAATAAATTGTCTAGATTCCGATTCGAGTAATTAATCGATACCGAGAAAAAAAAAATTAACTTTTTAAAAATATTCTTCGTGCAGTATGAGTATGACAGTTCTTTTTTCAAATTCCAAAACCTATGCTGTAATGATAGTCATACACCCCGGCATTCAGGGGTGTAAGGGTGTACTTATTGAGCAAGAGATATGTAAATACAGTTTATATAATTCATCTTTGAATTGTACGCTCAGTTACTGTTACACCTCGAACTTACTCAAACTCATATTTCGGGTTTAGACTTATACCACAGACGGCCGTTAGACGTAGAGTTCCACGTACGCGAAACTGAATGAAACTTCTGTCTGGTGCCTTCTCACAGAAACATTACAAGCGTCTCGGTGAACCGTTGGATGCTGCGATAAATAGTTGAAACAGACCGGCGAAGAATTCTTAAGATCATTCTGTAGGTTTTATATTTTTTTCTTATCTCAAGTGCCTTGGATTATCTCAGTTAGGCTTTGGTAGTTGGCCTTGGCATTTACTAACAATAGGTTAAGTTTACTATGGTCTGAACTAAATTAATAAATAAAATTAATCTCAGTTAGGCTTTGGTCGGGCATAATAAAGCATTTAACTTGAAAAATATGTAAAAGTACTATTTGAAAAATTACTATTTTTCTGAAAATTTTACGAGATTTTAAACCTTCTTTCTCTCAGACATGCTGGTTTCCTCACGATGCTTTCCTTCAAGTGATAATAATACAAAACGCACATGAATTGGAAAAATCGGAGATCAGACTTGGTTTCGAATTCGGTTTATGTAAAATCAAAACCGTAAATTATAGTTATGCGAAATTCACTCGCAATTATGTAAGTTCGAAATTAAAACAATCGCATTAAAGGTGACGTCCATCGATTTCTCAATTTGAAATAAAATCTTGCCTGCAATGTCTGACGGATGTTCAAACTCTAATTTTTTATACTTACTATTTTACAGACTTAGAAGAAAAACTTTACAGGAATGTTATGAAGGAAAACCGATTGTTTACAAAGATGACTGCTTGTGGCATGTTCTGTATAGACGCTGCTCTGCCATTATCTTTAATGGGACTTCTTACTAATTACGCTGTAGTACTATTGCAGTTTGCCTTTCTTTAAATTTGACTTCTAGTGCTCGGGTGTTTGTTGCGCAAGGGTATCGCAATCCCCGTCGGGGCTGCGGGTTGTTCGCAAGAGATACCGCGGCCTCGACATGAAGGGCTAAGAAGGAACATGGGTGATTTTAGTCAGTAGAAGTCTGACACTCCCTTTCGCTCTGTCTAAGAGCGGGAGGGGATTATTTGATGATTTTCCACCAGCCAAAAAAAGAAAGGGAAAAAATTTACTTCTTTTGGCGCTGGAAAGACACGGTCAGGTCAATGTTGGTATTTTTTTTTTGTTTTGTGAAATTGTGTTAAAGAGAGAAGCTGGCGGTGTTAGTTCATATCTATGCCAAAATAACTATACAGCACTGACTAATTAAGTAAAATGTCCAACCGTCAAGATTTCTGAGATTTAGCTTATTATTACTTAATTAACTTAATGCTGTAATAATAACGTGTTAAATGGGTAAACCGTAAAAAGGAACGGGCAAACCAATAAAGACCAGGCCTGCAATTGTAAAGCTCTTTGTGATTATCATTCGTTGTTGGATACCGCAATGGAATAAAATAAGTCTCGAGAAGATGTTTCAGCCGAGTGTTTGGCAAATTTTCAGAGCAATAAATGTGAGTTTTTGCGTCGAATTATTGGACGATATATGGGCTCACCACTTCGCACCCGAAACAATAGAACAGTCAAAATAAATAAACGACGAGTATTGCTGCGATTGTCTAAAAAAATAAAAAAAACCCCACAAAGCCAAATAAAAAATTGTTTTATTAAGACACCCATTCACAGATCTGCCACCATGGTACTCAAAATCATGACACTGCAGTACGGAGTGCTTCTACATGCACCCTAATTTGCTAGACCAAACACCATTTTTTTTTTGGGCGGTTGGAAATCATCAAATGACTCCTCCCGCTCCGGCAGAGCGCCGGGCAGAGCGGTAGGGAGTGTCAGACTTCTACTGACTAAAACCACTCATGTTCCTCTGTAGCCCTTGTGCCGAGGCCGCGGTATCTCCTTCGAACAACCCGCAGCCCCGACGGGCAAAGTATCCTACCTACCAAGGAAAACACAAAATAAATCCTTCTTCTAGATCTTCTGAAAACCTACTCCTTGAAGTTCCCTCACACCGTAATGGTTTCATGTCATCTTCTTACGCTGTCTCAGTAATAAAACTCTGGAACGCGCTACCCCTTGGCATTAAAAAAGCGGAAAGCAAAATGGCTTTCAAAAGAATTGTGCGGAAGCACTTTTTTAAATCGGACTGAATTACTCATAATGTGTGATAGTCATGGTAATTATTGTTTGGTTTCTCGTTTTTTTTAAACTATTTGTATGTATTAGTTTATTTAATTTCATTTTTATATACAGGGTGTAAATCAACCCATCACACAGCCGTCAACCAAGCATTCTCTACATCAAACTAAATACCCCTACGCAATTTTTTTTTCTGGGAAACCATTTTTTTTTTGGTCAAAAATCACATTTTACGGTAAAACTCAATATAGCACTGTTAAAACATTGTGCTAGTGGATGCTTTGAATAATAAACGGGTCATGGAGGTAATTTAAGTAAAGTTATAACCTGAAAAACTAGTATTTACAAAAACAGCTGTGATAAATTTGGATCTTTGACCCCCAATATCTCCGTTACTAGACTGATCGCAGTGGTGGGTAGAAAAAATGCCCTTCGTTTGCGTTAAGGGTACTTTACCACGGTGACGGTTTTTGAAGGTTGACTGGTAGAGAATGCCTTGTGGCATCAAGTCCGCCTATGTACCACGTTTGTGCATGAAGTTTAAAAAAATAAATAAATATAGGGTTTTTTTATGTCTCTCCATTTTCCTTTTTGAGGGTGGGGGCGATGGGTTCAATTCCATCAACTATTTCCCGCGCTACCATGAAACCAATCGTCTTAGTCTAGTTAAGTTTTATGTGTGTGGCCTATGGGTGGAATGGAGCAACGGTTGTACCTAGTTGTTGGTCTGGACGGCTTTGTAAATATGTAAATTAATTCAATGCAATTTGTGCAAAAGTTTTCTTATTAATATTTTTTCCACCGCCGTCACAACCACTTCATCCTCCTTGGAGCACCGTATCACCTACCACGTAGGATGCCTAGTGCTGGAGCTTTTTGTATAAGAGATTCTTCAAACTCTTCTTCACGTCGCTAGTAAATAAAGTTTGGGAGGAATTCGTGATTAATATCGGTATGGTTGTTCTTATAAGTAAGTGGACTGGCGGGAGCTGTTCAAGCCCCCCGATGGCTTCATCAAGCCGTCTGAAAGCCTTCCACCTGGACATGCTTTGCCGTTTGTGGCTGACTTGGAAATCTCTAAATAGACTCCGAACCCAGGTCGGCCGTAGCAAAGATAATCTCTTCAGATGGGGGTTCATTGACGGCTCAGACCTCAAGTGTGTGTGCGGCGTATCTCCACAGATAATGTCCCACCTTCCATCTTGCGCTGCATGCCCTGACACCTGCACACTTGACGACCTTATGACTGCATCAGCGAGTGGAGTCCGCATAGCTGAATTTTGAGCCAAAACGATTTGATCGTATAGAAATTTGCCATCGACACGCTAAGAAGTGGACGTCGTAGGCTTTTTAAAGCAACGTGACTAAAATCACTAGATTATTTAAACCACAGACTGACGTTGGGAGGGACTTTTGTCTGAATGGCAATGTAGGTGGAATAATTCCATCAAGGGGTACACCTCCACCAGTTCTTTCCACCGTGAACGACGAGCCGTACCGTAACGGACTTCGCTGCAGGTGGATCACTGAGTTGCCCAAATTCTCACAGGTCATAGCAACTTATAGAGTAATATATTTTCGTGCAAACTTGTTGCCTCGCCTTTTTTTCAAAGTTTGAAGAGATTTCTGACTGCCAATATGAACAATCTGCTCATCACATTTCATGCGAGTGTAGTCTTTGGTAAAATGAACACAATATTAAATATTGGATAGTGTACAGGTGACATCCGAAGTGGTTTATTATGTAGACTTTGAAGAAACTAGAACTTTCCGTGCGCTCAAGCGTTTTTGCCATAAGTACCTATTATTAGAAATGGCACAAGAAAAGGGAGGCTAATGCCCTGGAGGTCTAGACCAGGGATGTTACGGAGCTTCGACACCGGTTCCGTTAAGTCGCAACTTCCGATTATTATTACACCTTCGGTTCCTACTTCGGCTCCGACACTTTTAAATCGAAGGTTTTAATCGGAGGTCGAAGCATAACATAGCGGCGGCGGCGGCCTGTGTCGACTGTTATGAACAGGTTCATACATGTCGCGCGGGGAATCCCCCCGACTCCCACTACGTGCACTCTTTCGTCAATTATTTTTTCACTTGTTGTTAATTTGTTACGCACCACCACCACTTCTGAACCTGCCTCCGACTCCGATTCCGACTCCGATAAAGCTAATTTAAAAACTACGACTCCGCCTTCGGTTCCGATAAAACTACCTCCGTTACATCCCTGGTCTAGACCCAGCAGTGGGTGAATCAAATGATTATGATGATGACCTATTATTGGAATCAAAATAACACTAATGCTCACAACTTAGGACCCATTCATATTAATGATAGTATTTATCCGTGGGGCTAGAAAACTGTGCTTATCCCAGTTGTATGAGTGCCTTTGTGAGGCACTGGTCTTGTTCTTTTCTGTCTCCTGCTAACATGGAGGGTAGCGGAAATTAGGTTTTCTTACTCCGCAATTATTTTCTGATTAACTTCGTTACGAGACCCAAGACACTTAAATGGTTTTCTGGGACTTGGTCGAGCTTTATTGTCTCGGCGTGTTCTGGCTTTCAGGAGTTACAGTGGTTTGTCAATAGTGTGGTGGGCTTGCCTCACAATAAAAAAGTATGGGGAAAAACACGAGCTTCAGTTTTCATATCTATACTATTTAATATTATAAAGCTGAAGAGTTTGTCTGTTTGTTTGTTTGAACGCGGTAAACTTAGGGACTACCTACTACGTTGGAATAGAAAAAATCTTTTTGTGTTGGATAGTCCATTTATCGAGGAAGGCTTTAGGCTATATAACATCACGCTACAACCAATAGGAGCGGAGCATAAATGAAAAATGTTGCAAAAACGGGAAAAGAAATTCCTTTTTGAGAGCTTCCGTTGCGTGCGCTGCGAAAACAGTTTAAGATACGCAAATATCATGTAAGAAAGAATTGTTCCTCTTTAAATGTTCTAAAAAAAAGGACGCGACAGCATATGTCTATCTTTTAAGATTGACTCACTGTAACCATTTTTTACTATTAAAATGTTAGATTAAAAAGAATGATATTTTGCGATGCTTATTTAACCCATATGGTATTAATCTATATCTAAATAAATATTATTGGAACGAAGTTCCTTATCGCGCGTTGTGAAAGGGGGCTAGACGGAAAAAATTCTTACGAAAAGTTGTCACGACACTTTTTGCTATAGTACAGTGCTAATGTTGTATAGTGCTTTTTGCTGTGTGCTTTTTGCTTTTTGCTTTTTGCTATTGTAAGCTGTGCGGCGTCGCATGTTTCTCTGTCTGTCTCTCTCTCTCTTATAAAAAGCAAGCCAGATATTTTCATTTCTACATTTTTTTTTTTTTTTACATAATAAAAAATAATAACAATAACTTCGTTCCATCCGGGTGTTCCTTGACACCTCTCAAGTTTTTTTGTTAGCACGGAAATTTAATATAGAATATTTGTGCCCTTTACTCTATCCAGTTTCAACAAATATCTTAGAAGACATCGCAATATAAAATATCCGCGCCACAAAATAATTACGCGCGCGGCAGTCATTCGGTCCGGTGCGGTAGGTAAGTGGGGATTCTGACCTCCGGGGGCTCCGGAGAAATTCAAATTCAAAATATTTACTGCACCATAATGTTTACAAGTACAAGGTGTTACTGTATATTTAACAGTAAGATATACCTATAGTAATTGTCACTTTAATAATATAATCTAAGCCAATCTCAACTAATAGGTATTATAAAGAGGAAAGGTAAGATTTTTTGTTTGATACGAGTACGATTTAACTCAATTTAATATGTTGAATAGTCGGTTTATCGAGAAAGGCTAAAAGCTATATTATGTGACGCAGACGAAGTTGCGTGGGTCAGCTAGTTTGTATATACGAGTACAAATACAACTTCCCACTTATTTGCTAGCAATTAATATAAATGTATGTATTTCAATACATTATGGCAATTTCAGTTCTACTCCAAAGTAACAACATTACTGGTATTACATTAGCCAACAATAATAACATTGATCAAGATAATAAAACAAAATGTTACTTATGGAAGTATTAGATATCGATATACTTCCTTTTTCAATACCAAAAAACAATTAAACTTCTCAGTGTTTCGATCATGTTTTGTGGTATTAAAAATTGTTCGAAATCTAGCATAAATTCTGTTGTTATAGTGGACCATGTTAGAATGACTTCTAATAACAAAAAACTACATAATAACGTGATTGAAAAAGATTTACAATCAGTACTAAGGCCGTTAAATCTGATGCAAAGTCTTTTCATCTGCGCGAAGTATTCTATTCGTGACAACATTATCACTTCTAATACTGTTATTTACAACGTTTTAAGGGTGTTTTGCACGGTCGCATATCGATGTGTTTGTTTGCATGATTTGGTCGGTATGATGAATTATTTGCACAACGAATGGTGGGGAGTTACCAGTTTTTTGTTCTGTTTGGGCAATTCTTTTGATTTCATCTTTTACGTGGTCGGGGATTTAACTAACTGCTTCACAAATATTGTGCAGAGTAACTACAATATCTTGTTGGTCTTAAAAATTCAACATGTACTTAGAGCTATACAAATTAATAGAAAAGATAATGACCTCAGGAGTTTAATTATCTGTAACTGGACTTACGTTATAATCCTTAATATTCTTAGCATCAGTTTTGTAATTTGTTACTGTTTTACTATGCCTACAAAATATGATCTGGCATTTTCCGAAATTACTACGGCGTATGCCAGCATTGCGTTCGATATTAACGTGGTGTACGCCTTGGCCCTGTTGAAATTGTTAAAAAAAATGCTTCGCGTGTGGATTGAGAAAGTTCATACGTCAACAAACACAACAGAATTAGAAACAGAGGGTTTTTGGAATACAGTGTTGGATGTATACCTAAATATACAAGACATTTACATGATCATTGAGAAAACGTTTCGACACATGGTGAGTTTATTAAAACTTTTGAAGAAAGCTTGAAAATAAATAATGCCACTAATTACTACATTGCGGCCCCGACTTACGAACAGTAAAAACTTGTCGTGGGTTCGAACCCAGGCAGGCGCGTTACTTTGTGTAATTTATTTCATCACCACTGCTCTCAAAACGGTGAAGGAAACATCGTGAGGAAACCGGCATGTATAAAAACCAAAAAATTCGAAGACATGTGACATCTACCAACCCGCAGTGAGCCTGCGTGGTGGGTTAAAGCCCATCCCTCTCCTAGAAAGGCGGCCTGAGTCCCTGCAGTGGGAACATTATAAGTTGATGATGATGATGATCAAAAACATATTATATTAAGAGAAACGACACGTTTCTATGCAAATAGATTTTAGCCTAATATCTGATAAACACAGTTTTGCGGAAGAAAGGAATACATGTTTGTTTTTGTTGCAGATTCTTTTTTATACGATATTTAGTGCATACCTCAGTTTGCGAAGCGTGGCTATAGCTTTAATTATTAAAAATATGAAAAAACAGGCTCTAACTACTATTGTAAGTATTAACATTATTCTGTATTTAATACAAACACAATGACAAATTAATAACAAGACAAACTTAAGTAATATTTTATTATTATATCAATAGCCACGAAAACCGTTCAAGTCGTGATTATTAATGGTAAGACTATAATTATTAAATTGCATTTAAATTTTCAGTCAATGATTCTGGCTCTTGTGTGTTATGTATGGAATTTCAAGAATATCTTCGTTCTTACTTACTTAAGCGTGGAATGTGAAAGATTCTATACGGCAATGAGGGATGTCCAGACTACCTGCGTAATGATCTTGCAATCAAGAAATAGTTCTGGTAACGTTCTAACATATTGTTACAATAGGAATGTTTACTGACTAAAAAAAATATGATTCTAATTAGCCCGTCTGTTAGATTATCGAAAAATATTGGATACGTATTTTTTGTTTTATCAAATCAATAAAAATAGACGAAGATAAAACGCGTCAAAAATTTGAGAGTCATACTAATGTCTTAGAATATGACGTCACACGAGTTTTCAAAGCATTGTATCGTCTTCATTGTTTGTTTACGTGAAATAAGAAAAAATACGTGTCCAATATTTTTTGGAAATCTATCTGACGGACTAATTAGATTTTTTTAGTTAATTACCCTATCCTAAATATACACCAAATAACGACAGTCCTTGCCTACGGAACCAAATTTCTCAGAATTACTCATAAAATGTCACGGTAACCTGTCAAAGCGATTGACGTGCTGTGCCGATGTGGTTTGTGGTAGATACTGTGCCTTGAAACTTAATGCAAACTTTAGTAACTTTTTGGAAGCAGTGATGGTATTGTGGTGGAACCTCCGGACTGCCAAGTCAAAGGTCTCAAGTTGGATCCAAAGACACGTACCTTTGATTTTTCGGATTCATGTCGTATTGTAATTATTTTATCACTTGCTTTGGTTAAGAAAAAAACGTAAAGAAACCTGCACGCCTAAGATATGTTATTAGCGATATAATTGTAATAAATAAATTTCCAATCAATTGAATCAATTTCGAAATTTGCATTATTTCTTTCTTTAGTGTAACTAATAACGTAACAAATTGTAATAATTAATAAGAATCAATATTATATAATTTAATATCCAACAGTTTGCATGTTAATACTGTGCCTTTAAATTTTAATGCATGCCTACTAACCAGTGTTGTACATGTTAGCAAATAAATAAATAAATATTTCTAGAGGCATGCAAAGTCAAGTCCCATCGGCGGCACAAAAACTCTGATACATTTAGCACTAAGCACACGATAAAAATAGAACCTTTTTGTTTTTCAGAGTCAGCAAAACAGGCCTGCAAGAACATTCAGCGAAAACAAAAGACTTCATTCAAGAAAATGAGCGCGTGTGGCTTATTCCTCATAGACGCCGAGTTACCTCTACAATTATCATACTTTTTATCCACGTACACTATCGTTTTATTACAGTTTGGGTTTCTGTGAGAATTATAAAACTAATCTAAGACCAACAAATGTGTGGGTCTTGTTTAATAACTAATGGGTACATCTCTGCCTTGCGGATTACAGGCATGATATTATGTTATGTTATGCATAAACATTTTTCACTTCCGAACTATTGCTTTTCGTAAGAAAAAGTCGAGATCTATTCTCTGTAACATATTAAAATCAATTCTGCTTTTAATTAATTATTAAAATAATCAAGAGAGAAAAACTGATTTTCAATAATAAACGTATGCCTATCTCTGTGCTAATGGATTAAGAATCGTATACTGATTTCATTCTGAACAGGCCTTTTTTATTTATAATTACACGACTGCCCCAAAAAAAAGAGTGTTATGTTTTTAGCGTTCATGTATGTATGTATGTATGTATGTTTGTTTGTGAGTTTCTTTATTCCACCATAACTTCTAAACGCCTGAACCGATTTTGATGTATGTGGCATCGTTAGATTCATTGCGTCACCCCGGGTAACATAGGCTAGATAAAATATCAAAAAACATAATAGGGTGGCCATGGTTTAGAAATATAAAGAACTTTTAATTTTTTTTAATTGAAATTTCAATGAAAAATATAATCATCGTCTAGAACTTATTAAGTAGATTACAAAAATATACCACAGTAGTATTCAATATCTATTGTTTACTAGTAATAATAATAATAATAATAATAATTTTTTTTCTTTAACAAGTAATGCACTACATCTAGTGTTTGAAGTGACCTTTTAGACAAAAAATGCCTGTGTTAGGTCACTTCGCTCTTCCGAAGCTTAAAGTTACGTGGTGTACCAACAATTTTGAAACTTTATAATTATAGAGAAAACATTTCAAAGTTATTCTACAAAAAGAAAATATAAAATAAATAAAATATGCCAAATTTTGAAATTACATAGTCAAGAATAATTTACAAAAGCAAAATTTGTAATTTAGCAGCTAATAATAATAACTTAATATACATTTATTTAGAAAAGCAGTAGTGATGTGCACGTTTTGTGGTAAATGAGATAATTGAGTGTGGTGTGTTGTGTGATGTATGTGTGTGAGTGAGTGAGTGAGAAATGTATGTGTTTTCGTGAGTGGGGATAACAGAGTTACGATGCATGTTGCAAGAGGGCCTCGGTTTCTTCATATGTAAGAAGTTTAATCCATTTAGATATAAGCTTTTTGCATTCATAAATTGTTTTAGTGTATAAATGTAGTTCTTTATTTAATTTGTTGTACAAGTGAGATGCACGTCTGTCATATTGCATACTACAGAAACTGGTTTTAGTTTGTGGAATATGCGCCACAAGATCTTTTCTTCTCCTTGTAAGATTGCCAGAATCATAAGGCAGTGTCTTGTGTTTTTTTAAAACAATTTGAGCAATATATAATTTTCTCACTGAAAGCAGATCACTAATCTGATATAGCCTAAAAGTAGGGTACCTTGTTCTCTTAAAATGCATAATTTTGATAAGAGCTCTCTGAGCTCGTTCCACTTCTATAAATTTGGACTTAGCTGCACCTCCCCATATAGGAATACAATACACCAACACAGACTGAACCAAGGCGACATAAATTTCCTTTAAAAGGTTTCTAGTGGAGTCAGTGCTATTAGTAGCCCTAGATGGAACAATTTGTCTTAGTGTCTTGAATATCCAACTCAAATTTCTAACCCTTTTTACGACTTGTTCAAGATGGGGGTGCCAGGATAACCTCTGGTCAAGAATAACACCTAAGTATTTAGTCTGTGAGACCTTGGTTATAAAAGAACACGAACAGTTTTGGTTTTGAGGGTCACCACATACGTGAACTTTGATAGCAAAGTCATTCTTAGGCTGTGTACGATTGCTGATAGTAAAACATATGTAATTTGTTTTTGAGGTGTTCAGAGTGAGTAAGTTGTTGTTTAACCATTTGCTAATTTGAGCCATACCTGTGGAGGCACTTTGCTTAACATCATCCCAGGATTTTCCATAAAATACGACGGCTGGCATACATGGTAATACTACTCAACAAATGATATAGTGACATTTTAAACCCGGGATCCGATACGAATAAGCTACATATCAATAGATTCTCTGTAATGAAAGAAATAAAACTGGCTAGGTTACAACTCCCAAATCCATCTACGACGGCACCTAAATGGTTTTTAAGTTTGTATGAAAAGTCAGTATGCGTGAATCAATTTACTTGAAACATGGCAAAAATATTAATTTAAAGAAATAATAATATTTGCAATAATAGAATTTTCAAAATCACCCCTTAAAGGGTAGAAAAAGAAGTTTAGGGTAGATTTTGGTATGGACAAATCTGACTGCGAGATTCAACTTGAAATTCATTACTAACACAAATGAATAAATCATGACGTGTGTTATAAAACAATAGTTTAAAAAAACAGTGCGAGTTGAACCCACGCACCAAGGGATCTGTAAAAGTTTTTTGGTACCTACTATACTTAAAACTGTTTGGCACTACACTTGAATTTCTTAGAATGTTAACAAAATATTCAAAGTTCTTATCATTGTATATAAATTGCATGTATATATTAAATTCAGCGTAAATTGTTTACAAATACATACCTACATGAAATGAAAAATGTTTGTAGGTATAAATTACGCAATTAAGTCATTCAGATCATTTCACACGTTCCTGAGGAACAGGGTCTTGATTGACGGATAGGCATACGGACAGACAGACGGAAAACAAAATGTACATATTATTAGGGTTCCGATTTTGCCGACCGGAATCCTGAGAAATGAAAAAAAACACATTTTCCCCCTTCTGGGGGAGGCCTATGTCCAGCAGTGGACGTCTTATGGCTTAAATGATTGGTTATAGGTCAAAATACCGATATATCACTAAAAGATATGAAATAAAAAATAAATAATTAAAAAAATTAAAAAACACGCCTGCCATGACAAAAAGTACCTAAACTAAAAAATAAAAAAACAAATCAAACGAATTCAGCGATGAATGGGAGCAAGGTCCCGTAAATGTATTCGAAAATGGAAAACTGAAAACTAAAACTTTTATTGCAGTCGAGGGACCTGTAAAGAATTGTTCCACCGAACTGTCCCCCGACTGCAATAAAAGTTTTAGTTTTCAGTTTTCCATTTTCGAATACATTTACGGGACCTTGCTCCCATTCATCGCTGAATTCGTTTGATTTGTTTTTTTATTTTTTAGTTTAGGTACTTTTTGTCATGGCAGGCGTGTTTTTTAATTTTTTTAATTATTTTTTTTTTTTTAACCAGTCAGCTTGTATACTAGCGAATGTTTTCGTGCCATGAGCAACAACTTCAGTATAATTTATCTCCGTCCGTGTGGAGGTTATAAAACAACGAGTCAAGGTTAGCACTCCGTAGAATCATTCATTTCCACAGTATGAAATATTACAATACTAGCTATTGTTTTGCAGTTTCATTCGTGTCCATTTTGTATTTAAAGATAAAAAGTAACCTGTGAAAGTTTTTATCCCGGGGGAGCTCCCAATCAAATTCCGAAATAATCTAAACCGATACGCAAACTACACAGTACAGGGTCGCACCCTTTGTCAAAATATATAGAATCGTCCATGGACCAAAGGTTGGCTGTGTAGCGTGCGATCGGTTTATGTTATTTCGGACGGAATTCAGAACGAGGCGTTTCTCGAAGTATATCTCTATTTGCCCATTCTTATTAGTGGCAGTTGTCCTTAGGTTGTCCAGAGATGCTGTTAGATTCCTCAGCTCCTTTAATATCTCTTGGAGGGTCTCTCCTTGCTGGGCTTGTTGGGATACAATAGGTCGTATGTCGGAGTCCCTACAGCTTTTGCCTCGTTTCCCTCGTGGAGCAGGGTCAGACAGTGGAATGTCTTCTGCCCCCCGTTTCCTGGTTGACATTGTCTCCCTGCCAGCCAGTGTGACCAGCTTTGTTCCTGTATCAGGAATTGGTACTGATGTTGCCTCGCTTGGAAATACTGTGGGATCTGGCATCTCTGCCTCTGCCTCGGACTCTGATAGGAGGTCTGCCCTATCCTGAAATGATTAGGAATGAGACATGCTCTGGATGGAGAGTAGATGTAAGATAATGAAGCTGTGTGTGATTCTAGGGTGATGGATGACTTGTACTTGTAAAATGGTTGCATTCTGGTTGTTTCGACGTGAATAGGTAAAAGGCAGACATACAGAATTACTTTAGCATTAACAATATGGAGTTGGACAGAATAAACTAAATTATATTAGTTTCTTACAAATCAAATAAAAAGCTTGATATCTTGGAATTCAATTGAAAGTAGTGCACAGTTATCGAAACAGACATTTCATATGAAGTGATAGAGTGTAACGGTAAAGGGGAAATTGTTAGCGGCATTTGAGCAAATTAGAAAACAGTTTTAATCGTTATTTACAGTGTTGATGAATATCAACAGACATGTATTCATATTTAAAAAAACGTTTAAAATCACAAGTAAATAACGTAATTAAGAGTAAGCCATCAGTCTCATCTAACGGAATAATAAGTAATAACGTCATTGGAAAAGATTTAAAATCTATACTGAGGCCGTTGAATTTGATGCAAAGTCTTTTCATCTGTGCGAAGTATTCTGTTAGTAACAATATCGTCACTGCTAATACTTTCCGTTATAACTTTATCGGAATGTTTTATATGCTCATATTGAACTGTGGCTTTTTGCATAATTTCATGATCATGGTAGCGTCATTAAGAAATGAAAAAGGAAGTATTAGTTGGTTGCTTTACCTAGGAATATACGTAGACTTCATCTTCTATCTGATAGGAGATCTTATTAACAGTTTCTCAAATATTATACAGAGCCGCTATAATATCTTGCTAGTCTCGAAAATCCAAAGTATTTTTATTTCACTCAAAGCCTTTCAAACAAATAAGAACGAACTCAGAAGTATTATTATCTATAACTGGACCTATATTTTCATCTTAAATGTATCGAGCATTTCTTTCATAATTTTTTACATGATTGTCACCGATGAAATACGAATCTTTGACGTTATTACGGCCTACGCTAGCATCGCTTTCGATGTCAACGTTGCGTATGCTTTGCTGTTAGTGAAACTTATAGAAAAATTGCTGCGCGTTTGGATTAAAAAAGTTGAGAACTCAACAATCATTGAAGACTCAAGGCAAAAAGAATACTGGAATATGATGATCGATGTGTACCTGAATATACAGGATATTTTTAAGCTTATTGAGAAAACATTTCAACAAATGGTTAGTTTATTTTCAAATGAGGCTAGCGGAACATACGTTTGATCAAATGAAATAATTTGTGGTGCTGGCTCTTCTCGAGAAAAGATGTATACAAAATTAATTTCCATTTTGCTACTAAAAAAATCAAAGAGCGAGTAATCCAATCTGCCTTTGAACCTAAATCAATCAAAGAATGTGATATTATACACACGCGGTGAAACGAGATCCGCTTTTTTACACAGACAGGGTCTGTGATTCAACATGGGGAACTTTATCTTGTTTTAAATTATTCTTGACTTCTTGTTTAGTATAACCCTTCTTTTTTAATTGACGATTCTGCAGAAAATGACTTATTTAGAAATGCACTAAACATTCTATTTCTCACTTTTTTCTTTCAGATAATATTTTATACAGTTTTCACAGCGTACCTCACATTGCGGAACGTTTCTATGGTATTAATTTTAAGTAGGGTTGTGGCAACAGGTGACGGTGTAAGTGCTCGTATTATTCTAAGAAACCCTCATTATTCTCAGTTGATTCTTGAACACCGACTTGATTAATTGTTATCTACGCCCAATGACGGGCCTAATAATTTAAAAAAAAACGCCTAAAAATCTTGACAAACAGTGTATCGTGTTACTCGGTAGGTAATTAGGACACCAGACAGGCAGCCGCTTCATAAAAAAATACTGGTAATCTGGTTAGACTGTATTCTGACCCCATTATATTCGAGGAAAGGGTTAGCAGATGATAGGATCACGCTGCGATTAAGAAAGTTTTCAAGAACAACCGAGACTAAGGGTATATCGCTAGATACCAAAAACACAAACTATGTATTACCCGCCTGCTTTCTTTCCAGTTCGTGATTTTGCCCTTAGTTTCTCAAATATGGAATTGGAAAAATGTCATCGTTCTTAAATGTCTAAGCGTGGAATGTGAGAGATTTTATGCAGCAATAAGAGATGTTGAGAGCACTTGTGTAATGCTCATAAATTCGACAAATTGTTCCGGTGCGTAGTATTTTTTATTCCTTTGCTTAAGAGTTTTTTTTTTCATTTCCTGTAAAGCAGGTTTCGTTTAGGGCATTCTTCCTCTTCTTTTATTTTTACGTAATCCTAACTGTATTATTAGAATTAAGTAAGTATTTTTGACAGATCCCCAAAGAAGGGTTGGCAAGAACATCCAACGTCTGCAGAAGGCATCATTTAAGAAGATGAGCGTTTGCGGTTTGTTCGTGATAGACGCCGAGCTACCTTTACAGCTGACCAGCTTCATTACTTCACATATGATTGTTTTTTTGCAATTTGCTTATCTGTAATTATTAGTATCTATAAATAAAACACTATTTTGTACTTGTTTTAATATTTTTTTATCATCATTATCAACCGATAATGTTCCCACTGCATGGACTCAGGCCTCCTCTCTAGGAGAGGGTTAAACTATAATCCACCACGCAGGCGAAGGGCGGATTAGTAGATGTCACATGTCTTCCTTCACTATTTTGAGAGCAGCAGTGATAAAATTAATTGTATTGTGGATTCTTTCCTATTGGTTTTAAAGAACATGTTTCATTAACTCGAAACTTAAACTCGAATCATAACCTCAAAACTTAAACTTAACATGGCATGCATTCGACATGGCCATTAAGCGCCCAGGTGAAGCTAAAATGTAATCATCATCCATCTTATCCTATATTTCTACGAACCACCTCATCTTTGGTTTCATGCCATCCTTGTACAGAACAAATCATCTATCTATAATATAAAAATGAATCGCTCAATGTGTTGGTAAGCG
Organism: Diarsia brunnea; assembly: GCA_949774965.1. Taxonomy (NCBI): domain Eukaryota; kingdom Metazoa; phylum Arthropoda; class Insecta; order Lepidoptera; family Noctuidae; genus Diarsia; species Diarsia brunnea. Next base: position 18,137,619 of record OX459007.1, read on the forward strand.
CATAACTTAACAACGCCTGGACCAATTTGGCTAATTCTTTTTTTTTAATGTTCGTTGAAGTTCAAGGATGGTTTTTACGGCGAGAAAAAACCATCCTTGAATAATAGCCGGAAAAGCCCTAAAAACAGCCCTTTTCTTTTTCCCATACAAACGTTTTCTAACTAAAACGTAAAGTCAATTTAATACCGTACTACACTTCTGGACACATCTATTGGCCCACCTTGTATTTTCAGTTTCGTTTGGTCCTAGCTAAAATTTTATATTAGGTCGAGCAAAAAGTTTTTATGCAGTTTTGAACCTGGCACATTCACAATTTCATTCAATAGTCTTTTTTTGAATTTCGAACACAGAATTTAAAGAAACAAAAGACAATTTGGAGCCTGTTTGTTGATATCAAATAATCGAATACTAAGAAAACTTGGTTTTATTGGTTTACTTGGATTTAATTCTTGAAAAAGTGATTGATATCTTTGGTTTTGCAACAAACATTACTTATTCTTAACATTAGGGTTCTATCAATAATCTATGGATACTTCACCTGAAGTCGCCGCCCAAGCTGTGGCACTTATTCAGGCCGGACACAGCCAAAGAAACGTGAGTGCTCAACATAATTTAAGTCGATTTGCGGTCCGAAATGTTTATCGGAGGTACTTAGAGACTGGCGGCTTTATTCGTCGCCAAGGAAGGCCACGATCTCGGGTCACAACTGAAAGGCAGGATCGATTCATCGTGACGACCAGCTTGAGAAATCGTCACCTTACCTCCATTGAGATACAAAACCAACTTCGCGACTTCCACGGAGTATCTGTGAGCGCTCGAACTGTTCGGAGAAGGTTAAAAGAACGCGATATGGTACCACACAAGCCAGCTAATGGGCCCAAACTAACGCGAGCCCACCGAACAGCACGCCTTCATTTCGCACGCAGTCATTTAAATTGGACACAGCAAGATTGGAGCCGTGTACTCTTTTCTGATGAGTCTAAAATTGTGTGACATGGCAATGATGGAAGGAAGAAGGTCTACCGACGTAAGGGAGAGCGTTTCGCACAATGCTACTTTGAAGAGAGGGTTGCTTATGGCGGTGGCTCATGGACTGTCTGGGGCGGTATATCCGCGAGCGGCAAAACTCAACTTGAGGTTGTTACAGGACCACGGCTGCCAACATTAAATGCTGAAAGGTACATTCGTGAGTGCTTAGAACCTCACGTGATACCATAAGCGGACTATGTGGGCCCAAATTTCCTTTTTATGCATGATAATGCAAGAGCCCATGCGGCCGGCATCGTCAGGAAATATCTTCGGGATGTGAACATCACAGTTATGGACTGGCCAGCCAGAAGCCCAGACATGAACCCCATTGAGCACATGTGGGACGAGCTAAAAAGACGTGTTAGGGCTCGTCAGCCAGTTGCCCAGACGATGCAGGAGTTGAAAACTGCCATAGAAGAGGAATGGGAGATGATCCCTCAAAATTTCATAGAGCGGTTGATAAACTCTATGCCTAATCGTATGAGAGCTGTGGTAGATGCCCATGGAGGCAACACGCGTTATTAAATTAAACCTTTATTTGATAAAACATGTTTTTTATTCAAAAATCAATTGCCTTTAACAAGGCGCATATCCGACTTGTTAGGCGTAGCTCCATGTCGTATGGTATTCTGAATTCAAATTTAAAACAATACGATCGAAAAAGATGGTAAAATGTATCAGGTTTAAAACTGCATTAACAGTTTTTGTTCAATCTAGCAATCACATTTTGGTAGGGGCCATCGAAACCTAAACTCTAAGGTGGGCCAATAGATGTGTCCAGAAGTGTCTAAAGTTCAAGTGTTAGTGGAGAAGTTCCGGAAAGGCAAAACAATTGAGTGACGTTCAGTTGTTCAGTCAACGAATGACAACTTCAAACAGACCATACGACCTTATCACAAAAATCACATTTAATTACTGTTTCTCTCCCAACAGAAAAACGATTTTTCAAATGGTGTTTGCGTATAATTTAAAAATTATTTGCTGTTCGTTAGTCGCGCTAAAACTAGAGAAAGGCTGGATCGATTTGTCTAATTTTTTTAGTAGGTAGGTAGGGTAGTAGGTAGGGTAGTAGGTAGGGTAGTAGGTAGGGTAGTAGGTAGGGTAGTAGGTAGGGTAGTGGGTAGGGTAGTAGGTAGAGTAGTAGGTAGGGTAGTAGGTAGGGTAGTAGGTAGGGTAGTAGGTAGGGTAGTAGGTAGGGTAGTAGGTAGGGTAGTAGGTAGGGTAGTAGGTAGGGTAGTAGGTAGGGTAGTAGGTAGGGTAGTAGGTAGGGTAGTAGGTAGGGTAGTAGGTAGGGTAGTAGGTAGGGTAGTAGGTAGGGTAGTAGGTAGGGTAGTAGGTAGGGTAGTAGGTAGGGTAGTAGGTAGGGTAGTAGGTAGGGTAGTAGGTAGGTAGGGTAAGTAGGTAGGTAGGGTGTAGTAGGTAGGTAGGGTGTAGTAGGTAGGTAGGGTGTAGTAGGTAGGTAGGGTGTAGGGTAGGAGGTAGTAGGTAGGTAGGAGGTATGTAGGCAGGTAGAAAAAAGGGCATTGCAACGCATGCCGGGAACAGATAGTTTTCTAATAAAAATTCTGTACCCAAATGTATCTTGTTTATGAGCAAATAATAAAACCACAACCAAACATAGAACAAATATACCTAAAAGAAGTATCTTCTTCAGTCACGTCATTGTTGTTCTAATATCATTAATAAACCAATAATGACGTACCAATTAGTAATGGATTGAGGCATTCATTCTACTTTGAAACTTCATAAAATAGAAGGAGAATAATTAATTTGTGTTCCATGTGATGGATCAGTGCAGGTTTACTTGATTCAAACAGGGATTGCGTAGAAATACTGGGCTTTATTTCTTACTCTTCGATGGCTGAATATCAAGTGAGCAACTCCAAATGAACATAGACAGTTGTCATTTCTAAAGTGACAGCTGTCAGTCTGCACGTCAGTTGAATATCGATTGTAAAACGAATCGATTAAAAGTGACATAAGTATGAAAAAAACTAGAATAAACATTATAAGGCTAACACATGCAAAGTAGCTAATCATCTGAAAATTTGGATCATTCCCACTAGTTCTACTGCACAGTCCTATGATAGAACTAGTGGGATTTTTTTTCTTTTTTTCCCACTAGTTCTACGATGCAAGGTGGTACGAAATCGTAGAACTAGTGGGAACGAAAATTCCCACTAGTTCTACGATATAATTTAGAGGTGTTACAAAATCGTAAAACCTGCGGGACTCAAGTCTCTCATTTGTTGCATCACACAATTTAGGGTTCAACTATGGCACAAACTACCAGGAGAATAGAAGTAGGCAGGAGGTATTGAAAACATTATTTTTTGGTGAAGATAAAAAAGGATATACAGTAAAGTCCCACAAACTACCAGGAGAACAGAAGTAGATAGATAATGCGGTTGCTGAGTACCTCTGAGCGCAGCTTATCAAGTGCGGCGTCGTCCAACATGTGATTGCGAGTAACCTGATCCGACAGTCGTTGGGCCAAATGTTGTCAATCGTTGACGAATGGTTCAAGTACCTGGAACAGGGTTGCACACAACCACCGGCAGCGGGGTTCTAACTCGGAGCTAGGTGGCCCCTACGTCTCAAGCTATTCGGTGGCCGGCCTCATGCTGATTCATCGGTGTCCTCGACGTGGATACAGAGACATATTCGACGCTCGAGCTCGATGCTACTGTCGCAGCCAGTTAAAATAAAGCAAGGAGTTTCACACTAAATCGATTCAACCTTCAGATGACCCTCAAGTTAAAGAACGAAAATCAAACAATCTGTTTTTAGACTGGTCGTTTTGTTTATATTACTCTTGACGAAAAGAAGAAGGATAAACAAAGATTACATGTAGTGAAGATGGAGATGAAGATGAAATTACTGTGTAGTAATGATTTACAGCATTTACAATTTTATATTAATGTGAGTCTCGAAATTAGGCCAGTGGTAGAAAATATTGAGTGAGTGTACTAGCAAGGAAGAAAAAAAATACATCTTAACAAAGTAAGATATTAAAATATTGGTGAATGAAGATTAAGCCGAACATAAAGGAATTGTATGTGTAAATAATTCAACCATTTACTTCCATTAATGACTTAACAGCTATGAATTTTAATGACAACAAACGAAAAACAATCAATAGTCGAGTAATTTACTAAAACTTTCGGCTAGTAATCATTCTAAACTGAACAGGCTTATCGATTGTTTTACGTTTCTACATCAATCAAAAATCAACCGCTGAGGAAGGCAAACATGTTTTCGTATTTTAAAAACAGATTAAAATCAAACAGCAACATAGTTATAGACCATTTTGTACCAACAGTTTCGAATAACAAAATATTACTTAATAACGTGATTGAAGAAGATTTACAATCAGTACTAAGGCCATTGAATTTGATGATGAGCCTTTTCTTATGCGCAAAGTATTCGATTCGTGACAAGATCATCACTGTTAATAGTGATCTTTACAATGGTTTGCGGGTGTTATGCGTCCTCGTGTATCAATGTTGCTGTTTCCATAACATGAACAGATTGCTTATGCAGTGCCACACATGGGATTACGGCTTGTTATACTGTACGACCGCCGTAACTGACTGCTTAATGTATTTGTTAGGGGATATTATGAGCACCTTTACAAACATTAAGCATAGGCATTCAAATGTCTTGCTGGTCATGAAAATCCAACACGCTCTCCAAGTCCTTAAAATTGACAGTATCGAACTCCGACGTTTCGTTGTCTACAGCTGGGTTTCTGTTATCCTACTCAACTTGTTTTGTATTTTTTTCATCGTTATATTTCGTTTTGTTTTCAAAGACTTAGAAGTTATCCAGCTAATAACGATTTACGCCAGTATCTTTTGCAATGTGAACGTTGTTAATGCCGTATTAGTATTGAAATTATTAGAAAACATGCTACGAGTGTGGAGTGAAAAAATTAAACACTACTCTGCAGAAGAGGACTGGAAATCAATGTTAAATGTATTCTTAATTATTCAGGATTCTTCCATACTTGTAGAGGAAACGTTTGGACAATACGTGAGTTTCTTTTCAATTAGTTTGATTCCTCAATTCATATTTCTTTTGGTCGCTTAAATATTATTTGAGAAGGTTTACTCACATCCCATTTCAGTAGATTATAAACATTTTAAAGTTTTTTTTTATTTTCAGTTCGTGTATTCGACGATACTCACTGTTTACATAAGTTTACGGAGCTTGGCTTTGATATTAGCTCATAGAGACTTTACATCATTGAATGTGCTCAACGTAAGTATTAGGCATCGCTTAGTCAATATTGTTTTTAGGGTTCCGTACCTCAAAAAGAAAAAACGGAACCCTTATAGGATCACTTTGTTGTACGTCTGTCTGTCAAGACCCTTTTTCTCAGAAACGCGTGGAGGTATACTCAAGTCTACTGTCCCATAGAGCTTTTAAGCCAACGCCATCAAAAGATACAGCCGTTTATGCTGCAAATTTTCGACGCTCGCAAGGGAATCAAAACCTACAGGGTAATTTCCCGAGAACTCAGAATTTTGAAATTTGGTACGAAGCAACGGCTTATTGCACAGATAAAGGAAAAATTGCGAAATGCATACATTTTTGGTTACCAGAAGACGTTGCGTTGCAAAGCTTCCCACTAGGTGAATCGGTAACCTGGTGAAAGTTGCAGGAATCTGCTGGATGCGAAAAGCACAGAACCGGTCAATGTGGTGACACTTGGGGGAGGCCTGTGTCCAGCAGTGGACGTCTTTCGGCTAAAATGATGATCTTCTTCTTCACCCTAGTGTCAGTTTCTAAACCGCCTCAAGAGACATGATTTAACGACCGCCATTTGGCGGCAGGGATCACTGGCTTATTCGTGCCTTCTGAAGCACGGAATCATCTTCTTATTAGACAATCAGGTGATTCAAGCCTGCAATAGCCTAGCCAAACTGAAAACAGTTTTACAAAGTATAAGTCCCGTGGGAATCGAACCCACAACCACCAGGTCACAAGGCAAACGCCTTACCTACTCGACCGCGGAGGCATTCAAAAATGATGACGATGATGATGAATGACTTCATCATGAATGACATCGTCATGCACATTGGAAAACTTAAGCGTATAAAAATACTGTATACTTCGTGTACTCGTATCTACCCTAATTTAAATTAAATTAATTTTCTTATTTTACAATTTTCAAAACTTTCCAAGTAACCCCCATTTTTCGAACGAAATGACTGGATAAATTCTCAAATACGCGCACTAGTATTGCTAGTATTATCATTTACAATCAATAATAATCAATATCAATCAATATAATAATAATTACCGTCGTGTTGTTGTTTCTACATTGTATCAATGAAAGCATCCACTTAAAACAAAGATGATTCAAGATATCTTCATCTTCTTCTTCTTCAAGCTATCTGATTGTTATTACAGTTTTGCTTTATAATATTCGGATTTCAAACTTGGAATATGAAAAATATCATCGTATGCATATGCTTGAGCGTACAATGTGAGAAGTTATATGCTGCAATGAGAGATGTTCAGAGTACCTGTGTAATGCTCATGAAATCAAGTAAATGTTCTGGTAAGAAGCTTTGTTTTATTTGCTTCAAATATAGTTTTTTTCAAAGATATTTACAATTGTCTCGGCTTTCTATATATTTATACGGTTATATTGTTATTTAGATCAAAGTGGCAGGTTTTGCCAGAACATTCAACGTGTACAGAAGGCATCATTAAAGAAGATGAGCGCGTGTGGCTTGTTTACCATAGACGCCGAGCTGCCCCTACAGTTGTCAAGCTTTATAACTTCTTACACTATTGTATTTCTTCAATTTGTGTTTCTGTAATGTAATTTCCAGTTTGATCGAATGTTGACATATTGACAATGTTGACGAGGCTGCGAACAAATTAAACACAATACATTTATGCAGTATGTTATTTTATCATAAATTTCGGGTAGTACTTTTTTGACTTCAGCCAACAAAATGTCCCTGTGCACGGAGTTGAAAACATTTTTACGTCAACCTTGAGAACGACCTCACCTTTCTTTGAATTTAAAAAAGAGAATAAGTCATGTACGGCAGCCTCACGGCCCCTCTGGAACGAAAACCAAGTTGAAGGGGCTGGAACTTGGCTGCAAGCGGTTTGCTGTACAGGTTGCAGCATATTTTGGCTGCCATACGCCTGTAAGTGCAATGGGACGAATGCCGTCGTCCTTCTTCCGGAGGGCATACACACACATAGGTTAGGTAAGGTTGTTGACACCGGAGAGCATAGCATAATATCTTTGGCATAAGAAAGAACATATCAAATACTGTTGATTTGTGTTTCATTTAGAGGTACATTATTACAGGAGCAATCTTTTCAAATTTTTGTTCTCCAGGAATCATGTGATTTTATTTTTGTAAACTGAACTTTTTTCTGTCACATCAGATACGGTCGGTTCAAATGATATTTCTGTTAAATTAATCTCAAAACTATCATTAAATCAAAAGTGAAATTGGTAAGTTTGCCCTAGCTGTAAAATTATTGTTAATCTCTAAAGAGCCTTCCAAACTATGTACCAGATCAAGTTCAAGTAATATATTCGTAGGATTAGGCTTCTTTGTGTTAGCGTTAGCCATCTTGCTTGCTCTGTTTGGTATTTCTTCGACTCATAACATTCCCTATGTTCTTTTTCAATTTGGCAAAAACAGCTTAACATTGTGTTTTAACACTTTAACGGTTTTAGATCAATGGGAACGTTATTTTAAACTATTTGTATTTTAGAGTCTTCAACGAAAAAAAACTTTATTGATTTATTATTTTGAAGGTTTTCTTATCGTTCGTGATATCCTTGCCATAAGCAGCATCTTTATCTAGATATAACTTTACAGATGGGCCCTATTCCGACCGCCACTCACTTTCCTTGTCCACTTTTAGAAAAGTTCCACGTACACATTGTCAAGACCTAGTTTAGCTGTATGAAAATGAAAAAAAAACCTTTTGTGTCTAAATTGTGAACTGAGTCTACCAGAGAAAGAATTTTTTTTTTTTATGAGACAAGCCCACCACACTATTCCCAAACCACTGTAACTCCTGTTAGCCAGAATCAACAGTGGCGACCACAAGAAAATCGCAGAGACAATGAAGCTCGACGAAGTCCCAGGGAAACGATTTAACTGTCTCGGATCCCGCAACGAAATTAATCAGAAAAGAATAGCGGAGGAGTAGGAAAAACATAATTTCCACTTTCCTCCATATCAGCAGGAGACAGAACAGAACAAGGCCAATAGGCATACAGGGACGTATACAACTGGGATAGGCCCAGTTGCCTAGCACCACGGATTGTCATTAATATTACTGGGTCCTAAGTTGTGAGCTGTTATATTTGATTCCAATAATAGGTATGACAAAAATGCTTGAACGCACGGAAATTTGTTCTAGTTTCTACAAGGTCTGTATAGTAAATAACTCCGGATGTAACCCGTACACTATTTAACATAATATTACGTTCATTCTGCCAAAGACTACACTCCCATAAAATGTGATGTGCAGATTGTTCAAATTCGCAGTCAGATGTAGAACATTGACAAAAAGGCGAGTCAACAAGCTTGAAGGAAAATAATTTACTCTTAAAGTTACCATGACCTGTAAGAAATTGTGTATGCGTAGAGAAAGAATGTATGCGTTTGCCTTCTGGGCAATTCGTATTTAATAATGGGTAAGAGATGAGCCTAAAACGCGTGTGGTTTCAAAACACTTTTTGTCCGAAACAGACCAAAAAGTTTGTGATCCACAAGTTCAGTAAATCTTACCAAAGAGTATCGTATTACCTAGTATTAACTGGGTTGTGGAGGTCAGATAGGCAGTCGCTCCATGTAAAATACTGGTACTCAGCTGCATCCGGTTAGACTGGAAGCCGACCCCAACATAGTTGGGAAAAGGCTAGGCAGATGATGAAGTTCAGTAAATCATGTCACAATGCAAAGTAATCTGATTTTTGGAGGCTCCAAAATGGGTGGTTTGTACCTCTTCATGCGACTTGCATTCGTAATTCGCGCTATTTTTTTCTTTTGATGTTTCGATTTGAGTATATGAATCTTATACAAGGGTATATGTAAATATGTATATATTTCTTTGAAAAATCTGTATTAATTCTGTCAATTTAGGTTTCTGTCAATTTTGGTTTCTGATTTTTTTACCATCTTTTTTTTGCAAATAGTTTAAGACTGCTCATTGGTCCACCTTCTCATGAGAATGATCTGATCGTTCCCACTGTCCCCAATAAACTCTTTTAAAGAGAGCCTTTTTTTCTGGAGCATAAACCAATTTAACATTTTCACAAAAGTTTAGTTACCTTTTTTTAGCCCTTCATGTCGAGGCCGCGGTATCTCTTGCGAACAACCCGCAGCCCCGACGGGAAGTTTAGTTGCCTACTAATAGGATCGGTAAATATTAATTTATGTTTACTCGACTATTAATTAATTATATTCCTATCGATTGGTTGACAACCTTTGTGTCGGTATTGGAACTACTTCTTATACATGAAACAACTCTGTATAACAAACATGTTTCCGTATTTCAAAAGCTGTTTTAAATCAAACAGGATAGTAATAATATAGAATTTACTGACAATCTCTCCTAACGAAAACTTTCTTGATCACGTTATTGAAGAAGATCTACAGTCTCTGCGATATATACGGTTTTTTCTATGGTCTCTGGACGCATGCATCCTGTTTTTTATAAAGTGTGCGTTTTGCCTCAATAGTCGTTTGTAAAGTCTCGTGTAGCATCACGTAAGTCATAATAGTACTAAATAAGGTCTGACATTGATCGTAAAATCCCAGCGGGGTTCTATTACCTTGCGTAGCCAACGAGAGGTCATTGTAAAAAACCGTTTCGTCCCTCTGAGCCAAAAAGTTGTTATTTAATACCTGCCTAAGTTTCAGGAATGCCATTGGAGTTGATGGTAGATGCAACAGGCCCTGTTATCTTGTTTTACCATTTAAGAGACACAGGTTCCCTAGCTCATAGCCCGGCTTGGCACTTGCATACTGAGTTACGATCCTGTCGCAGATGTTAATAAATCTTGTTAAACATGGGAGTTTCAACAAAATGCGGCACAAGGCGTAAGGCCTTGAAAATTACATCGAAGTCGTAAGGCATTTTAAATTTGAATAAACTATTTAAATTAAAATCTAATTCACTATCTAAATCTCTGCTATTATCTACTACTTGTCGGCGTGCCTGTCGCGATGCAAGAAGAAGATTAGATCTTTCGTGATGAAAGATCTCGTACATAAAAAACACTAGGAATAGAGAGCAAGCTCGTGGTCATCGTTGTGAGATGACTAACGCGATTTGCGGACCTGCCCGCGTGTATCCTACCGACTGCGCCAATTAGGTAAACTGCAGACGGTCGAACGAAGAAAAAAGCCAAAGTTACTTTAAAACTAATTTAATTTAAATAAAATAATTACGTTTTAAATTGGTGAAACTTATTTGATGCAAGAATTTGTAATGCCGAACAAACTTCTTCAAACTAATTTGTTGCTATCTTCAAAATTGCTACGTCTGCGGCCCGTGGCTCGGCGCTCGTGCATGGATATCAACGCTGCAGTTTCGTGCAGCTGGCGTAAACATGCAAGAATGTGCGTGATTGGCGTTATCAATTAGGGATCCGTAAAAAATAAACTTTGAATACGTTCTCTGAATTTATAAAGGTTATATTCGGGGTTGTCTTTTGTTTTAAATTTGCCAGAATTTAAAGCGTCATATTCTATTTATTGGAACCCTGAGTATTTGTGATCAGAAAGCATAAGATCAATAATTTCAGTTCTACATCCTCTTTGCAAGTTATGTGCGAAATGATCGACGCACGTGTTACTACTAAACCAGGTTGATTTATTTCTAATGTCAAGATGTTACTCAGTAAAAACACTAGTTCCAAAGTAATCCTATTTATTTTTAATGTATCAATATTTAAATTGCCACATATGTATGGCAAACATCTTTATATCTATATATATGTCGTAGGATAATTTGATACTTCGAATCTTCGCGGAAATCCTAGGAAATCCTAGGGGTTTTGCGAAAACGCGGATAATTAGACATAGGCGAAAAATTGTTTTAGGGGCGGCATGGGCACCGGGCCGTAGGCCGACGAAGGAGGCCGGCGGAGGCCCGGCACTTCGGGGACAGAAGATATTAGTGTTATTTAATATGCGAGCGAAGCGAGCGCGCGTTGAAAAAGCTTTTGCTTTCGACGTACTTGGTGACCATTAATCCATTTTGGTAACTATGTTTAATTATCCGCGTTTTCGCAAAACCCCTAGGATTTCCGCGAAGATTCGAAGTATCAAATTATCCTACGACATATATAAAACAAAGACGGGTTTGTTACAACACTTATAACTCGAGATCTGCTGAACCGACTTGGCTGAAAATTGGTAGGAAGGTAGCTAAGAACCAGGAGAAGCACATAGGATACTTTTTATCCCGTTCCCGTCGTTCCCGTGGGACGTGACATAAAACGTGGTATAACAAAACGCAACTGACATAATAACAAAACACAACTCAGTACGTAGGATAGTAGACTAGGTAGAGTAGTAGGTAGGGTGGTAGGTAGGTAGGGTAGTAGGTGCGTAGGGTAGTAGGTACGTAGGTAGGGTAGCAGGTAGGTAGGTAGGGTAGTAGGTAGGTAGGTAGGGTAGTAAGTAGGTAGGTAGGGTAGTAAGTAGGTAGGTAGGTGAGTAGGGTAGTAGGTAGGATAGTAGGTAGGTAGGGTAGTAGGTAGTAGGTAGGTAGGATAGGAGGTAGTAGGTAGGTAGGATAGGAGGTAGTAGGTAGGTAAGTAGTAGGTATGTAGCAGGTAGGTAGGTAAGTAGTAGGTATGTAGGTAAGTAGTAGGTATTTAGCAGGTAGGTAGGCAGGTATTATGTAGAAAAAGGGCATAGCAACGCATGCGGGTACAGCTAGTTATATATATATAATTCTTCTGTACGTGTGTATATCACTGAACTCATCCTAAACGGCTGGACCGATTTTGATGAAATTTTTTGCATGTGTTCAGTCGGATTCGAGAATGGTTTAGATTTACAATTGTACCCGGTTGGTGGCGCTGCTGTCCTGGCAGGACGACGTCTGCCAGGTCCGCTACTAACTTATAAAACTTATAAATATACAATTTTAACTTATTCAAACATTGTCAAGCTTTTCATAAATTGTGAAGTAATTACATTTAGGAATTCTTTAAACACAAATTACAATAATATAATGAGTTGTCAATTCAATTCCATAAATTTCAAAAGCGCCTGACTAAAAGTGCTTGGCAATATCTGACAGTGCTTTACATTGACGTGACATTGATTAATTGACGTTTGTCAATTTATAGGCTGTTTTCTACATTCAGTTCAATTCATATTAAGCAGCTTAATATAGCGAACATGTTTTCGATTTTCAAAGACTGCCTAACCTCAACCAGAAACTCAGTTAAGAAAAAGAATATACGAACTGTCACTTACGACGCACTACGTAACAACGTAATCGGGAATGAGTTACAATCTGTACTAAGACCGTTGAATTTGATACAAAGACTATTCTTATGCGCGAAGTATTCAATTCGTGACAATATTATCACTTCTAATACTAATGTGTACAACTTTATTCAAATTTGTTTAATACTGCTACATCGATGTTTCTATTTGCACCATTTGATTGTAACAATCGTCCAATTTCAAAGTGATTGGCCGGTTGACATCGTATTATTTTCCTTAACCAATTGTTTTGACTTTATATTCTACTTGATCGGTGATGTAATAATCAGCATTTCAAATTTCACTAACAGTTGCTACAATGTCTTGTTGGTCGTGAAAATCCAATACATACTCAAATCTCTACAATTAGATAGGATCGAGCTCAGAGATTTAATTGTCTTTAATTGGACTTGGGTTATAATTCTCAATATTTTTATTGTCAGTTACGTTGTCTGTTACTGTTTAACTTTTTTTCTAATCAGCTTTGTTGACATTCTATCAATTTATGCAAACATTGCCTTTGATATAAACATTGTGTCTGTTATATTCGTTTTGAAGTTAATTGAGAAAACGCTTCATGTGTGGATTGAAAAAGTTGAAAATTCAAGGCAAGTAGAGGATTCAGACAAAGAAGACTTCTGGAATATAATGTTTGATGTGTACTTGAGTATACAAGAGCTTTACATGATTATAGAGATGACGTTTAGGCCGATGGTAAGTTTGTATCAAAATAGTGCTTAAAGACTGGGCAAAAAAATTTAGTAAACTGTAGTCGTTCGTCAGTTGGGACTGATCAACTCTTAGCTGATGCATTTTCATGAATTATCCAAGCTACTTAAATTATTCTTATTGTTTATTGTACACAAAAACATACATCTCCCGCACTACCCGGCCACGACCTCTACCTGTCGCATATTATGATATCTTCTTGAGCGGTGCTTCTGCGGCTAAAGTAGTGGTTCACAACCGCGCAGTGCGTGAGGTCCCCCGGTCCGGTATTGTTACTTTGTTATTATTTCTATTTGATATTTTTCTTGTTTAAATTTACAGATGGTTTTTTATACAATGTTTGCTGCTTACCTTAGTTTGCGAAACGTAGCTTGGTTGGTATTTTTAAAAAGCTATGATTACGATGTAAGTAAACTATCTCATTTTGCATTATCCAAAGCGGGGTTACCTCATTAATGTACTATGTTAAAATGTGTGTCATGCTTGTCTTGAACTGTTTCAGTATCTAACTCTAGCACTATATTCTCAAATGTTTAGCTTGAAGAACATTGTCATACTTATAAAATTGAGCATGCAATGTGAACGGTGCTATGCATCAATGAGAGATGTTCAGAGTACCTGCGTAATGCTCATGAAGTCAAGACATTTTCCTGGTAAGATAACTACTTGATGTATAATGCTTATAGACTGTTACTGTTAGCCTGTTTCATCCCACTGCTGGGCAAAGGCCTCCCCCCATGATTTATATATTTTGCGAACCAGGGCCAATGTGGACCACTGGTCGTTGGTTCTGTTCAGCTCGTCCCGCCATCTCCTACGAGGTCTACCGCGGCGCCTTCTGGTTGTGTCAGGGTTCCACAACGTGGTTGTTTTGGCCCACAGCTCGTTGGACATATAGACTAAATTTTTTAAATAAAATTAATAATCCGAGCCTAAATCATTTATGATAAGACAAGGATCACAATAAGTAAAACGCTGCCGCAAATCATATCTTCCTACATTTCCTATAGTTCATCATCTGCCTAGCCTTTTCCCAACTATGTTGGGGTCGGCTTCCAGTCTAACCGGATGCAGCTGAGTACCAGTATTTTACATGGAGCGACTGCCTATCTGACCTCCACAACCCAGTTAATACTAGGTAATACGATACTCTTTGGTAAGACTGGATGTCAGAATTTCAGGTCACTGACTACCTGTAACGACTACCAAAGATCTATATATGGCAGCCGGGACCAACAGCTTAACGTGCTTTCCGAGGCACGGAGGAAACTCGGTATTTCGGGCGGTCACCCATCCACAGACCGACCTAGACAAGCACAGCTTTACCTAAAGATCGACCCGAGTGGCAGTTCTTATTAAGCCACGAGCTCCTATAGTTACATTTCCTATAGTTAATTCTGTATTTTTAGATCCAACAAAAACAATTTGCAAGAACATCCAACGTGTACAAAGGGCCTCTTTGAAGAAGATGAGCGCGTGCGGTTTGTTCGCCATAGATGCCGAGCTACCTCTACAGTTGTCAAGCTTTATTACTACTTATACTATCGTTTTGTTACAGTTTGTGTATCTCTAATAAGTTATCTCTAATAAGTTAACATTCATAGAAATGTTCTGGTTTTTGTCAAGTATTTACATATGTAATAAATTAAATGAATGCATTAAATTGTTTGTAGTAAACTTATTTTTCAGTTTTTAGGTTTGTTTTAGGAACTTGTTTATTTGTTTTGGAAAAAAAAATCGTTTCATCATTTTTAGTTGTGGTATCACACAAATCCTTCTTAAGTCTCAATTTTATACTGTGATCATTTGATTTAGTAAACGATCTATTTAACTTTTCTACCAACGTTTTCAAAATGTTCTTTAATACAAAAACAGTTGTTACTACCTTTTTTTTTTTTTTTTTTAAATTTTAAAAACTTAATTAGAATTAAGAACAAATAGCATATCCATATAAAATAAACATACATATAAATATATACTCATATAAAAATAAACACCAGCATTGTGAATATATTACTTATGTTATGTCTACCCGAGAAATTTTCAAAATTAATGACACTCGAAAATTTAGAAGCCGTCAAACAAGATATTATTATACCTAAGCAATTAGTTAATTACTTGCCTATCGATTTGTTTCATATTTATTTCATACCAGTCAACATGAAACTGTGGAGTGTAAAAGACATGTTTTCCTTTTTTAAAAACTCAATATCAAACAGACATATTACTACATTCAAATCTAACGAAGTTTTATGTAATAACATGATAGAAAAAGATTTACAATCAGTACTTAAACCATTGAATCTGATGCAAAATGCTTTTCTATACGCAAAGTATTCCATTCGTGACAATATTATAACGTCAAATTCATATCTTTACAATTTTTTGACTGTGTTGTGTATACTTATATTCTGGAGCTATGATTTCCTACATATGGTCAATGTTTTCATCCAGTTTAGTAATCAGTGGGGAATTTACAAATGGTTCTATTGTTCTAGCAATACTTTTGACTTATTGATTTACGTATTCGGACATTTGATGAACAGCCTTTCAAACATAGTTCAGAGCCACTACAATATCTTGTTGGTCTTGAAAATCCAACACGTGCTGAGAGTCCTACAAATTCATGGCAATAAACTCAGAGATATCACCGTCAACAACTGGACTTGGGTTATCAGTCTCAATATTATTTGGACGGCTTACATGATTTCTTTGTTCTGTGTTTTCCCTAACTTAGGTCTTATTGTTATCGTCTCGATGTATACTTGCATCTGTTTTGATATGAACGTAGTATATGCTTTGGCATTATTGAAATTATCGGAGAAACTGTTACGTGTGTGGATCAAAAAAGTCAAAATGGCAAAAAACGCAGAGGAATCAGAAAGAGAAGAGTATTGGAGGTTAATGCACAATGTATACGTGAATATGTTACAGATTTACATGATTATAGAGACGACCTTTCGTCAACTGGTAAGTGATGGCGGTTTCTTTGTAGTTCATGCCAGTTTGAAGAATCCATTTATAATACGCGTAAAACAGTCATCTTTAGTTATAAAGTTGCGACAACAAGTGTGATGTATTATAATGTATTAAAATCAAAGTTTGGTTGAAAGTGTAGAACCGTGTTTACCGGGGGTAACTAATGTAACAGTTGAGATTTACTTGTTTCTGTACAATATAGAATCTCGGATTGATATTATACTATACTTACCTTGCTTTTACAGATTGCATTTTATACAATATTCACTGCGTACCTCAGTTTACGGAATGTTGCTACGTTATTAACTTTGAAAAATTATCCCTCTGTAAGTACTTTAACTACTACCAGTGATAAATAATACAGCAGATGCCAACCCAACCTAATTATTTGTGTCGCTAGTGTAGTTGACGGCTTCAAATGAAAGGAAAATCAGTTGCAAATCGAGAAACTTTCGACAGCACTAGATATGCCACTTTAGAATGTTTTTTCTTAGTTTCACCTGTCCCAATGTCTATAAAGAACTTGGTCAGTCAAGTTAAGGGGTCATGGTCAAAAAGGCGTTAGTCCAACAAAATAAAAAATATATCTAAAATCATAGCTCACAATTATTCTCTCTACTCTTCAATCAGAAAGAATTCTTAATATTGCTATATGTACCAAAGTCGCCGGAGGACATAGCAACGGCCAATTGAAAATGTTGTCATTTCCACGTCATGCTTCCTGGCGAAACCACTTTTTCCATAACAAGTATGAGTTACATAAAAAAATCTATGAAATGTCTATAAAATTCTGGTCCTATTAAAAAAAAGTCTATATCTCTAGTTTCGACATAAACAACAACAATTACAACATTTTCAATTGGTACTATATTTTGTCGAAGATTCGACAACAATAGTAATTTGATTTTAAAGTTGATCATGTCGAAAACATTTGGCTAAAGCTGAGCACAGAGCGATCAATCTGTGCTAGGCTGATGAGGTCCTAGAATTGACTTAGGAGTTTAGGACTGTAGAGGCTGTGTTACGGAACCCACTCCATAAACTGGGTTTCTTATTGATTTGAGTAATGGGTAAAAAATTACAAGTCAAGTGACTCTATTTCTGTTGCTGAAGACTTCTTGTTGTTAAGAATGAACGTTCATTGAACCTTCCTTTCCTAATTACGAGTCTAAGCTAATATTTCAATTCTGTTGGTTGTACGCCCAGCGTTCTTAGAAAAAAGCCCAATGGTACTTTGACCCAGTTATCGGTTTCTGATTGAGCTGAAATTGGAACACGTTTAGTTCTGTTGAAAAAACATTATTCTCCATTAACATTATTGAAATACAGGAACAGTAAAAGAAAAAAACGATTTAAAAACAATCGGAAAAAATTCCTGATTAAATAAGATTCAAGATCATGAGCTGAACGGACACTGTCAGTTTATGGAGGGCAATAGCCCTCCAAAAACGGGTGTAAGGACTACCTTACACCCTGTATATCTTTAAGAACATTTTTTTGTGTAGTTTATATTATGAATCTCCGTGTATGGCGAGTAGACTTTGCAATTAGTTCCGTGACATCCTCTTTGTATTGACTCACTAAGGTGACCCTCAATAGGGCTTCTGTCCAATCCATATGGTGGGAATAGATGGTTGTAAGTTTTCTCTCTGATTCAGGATATCGCAAGAGAAAGCAATTGTAATAAGGGATAGATAGAGATAGGGATTTGATCAGTGAGGTGTTTAATTTGCCTTCGATATGTAGTTTAAAGAGATCTTAAATATGGCAGGGACAACGGAGGTCTCCTAAGAAAGAATATCCTCAACGGGGAGAGCTTATTTTTGTTTTTCTTCAGTCCAAACAGCTGTGTTAGGGGGAATAAATGTATTGTTTTTGTTGAAATGTATTTTATTCGGTTTTTTATCAAAGATATTATAAAAATACACAATAGAGTTATAAAATTGACAGACTTCTGGTTATACATTAGTTTTTCATTTGTATTTATACACTTCTGGACACATATATTTACCCACCTTAGAGTTTAGGTTTCGATAGCCCCTACCGAAATATGATTGCTAGATTGAACAAAAACTGCTAATGCAGTTTTAAACCTGATACATTTTACCATCTTTTTCGATCGTATTGTTTTAAATTTGAATTCAGTATACCATACGACATGGAGCTACGCCTAACAAGTCGGATATGCGCCTTGTTAAAGGCAATTGATTTTTGAATAAAAAACATGTTTTATCAAATAAAGGTTTAATTTAATAACGCGTGTTGCCTCCATGGGCATCTACCACAGCTCTCATACGATTAGGCATAGAGTTTATCAACCGCTCTATGAAATTTTGAGGGATCATCTCGCATTCCTCTTCTATGGCAGTTTTCAACTCCTGCATCGTCTGGGCAACTGGCTGACAAGCCCTAACACGTCTTTTTAGCTCGTCCCACATGTGCTCAATGGGGTTCATGTCTGGGCTTCTGGCTGGCCAGTCCATAACTGTGATGTTCACATCCCGAAGATATTCCCTGACGATGCCGGCCGCATGGGCTCTTGCATTATCATGCATAAAAAGGAAATTTGGGCCCACATAGTCCGCGTATGGTATCACGTGAGGTTCTAAGCACTCACGAATGTACCTTTCAGCATTTAATGTTGGCGGCCGTGGTCCTGTAACAACCTCAAGTTGAGTTTTGCCGCTCGCGGATATACCGCCCCAGACAGTCCATGAGCCACCGCCATAAGCAACCCTCTCTTCAAAGCAGCATTGTGCGAAACGCTCTCCCTTACGTCGGCAGACCTTCTTCCTTCCATCATTGCCATGTAACACAATTTTAGACTCATCAGAAAAGAGTACACGGCTCCAATCTTGCTGTGTCCAATTTAAATGACTGCGTGCGAAATGAAGGCGCGCTGTTCGGTGGGCTCGCGTTAGTTTGGGCCCATTAGCTGGCTTGTGTGGTACCATATCGCGTTCTTTTAACCTTCTCCGAACAGTTCGAGCGCTCACAGATACTCCGTGGAAGTCGCGAAGTTGGTTTTGTATCTCAATGGAGGTAAGGTGACGATTTCTCAAGCTGGTCGTCACGATGAATCGATCCTGCCCTTCAGTTGTGACCCGAGATCGTGGCCTTCCTTGGCGACGAACAAGGCGGCTTTGTTCGTCGGTAGGTACCTCCGATAAGCATTTCGGACCGCAGATCGACTTAAATTAAGTTGAGCACTCACGTTTCTTTGGCTGTGTCCGGCCTGAATAAGTGCCACAGCTTGGGCGGCGACTTCAGGTGAAGTATCCATAGATTATTGATAGAACCTCACCTTAATGTTAAGAATAAGTAATGTTTGTTGCAAAACCAAAGATATTAATCACTTTTTCAAGAATTAAATCCAAGTAAACCAATAAAACCAAGTTTTCTTAGTATTCGATTGTTTGATATCAACAAACAGGCTCCAAATTGTCTTTTGTTTCTTTAAATTCTGTGTTCGAAATTCAAAAAAAGACTATTGAATAAAATTGTGAATGTGCCAGGTTCAAAACTGCATAAAAACTTTTTGCTCGACCTAATATAAAATTTTAGCTAGGATGTGTCCAGAAGTGTAGTATTGATTTAGATTATACAGGTGGAAGAAGAGATCGAATCCTGGGATATCTCCAATTATGTTTTGGAAAAGATTTATCTTCTCTTGTTGTTGTTTCTCCGAGAATCTATTGAAGTTTCTTAAGAAGCGGTTGTGGGTCTAACCATCAAAAAGTTAAGTTCAGAATCTTTGCAAGTACCTTAGGGGAGATTTATTATTATCTTGCTGATTTGCGGTCGCGGGCTTGAAAGCTCTAGGGTTTTTGTGCCTTTTCTTTTCTATTAAATTTGTCACACTTCTTGTAAATAGGATTGTTTGACTGGAGAAATCTTCCTGGAAGCTGTTGTTTATCTCAGATTGTTTCTTCGCACTGTTGGTTTGGATCTAAAAGATCTGGTTCATCCCCATGAGCCATGAATAAACAAAATCATAATTGGCATTACATGCATTCATAAATGTGCCTTTTAGGACTGGCCAAGTAGGAAGAGCGACCCTTAGATAGTTGGTATTAGGTCATGACTCTTGAAGTCTCTTGTCAGTTAAATTTTCCTTACTGATAAGCTTTATTTGTTAAGCTTTATTTTTTATTTTTTTAAATAAAAGTCAAAGTCAAAGCATTTATTTCAATTAAACCATTACCAGGTACTTTTGAATGTCAGAAGAACAATTCATAAAACTAAACTACGAGTGCAATACGTCATCCCGAAAGCCACCACGCCGAATCACACGCCGCCGAATGCCCGCAACAACGAACACTGCGAGCACGAAAGCACGCAGCGACGCACACCGCAACAACGAATGTACGAGACTCCAAATCACGGAACAACGAATGCACACCGCAACGCGCAACCACCGCCCCGCGACCCGGAGTCCCGCGCACCCACCGCCACGGCACGCACCGCCGCGCGCCTTCGCACCCACAGCACTCGCCGCCGCAGACATCCGGCGACGCGCAACTCGACGCAGCAACCCCCGGGACGACGTATTGCACTCCTAAGCTACAGTCACAGTCACAAGGCATAATAACTTGTGAAAGTACTGTAGTTTATGAATGTATGTCTCTGTTTCAGTTTTTCATCCTACTATTCATAACCCAAATCTGGAACATAAAGAATGTCATCATACTTATATATTTTACCGTAGAATGTGAAAGATTCTATGCAGCAATGAGAGATGTTCAGAGTACCAACGTAATGCTCGTAAATTCAAGAAATTGTTTAGGTTTGGAAAAAATATTCTCAAAATAATTATAATTTTTCAATAATTTTATTATAAATTGGTATTACAAAACTTTCTTTTCAACAGGTCCAGAAAAAAGGGTTCACAAGAACATCCAACGTCTACAGAAGGCATCATTCAAGAAGATTAGCATTTACAGCTTGTTCGTGATAGACGCCGAGCTGCCTCTACAGTTGTCATGCTTCATTACTACATATACCATAGTTTTATTACAATTTATGTATTTGCCGTAAGCAAATATAAATAATTTACTCATAATTTTCTTAATGCATTAATTAACGCTGTAATCATCAAACACTTGTGTTATTGTTGTTTTGTTATGTGTATGTTTCCCATCGGCAGATTCGATGTATCGTTATTTTCCAGAAAAAAATGTTGCTAAAATATTTTTCGAAGTAACGTCACTTAAAACAAAACAAATGCAAAACGATGCTAGGTAATCCATATACAGAAAACAAGGAACAGGAACAACTAAGGAGGTGTACTACATGTCGTCGCACTATCAAGGCATCGATGTAACAATGCTTTTGCTGCATTTGGAAACGTGACTGTTCTACTACCTTAGTAGCCCCAAGCTTAAACCCCAAACATAAATTCTCATTACGCTCCTCCTAACTAGGATAATCATTCTCTTGCCATTATCCCAATTAATTTGGGGTCGGCGCTGCATGTCTTCTTGTTCCATACTTCTCTGTTTCTCGTCATCTCATGACACCTCTTTTCTTACCATAATTTATCATTCTTAACACAGTCCATCCATCATCCTCATTCATACTCAAAACCTTCCTCACGACATTTTCCTCATTCTTCCGCATCACATGCCCATACCGATTTCCACACAACTTTTCGGTCATCGGTGAAACCGGTGCCACTTTCAGACTGACTAGCATAATATATTACTTAATTTTATGCCAAAAATTTCAATTCAAAATTTCCTTTTTATAACCTAAGCTCTACAAACAACTCTCTTCATGAACCCAGAATCGCTCGTAAAATGTATCTTGCTAACATCGTCATAGATAGGATAGGCAATAAGGTGATAGACATTTATTTATTTATTCATGAACACATACATTTGTTTTAACAGGCACGACCCAAGGTAAGAAAAGTTGTCCAGTCCCAAGTAACGGGACTACTATAATATGTGTATCATCATATGTTTCTATCTATTCCACATGGAGCGACTGTCTATCTGACCGCCACAACCCAGTTAGTGCTAGGTAATGTGATAAGACTGGTTAAGATTGGTAGACTTGGTAAGACTGGTTCTCAGACGTTTCAGCCACTGACTACCTGTAACGACTGTCA
Source organism: Diarsia brunnea (assembly GCA_949774965.1). Lineage (NCBI taxonomy): Eukaryota > Metazoa > Arthropoda > Insecta > Lepidoptera > Noctuidae > Diarsia > Diarsia brunnea. The sequence continues at coordinate 18,159,972 of OX459007.1, forward strand.
ACGATCTACAAATGACAGTCGTGACCGGAGTCCTTTTTTTTTTGGCGGGTGGAAAATTTTCAAATAACCCCTCCCGCTCTTAGGCAGAGCGAAAGAGAGTGTCAGACTTCTACTGACTAAAAACCACCCTTGTTCCTTCTTAGCCCTTCATGTCGAGGCCGCGGTATCTCTTGCGAACAACCCGCAGCCCCGACGGGCGTCGGCTCTTGCGGGCCCCTTCCATGTTGCTAACATCTCTTTGCGGCGCGCGTGGAACACAAACGCGCCGTCCACACGGCCTGTCGTCGTCATAAGACAGACGGACGGCTTAACCATCACTCACCGACCACAGGCCCGCGTTTACGGTGGCCGAAAGCCATCACATGGCCCCCGACGCCCGGAGCTCCTCCTGCGGCGGCTGGGACAAGAGGTTCTCTCCCTCTCACGTTCCGCCACCTCCTTCGCTAGCATCACTGCTTCGCAGAAGGAGGCGACGGCGTCCCATTCCTCCTCGCCCCGGACCATGGCTTGCACCAGGGCCGGACGCGAGAGGTCGCCGCCGCCCATCGCCGCTACGAGAACACGGCGGGGCTCCGCCCAAGCGGGACACACCTCCACAGTGTGCTCCACCGTGTCCTCCGGCCGATCCTCACAATGGTGGCATCCGGTCGTTTCCTCCGGGACCGGAGGCCTACGTGCTTTCCGAGGCACGGTGGTAACTTGGTATGTAATGAGATGTATCACCCATCCACAGACTAACCCAGATAAGCGCGGAATAACCTGATGATTGGTCCGAGCGGTTGCTATCGTTATCGGATCTGATAATGCTATTAAAATTATGTTGATATGAATTTCTGTGGGTGTTAACCTAGTCCAATTACTTACCTACTTACTGTTCCTTATTATACTCGTAGTATAGAAAAATATACTTTGAGAAAATTGCTTATCATGTAAACGGAAACAAGAGGTATATGGAAATACGATCAAAACATAAACTGACATTTTAATTTCATTTCTTAGTTGCCTTGTCCCATTAGTAAACAAGTTCCGTTATCGTTGGTAAAAGACGACTTCTTGACGTTTTTTGTCAAGCATTAGTCTTCGGAAACGAAAAGTACAAAAACCATGTCTCGAAAACAAATTAACTTAAGAGTTTCAAACCAAGCGTTACTCCATAATAATCATTTAGACGACGAAATTCAAAGAATTGATAATTCTTTTAGCTTTACTTTGCATTATTTTTTCTGCTTAAAATATAAAGTACAAAATAATCGAATTTATCCAAATGGAAGACTATATAACTTTATAGCGTTCTGCTTTATGTTATTCATGAATGGGTTGTGTTTCTGCCAGCTGTTTCTTGTTGATGTAACGCATAGGAGTAGAAATAAGACAAGTTTAGAAAAAGATTTCTTGGAGCTGTCCGACATTCTCTATGACATCACCTTTATGATTGGGTACACGATGATGTTCATTCTGAACATATTCCACAAAAATAACAACGTCTTATTGATATTGAAGATCCAAACTATCCACAGGAGCATCGACTTACGTAAAGGCTACCGAAATTACATTATTTGGAATTGGATCGCTATAGTAACAACTATTTGTGTTAATATGGTTGTAAATACTTTGTACTATGTTTCATTTGATTACTTGCACGCCGAAGACATTATACTTGATGCTTTGACCGACGGTTTTATCATGTCATCGGACATCAATGTAGTTATAGCAACACGAATCATAGACTTGTTAAGACAATACCTCGATAAGTGGGTTGAAGATATCCTAACGATGAATGGTGAACAGGAAAATGAGGAGCATTGTCTCAAACTGCTCGAAATTTATAAAAACATTCTAAAAACTTACGATCTGTATAAGACAATTTTTCAAGCAATGGTAAGTTATTGATAGTTTTTCTTCATTTTACTGTGGGCTTTTATTTGTCTTGACTTGAGTCGTTCCGAAAATTCACAAATATTCGTATATTTAATATATTCATCATCAGCCTATAATGTTCCCACTGCAGGGACTCAGGCCTCTTCTCTAAGAGAGGGATGGGCTATGATCTACCACACGGGCCCAGTGCGGATTGGTCACAAGTCTTCGAATTTTTTGGTTGTAAGGCATGCCGGTTCCCTCACGATGTTTTCCTTCACCGTTTTGAGAGCAGTGCTGATGAAATAAATTACACAAAGTAATGCGTCTGGGTTCGAACCCACGACTTACTGTTCGTAAGTCGAGGCCGCTACCACCTGAGCCACCACTGCTCTCATTTCATATATACCATTAATTAATAACGTCTTCTTCATATATTTTAGTGTTTGAATTATTTGGTACACTAAATAATAATCCTTGTTGATTATAACAAAATAATATATGTTTACTATGTGAATTTTGCAGGTACTGCAGGGAATACTTTGCGAATTTTACCGTTGTCTTTATTCTGCCGACTTACTATTATCTACTCTGAGGCTGTCTGCACAATTGGAATCTGAAGTAAATAATATAAGTAATTTTTGTTTGTATTTTCAAAACGTTTTTCATTTTACAAGTATTCTTAACATTTTCTGATTATTCAGATTTGTAAAATGGACTTGAATAAACGCAATTCGGCGGCCAAAATATTAAAAAAAAAACGTAAGTTGTCGTAGTCGTATCGTAAAAAAATAACTGAAATATTAAATAAAATTAGTAGGGTATTCGCTGAACACAATTTCGATACCTCTAAACTAATTACGTACAAGGAGAAATCATTCCTTCATCGAAACCAGTTACGAAACCAGTTTCGTAGACGGCCGAAGCCCATATAACTATACTGAAGGTTTTCCAGGGATACGTCTGTTAATGCGTTGATTCCAGCCTTCGACTGCATTTGTTGTTCTGTGTCTTTGGTTTGCACAGCTCAAAACAAATGGAAGAAATTTCGGATACTACTGATTTTCGTAATACGTTCGGATTTTTTTCATATCTGGTGAATTATTTAAAATATAATTCGATGCAGTAGGTATATTGTTAGCTGACACTAACGGTATAATAGCTATAATTCTGGAAATTACACCTTCTTTTTAATGTACTGTCCAAGTATTTTTTTTTTCATATTTCCATACTGCGGCATTATAGTGCCGGTAACACGCACTAATTTCAGCAAATATGATACATATGGACGTTAAACTCTTTGCAAACAGCTTTTTAGAGACCTTATACAATTGCCTTTACTTTTATAGCGATTAGAACGACATTTACGATCCGTTTGTTTTCTTATAACTTTTGAGCCGTCAAAATTTTAGTGCACCTTGCACTACAATATTTTCTATTTACACATCGCCACACAACAATCTTTGTTGTACCTATAAGTGCCACAAAACAGAGTTTGGTATCCTTTTTTAAATAAGAACAATCTTAAGCTGTGGATCCAGGTCCATCTTCCAAATCATAATTTATCATTAAATTAAATACAAATATTATAATAGCAATATTATGAATAACAAAATTATGGATGTTTGGGTCTGATTCAAATAAATGAATTGAATTGATACCTTTGGTATAAAACATTAAAAAAAAACCCAAAATAGAGTTAAATAAACTCATACCAGGCCGTAACTTATCGTAACTTAAAATTATATAATTATTACGTTTATACATGAGATAATAATATTATATATAAGATAATGTAGCAATAGACACTCGCGCCACCTAGACAAATCTAACGACGTACTTATATATTTTTTTTTGTATCCAAATCCGTTCACCCGCTTATCGAGTTAGGAGGGAATAAAGAACCGGATACATACATACAGGTCAAACATATAACCCTCCGTTCGCCGCAGTGATTCTGATTAGTGTATTTTTTTTTTTTTGCTTAAAACGTTGTACTTATTTAAACCACCTCGGTGTATAGATGAGTAGAATAGATTTATTTATGAAGTTTATATATTTAACTTAATATCAAAAATTAATTTGGTGAGCATTTAAATCGTACTTTTTTCAAATTCCTTGCAGGCCCTGATGTCTTTTAAGATTAAACGTTAAGTAGTTACTACACTACATATTCGATTTTAAACTTTTTCATGTTTAACGGATATAGCTAGAGTTTAATTTAATGTTACTTATTTTATTTTGTTCTTTTTTGGTGTATCGTTTTGAATGAATTTGTAATGTTGCTATACTTAGTGGAAAATAAATATTCATTTTATCATTCATATTCCATCCATTCACGTAACACCACATATGCTTTTCATTAAATCCGTTGGTCGCCTAAGATTCTGATCCAGTAAAATCATCATCATCATCATTCTCTTGCCCTTAACCCAATTAATTTGTGGTCGGCGCAGCATGTCTTCCTCTTCCATACTTCTCTGTTTCTCGTCATCTCATGAGACACCTCCTTTTTTACCATATCATTTTTAACACAGTCCATCCATCGTTTCTTTGGTCTTCCTCTACTCGTACGTATATCCTTCCACATTCATATTCAAAACCACGATATTTTCCTCATTGCTCCGCATCACATGCCCATACCACGACAACCGATTTCCACACAACTTTTCAGTCACCGGCGCCACTTTCAGACATCCTCTTATGTACTCATTAAAATGTAAAATAACCAATAATAAAAATAATCATCGTATTCAATTTACAGACATTGTTGACTATATTTGCGCTATTTTTGTGGTTTGGAAAGAATTTGATACTAGTTACTATGTTTATTAAATACTGTGAGGTGTTCTACATGACCGTTGAGGAAGCTCAGATCGCGTGTATACAGCTTAGGAAAAACAGAAACTGTCCAAGTAAGTTTTTAATATTACGAGTATGTAAGTATAAATAATATAGTAGTATCAGCTTGTAATGTTCCCACTACTGTGTCACACGCCTCCTCTCTGACAGAGGAAGTGGGCCGAAATCCAGCAATCGGGCCTAACGAGTGTCGAACCATGACCATGACAAGCCACACACTAGGATACAGTGCAGTGCTAGTACATGCTGGGATCTTTGCGATGTTTACGATTTGTGAGTAGATAAAAGGTGATCAAATATATAAATTAAAGTGCCTCGCAGGGTCCAACACCGGAACTGCTTCGACCTAAACGAAGCAATGCGCGTCTGTCTGCTATGATAAAGATTTCTAAAAATAAAAATGAAGGTTTGTTGGATATCCAAAGCTGAGTTTTTTTATTTGATCTTTCTGGAGAGGTGTTCCTGTTGTGAGAAAAGGGGGAGATTATTCACTGGGTTTGACCCACTGGTGGTCCCTTGCTTTCAGGCTTGCTAGTGCGCTGGCAATTAATTGTTTTCTCTTCAGTCTGTCTTCTTTAAGGATTATTTTGAATTCTTGTACGAAACAGGGCTGGCAAGTAAGAGATTAAATCCTCCAAGTCTCTGCTTAGTAGGGCAATAATGATGATGATCTACCTTAAGTTTGGTCAAAGATGCCAACCCGGCGGGGATCCACTACCTAAATGAACTATATCACAATTGCAATTTTCATCTAAGTTAACTAAGGCATAGGCGTTTGCCCGTCGAGGCTGCGGGTTGTTCGCAAGAGATACCCCGGCCTCGACATGAAGGGCTACGAAAGGAACATGGATGGTTTTTAGTCAGTAGAAGTCTGACACTCCCTTCCGCTCTGCCCAAGAGCGGGAGGGGTTATTTGATGATTTTCCACCCACCATAAAAAAAAAGGCATAGGCGTTTACAGTTGGTCTTAGTAAAGCCTCGACACACCTGGTTGTGTGGCTTGGAGAATGGAGTGAGCGCTGAGTTGCTTTAATTTTTACTTTTTTCTTCTACGGTTCAGGAGAGAGGAAAGCAACTTAAAGATAATAGTGTATTATTTTTTGAAGAAATATAGTAATATAAAACCAGATTAGTTTAGTCAGATAAACATATTACTAGATTGTGACCGTAAGATAGTTATGAATCGATCACGTATTAGTATGTTACGGTATATAATTATATCCCAAGGGATATAACCATATTACGGCTTTATCTATCATACTGCGACATATATTTGAATATAGAAATAAAAAAGTTATTTACCTTGCTTATAATTTATTGTGACATCTTTTTTCACAGAGACTCATTTAAACCTTTGCAAGAATGTGCTCCGGGCTAATATAAAATTCAGTAGGATGACTGCGTGTGGCCTGTTTTATTTAGACGCTACGCTACCAATATGTCTGGTGAGATATATTACGAATTACATAATTTTACTTTTGCAATACCATTTTCTGTGAAAATAAAACTTTTACGAAGTAAATAAATGCTTTTATAGATAACTGTGGTACTATTTTTAATGCTGTCCTTAAGTGAAGTTTTAAATACATTTTTTTTAAGAACAGGTCCAGTAGATGTTCACAGTAACTGTTCTGGTGGGGGGGGGGGGGGGCATACACCAAACCAATTACTTATTACCAAAAATGCAAAGCGTAATTAACTCAATATTGTGTCACACTAGGTTTTTTCAGTAATATACCATTCAAATATCATTCATCATTTCAACCCTGAAATTGTTGTTCCGTCCTGTTGTAATTTTAAGTATTTGTTATGCATTGTATTTTTTTTTGTATGCACGTCATGTATCCGCGATAAATAAATATTTTATCTTTCTTTCTAATTTGCTCACACGAACTTCATATTCTAACCATTCGTCACAATCTTTTTTTTGTAAAAACTTCATTAGATACTGTTCTATGGCTTACTGCCGCACTCAGAGATGTTTAATGATTACTTTAGCCGTCACTTCGTAAAGATTTGACATACAAAACCTTTACTAAGTGACCGCATAAGTAATCATTATACGTCTCTGAGTGCGGCAGTTAATTAGCACTAATGGAAATTACGAAATACAGACGATACATATTTAAACACAATATTGTATTTCTTAGCCTAGCCTTTTTGTTTTATAGGCAGTCTCATTAGTCATTCAGCAATGGCCAAGTTCAAGTTAAGACTTGAAAAAATATTCAAAAAACAAAAACACTTTCCAGAAGTCTCATGCAAAGTGTTACTCAACAATCGACTGGACAAAGATATTCAAAAAATAGTATATTCTTTTAATTTTGTACTTAGTCTGTTTTTGAATCCAAAATATAGTGTGCGGAATAGTTATTTATCCAAACGGTTAAATCAGCCGTGTACTAAGTTCTGCTGTATGTTGCTTTTGAATGCATCTTGTGTCTATCGAATGGCCGTCATTGATGTTGGAGATATTAATGAGCATAATTATGTCAAAATTAGAAAAAGCCTTCTTGTCATTGATATAAAAACTAAAGGTACGGTCGTCCGAACATTTGCTCGACGCGTTCGCCATACAGAGAATCGGTGTAGTCTGCTCGTTAACGTAACCTTGTATAAGCGGCGTGGTATTTTCGAGGTATAAAGAACATAAATAAAGCTTTTAATAAAATTTACGACCGCACCCGAAGAGAGCCGATCGTGGACTAGTTCACTTCGGCTTAGGAAAGGCCGTTTTAGGACCATGTTCGAGGCGTCATTCCTTACGCAGTAATATATAAGTCAATGCTTCTTGTCAATGTTTTCTGCTCGTTATTTTATCACCTTTATGTTTGGGTTCACAAAAATGTTTATATTAGATTTAGTGCATAAAAATAACAACGTTTTACTCATTTTGAACATCCAAAGTATCTACAGGAGTATTAATTTCAGTACAAATGTTATGAGGAGGCTGGAATCGGGTTTCAAAACTGTCTCCTTTGTCAATATTTTTATATATACTGCGTATTTTGCAACGTGTCACTACCCCGATGTCATTGTTTTAATTCTTGACTGTATTTCTGGCATGAATTTCATCGCATTGGAAATCAATTAAGTTATAGAATATTTATATTGTTAAGAAAGTACCTCCATATATGGATTAAAGATGTTCAAATAATGAATCCTGGCAATGATGAACATTGTCTAAAAATTACTAGGAATTTATCAAAAAATCGTAAAAGCCTACAAATTGTACACGAAAATTTATCAAGTATTGGTAAGTACGAATCCTTGTTATTAAAAATGTGGACGAAGTCAGCGATGAATGATGTGTGTTTCTAGACCTTTATAGAGGCTCTAACCGATGGCTGTTGGATTAGACGGGTGCTTAAAGAGCTAGAGCATGCGGGGAAATTGTTCTCGGAGCATGTGAAGTGCTATTGTGGTTGTAGATTCGTTCTCGGAGCTCGTGTCTTAATAAGAACTGCCACTCGGGTCGATCTTTAGGTAAAGCTGTGCTTGCCTAGGTCGGTCTGTGGATGGGTGACCCCCCGACATACCGAGTTTCCTCCGTGCCTCGGAAAGCACGTTAAGCTGTTTGTCCCGGCTGCCATATATAGAGCTTTGGCAGTCGTTACAGGTAGTCAGTGACTTGAAATTCTGACATCCAGTCTCAATAAAGAGTATCGTATTACCTAGTATTAACTGGGTTGTGGAGGTCAGATAGCCAGTCGCTTCATGTAAAATACTGGTACTCAGCTGCATCCGGTTAGACTGGAAGCCGACCCCAACATAGTTGGGAAAAGGCTAGGCAGATGATGGTTGTAGATTAGTTCTGTATTGTCTGGTGTTAAGCATCCACCTTTTTGGTTCAGCTTGAGATAACCGCTGTCTACATTCTCTGTAAAGGCCTCCAATAGAGCACTCAAATCTTGCTTCTGAGTTGCTGTTGGTCTGTTTGCTGTCAATTACAGCGTATCAGCCTTGTCGTATGCTAATACTGTAACTGAGAACATATCGTAAGCATTTCCTTGCTGTTGTGTAACTTTACTTTGCCATGAAACATTAATCTTGTCATCAAACGTGCGGGTTTCAGCTAAGGATTAACTGCTATAAATCAGCATAAATAGAAAACCATGCTGTATAGTAACTGAGAGATTACTTCTTGGACTCTGTTCAATTAAAAATGACGGTCGCACACTCTGACGAAGAACTGTATTTTCCTCGATTAGTATTTCCATAAACTGTTGAAGGCCCTCACTACCTACTACGTAGTTCCAGAAATCTTATGGCTTTGACAGCAAAGATGTCGATAGTGTCTTTATGGCAATTCAACTAAAACGTCATTAAACAAATCATAAATAAAATCCTGGAAATTTAAGAGGGGTAGCTGTATCCCTCTTAAATTTTTAGGACTGTCAATGTTTGTCCCAACTGTCGTGCGTATAGTACATATATGCTAGCATTTGTTTGCCATAGGTCGTTTCTGAACTCCGTAAAGATAACTGCAACCGCCGCATCATCCTCCATCACGACAACGCGTGTTCTCACACCGCGCACAGAACAAAAGAGTTTTTAGAGCAAGAAAACATAGAATTATTAGACCATCCGCCGTATAGTCCTGACCTAAGCCCTAATAATTTCTATACTTTCCCTAAAATAAAGAATAAATTGCGTGGACAGAGATTTTCATCACCTGAAGAAGCTGTGGACGCCTACAAAACGGTCATTCTGGAGACCCCAACTTCCGAATGGAATGGTTGCTTCAATGATTGGTTCCATCGTATGGAAAAATGTGTCATATTTCGCGGAGAATACTTCGAAAAGCAATAAATACATTTTTAAATAGTAATGTTGTGTCACTTCCTTGATTCCCGAAATTTTCAGTGCCGCCCTCGAAGCAGGCCACTACCATTGCAATGGTCCCTGTAAGAAATTAGGCCAGCATAGCTATTCACAAACATTCGAATCAAAGTCGAATCGAACGTGAAACTTTTTCGAGTATCAGGTTTATAAATCGAACGATTGGCAAATGCTATTCACAGATTCGATCGACATGGTAGTACAAAAAATTCTAAAATATTGTTTTTTTACCTGAAAACGGATTGATTTGATAGACAAACAAATCACTTACCGAATTTAATGTTACTGATCCAGTGCATTTTGATTTTGTAGTTTGTAATTTTCACAACGCCAAAGACTAGTACCTTTTTTGTAAAGAATCTGTAGCTCTCCGATAATATTTTACCACGTCCAGTTTTAATAAATTTCAACTCTTCGTTCGCAATCATTTTCCGTAAACAATAATAACGCACTCAATTACTATGTATGTGTGTGTGTGGTATTTATTTATTACTCATTTGCTCATTGAATATCAAAAAGTCTCATCGTGGGTCTGGGTCATGCGTCCTTTGAAAAAAAAATCTCAGTAGATCAACATCCCACATCCTGAAATCAGGATCTAATGATATAACAATTTTGTCACTAGATCCATCCATCCACGGAACTGGCCAGTGAATCTTTTGAGATTGAACATTTTAAGTATTAATCACCTTAACATCATTATGATTCATAATAGCTAAGTCGTGATTCTTTTAAGAATCATTAAACCCTAGTACTATTTCATTTATTGTCTTTTTCTTTCATTTTCTATATGCGGCCATTGGTAGTACTACGGGAAAATTTTAGATTCCAGTGTAACAACTTTCAACTGCGGTAGTACCACGGGCAAAACCAATATAAAAAGTATATATTCATGACAAAAATTATCATTACATTCATTTGATTCATTATTTAAATAAGATCTAATGAGAAAACAAATTTTCACTAAATCCATCCATTTATCACGAATCTGGCAAATGGATCTTCTGAGAAAAAATAGTCTTAGTAGAACCACGTCTTATTTCGATGATGGATCCAATGAAAAAACAAAATCCCACTAGATCCAACATGGATCTTCTGAGAATGATCCGTAAGTAAGTAATAGTATAGTATAGTATATAGTATAGTATTAGTAATGAAGAACTATTATGTTGAAATTATTCGGAATAAAAAAAAAGACAATAACATTAATTTTTATACGATCAATACACATTATACACATTAGTTTTTAATTATGTCAGGGTCAGGTATTCGTTATCGTACCTACAGAAAAAATACCACAGAGCTCGAAAACTCTTCAACGACTGCTTGATACCGCATTGTCAACACTTTCCGTATACCTGTCGTCGGTTACTCACACTCTTCTGCTCTGCCCAGAGCGGGCCCCTGTTTTTTTTTTTTATGTGTTGGAAATCGTCACGAAAGGGACTGTCCGACTTCTACTGACTAAAAACCACCCATGTTTCTTCTTAGCCTTTGCGCCCAGGCCGCGGTATCACTTTCGAACAACCCGCAGCCCCGACGCGACAGGAGTTCTAATGTCTCTGTTACTAAATACAGTACTCACTTATCATGTTTAGAACGGTGTATTCAGAAGCCTATTGGTACAAATATCCCCTTTACTAATAAGTAAAAGGAACATTTATAAAAATTAAGTGACAGAGGGCAGGTTCAAAGTTCTGGAGAAGCCACTGCGATGACCTGGTGAAGGTTGTGGGGTATCCGCTGAATGCATCAACGCACTTACCGTGGCATGAATACTATTAGTAGGTTCCGTGCTCTGTGGAAACCATAATTTATTACTTCTGTTTTGAAATATACTTTCTCGCATGAACTGTGTCAGAAACATTGATACGAACCGTACCCATATTTAATGCGGATTATTCGATTCCTTGTGTTATTAATTTATTATTGTGGCCATAATACATCCAACAACACACAGATAAAGTTTATACAATATGTTCTTAATTCGAAAAATCTTTCCTGAGACCTCATTCAAAGTTCTACTCAATAACCGTTTGGACAGGGAAGTTCAAAAAATTGCACAATCGTTTAACTTTGTTCTCAATCTCTTACTCGCTTCAAAATATTCTGTACGAATAAGTCATATTTATCCTAGGGGTAAAAACTACCAAATATTTTCGTTTTGCTGTGTTCTATTAATAAATTCAATGTTAATCTATCGCACGTATAGTGTAAACATCACGGATATATACATGAAGCATTTGGAGAGTAGCCTTTTGAAACTCTTTGCTGTATGCTACTTCATTACCTATTCGTTTGGATTCACGATTTTGTTCATGATGGATTTAATGCATAAAAACAACTATGTCTTACTTATTCTGAAGTTACAAACTGTGCACAGGGATATCGATTTCAGCCAGAATATTCAGAGTTTTATTTCTTGGAATTGGATCACAACTACATCAATTATCTTCATCAACATATTTATAAGTTCTGTGTATTATTTTTCTGCTTATTACGATTATGTAATTGATATTGTGTTCGACTATTTTGCCGATATAATGTTCACAACTTTGGACATCAACTTAATTTTAGCCACGCGAATAATTACATTGGTAAAAAAATATCTAGATGAGTGGATTAAAGAAATTCTGAAAATGACTAATGAACACGAAAATGAAGAGCACTGTCTGAAAATGTTTGAAAAATACAAAAATATCTTAAAAGCGTATGACCTGCATAAGAAAATCTTCCAAGTTTTAGTAAGTTTGTTATTGCTAGAATACCCCTTTTTCAAAAGCCTATCAAGAATTTCTTTTAAATTATTTTCCGATAATTATTAGTATTTCATCAATACTTAATCTTCTGCCAGGCGTAGTTTTGTTAAATCTCCGTAGTCTTACTAGTTGAAGCTGTCTGAGTCGCGTTGGCAATAATGTTGATCGCCTTTTTAGTACCCAACCTAGCAATCCTATAACCTCTAGTCATGCATGATTATCGTACTTGTTTCACTTTCTTTGTGTTGCTATAACAGCTATGCCAGTAGGTTTGCTGTAAATCTACAGTTCCTTTGTTTAATATTGTATCTTTCACAGGTTTTGTATCTGACATTTAGCGCAATTTACCGGAATCTTGTTATTTATCACTTAATGCTTTATACACTGAGAGTACATGCCGGATCCAAAGTAAGCATATTTATTTGTATGTCTTCTATTTTCTGTCACGCTTTTCTTTAGTCATTTCTGAATGTCATCATTTTCACTTTTTAGCCTTTGTTGCGATGTGTTACGACTATCGTATGGTTAACAAAAAATATAACTCTTATAACTATATACAGTATACACTGCGATAAGTTCTATATGACTGTCGAAGAAGCAGAATGTGCATGCATACACCTTTTGAAGAGGAAAAGCTATCCAAGTAAGATACTTAAAATTAGATGATTATGTAATGTTACGAGGAGCGTTTTACATTATCCTTAATGGCCATGATGAAGACTTTCGATACGTCGATCGAAAGTCTTCATCATGGCCATAACCTACTTACGATGGCAATCAGATAATTATTCCGAAAAAAAACTATATTTTTTATATGTAGGTAGGTATTTATATATTTTTTTCTTTTATTCCGTTATAGTTCAAGTCTTGTCTTGTTTTAATTTGAATTTTACGTTTTTTACCTTTATATACGTCTCTTCCATACACATACATATACATAAACTCACGCCCTTTTCCCATGGTGGTAGGCAGAAACCACAGAACGCCACCTGCTACGGTCCTTACATACTCCTTTTGCCTCGCCTACATTAATCATGCATTAATACGCACGTGTTTAACTTTTATTTTTTTTGCACACCACTTTTACTCTTTTATAATTTGTCATAAGAGAGCGGGATCTCCTAGCACAGGTATGTAAGATTTACTGTAAAAGTTGTTGATGTTTCTGCAATAAACCTTTTATTTTATTTATTCACAGAAAGTCAAGAACACCTATACAAGAAAGTACTACAGTCGAAACGAACGTTTCGAAAGATGACCGCGTGTGGCCTGTTCTGTGTGGACGCCACTCTACCGATACGATTGATGGGAGTTTTCACTAACTTTAACGTTATCTTGCTGCAATACAATTTTCTGTAGGTCTCAACGACAGAAAATTGTATTGCAGCAGGAGTATTATTTAATGTTTAGTTTTGATGTAATATTATATATTTTACGGTAAATGTGTATAAGGATATTTTTCAATATTTCTGTGATTTGGACGACACAGTCAATCAAACACAATTGGGTTTCTTTAGAATAAAAGCTTTATTTTTATTTAATCTAAATTATGATTCACATGAAATTAGCAACAAAACCTTACATACCTGTAATAAAAGAAACGTCATTTAATGTTATCAATCACAATGTCTGCTCCTAAATTACAACTCGGAATATAATCCTCCTTTGTACTTTAATAACAATGGTATCCTTAACATTATACATTTTTTTCTTACAACCATGAGACGCTTTGAGGTTATATCATAGACAATGCCTAATTTTACCATAGATGACAAAAAACGCATTGGTTTGGTGCGCAGGAAATTATAAAATAAAGGAAATTATAGATTTCTGTAGATCTTCCCTTCCAGAGAAGATTAAACAATGCATATGCTCATGCATACTCTTCAAGTGCAGGCAGGAGCTTGTGTTAGCTTCGAGATGTGGAAAAACTTCGACTCTGATTTCTTATGACCACTATTTATCTTGTAAATTGTGTTTGATATTTTTTCTATGATTTTGTAGGGTCCGAGTCTCAATTCATCGAGCTTCTTCCTATTTAGTTTGTTTCCATTCTCTACAAAAACAGTATCACCAACTTTTAAAGTCTATATTATGTGTCTTCGATTTTTATCGTAAATTGTCTTATTGGAATTATGAGATTGATTGTATTTTCCAGTGCTTTTTCCCTGGCTTGGATTAAATCATACTCGGTAATTTTCAGTTTTAGTCAGTTCATCTAAAAAATCGTTACATCTGTGTCATAAAGTAGATACTTTGGAGCATATTTAGTAACAGTGTACTTTGTTTCATTGTATGTTTTTAAATTGTTGTGTACTATTGTTGTCCACAGTGTTGCCAGTCGGGTTTTGTCAGAAATTACCTGAAATATAAAAAAATGTAACCTTTTTGTATAAAAAATAACCTTTCATATTTTTTTTACTGGAAATTATTTATTGTCTAACGAAAACCAAGTTAAAAAAAAACAAAGCTTTCATGGTGTGTAATAGGTACCTACATATTGGTCAGATTCAAATTCATCGTTAATTACTAGTCCTAACATAGAAAAAGTACAAAGTCAAACACACACAAACATGCACTGTTATTTGTAGATACACTTATCAAGCTTCCAATAAATGTCCGGTAGGAAATTATGTTGTATTTTAATTAATAATCACACAATACACAAAATACAAACACTAAACTTTACGTGACAACAAATTGAAGTGGCGGCGGCAACGGGCAGGCATGGTACGACGGCAAACGAACAACAACGAATGAATCCGATCCGATCCGACTGATCGAGCGAGTGAGCGAAATACAAGTGGCGTAAGTGTGAAAGAGTACAACGTGTTGTTCCAATAGGGACGGCTATGTATGAACAATCATAGTATGATTGTTCAAAGGCCTGTGGTTTAAGTTCTACTGCTAATTACCAACATGAAAAATTCTAAAACGAGCGTTCCGTTTCACTTTGGTTTTAAGTAAGTGTTTAGAGCGATAAGGTTGAATATTAGGTTTGTAGGATTTTGAAGTAAATAGACGTGTGTTCTTTACGAAGATTTATTTGTCACTGAAGTACCTTAAGTTAGTGGACTGTATGACGATTGACTTACATAGCTAGCTATAGTTAGGTGCACATTAAGAACGCAAGCATTCGTTCGTACGTTTGAACATTCCGCCCCCCAAAGAACTCCGTTTTTCTATATGAATTTTTATTTTTAATTCGCTGCTGGAGTTAGGAGTAGGTTGTATAAGTAATTGATACCTCCTTGTACCTCGTTATAAATTGATTTTATTTTTTAATGTTCTAGAACAAAAGCTTCTAATTTCAAAATGTCAGGATGACTGGGAACCGGGTCGTCAGAGCCAGTCTACGCCAGGGCTCGGTACGGAAAACATCTCAGCTACGAAGTTTACTAGTTTTTTGAGCAATATAATCTCCATTACGGTGGTCTGCTACGGGAAGAAAAGTGCCCGAGTGACGTTCCTCGGCCCTCCTCCTCGATCCTCCTCTTCGGGTCTCCTCTTCGGCACTCCTGACGTCCGCTGGCTGCTGCTACAGCCGGAGGGACGTTTCCTTGATCCTCGCGCCTCCTCTTCGTCTGATGGAAGCTGAAGTTTAACTGCAGGCTACAACCGGCCCCTTTGCGAGCTCAACAACTGGAAGGCCTGACTTGAGGCTTTCCATCTGAGAAACCCCTGGACTCTTCATATCTAAGAACCTTCACCCCAGTTTCTCTGATTTTGTATAGTATTTTAATAAGAATTCTCCAGCATCCGGTAGGCAGGGCCTGATAGGTTTATTTGTATTTTATTGTCTTAAAATTAAATAACTGTTTACCTTTTCCCTTTTTCTGTTAAACTGTGCTCTCCTCCTAGGTAGGAAAGTGCTTATTGTGGCCTTACATTTATCAGGCTCCCCCTGTTAAATGTAACGTTACAGCATTTAACATTCAACCAAGAAACCTAACCCTTAACCTTCAAGATTCACTTATTATTGCTTTCAACTCCTAATCGTTGAGGAGTAGTACCTTCCATAATCAGTTCATCTAGATAACCTGAAAGAATACAACCAATTATATACGTCCCCATAATATTTTATTAAAGAATTATCCTCCAACTCCTAACCGTTGAGGAGTTGTAATTTCCATCATCAGTGCAGTCACATGAGATTTTGATTATCAGACGCAAATACTTAAGCACTTTTGAGGGTTGCCCTCGATTTCTGAGAGATCCCATCATCAGATCCTAACTTGGTGTCCTCGGGAGTATATCCTTTCAAACACAAAAAGAATTTTGAAAATCGGACAATTGACGGAGATATCCACGAACATATATAAAAAAAAAGTAAACGCTCGAATTGAGAAACCTGTTCCTTTTTGGGAAGTCGGTTAAAAAGCGCATCATATTCGAGGTAATGTTGGTTAAAAGCTCATTAATACTCTCAAAAGACTGTCTTCTTCCCGGGCTTCGTCCCGTCGGGCTGCGGGTTGTTCGAAATAGATACCGCGGCCCCGGCGCAAGGGCTAAGAACATGGGTGGTTTTTAGTCAGTAGAAGTCTGACCACTCCCTTCCGCTCTGCCTAAGAACGGGAGGGGAAATTTGATGATTTCCCACCCTCCTAAAAAGGATAAGGACTAGCATCTTATTGTGGCAAATCCTTCCTTTTCAACGACATTTTTGGCGAAACTGAATTGAATGACCCGCACCTAAACCGACAGACGTTGCATGATATGTTCTTGGAACGGAGACAGTACCCCCTACAACACTACGTAGTTACGTGGCCCCCTCTGTACACCTGTAATATTCATAAAATTGATTAATGCTCGTTTTTAGACTAATCTTATGTAATGTGATGCTCACAAGTGGCAGCGGAGACACTTTTTGGTGACCGACCTCTCTGCCGAAGGCTCGGAAAAATACTCGTTGCTACAGAACGACGCATCTGCTTCACCTGAGACATAGGTGATTCAGGGTCATAACCGTGAGACGGAGTGATGAGTCCAAATACAGCTCTGGCTGGCTCTGGTGATCTTTTATTAATTTTAAGAAAACTTACAGCTAAAATATTTGAGTAGTCGAATTAATTTTTGTTGTATTTGTTGTTTGTTGTTGTCATTCATTTGGTTCATTTTATTTTTATCATGTTGGAAGGTGGAGTGAAAGCGTGAAACGAAACACATACGTGAAAAGCGGTATGCACGTAAAGGTGTTAAAAAGGTATTTTGTCCTTCTCACGGACTGCTTCGTTGATACAGTGACTTTGAGATCGTTGTGTTTTTTCCACCCTCCAAATAAATCACAAAAATGCCTCTCAAAAAAATTAAACTAAGTACCCTTGATAGACTATTATATAATTGATAGCCCATCACACAGATCCATGACGCTGTAGGAGTTTGTAAATCGACGTTATAAAATTTATTTTGCAGATTCCATGGTTCGTTGCTGAATTGAATATTTTCTTTTGTTTTTTCGATTTTTACAGTTATCGTTGTCAGAGACTGTTAATTGTATGTCAGCATAGATTTGAATTTAGTCTTTATCTAAATCGAAATTCGTGTCTGAGCATCATCTTTCAATACGAACTAAATAATATTAATGTTGGAGGAAAATTCTCTAGAATATTCACCAAATAATAACATTAACCAATCTTGATTAGGTATTTGATAAACAATTATATAAGGATAGACATGTTTGTCATACATATTAGTTAGAGTACCTACAAATTATTTAAATACTCACGAGTTTTAGTCGTTAAAGCATCAACAATGTTATTATTGTCAGTTGAAGTTTAACAAAGCTACTAAGAACGAATGTTCATTAAAATGACTGGAAAAAGTGGTACCAAGAAAAATCTCACTCTATCGAATATTGTTGATAAAGATATACAGTCGATGCTATTACCTTTGAATCTGATGCAAAATATTATGTTCTGTCCAAAATATCGAATCAAAAACAATTTGATCGCTCCGATTGGTATCATCCAAAACTTTGTGTCGTTGATTGGAACTGGTATATTCGTTTATGCTTTATTCCACCGTGTTTATATTCTAAATATAGACAGAAAGGTAGATGATCTTTTTGTACAGTACGTCATCTCTTTGTTTGATTGCGGTTACTACAGCATCGGCCTTGCAATGAACTTCATCAGCGGCGTTTTCAACACTAAAGCTTATATCTCATTTGTTTTAATTTTTCAAAACATTCACAGGTTCCTTAATGACAGCAAGAGATCCAAGCACTTCACTTTTTGGAATTGGTGCAGTGTAATTATACCGGCAAGTTTCTTTGCCGTCCTTTTTATCAGTTGTGGTTTTAAACTAGGCTTGCCTTACTACTACGTCTTGAGTTGTTACTCTTTGGTTAGTTTCGATTTTAATTACGTTTATGCGATTCGGCTCCTGAAACTTTTGGAAGATAAAGTATTTTTATGGAACACTCTTGCACTGAATTCGCAAGGAATTGAAGATGTGGATGATGTCAAACGAATGTTTAATGCTTACGTCAATATATTGGAAGGTTATGAAATCTACAAAGTGTGTTTTCGAAAAATAGTGAGTATAACTGTAACAGAAAGTTTAATAGTACCATTATTTTGTTCATTGTGTGTACCACTGGTTGTCAGAACTGAGATTTTCAATTTAAATTCGTGTAAGAAAGGGATAAGACGTTCCGAAAAGAAGAAATTTTTTAATCTTTTTGTGTTTTGTTATCTTCAATTTCAGATTTTTTATTACACCGTAGAAGTGTTTATTCACTCTCTAGTTTATTTTCAAGTATCACTTGAAATTACAAAACTAGGCATCCAACAGAATAACCTGGTAAGTACTTAAATAATAAACTTATGGTTTTTGATGTGACTCAATGGCTTGGCAAATTGGCCATTATTTTGTTAGCTTGTAGTCATCCAGACTAATAGGGCATTGGCCTCTCATGGAATTAGTTTACCGAACTGAATTCCTCCTGATCGATTGTCGCCCTTTCGTAACAATGAATACACAAGTACCCCATGTGGACGTGAAGGCAAGGGTTATCACACCGCCAACTCCCAACCTTAGGCATGCTAATGCGTAATCTATCATGTTTGGTGAGCCAGTAAGCCCCGCCTTAGATTCTGCCATTTACCGCGGCAGGCCACGGTAGATGGCAGAACGAACTAGACAATACCGTCAGATCAGGCAGGAGGATGTGGGGTTCGTTAGAAGTGGAAAGAGCCAAGGGAGGGAGGCCTTTGCCTAACCAAGTAGAAAAAAAAGCCAAAGAAAAAAAACGTACTGTGTGTGTGTAACTATACAGTGGGTATGTATATTGTTGTAGGAAACTGCAGTGACCACGTGCTTTGTTGTTTACTTCTGGTCGATGAAAAATTTAGCGCTGCAAGCAATATTATGTCAGTATTGTGAGAAATTCTACAGAGCAGTGGAAAAGATTCAAGATTGTTGCGCTATTATTTTGAAGTCGGATTCTTCAGGTAGTTTATATGGTTAATTTAAATTCGCTAGTAAATGTGAGCGGAATCGCATACCAGCGGCAGCATACTGCACGCCGTAAGTTCAAGTAAAGAAGGACCGTTTCTCCAAACAGGTTTTCTTTTATGGGACTAGCCCGCCACACTATTCTCAAACCACTAACTCCTGAAAACCAGAATTAACCTACAGTGGCGACCACTATGATTGAAGCTCGATGAAATCCCATTGTAACAATTTAACAGTCTTGGCACCGAAATTATTGGAAAATACTAAACAGGTTATTTACGACGGCTAACAGAAATAATTTACTTAATTCAGGCAATCCAAAGAGGAATTCAGACTGGAGTATTAGCGTCGCATTATAGTTATACCATTTTCTCAGATGAAGTGAGGCGACTGTGCAGAAATGTACAACGACTACATCGAGCATCATTCAGAAAGATACGCGCTTGTGGGCTGTTCGACGTAGACGCTGCGTTACTATTACATCTGATGGGCCTTCTCACTAATTATATTGTTTTACTACTCTCGTATGCGGTTTTGTAACCCATGGTTTTTATACCATTAAATATTTATAACAAATAATATGTTTGATTTTGTTTGAGTTACATTGTCCAGTTCAAAAAATGGCAATTATTGTTATTTTTATAACATTCGTAATCAACTTCAATTGTAGTTGCTTCTTGAATTTTATTAAAATAAGTTATAGCCGAGTATGTTCTATTTTTTATAATCGTCTTAATTGTTCTTTTCACACATACATTTGATGAGCTGGCAAAGCATGTCGCCATCATTCGGGCGTAATGTTATAATCTAATCTAGATAATTCTCCGCCATCGTGCATTTAAACGAAGAGTCTCCATAACCCCCATACTGGGGTCCCAGGTTCCTGCTGGAGGAACACCTTTCCTAAGTTCCGGCAAGAACTCTACCAGCTGTACACCTGCGGGCTACGGGAACCCACTTTGGTTCCCCGTGCGTGCCTAATTGTTCCGGCAGCGGACCTCCCACCGTTGGCCATATTTCCCACGTGGGCCGCGCTGTGAACCGACGGTCGGCACGGACACCAGCCGACCTACACCCCTTCGCTTCCAGCGTGGCACCTCGCAGCGGTCAGCGCCACGACAGCTATAGCAGTACTGTGCATCCCACAAGGGGGCCTTAAGTGCGTGTGTGTTCGTGGACTTATCCACACCCTTATCTTTTGAAATTAATTTTAAAATATATATATTTATGTTGACCAGGTTACGTGGTCTTATTTAATTACCTGCGCCACGTAAACCCTTTCCGTCACATGATGATGATGATTATGAACGGCATGTTACCTTTAATGAAGTGTTTCGAATAGAAAAGCCACTTAACTTCCCTAGTCCAGCCCGGTCGACGGAGCCCCGCTTTGGTACTTCTGGATGGTTTACAAAAAAATAGCCACGAAGAGGATGGTGAGGTCTATTCGCTCGCTTTGCTCGCTCACTCGACTCCGCCATCCCCTTCTAACCTAACCTGTCCTCTCAACAGTTAGCAAATAATTTTCAAATATTGTAAGCTTAGCTTTGCATGATGTACGCCTTTTAATTATCGCCACTATAATGATACCAAGCCCTGGATAATCGCTTAACAGTTTTCTTATTAACTAATTAGTCACTTTTCTCTATACTGATTGTCTACGCAGTTTGTTTGTCAACTTAACTCCAGGCTTTTTTGTACATACACATACATACATAAACTGTCGCCCTTTTCCCATGGGGGTAGGAAGAAATCACAGAACGCCACTTGCTACGATCTTTACATACTCCTTTTGCCTCGTCCACATTCATACTTCTGGTCATACACACCTATCCTTTCTGAATAACGGGACCAATAAGATCAGTGTGTCTTTCTAGGGTGTCCCCTCCCGGCGTTGCCAATGAGAGGTCAACACTAACCGTATAATTATGTGAACAAGTTTTCATAATTAAATTAATGTTATATATCTCCCAAATTAAAATAAACACATTACTCTCATCCATTCAGGTAAGCCTATTGATTCACAACACATTCTAGTCAAGAGACAACTACCGTCCATGACTGTCATGCCTTCATCGTCATACATTGTTTCTTCAGTTCATGAACGAGGATTATGTGAAACCGACTTCATTCTTACGACACCTACCGCGGCACTTGAAAATAATGGATCAGCAACTAATTTACTTGGAAAAAACTTACAATCAGCACTAAAACCATTGAATCTGATGCAATCACTATTTTTCTGTGCAAAGTACCAGATTCGGGATAACATGATATCGACAAACAGTGTATTCTACAACATCGGATCTGTTTTCACATTATTCATAGTAACATGGTGTTGCTATTATGTTACGTTTGCATCTATAATAGGTTATAATGAAAATGGTTTCAAATATTATCAACAATTAGTGAAAATCTGTATCTTTTTTATGCTTTCAATGGGGAGCCTGTTGAACTGCAGCACTAATATTATTCAGAGAAACAGCAATGTTCTGTTTGTCAAGAGTATCCAAGCGATTTATTCAGGTCTCGAAATTAACGAAATATTGAAACGTATGGTCTTTCCCAACTGGGTTTCTGTTATAGCACTGGATTTTTATCATGTTATTTGGGTTTTGTATTCCTACTACGTCATTGAATTTGTGGATTTTAAGTTGAGTATAAGTTTTACCTCGTGTGTTTGGCTAAGCTTTGACATGAATATTTTGTATGCCATAAAGAATTTGCAGCTCTTGACAAAGTCTCTGAAAAGTTGGGTGGAAAATATTAAAACATCAGAATGTGTTGATCATTTAGAAAACGAAAATTATTGGAGAAAAATGTTCAAAGTTTACATGGAAATATTAGAAGCCTATAAATTATTTGGAAAGACTTTTTATCACTTGGTAAGTTTATTTTATTTATTACTAGCTGTTAACAGCCGCTCCGCCCGCTACAACTCGAAAATTATCCCACGGCAAAATAAAATCGGGATAAAAACTATCCTATGTGTTGATCCAGGTTATAAACCATCTGTGTACCAAATTTTATCCAAATCCGTTCAGTACTTTTTGCGTGAAAGAGTAACAAACATCCATCCATCCATCCATACTTTCGCCTTTATAATATTAGTGTGATAATAATATATGATATTAGTAGGATAGACCCCATTATTTTCTCCAATTATCGTTTTTGTTTCAGATTTTGTTCTATATAGCAGTCACAACCCCCAAATCTCTGATTTCTATAGTAATGCGAATAGAGATGAAGAAAGTAACTATTGGGAATAACAGTTATGTAAGAGTGATTCAAAGTATATTATTATCCTAGAAACGTGAAATTCTTTGCCTAGTACACCTAAATGCAATCATAAATATTGAAGAACAAATCATTTAAAGCCGGGCACAGACCTACGAAATGTAACTTGCAAGGTAACATGAAAGCATTTCATAAGTGTGGATGCAGCGCGCGCACGTACCAAGCATGTACCTACTCGCATAGAACAGTAGACAGTAAAGACACACCAAACCCGTCCACACTGGCGCTCCGTGCACACTGCGCGCCCCGTTTTGTTTGGCGATAAAATCGACAAATAGCGGATCTTGGTGCGCAAGAGTTGAAATGCTCTGTTCATGCACATAGTGTGCACCGTTGTGCGTCCACACTACGTGAATTCTGTTACATTGCAGTAATTCAAATTCAAATTCAAATTTATTTATTTTAGGACAACTAAAAATCCAAAGGTTAGTATACAAACAACTTAAAAAACTATTGTTAGTTCATACACTTACAAATAGACAATCACATACATCTAATCCTCTAAGTACACAAAATACATAAATACCCCTGCGCTGAGACATCCCGCCCCGTCAAGATAACCAATAGGGAGATACCTGCCTAGAGACCACCAGACGAGCGAAATGCCTCAACACAGGTGCACGTACATCCTCAGCTATCGTTTTCAGGATGCTGTTGTGACTCCCCCGTACCCTCCTCATAAGTGAGACGACTTTTTTCCGAATGACGGCATGAAAACCATCAGTCTGAGTCTGCGCGAACATCCCGGAGGCACTGCAGAAACGAGGAAGTCCCAACATCATCCTGAAAATGTTATTATACTGGACGCGCAGAGTGTCCAGGGATTTTTTCGTATGACTAACCCATAGACCACCCGTGTACATGCCCTGACAATATGCCTTAAATAGAGTGATCTTGACTTGCTCCGTACAGCGGGCGAATCTACGGGCCAGCATGTTGCCACGGACTGACAGAGCCCTGCGCTCCCTCTCTATGTCGACATCATCTTTAAGGTCGTCGGTAAGGTAATGTCCAAGGTACTTGAACTGTGCCACCCTATCTAAACTGTTACCATTCAAAGTAATGGGTGGAACGGTTTTAGGACACTTACCGGCGGCCTTAAAGACCATGTACTGACTTTTCTTTACATTGTAAATAAGACCATGTGACTCGGCATAGGCTTCACAAACTTTCAGCATCTCTCCGAGCGCCCCAGCAGTGGGACTCAGCAGCACCATGTCATCCGCGTAGCTGATATTATTAACGCTAATACCACCCACCCGGCATCCAACACGCATGCTGCTGAGTTCCACTATGAGGTCATTTACATAGAGGCTGAAAAGCTTTGGGGATGTTAACCCCCCCTGCCTCACGCCGCACTCCAGCCTGTACGACTCGGAAAGAGTGCCTGACCATTTGACACAGTTCGTCTGGTTATTGTACCAATATTTAAAAATATTTAACATCGCCACCGGCATATCACTGTCCTCCAGCTTCCTCCAAAGCACCTCGTAAGACACGAGGTCAAAGGCCTTGGAGAGATCCAGAAAACAGGCATACACCGGCGTCTTGCGATCTGTGTAGTACTGGACAGTGTGCTTGAGACTTAAGATTGCGCTCTCAGTAGATAGTCCGGGCCGAAATCCAAACTGCGCATCGTGTGGACAATGTGGAATGTGGACGGCAAATTCTTTCATTGCATGTTACCTTGCACGTTACATTGTGTAAGTGCGGGTACAGAGCCGCACCAGGAGAGGTTTAATTGATCGAACATCAGCTGCCCCATCACATTTTGGGTCGAGTGGGAAGTCCGGTGTGGAACAGCTGGTTATGTTTTCGTGGCTATGATGTTATGTTTCATGGAAAAAGAAATACACAAGTAATATATATGTACGTGCGGGAAAACCACTGGGTGAACGCTGTTCCTATATCAATGGCCTCCGCCATATTGTCATCGCCTGAGATTCCTCTTCGTGGCAGATGGGTAAATGGGTAGTTGATCACACACAATACTTGACTCAAACACCAAACGTTTATTTACAATAGTCCATTTACACTTATAAACTTTTCAGAGGTTGAGACCCATTCACATAAATCATTGTTAATAAGGAGAAGAATGGGTTGAAGAAAATCCTTTTAGATCATGTTACAATTCTCATTTGCACTAATTAATATTAATCACATCAAAAACCACTTTCATTTACTTAAAATTGCAATTATTTGCTAAACGCGAGATAATGTGCGTCCATCTTTCGCCACACGCGTGTCTAGTTCGTCTAGCCGCGCCGTCTAGCGGAAGTACCACGCACTCAGTATTGTTATTAATTACTTAATCAGTTAAAACTAATAAACAATACTAAAATACTTTACAATTGATTCTAATAATTATTCAACAATAAAACAATACCAATATTAATGCGAAGGCGTTATTAAGTTAATGTCTAATTAATGGGTTCATTACATTTTACAACAGAATGTTACTTAACCATTTCCGGCTAATTAAAGGATTTAATACAGAGAACGGGTTTTCTACTAATAAATTGCTCTACAAAATGATCTTATGACTTTTTAGTTTATAATTACATAAAGAAACTGATTTAGTTGTAGTTTGAGATTATAAATTGAGTTATTGACCATTAAAATAGTATTCGCCGCCATCTTCACAACATTGTGCAATGACGTCTCTTATACAGCCTAATTTCAAGTGAGCAATCGTTAAAATCCCAATGTTCATAATCAATTAGCTTAACTTAATTTTAACTATAGTTCTAGTTGAAGACCTCTGTTTAATAAATCACTATTCGAGCCATCGACCATTCAATTACAAACCATCTGTAGTAGTTAACACAAAAGCTAACAGATGGCACTGTCGCTCCTGTCTTTCAATATCGACCCTCGTAATAATTGTACAAATATCTCAGAGATGGCAGGTTCATCAATTATTATAAGAAAAACTAAGCCAAGCTATTATTATAAGCTGGTTATTAAGTAGATTAACTAATGAACCCAGCAGATAGACACTCTCGCGGCGACATATATAATACCTAATATAATATATATCTATTCCCGATGTTATTACGCTGTATGGTTTTTCACGTAATATTTTACAAGACCTGCAGTGGCGGATCATTCAAACTAATCATACGATAAATATTTTTGTTGCAAATAATAGAGCTGTTTTAGTTTTTAAATCTTGTTTTAAAATAATCTCACGCTTCCAAAAAATGTTTACTCTCATCATTTTCTTTTTTGTTATAGTTTGCCTTTTTGTCATTTGTATCTTCAATGTGGATTATGAAGAACATGCTCCTGCTTATACTTTTGAGCGTGGAGAGTGAGAAATTCTTATTGGCCATGAAAGAAGTTCAGAGCATTTGTGCACAACTTACAAACTCTAGCAGATGCTCAAGTAAGTTAAATTAAAATCTATAAAAAAACATACGTTCCTATTGGATCAGTAACAAACAGGCCAAGTGCAATTTGGACTCGCGCACAACGGGTTTTAACGCTTATTCGTAAGCTAATTTACAGTCAACTGCAAAACTAAACATAATAAAACGATAATGATAATGTATGTAATTTTTTTTTTAATTATTATTATTAATGTTACTTCTCCAGTTCCACAAAAAATATTATTTCTATTCATATATTTTACAGATACGCAAAAAAGAATCTGCAAGAATATCCAACGAGTTCAAAAGACGTCGTTCAAGAAGATGCACGCGGGTGGCCTGTTCATCATAGACGCTGCGCTGTCATTACGTTTGTGTGCACTCATCACTACTTACACTATCATTATACTACAGTTTGAGTTTTTGTAACATCGTCACTTAAGTAATTTTTCTTAAGAAGAGGAATATTGAGAATATTTTTTGTTGTTTATTTCCTTCCCTTCTTCCTCTCAGTCTTCGATTTGCGTGTTGCTTTCATATATGGCTATTTAACATTTAAACTCGCATACACAATAATCAACTAAACCCGGAAGAACCTCTAGGTTATACAATAATTAGTTACGTGCAAAGTTTATTTTTATTATTTTATTCGTCTCTTTCGTAAATCGCAATATTATTTTACACTAACTATTGTATAGAATCTGGTTCTTCTAACCTAACAGAGATATGTTGCCGGGGAGTTTGTCTCTTCTTCTTCCCAGCTAAAACACTAGGAAGTGTCGAATGGCGTTTTGAGGGACTGTCTCTTGGACGTTCGAAAAGTGCTAATTATAAGTTAGCACTTTGAATAAATGACTTGATTCTGATTTTGAGATCGATGCCGCGAGGCGCGACATAGCTGCACATCGCTAAGCCACTACGCCAAGCGTGCCTCTAATATTGTATATCAAGATGGTTAGTTATGGCACAGACTACGGTTATCTTGTCGTGGGTATGTTGACACGTCGACTTAGAACAGATGGGGCTGATGGAGCCGACACATTCTATAGTTGTGACTTGGTAACGGAAGGTACAGCGTTTAAAGGCCTCCAACAAGGCGGACTGATGATCTGGAGTAACCTTCGAGGAGCTGCTGAATGCGTGCAAAATCAGGACCGGCGCCCGGGGACTGACAGCATCGCCGAGCTTTAAGAGGTCTATGTTTAGCAGAGGATGTTTATCAACTGATATGAGGATGAAAACGATGTACTCGTAATATATGTATGCATACAAAGAGATAAAATACTCAACAAATACAGTACATTATACAAATTACAAGTATCAAAAGAAATTACATAAGTTGACGTAAGTGGCAGTCTTATTGCTAAGCGAATTTTCTCTTACTGTTTTTCAAATCCACTTACATTAATCTTATTGACATTTAACATACTAATATTATTGGAAGGCAAGCTAACATAATTAAATTAATTCTATAATTGTCATCCCAATAAAAATAAAAACTATTGATCGACGAATGCGCACACTAATCAAACTTCAACTACATACCGTTACTGACATGCCTTCATCTTCTTATATCGTGGGATCTACCAATAGAGATGAAAAAGAATCAAATGGAAACGACGTTATTATTGAAACGGAACTTACCGCGACACCTGAAAAAAATGGATCACCAACTAACAACATAATTGGAAAAGACTTAAAATCCGCATTAAGGCCAATAAATTTCATGCAAGCAATTTTTTTCTGTGCAAAGTACAAGATCAAAGATAACATTATCACAACTAATAGTGTTTTCTATGACAGTATATCCGTTTTAGCTACGTTTATATTTACCTGCTCCTGTTATTTTTCAACATTTGGATTGACATTCACAGAGGATGTGTCAGGTTTCCAATATATCCAACATTGGGCTAAGATCTATGTCTATCTTGTACTTGTCATGGGTAATTTATTACACTGCTGGACTAATATTATTCAGAAACATAACAACGTACTATTTATTATAAAAATCCAGGCTGTCTTTACCAATCTCGAAATAAACGAATGTTTCAAGCATTTCATTTGTCCCAACTGGATAAATGTTTCAATTTTGTACTTTTATCATATTGTTTGGATGATGTTTTCCTACTTCGTCATTGACTTTTTGGGTTTTGGATGGACTCTTACCAATCAAATTTGGATAACCCTCGACATGAACATTTTGTACGCCACAAGAATTATGAAGCTCTTGACGAAACCTCTCAAAAGTTGGGTGAAAAATGTGAAAATGTCAGAAAGCGTTCAAAATTTAGAAAACGATGATTATTGGGAAACTATGCTCGATGTTTATTTGGAAATCTTAGAATCCTATAAAATATTTGAGAAGACTTCTAATCAATTGGTGCGTTCAATATATTTTTTTTGTGTTAATAAATGTTACCATCAACAGTAACAATTTATTATAATATAATCTACTGTTACGGTTTTCAATACATAATTATGGTCGGGGTCGAGGGGCTGCAAGAAAAAAATAAGAAAACACCTGTACAGTAGAGTGCGACACGTATATTGTATACGACTTCTAGGAGCCTCAACTGATAGACTGTCTGTGTGAATACATAGCCCAGTTGAGCCGCTCTTCTCATGACATAATCTCAATTAATATAATTTACAATAGCAATGTGGAGCTATAACCGATTAATAACACTCAACAAAATTATAAAATTAAGTAATGTAACAGTACGTGTTATTACTACCACTTTTTGTTTCAGATTCTGTTCTATATCATTACTACAACCTCTAAATCTTTGATTTCCATAGCGATGCGAATAGAGATGAAAAAAGTAACGACTGGGAGTGACACTAGTGTAAGAGTAACCTTTTACCTTAATTTTGGCCCAATTTTTTTTCGTAAATGTCATCCTTTTATAGTATGGATTTCCATTTTACACTTTCAGAGAGTTATTGAGAAATGTTTAAAAAATTGCATCCTTGTTCACCAGTGGTGGACAAGCAGGTGGAGGACATCGGAATTTATCGTTTCTGCCTTCGTGGTCGAGTGGTTTAGGCATTTACCTTGTCACCCGGTGGTCGTGGGTTCGATTCCCACGGGAAGCATACTTTGTAAAGTTGTTTCCAGTTTGGCTAGGACATTGCAGGCTTGAATCACCTGATTGTCTGACAAAAAGATGATTCCGTGCTTCGCGGTTGTCAAACCGTGTCAGAGGCCCCAGAGGCGGTTTAAAAAATCACACATGACACTAGGGTGTGTGGGGTCGTTAGTCCATACTGCCCACACAATTAGAAGAAGAAGATCGCGACTATTTTTTCTGAAGCTCAAATTCTCTTCTTTTTGAATGTTTTGTTAATTATGTCATTGAATTTGTACAAACCAACTAATTTGTATTTTGTTCTAGTTTGCTGTGTTATCATTTATTTCTCTAACCTGGATTATCAAAAATATGCTACTGCTTATATTTTTATGCGTGGAAAATGAGAAATTATTTGCGGCCATGAGAGACGTTCAGAGTGCTTGTGTGCAACTTGCAAACTCAAGTAGTAGCTCAGGTAAGAAAAACGTACAATGCGACTATTATAACATGATCTTTGAGCCACGCCAATCGTAGGTTCAGCGGCGTTTTTAGTTCTTTGAAAGAGTAGAATAGAATAGAATAATATTTAATTCTGAGTATAATGAGATCTTAATATAAAACTGTTTCACATACACTTCCGTAGCCGGTGTAGAAATATCAAAATTGTTTTACAAAGTCGCCAAGTTCTAGATAAATAAGCAGATATAGGTATCCCCTATAATTATAAATTAGTTTTAATCTGTTTATATGATAAAATTGTCAATTTTGTATACAATGTTAAATTTATAAGCACACTTTTTATTTGTGAGTAAAATGTCAAAATTGATTAGTTATATATTGTCAAAAAAAAAACAAAATAAAACAATACAAGTCAATAGGTATCTGTATGGTCGTTGGTATACACAAGCACACAAAGTATTGAAGAAAATGTAATGACAAAATTTATGGTTGCTGGGGAGTTTGTACTTCCTAGTGTTTTTGCTGGAAAGAAGAAGTGGCACTTCTTCTTTGAAAGAAGAAGTGGCACTTCTTCTTTCCAGCAAAAACACTAGGAAGTGTCGAATGGTGGGCGTTTTGGGGAACTGTCACTTGTAAATAAGTAAAGTAAAGTAAATGTTGACGTTCGAAAAGTACTGATTATCAGCCTAGTTTGAATAAATGACTTTTGATTTTGATTTTATAATTAAAAAATGCATTAACTGAACAGAAGCAGTTATCTAAAAGCCAGGCAAATATTGTTTACCTGAATTTATTAGTGGGCAACCCAGTGTCTGATGCGTGGGGGGGTGGTGGGGGGATTAAAGATTTTGATTGCCCTACAAAATTGGAATGCCTGCTATACAAATGTAGTCTCTGGGTCGATGCAAGTAATTTATTTGGGTTTCTGCTTTTCACTCTTTTAGAAATGGTTTCATACAATGGAAACATGTGCGAATATGTTTTTATTAACATGCAAATTTCGAAAATATACAGGGTGTAAACGAACCCTTTTTATTATTATTATTATTGCTGGAAAACCAGATTCTATACAATAGTGTATATATGTATATATATATGTATAAATAAGATAATAATATTAAGAAATAGTCCATTACACTAAATTACATGATTGCCAGTGTATCTTTATACATATTGTTCAGTGCATATTACATGAATTGCCTTTGTTGTGTTATCTTAAAGTTATAATTTTTACTTTCATGCCTATCAGTAAATTATGGCTGAACCTACCTACCTCTTAATTTCTTGTCACCATGTACTGTACCCATATTTGCATAATAAAGATTTACTTACTTACTTACGTAAAAATAATAAACGCGGGCACGTCCAATGAATGGTTATATAATATAATAAACTAGGACCACAGTACAAAAAGTAAACTAAAATAAAAACGAATTACTTATAACAAGTCACTAAAACAAATACGTAATCATTATCTTTCTGCTCTTGTCCCACTCTTTTTTAGGTCACAATACGTTTAATTCTTCCAGTCTCCACTGTCACGGCATCATTTGCTCCCTTCTTTTTTAATACGCTGTGGTATATTCCAATTATATTTTTACAGACACGCAAAAAAGAGTCTGCAAGAATATCCAACGAGTTGAAAAGACGTCGTTCAAGAAGATGCACGCATGTGGCCTGTTCATCATAGACGCTGCGCTGTCGTTGCGGTTGACTGCTCTCATCACTACTTATACTATCGTTATACTACAGTTTGAGTTTCTGTAATATATTACAACAGACTGATGATAATGTTTTTTTTTTTGTCTCGTAAAAAAATTACAAGAAATGCTTTATTTTCTTTGCGTTTTATTATTTTAATTAAAAAAAATTCACCATACTTACTACAGCCAAAAAATAGCACGAATGTTTGAAGGTTATTTCCGAATATAGAATCGAGTACTGCCATTTTTTTATTTTATAAAAACTATGACGATGTAGAATCCAAAAATGGGAGCGCTGGTTATCCCATTTCTGATGAACGAAGGGTTAGAGAGTCATAAAATCAAAAGTCATTTTTTCAAATTAAGCTGATAATATAATCAGCACTTACTTATCGGACGTAAAATTCTACACGAGCCAGTCCCCCAAAACGCCTACCCGTTGACACTTCCAAGTGTTTTTGCTTGGAAGAAGAAGTGGTGGAACAAACTCCCCAGTAACACATCTGCCTGTTACAATAAAAGAAGATTCGGATTCTATATAATGTTAGATAATATTGCGATTTACTAAAGAGAAAATTTAAAAAACATACATAATAGAAAGAACATAAACATTGTTTTGTGTTCAACTCGTCGACCAATTATTCTAATCATTACTAGCTCCACTAGGTATATACTCGTATATTAATAGTACCTATGTATAGAGGAATCTATGCACTGAGTTCAAAACAAACAAAACACAGTTTTTGACTCAAATCATTTTACGGTAAAACTCAATGTAGCACTGTTAAACATTGTGCTAGTGGATGCTTTGAATAGTAAACGGGTCATGGAGGTAATTTAAGTAAATTTATAACCTAAAACCTAGTATTTACAAAAACAGCTGTGAAAGATTTGGTACTTTGACCCCAATATCTCCGTAACTATGGGATTCCCAGGTATGGTCTAGAACAAAAAAATGATCGCAGTGGTGGGGAGAACATGTGCCCTTCGTTTGTGTTAAGGTTACTTTTATACCCTTTATACAAGTATCTGAAAGAGAAGAATTACAGGGCGTCCAAAAATTTGTCCACATCGCTGTGAAATGTTGGGGTTTCTAGGGTCGAGTAAATCAGACAACCAACTAGATCGAATGTGCTTTAATCACTGTACGAAAGGAATATATTTTACAATGCATTAAAGTAAAGTGCTTACTTAGCTTAAATGGATACTTATATTCTAAAGGAGCGTACTTACTACGTTATACACTGTTAGGGAGCATACATACACTTCACCTCCGGGGGCGAAGGAAAAAAAAAAAAACGATTAAATGTTTTTTTTTTTTTTTTTTTTTTTTATACGTAAGTACAAACCAACTCTACTATTTCAATCTAATAGTATAATAATCTTGTCTATCCTACTTATTTTAATTTTTATTATAATATACGTATTAATTACTTACTACATTGCAATGTATATAACTATTACACCTTATCTTTAGTTAATGCTAGTCTTAACTATACGAATACTATACCTAAACATTACAACATAATTTTTATTGGTAGTACGGTCTTGTCCTATTTTTATGAACTAAATCTACCTTATTGTTTTTAAATATCCTAACGTTACACCCTAAATCTTCTTTTACTATAAAAGGTCCTTCATATATAGCATCTAGTTTCCGACCTGTTTCATTTTTTATCAAAATTAAGTCATTTTCCTGATATACTATTGAATTTACTGATTTATCGTACAATTCCTTGCGTTTATATTTGTTACACAATAAATTATTTTTTGCGTCGGCATGGGCTAACTGTAAACGATATTTCAACTGCATTGGATAATTATCCCTATTATACAATGGTTCGACTGACTCTGAAATTCGACTAGGAATTCGACAAAGTTTACCGAAAACTAGTTCGTAAGGCATGTATTTTGTTTCTGAATGGACTGTATTGTTGAAACTAAAACACCAATATGGTAACCAGTAGCTCCATGTATCTGTATGGTTTTCACATTGGATCCTTAAAAATGCACCCAAACCTTTGTGAGCATTTTCAAGAGCTCCTATCGATTGGTGATGATAGGCAGTTGACGATAATTTTTGAATATCAAGAAGTTTACATACCTGCTCCATAGTTGCGGAGATGAACTCGGTCCCTCGATCTGTAGCTATTATTTCTGGTATTCCAAATATTAAAATAAAATGTCTCACAAATGCATTAGCTATGGATACGGTTTCTTTATTTTTTAAGGGAATAGCTTGTACAAATTTCGATAATTCGCATTGAATGGTCAATATATAACAGTTCCCATCTGTGTCTGTATCTAACGGTCCCACTACATCTAAATATATCTTTTGAAAAGCTGAGGACGCCGTAGTAGTAATTACCATCGGTTCTTTTATGTAACGGATGTACTTTGACTTCTGACACTTCGTACACTTTTTTACAAATGTTTGTACGTCCTTTTCTATGCTCGGCCAGTAATATCTTTTCTTTATTGTATTTACCATTCTGCGCACTCCGGCATGACCACTGGATGGCAATAAATGAAAGTCATTCATTATTATGGTTTTTTCTTTGTCATCACTTATTCTTTTTACTCCTCTTAGTATGCATATTCGCGGTCCTGACCAATTTTCTAACTTCGATATCTCATCGCAAACGTTTTTAATAAAATCTTTATTATCTTTATTTTTAATGATACACACTTCTTCAATGTGTAAGTTTTTACAAAACAAACTTAATTTCTGCACAAATTCGGCTCGCGTAAAGTGTGCTTTGAAATCAAGATTGATGTAAATAATCATTCTTTTTGCTAAATATACAAAACATTCACAGACATCTGTTATCATGTCATTGTCTCTCAATCTATTTAATTCGCTACTTTCAATGAAACTCATTTCGACTGAGTCGCACGGTTTTCTTAATATATCCACAACCCTTGGTTGGCCAGACCAATTGTCAGGTGATTTATTAAGATCCGCCTTCTCATTGTCATCCTTATTTTTAATTAACTCATCATCAATCTTTCGCTTTTGTGCCCTAGTCATAACAGCAACGACTTGTGCTTGCATTTCTTTTAGTTCGTCTGATGTTATACATATCCTAGACAAAGCATCTGCAACTACATTTTCTTTTCCTCGTACATAAATTATTTTGAATTTATATTCTTCTAATGTCAAACGGAACTTTAGAAGTCTACTTGAAGGATCTCTCATGCCAAAAAGATATACTAAAGGTTTATGATCAGTCATAATTGTAAATTCTCTACCATATAAATACGGTCTAAAATATTTCACTGACCAAACTATCGCTAAAAGCTCTTTCTGTATTGTAGGGTAATTCTTTTCCGCTTTATTCAAAGGTCTACTTGCATACGCTATTGGTCTGAGATCTTTATTGCACAGCACAGCACCAACTGCAGTGTTTGAAGCATCTGTTTGTAATATGAATTCATTATTTTCTGTAAAATCAGGATATTGTAAAATAGGTGACGTAATTAATGCATTTTTTAGATGCTCAAAGGCATGTTTACAATCATCAGTCCAAATAAAGGGTTCACTTTTTCTGCATAATTTGTTTAATGGCAAAGCTATGTCTGAAAAATGTTTTATAAATTTACGGTAATAATTACAAAATGCGACGAAACGCTTAACTTCATCTGCTGTTTTGGGTATAGGGTAATTTTTCAATACGTTAGTTTTTTCGGGATCAGGTAATACTCCTTTCTCTGACACCACGTGACCTAGATAAAGAATTTCTTTCTTTAGAAATTCGCATTTCTGGGGATTTAATTTTAAATTGACCTTTCTCAATCTTTCCATTATGTTTATTAAGTTTTGATTATGAATTTGCAAATTTCTACCAAATACTATTAGATCATCCTGATATACTAAGCATTTCTCGTAAGTCAATCCAGACATTGCTACTGACATCATGCGGCTAAATGCGCTCGGACTTATCTTGAGACCCATAGGTAACCGCTTCATTTGATACTGACCTGTATTGGTAGTAAAAGCTGTTAATTTACGACTATTTGGTTCCAAGGTCACTTGATAATAACCTTGGTGAAGGTCAAGGTGAGTGAAATATACTGCTCCAGAAAGAGAATCTAAAATTTCATTGATGTTAGGTAGAGGGAACTTGTCGTCACAAACCGTCTCATTTAATTTTCTGTAGTCTACAACTAATCGCCATTTTTTATCTGATCCTTCTTTACTCTTTTTCGGTACTAATAAAATCGGGCTTGACCATTCACTGTTCGATTCTTCAATAATATCATCTTCTATCATTTTTTTAATCTGTTTAGCTATCTCTGATTTTAACGCTTGCGGTAATCTATATGGCTTAACATATACAGGAGTTGTATTTTGTTTTATGGTAATGGATTGCTTATAAATATTTGTAGTACTTAATTTATCTCCATCTATGTAAAAATTATCGGAATATTTTGCACAAATTGCTTCAATAGAACGTCTCTCTTCTTCGTTTAAATAATCTAATTTGAGTTGCGATAACAGTGTTTCAATCCTAGAAACGTCGATATTATTATTACTAAATTGACAAATATTATAATCACTCAAGGATTGCGTACTAGGAATTAAATTTGGTAAGGTTATTTCCTTCTCAGTAACGTTAAGAATCTTTATAGGTATTCTGTTATTTTTTACCGTGGCAATCGTATTTGCCAGATACACATCCTTCGCTAATTCACGTCCACAAACAATAACATCATCGTTCTCATTTTTGTCTACGTGTATAAAATGAATTGACTCTGAACGAGCGGGAATAATCAGGTTATTACTTCTCATTACACGTTCATCAACGAGATTAAAATAATATTCTTTCTCATGATAATACAATGTTAAAATATTAGTATTTAAGTTTATATTTGCTTGATACTTTTTCAAAAAAATCTAACCCTATAATTCCGTCTGCCTTTAATGGTAGTGACTCAAAAATAATAAAGGGATGCTGAAATATTTCACTGTTATACTCCAAATTTAAATCCACTAAACCTCTCGAACGCCTTTGTCCACCGATTCCATTTATCAAAGTTTCATCTTTCCGAATGATAACGTTTCTTGGTAACGCTTCTCTTTTAATGATAGACAAAGAAGCGCCTGTATCAACGAGCCAATAATATTTAATGTTATTAACGTTAAAAACTGCATATTTTGCATTACCTAAATTTGATAAAACGCTATGTTTAAGAACGAAAAAACTGGTTTTCCGTTTCCTTTTTATCTGTATTGTCCTTTATGCATGGCTTTTTGCTATCGTTCTGATCTGCTAAACAAACATTCCGATTATTATTTCTAAAATATCTTGAACCTCTAGTATGTCTTTGACCCCTATTATAATTTGATGAGCCACGATAGTTATACCTATTTCCGTTATTTCCTCTGAAATTACCACGCCATGTATATCTTTGATTATTGTAATTACCGTATTGACCACGACTATAACTATTATTATATTGACCACGACTATTATTGAAATGACGATTACCTTGTCGCCTCAAATTATTGTAACCTCGTCCATTTCTAAAAGCATGCAAGACATTACCTGGCATTGAATGGCCTTCTGTATCTTCATCTTTGGCAGCTTGGATTGCATCTTTCAGGCTGCTGTAGTTCCTAGCGGAGATGACCGTGCCCAATTTTGAACTGCGTAGTCCTTCTGAAAACCGTTTTATGGCAAGCTTTTCATTCAAAGGTTTTAACACTCCAAATGCATTTGAATTACCATCTGCTTGAGATATAGTAAGTTCAGTAAACAGCTTTTCAACTTCTGTGGCAAACTCCTCGATGCTATTTGAACCCTGTTGTATATTTTGCAAACGCGTCTGTAGGGCCGTAAAGGATTTTTGGGTCAATAGATGGCATCTCAAATCTTTAATTAGGTCTTGAATGGTCTTATAATTCCCTGTAATGCGTAACTTGGCATTTTCGGTCAATCTACTTTTAAGGACGAATGTAATAAGTAGTGTCTTACCTTTCTCATCCAGCATATCTGCATACATCTCGATCGAATCTATCAACCGTTTAGTTGTTCCTTCTACACCGTCCATTGCTGGAAGCAAACTACATGCCACTTTAAGATCAAACTCCATTTTGTCTGATTCTATTTCTGGGAAAATACATAAACTATTTATTTCCTCAAAAGTTATCCTAATATTCTGAAATATATCCAATGCCGATGCAACTAATTCCGTATTCTTGCCTTTTTCTAAAAGTAACAATATTTTTCCACATTCCTTAAATATATTTTTTGCCTCACCTAACTTTGTCTCAATAACTTGACCTTTATACCTAGTCTGTCCTTTCTTAATTAAGTATTTTCTAATATCTACCAGAACATTATATTTTTCTAACAAAACATCAGTCATAATAGAATATTACCAAATTAAAATTATCAAACCTTATTTCCTAATGGAATAAACAAAAGAATCATGTTAACATAATTACTGCGAAACGGCACACAAGTATTTCACACGTTGCACTTTTAGCCGCGAGGTATCATATTCACTGAGTCTTCGTGCACTGTTTTACGTCGTTTAAGTTTTTGCGTTATAAAACAAATTGATAGGTATGAGTCTGACTGATTGCAATTCACTGATTTATGGCACTGGTTTTCGGTTTTTTATGGCTCTGATGCTGGATTAATTAGTTAGCAGGTGTACCTTCCACTCTTCCACGTAGGGATGCCCTTATGCGCTGAATTGCGCTGAGTCCGATTTCTTCTTGCATCCATTGACGATGGCAGCTGCGGTAGTACTTCAGGAAGAAGTAAATTACCAGGAGAGTTATGGCTGCGAGAATAATTATAGTGATCGTGCTCAGCCGCTCCATGTGTCCTCCGATGTCCTTCAGAAGGGCGTCATTGTTTCCGCCAGCAGCGTTTTGATTTAGGAACACCTCGTCCTTTTCCACCTTGGAGTTACACATCTTAACTTTGCTTAATCTGCCCCTTGGCAGACCTTAAGGCAGGGTCGCCATGAAATGTTGGGGTTTCTAGGGTCGAGTAAATCAGACAACCAACTAGATCGAATGTGCTTTAATCACTGTACGAAAGGAATATATTTTACAATGCATTAAAGTAAAGTGCTTACTTAGCTTAAATGGATACTTATATTCTAAAGGAGCGTACTTACTACGTTATACACTGTTAGGGAGCATACATACACTTCACTGTCAACAGGAGAAGTGCCCAGAAGGCTAGCAGCATTCGCACTTTGGGTGGCAATATTGATTCTTTGGTCAAAAAATATGGCAGCCCTCTGGTCATGTGAAGACCCGACCAACCACTTGGCAATTTCCCGAAATATTAGGTGAGCACTCGAACCCCAAGGCTACACATTACTGCCAATTATTTGAATTTACTATATTTTTTTATTTGTAAGTGTTTTAAACAAACACCCCTTCATAGAGAAAAAAAAAAAAAAAAAAAGAAAAAAGAGATATCTTACGTTCTATTTTAAAAGCCAAAGATATGAGGATGTATGGATGTTTCTTCCTCTTTCACGTAAAAACGACTAAGTAGATTTGGGTGAAATTTAATTTTGTAATTTGACTTACAGATACTTAATGAATCTATATTTACATCTAGGATACTTTTTATCCCGGTAGTACGATCCCGTGAGATAATTACCGAACATGGTGAGGGCGAAACCGCAGGCAAAAGCTATTTGCCTTCATAAATACTTTGAAGAACAATTGTCATTACTTTGACTGTCTTGTTGTTGGTCGTGTTCTCAAACGCCACTGCTGAGCGAAATTTCGTTGACCGATGCAATGACATCATGTTCCTCTTTCCAGGACAGCCATAGTTTTGTTGGATTTTTCCAACTGAATTTTCTCAGGAGCCCACGGTGGCGTCTGGATTTATGCACAGTTCTCTATTAAATGGTACTTAAACATGACTAAGGAAAATGGGAGGTGTCATCTCTTTTAATTTACAATGCCAGATTATTTTACAAACTTACATTCCTTGTGACTGTAGCTCCGCATCCTTTATTTTTTTGACATTCAAAAGTTTGAAATTAAAATATTTTGAGTTTAGGAGCAGAGCAGAAAAACAGAATCTAATGTTTTACATCAACACTCCACAATTTTATTAATACACCTGAATCCGTGATTACAGAAAAGCAAACTGCAACAATACAAAAGTATAATGAACAAGTAACGATATCACTCTGGACAGTAATGTAGCATCAACGTAAAATATCCGACAGGCATGCACCTTGTCGAATCTCACTCGGTTCAGGCGTTTCAGATTCTTATATAACTTCTTATTGGTATCTGTAATGTTTGCATAGATAAGTATTAGCGTTACAGATTAGTCGCAGTCAATTTATTTCCGTCAAAATCGCAGCGATCTTTGTTTCAGTAGGAATGACGTTGGCTCAGTCGCAAAATGGGCACAATATTTATAGGTCGCAAAATATTCCTTTCATAGAATATCTCGCTCTACCAAGTGATCATAGTACCATCTACAATCAGCGCTTATGCCACCTTCATCCCGATATATTTTGTAGCAGTAGTCTCTCCAGACGGAGAAACGTCCAAAATGGTTAGAGGTACTGTTACTGATACCAAAGAATTTGACAAAAGGGACATGTTGCAAAAGATCCATTCTGTAAAAGAAATATTTTGCGACCTATAGACATTTTGTAAGGTGAACGTTTTGCGACTGAGCCAACTATTTATTAAGAACATTTCGGTAGTTCTTTGATTTTGAAATGTGCACTTTTTTAACGTCAATCGATTCTGTTAGGTAATTTGATACGAACAGTCACATTTTTCATTTTGTTCGTTCTACTTATATTCAGAAGTATGTGAAAGTTTCATTTTAAGTCTTAATTTTGACAAAAAATCTAAATGGCACACATTAAATAACTTAGAAATACCTGTAGTATTGGAGTTTGAGAATTTCGCAAATACATCTTGAATATTATTTACAGACGAGTAAAATTTCTCGCAGCATATGTTCAATGCGATTTGCATCGTCAAAGTTTTTATGAACCAAAATCCAAACCAAAATGTTGATATGCTCACGTAAAGCTATAAAAACAGGAAACCGTGAAGCAAGTTATTTATTTAAACTGTAAAATAGTAATACATAGGCGGACTGAATGCCGAAAGACGTTCTATCGGTACTATTCAACGATTGGGTTAACTTGAACAAAATTGTGATAAAGTACAAAATAATATCTGCAAATATACTGAAGGTAAGAGTTAAGCTTACTTACCTTACTGTCCTATTCTAATTTGTAATAACCAAAACGATTCTATGTAAATTGCAATTTTTTTGGAAATAAAGTTATTATTATTCCCTTTATTTATTAGTAAACAAACTTTATACATTTTTAAATATTTCTTATAAAATGTAGCCCACCGGTATCGGGAACAGAGTCCAAGCAACCGTCGGTCAGGGCTCCAGAGAAAGGAACGTCCTAACAATACGAGCCGTGTTCAGGAGTACCGCTTTCTGCATCAAGCCCTTGATCCAGCCGCCTAACGAGAGCCTCCTCAGGTGTTGGTCGAGGCTCTTGGCAATTAAGCCATTGGCTGTAATGACCATCGGCACAATGATCGCCGAGTCCACACCCCACATGTCGACAACCTCGCGAGCCAAGTCAAGATACTTGATTTGCTTATCTTTCTCGGCTTTCACGAGGTTCTCGTCATGCGGGCGGTTATGTCAACAATCATTGCGCGCCGCTCTGATCGATCCACCACCACTATATCAGGCTTATTAGCTTATTATTATAATTATTTTTACTGATCGTATAGAAACTCGATACTGCATTGCAAAATTTAAATTGCCAGCACACGACTGCCAGAGTCAAATGGAACTGGGCTGACCACATTTGTCACATGCCAGAGGAGCTATTAAGGAGTTAAAGTAACCACACAATGAGTCCCAAACAGTAGCAAAAAGCTACGCGGTAGGCCCATAAGGAGATTGAGGAGAGCCGGGACGAACTCGATTATTTTCACAGGGATTGGCGAATAACAGCACTGGTTAGGGAGAAATAGACAGAGGGAAATAAGGCCTTTGCCTTGAAGTGGGACACAAATGGCTAAAAATAATCTAATATAATATAATCCAGGATATTCCCCCAAACTCAACAATGTAGGTAAATTACTTACATGAACCGCCTCCGTGGTCGAGTGGTTTATTCGTTTGCCTTGTGTGGATGTTTGTTTGTCGTGGTTTCGATTCCCACGGGAAGCATACTTTGTAAAGTTGTTTCCAGTTTGGCTAGGACATGGCAGTCTTGAATCATCTGATTGTCTGATAAAAAGATGATTCCGTGCTTCGGAAGGCACGTATAAGCCGATAGTCCCGGCCGCCAATTGGCGATCGTAAACCATGCCAGAGGCTTATGAGGCGGTTTAGAAACTCTGACACTAGGGTGTGTGGGGTTGTTAGACCTTACTGCTCACACGATAAGAAGAAGAAGAAGACTTACATGAAATTGCAATGTAGAAAATTTGAAAACATCTATAATTATCTGCACAGCTGACACATAGTGATAGAATAAGTCCGCAGTATGAAATAATATCTGAAAATAAAACTTTTAGTTCAAATATAATATTTTGGTCACAAAGTCAAACGGCTTGATTTTACTCACAGTTTGTTTGAATGATACCTTGTAGATGTCATAGCAATCCAATATGTTAGCGTAAGTTTGAAAGTTTCTTGTACAGTATTCCTCTTGATACCTTTCCTCTATAATTCTTGCTTGATTATTCCATAGATCAACCTTATCTTTTAAAAGCTGAATGAGTCTAATAGCATAGACCATATTCGCATCAATACTGATTAAAATTATGTTACATAGTATGACGGAAATATGAAGTGTAGTTGTCGCGTACCAAAGAAATACAGCGAAGAAGTACCAGGCTACTAGTAACGAGAAGGAGATCCAGTTTCCAATGATGAAGCGTTTGAAGCTTGACTCGTTATTCAGATGCCTGTGAATCTCTTGGAATTTTAAAATGAACAAAACATTCCTATTTGTGCCATAAACACATAGGATACAGTTCATAATTAATAAGCAGAAATATAAGAAAACATCAAATGTAAAGGTATAGTCCGCTATTGCACTGAATTTCCATGATAAATTAGGTTCTAATAGAAGTGTCCCAAAAGTGTGAAAAAATAACATGAATACAAATATTGTAGTCACACATAGTGACACGAAATTTGATAGACGACTGTTTGGAGTTATCAAATTTTTCCAAATGCAATACTTCGGACAAAACTGAATAAACTGCAAGAAATTCAGAGGTCGAAGCATCGACTGCACGTCTTTGTCGATGAAGTTACTCTTATTTACAACTTCCACACGATTACTTTTTACATCGGAAAGTAAATTTACTGATTGCATTCTCTGTGAGATGGAGAAGATAGCGGATTAGACTTGGTTGAGTCTCGCGCGGTTGAGGAATGATACAATTAGGAGGAGGCCTATACAAATACTCAGCATTGAATGAGCAACACTGCTAATAATGATGACGACGGTGTTTCTATCAAGACTACTAGAATACATCTGAATCAGAGACTTCGGATACATTCTTCATTCATCAAGGATTGATCTGCTTCAAAGATAAGTCCAGTAATAATACTAATTCAACGGAAA
The DNA here is from genome assembly GCA_949774965.1 of Diarsia brunnea. Classification (NCBI taxonomy): domain Eukaryota; kingdom Metazoa; phylum Arthropoda; class Insecta; order Lepidoptera; family Noctuidae; genus Diarsia; species Diarsia brunnea. The sequence goes on from OX459007.1 coordinate 18,203,285, forward strand.
AATACATCTAATAAATATAAGTGAATTTTTAATAAAGCTTATTTTCATGGTAGAGTATCGACTCTTATCTTTGAAGCAGATCAATCCTTGATGAATGAAGAATGTATCCGAAGTCTCTGTACTATACTAGGCTAGCTTGAGCTTGAGCTAGTGTAGTACAGAGTTTCAACAAAATGCGAGGGCAGCTTATATTGGTCTTGTTACCAATGACGGGCTCTTTAATATACATTGAGACAATCCGTGTATGACTGCTTACTCATTTAATTTGATTATGATCTTTAGAACAGACAGGTTATTAATGACCAAATTTCAAATAATATGACGATGATGGAATATTGTTACTCCAAAAACAAACAATAATTACCAAATCAATCAAAAATATGCAATCTTTTAGACAACTTGGTTTTTCTTATGTTAATGATTTCGGCTATATTGCCATGTTTAAGACTTCTTCGTTGGTCGATTCCCGAACCGGGCTAATTGTTATTGATATTTTTAGATATCATGGGTTTCTCTCATAATTATATTTATTTAATTCCTTCCACGTTCACGTGAAGCCGACAAAGTAACATAGGAAATTTAAAATTAACGTTCATCTTAAAGGGGATAGAACCGATGTAGCATTTCAATTTTGATTTGATTTCGAAATCGCGGCCCACGATGAAAGTGGTATGTATGGATAGAGAATATTTAGACGAACAAAAAATGTCCAGTAACACGGTACCCCAAAGTGTCACGTTATCGAGGTATTTGAAGGTAAAGATCGACAAATGAGTACAAATGACAATCATTAAAAATAGATTAATTACGTGTATAGGCGCTACATTGTAGCCAAATAATCGTTCGCAGGTTGAATACTATTATGCGCACGAGAAAATCGCTTCGCATCGCAATGAAAGGCTATGTTATGTCAAAGGATAGTTTTCTGGTTTTCCTGGTAGTATGAAATGTACTCTCTCTTTCAATAAACATTCAGAAAGCATTACCCTATTCTGTAATATTCTGTATAATATGTGTATGTTTATATAGGTATATATTCGGATACTAGTATTTTTTTTATGTATATGTGCTTGTGCATATACTGGGTGTAAATCAACCGCTACGCAATTTTTTTTGCAAGGAAACGACTTTTTTTTTTGGGTCAAAAATCACATTTTACGGTAAAACTCAATGTAGCAGTGTTAAAACATTGTGCTAGTGGTTGCTTTGAATAGTAAAGTTATAACCTGAAAAACTAGTATTTACAAAAACAGCTGTGAAATATTTGGAACTTTGACCCCCAATATCTCCGTAACTAGGAGGTTCCCAGGTATGGTCTAGAACAAAAAAAATATCGCAGTGGTGGGGAGAACAAGTGCAACATCCTATATTAGTATGTATGTTTATTTTATATGCATATGCTTTTGTTCTTAATTTTAATTAAAATCCTGTTAGTCTTTTCTACACACTGTGTCTACATTTCTAATCCAACTTTCCTCTCGCAGGTCCGCTGGAAGAAATGTAAATAAGCATTACCTTTGTGCTCTTCTATTTGTTATGTTTTTATTATCCTTTTTTTTTGTATTTTTTGTGTGCATAAATAAATAAATGTGACTTTACTGAGTTCATTAACTTCCTCGAGTGACTATTTGATGAAAAACCATTCATGGAAGTTATATGAACTGAGAGGGTTGTATTGGTGCCCGTCGGGGCTGCGGGTGTCCGCAAGAGCTACCGCGGCCTCGACATGAAGGGCTAAGAAGGAACATGGGTGGTTTTTAGTCAGTAGAAGTCTGACACTCCCTTTCGCTCTGCCCAAGAGCGGGAGGGGTCATTTGATGATTTTCCACTCACCATAAAAAAAATAAAAAAAGAGGGTTGTATTGGTGATTTTAATCATTATTATGAAACATGACACTTACCGACAAATTGCAAAAACGTGAGAAAATTCGAATTTCGCAGGCTACCTTGAAGCATCAACCCTAAAGGCGGGTTGTGGGCACACAAACGCATTATTGTTCGACCCATATGCTGGGTGCTTGGCACCGAAAGTGTTAAATAAAAAACTTTTTTGCAAAAAAAAAACCGACGAAACTAAAAATTTATTTTTATTTTTTCATTTTTAGTTCAAACCTATACAAATATTTACTATGCATTTAACATTCAACCTAGAAACCTAACCCTAACCTTCAAGATTCCCTTTTTTTTTTTTTTTTGGGGGTGGGAAATCATCAAATAACCCCTCCCGCTCTAGGGCAGAGCGAAAGGGAGTGTCAGACTTCTACTGACTAAAAACCACCCATGTTCCTTCTTCGCCCTTCATGTCGAGGCCGCGGTATCCCTTGCGGACAACCCGCAGCTTCGACAGGCGTCGACCTTCAAGATTCCCTCATACTTTCAACTGGAAGGTTATTTTCGACGTCGGCTGGGCCTGGAGAGTATTGTTATTATAAATAAACATTACGTAATTTGAGTTTAGGACTGATTTACTATGTACTTCATACAAATTGCTCGCAAGTGATGCGTCATTTTAGGTATTTTGACCATTTGGTATTTCAAATGTCGGTGTATCAAACTTTATTGTGTTTACGGTGTATTAAACGACATTTTAAACATTAGATATTTAGTCCAATCAGTATTTTAAACTTAGGTAATTCGTAGGTAGGTGTTAGTTGCTTAGGTATTTAAAAACATCAGGTATTTAGATTTTAGGTTATTTTACGTTAGTTCTTTTTATTTTAGATATTGCAATACGTACCCGGCTTGGCTACAAAGTGAAGGCATTGACGAGAATATGCAGATGCTAAAAGTACTTGATCATCATCAGCCTATTTTCCCACTGCAGAGAAACAGGCCTCCTCTTGTTGAGGGGAATGGGCTATAATCTAACACGCAATACATGAACAGTTTTAGAAAATATACGGTAAACGTAACAAGTGGCTATACAATTTGAGGGTTGCCCTCGATTTCCCTGGGATTCCATCATTAGATCCTGACTTGGTGACAATGAGCCCACCTCGGGAGTATACTCTTTTGAATAAAAAAAGAATTTTGAAAATCGGTTCATAAATGTTGGAGATATCCAGAAATAAACATACAAAAAAGAACATACAGACTTATTGAGAGCATCCTCCTTTTTGGAAGACGGTTAAAAAACAAACTAATATTTATCAAGACAAGTAATGTTTGAGACCTTGCCCATAATAAATTACCCTTCTGTCATACTTATCTTGTAGTATCTTTCATAGATCGAGATAATAATATAAAGGTTTATTGTTTTTATGAGACACGTACAAAGTACAACAATACTTTCCTTATGTAACCTTCTTTTCGTGCAGTCGTTACTGTGGGCAATGGGTTTTAAAGAATTCTACAATAAGTTGTTTAAGAAGAAGAAAACCAGCCCAATCGATATCCATAATCGTGTAAAAATCCTAATTCATCATGTAGTTGATAAAGATGTGCAGTCTATGCTTTTCCCTTTAAATCTAATGCAAACTATAATATTCTTAACCAAATATTCGTTAAAATGTGACTTTATAAGACCAAATGCACCCAAAACTAAAACAGTATCATTGTGTTGGACAATATTGCGCATTATCCAATTTGTGATGCGTTCAATTTACACATTGGAAGTACAAGAAAGTGCTCTTTTTTGGCACTTCCTAAATGTATTGGATACCTTCTTTTATCCAACTGCTTTTACCATCTTTTATATTCTCAACATTGCTCACTCGAAAATCAATATAAGAATCGTCCTTGTTGTTCAAGAACTTCATAGACTCTTCAATAACAGAGGCATCATCACGAACGTTGTCAAATGGAACTGGATTGCAGTTATTTTAATTTTGGTCTATCATGTTGTACTTTTGATCGCTGTTGTTGTTGTTTGGGCACCATGGTTTATGGTTATTTGTAACTTGATGGTATTTTGTTTTGACGCAAATATGATATATGCAATTAGAACCATAAGCTGCCTCGAAACTTACGTGATGTTTTGTAATAATCAACTTTTCAAATCCCAGTTTCTTAGTAACAAAAATAAACACATTTGCAAGTTCCATGTGTACAAAACAATATTGGAATGCTTTCGTGTTTTCAAAATATCGTATGAACCTTTGGTAAGTATAGTTTTTTGTTCTTTAAATATTCTCGACCATATTTATTGTGTTTAGTGCAAATTCTGGCCACGCTTTTCCCACAGACATGATCAGATCGTCACCCAACCTTCGCCAGGAGGTTTAGAGAGAAAACCTTTACCAAGCTGTGGGACACAATATAATCTAGGGCAAAAAATATTATGTAGCTGATGACTTAGGTTACAACTCATCCGCAAAATATTTCATCTGCGGATGAAACGTTACTCTTTTAAAATTGTAAGTCATGGCTACGCGTTCGAAAGACAAAATAATGTCAAAGTAAACGAGGAGAGAAGCTAACATGAAGCTGCATCCACCTTTGTACCAGTGACAGGTCCCACCGCTCGGATAAAACCCTCAGGAGACTGTTCGAGCTGCTTCGTAGGCGACTTAATAGTGAAGCACTTCGCTTCCTTATGATCGCGAAAAAATCATCGATCCGCACCTCGGCAAACATAGTCGAAGCACTACAAAACCGTGGAAGCCCTCAGTATCCTGAAAGCATTGTTGTGCTGCACGCGCAGTGCGCTGTACACCGCTGCGTAAAGCTGATCCACAGGCTGCACTTGTAAAATGACTGACAATATGCCTTAAATAAAGTCACCTTCACCGGTGTAGTACACCGTGCAAACCTGCGGGCCAACACCAGCGGGCCAGCGGCAGCGGGCTTAACCAAAGCTAATTCCACTATCAATAAACTCTCCCAAACTGTAATTATTCTGTTCCTTCTGGCTTAATTACTCTCTGCCGTTCTCTTTGAAATAAATTCCTGATTGTTTCACAGACTAGAATGATATTTTTCATTTTTTTTGAGAGTATTTAATAACCTATACATAAGTTTGTTTGTCTATTTGGCCGATATGACCGCATCATATAAATAACTGATGCCCGCGGCTTCACCCGCGTGGATGTCGGTCGAATTATATACTAAAACCTTTCTCTTGAATCACTCTATCTATTAAAAAATACCGCTTCAAAATCCGTTTCGTATTTCAAAGATTTAAGCGTACATATGGACGGACAGACAGCGACAGCGACTTTGTTTTATACTATGTAGTGATGATGAAGTGATAGTGATAGTGATGATGACAGTGATGATGCTACGACTCATCCGAACTAGCGGATGATTTGACAGAATACATAGAGTATTCTGCAAATCATGTTGAAAAGCGATTTTAATCATTATCTTGTTGTCGTTAAGGTTGAAAGACTATAAGTATTAAAAAACATGAAAACTACTAAAAATATCCAAGGTTAGGGTGGAATAATAAAACTAAAAACATATATATATATTATATCGCGCATCAGTAACACATTACTGGTTTCAAACTAATTCCGTGATACTATAATTATACTATACTCGTACATTTAAACAGTTGCTTGTGATTGTGTGATAATGAAGTTCTTAAAAAAAAGTACCGCCTACGTCCAACTATTGTTTAATTTAAAATGTGCTTGTTTTTTGCTTTACAGTTTTTTCGGTCGGGTTTTTTAGTTTTTTAACTACTTTTTTTATTTCCAGACTTGTAGTTTAAACAAATAATAAATTTCTAAGAATTTATCAAAAATCAAAATTAAAATATTTTATTTCACATGTCGACAAAATGGTGCACGGTTGGGTGCATTGGTCGATTCCTATGGAGAAGAACCGGCAAGAGGTTACTCTTTTAACCCATTTATAACGACCGATCGTTTGCTTTAACAATATTTTCATTTTACAGCATTAGTATATAGATATGGGGGGACAACGTAGGCCTGACAATAAGTTGTAGAATAATACACAAATAAAAAATAATAATAATAAGTAGCTATATATTTTAAAAACTATTGTACCCACAAAAATAAAACAATAATTCCACGATCATGATACGGGTCTATTTAATTACTGTCAAGTTGTAAATGTCTTTGACAAGGTACGTATACTCGCTTTAAAAGATAATTATCATAACATAAGTAACATTAAAAAATACGTGAGGCCTGAGTCGTTGCGTTGTTTGGCATATCAGCCTACATTTAGGATACCTAGGTCTAACAATGTTTATGGAGCAAGGACGTGAGAAGGCATGCTTCCTGCTATCATGAACGAGCTACCGTTGACTGTAAGAAACAATATTAATGTAAACAATTGCTCAAAGGTGCTTAAGAGGCACTTCCTGGATTGTGTTGCAGTACAGGAGGTGTCTATTTAGTGCATTCTTATACTTATTCTATAATATTATACCTTATGTACTGATAAAAATAATGTTGTGGCACCGAGTTGCCGTGTCTGGCATACTACTGTTAAACCCACGATGGTTTGTGTGGTATGTTTACGTCTTAAAAAACTGATTGTAATTCTGTGTTTTTGAATAATAAAAGGAAAAAAAAAAAAAAAAAAAATTGTATATTTAAAATATAAAAAAAAATTAAAACAAGAGGAATCTACAAGGCCTACAATGTTCACACATTTACAAAACAATCGGTAAAAGGAATCTTTACAAAAGTAAGAGAATAATAAAATTATTATAGTAAGTATAAAGGAGTTGGCTCAATACAGTTTGGACGACTGCCTCTGCATTTTCTAAACATGGTACCTAGCAATGTGCAGCGCTGAATAGCTGAATATTAGTATTTCATATGAAAAGACATGTCGAATCTATAAGAATTCCGTTTTTTGGCGATTCGGCTAAGGAACCCTAAAAATGGATTTCCATTTATAACAGATCACCACAGATTGTGCAACATTTGAATGGTTTAGCCTTTATTGAATTGAGCGTTAACTAAACTATAGTGGCGCCGCATCCTTCTATAACTTGCTGTAAGCGGCTACCTTGGGCTGCGGGTTGTTCGCAAGAGATACCGCGGGCTCGACATGAAGGGCTAAGAAGGAACATGGGTGGTTTTTAGTCAGTAGAAGTCTGACACTCCCTTTCACTCTGCCTAAGAGCGGGAGGGGTTATTTGATGATTTTCCACCAGCAAAAAAAAAAAAAATTGGCTACCTATTATTATTGGGATTCATGTTTTGTTTTTTGTTTCGTTTTCGTTTTTTTTATTTTTTATTATTGATTTCTTGTCCTGTGTGAGACCAATAAATACTTTTTATTATTGATTTCTTGTCCTGTGTGAGACCAATAAATACTTTTTCTTTCTTTCTTTCTTTTCTCCTTCACGATTTCGCTAATTACTTCCAGTGTCACCATAGCGTCGTACCCATAGCACACACAAACATAACATCACGCCTGTAATCCCCGAAGGGTTAGGCAGAGGTGTACCTAATAGTATACCCACATTTCGCCAGTTATGTTTTTAAGCCTGACCGTATTACTCTGAAACAAAAAAAAAAAAAAATTTAGAATCTTGTGGGTAACGTGTAAATAGTGGGTTTGATAAGAAAATATCCAAAAACACGATCACTAGGTTGTAAGAAATAGGTACTTCTCACACGTCTACCAATAAATCTGTTTGTACAGTATGTTACTTTAAACGAGGGATATATTGAAACCCGCAATACATGCACATGCTTACATGATACCAATGAAATATAATTATACAAAAATAAAACTGAATAATAACAGACAGAACCATACCAAATATTTGGGAAAAGTCTCGCAACCCTTGCACTTCTCAAAGAAAATGTGCGCGGATCAATGACTTTTAGAAATAATCCATTTTCCCTTCAAATTTTAAAACTGGCGTAGGACAATGGCGAAAATGAAACGTGTAATCAAGTGAAATTTGGAGAGCCTGCAGGCCATGGCACAATTACGTCGACGAAAATTGAATATGTCCCTCGTTTAACCTAACACACTGTATATTGTTTTATTTGACTGGATAGTCTATCTTAAAAAGTAATAATAAAAAATTAAAACAATTACCGATATATTATTAATACTGAATACGGGATATTTACCATGTTTACTGTGTAACGAGTCTTTTAAGCCTGTTACATACTATTGAATTCTTTGCTTTGATTTGTAGGCTCTGGTTGGTGTTGCCTTATGAAAATTCATTTTTTGTTGACTTGGATTCGTGAAGTGGTCACACTGATTTTTATTTTCGATGCTGTCAAATTGACTTTGACATTTCTTGCTTTTCGACCTACAGCCTGGAATCAATGGAGTGATTTTTGAGCGCTCCAATAAAATCTCAAAATATAACTTGAGATGGGCGGCATCTAGTCCCTAATTATGTGGTAGCCGATTGCCCTTGTCATGATCCTAATTGGATAGCCTTTATTTTTTAAGGTAAGCGAATTCTTTGTGATTTCGGTCCGTTCCGCGTTGTCATGGCTATTTTGATAGCAGACGCTAATAGTTTCCGATATTTAATTGTTTCAGGATCTTTTATCTTCATTTGATAATTATTTGCTTGGATTAATTCATCTACTGATGACCACATTTTGATTTTTGGAAGAAACGGTGAGTTTAATTGTATATTGCTCGTAACCACCATTCGATCGCCATTTTTTATCCGCTAACGATTATTCATGTTTGTTTTCAGCCACAAGGCGTTTTTTTTCCATATTACTTAAATTTTTGAACGCACGCCCCTACCAAAATGCATATATCTTGGACCGCCGTTGGCAATCTCGGCGAATATCACCAAGATGCTCTTGGATAATCCATCAGGTTCCTAATTTAGTCGACGGAGTTTGGTATGGTTTATGATACATAACTTCAATTTATTTTAAAAAAGTGCAATAATGACAGGTCTTAGAATAACAGCGATGTCATCTTAATTTTACACATTAGAGCTGTTAGCTTTAGAATTAGAAAGGAATTTTCAAACCAGCAGCCTTCGGGTAATAAAGTCGTTCTTACTTTTCATGATTGATTTTTATTGATGCCTTCCCGCTTGAAGATTAAAGGTCTCAAGCTCCCGCAGGTAAGTCTATCCTTGGCATAGTTTTGTGTGTACTCCAGGCGCCCGAATTTTCACTTTTACTTATTTTTATTTGGAGCACACCACACAGTTTAATTTCATTCATCTCACTCTCATCTCACACACCCTTTTTTTTTATTATTACAATTGTCGCTCAGCGAACAGGGACTTGAAGTAGGTTTGTCTGGTACCTATATACTGTCATTATTGCACAATTATTAAATAACTTATGAGTCTATTGTTTGCATTAGTTTGTTCTACATTGTTACTTCAATAACTTTGTGTTTATTTTAATTTTTGACTCATAAGTAGTACTTAACTTAATTTGGTGAATCTTTGTAAACAATATTTGGTGTTTACTTATTGATAATTTTGTTTATTGACCTGTTTGTTTTAATAACATGTTTTTTTTCTTAGCAAAACCAACAGAAATGTATAGCATTGACCGTGTTTTGTTGTTCTCAACAGTAAAGTTATTTTAAAAACTAAGTTTAACTTTTAAAGAAAATAATTTAATCTAATTGTAAGTACAATATTGTACATTTAATTTATCTAGATTTAAGCTGCTTGTAAGTGATTATTGCACTTTTAAAACGATAAAATTAACTTAGTAATTTTTCATGGGAATACCACATTGACTTCAATACTTAACCTCAAACTTGAGAATTTATTTTCAAACTTTTAACTTTTTGAAATTTAGTTTTTGCTTTTCGTTTGCTATTCGCCTTGCTGTTTGTTAGTCTTACCTGACGATGAAATTACTGACCCTTGGTATAGAAAAATATTTACCCAATGTCAAAAATCTCCTAGAAAGTATAAGAATTTTAGAGTTGAAAATAATACTTTATATAAATTTTGTAGAAATAAATATAATCCTCACAGTCTTTTATACTGGAAGATTGTTATACCCAAAGAGCATATTTTAGATACTATTAGATCAAATCACGATGATGTGAATTCTGGACACTTAGGAATACATAAAACTTTAAAGAAATTAAAACAGCATTATTTTTGGAAGGGAATGTTTAATGATATTCATCAATACATTTTGTCTTGCGATACCTGTAAAGCTTATAAACATACTACATCTCCACCTTTTGGTATTATGATTAATCCTAAAAAAGTTGATCGTCCCATGCTTATGCTCTCAGTTGATATCATAGGAATTCTACCTAAAACTTATTCTGGTCATAGATACATACTTTCGGTTGTAGACGTTTTTACTAAATATTGCTGGTTCTTTCCAATGATCAATGCTACCACTAGAGTAATTTGTAAACATTTTGAAAAAGAAATATTTCTCAAATTTGGTTGTCCAAAAATAGTAGTTTGTGACAATGGAACTCAATTTACTTCAAAACATTTTGTAGATTTTTTGAAAGGTTTTAATATAACCAAAATATTTTATAATACTTTGTATACACCTCAAAATAACCCTGTTGAGAGATATAATAAAACGGTCGAAACCTGCATATCGTGTTTTGTTAAAGATGATCATAGAACTTGGTCAAGTTTTTTGCCCAATGTTCAATTGGCTTTAAATAATAGTGTAAACCTTGCTACTGAGTTTACTCCTAACTTTCTGATGTTTGGTAGGGAGCTTATTCTTGATGCGTCATTACATCACTTTAGTAGTTCTGTTGATAACTTATCTCAACTAGAAATTTCAAATAGGAATGCTTATGCAGTTTCTCTTAATTCACTTAGTGATATTTTTGTTAAAGTTCAAGCTTACTTGTTAAAGGGGTATAAGCGAAATGCCGCTTATTATAATAAAGGTCGGAAAGTCATTTCTTTTGGTGTGGGTGATATGGTGTGGAGAAGAAGTTTTGTTCAATCTCATGCTCCTGCATATTTTTCAGCTAAGCTTGCACCTAAGTTTGTAAAGTGTAAAATAACTGAAAAGGTTTCGGATAACGTTTATGTTTTGAAAGATTTAAATAAAGGTTCAGTGGGACGTTATCATGTTAAAGATATTATTAAATTTTAATTTGGTTTCCAAGTGTTAGTCTTGATTTTTGATAAATTCTGTTTGAAAGCCGCTTTTGACAGTGTGATGTACGAGGGGATGGATGATAGGTTTTCAGCGGTTTGAAAGATGTATGTTAGGTAACTTCTTATAAATTTATTGAATTTGAATTCTTAACATTCTAAAAATAAAACTTAGGCCATTTTTGTTAATTAAATACAATTTTTTTCCACACTAAATGTTTTTCACACCGAAGGATCTTATTTTATGTTTTGTTCGTTTTTGTTGGATTGTATAAGATCTTATTTTTTAAGGGTAACCTTTTATAGGGTCATTCTGTAACCTTTGTTACAAAATGCCTTATTATTTTTTGAATCTTGGTGTAACTTTTGACCTTGATTTCGACTCTTTTTTCCATTGTGCTCGGAAAGTCGGTGGTGTTGTGCCGATCACAATGTGGGATTTCGGCCCCGGCCATATTTTTTCCTTTTTCCATTGTGTTGGACATTGTTGTTCCAATCACAATGCGGGATTTTTTTTTGACTTTCGTCATTCTTTTTTCTTTGCGTTCGGAAGTTCGGTGGTGATGTGCCGATCGCATTGTGAAACCTTGGCTTTCGCCTTTTCGTTATTGAGATTTCTCATTGGAGATCTCAATGATTTTTTGTGTTTGTCTGTGTTTGGGAGATTGGTAGTGTTGAGCCAGTCACAGCAACATTCTTTTACAGCTATTGTGCTCGGGAATTCGGTGGTGATGAGCCGATCACAGTACGCTTTCCTTTGTTTCGTTGCAGGTTGTGCCTGTAACAATATTTTAAATAAGGTCTTTCAGCTTTATTTAAAAACTTTTGTTTGGAGTTTCAATTTTTTTTGGATTGTTGGATACGGAGTTAGTCAGTGGCAATAGAGCCTAACTGCACTCATAGAGATGGTAGAGTTGGAAGCAGTTGACATAGTAGTCAGTGGCAATAGAGCCTAACTGCACTCAAAGTTGTACTGTTCCAAGTGGTTTGAAATTTTTAGTCAGTGGCGATGGTGCCTAACTGCACTAAAAATTGTAGTTTGTATTGGTAATTTGTTCGAATTCGTTTGAAATTTGTAGTCAGTGGCTATAGTGCCTAACTGCACTGTTTTGGAGTTTAGAAGCGCTAAGAGATTTCTCTCTTCGTTTCATTTAACTAGTTTTTATAACTTATATTTTTTTCTGTTTTTCACAGATTTCATTTTTGACTTTTTGTCATTTGCATGTTTTTACTTTTATTAAATTCTTGAGACCTTGTCGTTTGACATGTTCAGAATTCATTTACACTTCGAATCTTTTATGATTCTTTTCTTTTTTTTGGATTTAGAAAGTTGTTAAGACTGGTCTATTGTGTTGAAGATTTCTTTCTAATAAAAGAAAGTTCCTTTCTTTTATTTTCGGGGAGGGATGTAATGTAACGAGTCTTTTAAGCCTGTTACATACTATTGAATTCTTTGCTTTGATTTGTAGGCTCTGGTTGGTGTTGCCTTATGAAAATTCATTTTTTGTTGACTTGGATTCGTGAAGTGGTCACACTGATTTTTATTTTCGATGCTGTCAAATTGACTTTGACATTTCTTGCTTTTCGACCTACAGCCTGGAATCAATGGAGTGATTTTTGAGCGCTCCAATAAAATCTCAAAATATAACTTGAGATGGGCGGCATCTAGTCCCTAATTATGTGGTAGCCGATTGCCCTTGTCATGATCCTAATTGGATAGCCTTTATTTTTTAAGGTAAGCGAATTCTTTGTGATTTCGGTCCGTTCCGCGTTGTCATGGCTATTTTGATAGCAGACGCTAATAGTTTCCGATATTTAATTGTTTCAGGATCTTTTATCTTCATTTGATAATTATTTGCTTGGATTAATTCATCTACTGATGACCACATTTTGATTTTTGGAAGAAACGGTGAGTTTAATTGTATATTGCTCGTAACCACCATTCGATCGCCATTTTTTATCCGCTAACGATTATTCATGTTTGTTTTCAGCCACAAGGCGTTTTTTTTCCATATTACTTAAATTTTTGAACGCACGCCCCTACCAAAATGCATATATCTTGGACCGCCGTTGGCAATCTCGGCGAATATCACCAAGATGCTCTTGGATAATCCATCAGGTTCCTAATTTAGTCGACGGAGTTTGGTATGGTTTATGATACATAACTTCAATTTATTTTAAAAAAGTGCAATAATGACAGGTCTTAGAATAACAGCGATGTCATCTTAATTTTACACATTAGAGCTGTTAGCTTTAGAATTAGAAAGGAATTTTCAAACCAGCAGCCTTCGGGTAATAAAGTCGTTCTTACTTTTCATGATTGATTTTTATTGATGCCTTCCCGCTTGAAGATTAAAGGTCTCAAGCTCCCGCAGGTAAGTCTATCCTTGGCATAGTTTTGTGTGTACTCCAGGCGCCCGAATTTTCACTTTTACTTATTTTTATTTGGAGCACACCACACAGTTTAATTTCATTCATCTCACTCTCATCTCACACACCCTTTTTTTTTATTATTACAACTGATTGTTTCGAGTTCCCGATATTTATTACCGATATAATTATGTACCTACATATTAAGTCTATGACTTTTTTTGGTCGTCTATGATTCCGACATTAAAAAAAAAAAAAACATTCTACTAAACTTAACAACTTGTAAAAATATTATTTTATGTTCGGAATAATCACTAAGTTGCGAAATTACGGTTTATAAAGAAAAAGATTTGGCTAATGTTGCTTTATACTCGTTAATTAGCCTTTCAACCTTAACAACAACAACACTATAATGATTAAAATGGCTTAGAAAGCAATGCATGCGAGCGGTGCTCGATGATTACGCTGAGATTGCTGGACCGATTTACGTGTTTTTTTCGTCACCATTCTTCATCCATCATTAACACCATCCATCTTCCATTATTTTGTGAAGAACTCTTTCTGACTTATTTTTTTCAGGTGTTAATTCACGCGCTTGAGACATTAAGCCACACATTAATTGATGTTTTTTTTGTCATTACGATAACGAAAAACAAATTTGTAAGTATTTAATTAAGTATTATTACAAAATGACCTTAAACAGTGTGTTAGGTTAAATGTAAATGATGTTTATTTTGCAAATAGGTTTTTACCATAGATATAATAAGGAGATATGGTTTCTATCTTTTAATAATTATAATATTTTAGTACGAAAGGATTAAATATTAGAATTAAATTTATATTTTTGAATTTTATTAAATTTTATTACCTTTAATCGAAAATATATCGGAACCTGTGTCTTTTGTTTTCCCCTACCACACGGTAGCAACTACACACGCAGAGCAGCGAAAACAACAGATACGCAGTCGCGCACACACCCGCCTTTCTTAAAACATCACGTACTACACAATCAATTATAAACCTAATCCCTTCAGACACAGCGTGCATTTATCATGAACCGTGCAACTTACCCACACAAAAACATTTTGTTTTACATATACGCTAGTGAGTGACTAAATCGCAAAGTTATCGAATCCGCGATTTATTATCGTACCAAAACACTTAGTCCAGAAGATAAAAATAAATAAAAATCGACATGTCCAGAAAATATTAAGTATATTATAATAAACAATACTTATTTAGCTAAAAATAACTATAGTATACGAGTATATAGCTAATATTTATGCTGTAATAACGTATTGAAACAGTAGTGTTGTTATAAAAAAATAAATTCCGTTTACCAGTCAGTAAACCCTGCTATAGTGTTTACTGACCTGTAAAAATTAGGTATTTTTGCTGTACTTGACACTTTCATATTACTAGAGTGGCATTTTTTAATTCAAAGGTATATATTTTGCCATTACTGCTTTGAACTCAAACTCAAAGCATTTATTTCAGTGAAACCATTACATACACTTTTGAATGTCAGAAGAACAATTCATAAAACATAGCTACAGTCACAGTCATATCATAAGGCATCTAATAATTTGTGAAAGTACTGTAGTTGCCCATTCCCTAACGTAGATCTTTATAGAGAAGAACGGGCAAGAAACTCAATGGTATATAACAAAGATATCTGCCTCATGTGTTTGAAAAACAGGTCTGCTCAACAAAGTAACTTACGCCATAAACGTTGTGCTCTAGAAAGCCGTTAAACCCAAAAAGTGTTTTTCGAGACAATGTTAAAAAATGCGCGAATCGTTTTTTTTATAAAATCAGATAACTTATTTATACTTAGTTAAGTAAAAGACCATAAAAGAAAATAATTCTAATACTACCCGTATTAGAATTATTTTCTTTTATGGTCTTTGGTTTTGAGACGATGTCAAAAAATGCGCGAATCGTTTTTTTTATAAAATCAGATAACTTATATATACTTAGTTAAGTAAAAGAAAATAATTCTAATACTACCCAACCTGCAAAGTTCTCTGTGTTTTTTTTGTTAACGTTATATAGGATGTAAAAGTACCCTTAACGCAAACGAAAGGCAGGCTCAGCAAAAAAACAGCTGTGAAAAAGTGGTGCTTTGACCTCCAATATCTCCTAAACTAGGGGCTTTCCATGATCTAGAATAAAAAAAAGTTCGCTTCGTTAAGGGTGCTTTTACACCCGTTTTTCATTACAAGAATACGAAAATAAAATAATTAAATATATTACATCACTTTGTCTAGACTCTAGAGCCATAGGTGGCTACTATACAACCCGTTGTTGTGGGCAGTATAAGTTAGACGTGTTTGCACAGGGTTAAACAATATTATAGACTATCGTTCTCTTGCTAAGCTGATCGATACATTGTCACCTTCGATACTATGTTTATGTGACAAAAATAACTTATGTATTTACTATGTTTTTTGTTTCAGTTTATTCCACTGCTACTGCTTTTTAATCTTCAAAGTATTTTAAAGAATCTGTTTTTGCAAGTGCTGTTCAGCTGGCGTTGTGAGATGTTCTACTCAGCTCTGAACTTATTTCAAGATTCTTGTACTCTTACTTTAAGTTCGAATTGCTCAGGTAATTGATTGTCGCTGAAAGGACATTGTTCTGCTCTCATACATCTGCTGAAAAGGACTAGCTGCAGAATAGATTATGTTTTAAAATATATATTAGATATTGAGGTTATTATTCAACTAACCTTAACAACGGACATTAATAACTGGAATGTGCACGTGCAACTCAAAGCGTTCCAAGCGAGATTACCTCGAAAGTAGACATCATCTCTTTCTAATAGGGTGTAAACCCCTGAAGGAAATCAAGGGTATTATCAGTCATCTTAGCAGTCAAAACTTTTTCTCTGGTATTAATACTATTATTAATATTTTATGAATTCTACTTTAATTCTAATGGTTGCTTTCTTACTTTGACAAGTTTTTTTACACATCGTAATTTTGACTAAACTGCTTAGACGGCCTTACTTTATGGAACGATGACGGGTTTTATTTTATGGAATATGAATAAAAACCAACCATTAGAATTTAAGTAAAGTTAACCCTATTTTTATTTACATTATCACCTGTTATCTGTGAATTGACCATCTAACCAACTTAGCAGGTATGCTGGCATTCAATACACTTATAAACACTACTCGACGCCCTACATTTTGTCCTTTAGAAAATAAGTTATGTCTAGCAGCTCTGGACTCTTGGAGTATTTGAGGAAGATGGCGGCGATTAATGTTATTAGTCTCGTAAAATATTTTTTAATTTTCACTTTGCCATGCAGCTAGTCCGTGTTACAATAGTATTTGCAACTAATTTAATAAAACAGATAATGAATCATCGTGGTATGTCCGATACTCTTGTTGCACAGGGCCAATTAGAACAATCTCCTTTGTCTATTAAATCTTTACTAATATTATAAATGCGAAAGTTTGTGAAGATGTATGTATGGATGGATGGATGGATAGATGCAGGGACCGAATTACCCAAAAATTACGGTACCTTTAAATATTAGTATGACGTCATACCGTTTAATAAGGGTTACCGAAATATTTCGATACCGTTATTTTTTTCGATTGCGGAATTTTGAGGTTGGAAATGCATACCGATATATTTCGTTAGAAGACCATAACCGTTATAAATGTATCGGTAGCGGTACCTAAACCTGAATAAATAGGGGTTTTCTTTGACGCACCGCCTTGCCACTCTGTCTGTAGTTCACTTGCCGATTGTTGCACATTATTTATATTTCATTATTTATGTACACACAAAATACAAAAAAAAGGAAAATACATAAAAAATAGAAGAGCACAAAGGTACTGCTTATTTCATAAGAAATTTCTTCCAGCAGACCTGCGAGAGGAGAGTTGGATTAGACATGTAGACACGGTGTGTAGAAAAGACAAATAGGAAAATTTTAATTAGAAAATTGTTGTTCTTTGTTGTTGTTGTTGTCATTATTATATTAAAACTTAGTTTTGGTTTTTATTTCCGATCGGAAGGGCACGACAGCGCGCCGCGTCCCGTCTCACATGCATTTCGGTACCGAAATCGTGTAAGGGTTAAATAATGGTTTAGCCCAACCTTTATTTATAAAGGTACCGGTATAGCTCAACCTTTATTTTAAACCGGTACCGGTATATTTTTGAGGTATCTTAACCTTTAACCGTAACCGCTATTAGTCCCTGGGTGGATGTTTGTTACTCTTTCACGCAAGAACTACTGAACGGCTTTGGGTAAAATATGGTACACAGATAGTTTATAACCTGGATTAACCCATAGGATAGTTTTTATCCCGATTTTATCTTCCCGTGGGATATTTTTCGAGTTGTAGCGGTCGAAGCCGCTGGCAACAACTAGTAGTTTATATTGAACCAATAACATGTATAGTCGACATTAAAAAAACTTGTAAGTCACAAAATGAAAAAGGTCTATTCGTGTTGATGTGTCAGATACTTTCTTCCTTAGTGTTGTTACAATGTTCTTGGAATCATTAACAATAAATGAAAATCAATTTTGAAGTTAACCAATAATAGTATTGGTTCGAAAATGAATTAAGTTTTTTTTTTGTAATTAGTAATGATGTCACTCTGACGGCTCCTAAACTTGGTTTAGATTTGTGCTGATCACGTCCGGTATATTATAGAAATGAGTAAATAGCTCATTAATATACAGCAAATATTATGTATGCAGCAATGTTGGTCATTTGATACAAGTATAGCTTTTTAGATTTTATGAATAAATCACTGCTTATTACATTTTTAGATGAAGAGAAGAAAATATGCAGAAATATTCTACGGTTACACGAAACAAATTTCAGCAAGGTTAACTTATGTAGACTGGCCTCCGTCGACGCTACGCTGCCTCTCGGGTTGCTGGGACTACTCACCAATTACACTGTGGTGCTTTTGCAGTATACGTTCCTGAAAACTTAGAATTTATTGGAGGTCGTATATTTATTTATGTACTGGCCTGTGAGAAATAATCATAAATGTAACACATGTCTGTCACTGATTTTAAATAAGCTTAGTTACGGGTTGTTTATATTCTAATTTATACTTTGTAACTTGCTTGTAAAATATTAAACACGAATGAATATACTTTACCATCTCACTGCTGATCCTAGCATTATTTCAATTAAATTAATATATTATTAAATATTTTCGCGATGTGACAACCGTTTCTACCTTCTTGTGTCTTTTTACATGTCGACTAACACGCTTCATCCCTATTCTGCGATAAAAATGAACAAATAGTGCTATAAAGACATTTAGGCTCGTCTTTTTCTTTTTCTCGAATCGATGATTTAGATTTTGTCCGACCAGTACGCAGCAACCTGGACATCTCGGGCGTTTACCTCATTAAAGTCCTGGAGGGTGCATTTTTATGGCACTTGACGGACACTTATAAAAACGAAGCCTGAGTATCATTAAGTATATGTGATTATTAAATTATCTACCAGTTTTAATGTAACCAAACATAATATTCGTAAATATTTTTTAAAAATCTATCTGGGAGAAGTATGCTTCGGTCATAGAAAGTTCGATCAATAATTCTACAGCTCCGGAAGATCCTCAGTCGTGTTACGATTTTTTTTGGAAAAACGTTGCAGGAGGCAGCTGATGCACATACTACTTTCATTTTCATACTACTCGTTTTCTCGCGAAAGTTGATTAGTATTGCGGGTACAATTACTTCCTTGCGCACATACAGGGTGGTGCCGACCATACGACAATAAATGAAACCACTGGTAGTTCTAGTTCATAGGAACATTATTAAACCATCAAATAAATCCTAACACCGTTGTGGTGCCGACGATACGACAATAAACTACCTAAATGTCTTTGCCAAATTCGTTTGTTACATTTTATTTCCACACGTTAATCGCGTTCAGGGGCAAAATGTCCAATTCTCAAAATGTCCAATTCTCAAAATGTCCAATGGTGTCAAAATGTCCAAATCTCAAAATGTCCAATTCCCAAAATGTCCAATTCTCAAAATGTCCATTCCCAAAATGTCCAACTCCCAAAATGTCCAATCTTTGAGAATGTGGTTAATTTGTTCAATAACTCATCAAAGAGCCTTATTAATACTTAGACAAACAATAAATAAAATACTGAAAGAATCAAAATATGTTTTATTTATAAGTAACAAATTAAGGCCAGAGATACAACATACGTGAAATCACTATTTTTTGTCATAATGTAATTATATTATTTAATATTTTTAATTTTTATAATTATGAATGGAAACAAACATTAAACTTAGTTTTATATAACCAAGGTAAAACATAAAAAATACTTTGTTTTACCTTGTTTACAAGTAATAATCAATATAATTTTTATTTATAATCAACAAGCATTTTTTATTAATAGGTTAATAATCAACATAATTATTTTTTTGATTTATGTAATAGTAATATTTATAATATTCCACATTACGTTTTACTTTTCAAACAAGCTAAGTCTCAAAAAGATATTTTTTTTCAAAAATTGATGTATTGTGAGATCTTTGTTTTGTAATTTTAATAAATATATTTTGTATTTCCGATCAAACTGGATATCTCTGGGTCTTCTTTTACTTCTCATTTTCTTAAACAGAGAATCCTTTGAACGAGAGTCCCAATATTTACTTTCGTTTTTCAATTTGTATATAAAAAAGTATAAATTGGGATTCTTCTGTACACGGCTATTTAATCGTCTGTGCCATCCTTCTAATGCGTTAGTGGTCCTATGACGCTGTCCAGCATAATTCTCTATCCTTGCGTGGTGTTATTTAATAATACTCGAGTAGTGCACAATATTTAAAAAAAAATCTGTTACTTATAAATAAAACATATTTTGATTCTTTCAGTATTTTATATATTGTTTAATATTAATAAAGCGCTTTGAGGAGTTATTGAACAAATTAACCACATTCTCAAAGATTGGACATTTTGGGAGTTGGACATTTTGGGAATTGGACATTTTGAGAATTGGACATTTTGAGAATTGGACATTTTGGGAATTGGACATTTTGGGATATGGACATTTTGGGATTTGGACATTTTGACACCATTGGACATTTTGAGAATTGGACATTTTGCCCCTGAACGGCAAATTATTCCTAAGGTTAAGTAAACCAATATATGTTTGTAAATTGTAATGTATTTCGTTTACAGTTTTATGCTATTTAGTTTTATTGATTTTATTCAAAAAAAAATATTTTGTTGTTACGATTTATTTGATAGTTTAATAATGTTCCTATGAACTAGAACTACCAGCGGTTTCATTTATTGTCGTATTGCCGGCACCATCCTGTATATGGCGATGCCAGTCAGTCTCAGTTGCCTTCACTGTACGTAAAGCATGAGTACGTTTTTGCCCATTGTATGTAGCCGAAACAAAATTAGTTATAATATAACTCCAGACTACCAGAAGACTGGGACTCATACAAAAAAACACAATACACCTTCAAAAAACAAGTCAGGAATGCCAGCAGGGCAGCCTGGCGGAAATTCTGTGAAGAAGTTGAATCGAACAGCGAAGCCGCGCGTGCGAGAAAGATCCTATCTACCGATCAAGACCGCACCCTCGGGTCGCTGAAAACCCCAGACAACACATACACCAAGTCGGACCACGAAACAAGAAAAGTCCTTTTGGAAACCCACTTCCCAGATTGCCATCTCTCCGAGGACAGAACCTGGGCAGACGAGCCAACCCACACAGCAAGTGACCAAGACTGGGCCAGAGCCCGCACCATGGTAACCGCAGAGAGAATAAAATGGGCAATAAATACGTTTAAACCATACAAATCCGCAGGCTTAGACAAGATCCTCCCTGCCCTGCTACAATGGGGAGTAGACGCTCTAACGCCATGGCTGACCGTCATCTACCAAGCCTGCATAGCACAGAAATATATACCACTTGCATGGCGAGAGGTGAAAGTCATTTTCATCCCTAAACCAGGCAAACCAGACTACACACAACCCAAGGCGTACAGACCAATAAGCCTAACATCATTCCTACTGAAAACCCTCGAGAGACTCTGTGACCGACACATTCGGGACGGACCTCTTCAGAAGCAACCACTTCACAAACAACAACACGCGTACTCCACAGGAAATTCAACAGAAACTGCGCTGCACAGTGTGATCTCCAAGATCAAATGTGCAGTGGACCACAAATGCTCTTCACTAGCAGTCTTCATTGACATAGAAGGCGCTTTTGACAAAACCATTTTCCATAGCATCAACGCAGCCCTCGAGGAATACGGTGTGGACCCGACCCTGCGAGGATGGATCACAAACATGCTCAGACTGAGGGCCGTACAAGTTACGATAAACGACACCACTAGAGCCATAGTGGCGAAGGGCTGCCCCCATTGGGGTGTCCTCTCGCCACTTCTATGGAACCTAGTAGTAGACAGCCTCATCAAACGTCTCAATAGCAGAGGCTACTACACACGAAAACACACTATGCAACCTTATGCGCCAAGCTCTAAGAATAGTAGAAGACTGGTGCAAAGAATACAAACTAGCAGTTAACCCTACCAAAACCGAACTCGTCCTCTTCACAAAGAAAAGGAAGCTGGCAACGTTACAATTGCCAAGCTTCTTTGGGACAACCCTAAGCCTATCGACTGAAACCAAGTACCGTGGGCATCTATTTGGACAAACAGCTGAACTGGGCAAAACACACTGATTACATCATCACAAAAGCCAGTATAGCCCTATGGCAATGTAAGAGACTCCTCGGGAGAAATTGGGGTATAAGCCCCAAAATCACCTACTGGCTATACACCACAGTTATTAGACCAGTCGTTACATACGGCTCTTTAGTCTGGTGGCCCAGGACCAGCTTAAGTACAACCCAAAAGGATCTCGAGAAACTACAAAGATTTGCCTGCGTAGCAATCACCGGCAGCATGAGAACTTCCCCCACTGCTGCCTTACAGGTGATGCTGGGGCTACCTCCCCTGCACCTCGTCGTAAGAGAGGAGGCGGCCATAGCAACTTTCAGACTCGAAGTATCCGGCACCCTAAGAAATGATTCCAGAATCAAACACACACGCATCAAAGAAGATGCAATCAAAGAACAGCCGATGATGACATCACCCATCGACAGAATCCTGATGACCCACTGCTTCCAAAAACACTACAACGTAGAGCTCATAGAGGAGTGGTGTGTCTACTCAGGTACAAGATAACTAAGACTAAGGATTTACACTGATGGATCAAAAACCAACGATGGGACAGGCGTCGGGGTGTTCTCCGACGACCTAAACATTAAGATATCCAAACCACTTGGAATGCTCAACTCTGTTTACCAAGCAGAATGTGTAGGTATTATCCAAGCGGCACACGCTATAGAGGCCAGGGAGGTTACGGATACTAACATTCGAATACTCTCCGACAGTGCCTCAGTTCTTCAATCCCTAAAGAATAATCAGATCACGTCGAGACTAATACTAGAATGCCACAAGGCCTTAGAACGAATCACGGTACTGAATCACAACACGGTAACACTACAATGGATTAGAGGTCACAGCGGATCACTCGGAAACGATGCGGCTGACGAACTTGCCAGAAGAGGATCCAGCACAAAACCCTACGGACCCGAACCCATTGTGCCCATTCCTTTCAAGCAGCTAAGAAGCTGGTTAAAAGACCACACTCTAATACAAGCGGAGAGGTGGTGGAGCTCGACACCAGGATGTAGGCAATCCAAGGAAGCTATGCCATCCCTGGATATAAAGCTGACCAGGCGCCTTCTGCGCCTGGACAGGGATAGCCTGCGTCTGATGGCGGGGACCATCACTGGACACTGTTCACTGAATCTGAATAAGCACCTCCACACCCTAGGAATCACAGACAGTCCCCTGTGCAGAGCATGCATGGAGGCGGAGGAAACGGTGGCGCATGTGCTCCTTGAGTGCACAGGCGTTACCAAGATTCGTGAGGAAACCCTAGGAACACCAAAATCCCCTGTGGATGCCCTGAGGAGACCGGGAAGTCTGATCTGCTTCTGGAGGTAGGTGGGCTGGTTAGAGTGATCGGCCAACATGGCTCACGCACAATGGTCCACTTCAAGGACCAAGTGCGGAAACCCAAACCCCCAATAATAGAATAGAACGCCTGTTAACCCCGAAGGGTAAGTCAGAGATGTAAATAAGAGTACACCCACATTTTGCCAGTTATTTGTAATAGGGGGCGAGCCTATTGCCATCAACCGGGCACAAATTCAGACTTTGTGGCTTCTCCTGAGAAATTTCTGATAGAAAAACCCAGTAACTTTTTGCCCAACCTAGGAATCGAACCTTTTTTTTTTTTGGGGGTGGGAAATCATCAAATAACCCCTCCCGCTCTTGGGCAGAGCGAAAGGGAGTGTCAGTGACTTCTACTGACTAAAAACCACCCATGTTCCTTCTTAGCCCTTCATGTCGAGGCCGCGGTATCTCTTGCGAACAACCCGCAGCCCCGACGGGAACATCGAGCCTAGGACCTCATGTCCAGCCGTCGAACCACATCAAAAATAGTTAAACAGTTTTCTCGTTTCGTTTTTAGTGGAAGCTAAAAGGCTTTGTAATAACGTACAGCGACTGAAACGAGCAGCCTTCCACAAGATGACTGCTTGTCGGATATTTACGATCGGTGGATGTCTACCTCAAAAGTTTAATAGTCTTATGGTGGAGTACACTGTTGTGATACTGCAGTTTGCTATGCTGTCATGGATAAACAAAAATAATAAATAAATATTGAAAAAAATGTTTTCTACATTGAAGATTTATTTCCATGCTGTTAGGTTAGTCAAAGTTAGCTATTGCTCACTTTCAATTTTTGTTTATAATTTTTTCACTTTTCCGTCACATGAAACAGTGAAAAATTATCGACCTATATACCTACTTATACTTGGAACATACTAGTAAATCACTTACAAAACGATCGTATACAAAAACAAGGATATCTAAGTTTTGTAGATAGTTGGGAACGAACTCTTTAATTGATTACAACGAAGAAGATTACAAAACCACTCTACTCACTTACTACATAATCAAAATTATATAAAAAGAATAGAAAACTTTAACAATAGGCACAACATGATATTTCCCTTAATTGATAAAACCTTAGTGGGGTAGGGAAAACCGCCCTCATCAAGTTTTACACGTCACGGTCAATGTAATTTATTAATTTACCTACATCTCAAAACAACATGTCAAAAGGCACAACTATTTGATTGGTTACAAACACATTGTGTCGAAGTAAAATACAGCTTTTTACTTGATTAAAACGAATTCAACTACATACTACACTTAATGTAATAATGAACGGCAACCGAGTCCTCAGCATTCTACTTCACGGTTGTCAAACTGAATTAGATATTTATAGTTAGGGTGCTGGCGAACAAAAAATCTATATGATTGGCTCGTGTGGCAGACTTTATTAATAGCGTTAATTATACGATAAGAAATATTAAGAGCCGCGTCTGCCACCATGGTAGCGCTGCGTTGTCAATTTACAGCCCTTTAAAAATGTTAAAAAAAATAGGTATACTATATCATTTGCTCGTGTCTGCCTCTAAGGCCGATGTTTAGAAACCTTGTCAAAATGAAAAAAATCGAAAAGGCAGACATCTAGGACTCTGACTTTTGAAGTTATGAATTTTTAAAGATTTTTTTATGATTTAAAAAAAATATATGATTTGCTCGCTTGGCAGACTTGCAGTGTTCGTTTAAAAACCCTGTGAACAACCGCAGAAAAATAGTCTGCCACCATCGTAGCGCTGCGTTTTCAATTAACAGCGCTTCAGAAATGTCGTCAAAAAAAACTGTGCTATATCATTTGCTCGTGTCTGCCTCTTTGACCGTTGTTCATATTGCTTATAAAAAAGAGAATATAAATAAGGCAGACACCCAGGCCACTGATATTCCGAAGGCAGAACATTTGAATTATATTTTCATTTAAATCTTTTTTTAATGATTCCAGTGTGTAAGCGCTGGTATAATACCTTGAAAAGCAAAATGTGCGTTAGCAAAACGTGCGATTTATAGTATCCTGTATGTACTACGCCCAAGGCTTTGAAACTACGGGTATTTTGTACGTTCGCACACAGTAACTAAAGATGACACTACCATCGAAACTTAAGACGCTAGTGTATGGCGGTCGGTCTCGTCGCAGCTGCACACATGCATACATACGTATTTGTATTATGTACACAGATTTGTAAAGATGTTTGGGAACACCTCTTAGCTGCCTCGGCTTGTTTGAATTATTATTTTGTTTTTGAATCGTCGTTTTTGACGTTACTGTGGACACTTTTATTGTGCACATCTTGCTACATCGTTCTCACATAATATACCATCTCAACATGAATTATGTAACCAAGGTTTTGTAACAATATTCTGATTTAAAAGAGTGTCCATGGAGTTACTTGCCCGTTCTTCTCCATAGAGATCTCCGCTAGGGAATGGGCAACTACAGTACTTTCTAGTGGTGGGTCGTTGTCGAATTTTTAACGGACGAAACCCAAATGTTTTCCCGACGACGAAAACGGTTGCAGAAAACGGTCGTCGTTGCAACTGGTATCGTTCGTCAAACGACAGCATTGACAACTGGTAATACAGTCGCTATTGTACCTACACGACGAATGCGCAACCGACTACAATTTAGCGCGTAATGGATAAGGACAACGCACGACGACGCGACGACGACGAGTGACGTTATTAAGAAAGATAGTTAAATCATTGCGTTCTCGACTTTATTTTCATAGGCGTATAATAAAAAATCGTCAGTGACATTTGTTTGTTTGTTTCGTTTTTTTTTGCTACCGACTTCAGAAGTTGATTTTTCATCTGAAGTTTATTTTTCACATTTTTTGTGTTTTTGAAGTCGGTTTTTTTTGAAAAAAGGTTTTTTTTATTTTCCATTTTAAGTTGTAATAGGTATCCTATACAAATATTTACTATGCATTTAACATTCAACCAAGAAACCAAACCCTCAACCTTCAAGATTCCCTTATTATTGATTTTAACTCCTAACTATTGAGGAGTACTTGTACCTTCCATCATCAGCGCATCCACATGAGATTTTGATTTTCAGACGCAAATAAATGAACAGCTTTGGAAAATGTATGGAAAACGTAACAAGTGCCTAGAAAATTTGAGGGTTGCCTTAGGTTTCTATGGGATGCCATCGTCATCAGGTACAATAGCCTGAAAGAATATAACTATCGATCCATAAGTACGTATAATTTTGAAAGAATTTTCTTTCAACTCCTAAACGTTGAGGAGGTGTAGGTACCTTCCATTTTGATTATCAGACGCAAACAGCTTTGGAAAATATATGGAAAACGTAAAAAGTACCTATAAAATTTGAGAGTTGTCCTCGATTTCCCTGGGATTCCATCATCAGATCCTGACTTGGTGACAATGGGACCATTTCGGAAGTATACTCTTTTGAATACAATAAAAAAATTGAAAATCGGTTCATTAATGACGGAGATATCCGCATTAATTAGCCGTAATACCCGCTTTTCCTCAAATTCGCAGACTTCAACGAGCTGTAATGGTTAAAGTCAGTAAGTAAAATGTCTGCCATTTTTTTTTTGTATTCAGGGGGTTCTAATAAATCGATTTGACCTAATTAAAGCTACGAGCAAATGGTTTAGTAGAGCTTTTTTATTTTACATTTTTATATCTACCTCCTGTGATAATGCAGAGCCCTGGATGTCTGCCTCATAGATTTTCTTCGTTATCAAAATGGTATTGACCGCTAACCCCAGAGGCAGACACGAGCAAATGATTTAGTACAGATTTTTTTTCTGACAGATTCAAAGCCCTGTAGCTAAAAAACGCAGCAACATAGGACCTTAATTCCTTAAGAAAATTTTGTCGTATTGATCCGAACTTTAATGCCTATCAATACGAAGTACGAGCAAATCATATACTTAAATGCTCGCCAGCTCCCTAGCTATTATTTATTATTACATTTAGTACAGCTTAAGCCATTTACACTAAATTAAGTAATCTTTTTACTCGGTCTTCTCGCAGAACCACAAACATTCTAACAGTATCGTCTTCCATTCATCAGCAAACAAATCCAATCCACGGTTGGTCTCCACGAGCGCGTTGAGCATCGTTAGCATACGCGGTATAGGGGAGGTGGACCGAGCTACAGTGCGACAAATTGGGACATTAAACAATTTATGCTTTCTAGAGCGAAAATAATTATTTGCAACAAATAATTGACACAGCTCCGTATGTAAATCTGAGGCGTCGGTATGACCATGTATAATTTTATATGCGCTGTTGTTATTTGGTCAATAGACCGCCTAACTAGAAGGGAATTAAAATTTAAACATCCTAAAAGGAATTTAGTACGATACATATAAGGATAGTATCCAAACACATGTTTGTAGAGGTACCTAAGAAAAGCTTTTTGCACCTTTTCCAGCATGAGCATGTATGTAACCTAGCTAAAGTACGCAGATCAATATAGACACCACTAACAACAATTTTTTGGATAGGAGATTTCAAAATTTGCTCTTTTTTATGCTTACAGCTTATGCATGCCGTAGACAGGATAACAAGTGGGTTAATCAGGTGCTTGAGTGGAGGCCTAGAGTAGGTCATAGAAATGTAGGCAGGCAACCGATGTGTTGGGCCGACGACCTTGTTGGCCGGTGAGGACTGGATGCGAAAGGTGCAAAACCGGGAAGAATGGCATGTATTAAAAGAGACTTACACTCTGCATAAAGGTGAAAGGTTGGGAGGAAGACAGAAAGATGCTTACAGCATAATGTTTTGTATCTCGTACGATGCTTTTCTTTCAATGACACACACACGACGACACGGTTGGCGCAATGGCTAAGCAATTGGACTGCTGCGCTGTGTGTCGCGGGTTCGAACCCCGCACGGAACAAATATTTGTATTGATCTACAGATAATTGTTTCGGGTCTGGGTGTATGGTTGTGTATGTGAGTTGTATGTTTGTGAACGCACCCACGATACAGGAGAAACTCCTAGTGTAGGGCAACGTTTAAAAAAAAAAAAATGGTCTTCTGCAGGGCTATTGCGTATCTTTTTAAATGTCAGTTGCTATCATAGTGCCCATCGATTAACTGTCAAATGGTGATGGTTTAGTACAAAATGGAACCATTTGACAGTTAATCGATGGACACTATGATAGCCACTGACATTTAAAAAGATACGTAATAGCCCTGCTGGATGTATAATGTTTCACGTATCAAATTATCGTAGTAATAAAAATGAAGGACAAATCAGTCCCCGTCGGGGATGCGGGTTGTTCGCAAGAGATACTGCGGCCTCGACATGAAGGGCTAAGAAGGAACATGGGTGGTTTTTAGTCAGTAGTCCGCCAAAAAAAAAAGGACAAATCAGTCGTCGATTTTCTAGTGTTCGTAACCTGGCTATGTTTCAGTGGTATCTTTGGAGAAACTGAAATATTAGTCTGTGCGATTATGGTTCAAGCTATCATGACGAACATCTACATGAAACATCGCACTATCACATCACCACTAACCCTACTAATATTATATTGCGAAAGTTTGTGTGTAAGTGTATGTTTGTTACTCTTTCACGCAAAAACTGCTGCACAGATTTGGATAAAATTTGGTACACAGATAGTTTATAACCTGGATTAACATATAGGATAGTTATATCCCGATTTTATCTTCCCGTGGGATAGTTTTCGAGTTGTAGCGGGCGAAGCCGCTGGCAACAGCTAGTCTATATATATAAAACAAAGACGGGTTTGTTACAACACTTATAACTCGAGATCTGCTGAACCAATTTTCATGGTTATTGATTCGTTGGATTTGTCTCCGCCCCGAATAGCATAATACATCTTAAAAACAATGAAAATGAATACTTAATCATTTCAATAAATGCTGATTTGTTTATTAGATACATGTCAAACATTTGTTATCCAATCCTGTCAAATAGGTACTCAATGTGTGCGTTCAGAAATTTATTTTTTGTAAAATGTCTCGAAAGTTCAGGTACTGTTATATTTGTTTGTTTTAGACATTAATTTGTGTAAATTATTTATTAATTATTTAATTTTTAATTTCCGAAAATAATACCTAAGATTTATTCTACAGGTTAACAAAAGTGTAAATGTCTTTTTATAGGTTGTCTATGATTTTTCTTGATAAGCTATTCATACGTAGTGGTTATATACTCTTTGAGCTATTAATTTTAAAGTTGAAATATTAGTGGAAGTCCAGGGAAGGTTTAAAAGGTAAGAAAGTGGTAGGTAGGTAGGCAGGGTAGTAGGTAGAGTAGTAGGTAGGGTAGTAGGTAAGTAGAATAGTAGAGTAGGTGTGATTGGTAGGTAGGGTAGTCGGTAGAGTAGTAGATAGGGTGGTAGGTAGGTAGGGTAGTAGCTAGGTAGGGTAGTAGCTAGGTAGGGTAGTAGGTAGGTAGGGTAGTAGGTAGGTAGGGTAGGACGTAGGGTAGTAGGTAGGTAGGGTAGGACGTAAGATAGTAGGTAGGTAGAGTAGTAGGTAGGTAGGGTAGGAGGTAGGGTAGTAGATAGGTAGGGTAGGAGGTAGGTAGGTAGGTTGGTGGTAGGTGGATAGTTGGTACGTAGGCGGGTAGTGTGTAGGAAAAAGGGCATAGCAACGCATGCGGGTACAGCTAGTAATACATAAAAGGACGGGAATGGTTATCATGTGTCAGGCATGCCATCGGCGGCGGCGGCGACCTCTCGCGTCCGGCCCTGGTGCAAGCCATGGTCCGGGGCGAGGAGGAATGGGACGCCGTCGCCTCCTTCTGCGAAGCAGTGATGCTAGCGAAGGAGGTGGCGGAACGTGAGAGGGAGAGAACCTCTCGTCCCAGCCGCCGCGGGAGGCGATCCGGGCGTCGGGGGCCACGTGATGGCTTCCGGCCACCGTAGACGCGGGCCTGTGGACGGTGAGTGATGGGTAAGCTCGCCGTCCGTCCGTCTAATGACGACGACAGGCCGTGTCGACGGCGCGTTCGTGTTCCACGCGCGCCTCAAAGAGATGTCAGCAACATGGAAGGGGCCCGCAAGGACCGACGCCTGTCGAGGCTGCGGGATGTCCGCAAGGGATACCGAGGCCTCGACATGAAGGGCGAAGAAGGAACATGGGTGGTTTTTAGTCAGTAGAAGTCTGACACTCCCTTTCGCTCTGCCCAAGAGCGGAAGGGGTTATTTGATGATTTCCCACCCCCCAAAAAAAAAAAAAAAAAAGGCATGCCATCGGTCTAGCTCGCCGTCTGTCCGTCTCTTGACGACGACAGGCCGTGTAGACGGTGCGTTCGTGATCCACGCGCGCCTTAAAGAGATGTCAGCAACAATGTAGGGGCCCGCAAGGGCCGACGCCTGTCGGAGCTGCGGGTTGTTCGAAAGAGATGCCGCGGTTTGGACACAACGGGCTAAGAAGGAACATGGGTAGTTTTTAATCAGTAGAAGTCTGACACTCCCTGCCGCACCTGCAGCTTTGCAGTTTCCATGGCTAGAGAGCAGGGCAGAATAAACACTGGAAAAAAACAGTTATTCATGGCAAAGAATATAATAAGTTTTTTAAAACCGCATTAAAAGGGTCACTTTTTCTACAAGAAGGCAAACTGCAACAGTACAATAACGTAGCTACTAATAAGTCCCAGGAAACATTGGTAACGTGGCGTCTACGTAGAACAGTCCACACGCAGTCATCGTACTGAACGTTCGATTTGTCTGCAGCACTCTCTTGCAAAGATGTTTTTGATTATCTGTAATTATATTATCATTCAATGAGATATGGTTAAGCACACTATTCTTATTTTCTCAAATAGTGACATTCATCAGCATCTAGTTAGTACGGAAACGGAACCTAACAGAGACTAGATAGATAAGTTTAAATTCTTTCTGAACATTAATAATGAAAAAAAAGCTGGAAGGACTACACGTAGAAATATCATGATCTACCTAGCATTTTCTCTACTGCTGGGCTTTGGGGTTATAAGGGTCTGCTATTAGTCTAAGCGGATTCAGCTGTATACCAGTATTTTTGTTTTCTTTTTTTGTCTCTCTCTGATCTGTAAATTGGTTTCAGTTTTTAGTTAACTTTTTGCGATGAAAGAATCGTTTACATCCTAAAAAAGTCACAGTAGTTAATTTCAACTCACGCGGACAATTAGGTGTTTTCACTAGCAAAATACTAGCCGACTCAGCTTCCTCAACTGTCATATAGAAATTCTCGCAACAAACATTATGTATAATCAACAGGACCATATTCTTCATAAGATTTAATGAGACCGTCACCATGTTGGCAGTAATCTGAAAGAAACAATCGGTTATGATTAAATCGTACAAGAGATATTCATCATCTGCCTAGCCTTTTCCAATCTATATTTGGGTCGACTTCCAGTCTAACTGGATGCAGCTGAATACCAGCATTTTACATTATGGGAGTGCCTATCCGAAACTCACAACCCACGTAGTACTGGGTAAGACTGGTTGAGACTTTCGGGCCATTAAATACCTATAATGGCAGTCTACAACGATGGCCGAGACCAATAGTTTAACGTACTTTTCGAGGCACGGACTAAACTGGATATGTAATGGAGGACTCGCATCCACAGACCGACCTAGGTAAGCGCTGCTTGAAGATGGATCCTCCCGGCTGTAATTCTTTCGCCACTAGCTCGAAATAAGACAAAAGAGAGTAAACAAAAATAGGTCAGTTTTTTACCGTTTCTAAAGGATATATTTGCATTTTGAGCATTTGCAAACTGGTCTTACAGTAACATAAGGTACGGCAAAATGTGTCCGCAGAGTAATATAAAACCTGCAAAAGGATAAGATTTTAAAAATTATATTATTAATTAGATTTGAAAAGAACAATATTGTATTCTTATTCATACTCGACACAGAGAAGGAACTATTTCTAGCGGTGTATTCCAATAGGGAGTCGATTTATACACGACACTTACGATCAAGAGAATTGAATACATGTATAATCTTATGCCTTCTTCCCAAGGGCTAGGCAAGCTACAGAACTGTCTGTTCCTAGTCTTAAATATTATACTCCTCGTCCAAGTTTATACATCTGATCAAACACCCACACTGGTTGTGAGTAAAATACTCACTATCACTTGAAAAAGCTTCTTGTACAGACTGTACGTTTTCAAAATATTATTAAATGTCTCATATAATTGCGTACAATAACTTTCGTTCATAGCGTTCCCCTGCTCTTTATTCAATATCAGGATTCTCTTAATCCATTCATTCAAATACTTTGTTAACAACATCAAAACACGAATAGCATATACTAGGTTAATATCAAACAAAATATACGAAACATCGGTAATTATTTCTAAAATCATATACATTTGACCGTAAAATGCATAGAATATTGATAATATCAAAAAGTTAATACACACAGCAGTAAAAACTGTAAGCCAATTCCGAATGACGAAGCTTCTGACATTCTTACTTAAATCAACGCTATTATGTATCACTTGGATCATCACAATGAGCTCGAAGTTGATACGACGGTAAATAAATTCATTACAGAAAATAATTGAAAAGCCGGTGCAAACGAAAATGCAATAGCCAAAATTTGACCAGAGAAACATAGTACCGCCAAAACTATTGCCGCTAGAGGTGAACAAACGGAATAAACACACAAAAACATTAACTGTCAATATAAAAATCCACATTACAATGCGTTTTTTGACAATCGGAGAAATACAATTGTTTTGAATTTCATATTTTGCACAAAATAAGAAAGTTAGCACTAAATGAAAAGGATATAATATTTTTTGCACTTCCTTTCCGAGGCGATAATATTGTAATTTTTTCACATGGTTAGCCATGGAGGTTACTGAAACAACTTGCCGATTTATAGACATATTCTATCTCTATTCTTCTCTTTAAACAATTGTTGTACTAGAATTCAAAGCGTTTAATTTAACTACACCATTTTCAAGCACTTTTGAACTGATATCATGGACATCAGTCCGTCAATAAGAAAGTTTAAACTAGTTTTAATATCTTTAGTGGTTTCTAATTATTAAGAAAATCGATAAACACTGTCAACTGTGTCAAGTTTTTTATTTAATATTGTTAAAAGCTCATAAGTACATTCGTAGGTGACATCATCTTCCTGCCCTTGTCCCGTTCTATCTGGGGTCGGCGATAATGCGCATATATTAATATGTAACTAGAAGAAAAAAAATTAATGGATTGTGTGAGGAATGATATAAAAGAGGAAGGAGAAAATGATGCCGTGACGTCTGAGAGAAGACTGACTACAAGAAGAAACAATCAGTCAAATCAAATCAGTGTTGCACTGATCAAAAATACAATGGCACAAGGGCAGGTAGTTTATGATAATGATGTAGCCCGATGCTTCAATAAAATAATGTTTTTCGGGTGTTCATGGGGCTATTCTGTTTCTCTGTCGCTTAGGATCTCATGGCAAATATTACTTCACTACGATACGCCTTCCAGGAACCCGGGTAAGAGCCCCAACATTATACTGCGGTGTATTCCGACTAGACTGAACTTCTATGCCCAGCAGCGGACGTCTTTTGGTGATTAATAAATGATGATGATTTGACGCTCCACTCTCGTGCACGGCGATGCAGGATGGGCAGGATGCACATGTCAATAAGTTTTGTTGTAAATGGGTTAATGAAAGACTTCATGTGTTTCTTAATTTAAAATTAAAGCAGTTTCTGTTTTAAAATATAATAATTATATTTGTTTGTGGAGGCGGGTATTCTTCACTATCATGTTGATCGGACATGATGGCAATCTGAAAATAAGACTCGGTTGTTGTTCAGTACATGGTCTATATTGGTAATCACACTAGGGTTACAGAATAATAACAGATGCTCTTGATATTAGACGATAATCAAATTAAATAATCACATGGAATGTAGTGAGGCAAACATACTCAAGCAATACTAAAAAAGTATTCTATCCACTTTCAGAGACTACGGTCTAAATTTCATAAATGATATGATAGCAAATTGAAGGGTCAGACACATATATTGCAATATCAGATTATTAAATTGCTGGGGTAGCCGTCCGTCGACCGTGAAGACCCGACAAGCAGTCATCTTTTGGAAGTCAGCCCGAGACACGCGCAGCACATTCTTACAGAGTCTCTTAGATTCCACTGTAATAGAAATAAAAACTTCTGTAATTTTGAGATTGAAAAAATACTTTAAATGTAAAATAAGATTATGTTCTATAACAATTCGAATATTACAAAGAGGTAAAGTTTGGATCCTAAATTAGTCATCAGAAGTATACGGTAATTGAGATATTAATTTATTTATTTCGTTAAATGCCATGTTTAGCCAGCCAGTTTTTCTTTGAGGCTGTTATAAAACGTCATATTTTTTTGTGTTATGTACTGTTCTTCTAGAAAATTATATATTTGCTTCTAAATTGATATAAAGTATAATAAAACAATGTGAAATATGTATACACATTGCTTCCTTAACAATTACAATTTGAGTCACATAGCTAAGAGCCCTTAAAAAACTACTTTAAGATAAAAGATACTATGGGTTTAAAACTACTACCTAGATAGAATACTGAGTTAGAAAAAAATCTATCCTGATTCAATCTTAAGTTAAAGGATCAAGTAGTAGTAAGTAGATCTTACCAGTACTTTGAAGACTCTTCAGCAGACGACAGCAAGTAGCATCTGCCTCAGATACAGACGTGTAGAATGTCTCGCAATACCTACTGAACATACTGACGAAACCAACATTCTTCACTACCCAAAGAACAGTCACTTGTGAAAACGTCTGGACATCATACTGCAAATAAAAAAAGCTTGTAAAAAATGTACATGTTTTTTGAAGCGGTAGAGAGGTTGGTTGGTGGCTTTGTAATAAAAATGCAGAGGTCAAGCTTACGTATAACAACGTACCTTTGACAGCAGCACCGGGTAATCAGAACGTTGGGAGTCTGATTCAACCAGACAAGACTAAACTCAATAGTTACCCAGTAGCAGGGAT
This sequence comes from Diarsia brunnea, assembly GCA_949774965.1. NCBI lineage: Eukaryota > Metazoa > Arthropoda > Insecta > Lepidoptera > Noctuidae > Diarsia > Diarsia brunnea. The sequence continues at coordinate 18,238,647 of OX459007.1, forward strand.
GTAAAGTTATCCAATGGTTGTAAGGATATTCAACAAACTACCAAAATCATATAGGGAATTGCCAATTAATCGTTTTAAAACAGCATTATACAGATGGCTTATCGATAAAACCTTTTATTCTGTAAATGAGTACCTTAACTTTAGAGATTTACGTTGACATTTTCCTATTCTAATTAATTTATTGATAAATTATTGATTAATTATTGATGATGTCCGAGTGCACGAAGAAAGCAGACAAACCAAAATGCGCGACTTGCTCCCGCTTCAAAAAGCCCAGTGACCACAAAACGGGAGAGGCTGAATGCCCTGCTAGAAAAATAGCGGAACACAGATATATTAACTCTGTCGACTATGAGGGCACGTAGTGCGTCATATTCTTGGCCTGAATTCCGTTGATTTTCGCAGTCTAAGCAAATTGTCGCCCGCAACAACAATGTCTCGACGATATTATTTTTGCATTACTTATTAATTTGTTCATTACCTACTGCTGACAATCGTAATATTAGTATTTTAAAGTATGTGCTACAAATTGTTTTTCCTTTTATTTATATGTTTAGACTTTAATTATTTTTGTTCATATCTTACATTAGCGTTTAAGTACATTAGGGTATATCATAATATATTAAGTTATACAAACTTATTCCATTTTTGCTATATTGTTGTTAAGAAATCTATTGTCCATATAGTAATTAGTAGAAACATGCCGCCTGTGATACTACAGGTCTAACCTAGTACAGGCATCGAATTTTGTTATACCTATATTATTTCTAAGATTTAAATTGTACTCTTGTCCACGCCTAATTCCATCCTGATGGCCCTACTGAAAGCTTCAGTGACCTTCAGTAGCTCCATCAGTTGCAAATCGTTGGGGGCAAAGAGTTTCAGGTCATCCATGTAAAGGAGGTGAGATATAACTTGACCACCTCTCTTCAACCGATAGCCTAGACCTGAATCCTCCAGCAGCGTGCTAAGAGGATTCAAGGCTAAGCAGAACCAAAGTGGACTCAAACTGTCGCCCTGAAATATACCCCGCTCTATCCTTATCGGCTCGCTATTCCTCTGGATTTGCCGACATCCTGGATAGCGAAGGACTGTCCTCCATTGCCCCATACACGACATCAGGAAGGTGCGCAGGGTTGCATCAATTTTATACAACTCTAGCACCCTCATGAGCCATGTATGTGGCACCGAGTCATAGGCCTTCTTATAGTCTATCCAACATGTTGACAGATCCTTTCGGGAACGGCGAACCTGTTGGCTAATGGCCATATCAATGAGGAGTAGCTCCTTAGTACCACGGGACCCGTTCCTACATCCATTTTGAGAAGCGGACATAACAGAATTTTCGTTAATATGTTTAGTAATTTTAGCTCTCAAAATGGAGGTAAGAACTTTATAGACCGTTGGAAGACACGTAATCGGTCTATAATTTTTGGGTTCCGCAGTACTACCTGATTTATGGAGCAGGTGGGTTATTCCAGTTGTCAGGAACTCTGGTAGCGACCCTGACTCTATGGTTGACTGGAATAGGGCTGCCAAGCAAGCATGCGATCTTAAGAACCATTTAATCCAGAAGTTGTGCAGTCCGTCCGGCCCTGGTGATTTCCAATTAGGCAACGGACGAACTGCACAACCTACATCTTGGGGGCTGATCGTTATTGCCCCCATTTCTGTTATTGGATCGCACGCTCGCTCAACCTCCCGAGTCCATTCACCCTCGGAATGACTGACAGGTACCGACCAGATGTTGCGCCAAAATGAACACATGGCGTTATCATCCGGTAGGCACGTGTCAGTCACACCTTGGTCCGGTCGCTCCCATGCTCTGTAAACCCACCTTTCATCGCTTTGGAAGGTGCGATTTAGAGTGTACCGTTCCACCCGACGCTTATACCTACGAATACGGTTTGCCCATGCATACACTTTCTGCTTCCAGAAGTCGATGCGCTCTGTGACACGGGACATGTAGTCTCGAGGACTGATATCAGTCCCCGCAAATGCCCGTCTCACAAAGCGCATCACTCGAGGGCGATTGTTGCCCTCCCGGAAGCAGATTAGTTTGCCGATGAAAGCTCTGGCCCCAGCAATGCGTCGTTCAATCCTGCATTGCCAAGCCGGTACGGCTGGTTTCGGTCGTGCAACTCTGTCATCCGGAAATTTGACATGAGCTACACGACATGCCGTTACAGCCGCGCAATACAGGATTGAATGAGCATCACTGAGGTTTTCGCAGTTATCAAAATAGCTTGACAACTGCGAATCCAGAACAGCCACCAGCGCCCTATTTCTGTTATGCATGGGCAAGCGAGGTAAGCGTGGTCTAAGTTCGGGCGTCATGAACCGATATTCTCGGATCGCACCCTCCAAAGTACTCCTCATCTCCTCACTGCACTGGATACTTACGTTAGTAACCATGTCACTACTCACGTCGTTTCCGCTAATAAATGTTGTGGTAGACTGTGGTGGTACCACAGCCTGCGACGGCGTTGCAGTGACATGGCCACTCTGCATTTCAGTCCGCAAGCGATCAAGTACGGTGTCATCCAACATACGATTACGCTGGATGACTCGCACCTGATCCGACAGTCGTTGTGCCGATACGTTGACAGCTGGCTCAAGCACCTGAAACAGAGAGAGCATCCGAACACGGTACGCGGTCAGGTTGTTTCCTCCCTCTGTAGCCCCATAGTATGAGCGCATGACGTTCTCGTTGATGGATTGCGTCCATCGCATGCGCTGCACACTTCCGCCGGTAGCTGGGACCCTATCAGAAGCCGGTGGGCCTCGAGGTCCTAAGCCGTCCGGCGGCCGGCGTCCTCTCCGTCGCCGAGCAGGTGGTGGCGTCGGGGACAGCGAGAAATACTCGTCGCTCGAGCTCGACGCGACTGCCGCGGCCGGTGTCACAGCACTCACGGTGGGGCTGGGTTCCGGCGGCGGCGAGGCGGAGCTGAGCGACGGGTCCGGAGGTGGAAGGCATGCGCGTCTAGCTGCAGATCTTGTCAACATATTCTTTCGGTCTTTAAATCATTTTTCGTCTTTTATGGGAATGACAGGGAACATTGACATGTGTCATATTTTTCTTCTAGTGGGTTTTCTTTTAGTGTGTCTCATTTTCTGCGTTATTTTCGTCTATTTTGGTTAGAGAAACTGTTTATGTAACTATATTTGAAAACGGAGATACCAAATCGTCAAAATGAAATTGAATAAAAATTAAAATAAAATAAAATCGGAAGATGAAACAGAAAGACGTCTGTCGACTTTAGTGTTGCCAGCTATTATAACATATCAATTATTAAATTCGATATGCAGTGTACTATTTAATTTTGCATGCTAGTTTTAGCGAATTGTGTAAGCTACTGTAACAAAACCTGACCATCAACATTGTACTACAATTCTAGCAAATAAATTTCATTTCATTTCATTTCAAAAGGTTATGTAGACAGCCGACTCCACCATATTAGGGCTTACCCCAATGCCAAACAAAGCAATATGTCAAACAAGCAAGCTCAACAGATGATTAGTCCTTTGGGTAAATTTTTACCCAAAATAGTAAGTATCATCATCATCATCATCAGCCATAAGACGTCCACTGCTGGACTAAGACCTCCCCCATAGTACGCTATAACGAACGGCAACCTGCCGATTGCATCCACCGGTTGCCCGCGACTCTCACGATGTCGTCGGTGCACCTGGTGGGAAGCCTACCAACGCTGCGCCTTCCGGTTCGTGGTCGCCACTCGCGAACCTTTCTTGCCCATCGGTTGTCGGTTCTTTGAGCGATGTGGCCTGCCCATTGCCACTTCAACTTGCATATTCTGAGATCTATGGCGGTGACCCTGGTTCTTCGGCGAATTTCCTCATTTTGGATTTTGTCGCACTAAGAAACTCCGAGCATAGCTCTCTCCATGGCTCGTTGCGTAACTCTGAGCTTCTCTAAGAGGCCAGCAGTTAACGACCATGTCTCTGTGCCATAAGTCATCACTGGCAACACATACTGGTTATACATCCTCGTCTTAAGACACTGGAATTTTGGACGAAAAGATGTCGCGTAGTTTTCCGAACGCTGCCCATCCGAGTTGGATTCTTCGGGTGACCTCTTTGTCGAAGTTGGATCTGCCTAGTTTAACAGTTTGTCTAAGGTAGACATAACTATCGACAACTTAGAGCGTATCGCTCCCACCAAGTACCGGTACGGGTGGAATACGGACATTCGACATAACTTTCGTCTTGTCCGTGTTGATTTTAAGACCCACCTGTTGAGAAACGTTACTAAAGTCTCTGAGCATTGTGTTAATATCCTCCAGCGATTCAGCCAAAATGACTATATCATCGGCAAAACGAAGGTGAGTGATATATTCGCCATTGATGTTGTTGCCGAATGCGTTCCAGTAAAAGCTTGAAAAGATCCTCCAATGCGTTCGTGGACAGTTTCGGAGACATAACGTCTCCCTGTCTCACGCCTCTTTGCAATTGGATTGGTTTCGTGCTCTCGTCATGTAATCGGATCGACATAGTGGTGTTTCTATACATACACATCAGCACTTCGATATACCTATACACCGCCCAGGTTTCGATTGAATCGAAGGCTTTTTCATAGTCCACAAACGCTAGACATAATGGCCGATTATACTCCTCAGTCTTTTGTATAATCTTGCTGAGCGTACGGATGTGGTCTATGGTGCTGAAGCATTTTCGGAAACCGGCTTATTCGGGAGGCTGGAAGTCATCAAACCTGGGTTCGAGACGGTTCGTAATGACCCTCGAGAACAGGTTGTAAACATGGCTCAGGAGTGAGATGGGTCTGTAATTCTTCAATAGGGTGTTGTCACCTTTTTTGAAGAAAAGCACCACCGCACTCCTGTGTCATGCTTCTGGCGTAGTACCTTCGAGTGTGACGGAATTAAACAACTTCTGGAGGACTAAAAGTACTGGTTTTCTACCACCCGCTCGCAGAAGTTCTGTCGTGATTCCATCATCCCCCGGCGCCTTGTTGTTCTTAAACTGTTGCGAGGGCCATTCAAATCTCATACAGGCTAATGTCCGAGATATGCTCAGTGTAGTGTCGGGTCAGTTTCGCTCTGGTGTCCTGAGCTGAACTGACAACGGGTTGTCGCGTCCAGATGTATAAAACATCCATAAAACGTCTCTACCTCTTTCAGGGTCTCCGGTTTCGATGAGATGATGCTGCCGTTCTCGATTTTTAGTTTTGTCATTAGTAAGTATGGCAAAAGCTAATGTTGAATTTAAATGCCAAAATTTAAATGTTACCAGGTAAACACCTAGTATCACACCACGGTCACAGAGATAATAAATTAGATGTAATTATTTGAATACATCAACTATTCTTACCGTTCCATAATGAGTGGCCCCTGATCTATTTAGTTCTATCAAAGTTTGAAGGTAAAGTATACTCAAGAGAAATGTGTCTAACGCTTGAAATAAAGCCTGAAAATTGATAACATTGAAAATACTTTTAACAATAATAAGTACACAATTTGCATTGTTCCGAAGTATTGCTACACACATAACAAATGATAAAGATTTTACCGAAAACTTAAATATTTTCTTGAAAACAGTATAAGCTTCCATTAAATGGACGTATGCTTCGAAAAGCTTTTTTATTTTATCATCATATTTATCGTCTTCTTGCTCTAAGCTGAGCATACTATAGTATTCAACTTCAGATATCCAGGAAAAAAATCCATCCCTTATCAGAGCAATTACAGAAACACCATAAGTAAAGTTCACATCAAAATAAATCAAAGAATAAAAATATGCCGCTAATTTTAAATTTTGAGTCAGTAACACACCGATAATATAAAAGATACAATGGCGCATGATTCCTAACCAGTTTCTCTTGATAGACTTCTTGTAATGTTTATAATTGAGTAATCTAAAAGCTCTTTGAATCTCTAATATCATTTGAACGTGTTCCTTTCTGTGCATAATGTTCAGTGTGAAGAACAAAACGAAGGGAATCACTAATAAGATGACATTGAATTTTATAAATACAACAAGAAATTGATTAACTACTCCTTCAAATTCCCTTGCTAAGAGATTTTCTATGTGAAAAATTACAAAAGCAAGAGTACCAATGAAAGACACGATATAGTACGACACTCGATGAGGTCTAATACAATTGTACCTAATAGAGAACCTTGATATAAATAATATGTGCTGTAAACACCGAAAAGGAAGAAGAGTGTTTTGGAAACCTTTATCCAAGAAATTATTGGTAATAGAGTTTATGTTTATTTGTGTCTTCATATCTAATTCACTTGAACAACCGAACGAGTGCGTGTTAAAACTGAACTGTCATTCATTTCATGGAAAGTTTCGTTAACTTATTTAATAAGTGTGTGTTCACATTTTAATCTACTATAATAGACATCGTTTCCGTCGTCACAACTCGTACGTACGATACTATTGACGAAAACAATAGTTGTAGTATCACAGTTTTTGATATCCATCTATATGAAAACAAATTTTACTTTCAGTTTAATTGATGAATGAAGGGGTTTTTTTACCCGACGCCCGTCGGGGCTGCGGGTTGTTCGCAAGAGATACCTCGGCCTCGACATGGAGGGCTAAGAAGGAACATGGGTGGTTTTTAGTCAGTAGAGACACTCCCTTTCGCTCTGCCCAAGAGCAGGAGGGGTTTTTTTTTTTTAGGTTGGAAAATCATCAAATAACCTCTCACGCTCTTCGGCAGAGCGAAAGGGAGTGTCAGTCTTCTACTGACTAAAAACCACCCATGTTCCTTCTTTGCCCTCGCGCCGAGGCAGCGGTATCTTTTTCGAACAACCCGTAGCCCCGACGGGACCTATTTATACCTAAGACCCTATTTGTCATAGCTACATAATAGAAATTCTTGTAAGTAGGTTAAAAAAAAAATGTTAAGGTGGGTTGATAAAATCGTTGTACCCTTACAATACGCACAACAACATTATAGTGTCACCTTTACTTGAGATAACTGATCAAATTAACGTATTAGGCTTGTTTTTTGGTTTTTTATTGTATTGTGTATATCTTTCAAGATAAGTTAGTGTGTTTTATTTAAGTAATAGTTAAACATTTATCTAATAACATCATTTGAAAGCACAGTGAAAAATAAGCAGTTTTTATTAGAGAAGATTTGCCAAAGAAAAGGTGTATAAAAAATTAACCGAATGGCCCGGTGTTTTGAGTGTTTTAATTTATAGTTTGGAGTCTTAACCTTTGAGAACAATCATTGATATAAAAACTAAAGATACGGTCGTCCGAACATTTGCTCGACGCGTTCGCCATACAGAGAATCGGTGTAGTCTGCTCGTTAACGTAACCTTGTATAAGCGGCGTGGTACTTTCGAGGTATAAAGAACATAAATAAAGCTTTTAAAAAAATTTACGACCGCACCCGAAGAGAGCTGATCGTGGACTAGTTCACTTCGGCTTAGGATATACCGTTTTAGGACCACGTTCGAGGCGTCATTTTAACATGCAGCCCGCACAGTCTTTACGCAGTAATATATAAGTCAATGCTTTAAAATGAATCCCTTAATCGAAAAAATGTTTGAGCAAACTTGCAATATTTTTCAAAGACCTATCCAACGGCATCCCACACAAAGGACATCGTGAGAAAAAAAAAAACATCCCCGCTTTAATGTGTACTGGAGATTCCCCTAAATAAAAATAATTAAAAAAGACCAAGACCCCTTGGTCTTAAATTAATTATAAAAAACAGCGAGATATTTTTTAATACAATGTTCACTCGAACACCATGTGCAAGTTCTTGTGTGCATGTCTGTACTTCTCGCACAATTGGCGGAGTGCAAAATTGGCATCTAAACCCAAACTGATTTTGAGTAATCTCACTCTCCTCTCGCAATCTTGTATCTATTACTTCCTTGCACACTTTCGTACTATGTCACATGAGCTTTATCCCCCGATAGTTGTTGCAGTCCTGCACATCCCCTTTATTCTTGAAGGTGGGCACTAGCGAACTATTGCACCATTCTTGGGGGATCGCTTCAACTCACAACAACTTATTGAAGAATATAGTCAGCCACATACATCCATCTTCTTTTTAACATTTCCATACTTCTACTGGTATTTCATCAGGGCCCAAAGCCTTTCCATTTTCCATACTTTGTACTGCCTTCCTCACTTCATCCATGCTGATTTCTCTCACCAAACCCATATTTACTTGTACCTCTTTGAGCACACCGCTCCATTCATTCTCTTCATTCATTGGCCCTTTTATTTCATTATCTTTAGACAAAAACTTACCAGCGCCGTATGCTTGCCTGACCTTGTCTTGATTAGAAGCTGGAGAATGTTGGCTTGAAAATCAGCAGAACTAAAACCGAATACATGTTCTGCGATTTCGCCCGTCCCTCCAGCCTTGGAGTCATAGCGCTAGAAAGTGCGTTTCTTCCTGTCTGCTCCGACTTCCGCCGGTATCTCGGTTCACTTGTGCAAAGTGATGGCAGGTCACGGGAACAATCTGCATTCCCCTTAAACTAAAGGGGAAGATATAAAACAATGGTTAGACCTGCTGTCATGTATGGATTGGAATGTTGGGCCACAAAAGAGATCAATGAAAGGAATTTGCATATGGCTGAAATAAGAGGAAGTCTGAAAGTGGCGCCGGTGACCGAAAAGTTGTGTCCGAAAAGCGGTTGTCCTGGTATGTGATGATAGCGGTGGTCATGTGATGCGGAGGAATGAGGAAAATGTCGTGAGAAAGGTTTTGGATATGAATGTGGATGGGTATAAGAATAAACGAAGACCAAAGAAACGATGAATGGACTGTGTTAAGAATGATATGGCAAAAAAGGAGATGTCTCATGAGATGACGAGAAACAGAGAAATATGGAAGAAGAACATGCTGCGCCGACCCCAAATGAATTGGGATATGTATAATGGCGGATCGAGTACTTCTAGAGAAACGAAGGCATTAAATGGGTATAGTCTAGTTTTAACTGATGACAACGAACTTTGTGTAATTTATATTTATGTTCTTAATATTATCCTCAAGTGAGTGACATTTGTCTTTATCGAGAATGAAGTTTCTTTATTCAACCTACGTTCTGCACGTAAATAAATAGGTCAGATTATTATTCTTGCTATGTTTAATTACCATTCAACTATACTTAATGAAACAAATCTTCTTATCATGTAGGCAGTTAGGTCTAACGACGCACCCTTAGTGGAACTAATGAGATTAGATGAAAAAGTATTCTAGATCCATGAAACTACTCGGAGAAGAAAAACCTAGTAGTCTCATAATGAAACTACTGGGATACGACGTGGTGTCGTCTCTTCACCCCCTGAATCGCACCTCCAGGGGGCATGGTTCCTACGCTAATGAATATTACGCTAGTGCGTATGAGTTAAAAAAATCAAGTTTATCGGATTTCGATAATGTTCCTGAAATAATTTCTTGTACTAGTATGGTATACTAAATTCACCCCACATACATACTTTAACAGACATAAAGCAGACAAAAGTCACGTTGAAAATACGAGTACGTTAAGTTAAGCAGAAATCAATCTTCGTCATCAAATATTGTTTTACTCAATTATATTACAGTCTGGAACTCTATTCACCCTTTCAAATGGATTAGCTTTTTATCAAAGAACTATGTTTTCTGAGTTAGGAACAAACGAAGAAAAGAATTTTGAATTGTACTACGCGTTCGAATTGTGGAGTGAAAAGAAATAAAAAATGGTAGAAAGACACGAAATATTGATTACTAACAATTTCCTCGATAGAGGGTTTCAGGACATGCTCTTGCCTTTTCAGTGCCTGCAACACATGTTTTTCCTATCCAAATTCTCTACTGATAACAATTGTATTCGAACGCATACTGTCAATTATTATGTGGTATCGCTCATTGGTACTCTTGGATTCATTATCTTTCATACGGTGTCGTACTTTTGTTTAATTTTTTTTGATATATTCAGTCCGATCATCAAAATCTTCAACATACTAAACTTTTTGGTTTTGGTGATCACTTATTTTGTCTTTTACTGTATTAACATTCTAAAAAGAAAGGACAACGTTCAAATGGTTTTAAAGATCCAGAATGCTCTTAGAATAATGTATTACAATCACTACAAGATGGATACCATTTGGAACTGGACCAGCGTTTCGCTGTTTTTTGTTTTATATATTACCATAGTGTTTTTGGCGCGCTGTGTTTGGTGCACATTTTTCTTTTACTCTTTGTTTTACTTTAACGTGAACACATTATATGGTATAAGAATGATTGCTTTAATAAGAAATGGATTGAAAACTTGGATCTCCGAGGTCGAGTCTCTTTCGCACTGCTTGGAGCTCGACGAACAAAAACATTATGAGAAAATGAAAAAACTGTTTCAAGCGTACATAGATCTCATGGAGGCGTTTGATATTCTCAGAATCATTTTAACATTTTTTGTAAGAGTAACTCTTTTTACTTTGAAATTAAATATTGTGTTAATATATTGTAATCACTTTATGCCACCAGTAATCATAGGATAAGTTTAAAATCGTCCAAAAGCAAAGTATTAAATCCTCATAAAATATTTAAATACATGATTGTGTCTAATTTACAGAGTTTTTTTCTAATACTGGACACGTTTATCAACATATTAATAGATTTGCAAACAACTATGGAATGTACGCTATTAAAATGTGACTTTGTAAGTTTTTTTTGTTATTTTCACAATCATTTCATAATATTAACTGTACATAATTATTTTACCTTTTTAAACACAAGATAAGGTCCATTTTTTATTATATTAAAAAAAAACGTTGCCCCACACTAGGAATTTCTCCTGTATCGTGGGTGCGTTTACATTTAAACTCACATACAAAAACGCCAGACCCGAAATAACTATCCGTAAGCCATACAAATATTTGTTCCGTGCGGGGATCGAACCCGCAGCGCAGCCGTCAATACGCTCAGCCACTGCGCCAACCGTGTCATAATATGTATTTTATCAACTGAAAGATTTCTCCTCAACACTGTGGGCATCCTTACGAACAACGATTGATCTTTATGGTGTATTTTCATTTGCAGTTCTACACTCAATTAATACATAATAATATTATTTCGGCCAGACAGCTTTGGTTTTTAAAAAAAGTGATATTGATTGTAATACTCAGTACTAATTGTGAGAAGTTCTACATGACTGTCTATGATGCAGACGCGGCATGCAGTGCATTGTTGAAATCTACTCAGAATACTGGTGAGATAATTTTGTGCCCTTTTTTAGCTTATTTTCTCTCACAGCTAAGCAAAGACCTCCCCAAGCCTTGCACTCTTCTCTCCGTGCGGTTTTCTCCGGCAAATCTCTCACAAACGCCTCTAAGTCGTCACGCCGGCATCGTCGCACGTCATTCGTCGTGCATTCTACAGACATAGCCCACCAAATCTTACTTCAATCTACCAGCTTATTGCCCACATCAGCGATTCTAGAAATTTTTGAGCGTATGGTGGTATAACAGACCATAATAAATTGTCAAACAAAATGTTCCCTCCTACATTTAACCCGTCTGCTGTCAAAACAATTCTGATTCAAATACGTAGAAATTATTACGTTGTAGGGTGAAGCAAACACTTTGTGTGTAATGGATTGATGGCAAATAGTAAATCAAACATAAACGTTTCACTTCAACAGCTATTTATTAGCAGAGGGATGGATACTTAACGTCAAACTCAAAATCACATATATATACTTTTTTTTTTTTTGGTGTGTGGGAAATCATCAAATAACCCCTCCCGCTCTTGGGCAAAGCGAAAGGGAGTGTCAGACTTCTACTGACTAAAAACCACCCATGTTCCTTCTTAGCCCTTCATGTCAAGGCCGAGGTATCTCTTGCGAACATATATATACTTGACATTGACTTACAAGACTTACAAGTGACAACATTGTTTTCGTTTACAAACAACGCTCCAATAAGTTCTAATCAGTTTGTCTGATTCCTCGAATTCCCAGTATTGTGTTAATTGTGGAGACTAGTAAGGCAGTCAGTCCTTTGAATGCTGTGTCTAGTTAGACTCATAATAGGTATGGATAAATTACTAAAATTGCATGATTTACACAAGTTATTCTTTTGTTTCAGTGGAAGCAAAGAGGCTTTGTAAGAACATACAGCGGCTGAACCGAGCCGCCTTTCATAGAGTGACTGCTTGTCGGATGGTCACAGTCGACGGTCGTCTGCCTCAGAAGTTTGCTTACATTTTGTTGGAGTATTATTTTGTGCTATTACAATTTGCCCTTATGCAATGGCAAAGAGTAAAGCAAGGTGTTTGAAATTTGAAAATGCTGTTTCAGTGTAAATTGCCTTATAATGTTTTATTCAGTGTCCGTATTTTGTTACCAACGAAGACGCTCACTACTGCACCTTCAGACAAACTCATCTAAATGAATTCATGAACAGTAATACGGAACACGTGTAATATACAAAGTTCCTGGGTGTTACACTTGACGAGCATTTTACTTGGAAGAATCACATCGAAATAATTTCAAAGAAAATCAATCAATTCGTATTTGCTTTAAAGAGAATAAAAATTATTACGTCTTTGCGTACCGCTATAATGGTGTATCACGCTTACGTCTGCTCTGTAATACGATACGGTATAGTTGTGTGGGGAAATTCTTCCGAAATGGCGAAGATCTTTATCGCCCAAAAAAAATGTATTCGTGCAATGTTCAAAATGCAGTGGTCTGACTCATGATGCAGGCCTATATTCAAGTCGCACAATCTCTTGACGGTCCCATCCATTTATATTTACGAAGTTGCCAGGTTTGTGAGGTCCAATCTTGAATTATTTGAACGGAAAGATTACACAAATAAAAGGAAACCTACACGTTTAGATTTTGAAATGCCCGTTCCAAAATTAGAACTTTTTCGGCGGAGCTGCGTTTATATGGCTCCCCTAATTTACAATGCTTTGCCGAGGTCAATAACTCAACTACCTTTCAATAAGTTTTGTGTTGCGTTGCGGAAGTGGTTGTTACAAGAGTGTTTTTATTCGATAGATGAGTTTTTTCAAAAGTGTCCCTGTAAATTTTGTACATTAAAGCACAGACATATTTAACGGTATCTTGAGTGTCAAAACTTTACTATTGCATGCTATACATTGGCCAAATGTGTGTTACTAAATATTTTATATAATAAGAACTTCATGTACCTACCATATTTGATGCAATAAATGAATTGAATTATAATTATTTTGTCTCGTTGTTCGAGTGGCCGCAAGCACGACTCCTAAGGATGAGGTCCTGGGTTTTGATTCCCGGGTCGGGCACAGTGTAAAAGGGGTTTTCTGACAGTTATTTCTCAGTAGCAGCCACGGTATCTTGACTTATTCCCGGTCGTTATCAATAAGATTGTCCCCTGCAAAGTGGGACTTAAACATGACTGGCGTAATGTGGATGTACTCATACAAACATCCCAATCCTTAGGGGATCACAGGCGTTGTGTTATGTTTATTTTGTATAAGAGGCTATGGTTTAAATTGAAAGCCGGGTAAGTGGCTAAACGGGTGAACCGCAGGCATTAGCTAGTTAATAAAACTCATGTTTTAACTAAACAGTATGTTTGTAGATATGATGATTGACGTTGAACTTCATTTAATTACTTTGGTCCCGTACTTGAGCATATCTAGAGGTTAAAACGATTAAGCCGTGGAATTGTAGTCGAGGCGACATGGGGTGACGATGGCGTCGAACAGACATGAAATATTACTAAACAATCGTCTACAAAAAGATATCCTACATATAATTTACCCTCTAAATTACTTTCTACTTCTACTTTGTTCCTCAAAGTATGCCATAAAAAAAAACACAATTGCTCGAAATGGAAATAAATTAATACTAGTTTCGGTTTTAGATGTGTGTTTGATTGTAGTGATCTTCATTTACCGTATGCTTCTTTATACTGATTTAGATGTGTGGCTCATAAAGTTTCATTTAATATATTTTCTTGTTAACATACTTTTTAGCTTTTCTTATTATTTTGGTATGGTGATGATTATAGTCCTTAATTTCATACACAAGTATGATAATATCCTGCTTATTCTCATGATTCAGAAGATACATAGTAGCATCGACTTCAGTAAACGTATTCGGAGTTTTATAATTTGTAATTGGATCTCTGTTATAACCATTTTGTGTGTTAATATCATCATGATTGCTTATTTTAATATAAACATTAATTACTTCAATTGGGTTGATTTTACTAGTGACATCATGTTCATGACATTTGATTTGAATTTAGTTTATGGTATTCGTGTTTTAATATTGTTAACAAAATATCTTAACGAATGGATCCAAAGTATTTCAAAGCTGAATGATGAACAGGAAAGCAGTGAATCTTACGAGAAATTGTTTGGGACGTACAAAACTATTTTGAAAACTTACAAATTGTTCACAGTGGTTTTTCAAGTATTGGTGAGTTTGAATTAAGTATATTTGAGCCCCAAAATAGACCATGATGAAATGGCATTTTATCAGTGAAAATAATTATTGAAAAACAGAGCTTTATTGCTTGGACATTTTATACCCAAAACCTTATGTCAATTCATTTAGAAGTCGTCGTAAAGGAAACGAAATTATTTGAATGCGTTACAAGTAAAGCCATAACTGAGTAAATTTTCGCGATAAACGAAAAAAATACGTTGTATTATTTTAAACAAAGATAAAGACAGAGTCGAAGACATTAGAAGGTGAATAGATCACACATCCTATCTTATACTAGGGTTCGTTCTCAGTAGAGACTACTTAGACTACTCGAGGGACCTTTGCATAATGATTGGTAGCCATGGTAGCTGTCTAAGTTGCCGACGATCGATTTGAAAGTAGTGCATTTTGTAGAAACCTAAGTCGAGCTGTTGATGTTGATGGGTAAGGCCTGATGATCTAACAAAATATTCCATGTACGCACTGAGAATATTTTTTTTTTCAGATTCTATATTTCACAATGGACACGTTTCTCCGCACTATATGTTATTGTGTGTTGACATTGGAAATGCTCACAGTTCTAGCAATGTTCGAATGGAATGGGGTAAATAATTTTGGATTGATAAATCATATTAATTGGTTTATTAGATTAATGGTTATTTTTAGTCAGAGAGCTGAAATTTTGATAGATAGTCTCATTAGGGGATATCGGAATATCCAGTCAATTCGGCCTGGATTATTCGGGAAACCTAGCAATAACGATTTTTGCATCATGATTCTCTTTGCACATTTCTAGAAAAAAGCTCAATTTTCAGCATCGTGATTCTCTTCGCCTGTCATGATTAACGTGGGCGATATTTCTATTTGTTTATTCAGTGAATTTTATATAATTATACTCTGTTAGTCAATCAGAACTTGAGATTTTTTTGTTTTGTTTGATTCTTTGGAGATGCGCATCTAGTTTTTCATGTCATAAGTTGAGATACGGTCTAAAAAACTGTCATTTTTTTATTTTATAATATCTAAAATCAGCTCAATTATTAATCTGGAAGCGGAGAAAAATGAGGAAGATAGTTTTCATAACATTATCGATAAAATAAGAAAAATGAAAAATTAAACAAACAAAAAAAATATGTAACAACTCTTTGTAAATAATTATAATGTAAACACTCATGGAAAAAAAACTGTATAAGTAACGATTCTTTCAAAGCATGAAATAAAAGCCTTTTTTATTTTATTATCGATTTAATTAATCGATAACAGAATTACAAACAGAAAAAGTTTGCACTAAGTAATTCACTCAAAGTATTTAAATGTGCTATATATTATACTTGTATACAATATAGTGAATTTAATTACAGTTACATTAATAAAGAAAACGTCATATCAAAGAATACTGCAGGCTGAAGATGCTACGCATTGAAATGCGTCTAACTGTGCTAATGTTCGTACCTCATCATCATTCTTCCGCCCTTATCCCAATCTATTTGTGTCCGCGCGACATGTCTTCTTCCATAATTCTCTATTACTCACATTGATATAAAATCTAAAGATACGGTCGTCCGAACATTTGCTCGACGCGTTCGCCATACAGAGAATCGGTGTAGTCTGCTCGTTAACGTAACCTTGTATAAGCGGCGTGGTATTTTCGACGTATAAAGAACATAAATAAAGCTTTTAATAAAATTTACGACCGCACCCGAAGAGAGCCGATCGTGGACTAGTTCACTTCGGCTTAGGAAAGACCGTTTTGGGACCACGTTTGAGGCGTCATTATAACATGCCGTCCGCCCAGTCCTTACTTAGTCAATGATTAGGTACTCATAAAATTCTCAATACTTATGTTCGCACCTTTTTTTTTACTTGGCCCGTATTGGCCCACTCCTTGGAAAAGACCTGCCCCTTTTCCTTCCACTCCTTACAATGATTATATTCTAATATAAGTTTTTACATTTTCAGTTTGCTCTCAGCATCTTGACACTTGTATCGCTGTTCAAAAACATGGCGATTTTGATAATATTTTGTTTCCATTGTGAAGAATTCTATGTAGCTGTAGAGAAAGCAAAGATGGCGTGTATACAGCTGATGACACAACGGGACTGTCCAAGTGAGTTAAATATTTTTTTATTTTATTTTATTGTCTTCGTGTGGCTTACAGGTAACATACATTACATACATAAATTAATAATGAGTTGTTCCACGACAAGCCATTTACAAGCTTCCACAGATGGCAGTGAACTAATGTTGCTTAGACTAATGAATAAGCATAATACACTCAAAAAAATAAACATAAAAACACAATATAAACTATTGATTAATGCCTAATATAAATAGCTAAACTTAGTATATAAATAATTTAAAAAAAAACTAATAATAATATAAACAATTATTTCTAGACCTTCAGTGATTTTCGAAATTATATTATGCTCTTGATTCTCATTATTTTATTTATCTAAATATTCTTTTATTCATGGCTTTCTTACCCAATAAAATCCTTTCTCCCAGTCTCTCGCTCTCTAAATCCAGCATGTGACTTAACTCATTTAACATTATAAGGTGTGCACGTGCAGTACCATATAATTATTTTCAAAGCCTGCCGCTATGCGCTCAAACTTCGGTGCACACCAACACACAACTCCGTCCGGCAGGCGTCGGCCCTTGCGGGCTCCTGCAATTTTGCTGCAATCTCTTTGAGACGCGTGTGGAACACAAACGCGCCGTCGACACGCCCTGTCGCCATCATGAGAAGGATGGACGGTGAGCTAGTCAATTACTCACTGTTCATAGGCCCGCGCCTACGGCGGCCGGAAGCCATCACGTGGCACACGACACCCGGAGCGGCTGGGATGAAAAATTCCCTCCCCCTCACGTGCCGCCACTTTATCTAGCATCACTGCAGAAGGAGGCGACGGTATCCCATTCTCTGTCACACGTCCGGACCATGGCTTGAACCAGGGCCGGACGTGTGAGGTCGCCGCCGCCAATCGCCGCTACGAGAACACAGCGGGGCTCCGCCTAAGCGGAGCAGATCTCCACGGTGTGCTCTACCGTGTTCTCCGGCCAATCCTCGCAATGGATGCATCCGGGCGTTTCCTCCCGCCTCCGGTTCCCGCTCCCGCATTCGGTGCAGGTACCTCCCGAAACAACGGTATCCGGTGAGGACCTGCGTCAAGCGGAAGGTGAGATAAACGGGACTCTTAATTTAAATTGCATAATTCATTTACAGATACGCAGAAGCATCTCTGCAAGAAAGTACTACAGAGAAGTCAAACGTTCAGTAAGATGACCGCATGTGGCCTGTTCTATGTAGACGCTACGCTACCAATGTATCTGATGGGACTTATCACTAATTACGTCATTGTAATGTTGCAGTTTGCTTTTTTGTAATCTCATCATCATCATTCTTCTGCGCTTACCTCAATTGTATGTCTTCTTCTCAAATACTTCCTTATTACTCGTCTTTGCAGCACTTATAATAGATAGATTATTGTGAAGATGGTCGAAGCAGGTGGCAGTTACTTTTAAAACATTTTAACATGTATTTATTACTGATTAATTTACGAGTTTTTCGGTAGCCTTGTCAACCTTATCCATTTTTGAGTCATCTATTATAGTTGTAACTCATCTGATGTCACTTTGCCTAAGCATACTTTCCCATCAATATTTTCACTCCGTATAACACACCTTTTCGTCAATTGGTTTAGATAGTGTTTTTTTTTTATCTTTGTATAGATTAATTAACTGATTGTGAATACGCACATTGTAGCTCATTTAAATTGTTATAATTATCCTATAATTTGTTAACTTTCGTAACACTATAGTGTTACGGAGTTTTTGAATGACAAATTTTGAATCTAGATAAGTAATTTAATATGTAATTTTAGTTTTATTAATGTTATTGTTTTAATATTTTTATTTTTTTAACTTTATTTTATATTGACTGTATTTATTGTATTTGAATTTTAACTAATGTATTGATTAATGTAATTTAATTATTTTTTAATTTGTAATTTCTATTAAAGTAGGTACTTATTATAAACTATTTTGTACGCCGAATATGGCAAAACATGTTGGATCAGCAATCATCAAAACTTTTTATTTTCATCTTTAAGTGCATATCTATGTACCATGTCACACATGTTTATACAAATAAATGCATCTTTATCTTTATCTTCTCAATCATGAAAAAATAAGTCGTCCCATATAAAAATATTTTTACTGTAATATAAAAACATTGTAAAACACAGCAGCTGCAGTTATAGTGTCATTGAGAGTTTCCATCGGCATAGTTCCATCGACGTCACGGTTGGCGCAGTGGCCAAGCGATTGGACTGCTGCGCTGCGTGTCGCGGGTTCGATCCCCACACGAAAAAAATATTTGTATGGCCTACAGACAGTTGTTTCGGGTCTGGGTGTTCTGTGTATGTGTATTAAATGTTTGTAAACGCACCCACGATACAGGAGAAATTCCTAGTGTGGGGCAAAGTTTAAAAAAAAAAAAAATTGTGTTGAGTATTTTCGGCTGATGGCAATGGGCTCGCTCCCTATTACAAGGGATTTGAAACATAACTTGTTGGAAATACCGTACAAAAGCTACATCATTTCCTAACACTTCGGTAATTACAAGCGCGATGATTTGTTTGCAATACAATAACTATTTTATACAAAGTGCAACATGGAAAATAAAACCTTTTACTTCCTTTTTGTGTGTTTGTGATCTTTATTTTTCGTTCACGGCATCGAAACTTGACCTCTCGGCCTCTGACGACTGGCTCAGTTTAGTCCACTCTCGGCCCCTTTTTTTTTTTTTGGGGTGGGAAATCATCAAATAACCCCTCCCGCTCTTGGACAGAGCGAAAGGGAGTGTCAGACTTCTACTGACTAAAAACCACCCATGTTCCTTCTTAGCCCTTCATGTCGAGGCCGCGGTATCCCTTGCGAACAACCCGCAGCCTCGACAGGCGTTGCCCCTTGCAACAGTCAGTCAGCAACATGGAAGGGGCCCCCCTTCCATGTTGCTGACATCTCTTTGAGGCGCGCGTGGAACACGAACGCGCCGTCGACACGGCCTGTCGTTGTCATAAGACAAAAAATGCTTTTTATTTTTCCATTTTTAGTTGTAATATCCTATACAAATATTTAGTATGCATTTAACATACTCGTACAACCGAGAAACCTAACCCTTACTGAACCTTCAAGATTCCCTTATTATTGCTTTCAACTCCTAACATGAAGTGATGACTGCTAGATGTGAATACTTAAAAAGCTTTAGAAAAAGAACGAAACACGTATTACGTGCCTATAAAATTTGGGATCATTCTCAGTAGATCCATTGGTTAGATCCATGATGGATCTACTGGGAATTTGTTTTCTCAGTAGATCCATCATCGAAATAAGTGGATCTACTGAGAATATTTTTTCTCAGAAGATTCATTGCCCAGATCCATGATAAATGAATGGATCTAGTGAGAATTTGTTTTCTCATTAGATCCATTTTAAAAAAAGCATTAATAAAATGGATCTAATGGGAATTTTTGTCATGAATATAATTATATGATAAAAACAATACAATAAATGGAATAGTACTATTCCATTTATTGTATTGTAAAAAGGTGTGTTTGAAAAAAGGTCATCACCTAAACGCCGCAAAAGGAGAATTGAAAATGACAATTGCATTTTATTCGCCCAAACACTGCTTGCAAATGGTGAAATTGGCATCGGTTACTTCTTAGAAAAATTGTAGTGTGTAGGTACTTTCTCTCTTCTGACAGTTTGTCAAAGAGTTTTGTCTGTTTTTTTTTATTTTCCACTGAGGAATATTTGGGATTTATTATTAAGTTTACATAGTTGACAAGCCCAATTTTATGTATATAATTGAAAAGTCTTGTCTTTTTGTGCTTTTTCTTTATAAAACCCTGTTCCCCATACACACATGCTTTCAGACACAGTAAATAACAAGTAACAACATTCATTTTTTTCACATCAAAAATTCTCATTACGTCAACTTTATTTATTTTTAAAACAAATAGATCTAATGAGAACAACAATACGGAATATGCATATTTTTTTTTGTTTCGATACTGAATGTAAAACTACTATAAAAATAGTGTAATGCTTTATTTTAAATGGATCTAATAAGAAAACAAATTCTCACTAGATCCATCCATTTATCATGGATCTTTCTAATGGATCTTCTGAGAAAAAATATTCTCAGTAGACCTACTTATGTCGATGATGGATCTAATGAGAAAACAAATTCCTAGTAGATCCATTCATTTATCATGGATCTGGCCAATGGATCTTCTGAGAAAATATATTCTCAGTAGATCCACTTATTTCGATGATGGATTTAATGAGAAAACAAATTCCCAGTAGATCCATCATGGATCTGACCAATGGATCTATTGAGAATGATCCAAAATTTGAGGGTTGCCCTCGATTTCTCTTGGATGCCATCATCAGATCCTGATTTCCTTATCATGGTACCACCCTTGGTATATCTCATTTTCAACAAAAAAAGATTTTTCTATATCGGTTCAGGCATCTTTGAGTAATCGGTGAATATATAATAAATAATATATAATCATAAATCAATCCATAAAGAAAAGAGAACGACATTAACGTTCTCTTTACATACATAAAAGAAGATTCCGACGAATTGAGAACCTCATTTTTTAAAGTCGGTTAATGAGATTTACCTTCTATCATCAGGTCAACCTAAAAGCCTGAAATAATATAACTGTTGGACCATAAGTACGTATAATTTTGAAGTTATTTTCATTCAAATCCTAACCATTGAGGAGTTGTATCTTCCATCATCAGCGCATCTACATAAGACTATGATTATCAGACGCAAATACTTGAACAACTTCAGAAAATAAATGGGAAACGTTATGTGTGCCTAGAAAATTTGAGGGTTGCCCTCTATTTCTCAGGGATCCCATCATCAGATCCTGATTTGGTGACAATGGGACCACCTCGGGAGTATACCCTTTCAAACACAAAAATTGAAAATCGGTCTACAATTGACGGAGATATGCACGGACATACATAAAAAAAAAATTAAAATTAAAAAAAAAAAAAACTGTAAGATAGACCCGAGTGGCAGTTATTATTACAACAGTATTTTGTTTTGATTTCATTGAGTCTGATGGGTCTTCTAATTACACTATAGTAATGTTACAGTTTGCAATTTTGTAATCAAGACTCCAATAAATTGATTGATTTGTAATTTTTTTTTATTATGATTCTTAACAAATACAACACATACTCGTACGTATACAAATCAGTGATGTCGTACCGATCTATCATCAGTGTGGGTAGCCCAAACTTTCATTTCCTATTTGTGTTATAACGATATATCGTTGCAGTCGTCTTCGCAATAAATTGTGTTTAGTAAACTTTATATCTAAAATGGAACAACATTTCAAACATCAGGGCTAGAAAAGTAATTGAGTATACTTTCCATCCATATAATTACAGGTGAGTTTAATGTGCGCAGTCATAACTTAATAATATTATAATTCTTTAGGTATCATGTGATCACTTGTAAGCACTGGAGTTTTCATCATAGACTGTTTAAAAATGGAGAGACTTAGACATTTCCGACAAAATGGACGCGTGGATATCGTCAACAACACGTTGGACAGAGACATGCAGTCAATGCTCTTACCTCTGAATCTGATGCAATGTCTTAGTTTCTGTCCTAAATACCGCATCAAGGATAATGTCATAACTCCCAATTCTTTCACCTCCAATTTTGTTTCATTTATTGGAACATCAGTATTTATTTTCTCATATTTATTCCGCTCTTATTTCACGACTTATTACGAAGATTTTCTAGGATATACTACTTTTATGTACGCCATCTATCATTTTAATACTTTCTACTACTGCTTAGGATTTGCTATGAATGGCATGAATGGAGTAATTCAAACAAAACATTCTGTTAGGTTTGTCTTAACTTTTCAAAAAGTCCATAGATTTCTGAACAAGGATTCCAGTTTTATGACTTTCATCATTTGGAATTGGATTATTGTGATTGTGGCTCTGGGTGCTTTCATCTTTATAATAGCTGGTTTTTGTCTGCACATCGGCATTACCTTATACGGAATATTCATTTGCTGTGTTGTGGTCATTTTTGACTTTCACGTTATCTATGCTATTCGAATGATATCATTGTTAGAGACCCAAGTGGTTCTTTGGAGTACTAAAGTTTTGAATTCTCAAGATGTAGAAGATACACATGAAGTAGATTTCAGCAGAAAACTTTTTCAGGCATATGCTGATATATTAGAGTGTTATGACATCCATAAAGTTTGTTTTCAGCTTTTCGTAAGTATAATTGTAATTGTAGTACTTAATGTAATTGTGCATTGTTTACGTAGGTTAAATTGACCGAATTGATTGATAAATTTGAAAAGAAAATCAAAGAAAAGATTGATTGTGTACGTGTGATTGATTATAAATATGTCAGACATACATAAACTGACGCTTTTTCACCATGAGAGCAACTATAGAACGCCACCAGCTCCGATGTTCACACACTGCTTACACCACGTCCACGTTCATACATCAAATGGAAGAGAAAATAATACATAATATTGACAAGGGAAATAGAAGACTAGAAAATGTGATATATGTATTTATAAATTAAAAATTTCCAGATGTTTTATTATATTGTGGAAACGTTCACTTGCTGTCTGTTACAAGTTCAAAAGATAATTGAGATGTTAAAACACGCCGAGGTGGTTAATAACCTGGTAAGTTTTTAGACAATATTGTTTTATTGAAAGCAGTTTACCATGTACGTGGGACACTTTCGGTGGCGACAGTTGGGAAGTGTGTTCGAGGTTGTGTGAATGTAGCGTGTATAAATTTAAATAAGGACAACTGATTCATTGTTATTCAAAAATTCGTGTCCATTCCCTTCCCAAGGTAAATTGTGCCGATATTGTCCTATTTGAAAATTGTTCTTTAACACTTTTGTTATAGCATGCAGCAACTCAAGGGTCGCTAATCGCTCTAGTTTGGGTACTTAAGGATTTGATTTGGAACACAATAATGAGCTTACAATGCGAGATTTTTTACATAGCTATTGAAGGTGCTCAAGATTCATGCGAACGAATCTTGTTGGCAAATTGTTCAGGTATTATCCTTTTGAAAACAATAATTTTATAAATAATAGTAAATTTACTAATCAAAAGAAAGAATACATTTTTATATATCGTCAGTGAGCCACAAACTAAGCAACGCTTGTATCTTATGGCTCGAATAAAATACACCATAGGTATGGGTAATATTTCTTTAACAATAGCGATGACGAAAGAGCTTTTTTTTTTTTTTGGGGGGTGGGAAATCATCAAATAACCCCTCCCGCTCTTGGGCAGAGCGAAAGGGAGTGTCAGACTTCTACTGACTAAAAACCACCCATTTTCCTTCTAAGCCCTTCATGTCGAGGCCGCCGTATCTCTTGCGAACAACCCGCAGCCCCGACGGGATCACTAAGGAGCTTGAAGCTAAATAATAATAGCCACTCGTGTCAATCTCTAGGATAAACCGACCTTGCCTAGATTGGTCTGTGGATGGGTGGGCGACTCACCTTTTTTTCTTCTTTTTCATGTTTTATGCCTGCTGTCACTCGTAGATCTCTAACAGTATTAATATGCAGTCAGGGGCCATCATGTCCGTCAACCAGTCTTACGTAGTTACCAACTGAGTTGTGAAGGTTGTGAAGGCAGAAAATACCCAGTATTTTACATAAAGCGACTGCCTATCTGACGCTTTTCAGCTGCATCTGGGTCAACTGGATGCCAACCCCAGCTTAATTGGGAAAATGCTAGCTAAATGAAACTATGATTAAAAAGTCAAACAGTGTCAATCCAGCAGTGTAAACGAGTCTCTGTCAATTCTGAAATTCGTTGTTTCTTCATTTGTATCTTTATATAAATACTAGCTGTTGCCAGCGGCTTCGCCCGCTACAACTCGAAAATTATCCCACGGGAAGAGAAAATCGGGATAAAAAGAAGCCTATATGTTAATCCAGGGTATAACCTATCTACATACCAAATGTCAACCAAATCGGTCCAGCCGTTTATGCGTCAAAGAGTAACAAACATCCACACATCCATTCTCACAAACTTTCACATTTATAATATTAGTAGGAAGGATAGTAGGATATTAGTAGGATAGAACACGTACTGCCGCACTCAGAGAGCTTTAATGATTACTTAGGCCATCACTTAGTAAAGGTTTTGACAGTTTTGTATGTCAAATCATTGACAAATTTCCATTTGACTAGGATCTCTGTATCTATTTGTTTTAGACCATACTGGTCTGTCTACTTTTGAATAATCGAACTAAACTTCTGATTTTTAACAGATGCACCGAAAAAGCTATGCAAGAATGTACTACGCTTACATCGAGCATCATTTAGCAAGATACGTGTTTGTGGCCTGTTCTACTTAGACGCTGCGTTACAATTAAGTCTGATGAGTCGTCTAATACAAACTAATTACACTATTGTGCTGTTGCAGTTTGCAATTTTGTGATCAATATGTTAGTCTACTTGTTTTTTCAATATTTTAATAATACTAAATCCACTGTCGTCTGGCCGCAACACGCCAGATATAAAGCGATGATGCGACCTAGTGAAGATCATTATGTTATTTTTCCGACCTTAACAAAGTACACATGAAAGGCAATGTCAAAATATATTATTACTAGCTGATGCTCGCGGCTTCACCCGCGTGGATGTCGGTCAAATAATATACTAAAACCTTCCTCTTGAATCACTCTTATCTATTAAAAAAAACCACTTAAAAATCCGTTGCGTAGTTTTAAAGATTTAAGCATACATAGGGATATAGGGACAGAGAAAGCGACTTTGTTTTATACTATGTAGTGATGATGTCGCTATACCAAGTCCCTTGGTGTGGTCATGTGATGAGGAAGGATGGATGTGAGTTTGGATGGATTGATGTGAGTATGGATGGATTGTTTGAGTGATGTTAAAAAAAAGGAATATATAATAACAGGAATATGTGAATGTTGACAGGGTAGCACATATTTTTAGGCCTCCCCAATTTCTTTCACGTTACTTGGTGTTGTGCCTATTTACGCCAATTTGTGAGACAGCTATTTAATTAGTCGTAATTAGTAAGTCGTCTCGCATTTTTTTCCCGTCCTTGGTCTACCGTGACGTGACCCTTTCTAGCTGTTATAGAATGATGCGTTGCGTTGCCCGTTGGCAATCTTTAGATTTGATTTGCTGATATTAGTCCAATCCAAGACTACTGGTGCACTACAAATTCAGTGTTTGTTTGTTCGTATTTTATGAACTAACGTACCGTTCATCCGTTTGACGAGTGATAAAAAATCTTAACTTACAATTGCTTGTACCCGAGGAATTGTTACGAGAATAGGATAATTAATTAGAAAAATAAAAATATGCGGACGAAGCGACGGGCCGACGCTAGTGTTTTAATGAATATTGATGCTCTTTATCATATTAAGTTAGGTCATTATACCTACATCGCATGTATATAACCTGTTGATTAATGGAACACTTACGAACTAAGAAGCTACTGGCAGTCCGTTTTTACGAACGAAATAATGAAAACATTTCGAAATATCAAACAAAAATGCTGCGTGGAAAATAATTTTAACCAAACAGTGGACAAGGAAGTGCAATCGATGCTGCTGCCTTTGAACCTGATGCAGTATTTTATATTCTGTCCTAAATATAATATTAAAAATAATGTTATAACTTCTAATGGTTTTGTATCCAATTTATTTTCATTGATTGGGACTCTAGTATTTATTTTTTCATTGATCTACCGCGCTTTGAAACCATCGTTTTACGTTGAACTGGTCAGCATTGATTTTTTCAACTTCGTCACCACTTATTATGACACTGCGTACTATAGTTTGGGGTTCATTATCAATTTCATGATCGGGATCATTCGATCCAATGAATCTGTAAGCTTTGTCCTAGCTTTTCAAAGAGTACACAAATTTCTCAACGATGAATCTACTAGTAGAAACTTCATCATTTGGAGTTGGATCACTGTAATAGTGGC
Organism: Diarsia brunnea; assembly: GCA_949774965.1. Lineage (NCBI taxonomy): Eukaryota > Metazoa > Arthropoda > Insecta > Lepidoptera > Noctuidae > Diarsia > Diarsia brunnea. The sequence continues at coordinate 18,265,162 of OX459007.1, forward strand.
TCTCTTTGGTTTTGTGTCTATATTCACTTGTATATGCATACTGATTGGTTTATCCTACATTACCATTTATTTTTGCTACCTTACTACTTGTTTTGATTTCAATATTGTTTATGCCATTCGAGTTACACAGTTGTTGGAAAGTAAATTTAATTTCTGGACTACTTACGTTTCGAATTTCCAAAAATTAGAAAACACGCACGGTGTGGACTGCAAAAAAGTGTTTCAGGTCTACATTGACATGTTATCGTGTTATAAAATTCATATAGATTGTTATCAGCAATTGGTGAGTATTTTAATCCAATTATAATTTAATTGTTGACAACTTCCTCTCTCAATTAATAAACTTTTTAACATTTCAGATACTCTATTATATTTTAGAGATATTCTTTCATTCCTTGATCTACATTCAAGTGACGATTAAAGCATTTAAAATTGATGCGGTGGTTGATATCACAGTACGTATCATTTGAGTTCTTTTGTTAATGTTTGTCCGATTATTGTATAAGAGACGATTGAATGATCTATCAAATAGATTAATCAGAAAGTTCAAGATTATTGCCCGCTACGGGGTGTTCTGCGTGAGCGACGAATACGACACGACGCGACGCTGCAAACGCGAAGAAAGTATCAACTCAACGGCATACCCCCTGCTTGCGTTCTAATTACTTGTATTAAGGGTGACAATGAAATAATTGATATGGAAGCGTTGATCGCCGTAGTGCGTGAGCAAAGATTGATGTGAGAAAAAACATAAACATTATAGGAATCGTTTTTAAATACAATGAAGTTAGAAGAATGAGCTTTAAATATGAACTTTGAAGCAAAATTGTACTATACTTCTCCATGATTTGAGAAGTATTGGTCAACATCATGTAGGACATTTGTCGCGTGTAGCATCGCTTCGCATGGCATCGTGTCGTGTCACGTCGCGTCATGTCGTATTCGTCACCTCATGACACAAAGCGGTAGGTTTCTATTAAAAATAGGGAATACAAAACATGACGAACCCCAATTACTAAGCACCAATTTGAAAATCAAGCAAAATTTTATTGAATATTTCCGTGTAGTTCTTATTAGCAGCCCGGAGTCTCAATGAGTGCCACGTTAGTGCAATAGACTTGCCACTATAACAGCCTTTAAAATAATTGTCAAAGCTTTTGAAGAAACCGGAGTGTTGCTATTATGTTATATTTCTGTTCACACACACTCATTTTGTTACAGAGAACTTCAATTATTGGGGCTATAGCTACAAGTTTATGGTTGGCGAAGGATTTAACTTGCCAAGCAGTATTGAGCAAAGGATGTGAGAAATTGTACGTGGCTATTGAAAGAACGCGAGATTCATGTTCACGTATTTTGTTGTCAAATTGTTCAGGTAATTCCCTATCCAATACAATTCAGCTTTTCAAGAGTTCATGTCCATTCGATGCATTCTTTAACATTCCATATTTGTTTTAACACTTTGTGGTACCCTCAAGGTTTTTCACTGTTCAAATGTTTCCATCGATTAGCAGATCTTATAAATATTATGAAAAATGTTTGGTATTAATGCAAGAAATTGTTGTTATTCCTGCATCTCCACAATGTCCTGGGTCTCTCCACAAAGTAACGGATGGCTCCCACAACTTATCTTACGTTCTACAAGTTAAGAAATGCTCTTTTAATTGATTTTAAAATATTATGCAAAAGTTGTTTTAAATAGAGAATTTGTATCATAATTATGCTTTACAATATTTTGAATGTTCGGTAGATGACCAGAGAAAACTATGCAAGAACGTGCTCCGCTTACATCGAGCATCATTCAGAAAGATACGCGTGTGTGGCCTGTTTTACTTTTAGACGCTGCGTTACAATTAACTCTCATGAGTCTTCTTACCAACTATGTTGCAGTGTTGCTGCAGTTTGCATTTTTGTAATTCAAAATCAATAATGTATTAACGAGTTATAAAAACAAGTGTTTTTCAATTATGGTTTTTTTACAGCGAATGTTTTTTTAGCGTTATGATTTTGCTTCTTCCGTTTTTATTTATTTTCTACTTTTAAGTATGTTTTTTTCTACTTTTAAGTAAGCTATGTTTGAGGAAAATCGGTCCAAGATGGCCGCCGCCACAAAATGGTGGATCACATATTTTTTCACAACTTTATCAATATGGGTATCAAATGAAAGGGCTTGATTAGTAGAATACTATACACTATGACAAATTTTAAATCCAAGATGGCCGTCGCCACAAAATGACGGATTACATATTTTTTCAGACCTTTATCACAATATGGGTATCAAATGAAAGGGCTTGATTAGTAGAATACTATACACTATGACAAATTTCAAATCCAAGATGGCCGCCAGCACAAAATGGCGTTTTTTTTAAACTCCCTAAATTTGGGTAGCAAGAAATGAAAGGGATTGTAAAATAATGTACACTATATTGAAAGGAAATGAGGAATATAAATTAACGAAATTAAAACTAAAAGTTTGAAAATAGTTTTTTTGGTGACCAAGTTTTGGTGACCAAGTTTGATTTAAAGGGAGTAAAAGTGAAGAACCAATGTTTAATATTCATTACTTCTCAGCGAATGACTGCCGTGCGCGTAATTATTTAGTCACGCGAATATTTTCACATTGCGATGTCTTCTAAGATATTTGTTTAAACTATATAAAGGGCACAAATATTCAATATTGAATTTCCGTTCTAAAAATCATTGTATTTAGATATAGATTAATACCATATGGGTTAAATAAGTTTCACAAAAATAATTGAGTCGGGGGTTTAATAAATTTTTCATTTATACTTGTTTAAAAAGTTTTGTAATTTATATTTTTTTACAAATCAAAACTAAGTACTAAACAACGGATCACTTTCTTGCACTATAAATACAATACGATCAAATGTTGCGGACGTTTGTAGAGAACCGTAATTGGTTATTAGCAGATGAGACGTCTCGTTTTTTGTGTTTACAGCATGATAGGTTTGTCTTGCCGCAAAACTTGGCTACAAGCGTCGTCAGCAGCGGGAGCTCGACGATGGCAGAGTACTCTCCTTTTCTGCCACCATTGCTGTACAGCTGCTCCTTCCTATCCAATAACATTAAAAGTAGTTCTTAGGATACTCAGACTACAACATTCTTACTGCTAGATCATAGGTCTCCTGCCTATGAAACTATACTACTGTGAGTCAAATTCCACCCTGTGGGCGCAGTTCATGTTGGTAGATCCAATGTCTTTCAATCCTTGGTTTCAGGACATGCTTTCCTCACGATGATTCCGTTCACCGCACATTTTACAGAAAAGCAAATTGCAGGTAAACAATTATATATCCAGTTATTTGCCGCATAAATCGTACCGGAAACGTGCCGTCCATGTAAAACAACCCACACGCAGACATCTTACTGAACAATCGATTTGCCTGTAGCACATTTTTGCAAAGATGTGTTTGGCTTTCTGCGAAGAAATATGGCAAAATTAGATTCTGGATTGCAAGTTAGGTTGCAAAAAAATTCTCCGAATAATTCTGTACATGAAAATGAGCGATAAATAATTATAGCATCACGTTTTAAATAAAAACATTCTTACTTGGACATTCTATGTTCTTCATTAGCTGTATACACGCCGTCTCAGCTTCCTCAACCGTTACATAGAACTTCTCGCAGTATATACTATGTGTTATTATTAGTCCTAAACTCTTTGTTACCCATATAATTGTCGCCATATTTTCTAGCAAAGCCTGCAAAATTAGCATCGATTTTAGTTTAACTGAATTGCGCTGAGACGGCGGGATCTGGTCCATGCTCTTTGCAGAGAGGACACGATGTATCTGAATACCAATATTTTAGATGGTGACCAATTTTCTTTATGTTCAAGAATGAAGTTACAGTTTTTAATGGTTGCGAAGCAAATGATAAATACTACGGTGGTAAAACCACCATCATATACGTCAGTTCTAAGTATTTGATATTAATTTCAACTTGATACCACCACGCCTTCTGAGGGTCTTGACAGACACAAAACGGGTCACGTAGTGATCCTATAAAATTCTGTTTTTTTAAGCTACGAAACTCTAAAAATGTTCTTTCTGTCTGATCTGAGGTCAAACTGATCCATCGAAAAGTTATTTACTCTTACTTTGTTTCCAAAATCTAACGTCACAAACGTCGAGCGTTGCATCACTATGAACGCAAAACATAGAGTGCGATGAAATGCACCGACTGTGTGATACATTGCCTAAAAATAAATATATTGTTTTAAATTTTCGTTTCATTATTAATTCGTTTAAAAATTTTTATATAAGACTAATTTAAGACCAACGCACCACTGCATTGAACACAATCTTAAACAGATCGTAAGCTTTTAAAATATTCTGGTATGTCTGCAGCATTTTTGAACAATGCTCATCATTTTCTTGTTCATCATGCATCATTAGGACCTCTATTTTCCATTCATTGAGATAGTGCTTCAGCAGGATTATAATTCGGGTGGCCATTACAATGTCAGTGTCGCAAACGATTAGCATAACGTTACAAATAACATTAAAACTAAAATTTACGTCGTCAACGTAGTAGCCCCATGATGAAAAAAATATAATAAAGACAATAATCTCAAAGGAGATAATAGTAAGAATGGAGATCCAATTCCAAGCAACATATTCCGAAATGTTATTAAAGCAGATGCTCCTATGTATTGTTTGGATCTTCAAAATAAGTGACACGATGATGTCCTTGTTCATAAACCAAAGAATGAAAGTCATTGTGAACCAAATCGCATAACTGAAGAAGAACATAATGGAGCAGTATGTCATTATAACAACTACCACACGATTCTGAGGAACATTAGTGTTATAAGTGAAGAACATCATATACAAACTCAACGAGTTCATGATTATCATAGAACAGAATGCAAACAGGTGGTATTTTTTTCCATTTGGATATATGTGACTATTTCGAATAACATATTTTGAAGTCAACAACAGATTTGATGGTAAATTAAAAGAATATGCTATTCTTTGTATATCTTTTTCCAAACGATTATTATCGCTATCAAACGTTGAAAATGATGTGTCTGTAATGGTTTTTATTTTCGGGAACATGGTTGTACTGATAACCTCAACTGACTAATTCTGACAAAGAATTTATGTCCTAATGATCGGATCAATATTAAAGACGCAATTAATATTCCTAATAGTTCATACATTAGGAATATCAATTTCATTTAAGTTGATAACGGATTTACATGCGCAGCAGTACCAATTATTTGTTCCAAATAATTGTAATCGGTCTGGGAGGCATAAATTGTTTGATGTCCCATTTTGTCGCAATTGGACTGGACAGTGTACATCTATGCTGATGAATGGAAGACGATAATATTTGGTATGATTGTGGTTCTGTGAGCAGACAGGGTAAAAGAATTAGTTTATTTAGCAATAATTGCTTGTGTTGTGTTCAGAACTTCAAATGTGGGCACATTTGAAGTTCTGATCACAATGTAATAGAATAAAGATTTCGATTTTATCTGATGACGGAGATGGAAGGCAGTAGGAAGAAGTCAACAGTATACATTCAGTCAAAAAAGTATCGGGAATGGATGATTTGTTTATGGTTCCAAATTCAATTTTTTGATTTTTTTGTTGTTGTTAGATTGGCACAACTGTTTTCCATTTTAGCGCGGAGTTTGAGTTGCATCTGTTATTTAAATTTAATACAGTGCTGTTTTTAGTTATATCATATCTAGTATGTATAGCGAATTTCATTATGGACAAAAACATCGAAAAATAAATTTTGCATCGCCAACGGAATTTCGTGTTCGGAGTCACTAAAAATGTCTTTGTGCTTTTCGTGGCATATTTGCAAATTACGTCATCCACATTTTAAGCTAAGACTTTTATTTATTTGTTGCACCATCATAAATATAGACGCAGTTAATATTTCCAATGGTGTTTGTGCGTTAGTAGTTTCATAAGCATAGTCGTTAATGATATTATTGACTAGTACTTTTCTGTTATTACCTTCTTCGTTACTTTTCTGCATTTCTCCATCCTATTTGGGGTTGACTCAGCATGTTTTTTTCATTTATTCTTCCAGGTTAACCGCCACTGTATATTTACTCTTTTTTAACAGTCTTAGTAAAGTAGGAGATAATCAATTCGGCTATTTTTATAATAACACTGAAAGCGGGATATTTACAATGTCAACTATTTGTTAACCGAAACATCGGGAACTCAAAAAAAACACATAAACCGTAACACGTAAATGTCCCGTTTTCAGTGTTAATGATCATTTTAGTAACCATGTCAGTTTAAAAACTTATTTGATTTTACCACTTTTTCGGCGTAACTCATCAGTATATTCATGCCAATTAAAATTAAATATTTCTAGTACTTAGTTCTTTGAGCTATAGTGTGGGCAGACGGGCGGACGGGGATGGCGAAACTATAAGGGTTCCTTGTTGACTACGGAACCCTTGAAAATCAAACAATTTTGCTACACACGGTCCTCATACCATTCTCATCTCATTCTTGTGTAAATAAAACGATAATAAATATAAACTGACAGTTGTATTACCCATTATTGTTTATGATACAGAAAAACGAATTGTAACTGTATAATAACGTAGTGACCGATAACTCCGACCAAAGACAACGGTAGCTTACCGTCAATATAGAACAGGCCCCACGCGGTCATCTTACTGAATGTTTGATTTGACAGTATCACTATCTTGCTAAGACATTTTTGATACTCTGCAAACACGTAAGCATGATTTTAAACAAAATACTTAGTTGATAAATAAATTATTATCTTAGTTTAAGCAAAAAAGTCATCTGAAAGTTGAAGAAAGTGATATGAGTTCATTCTTACTTGGACAGTTCCTATTCTTCATAAGCTGTAAACTCACAATCTCAGCTTCCGCAACAGTTATATAGAACTTCTCACAGTATATACTATGTATAGTAACTAGTGCTAAATCCTTTGTTAGCCATAGAATTAGCCCAAAAGTTCTTATCAAAGCCTGTAAATCAAAACATGACTAAATAAAGATCCTTGTTCAGAACAATTGTAGAGGGACTCGTGTCTACGAAATAACAGCAGTACGGTTTGATCAAAGGTTAAACTGCGTCTGCAGTGACTATCTATAGTAAACCAGGACCCCTTTTTGCCTCAGAAAGCACGTGAAGTTGTAGGTCGACTTTGGCAGTCGTTCCGAGTAGTCAGAAGCTCAAAAGGTTCGACAACCAGTTTTACCGTGGGGTTTCATATTACCCATTGTAGAGGCGAGACCGAAAACAGACTTCAACATATTTGGGCCAAATGATGAATGGAGTAGTGAAAATTATGTTTTTCCTACTCCCCCATTATTAATATTAAATCAATCTTTATTTCTATTGTGTGGTGTATAATTTTGTGAATGTTATTAATTGAATTATTGTATTTTGTTTAATTTTTGTATCTGTGGGCTGACTATTCTCTTTTGTTACTCTTTGCTTTATGGATTGCACTATCTGAAATAAACATATTATTATTATGTCCTTGACTTACTTCTTACATACAATTTACCTTTTTAAATATTTCATACACAGCTTATAAAAAAACATTTAAAAATATTAAAAAATAGTCGTCCACCGGTGACGGGAGCAGGGTCCAAGCTACCGGTAGTTAGGGCTCCAGAGAGAGGAACCTCCTCACAATGCGGGCCGTATCGAAAGGTACTGCCTTCTGAATCAGGCCCTTGATCCAACTGCCAAGCGAAAGCTTTGAAAGATGACCGTCCATGCTCTTAGCTATAAGGCCATTGGCCGTAACATTATTATTATTACTATATTTTCAGAATTTTCCAGGCCCGATCCAAGATAGTTAAATTAACCGGGCGATTTTCTGGTTTTGCCACTGATTCTGGCTTTCAGAAGTAGCAGTGTTCTGGGAATAGTGTGAAGGGATCATCAAAAATAAGCTGATGATGTTAACAATGATTGTTTTCTGATATTTGATAAATTTCCCGCACTTACTTCAATGCCCATTGTAGAATACATTTTCAGCAAATATAACATTTCGTTGACATAGCACAGAGCGCGGCAGAAGGCACTGAATGAGTGGAACAAGACCTATGAAAAAAAAGTATTCGTTGTATAAGTTATTAAACTAGCATGATCATTTAAGATTAAAAGGAACTGTTTACTATATTTACTACTAGCTGATATCTGCGACTTCGCCCGCATTGAGGTCAAATTATATGCTAAAAAACCTTCCTCAAGAACCACTGTAACTATTGCTGAAAACAGCATGAAAATCGGCGTAGTAGTTTTTGAGTTCATCGCGAACAGACAGCAAGACGCGGTGGAAGACTTAGTTTTATAATATGTAGTGATAGTGATGTATAGATTTGACCATGGTGCTTGCAACAGCCATGAAATGTCGGAAACAAATAGTTAACATAGTTAATGTCCCGTTTTCAGTTCTAATGATAGTATTATATGTGTTATTTGCCTGAAACTATGTACAAACATTAAAAAAATGACAAAATATTGTGGATAAAAAAAAAATCTGTGTTTTGTTTCACATTATACCTAGTTCTCAACTTCTATACACACCCGCTACTTACAAGAACTTACCAATATTTGGAATATGTTCTTGTACATACTAAAAGTTTTTAAAATTTGTTCGTATATTCTTACTAGCTTATGAGCACATTCGTAATTTTCCTCCTCATCATTTATCACCAAGATATCTTTAATCCATTTTTCAAGATATTTTCTTAACAGTATTATGATTCTGATGGCTATAGCAAAATTGATATCCAATGCGATCCACATAATGTCACAACTGATGTCAAATATTAAATCGATATCCCAATTGTTAAAACTAGCGTAAAACATGATATCGACAATAATATTGATAGATATAACAGTGGTTAATGCGATCCAGTTCCACACGATATAACTGCTCATGCTCTTACTAAAATTGATGCTTCTGCAAATATTTTGGATCTTCAAAACTAGCGAGACATTGTTTTTCTTGTGCACGAAATCCAGTATGAACATGATTGTGAATCCGATTGCATAAACAATATAATTGAGTATAGTAAGGATTTGGAAGAGGCCATTTTCTAAGTTACTGTTCATAAATGGGCTGTCTGTAATCAATATTTGATGGATACACATAGCATTCATACATATCACACAGCTAAGCGCAAAAATACGATATTTCAAACAACTTGGATAAATGTGATTATTTAGTAAATTGTATTTTGAAGTAAGAAATAGATTAAGAAGGAAATTAAAAGAAAACACTGTTCTTCGTATTTCTGTATCCAGTCGATTTTTAAGTGAAACTTGTGATGTTATATCTGCAACGATTTCCTGTTTTGCGGACATTGCTTTAGGTATCAATTAAAAATAATATATCTATAAAATTCACTGTATGTTATATTAGTCATGGGACGATATTTTGTACTAAGTGTTGAATCAATGTTTTAAAAGTCGCTGTTAATATCCTTTATTGACGATACATTAGGCATATTAATGTTTTTGGAAGGTTTAACAACAAAAAAATGTACATATAATACATCTACCATTACTTTAATTAATTTAGTATTCAGTTAATGTGATATTATTTGTGTTAGTGATAAAATAATACCTACATGTTTTTTTTAAGGTTTCCACACTCTAGGAATTTAAACATTTAAATTCACATAAACATACGTCTATATACCTGGGTATATAGACCTACAGTAGTTGCTCCGGGTCTGGACCCGGAGCAACTACTGTAGGTCAAACAAATATTTGTTCTGTTCGGGGATCAACCTCGCGACAGGCAGCGCAGCAGTCCAATCTTTCAGCCACTGCGCCAACCATGTCGTGTATCTGTCAGAGTATTAAATTTGTATGTTCCTTTTTTTCTAATTACATCCAATAATTATTATAGTTATTCGAAGGCAATGTTAATAACATTGTGACTGAATAAACAAATTAAAATTGCGTGTAACGGTTCAGCAAATACTATTATGTATACAGAGAAGAAATAACAGCGAGCGTGTGTGACCAGATGTACTCGTATGAATGTAGGCGAGGCAAAAGGAGTATGTAAGGATCGTAGCGGGTGGCGTTCTGTGGATTCTGCCTTTAATGAAATTAAATCCCAGTGGGTCGATTTAACTACGATACTTTTTTCTCATGGTATTCTGGCCCACGCATTCGGCCGACTTTTCCACTACTGTTCCTACTCCGTGTAATCTGGGCCGCGGACCAGAGGCCAGTTGCCTCTACCCCATGGGAAAAAGGATTGAGTTATGTATGTAGGTATGTAAGAAAACACAGATATATTCAGAAAAAAATCTATATTTTACAGGAAAATGAATTGCAGGTGTATAACAACATAATGACAGATGACTCCCATCAAGTATATCGGTAGCGTAGCCCCTACATAGAACAAACCACACGCTGTCATTTTACTGAAGGATTTGTTGGACTGCATCACGTCCTTGCAGAGATGTTCTTGAGACTCTGCAGAGAAAGAAAATAACTATACATTTTAGTATTCTGTGCCACAGGCTGCTTACGAAACTTTTAGAGGGTGATAATAATCATCAAATGACTCCTCCCGCTTAGGGCGGAGCGGAAGGGAGTGTCAGCCTTCTACTGACTAAACACTACCCATGTTCCTTCTTAGCCCTTTGTGTCCAGGGCCGCGGTATCTCTTTCTTTTTAAGCGGGAGGAGTCATGATGATTTCTCACAACCCATGCAGATCAGTGTCTGAGATGGTCTTTTGAAGAAAGAACCTCGCAGATTAGAGTGGACAAATGATTTGACCCACCTTTCCCCACGACAAAAAATTGCGTTAGCTTTGCTAATGTGCATGATATTATAAATATAAGGGGATAGAACCGATGTGGCATATCGAACTGCCCGCCATTTTGATTTTTTTTCGAAATCGCGGCCCACGATGAAAGTGGTATGTATGGATAGTGGACATTTAGACGAACAAAAAATGTCCAGTTACACGGTACCCCAAAGTGTCACGTTACTGAGATATTTGAAGGTAAATATCGACAAATGAGTACAACGACAATCATTAAAAATAGAGTTATTACGTGTACAGGCGCTAAATTGTATCCAAATGATCGTTCCCAGGTTAATTTATTATAATTATTATGCGCACAAGAAAATCGCTTCGCATCGCAATGAAACGCTGTTATGTCAAAGAATAGTTTTCTCGTGCTCCTAGTAGAATGTTATGTACCTACTCCCTTTCAATAAACAGTAATAATAATCAACGCCTATAGACACGTAATAGGTCTATTTTTAATGTGGTCATTGTACTCATATGTCGATCTTTACTTTCAAATATCTCGATAACATGACACTTTATGGTACCATGTTACATGACATTTTTTGTTTGTCTAGATGTCCTCTACCTATATCATCGTGCGACCAAACCCCATGAATGAAATGAATGATTGAATTATAGTGCGCCGTGATTTCTCGAAAAAATCAAAATGGCGGTGGGTCGATATGCCAGCTTCCATACAAAAAAGTTCAAACCCCTTTAAAGTAAAATTACCCACAAATAATGTAGCTTTCTTCCAGTTAAAAATTTAAAAAAAAAATTGTATGCGCAGAATGACTGATTCGCAGAATGACAGATCAATCTCAAATTAAATAAAAATCATCAATTATTGAATATCAACAAAATACATTATTATCAGCATGATTTTCATCAACATTTTTCAATTAATCAAATCAACAATAACAGACAAAATAAAAGTCTTCCTTTAAAAAAATCATAATCGTCCATACACTATGTCTTAAGTATAATTAACTTTGCGAAAATTGTTTTTTTTTCAATATATTGTTTTGCAGCAATTTTATTTTATTGTAATAATTCAATGTACTTTCTGAGTTTTTTTTATTAAAGGCAACGTCAGAATTACGTCGATTTTTTTTTGCAGAGTAAAAGTAACTATTTCTTAGAATGTAGTTAAAATGCTTACATACTTTTATAATTTTTTGTACAAAATTACATACTTGGGCCTTCTTGGAGCTAGTGGAGGGTGGGACCAAAATGTTCATCTTCCTTTGACGCTAAACCGATTGTGCCAATACATTTGTTGTCCTATGCATATTTTCTGAACAGTTTCATAAGTTTGGCGATTACAATAACCACTAACCATCGAAATAAATGTTGTAAAAACTTTAAGTTCCCTAGTTTGTGAAGCATCATCTAAAATAGATTCCCAACATTACCGTATATAATTTCCTGATAGAAGAGGTAAACACGCTGTCATTCTGGTAATGTTTTTACCTTCACGAGGGTCATATCATTTTAAATCCTTCGCCTACTTTTCACAACTTTTTGGAAGTTGAGAAAGCAACCGTAGATGGATACATCAGGGAATACAACATTAACATCATTGATTATTGCATTTTCATAATCGAACTTAAAAGAGCCCATCCTTAACCCCAATAAATATTTCCTAAAAAAATCGAACATACGAGTACGTCTCCTCAGGGAATAAACTATAAATCATAGTTTAGGGCAAATATTTGTTGTATTTTCATCACATCCGAAATCTAAATGCAAACTGAAAAGTTAGTTCAATTTTGACAAAATGGCCTCAACCAACTTTAGGTGTATGGACATCCTCTAGACGTGCGAAATTTAATGTATTCGTTTTATAAAAAGCTTTCCTGGTCCTGTAAAGGTTTTCTTGTTTTAATTGTTTAATATCTGGAATGTTATCTTAAATACTTTGAATCTTTGTTCTTTTAAGTTTATTTTTTTTTCTTATATGGGCTGTATCGGAGTCAAATCTTCGCACAGCAATAAACACCTCTTTTGCATTTGGTTGTGCTATACATCTGTGTGTGTGTCTATGTATTTTCCGAATTATATTTTTTCTTTCATTGTGTTAATTTTCTACGCACTGCACTCAGTATGCTTGTTGCGCCTCCAGTTTGTTGTATTATTTTTATTTCGAGCATTTACCGTATATCAGTAACATCCACACGAAACCGTTTCATTTCCTTTTAGATTTTGTTCTAAAGGCAACACTACATCCTCAGTGTCGACAAACTCTTCACACGACTTAAAAGAGTAATTCATAAGCTTTAACGAAAAACATTTCTTGAGGTGACTCATGTTTACCACAAAAATAAACTTTTCCGACGTTATCCGCATCTGTCATATTTATTTATAATCTGTCTTTTTGCGAACCTGTCATAGTTCTGATATCTTTTTGCAATTCTGATCATTTGTGACAAAATACTAACATCTGCAAATTCACGAATCTTTCATTTTGCGTTTCTGACGTTCTGCGCACTCAACATGATGACGATTATGATGAATTCTTACTTGAGTAGTTCCTGTTCTTCATAAGGAGTATGCACGCTGTCTCAACTTCCTCAACACTTATATAGAATTTCTCACAGTGTATACTTTGCAAAATTACTATTGCTAGATCTTTTGTAAGAAAGAAAAGTAGCCCAAAACTCTGTAGTGGCTGCAAAATAACAACTTATTTTTAAAAACACTGACATTTATGTATAAGATCACGATGGAGCGATCTTACTTATCTGAATATCATAAGGGCAGGTATTCCTGAACAATCATTTTGGAAAATCATTTTTTTTTTACTTTATGATATGTGCTGACGTTTAAGACTTTGGTTTTATGGTATTTTGCAATGTAGAGCTTATTACCACAGAAATAGCATAACGACTGAAATCCTACAGGGTTAGGCATAGTTGTACCCACCCACGTCTTCTTAGCTTGTCTACCCCTTTTTTATGGATGGTTGAAAATCATCCAATGACTCCTTCCGCTCTGGGCAGAGAGGTAGGGAGTGTCAATTCTCTACTGACTAAAAAAGACCCATGTTCCTTTTTAGCCCTTTGTGTCGAGGCCGCGGTATCTCTTTCTAACAACCCTTGCAGGCCCCTTCAATGTTGTTGACATCTCTTTGAGGCGCGCGTGGAACACGAACGCAACACGGCCTGTCGTCATCATAAGACGGACGGACGGTGAACATACTCATTTGGTTTCATGTACGTTCGTATCCTCCTGAAGTATCCGCGCAACATGTGTTGTGTCTGTTTTGTAGGTATACATTCTCCATTGTGACTAAATTATTTGATCATACTTTTAATTTTACTTTTTGAATACGTACTTATATTATTATGTGGAATACATCTCACACTTACCCCTTTTGCAGTGTCAGCAAAATTACTCGTGTCATAAATCACAAAATTGACATAACATAAAGCTCGTTGAAATGTGCAAAATGTGTGATATAGAATCTAAAAATAACACAGATTTTAGAACTTTCTTTCTTTCATAAAGTAATTTTGTGGTTAGTGCCTAACCTGGTGTTGGAGTTATCCCTCTATCTTGAATGGCCTAAAAGTCTGACAAGCAGTAAAGGGGTATCGTATTACCCAATATTAACCAGATCGTGGAGGTAAGATAGGCAGTCGCTCCATATACATATAATTCTGGTTGTTAGCTGCATTCGGTTAGACCGGAAGCCAACTCCTTGGGAAAAGGATAAGCAGATGATGATGAACTTGTACAAATTAAAAATCTGGGATAAGTCCGTATGGTATGGTGTGGTCCGTTACTTATTAGAAGTTCTTTATTTACAAGAATTATAGCTTCTCGTGCCGTGGAGTATAGTATTGTTTACAAACAGCGGATTAGACATAAATCTATGATATCGAACTTACCATAACCTGATATAATATCTTGTACAGATTATAAGTTTCCATAATACTTTGGTATATCCTAAACAGTTTGAGACTTTGTTCGTCATTCATATTAATATGATCTTTCATCATGAAAACTTCTTGAATCCATGCATCAAGATATTTCCTCAACAGTATTATAAATCGGATGGCGATTACAAGGTTGTTATCCAAAGCGATGCACATGACGTCGATAATATCGTCAATAATATAACCGACATCTAAAGAAACAAAAGGTTCATAGTTCATGAAACTCAACACAAAATGGACCATGATAGTGGTCGCAGTTGAGATCCAGGACCAATTAATAAAGCTCCGGATACTTTTACTGAAGTTAATGCTCTTATGTACTGCTTGGATCTTCAAAATAAGTAAGACGTTGTACTCTTTATGCACAATGTTCAGAATAAACATCAACCAGAACGCAAATAAAGTAATTACGATATGAATAATAAAAGAAGGTGAGTAGAGATCGTACTTGAATTGCTTCTTATTCACCTTAATATCGTAAATGGTAAAAATTCTGTATAGGAACAACACATTTATGAAAATCAATAAACAAAACGCAAACACACAATATTTAAGACCACTAGGATAAATATGCCCATTTCTTATACAATATTTTGAAGTGAAAAAAAGATTAAGAGGAAAATTAAAAGAAAACGCTATTCTTTCTATATCTTTTTCCAGACGATTATTGAATATCACATATCGTGATCCGGACATTGTGACAAGTGTTAACAACAGTACTTTATCGCTTTCAAAGTAATTTTTTATAATTATTTTTATGAGGCAAGTAATGACACAAATTGACAGAGGAATAAAACTGTATTGACATGATATTTTTATTCTGGTCATGTCATTACTATACGGGACAAGGCAAATACCTATATAAGTGATACTCGACATTATTAAAAAAAGTAATTTTAATAACTACAAATCCTACTGAGGTACATTTAGAAGTAAAAATTATTAAAATTTGGAATGAATGGCATGAAAACCAAAACTTTTATTGCAGTCGGGTGACAGTTAAGTGGAACATTTATTAATAAGTCCCCAGACTTCGATAAAAATGTTAGTTTCCAGTATTTAAATTTTACACAATCACGGTTTAATTGCCACACACTAGGAATTTCTCCTGTATCGTGGGTGCGTTCACATACAATTAACCTGACATACACAAACACACCCAGACCCGAAACAACTATCTGTAGGCCATACAAATATTTGTTCCGTGCGGGGATCGAACCCACGATACGCAGCGCACCAGTCCAATCTCTCGGCCACTACGCCAACCGTGCCGTCACATTGATTAATATAAATTATTGTTTCACTTAGGACAAAAATAATTGAACATATATAATATGTTGATTTAACACAGCACAACAAAGTAGCATGCAAATTATTGGTGGCCGCTAAAAAAAAACGACGCCACTAGTCTATACAAAGTTACTCAAACCCCTTTATTCGTAAATACAATAAAAAAGTGATCGTGAAAACAGTTTTGATTTATGGCAGTAAACTTTTGACTGGTATAAAGTCATCTGCCTAGACTTTTCCCAACTATGTTGGGGTCGGCTTCCAGTCTAACCGGATGCAGCTGAGTACCAGTATTTTACATGGAGCGACTGCCTATCTGACCTCCACAACCCAGTTAATACTAGGTAATACGATACTCTTTGGTAAGACTGGATGTCAGAATTTCAGGTCACTGACTACCTGTAACGACTGCCAAAGATCTATATATGGCAGCCGGGACCAACAGCTTAACGTGCTTTCCGAGGCACGGAGGAAACTCGGTATGTCGGGTGGTCACCCATCCACAGACCGACCTAGGCAAGCACAGCTTAACCTAAAGATCGACCTGAGTGGCAGTTCTTATTAAGCCACTGGTATAAAGTATTGTATCGAATATAAGAAGAAGTATTTGAAATTCTATGTATGTGACCCAGTTGAGAAAGGTCAAATAGCCAAAGTATATAAGGTCTCATAGCATGTATTTCCTCCTAACCCATCTTCAATTTCCCATTGTGGATGTCATCCATTGCTTTAAATCAGCAGAAATCAAGGTCAAAAACAGGCGGTTATGAAATATAAAAGACATGAAAAGACTGTGCAAGAACGTACTGCTCTTGCATCGAGCATCGTTCAGCAAGTCACGCGTACTTTACTTGTTCTACGAAAACGCTGCGTTACCTACAATTAAGTATGATGAGTCTTCTTACCAACTACATTGTTGTGTTGCTTCAGTTTGCGTTTTTGTGATGAATGTATTAAATTAATGTACACTTGGGCTAGCATTTTTATTATTTTCTAATTTTTCAGCACATGTTAAGGCTCCTCTCTCGAAAAAGCTTAAATACACCGTGCAGATGAAGCAGTTTTTCACCGGCACTTACAGAGAAATTACATCTGAGAAAAATTGTTAGTAATCTACATGATATGGCACGTAATTTGGTTTAGCCATAATTTTTGTATCGGTATCACATAATAAGAAAAAAAATCCACAAAATCACCTCCAAATCGTTGAATGGAACCATTTTACTCCTTCATTTTTTAACAAAATAAAAAAAAAAATATCTACTGCTTTGAAATACAAAGGAAAATAATTTGGTTTTGTTACTTTTTAAAAATATGTATTATTTTAATTATAATAAATGAAAAATGCGTCCGTTTAAAGTCCGTATCTACGACCGAGAGGGGTAGTTTGTATGCACAAGGTCATTGGCGTGAATACAAGCCTTAACCAATGAGTTCATGCCTAGACATTTGGCTAACTTTATCGAAAAACTTTGTTTTCTTCTTCCACTTATCGTGTGGCAGTAAGTATTCTTTCGGTTTCGTCGACGCTCTTGGCGATTAGGTAAGCAGAACAATCTCGTGCGCTAAGGTTTTTGTCATGTAAGATACTATTAGACGAGCGCAATAAGAAAGAGTGAAAGAACAAAAACAAACAAAGAAAATAAGCAAAAGAAAGATAGTTGTGTTTATAAGGCATTAAAAACCAAAATTTGATGGAATAATTTAATTTATTTTTCTTACTCTTTTTTCTTTGATTTATATCGCAATTTTTTATTAATAATTTTTAAGAAAGTAAATAAATAAAAGATAGATTTATTTAATACCAAAAAACTAATTATTGTACCTATAGAAAACGAATGAATAAATGACTTTTTTTTTGGACGGTAGGAAATCATCAAATGACTCCTCCGGCTCTAGGCAGAGTGGCGGGGAGTGTCAGACATCTACTGACTAAAATCCACCCATGTTCCTTCTTAGCCCTTTGTGTCGAGGCCGCGGTATCTTTTTCGAACAACCCGCAGCCATGAAAAAATTACTTATGACTTAACATAAAAAACAGAACGGACTAACGGTAGAAGCACCTGTGAAGCTTCTCGCCTTGACATACGTATTTGGTACAAAATCAAAATATTTATTTCAAGTAAGCCAGTTACAGGCACTTTTGAATAGTCGAACAGATACTAAATAAACTAATCAACTAAGCTACAGTCTCACTCACAAGGCATAATAACTGTGAGTGTACTGTAGTTGCCCATTCCAAAGTGTTGGTCTCATGATAAGAACGGCAAGAAACTCCATGGACACTCTTTTAAATCATAATATTGTTACAAAACTTTGGTTACATCATTCATGTTCAGATGGTAAAGAAAGGGTCCAATATTGAGCCTTGCGGAACCCCCGTTTTTACTTTTAATCGCTGTGAATTAACACCATTTATTTGAACATGCTGTTGCCTTTCTCTCAAATAAGATTTTACTAAATTAAGTGCAAGTTTACCTAGTCCGTAATGCTCAAGTTTCAAATGCAATGTGTCGTGATTGGCGCAACGTGTACCACAGCGATGTCCTTGTTATCTTAAGCCATGGAAATCAAGTCCACTGCAAACAGATCTCCTGGCATATCGACAATGTTAGACGCAGAAATATTTACTGTTGAGAGTAGATATTGTAGGGAACATTTAGGTAGCATTTACTTTTGTCTCTTACTTCTCTTTTACTGTGCTTATTTGCTAATTCGTTCCAATCAATTTAAGTGGAAAATTCTTTATTGCTTTCTTGTGTAGGTATTATAGTAATGAGTTTGTCGTTAGGTGTTAAATAAATTCATTATCGAATGTTGTATCACATGTTCGCTAGGACGGTTCTGTGTATACTATAGTCTCTTTAAAAATGAACAAACTTTATAGTTTCAGACGAGATTATCCTGTAAATATTGTGTTAAATGAAATTGTAGACGAAAATGTGCAGTCAATACTTCTGCCCTTAAATCTGATGCAATATGTGTCCTTTTGTCCAAAATATCGCATTAAAAATAATTTAATAACTCCAAACGGTTTCATCTCTAATTTTGTTTCGATGATTGGAACTTTAGTATTCTTATTTTCAAACATTTACAAGGCCTATTCGCATATCTTTTACAACAATATAGACATTACTTTTTTTTATTTTTGTTTTTATTTCGACTGCACCTTTTATTGTTGCGGATGCATTATAAATTTCGTCGTTGGGATCATTTATACCAGAAAAGCTATCAAGTTTGTCCAAACTTTTCAAAAAGTGCACAGTTTTTTAAACTGTGATTCCACGTCCAAAAATTTTACCTTTTGGAGCTGGATATTTATCACTGCGTCTATATGTGGTCACATCGCTGTTGTAACTCCTGTTTGGATTTTGATGGGAACACCATTCATTTATATTTACGTTTACTGCTTGCAGATTGTCTATGATTTTAATATAGTTTATGCCACTCGCGTATTAAAATTGTTGGAAAACAAATTTGACGAGTGGAATTTTCAAGCTGTGAACGTTCATAAAATAGAAGACACACATAAAAAACATTTTTGCAAAAAAATGTTCAAGGCTTACGTTGGCATAACAGAATGTTATAACATCTACAAAGCTTGTTTTCAGCAATTCGTAAGTGCCTTTCTTTTTTAAGTAAATTTACATACCTTTTTTCTTTTTTTTTGGCGGGTGAAAAATCATCAAATAATCTCGCTCTTGGGCAGAGCGAAAGGGATTGTCAGACTTCTACTGACTAAAAACCACCCATGTTCCTTCTTAGCCCTTCATTTCGAGGCCGCGGTATCTCTTGCGAACAACCCGCAGCCCCGACGGGAAATTTACATCCCTTGATTTTGTTTATGACGAACAGTGGGCATCGCAGAATCACAGAGGTGACTGAAAGATTACTTTATTGAACTGTATCTATAACTGGATCCAATAGTCACATTCTAGACCAAACAGAACAAAGAAGTTGGAAGAAACTATAAAGTGCCTGGACAAGCTATTGGACCATTAGAATTCTGACAAAAGCCAACCTTTCTCTCCCACATAAAGACTCCTGTGCTATTCTTTTATGTATAATTCTTCTGTAGTCAATCGTAATATTAAGTTCTGTAGTCAATCGTAATATTAAGTTACACCTTTCTATTGTATCGAGTCTGGTTCTTCTAACCAAACAGACAGATGTGTTGCTGGGGAGTTTGTTCCGCCACTTCTTCTTTCCAGCAAAAAACACTAGGAAGTGTCGAGGGGTGGGCGTTTTGGGGGACTGTCACTTGTAAATGAGTAAAGTAAAGTAAATTTTGACGTTCGAAAAGTGCTGATTATCAGCCTAATTTGAATAAATGACTTTTGATTTTGATTCTTTCCTTTCTTAAGAATGATGCTAAATTGTTCTAATTGTTTTAGATACTCTATTATATCATAGAAATATTTAGTCACTGTCTGGTGTACGTTCAAGTGACCATTGAGATGGTGAAAAATTCATCAATAAATGATAACGTTATGGTTAGTATTTCAGCACCTTTTTAATATCAATATCCATGGCATCAATAGATCTGCTAGCTTATAAAATCTGACCGAGTAATATCTATTTATTTCAGTTTTGTTCGTGAATACCAGTAAATAGCTCATGAATATCTTTCTAAACGTTCGTTTTGAATCAGTGTTTCAATCATCATATTTATTTTGTTTCAGGATGGAATATTTATTCAAGAACTGTCATTATTAATATGGTTAATGAAAGATTTGATGTGGCTTACGATGCTATGCAGGCAGTGCGAGAAATTCTACCTTTCTGTTAAAAGTGTACAAGATTGTTGCGCAATAATAATGAATTCAAACTGTTTAGGTAATCCATTAAATACTAGCTAATGCCCGCGGGTTCTTCCGCGTGGGTCATTTCCATACCCACATCACTTTTGTGCCCGTGTCTCATTTTATTTGGGGTTAGCGCAACACGTTTTCTTCTTCCACCCTCCCCTGTCAGACATCATGGAGTCATTTATTCCTTCCTCTTTCATAATCATTCCTTACATAATCCTTCCATTTTTTTTTGGGTTTCCTCTCCCTTTTCATCCGTCAACATTAATATCCATCACTTTTTTTAGTGACACGCGATTTATCGTTTCCCTGCCATTTTTCATATTTTCTCTTTTTAGTCTCTTCAGTCGATCGTTACATCGATCACTTTCATTTTTAGGGTTCCGTAGTCAACTAGGAACCCTTATAGTTTCGCCATGTCTGTCTGTCTGTCCGTCCTCGCTTAATCTCTGTGACCGTTAGCACTAGAAAGCTGAAATTTGGGACCAATATGTGTATCAATCACGCCGACAAAGTGCTAAAATAAAAATTGGAAAAAAATGTTTTATTAGGGTAGCCCCCCTATATGTAAAGTGGGAAGTGTTTTTTTTTTTAATTTTAACCCTAATGTGTGATATATTGTTGGAAAGGTATTTAAAAATGAATAGGGGTTTACTAAAATCATTTTTTGATAATGTCAATAATTTCGGAAATAATCGCTCCAAAAGTAAAAAACAAAGCGTCCCCCCCCCTCTAACTTTTGAACCATAAGTTTAGAAAATACGAAAAAAATCTGAAAAGTAGAACTTTATAAGGACTTTCTAGGAAAATTATTTTGAACTTGGATGGAAACAACAGATGGAAACTGCAGTTAACCAATATAATTTGGTCCCTGAATCGTATGAGCGCCTATACAATCCAGAGGTCAAGTTTCATTTGCCCGTATTTTTTTTTTAACTTCGTTTACATAATATTTTATTATCTACGGAACCCTACACTGAGCGTGGCCCGACACGCTCTTGGCCGGTTTTCATATTATTTCTTATATTTTGAAAAACAAAATACCTCCGTATGGGAGGTATTTTGTTTTTCAATAAGTTAGATTTATAGAAGTAAATTGTTGATTGGTATAAAGTATTATGCGGATGGCCGAAGTATGTGAGGTCTACCGTACCATTAGCATGAGTTTCCCTTCTAACCCGTCTTTAATTTTCCATTATGGATAATATCACCCATCGCTTTACATCATGCGAAAACATGGCTCAAGGCTGTCATAATTTGAGCATTATCGTAATTAAGAAACTTTCCGTTATGTGATGTTAACCCATAACAATTATTATTGTAAAATCGCAGATGATGCGAAAAGACTGTGCAAGAACGTACTGCGCTTGCATCGAGCATCGTTCAGCAAGTTACGTGTGTGTGACCTGTTCTACGTAGACGCTGTGTTACAATTAAGTATGATGAGTCTTCTTACCAACTACATTATTGTGTTGCTCCAGTTTGCATTTTTGTGATGTAGTATTAAATTATTGTGCACTGCGAGTAGCATTTTTATTGTTTTTCTCATTTTATCAGCACATGTGAATCATGAGTTCATGCCTAGATAATCGATTAACGCTATTGAAAAACTTTGTATTTCTTAAACGTTTTCAGAGAACTATCTGTTGAATGTATTATTGAAATAGCCTGTATAGAATTGCGCGCAGCGTTTTCTGTGCCTTCGTAACAAATATACTGCGATCGCCAACCCACCTGCCAAGCGTGGCGATTATGGCAAATAACCCCCTTCTGGGGGAGGGCTATGTCCAGCAGTGGACGTCTTATGGCTGAAATGATGTATAGAATTGGAGCAGTTCATTATATTAAGTGTATATTGGCTACCCGCGGGATTGTATGACTGCTTTCAAAAGGTAATGTATGAAGTTTTACACAAGATTTGTAACACAAATAAATCCATGATCACTTGCGGTGATTTAATATAAATTTATTAGAAAAGTCTAGTTTGTACAGTAAAATTATAAGTTTGTTTTAGTCCTACAATCTCGTAAACCTATATTTGGAGCCCACAAGAATAACGCCTACTTGTGCCACTTGTCTTGACAATATTTATACTGATGTTATTCTAATTCATGAAGAAATCATAAATGCTCTAGACTCTGATCATTGCGGACAAAATGATCACATCATGATCATATCAATGATATCGGTGACTGTTTCCGCTACACTGAATTTCTATTGTACGCCGATGATCTGAAGGTCTACAAGTGCATCAAAACTGTCGACGATTGCATTTTAGTTCAATATGACAATACTCAATACTCAATTCTTTATTGCATTCCACAATGTAGGCTTAGGTGGTAAACATTTTTCAAAAGAAACAATCATGGACCCTGTCGGGCACAGCAAAAGAAATATATGTGACACAGTATGCACAAAAATGTGTTTAAATCTAAGAGCGCTAATAATTTAAAGTAATAATAAAATTCAAAAAATTAAATATAAGGATGAAAATCAAAATTTAAAGATAAAAAATAATATGAATAAGTAAAGTGAAAAATTAATGTAAAAATAGAAAACAAAATCAGAAATTAGACTCGAAACTTTTTTGTTATTTTTAAAATAGACATTTGAGCTAACAAACCTAAGTACCAATTGAAAATAATAATACAATACAATACAAAATCAAAATTTATGGAGAAAATGAAAATTTTAAATAAATAACAATAGGTAATTAGATACAACACATTTTTGATTATTTTATAAGTTTTAAAGGTTTATCATTTAAGTATTCGTTGACACTGTAATAACATTTGCTTAATAATAGGTTTTTTAATTTTTTCGTGAATAGATGGAGTTTTTTTTCTTCTCTTATTGATTTAGGTAGTTCAATATGACCTTGATGACTTACAGGCTACTGCTACAGTAACATATTAAAACTAAGTTTACCAAAGTGCAAACTACCTACATACATATTCTAAAAATAAGCATAATATTATTAAGTTCGTCTACAGCCTTTGTGCGTGCCTCTACCTCAACTGAATTTTATTCGCGACCTGGAGGAATTTTATTCCGTTTTGTACCAAATCATAACCATTTGACAGATAATCGATGGACACTATGATAGCCACTGAAATTTAAAAAGATACACAATTGCCCTGCTGGGCGTTATACTTGACTCTAAACTATGCCTAGACTAGCACATGAATAAAATTGTCAGCAAAGATTTCCAGTTATTTGGTTTTATCTTGCGGTCCACCCTTTTTTTTTTGGCCGGTGGTAAATCATCAAATAACCCCTCCCGCTGTTGGGCAGAGCAAAAGGGAGTGTCAGACTTCTACTGACTAAAAACCACTCATGTTCCTTCTTAGCCCTTCATGTCTAGGCCGCGGTATCTCTTGCGAACAACCCGCAGCCCCGACGGGCGTCGGCCCTTGCAGGCCCCTTCCGTGTTGCTGACATCTCTTTGAGGCGCGCGTGGAACACGAACGCGCCGTCGACACGGCCTGTCATCGTCATAAGACGGACGGACGGCAAGCTAGCCCATCACTCACCGTCCACAGGCCAGCATCTACGGCGGCCGAAAGCCATCTCGTGGCCCCCGACGCCCGGAGCGCCTCCCGCGGCGGCTGGGACGAGAGGTTATCTCCCTCTCACGTTCCGCCACCTCCTTCACTAGCATCACTGCTTCGCAGAAGGAGGCGACGGCGTCCCATTCCTCCTCGCCGCGGACCATGGCTTGCACCAGGGCCGGACGCGAGAGGTCGCCGCCGCCGATCGCCGCTACGAGAACAAAGCTGCTACCCCTTAGCTCTCGAAGGAATTACCTGGAAGTCACAGTACTATTTAAAATTAAATTAATTGAAGTTTAATATTCGTGATTGCTTTTATACTAGCTGACCCACGCAACTTCATCTGCGTCACTTAATATAGCTTATAACCTTTCTCGATAAATCGACTATCCAAAATATTATTAAAAGTTAAATCGTACTCATAACAAACAAAATTCTCACCTATAATATCCTCTTTTAGTTTAGATTGGCTTCGATTATATTATTAAAGTGACAATTGCTTTAGCTATCTCTTACTGTTAGATATACAGTAACACCTGGTACTTGTAAACATTACGGTGCAGTAAATATTTTGAATTTGAAATTCTTCGAAGACCCCGGAGACCAGAATCCCCACTAACCTACCGCACCAGACCGAATGACTGCCGCGCGCGTAATTATTTTGTCGCGTGGATATTTTTACATTGCGATATCTTCTAAGATATTTTATACTTTTTTTAGAACTTTTAAAGAGCAACAATTCTTTTATACATCATATTTGTGTAATTTAAACCGTTTAAGCAGCGCACGCAACGGAAGCTCTCAAAAAGGAATATCTTTTCCCGTTTTTGCAACATTTTTCATTTATGATCCGCTCCTTTTGATCGCAGCGTGATGTTATATAGCCTAAAGTCTTCCTCGATAAATGGACTATTCAACACAAAAATAATTATTCTATTCCAACCAGTAGTTATTGAGTTTACCGCGTTCAAACAAACAAATAAACAAACAAACTCTTTAGCTTTATAATATTAGTATAGATTATGTAGGTGTTATAATAATGAATTTGTCGTTAGTTGTTCAATACGTTTATATCGATTTTGATATCACTTGCTCGCTCGGATAGTTCTGTGTATAGTATCTTTAAAAATGAACGAACTTTATAGTTTCAGACGAGATTATCCTGTAAATATTGTGTTAAATGAAATTGTAGACGAAGATGTGCAGTCAATACTTCTGCCCTTAAATCTGATGCAATATGTGTCCTTTTGTCCAAAATACCGTATCAAAAATAATTTAATAACTCCAAATAGTTTCATTTCTAATTTTGTTTCGATGATTGGAACTTTAGTATTCTTATTTTCAAACATTTACAACAGCTATTTGCAAATACTTAACATCAGCTATACTAAAGCAATGATTTTTATTTATGTTAGTTTTTATTTCGACTGCGCCTTTTATTGTTCCGGTAACATTATGAATTTCGTGGTTGGGATCAGTTATACCAGAAAAACTGTCCAGTTAGTCCAAACTTATCAGAAAGTGCACAGATTTTTAAACTGTGATTCCAGTCACAGAAAATTAACCTATTGGAACTGGATTATTGTTATCGCGTCTATATGTGGTTATATCGGTATTATCACTCCTATTTGCATTTTGTTAGGAACCCCTTTCCTTAAATTCTACGTTTACTGCTTAGGGATGTTTTATGATTTTAATATAGTTTATGCCATCCGCGTATTAAAATTGTTGGAAAACAATATTTTTCAATGGAATTTTCAAGCTTTAAACATACATAAAATAGAAGACACGCTTAAAACACATTTTTGCAAAAAAATGTTCAAGGCTTACGTTGACATAATCAAATGTTATGACATCTACAAAGTTTGTTTTCAGCAATTCGTAAGTGTATTTTTAAATAAATTGACAACCTTTGATTTTTTTTAATTTATCAATCTTGACAAACAGCTTGCGTCGCAGAAACACTTAACCGGGTCAGAAGGTTGACTACATTGAGCAGTATCTCTAACTTGATCCAATAATCACATTCCAAGCCAAACAGAACAGGCCACGTCTCAATAGTGGTGATAAGTCCCCTCTTTGAGCAGTGCTGGGGCGGCTTCACCTTCCGCCTGACGCAATTCCTCACCGGTCACGGTTAATTCTGGTGGTACCTGCGCCGAATCGGGTGAGGGGTAATGCCCAGGTGTTACCATTGCGAGGATCGCCCAGATGATCCACGACACCCTCACCTTCCACCTGAGGCAATTCCTCACCAGCAAGGTTGTTTCGAAAACGCCCCGGTGTTACCATTGTGACGATCGCCCAGGAACAGGTCTTGAGGCATGCTGCGCTTCGGTGGAACACCGCTGTGTCCTCGTAGCGGACATTGGCGGCGGCGACCTCTCGCGTCCGGCCCCGGTTCAATTCATGATCCAGAGCGAGAGGAAATGGGAAGCTGTCACCTCCTTCTGGGAAGCAGTCAAGCTAGCGAAGGAGGTGGTGGAACGTAAGAAAGAGAGGAGAACTTCACGTCCCAATCGCTGCGGGAGATGCCCCGGGTGTTGGGATCCACGTGGTGTCTCCGGCCACTGTAGGGGCAGGCCTGCGTGAACAGTGGCTAGCTCACCACCCGCGCTCGTCCGTTTTATGACGACATGCTGCGTCGACGGCGCGTTCGTGTTCCACGCGACATATCGCTGCCCAGTAACACAATGTGCTAAGAAGGAACATGGGTGGGTTTTTCTATCATTTAAAGGATTGATACCATAATGTTGGCATTTTTCAGATTCTCTATTATATCATAGAAATTTTTAGTCACTGTCTGGTTTACGTTCAAGTGGTCATCGAGATGGTGAAAAATCCGACAATAGTTTCTGACATCACGGTGAGTATTTCAGTATCTTGTTTTACGATTGATATCCATAGCATCAAACAGATCGGGCTAGTTTACGAAATCTGACGTTTATTATTATCCATTTAGTTCAGATTTGTTCGTGTTAACAGTAAATAGTGCAATGTTTTGAATAAATTTATTCATTGTTTCAGAATGCAACATTTATTGGGACACTGTCGGTAGTATTTTGGTTGATTAAAGATTTATTGTGGCTAACGGTTTTAAGCAGGCAATGCGAGAAATTCTACCTTTCTATTGAAAGCGTACAAGATTGTTGCGCAATAATATTGAATTCAAACAGTTCAGGTAATTTATTATGTATTATGCTTTAGCTCACTAATGAGGATTGGATTAATATACATTAATAAACGTTTCCTTATAATTTTCCAATATTTCTTTAAATTACGTTAACCTGTAATAATATTGTGTAACCGCAGACGATGCGAAAAGACTGTGCAAGAACATACTGCGTTTACATCGAGCATCGTTCAGCAAAATACGTGTGTGTGACCTGTTCTATGCAGACGCTGGGTTACAATTAAGTATCATGAGTCTTCTTACCAACTACATAGTTGTGTTGCTTCAGTTCGCATTTTTGTGATGTAGGTATCTATTAAATCAATGTATACTGTGGCAAGTATTTTCAATATTTTCTCATTCCTACAGCAAATGTGAACCAATGACCTCATGCTTAGGTATTTTTCTATCGCTTTCGAAAAACTTTGTATTTCTACAATATTCTAATAAAATAAAAGTTATTGGTTGTTATTGTCAATTCAATACTTATCACAAATTAAATTGAATTGTCATAGATTATCGGAAAGTTTTTAATCATCTATAACGCTGATGGATGGAAATTATAAATACTTTTAAATATTGGTTTTAATTTCCGATGTAGTAGGTATTACAGTAATGAATTTTATGGACGTGGTTTATTTCATTTAACATCGATTATTGTATCACTTGTTAAGTAGGAAGGAGTCAAGAGTCTCTTTAAAAATGAACAGACTCTTTAGAATCAGACGTAATCATCCTGTAAATATTTTGTTAAATGAAATTGTAGACAAAGATGTGCAGTCAATATTTTTGCCTTTAAATCTGATGCAATACATTTCGTTTTGTCCAAAATATCACATCGAAAATAATTTCATAACTCCTAATAGTTTTATGTCTAATTTTGTTTCGATGATAGGAACTTTAGTATTTATATGTTCACACATATACCGAAACTATTTGCTATCACTTTATAAAAATATTCCTGGATTCACATTTTTTATGTATATTACAGCTTTTTTTGACTGCGTCTTCTATAGTGGCGGAACCTTTATGAACTTTGTGATTGGTATCATTCAAACCAGAAATGCTGTTGAGTTTGTTCTCATTTACCAAAAAGTGCACAGATTTTTAAATTCCAAAAGCAGTACTAGACTCTTCACTATTTGGAATTGGGTTCTCGTTATAGGGTATACATCCCTGTATGTCGTTGTTACCACTAATATTTGCACTCCCATACAAGTACCTTTCTTTTATATCTTTGCTGGCTACGTGGTAATTATTTTCGACTTTAATATACTTTATGTATTTAGCGGTTGGCCTTAATTTTCTTGTGTAAAGCATATAGGACGGTTAGTACTGAAGCCTTACCGGTACTGGCAGGGGTACTTCCAGTCGATCTTGAAGTGCAACGTCGTGCTTCAATGTACTACTGCGCACGAGAGACCGCAGACGCAGACTTTTTAACGCAACGCGACCGTGCTAAAATAGCTAGATTACTTAAGCCACAGGCTGACGTCTGGGAGGAACTTTTGTCCGAATGGCAATGTAGGTGGGATAATTCCATCAAAGGCCGACACCTCCATCAGTTCTTTCCATCCGTTCGTGAGCGGCTGGCCAGGACATGGCTGGAGGTGGATCACTGTGTTGCCCAATTTCTCACAGGTCATGGTAACTTTAAGAGTAAATTGTTTTCCTTCAAGCTTGTTGACTCACCTTTTTGTCAATGTTCTACATCTGACTGCGAATTTGAACAATCTGCACATCACATTTTATGGGAGTGTAGTCTTTGGCAGAATGAACGTAATATTATGTTAAATAGTGTACGGGTTACATCCGGAGTTATTTACTATACGGACCTTGTAGAAACTAGAACAAATTTCCGTGCGTTCAAGCATTTTTGTCATACCTATTATTGGAATCAAATATAACAGCTCACAACTTAGGACCCAGTAATATTAATGACAATAATATCCGTGGTGCTAGGCAACTGGGCCTATCCCAGTTGTATACGTCCCTGTATGCCTATTGGCCTTGTTCTGTTCTGTCTCCTGCTGATATGGAGGGAAGTGGAAATTATGTTTTTCCTACTCCTCCGCTATTCTTTTCTGATTAATTTCGTTGCGGGATCCAAGACAGTTAAATCGTTTCCCTGGGACTTCGTCGAGCTTCATTGTCTCGGCGCTTTTCTTGTGGTCGCCACTGTTGATCCTGGCTAACAGGAGTTACAGTGGTTTGGGAATAGTGTGGCGGGCTTGTCCCAAAAAAAAAAAAAAAAAAAAAAAAAAAAAAATACTTTATGTAATTCGCATTTTCAAACTACTGGAAGATAAATTTGTTCAGTGGAATACCCAAGTTTTAAAAACTCATGAAATAGAAAACACACACGAAATATATTATTATAAAAATATGTTTAAGGCCTACTTTGGGATATTGGAGTGTTATGGCATACACCGAGTTTGTTTTCAGCAATTCGTAAGTATCTTACTTTCAACTTGATTCTTGGTTATACGAGGACCACGTCTCCACGAATTCCTGGTCTACGATTTACGGATTTAACTTTTTCCTGAAGCGTGTGTTAAGTCGCGTTTTTATTTATTCCTTGATTGTGAACCATCTCCTAATATTCTCATGTTTCAGATACTCTATTACATTCTAGAAATATTTTTTCACTCTTTGGTTTACATTCAAGTCATCATTGAAGTGGCGAAACATCCAGTGGTCAAAAACAACGTCTTGGTGAGTCATCATCTTCCTGCCCTTCTTCCATTCTGTTCGGGGTCGGCGCAACAGGTTGTCTTTTTCTATTCTCCCCTGTCATACGTCACGGTATCATTCACTCCTTTCTCTTTTATATTATTATCATACCTCACACAATCCATCCATGTTTTCTTTGGCGGTCCTTTCACTCTTCATTCATCAACATTAATATCCATCACTTTTTTAGTCACATACGTTTCATCCCTTCTCATTACATATCTATGCCAAAATAGATGACTTCCTTTCAATTTTTTTATTTTTCATAGTTCCTGTAATAATATAATTATTAATCTATTCGTGTCACTCCACACATTCATCTCAACATTATCATCTCCGCTATATGCAATAATAATTGCTTTTCTCAATCTTTTTCACACCCCAGCATTCTGATACCTCATATTCTGATACTATAATTTTAGGATGTTTAAATTTTAATTCTCTTCGAGTTAGGTGGTCTATTGACCAAATAACAACAGCATATAAAATTATACATGGTCATACCGACGCCTCAGATTTACATGCGGCGCTGTGTCAATTATTTGTTCCAAATAATTATAATCGCTCTAGAAAGCATAAATTGTTTAATGTCCCATTTTGTCGAACTGTAGCTCGGTCCACCTCCCCTATACCGCGTATGCTAACGATGCTCAACGCGCTCGTGGAGACCAACCGTGGATTGGATTTGTTTGCTAATGAATGGAAGACGATACTGTTAGAATGTTTGTAGTTCTGCGAGAAGACCGAGTAAAAGGATTACTTAATTTAGTGTAAATGGCTTAAGCTGTACTAAATGTAATAATGAATAAATAAATAAATTGTTTTATGGGTTTTATGAATAATGTCTATCATCTTTGAGGCAAGACGATCGCATGTTTAGTAATTATTCCCTTTTTGTTCATCATTGAATCAAAATTATTAACACGACTAACTGATGCCCGCGGCTTCACCCGCGTGGATGTCGGTTATCGCGACCAGAAGTAATCACAAAATTATACTAAAACCTTCTTCGATAACTACTCTATCTATTGGTGACAGACAGACAGATGTGGCGGAGGACTTTGTTGTATAACAAAGCAACGGCGGCGTGTGTTGTATAGCGACAATATTTAGTTGATTCAATTTGATTTCAATAGTAAAAGCGGTTATTGTGAGTTATCCGTTGAAGATAAGCATTTGTTATCCAAGTTTTTTATAGATATTGATGTGTTCTTTACTATTGTAGTAATTTTTTTTGCGGTGTCACCCTGTTTTCGCAGCGCATGCGATGAAAGACGTTTTACGACATTTTTTTTTACACTGTGGGTTACATTAATCAAGTGTTCTTAATTTTTCTAAATTTCTTAATTCAATATTTGCACTAAACAAGTTTAGTGTATTTTCTAAGCATTTTCTATTTATACTTGAGAATAGAATAGAAATACATATAATCCCCAAAGGATTAGGCAGAGGTGTACCTGATAGTACATCCACAGATCGCCACAAGCTCTGTATATTAAGGCGCGAGCCTAGTGCTATCAATCGGGCTCAAATCCTGACTCCGTGGCTGCTTCTAAGAAATTCCTGATGGAAAAACCTAATAACACTTTTCTTGACTTTGAAATCGAGCCCAGAACCTCAGGCTCAGTAGTTGTGGTAGCGGTCGCTAGACCAACGAGGCAGGCTATGATAATTAATGATTTATTAGAGTGTAATTTAGGGTTAGGTAAATGTGTGTACAAAAAAAAAACCAAGATTAATTTTGATATTAATTCATTAAGATTCTAAATCTAAATGTTAATATTTAGTATCAAGTGCTACCAATGTAAATATTCGTATGCCGCGTCTAGCGGCGGATATGTCATGATCAATACCATTCTTCTGTAACAACCTTGTACCTACCATATCCTACGAATAAATGTCTTTGTCTTTGTCTTTGATGAGTAAATATCGTTTCTTTATGTTCATTTTTACGATTTGTTACAGATGGCAACATTTATAGCGACACTGTCTATCTCGTCTTGGTTGATAAAGTCTTTGACGTGGCTAACGATGTTGTGCACGCAGTGCGAGAAACTCTACCGTTCTGTTCAAAGTTCTCAAGATTGCTGCGCACTTATTTTGAATACAAATTGCTCGGGTAATTTGCTTATTTATATTTGCTGTGTTGTATAATTTGAAACATTAAACGAATTATCTTGGTACTCTTATCCAATATTGAAATTTAGGGTCTGTGCAATACATTTTTTCTTCTCGTTTAAAATGTTATTATTTTCCAATGTCTTAATACAATTTCATACATCGTTGATTTTTTCCGTTTTATTCGTGACATTTCTGTTTTTCACACTATTCACAACTGACATTTCTGTTTTTCATATTTTAATGACATGCTTTGCCCTACACTAGGAATTTATTCTATATCGTAGGTGCATTGACTAATATATTACTGCGTAAGGACTGGGCGGACGGCATGTTGAAATGACGCCTCAAACGTGGTCCCAATATGGTCTTTCCTAAGCCGAAGTGAACTAGTCCACGATCGGCTCTCTTCGGGTGCGGTCGTAAATTTTATTAAAAGCTTTATTTATGTTCTTTATACCTCGAAAATACCACGCCGCTTATACAAGGTTACATTAACGAGCAGACTACACCGATTCTCTGTATGGCGAAGGCGTCGAGCAAATGTTCGGACGACCGTATCTTTAGTTTTTATATCAATGCGTAGGTGCATTTAATATCATTTAAACTCCAATATACAAGCAACCACCCCGGAACAAATATCTGTAGTTCATACAGATATTTGTTCCGTGCGGGTTTCGGTACCCGCGGCGGGCAGCGCAGCATCCAATATTGCTCAGCCACTAATTTATTTTCAGATGATGCAAAACAACTGTGCAAGAACGTGCTGCGCTTACATCGAGCATCATTCAGCAAGATACGTGTGTGCGGCCTGTTCTACTTAGACGCTGCGTTACAATTAAGTCTGATGAGTCTTCTAACTAACTACACTGTTGTATTGCTACAGTTTGCAGTTTTGTAATATAGAATATTTTTTCTTATTCATCTAGTCGTGGCAGACCACTAAGCATGTACTTTTATTGGGTTTTCCCATCCGATTGTTTTTTTTTTTTAATCTTCTTTATTTAAGGGATTTTTGTGCACAATTGCGACGATGTCAATCCCATCGTGCTTTTACAAATATTTACTTACTTCCTAAACTTATATAACTTATAAAATACCCCAAACCATAATCTAATTTCTTATCTAATAAAAGTATATAATATTTTTGCTGCTTCAGATGTAGGCTTAGCTAAAATACCATGGAACATTCCTACATCCATAACCAACAATTTCATCGTGTTTATAACTAAATTTCTTTTATTACTATATCGGACACATTCCACCAACACATGATGCACATCCTCTATCTTGCCACACACCTCACAGTTTGGAGAGTCTGATTTTCGCATGAGATAAGCAAATTTGTTTAGTGGAATATGTCCTGAGCGCAAGCGATGCGCAGCAACAATTTGGCTTCGATTCAGTTTTGACCCGGTGAACCAAGGTATATGAGGAGGCTCACATTGTATACTTTTATACCAGATTCCTTTAGCTTTTGATCTTTCATTAAAATGTTCATTCCAAGATAGTTTATTTATTTTCCTATATTTACACAGCATTTCCGAATAGCTTGGTATTATATCCCGTGTTCTTGTGCCTGACATAATGGCATATTTGGCTAGTCTGTCAGCCTCCTCATTACCTCGAAGTCCAACATGAGATGGCACCCATTGAATAATTACTTTTTTACCTGTTTGGTTAAAAGACTGAATTTGTTCCAAAATTCTGTATGCTATAGCTAATCCCTTTGACCCATTATGAACACATTTAGAAATATGCTGTAAAGCGCTCTTACTATCGCTACATATCACCACTTTCATTGCAGTTAGTTCTAGCACATATTTCAAGGCCTCAGAAATGGCAAATAGTTCGGCAGTCATGATGGAAATGTGATTATTCATATTATAAGTTTTATGACATCCATTTGCTAAATCGAAAAAAGCTGCTCCCACTCCGTCTGATGTTTTGGACCCATCTGTGTATATAACATGCCAGCCAGCGTATCTTTCACATAATTCATTAAGGGCATTGTTCTTTAACAAATTAACATCATAATGTGATTTTGGAGCAGTGACACTATCTAGAATACATTTAATAACATCCTTAATATCTATATTAGACACCCATGTATCCAAAGCAAACATTAAAACTGGGTAGGAAGATGAAATCTCCTCAGCTGCTATGATACTATGTGAAGTCACGAGTAGAGGTTTCCTCTTCCTATTCCAGTACCTATTTTCTATCATACTACTAAGATCTGTAATCAACCTCGTTGAAATATCATTTGTCCTGGATTGTAGCTTTAAACAAAATTTTAGAGAAAGGAATTGTCTTCTAATTTGTAAAGGAGGTATACTTAACTCACTCTCCATTACGTGTATCGGTGTCGACTTAATAAAACCGCCGATTATTCTTAAAGCTTGATTTTGAATTTTTTCCAATTTATAAGTGTGACTAATTGCAGAGTTATCATACAAAAAACATCCGTAATCAATTTTACTCCTAATAAGGGCCATATACAGTCTACGTATAAATGTAGGGTGAACACCCCATGCCGATCCCGCCAGAACTTTGAGTAGCTGAATTTTCTTTTGTGAACTTTCATACACTTCGTTAATATGCTTTCCCCATCTTAAGCACTTGTCCAGCCACATTCCTAAATATTTTATATAGTCGACAACTTCTAAAGAATTATTGTTTACTTTAATGTCAACTAAGAGTCTTCTACGTCCTCTGGTAAATATACATAATTTTGATTTATTGTTCGACAATTCTAATCCTAAAACGTCTATTGACGCTACAAAATAATCTAGAGCTTGCTGCAAATTATCAACACTGTCTTGTATTTTAGAAGTATTACAGTATAAAATGAAATCATCAGCATATTGACTGACACAAACGTTATTAATATTTTGACAAATATTGGCCGTAATAATATTAAAGAGAAGGGGGGATAAAGGATCCCCCTGTGCAATTCCCTTACCAGTCCATCTTACATATTGTCTATTACTTTCGTCCGCTTTTATAGTGAGATGCCTTTCTTTTAAAAATTCCCAGATATAAGAACAAATATATTTCCCGACTTTCAAGTCATTCAGAATATGTACTACCCGGTCAATAAGAACGTTATTATAAGCTCCTTCCACATCCAAAAAAGCAGCTACAGTTGGACTATTTTCAGTAAAGCCAATTTGTATTTTAGTAACTAGGCGTGCCAGACTATCATGACATGAGTGATCTCTTCTAAAACCAGTAGTACTAGGAGATAGTATTTTATTATATTCTATAAACCATTCTAGCCGTTTCAGAATCATAGAGTGAAATATTTTACACAGACAAGATATCAATGCGATTGGACGAAGCTTACCATCGGCACTGCTGCTACTCTTTGGAATCGGTATTATGTAAATATCTCGCCATTGAGAGGGAACCGTTGATGTTTTAAAAATTAAATTATTTATTTGAAGTAAATATTTTTTTGCATTAATAGGTAAATTAAAAATCATTGAATATGTAATATTATCGATACCGGGAGATGTATCCTTAGTTTTAAAGCAAGATTCCAATTCCTGTTTCGAAAAATCACAATTTAGAGGTGATTCATTATCATTAAATAATGGTGTTGGAGTCATCACAAAGTCTGGCGCCAGTGAACTCAATAGTTCTTCTTTTTTTTCGTCCGATGAATAAGATCTCGTTTGTCCGAATCCCTTCATCCAGCGCATTTTTCTCCACATGGTAGTTGAAGTTGTAGTCTCATTAATACTGTCACAAAAATTATGGAAAGACTTAGACCTAGCTTGCCTTATAATGTTTTGACTTTCAGAAATTTTAATATTAAGTAAATCTAAATTTTGAGGTATAGGGTTTTTTCTAAAGTTTGTTAAAGCTAAACGACGCTCAGCTACCACTTTTGAAAGTTTTTGGTTCCAATATGGTTTTGGTATAAATTTACGAATTAGATTATTACACAATTTTATGAATGGAATTGTTTTATCAACAGCTTTATTAATTTGGGCAGTAAGATAGTCATACATGTATTGTACATTTTCTAATGGCGGTGGAACCTCTACAAAATAGCTAGAAATAAATTGACGATAACTAGTCCAATCTGCTTTTTTTAAATTTCGCTTTAAGGTAATATTACTTGCGTCGGGATATTTAAAGCACATTTTTATTATTAAATGGTCACTACCCAGGCATTTACTACTAACACTCCAAGAGCCATTAATAGATATATCTGTGGTACAGAAAGAAACATCAGGGGAAGTTTTTTGTAAAAAACCATTCACGAGCTTCATCCTGGTGGGATCACCATTATTTAATGAGATATAATTGTTATCAATTGCAGCTTCAAACAGTTGATTGCCCCTAGTATCATTTTTACTGGACCAGCAGGTGTGGTGGCCATTAAAATCGCCCGCAATAATAGTATTTTTTGGAAATCTTGAAAAAATATGCTCCCAGTCTAATTGAGAGGTTCTGACAGAGGACGGGCAGTATATCGAAATTATATTATGAATTAATTTACAATTAAGAATTTTAATGTGTACTACTTCTATACCTGAATTAGTCACACTTACAGGAACAATGAAGGTTTTTAACGATCTGTGTGAGATAATCGATACTCCTCCGTATGAGTCATCCCTGTCCTTTCTATATACATTATACCCACTTATATGTATGCGAGTATCTGCATCTAACCATGTTTCGCTTAAAATGGCTACATGAATATTTTCTCTATTTAGTAATAACTCTAAATCAATTAACTTTGGCTTCAGACTCTGAGCATTCCACTGATATATGTTGATATTAGTAGTTATGTTAACATTATCCATTTATGAATAAACCAAGAAGTTTACTTACAATATCCCAATCTTTAAAATACGAAACAACATACATCATAATTTCTTCTAATACTAATCTTATACTCTTCTTCACCTTTTGTTCTGATGAACAATCTGCCAACCATATTTCTTTAACCTTGTTGAAACACTTCTTCAATTTAGATATTATGTTCTCGTTTCTATAGGGACTTTCTTCTACTATTTCTGAATGGTTTTTCTCTTTCTGACTTTCTTCTACTTTTTGTTTTGTATTGCCCTTTGATTGCTCTTTTTTCTTCTCGTTCTGTTTTTTCTTTTTCTTCTTAATTGATTTTAAAGTAGTTATATTTTTGCTACCTTCTTCTTCGCTTTCACTGACTTCTTCCAGTGAACTACTTGAATCTATGCGGGTATTTACTGGAATAATTGATGGTTCTAGGGGTGTAAGGGCGTCCCTGTAGCTTCTCGTGTTTGAAGAAGAGGCAGAAGGAGGTAGTATTTCAACGTTGACAGGAGTAACTTCCTTACTTTTTTTAAATTGTGTCACATAGAAATCTAGCGCTATCTTGTAAGAACACTTGTCTTTACTCATTATTTCCCTTATTATTTTCTCTTTGAGATATACTGGACAATTTTTATTTAATGCCATGTGTGGGCCTTTGCAATTGATACATGAGAACTCCTCAGTTTCGCAATTATCATGTTTTTTGCCACACTTAGGGCACAATATTTTCTGGGTTGGACAAAAACGTTTCATGTGGCCATATTTCCAACATCCTGAACACTGTGTAACAGGGAACATATATGCTTCAACCTTAAAACGACACCCATATCCGTATATATATGAGGGTAATGTTGCTCCCTTAAAAGCGATGCGAATAGCTTCACTATTAATCCACTGCCCTTCTTCAGTTATTCTTTTCAGCCTTTTAACCGTGCAAATATCTACTTCACTTTCAAATATTTCAGCAAGTTCGTTCTCCTCTATTTCCAAGTCAATATTTTTCACAATGCCATAAATAATACTTAATTGGTCTGTTCTTTGACATCTAAATTCTAATTCTTTAAACTTCTGGCAATTAAGTATTTTATTTGTATCTTCAATATATTTTAGTATGATGAAGATTTTATAAGGACTTTTATATTTGATTTTAAGAATGTCGTTTATATTTTGAGACTTCAGTAATTTGGCCATACCAACCATTTTTGGAAGTACCGTCTTAGATGTGATACATACCTCAAAATATTTTTCTTGCTGCGTATTGTTATCACAACTACCCACATTATCCTTACAATTGTGATTTTGTGAATTACTACGTAATAATCTTTTCGCCTTTCTGGTTACGGTCGTAAAACCATCATCCTCTTCGATAATTTCTTCACTATCTTCTCTTACCCTTTTCTCAACATTTCTCTGATTTTCACGTTCAATATTCATCGTTCTTCTCTCAATAGTTGTTTCTTCACTTGTATTCTCCATCATCTCTTCATTTAAAGTACTTTCATCAGGTATATTAGACTCCATACTCAAAGATCTTACAAAACTATCCATTATCTGAATGATTGAGTAACATTAAGGTAATTTTATAAATAAGTTACGCGACAAAATGAGTAAGACGTCCGCACGTCTCAGTCGTCAACGCGGCACTATCCGATTGTTGTAGTAGCAACCATGGTGACTGAATTTAGGCTTGGTTGATAGTTTGAAAACGATTGTACACCTCTCTCTCGTCTTAAAGTGATTCTGAAATCCAGTTTGCAGAGTAAATCATTATAATTATTTTCTATAGTCGTTTATTTTCATACTTTTTTTCTTTCAATGATTATGGCCAACACCAAAGTGAATTAAAGTCACTAGGCATTTTCTGTCAGTCTACCATTTCTTATGCATTATGATCGCTAAATTCTTTAAAAAAAACTAGTCACTTTCATAAAACATAATAAAAAGGGGATAGAACCGATGTAGCATATACCTGCGCGCCATTTTGTTGTTTTTTCGAAATCGCGGCTCACGATTAAAGTGATATGTATGGATAGAGGACATCTAAACAAACAAAAAATGTCCAGTAACTCGGTACCCCAAAGTGTCACGTTGCTGAGATATTTGAAGGTAAAGATTGACAAACAACCTTCCATGAATACTTCCTCGGAACCACATTCAATCAATCAATCAATCATTTATTGTATATCACATGTGTTTTACAAGATCTTAATAATAACAATTTAGTTCACATGGACGCTGTCGGGCACAACAATTTTGTACAATAATATAGTAGCATTTAAAATAATTTACAATTAGAAGTTGTAAAATTAATGACTTCATTCAAATAAGCAAGCTATGTCCTAAGAAAATTGAAATAAAAAACAAGAAATAAGCAAAATAGAGAATAAAAAGCAAAAGTCGGCAAATAGAATAAAATTATGGTCAAATACATCATGTCATTAAAATAATAATCAAACTAAGTAGCCAAAATTACAATTATGGTAAAAATTTCAATAAAATGTCAAAAATAATAAAAAGTCAATAAATAAAAACCAAAATTCAATAAATAAGCCGTAAAAGTCAGTCCATTATGATGTCATTGTTAAACAAAATTATAGCCAAACACATCTTGTCATTGAAACAATAATCAAAATACAATCATGTCAAAGATAATGTAATACATTTATTAATGTCAATAGTTCTAAACCAAAATTCTAAATTCATTAAATAAGCAGTCAAAGTTAGTCCATTATGATGTCATCATTAAAAAATCATTCAGTGTATAATAACAATTGTCAATTAACAGTTTTCTGACTCGTTTTATAAATACGTTGTCATTTTCTTCCATTCTAATCGCATTAGGAATTTTATTATATTTTTTTATTGACGTGACGTAAGGGCTAGTACTGTGTAGTTTTAGTTTTGATTGGGGCAATACGAGAGGGTTTTCAAAACGTGATTCACGTGATCATTTCAACACTTCTTGGTTAATGTCGATCTCACTGGTGATTTGTATGTCCACGCGCGCAATTCGCTTGGAGGTTGCCAGTGATATAAGCATACAGGCATTTTTAGCTGCCTTTCGGCGATTTGTGTCGAGACGAGGACACTGTGCTAAGTTGTGGAGCGATAATGGCACTAATATTGTAGGTGCCTCTAGAGAATTACAGCAGTTGGCCTCCCGGCAACCAGCCATACCAGAACACCTGGAAGCAAACAATACTGAGTGGCATTTTATACCGCCTCATGCTCCCAATTTCGGTGGTCTTTGGGAAGCAGGTGTAAAATCCACCAAGTTTCACCTTAAAAGGGTAATCGGCGACTCTACACTTACGTACGAGGAAATGTCTACACTCCTCAACCAAGTGGAAGCATGTTTAAATTCGCGACCGATGAGCGTTATTAACGTTGCTGATCCTGGTGAACCCCTATCGTTAACCCCTGGACATTTTCTGATCGGTGAACTGATAGTTAATGTGCCAGATAAGAATTATGAAAGTTCAAACGTAAATTACTTGACTCGGTGGCAATTAGTTCAAAGAATGATGCAGTCTTTTTGGAAACGATGGTCCCACGAGTAGAGTAGAGAGTAGAGTTAGTAAATTAGGTGGTTATGTATAAATAAGAATGGCAAGTTACGATAATTGATGATCTTTGTTTGACGCTTTCTGTAAGATATTTAGTTGGCATTGTAAAGAAGACGAATTAGTTTATTAGAGGCTATCTCATTTTCCCGTGCTTAGTTTTTAAATTAGAAGTTTAATCACGTGGCCAATAAAAAAATCTGTGGCTCTATTTTAATCATAATGGCAAAATTGTAAAGTGACACCAATGATTTCCGAACTCCAATATCTCCGGAACTAGAAGGTTCCCAGTTAAAGTCCAGAATGTGGGCGCGTGGTTTGAGAAAGCGGGCCGCCCACTTCCTGAACGCGCCCCAAAAGGAGATGGCCGTGAGGTTAGTCCGTGGGTACCGCACGATCTCCCGCGAGGCGGCGAACCTCCTTGCCGGATTGCGTCATGGGATCTGGAGGCGATAGTCCTCGCGCGCCTGCATAAATGGCGCGTGGAGGCGCTGCACCGGGGGTCACTCCTTTGCCACGGCAAATTGCCGCTCAGCGGATAGACCTCCGGTGCGATCTCATGGCGTCATGAAGAGCGACTGTCACAACCCCGTGCAGGGCACGCTGCGATAGTGGCGGTAAGTCCCCTCTTTGAGGAGTGGCTGGAGAGGCACCACGGCGCCCTCACCTTCCGTCTTACGCAGTTACTCACCGGACACGGTTGTTTCGGGAGGTACCTGCACCGAATCAGGCGGGAGGCGCTCCGGGCGTCGGGGGCCACGTGATGGCTTCCAGCCACCGTAGACGCGGGCCTGTGGACGGTGAGTGATGGGCTAGCTCGCCGTCCGTCCGTCTTATGACAACGACAGGCTTTGTTGACGGCGCATTCGTGTTCCACGCGCGCCTCAAAGAGATGTCAGCAACACGGAAGGGGCCCGCAAGGACCGACGCCCGTTGGGGCTGCGGGTTGTTCGCAAGAGATACCGCGGCTTCGACATAAAGGGACCAGAAGGAACATAGGTGGTTTTTAGTCAGTAGAAGTCTGACACTCCCTTTCGCTCTGCCCAAGAGCGGATTTGATGATTTTCAACTCGCCAAAAAAAAAAAGGTCCAGAATAAAAAAAATATCGCAATGATTGGGAGAACAAGTGCCTTTCGACTTTGTAAAGGGTATTTATATACCATTTAAGGATATTTATAACTTTTTTTATAAAATATTCATAATAGCATGGATAACAGAAAACCAGTCATGGCGATGTTTATGGCCATGCACTGTTATCTAATCATAGATAACAGTACATAAACATCTGGCACTATAAAAGAAAAGCATGAAGAGGAGCATGCAAAAAATAACCTTATTCTTATTGTCAACTGGCAACATATAAAAGGCAAAGCTGACTGACTGAGGATCAACGTACAGGCCAAACCCTTCGGGATAAAAACTTAAAACTTCGCAAACGTATTCCTCTTATGACATAGGCATCCAGCAAGAATGGATTTTTCAAAATTCAACCCCCAAGGGGGTGAAACAAGGGATGAAAGTTTGTATCGAAAATCATAACTTTTGATATTTCCGACATCCACGCGGGTGAAGTTGCGGGCAAAAGCTAGCCTATCTATTTATAAGGCAAAGCTGACTGACTGAGGATCGACGCAAAGGTCAAACCGTTTTTTTTTTGGAGAGTTGGAAATCACCAAATGACTCTTCATCAAATGACTCCTATCCCTCCGGAGTCATTTGATGGTTTCCCACACCCCAAAAAAAAAGAGGTACAATCTTAAAATGTGGCACACGTATTCCTCTTGTGACGTAGATATCCACTAACAAACGATTTTTTTTCTTGTACTACATAATATTATCATCACATGGTGTGATGGTGTACCTACTGATACTCTGATTACTGATAGAGCTACGCTCAAAATTTAAAACTTAAAGCAATACAAGAATGACTGTATTATCTTGACACATTAATAATACAATCCATTAAGCCTCACTCACTCACATGAACGAGAGGCCAACGTACCGACAAAGAGAGTGGGTGTGGGTTAAAAGTACGGTGTGTATAATTTCGTACATTTATATGGACGGCGACGCAAGCTCAAAGTAATCGTTTTCTGAACGTTATCTTGTCATTAATATGATTGATTTGGCATTTACTTGATAAATACGTTATCGCTATTCTGTCCAAGTAGAATCACATAGAGTATTAGTTGTTACCACTCACCTACGTTCCATTGTAGTTAGAAAAAAAGGTATTTAAAATTAAATCATAATGCCAAGATACCGAATGTTACTCGATAATCGCTTGGAAAAAGAAATAAAAGGAATAGCGTATTCTTTTAACTTTCCATTAAATTTTTTTATGACATCAAAATACTATATTCGAAGTAATCACATTTATATGAACGGCAGAAAATATCAGATCCTTGCTTTTTGTTGTACAATACTAACACTTGCTATGCTGAGCTATCGACTGTTTACCGTAGATATGGTCGACGTGGGCATTTCTGAAACTGACAATATACTGGGGTCAATTGGTGGTGTCTACTTTTATCTCAGCTATATGATCGCGTTCACAATAATGTTCACTCTGGATTTTGTCCACAAAGAGAACAACGTCTTGCTGATATTGAAGATGCAAACTATATACAAGAGCATCAATTTCAGTAAGAGTAACACGAGTTATATTATCTGGAACTGGATCAGTAGTATATCCATCATCTGCTTTGATTTTATTGTATATAACCTATACTATAGTTATTTTTATGATGACTACGATATCGCCGACCTTGTGATGGAATGTTGTTTTGATATTTATTTAACGGTGTTCGATATTAATATTATAATGGCCACACGAATTATGATATTCTTACGAAAATATCTCGAAAAGTGGATTGAAGATGTCTTGGTAATGGCGGATGAAATGGAAAATGAAGAACAATGTCTTAAAATTTTTGAGACATACCAAAATATTCTGAAGATGTACGACACGTATAAGTCAATTTTCCAAGTTATTGTAAGTTCGTGAGATAATTCATTTAAATCTGTTTATTTTATCACATAGTCTAGGCAACAATTGCTTTTTGTGACAAACTGTCTTCTC
Source organism: Diarsia brunnea (assembly GCA_949774965.1). NCBI lineage: Eukaryota > Metazoa > Arthropoda > Insecta > Lepidoptera > Noctuidae > Diarsia > Diarsia brunnea. Next base: position 18,309,044 of record OX459007.1, read on the forward strand.
CACCTCCGCAAAATATGAGCAAGGTGTCATTCGATTCGGAATGGAGTTTAGATGACATTTGAAAAAAATCGAGAGCCGTTTGCAAAAAATGCAAAACAGCAGTCTCTTTTTGCAAATATCTTAGCAACTATTTGACATTCTTGACTTTTTTCAGAAAACATCTCTCACCTCTTTCACACGTTTTTTAAGCAAAAAAACTCTACGCACTTTTCGCAGCTCTCCGAACGGTAAAAAATATCACCAAACTTACTTTTAATAACTGTACTTTTTTTTTGTCATAGGCGCTATTTTCGACATCTGATGCATTTTTACGTACCCTAGTTTTTTTCAACATGTGGCTCTATGAGGTGAGAAAATCTGAAGGTGCGACTTCAGCTGCAGTAAGTGAAAAACAAATCAATGAATTAGTTTTCAAAACTATTAATTTTTTTATACAAGGCGCACAGGATAGATGTTACCTTATCATGTCGTCGCGATTGTGAACCTGGCGTAAACTTACCGTAAGAACTGTGACAGTTTGGCTCAGTACATTCAATACTAATAGCAAATTACTTTCGACTGACGAAAAGACCTTACCAACAACCAAGGGATGGGTCGCCGTAGGCGAAAAATCGCGTACCTTCTACCAGGTCGGCCACTAGATCATCTGGAGCCTCTTGGCTCCTTCATTAGGATGCTAATAAGTTTGCGATGCGGTACGAAGTCTTATAGGAAACAATATTGAACGGCCTGTGTTGCAGTGAAGCTGATTTTGCATGCATGCCATTTTAATCTGTCTGGTGTGAATGCATTTATATTTAAATATTTTGTTTTGAACTTTAAATATTTATCTTTGATATCTTTACATTATTATGTACAATACATTATATTTATATTCCAGATTTTGATAAACAGTGTGGCAACAATACTATTGTTTACTAAGAATATATTATTAGTAATCATACACAGTTTGTGTTGTGAGAAGTATTATATAACTAACGAGAATGTTAAGACGGCGTGTATACAGTTGATGAAGAACAGGAACTGTCCAAGTTACGACTTTTTTTTTAAATATTTCACCATTTTCAATAGTTGTTGTCGATCAAAATCTGATTGTAAACATTCCTTTACAGACAGCCAAAAGTATCTTTACAAGAAAGTTCTACAGATAAATCGATCGTTCAGTAAGATGACCGCGTGTGGCCTGTTCCATGTCGACGCTACGCTACCAATGTGTTTGATGGGAGTTAATATTAGTTACGTTGTAGTTCTGTTACAATTAAATTTTTTGTAAAATATAACCTATATTGTGTAATTGTGTCTCATTAGGCCTCTATTGTGTTGTTTCCAGACAACAAAAATGTGATTCTGTTTAGTCCATCAGTTAGATTATCGAAAAATATTGGATGCGTATTTCTTGTTTCATCAAATTAATAAAAATTGACGAAGATAAAACACGCCAAAGGTTATGAGTGGGGGCTTGTGACTTCAATTTCCGTTAAATAATGTACTGAAATGTGACGTCACACGAGTTTACGAAGCACTGTAACTATCGTCTTTATTTTCTGTTTACGTGAAAACAGAAAAAATATGTATCCAATATTTTTTGGAAATCTATCTGACAGACTAAGTAGATTTTTTTTGTCATATACCCTATTCAAAGAGTGAGTGGACTCTATGAAAATAGGTTCTATACCAAAATTTTGTTTATTGCAGACAGTCAAGTACATCTTTACAAGAAAGTACTACAAGCAAATCGCTTGTTCAGTAAGATGAGCGCGTGTGGCCTGTTCTATGTAGACGCTACGCTAGCATTATGTTTTCATGGAGTTCTCAGTCAATACGTTCTCACACAGTTCCAATTCTATTTTCTGTAAAATAAATGTATACTTATTTAGAAAGAATATGAAATGTTTTTTAAATAGTATTGTTAGATACAATGGCAGTTTCAAAACCATAAACATTCGTATTCCTTATGTTACAATATAATTTCGAATATTTGTTACACACAGATCTCCAAGAAAAAAAAAATTATGATATATTACTTCGGACGACAGTTTATCTCATTAATTATAGTAAATAGGTAATGCTTAAAGGCATTAGTCACTAGGCGACGGACAGCTAAACTAGTTGAGTTGTTGTCACGATGTCCCAAACACTTAAATGGCCACTTTATAATCGTTGCCGTTTTCTTTAAATGCTCCTTTTTATTTATTTATTTTTTCAGCGGTCACTAATAATTTTTCATATTATTACTTGTGCTGTGTTAAATACACATATATATGTACAATTATTTTTTTATATTACAATACCAAATATCTCCATTCCGATTAGGTTTAAAGAAATGTATTCATAATAACTTTTTTGCTTTATTCTGTTCTTTTATAATAATAATATCCAAGTTTCATTACTGGCCGCGCAACTTGAAAAAGACGCCAACTTTACTCTTCTTTCTTTCTGGGGATATTTTAAGTAAAGTTACGACATTCTTTCTGGGGATATTTTAAGTAAAGTTACGACATTTAAAACATGTTTTATTTTTTAAATTGTGAGAAAAACTTTGGAAGTTGAGCTACAATATCTCTATAACTATAACTTCACAGGTTTACTCAAGAAAAAAAAATAAGATCACAAGGACTGGAACTGCAACTGCCTTTTGGCATCGTAGAGGGAATTTTAACACAGCGAGGTTTGAGTCATAGCAGGAAATGTTATTTTGCTATGTTATGCTGATTGTTCTTGAAACACCATTGTTCGATTTTTTTTTTAAAATCCATACTAAACATTTTATGTCACAGGTTTATTTACCGAGTCTTTGGCTTACAATATTCTGGACAAAAGATTTAGCACTAGTCTAATAACAATAATTCTATATTGCTGTTTTGTATTATTGTTGATACAGCTGAATACCAGTATTTTACATGGAGCGACTGCCTATCTGACCTCCACAACCCAGTTAATACCAGGTAATACGATACTCTTTGGTAAGACTGGATGTCAGAATTTCAGGTCACTGACTACCTGTAACGACTGCCAAAGATCTATATAATATGGCAGCCGGGACCAACAGCTTAACGTGCTTTCCGAGGCACGGAGGAAACTCGGTATGTCGGGCGGTCACCCATCCACAGACCGACCTAGGCAAGCACAGCTTTACCTAAAGATCGACCCGAGTGGCAGTTCTTATTAAGCCACGAGCTCCTCCGACACATGACAATGCCCAAGTAAGCATTTTAATCTTAATTATCCAGTCAAGTAATTTGGGTAGGTCGATGGGAATGTCTGGGTAAAAAACGTTTTTTAAAGTGCATTAATGGCAATTGTGGTCATCCCAGATTTGACTATGGTCTTTAGCAATATTAATGGCGTCCATGAACAAATTTTCACTTCATGCTTACTTCTCTATTACTTTAAATTTTAGTGTTTATCACTCGCCGGGGCTGGCGGGACTGTTTGAAAGTGATATCGCGGCCGGAACACAACGGGCTAAGAAGGAACACGGGTGGGTTTTAGACAAGTTTTAGTCATGAGGATTTGGCTAGAAACGAGGTAACTCATGAGATGACGAAAAACAGGAAAAGATGAAAAAAAAGAGACATGTTGCGCTGACCGCAAATAAATTAAGATAGGAAGGATCATGATGAAGTAATATTATTAACGTTGAATGTTTTTTAGGGTTCCGTAGTCAACTAGGAACCCTTATAGTTTCGCCATGTCTGTCTGTCTGTCCGTCCTCGCTTAATCTCTGTGACCGTTAGCACTAGAAAGCTGAAATTTGGGACCAATATGTGTATCAATCACGCCGACAAAGTGCTAAAATAAAAATTGGAAAAAAATGTTTTATTAGGGTAGCCCCCCTATATGTAAAGTGGGAAGTGTTTTTTTTTTAATTTTAACCCTAATGTGTGATATATTGTTGGAAAGGTATTTAAAAATGAATAGGGGTTTACTAAAATCATTTTTTGATAATGTCAATAATTTCGGAAATAATCGCTCCAAAAGTAAAAAACAAAGCGTCCCCCCCCCTCTAACTTTTGAACCATAAGTTTAGAAAATACGAAAAAAATCTGAAAAGTAGAACTTTATAAGGACTTTCTAGGAAAATTATTTTGAACTTGGATGGAAACAACAGATGGAAACTGCAGTTAACCAATATAATTTGGTCCCTGAATCGTATGAGCGCCTATACAATCCAGAGGTCAAGTTTCATTTGCCCGTATTTTTTTTTTCTTTATAGAATTGCAACGTTATTTGTGCAAGAACGTGTTACGAGCTAATCGTTTGTTCAGTAAGATGACCGCGTGCCGCCTGTTCTATATAGACGCTGCACTACCTGGCGTCTTTAGTGGGAGTCATCGGTCATTACGTTATTGTTCACCTGCAATCCTATTATCTGAATTAAACGTCAAAGAAATTAATAAACGAATCGTTTTTCTGTTATTCTCATCACCATCCTTTCGTCTATTTTGATTTAATAGATTATTCTTCTTCTATAAATAAAAATAAATTCATTGAATAATATTGATGAATTGGTAAATTATTAATTAAAAATAAAAAACATGATTTTTGAATTTATACAATGAAATTACACAATGAAATAATACAATGAAATTATACAATGAAATTTATGCAATTAAATAATAGATTAAGATTAGGGGTTACACGGTAAACGATTAAGAGTGGCTTTTTGTTTAGCAAGAGAGTCAAAGTAGAGATCAACAACATCACTGTAGCCATTTACTACCTTACACATTTTCGCAACAGGCGAATTAGCTCCCAAGACTGTTCTCCTAAATGGCGTACAAAGAGGTCTTTGTACAATAAAGGGTGAAAAGTATCCTTAACGATGCAGAGAGGCACTTGTCTTGTTCTCCCCGTCACTGCGATATTTTTTTTGTTCTAGACCATACCTAGTTACGGAGATATTGGATATGTAGGGGTCAAAGTTCCAAATTTTTCACTGCTGTTTTTTTTAATACTCGTTTTACAGGTTATAACTTTACTTAAATTAACTCCATGACCCGCTTACTATTCAAAGCATCCACAAGCACAATGTTTTAAGAGTGCTATATTGAGTTTTATCGTAAAATGTGATTTTGCAGCCCAAAAAAAGAGTCGTTTTCCAGCAAATTTGTTTGCCTAAGGGTACTTAGTTTGATGTACATATTGCTTGGTTGGCGGCTTCGTAAAGGGTTCGTTTACAACCTGTATAAAGACGGAGAATCGACTTGAGTCAATTTTGCTGAGTGACTTCCCAAAACATATAAAGCTCTAAATGTAAGTTTATAAGTTTCACTGCGGTACGCAGAGAAATTTAATGATAACTTAAGCCATCACTTAGTAAAGGTTTGACATACTTTTGTATGACAAAACTGTCAAAACCTTCACTAAGTGATGGCCTAAGTAATCATTAAAGCTCTCAGTGCGGCAGTTGTTAAGTATTTAATTATTATTAATTCGTAATCAATTTACTGACTTATTATTATATTTCATTTCTCCTTAAAAAAACTTGATGTAAGTAATGCTATTGCAATTAGTGGTATTAGTGGTCTTTAACATTGATCCGATATCCTAAGTGACACGTGTCGTAAAATCGTGCCGTAACGAGCTTGCTCCGTTCAGGTCGATGATTCTTTTATTCGTGTTATTTTAACCAAAATTCTGTCATATCAACAACGTCAAAATCCAAAGCCTTTCCGATTTGTTCGCTACATTTTACTCAAAAGCATACAAATTATAATAAAGTTAGGTTGGTCAAAAATAAACATTCATTTAAAAAAACATAATATAATTACTTAAACAAGAGTGGTGCAAAGCATGATCCTAAAACTAAAAATAGATGAAAAGGAACCATCTAAAATGTTAAATAATAATCGATTGGATAAAGACATAAAAGCAGTAGTGTACTCTTTAAATTTTCCATTAAATCTATTTTTGACTTCAAAATTTTACATTCGAAAAAATCATATATATCCGTGCGGGAAAATGTATCAACTATTTGCATTTTGTCGAATGTTATTCTTGAACGTGTTGGGTTTCCATGAGATGTTTTGCGTGGGTTTAACTGTTTCAAAACACAATCAGCTAATTATGTACCTTGTGTCAGTTTCCATTATTTTATGCTTTTTCACGTATGCTCTGGGGTTCACGGCGGGGTTCATTATAGACTTTGTGCATAAGGACAACAACGTCAAACTTATTATGAAGATCCAGGCTATCCACAAGACTATCGGCTCTAATAAGATCTCCAGCTTTGTTACTTGGAATTGGATATCAATTATTACTATTATCTTCTTCGATGTTGCGAATATTCTCGTGTACTATTTGTCATGGAACTTCACTGTAATTGTCAGCTCCATTTTTTGCATTATTTGTGACTTAATGCTAGTCGTGTGCGATCTTGAAATAATTATAGCTACCCGAATTATCGTCCTGCTCAGGAAATATCTCGACGAGTGGACTAAACATATTGCGATGATGAATGATGAGCAGGAAAATCACGAGCATTGTCTCAAAATGTTTGGTATATACCAAAATATTCTAAACGCTTACGATTTGTTCAAAACCGTTTTTCAAGTTTTGGTAAGTTTAATTATTATTACCAAAAATATATAATTATATCTATATATTGCTTGCTTGCTGCAACAAACGGCCCACGGCGAAGGCCCAGAGGAAGATAGCGGGAAGAGTTCCCCTTGTAGCTCAACGATAGGCTACGGACAGCACTGGATAGGAATATATGGAAGAACGAAAGAGAGGCCTTCGTCCTGCAGTAGGACCCTGATGGGTTACAGGAATATATGATTAAATATAAATACACTGTTAAATAAGTTTTAATATATACATATAATAATATAAATACATGACACTAAGACTGTATATTTGTATGAATAATATCTAACATTTTTTGTAGGAATTGTATTCCACAATAGGAGTATTTAATCGCTCTGTATGTTTTGTCTACATAGTAATACAGGATGTGCCGAGTATAATTTTAGAAGTTGGAAACAAAGTAAGTATTTTAAAAAATCGTTGGGTCAATAGCGTCATAATAGCGTTTTAGTTAAATTACATTTGTCATTAATAACAGAATTTATTTCAATTGGTGATACTACCTGTGCTTGTTGCAAATAATTTTACAAAAATGTTATAGAGTAACAATATTTTCGGTTCTAAAATGTGTGCTCGTGCCAGGGCCTCAGATGTATGAACGTGGATTAACCAGAACGTGTATGTAAGGATCGTTGCAGGTGACGTTCTGTTGTATTTGCCGAACTCCATTGGAAAAGGCATTCTTTTTATATACAAAATTATAATATTGATCCGCATTTTCCAGCCTTTGAATCATAATATGGCGACAGTTTTGTGGGTAATAAAGAATATAGGGCTGATAGTAACACATAGTATATACTGTGAGAAGTTCTATATGACAATTGAGAAAGCTGAGACAGCGTGTATCCAGCTTATGAAGAATAGGAACTGTCCAAGTAAGAAGGTTTTGTTATAAATAATAATTAGTGTTATTTGGTTTTTCCCCGGAGTATGGGTTTGTGCCCGGTTGATTGCAATGGACACACCACTCTGATTTATTTTCAGATTATGTCGCGCTTTAATAGGTTGGTCTGCGGATGGGGACTACCTATTTCACACCGAGTTTCCTCCGTGTCTCAGAATGTACGTTAACCCGTTGGTCACGATTGTCATTTGTAGATCTTCGACGGTCGTTACAGGTAGTCAGTGACCCGAAAGTCTGACAACCAGTCTTACCAAAGCAATCCCGTTACCCAGTAGTAACCGGGTTGTGGAGGTCAGATAGGTAGTCGCTCCATGTAAAAAAACTGGTATTCAGGTGCATCCGGTTAGACTGGAAGCCGACCCTTACATAGTTGGGAAAAGGTTAGGTACAGGGATAGTTACATTTTTTTTTCAGATTTTTTTTTTTTTTAATATGAACTTTGTATAGCATAAGTCTGGAACAATAATTGTCCTCTTGTTTAAATGGGCGTTGATAGCTGCGACACAGTATACAAACTTTTGTAGCTATCGTCATTTTCTTTTTAATAGAATAAAAACTTTTTACTTTTTATTTTTACTTTATATATAAGGAGCGTTGTGAGATTAATTATGTTTTTGTTCCGACAATGGTGTTGCGATATGAAATCTTATTGTGCAATCCTCTTTCCAGAAAGTCAAATACAACTATGCAAGAATGTGCGACACGCAAATCGATTGTTCCGTAAGATGACCGCCTGGGGCCTGTTCTACATCGACGGCAGGTTACCAATACAATTGATGGGGCTAATAGCTAATTATATTATCGTGATGCAACAATTTGACATTCTGTAAAATTTCTCAATATTATTTTTTTGTTATATTCTTATTAAACGCACTGTCTTAAACCACGTAATTTATTGGTCACCCAAATTACGTAATAATTGTTTTACGGTATCGTTAATGGTGGTATTATCGTTACCTGCGACATCTTCCAAACAACCACAAAGGGAGGAGGCAGTGGTTTACTGGTACCAGTACTTGTTAGTTAGCTTTGTATAAGAACTGAAGTGGCAGTGGGCAAGGCACATTGCTCGCAGAGAGAACGGCCGAAAAGTTCTGGAGTGTCGACTGCGAACAGGAGACTTTGCGCCTTCCACTTGGCAAGCCAATGACCTGGTGAAGGTTGCAAGTATCCGATGGGTGCAAGACGCACGGGATCGGTCTATGTGGCCATACTTGGGGTAGGCATATGTCTGGACATATGCCTACCCCAAGTATGGTGGACGTCATTCGGCTGACATTGATAATGATGATGAAGAACCAGTTGAAATGTTTATGCTGCGACATTTTGGCTACTCATTGGTCATTTGAGTGCGGTTAGTTTTGTGTAGTGACATTTATGATAAATAAAAATTTTAATGCAGTAACCATCCATAAGAAGCTGTCATTGTTTTTCCACCTCAAAAGATCTGTACACAAATAAAATAACATTTCTATAAAACCACAAGATCTATTTAGTCCCGAAATATATATATATATACAGGGTGACTTGTAATTAGAGCACAACCTTGTAAGGGGATATAGTACAGGTCATTTGCAACAACTTTTGTAGGAACACTCATATGCAAAAGTGCACCAACATTGAGTTATAATTTTTTTCGTGTTATTTTGAAAAACTCTTATGGGGTAACCTTAAAAAATTAATAAATAAAAAACTTGACATAATTTTGTTAAATTTCTTTTTATTATTTAGTCTATAACGTTCCAGTTACATGTCAGCATCATCAAATGTACATTATTGACATTATTCTAGACACAGTGCTCCAAAATCCAAAAACCTTCAACAAATTTTACTGGCATTATTACACAAAACAGCCTGTTTAAAAAAAACTCACTATGGCACTTGCTCTGCGTATTATTAAAAAAACATCTACATTTCATAAGCTTTCAAATGAGGTGTAAAAGTCTAACATAGCTAGTTTAACATTAAATATATTAGCCAAAGAATAGAACAGGCTGGAATATCGAAAGTTTCGCAAATTAATGGCCATAATGTTTAAAACACAATAAATACAAATTTAAGTAGAATGTGATCCACGCACTTAGTGGTGACAATTTTACAACACATTTTAACTTGATTTTAATTTTAAAATTTTTAGGGTAGCTGGTCCTTACTTCAAACTTCTCTTATTAAAAGAGACAAAAAGATCTAAAATTAGGAAATTTTAAAAGTGTGTTGTAGAATTGACGTTCTCTAGTCATCCTCAGTCATTCACTTAAATCTCATTTTCGAAATGACTCCCACCGTTACGCACGCAAATTCGCATCCTTTTCCTCAATTCGCTTTTCACCACCGCAGTGCTGAGATTTGCTCGAATTTGGTCAGCTCCCAAAATGATTCGCCGTCTTAACTCGTCAATATCTGGGACAGGCTGATTATCGACATAAACCAACGTTTTCATATGTCCCCAGATGTAATAGTCCATTGGCGTCAGATCTGGGCTTCTTGCTGGCCAAGGTATGGGCCCTCCTCTACCGATCCAATTATTGGTATAATTTTCGTCTAGCCAGTCTCTGATTTGTCGTCTGTAGTGAGCTGGACACCCGTCGTGTTGAAACCTGATAGCACGCAAGGTGGCTAAAGGTATGTCCTCCAGTAATTCAGGTAAAACATTTCTTAAAAAGTGTTCATAATATTCACCGTTTAAGTTGTCTGGCAGAAAAAAGGGCCCAATCAAATTATTGTTAATAATTCCCATCCACACATTTAGTGAAAATCTTCGTTGCGATCCTTTCGGTCGTTTTTTTTTTGGATTTCCCACCGCCTTTTCTTCCCAGAAATGAGTGTTATGGTAATTTGTGATTCCATCTTTGTCAAATTTTGATTCGTCGGTCCACAAAATTTGTTTTAAATAATTTGGGTCCTCTATGTCGCAGTTTAGCAGATATCTGCAAAATTGGACCCTTGCAACAGGATCACGGTCTTCCAGGACTTGCACTGGAGTGTAGTGATATGGATGACGCCCAGATTCATGGACCACTTTCCACACTTTATACTGTGATATTCCAAGTAAATTGGCCACTTGTCTTGTAGAGATGTTAGGTTCCCGTTGAAAATGACGTAGGATTTCTTCTTCATCATCAGCACGGTATATTCGAGGTCTGCCCGCATCGCCTGATAAAAAAAACTAATTTAAATAATCAATTGCGGTAAACAATAGGGGTAATAAACCAAAGCCCATTCAGTTTTAAAGGAGCCATTTCGGCCAAGAAGCCATTTTGACTGAAATACAATGATAAAATTTATTTATTTAATTGTTCTAAAATAATAAATAAAAATACGTGGTTTTATAATTATTTTGTAAAAATTAATAATTATTAAAAATGAAGGAAGATAACATAGGGAAAGTATCTGTACGTACCGCACCTGCTTTGCAAGTGTTTACAAAGAATTCACCCGCCACAATTTAATACTATTGTTATTGGTAATGAAATGACGGTCTAAGTGGAAACACGCAGCTAATACTGAATGCAATTACAATTTTTTAAAAATGATAACCCAAGTCAGGCCTTTGTTTGCTTACGAAGTTAAATTGCAATAACAAAAACATTTCGGAGAAAACTATCTTTTTTTTTTCCGGTACTACGTAAGTAGGTACAGCCAGAAGCAAATCACGATTGACAGTTGAACTGTGTTTAACTCTCTAAGAAGGTACAAAATCTAAAGTGCTTAAGCAGCTGTTGGCTGTAAACTTGCAATTTAATCGCAATTATTTATTAAATTACATTTTTTATTACATACCTTGACGTCTTTGAAAGCGTCCAGTCTCCCGGGCTCGTCGATAAACTCGGGAAAACACGCCTACATCAGGTAAACGGCGATTGGGGTATCTCTGTTGATATTCGCGCTGGGCAGCTAAAGCATTGCCTCTAGCTACGCCGTAAGTGTACAGAATATCGGCATATTCTTCATTCGTAAAATTTGCCCGTTGTCTTTGAGCCATAGTCCTTGATACGCGCCAAAACCACAGATGAGCATAACACACGGAAACCAGTTGAAAAGCCAAGTCATCAGGAGAGCAATCAATCACAAAAACAGTCACAAGCCGGGTCGTCAGAGATCAAACAAAACTGCAGAGCACACACAAAAGCATCCGATCGCAACGAATCACAAGGACGGACTAACCTAAACAACACAAAAGAGATTAAACAATGACCGGCTGTTTTTACCTGCTTAGTAGAAACAGACCTTTTTTTGGCCGTGCGCCTTTGTTATGCGAATATCTTCCCTATTGGACTAGCTATGTTAGGGTTTTATATCTCATTTGAAAGCTTATGAAATGTAGATGTTTTTTTTAATAATACGCAGAGTAAGTGTCATAGTGATTTTTTTTTAAACAGGCTGTTTTGTGTAATAATGCCAGTAAAATTTGTTTAAGTTTTTTGGATTTTGGAGCACTGTGTCTAAAATAATGTCAATAATGTACATTTGATGATGCTGACATGTAACTGGAACGTTATAGACTAAATAATAAAAATAAAATTAACAAAATTATGTCAAGTTTTTTATTTATTAATTTTTTAAGGTTACCCCATAAGAGTTTTTCAAAATAACACGAAAAAAATTATAACTCAATGTTGGTGCACTTTTGCATATGAGTGTTCCTACAAAAATTGTTGCAAATGACCTGTACTATATCCCCTTACAAGGTTGTGCTCTAATTACAAGTCACCCTGTATAATAGAAATTATTTAAAAGTATGAATTACAAAAATGCAAACTGCAGCAATACGGCAATATAGTTAATAAGAAGACTCATCAGACTTAATTGTAACGCAGCGTCTAAGTAGAACAGGCCACACACACGTATCTTGCTGAATGATGCTCGATGTAAGCGTAGTACATTCTTGCACAGTTTTTTCTGTTCATCTGCCAATTAAATTAAAATTAAATGTCGTAAAGCAACATGGAGTAGCTACAATGACGCATATAGAGAAAAAACACCCGGGAAAAAGGTACACCTCTACCCAACCTTTCTGGTATTACAGCCGAGATGTTATGTTATATTACGTTCCTCTAAAATAAACAGCATCTGCTAACTTGAAATTCTTTAGTCAGCCGATTATGAATGAAAAGCAAGTGGCGAAATGCCTGCATAGGACATTACCTGAACAGTTCGACATTAAAATAAGTGCACATGAATGTTGCACACTTTGCATAGCTGAGTAAAGTTTCTCATATTCTTTGCTCAATATTGTTTGATAAGTTAAATTCTTCAACATCCAAATAAATAATAGCAGCCCGTTTACAGTTAATATTTTCTGCAACAAAATAAGTATTCGTGAACGGAAATTAATATTTGTCACCATCAATATTTATTTTCTCAACTTACTGTACTGACATGAAGTTTAAATATATCAATTGCCACTTGAAAATACATCAAATTGTGAACGAATGTTTCGAAAAGGTAAAACAGTATCTGAAATGTAACAAGATTAGTAAGATAAAATTGAAAGCTAAGCTTGCAATCGAATGACGTGATATCGAATAAAACTTTCTCGAATGCTTTTCATCATTCATCATCATTTCAGCCGAAAGACGTTCACTGCTGGACATAGGCCTCCCCTAAGTGTCGCCACTTGACCGGTCCCGTGCATCTCGCATCCAGCAGATCTCCGCAACCTTCACCAGGTCATCGGTCCACCTAGTGGGAGGCCTTCCAACGCAACGTCTTCCGGTTCGCGGTCGCCACTCCAGAACTTTCCGGCCCCATCGGCCATCCGTTCTGCGAGCAATGTGCCCTGCCCACTGCCACTTAAGTTTGGCAATTCTTCGGGCTTTGTCGGTAACCTTGGTTCTCATGCGGATGTCCTCATTTCTAAGTCGATCACGCAAGGAAACTCCGAGCATAGCTCTCTCCATTGCCCCTTGGGTGACTTTCAGCTTTCTGATGAGGCCCATTGTGAGCAACCACGTTTCGGTCCCGTATGTAATCACTGGCAACACACACTGGTCAATTGGTCATAGACTTTCGTCTTGAGACATTGTGGTAAGTTGGTATTTCAACAAGAACTTTGTTTTTTAATTTGGGCAACACTAAGAACGTGATAGTTTTGTCATTTAGTTTTTGGCGGTATTCGCAGTAAGTGCTTTGGCAATTGTTACAATGAATTCAATTTCGCTCGAAAATTGCATTAAAATAATTAAAATCCACTATGAAAATGGTCGTTCTGTTAAAGTTACATTTCGTAAAATTCGTGATATTTTCGGACAACGTAATCGTCCTTCTGAGACCGCTATTAAGAATTTGGTTGCGAAATTTGAGTCGACAGGCTCGGTACAAAATGTGCCAACACCAACACGTGTTCGACCGGGTCGATCAACAGAAAATATCGCCGCCGTGAGCCACAGTGTTAAAGAAGATCAAAATTTGTCAATTTCACGACGTTCTCAACAATTGGGGTTATCCAAAAGCACAACATGGTGAATTTTGTTTTAAAAATTGCCGTATTTGGGCTTCTGAAAATCCTAAAGCAATTATTGAGAAGCCTTTGCATGCTCAACGTGTCACTGTGTGGTGCGCTATGTGGTCTGGAGGCGTGACCAATCACGCCTCCAGACCACATAGCGCACCACACAAAAAACGGCCCAAGCCGTTTTTTTTCGAAGACGAGGCTGGAAATGCGGTAACAGTCAATGGATCACGCTATCGTGAGATGTTTACCACTAAATTTTGCCTGTTATTGATGACATGGATATCACTGAAATGTGGTTTCAACAGGACGGTGCCACATGTCACACAGCCAATGAAACGATCAATTTATTGCAAACCAAATTTCCCGATCGGATAATTTCGCGAAATTCAGCTGTTAAGTGGCCAGCCAGATCGTGTGATTTAACACCACTGGATTATTTTTTGTGGGGCTATGTTAAAGACAGAGTCTATACGGAGCCCAATCGACCTTAAAACTCAAAAAATAAAAAGCAGCCTTAAAACTCAAAATCCGTGAAGTCATTAACGAAATAGACCCTCCATTTTGCCAAAAAGTGATTAAAATTTTTGATGAAAGAATCTACATCTGTCGGCGTGGTTGTGGTGGACATTTGCCAGATATCATTTTTCATTCATAATTGCCAAACTTTTCTCTTTGTAGTAGACGCCTTTTGAAGTAGTCCGTGTTCTTCCTGTCCCAGCCATCTTTCTTTATTAGTCTAGTCGACAAGTTGAAAATGGTACAACATAGAGATACTGCTCTTAAAATTATATGCGATAGCTCATTGAATCCGGAATGACGTCTAGAAAAATGTGCCAAAAGCGTGTATTAGCACATAAAAAATTGCAAAAGTTATAAACAATTAAAGATGAAAAGAAAATGGCATTTCGTTTTTTGCCAATATTTAATAAACTATTAATATTTAAGAAATTTCAAAAAAAAGATTCTGAAAGAGGAGGAAATTTCCAATAAAAAAATTCTAACTCCCGGAACTCTATCTCCATTATTTATAATTTTAATTTAACGCTGAAAATAGGTCTGCGCGTGACATTTTTAGGATGCGCGCGTGGCGTCAAAAGCGAGTACGGCACATTAATTAATTTATTTAAGGTATTGAATATTTTTTTTTAAATTTGAAAAAATTATGGTGTGTTCTGAACACTATAATTAATTTATTCCCGTTGGAAATTTTACTTAAAGTTAATTTTTCAACAAGTTAAACAATTGTTAACTAACGAAATTTTCTCGAACTACCGTCTTAATTTCGGTTCGGGAGGTTGAAAGTCGTCAAACCTGCGCGCGAGACGATTCGTAATGACTCTTGAAAACAACTTGTAGACATGACTCAGAAGTGAGATGGGCCTATAATTCTTCAGCCGGGCATTGTCGCCCTTCTTGAAGAAGAGTACCACCACACCTCTGCACCATGCCTGCGGCGTTTTTCCCTCGAGTATGACAGAGCCGAACAGCTTCTGAAGGGCCTTAAGGACCGGTTTGCCACCCGCCTTCAGGAGTTCGGCTGTAATTCCGTCATCACCCGGTGCCTTATTGTTCTTGAGCTGTTTCAGAGCCATCCTAATCTCGTACAGGCTGACATCCGGGATGTCTTCGGTATAGTGTCGGGTTAGTCTAGCTCTTGGGTCTTTACCGAGATCTTCAACGGGTTTGCTGGTTGACGTGTACAGCTGCCCATAGAAACATGTGTTGCTTTTACTCGATATTAATTTATCAATTAAATGCATCAAAATCTCGAAAAACTATAAGCTCGAATCACCGGGGGCGCGAAGGCCCATTATCTTGAAACATCATTAATTCTCGACATGTTGAGTGTTTACTTGTTCTTTATTAATGATTCTTACCTATTTGATAAAATGGTACTTGTAATAATCTTTTATTACCATCGTTAATAGTTTTTTTTAGTAAAGTCAATGAATAAATTATAAAATAGGTACTTACGAAATGTTGAAAACAATCTTTATGGATGTTATAACAATCTAGTATATCAACGTAGGTCTGATACATTTCTTTGCAACCTACTTCGTGTATGTCTTCTGTTGTTTCAAAATTCAAAACGTGATTACTCCAAAGAATAACTTTATTTTCCAATAATTGTATTGCTCGGGTGGCATAAAGAACATTTAAATCAAAAATAAGGATAAGGCAGGCTACACAAATCGTAATGATAAGTGCATTCATCAATATGAACAAACAAGAGACCACAGAAACATGCCCAAACACAGTGACAATTACATTAATCCAATTCCAAATGATAAAGTGGTTAAAGCTGGACTTGTTATTGAGTGATCTGTGCACTTTTTGAAAAGTATGGATAAACTTTACACAATCATTGGTTCGAAAGACCCCGATAACAAAATTGATAATGAGTCCCGAACCATAGAAAATGGTGTCACAAGAAATGACTATGTATAAACTAGTTGTAATAGAACCTTTGAAAGTTTGCAGCATTATAATGCGATAGATGAATGAAAAAATAAATACTAGTGTCGCAATCATTGAAATCAAGTTGGAGATATAACTATTAGGAGTTATAACGTTATTTTTAATGCAATATTTGGGACAGAACATCATATATTGCATGAGATTCAAAGGCAACAACATCGATTGCACATCCTTGTCCACCCTTCTGTTCAAAACATTTTCTGAGTATTGTCCGATATTTTTAAACTTTTTCATTTTTTAAATTACAGACTACCAAAAACTTCTTAGCTCACTAACGTAACACAAAATATTGATATTTTTTTCTTATACTTCAAACTGATGAGTTCAAAATACAGTGGCACATTAGTAGTTACGTTAACAACTATTTTCTCATTTATTTGGACACGTAAGTTACTACTTAATTCGTCATTTCACAGAGCCGTGACAGCCTAGTGTTGTGACCGTGTGACTACCAAGGGCACAGGTCTCGGCATACCAATAGTTTATAGAGGTACATAATTATGTGTTTACTTACTAAAAGTATCAACATTTACTTATTTTATGTGGTAATGTTTCCTCGTGGTCGTACTAGTTTGTCATACCACTACGGCCACGAGGATATACATGTCCTCATAGTCATACTATCATTTTTGGACAATAGCGATGCTTGGCAGGCGGGTTGGCGATCGCAGTATGGTTGTTACAAAGACTGCGCAAACGCTGCTGCCCATTCTCTGGTAAGTGTCTTAGTTGCCTCTTACGATAGGTAACCCTCGGGAAGATATGGGATGGTGCTATTCTTTACGTCCGACATCACACGGATCATCTAGACAATGTTTTTATATATGAGATGCATTTATGTACCACGAAGTGGTAATTTGAGTTTAGGAAAAAAAAAGAAGTCGGCTGGAGCCATATCTGGTGAATATGGTGGTTGTTTGATGGTACTTGTTTAGTGTTTGATCAAAAAGTCGTTCACAATGATGGCCTTGTGCAAAGGCGCATTATCGTGGTGCAAAATCCAAGAATTTTCCATCCACAAATCAGGCTTTTTACGTCGAATTGGCTCTCTTAAATGCCGCTTAATGCTCAAATAATATTCTTTGTTTACCGTTTGACCTTCCGGCAAAAATTTCGAGTGCACAACACCGCGATAGTTACACACTTTTGCGATTTTAACTTCAGTTGCAGACGTTGATGGCCTACCAGAGCGAGACAAATCTTCGATCACATCTCGACCGCTTTCGAACGCTTTGTACCACTCATAAGCACGTGTTTTTGATAAACTTGATTCACCGTAAGCCTTCTGTAACATTTTCAGTGACTTCCATTGGCGATGCAAAATTTAAGACAAACTCTTTGTTCGATGTTTTTTGTCCATAATGAAATTTGCTATATACACTAGATATGATATAACTAAAAACAGCACTGTTATTTAATATAAATAACAAATGCAAATCAAACTCCGCGCCAAAATGGAAAACTGTTGTGAAAATCTAACAACAGAAATTTGAATTTGGAACCTTAAACAAATCATCCATTCCCGATACTCTTTTGACTGAATGTACTTATCGACGCCTTAGAGTGAAAATCTCGTAAGTGTAAAAGAAGTAACTTTTGAAGAGGAAGAAAAAACTGCGTGCTGCAACAAGGCATTTGTACGGCGTCTTTTATATTTTTTTATTAAGTAATATAAATTATATAATTATATCGAAAGAACAAATTAGTTAGACTAGGCCTAACCTCGTTGCAAGGTTTTCTTCTCAGAAACGCAATAATATAAATTTGAGGAAAAATGCATTCCCGACGTTTTCACTCTAAGGCGACGTTATGTTACTCACATAGGCTTTTCATCTTGTTAACACGAAAAGCCTCGTAAGTCAAGACGTATGATCCGCACTTAAGCAACTGTTTTGCTGTTCGATAGAGCTCTTTATATAATTTGGGCTACTTGTAAGATTTTCTGCATGTTTTTGCTGCCGCACCACGCTTTTTCCACTTTATTTTGTTTTACTTGGCGTGTCGCAAGGAATCATCCTCGGTCCTACACTTAGATATGTATGTGTGATGCAAATTATTACATTCTTAATAAGTAAAATGGGCGGGTAGCATTTCTTGACAGATCAGGACGAATGGACGAAGGGAGAATAGTCACACAGTTTGATGAAGACCAAGAGCACAGAGAGCAGCCCAGTTGTGGCGGACCCGACTCACGAACAGCAAGTTGTGGCTGCAAACCACCTAAGTTTTAGCGTATTAAATTACGTAATTTGACATGCGACATCTATCAACTCGATTAAAGCCCATTCACTCCCATAGAGAGGAAGCCTGTATCCCAGCCGTGGGATCATTATTGCAGGTTGATTGAAAACCTTGGTGTGACGATTAAGACTCGGTGATTTGGCTAAAGAACACAAAACCTAAGAAAGGTTGGTAAGGATATGCTAATTGATTGAGACAGAATATTATTCTGCTAATACAAAAAAAGAACGTCTATTACAACAGAACTTATTTAGTGAAGTATGAATTACAAAAATGCAAACTGTAGCAACACAACAATGTAGTGAGTAAGAAGACTCATCAGACTTAAATGTAACACAGGGTCTAAGTAGAACAGGCCACATATACGTATCTTGCTGAACGATGATCGATGTAATCGAAGTACATTTTTGCATAACCTTTTCTTATTATCTGTGAAACAACGTGATAACAATTACTTATGATTGTGTTACGCAGTATGACCAGGAATCTAATATCATTAGTCCGAGAGTCTTACACTACCGCTATAAATATCGATACTGAATTAAATATAATAAATATGAGATAATTACCTGAACAATTTGACATCAAAACAACTGCACATGCATCTTGAACTCTTTGAATAACCAAGTAGAATTTTTCACATTGCTTACTCAACATTGTTAGATAGGTCAAACTCTTTAACATCCAAAAGAATGCTGTCATCGAACCCATGTGTGCACCATTCTTTAAACAAAATTATGACGTTTATAAGATAGTATCTGCTGAAAGAGCGGGCACACAGTTCAAGAAAACAGTACTCGAGTATAATCATGTTTAAAAGAAGACATAAAGAATGGAACTAAATATGGTAAGAAATTATTTGGTAACAAAGTTATTTAAATTAAAGTAATATTTGAAGCTGTACTTACTACTTTATTAATGACAACGGTATATTTAACCATTATAATGGTAACTTGAAAATAAAAAAGAGAATGACTGAAGACTTCTATTATGTAATAAAGTACCTGAAAGGAATAGAAAAACTATCGGATTTGATCAATTCATTCTTATGAATCTAACTTCTACTTGTTTTTTACGAACCTAGCAAAATTACAATTAAACTACTTACGAATAGCTGAAAACAGTATTTATGAATGTTGTAACACTCCATTATGTTAACGTAAGTTTGGAACATTGAATTACAATAGTCATTTGCTTCGTCCTGATCGTCAGGATTTAAAACTTGAAAAATCCATAGAACCACTTTCTTTTCCTATAATTTCAAAATGCGAATGGCATACAGAACATTGAAATCAAACATAACCATGTAGTAGCAAACAAATAACAGTTGGAAAGATAAATCCATCAGAATGCAATAACCCGTATACACAAAGACATAAACGCCAAGCGCCACGTTTACAGAAATCCAATTCCAAACGACGAAATATTTGAAATGTGTATCTTTATTAAGAATTCTGTGTACTCGTTGAAAAGTTAGTACAAACTTGACCGATTTTTTAGACTGCATAATCCCAACCACGAAATTCAAAGCAAATCCCAAACTATAGAACACGGTGTCATAATACGATGTCACAAAAAATAAAGTAGGAGCTCCTGCATCTACACCGTGAAATCGAAATCGTTGTTTTCCCGAAGCGAAATGGTTTTGTCTTGGTAATACAATCGTTTTATAAACAAATAAAATATTAGAAACCAAAAATGGCAAATTAACCATTGTGAAAAACAAAACTCGAAAGCTACGACGAACCAATAGTAGGGTACCTCTCGATACCTAAGTTAGGCGCAAGCCGGGTGCCTACCGGCCGCGCGGCCGTTGACCCGCGTACTTTTCAATCAGCTGATAATTTATTCTAGATAATAATAAGCTTTAACCCTACAAGTTATTCAAATTTTCCCTTCATATTTTTACGTGCGAGTCGAGTACTACCTACAAGTTACGTTTAGTGTTACCATTGATTCTCACGTTTTCGAGTTGATGAATATTTTTTTAAATTATTTTAGAACAGAAACATCCTTATTTTTTACTTTTACTCCATGCTTCGAAAGTAATCCTTATGGCAAGTTGTTCAGCCGCGGGAAAACAACTATTTAAATTTCACGGTGTATATTAATAAATTCAAGTTTAGCACTACGTAATACGAATGTAAGTATAAATATTTGTGTTGCAAACATAGAAATAAAGATTACGATGAAACTATTTGAGGTTATAACATCGTTTTTGATGCGATATTTAGGACAGAAACCTATATACTGCATCAGATGCAAAGGCAGAAGCATCGACTGCACATCTTTGTCCACCGTTTTGTTTAAATTTCTTGCAAAGCGTTTTTGGATATTTCGAAATGTTTTCATGATAAATTAGTTTTCGCTTAAGAGTTCCTTTATACTTAATAGTAAAGTTGGTTTATGTGTGAAGTTGATATTTAATGTTTTATCTAATACATTTACAACCGACGACATAAGTTCATTACTCTAATGTAGATAAACTTCGATCTGTAGCTATCGAAACTTATATTCTCATCTATTTATGTTAATGTAATTAAACTGTCGCTTGTCCCATACATTGAAATTATCGCAGTTTATATTTTTTTAATCATGTTCCTTCAGAATTCTTCATTACGTTTAGAATGGGTCCTAATTATAACACAACATCATCATTCATCTCGCATTTACATGCATGATGAATGAACGGAGTGACCCCCTGAAGAGTGAGACAGAGGTAACTCTCATGTAATAGCGGGCGAGTCAAATGTTATCAACCGGGCACAACTCTAGATTCCATTACTACTACTTAGATATTCCTAATATTAAATGTAATAATAAATGTAAGGACCTTACACAGATGGTTAGTTGAGAATGCATTCTATGACATAAAAGAGTTGAGTTAAGTTTAAATTTAAATAATTTGTTCATATTCTAAAAACCTATTATTTGAATTAAATTCTATAAATTCAATTATGTATATCAATTCAATTATATCGATTCAATTATATCAATTCTATTATATCAATTCAATTACTTATACCAATTTAATTATATCAAATCAATTCATTTCTATCAATTCAATTATATTTAAAAAAATTGCATGTCATTATGTAATCATTGAGTATGCTAAGCTACTTGTACCTACTACACTACTGTAAGAACTTTTGTAACCATATTTATTTGCAAATAAATCTTTGACTTTGACTTTGACTAACACCTTTTCCGACCTCGTCATCGAACCCAAGACCTCATGGTCTCCAGTCACATGTGCGACCACTTGATCAAAACGGTTCTTGATCGTTTAAAACTGAACTGTTTGTAACTAGTGTAAGCATCTTCATGAACAACATGAAACGTGATTGCCAATTGAGGATTTTTTAAGAATTTGTCATTTAAAAACTTTAAACTTTTATAGTCCTTAGTGAAATTATTTTTGTAATGAAGATCATAGCTCGATCTCATGAAACAAACTTCAGTTATATTTTCCAGATATGGTCTTGGATTTACATTTTGAATACGTCGGTCTGATACATTATTCTGGTATTTTATAAAATCTTATAGCTGCAAAGACTTCAAAATAACTTTTCCGTTGTTAGTTGCGGCCACGGCGTCTTCAAAATCAGTGAAATCGTAAATGCTACTCTTCTTTTTCATCGATAGTTCCACTTGGTGGTGGAATTGGTCGCAACTCATGTAGGTATGGCCTGGTTCAAAGTAATATAATACGCTCTGTGGCAATCACTTCACTATTGACTAGGTCTGCCAACATAGAATAAAACAGCCAGTTCTTATTCTGAGCTGTGTAATTGTCCATGCAAATGTGCACTGTCTTCACATCACGGAAACGTAGGAAAAAGTTATAGTAAGCGCTCATTATGTCCTCTTATTTCCGACCGGCGATGCCATCTTGCCAAATAGCCGCAAGTGGTTTCGAATCTGTGGTAATTTTTCCAACTGGAGCGAAGGTTTGATTAAATGCTGTGAGTCTTGGACAAAATATAACCGATTTGAACGTTTCCAGCCTAGGCAGCATTATAACCTTCTCTTAGTCACAACTGTATTAGATCTGTTCCTCATTTTTTCTTTTGATTTATGGGAATCATATCCTCGTAATTGTGTATATTTTATGGTGAGCCGCCCACTCCATGCAACGAGTGCAATCGGCAGGTATTTCAGTACGAGCATTGTGCTGACTATTGCGTGTGTGCAATGTATACGACTCGCATAATTCACACTCCTCATTACCAAGCCGGGCAAATGACACATTCATTGTTTTTATATGGGTTCTATATACTTCATATCCAATTGTTACGTCGGGGTGCTTTGTACAAAAGTTACACAGTCAGGTCATGAAGTTAATGTTTATTTCACTTGGTAAGTAGCGACGATTTGGGGCATGCTCACGGCGATAATGCGGTGCGGATGGATTGAAAGTTTTAACATGCTTAGTGATAACATCACGATCAAATTTTGGAGTTTTATTGTTTGCCCCATCGGTCCATGTCATTGCTATGGTCGAGTTAGCTAGCTAGAATTTTATCATTGCTTTTATTAAAACTTAGTGGTCAAAAATAATAAGGGAACCAAAGTACTATCTTTTTTACCCGACTACAAGGAAAGGGTAATGTTTTTCGAGACTATCTTTGTTTGTAATATTCTTTATTTCCTCATTATCTTTCAAACCACTCAATGGATATCTTTAATTAAGATATCGTTAGATTCGCCTCATTAGTCCAAGTGTTCTAAGTAAGGTGACATAAAAATAAATAAATATGGAGTATGCTAGATTTCATTGTTTAAGGTAAAAAAAAAAAAAATCTTCCATTACCATCGAGTAACATATCAAAATGAAGAGTTTTAAAAGTAGATAACAAAAATGTACCACAATAGTATTCAAAATGTATTGTTTACTAGTAAAACAACTCATTAAATGACATGGTGACATTTCAAACCCGGTAATCGATACGAACAAACTACATATTGATAGATTTCTTGTAACGAAAGGAATAAAACTGGCCAAGTTACAACTCCCAAATCCATCCATGACGGCAGCCACAGGGTTTTAAAGTATGTATGAAAAATTAATACGAATCAATTTACTTGAAACGTAAACGTATTTGCCACTATAGTTTTTCAAAAGTACCCCAAACCAGCAATGGATCACATTTACCATTTTTTTGTCGGAACCGACATTAGATAAGAAGTGATAGAGTGTGACGGTAAATTATGCTAACACTTTCCGTTAGCATAATTTCAACTAATTAGAACAGTTTTAATCGTTTTTACAGAATTATTGGTCAACACTATCATCTATATCTCTCTTTTCAAGTGGTCTTAGTTACCGTGTCCTACTCCTAATTGCATTAAACTGCATCGTGGAACAGACGTGTATTCATCTTTAAAAAACCGTTTAAAATCACAAATAAATAACGTAATTGAGAGTAAGCCATCAGTCTCATCTAACGGAATAATAAGTAATAATGTAATTGGAAAAGATTTAAAATCGATACTAAGGCCGTTGAATTTGATGCCAAGTCTCTTTATCCTAATCTTCAGTTAAAAAAGTATCGAGTATGGATGATTTGTTTATGGTTCCAAATTCATTTTTTTTTGTTAGATTGGCACAACTGTTTTCCATTTTGGGGCGGAGTTTGAGTTGCACCTGTTATTTATTTTAAATACAGTGCTGTTTTTAGTTATATCATATCTAGTGTGTATAGCAAATTTTATTATGGACAAAAACATCGATCAAAGAGTTGGTCTTAAATTTTGCATCGCCAATGGAATTTCGTATTTGGAGTCACTGAAAATGTCAAAAAAAGGCTTACGGTGAATTGAATTTATCAAAAACACTTGCTTATGAGTGGTACAAAGCGCTGAAAAGCGGTCGAGATGTGATGGAAGATTTGCCTCGCTCTGGTAGGCCATCAACGCCTGCAACTGAAGTTAACATCGCAAAAGTGAAGGAAATCGTGACTGAAAATTCTCATTCAACTTTGAGAGACATAGCCGCCGAACTTTCTGTATCTCATGAGTCAATCCTTACCATTTTAACTAATCATTTGGGTATGAAACATGTTACCGCTCGGCTAGTCCCAAAATACCTGAATTTCGTCTAAAAACTCAATCGCATGAGAGTCGCTGAGGACATGCTAGAACGAGTCAATTTCGACTCAACATTCACGAAACGCATTGTTACTGATGACGAGACGTGGGTTTACGAGTTTGACATGTAAACTAGTCAACAAGCTTCGGAGTGGCGCCTTCCAACTGAGCCGAAACCGAAAAAACCACGCCAAAGTCGATCAAAAGTCAAATTCATGTTGACTGTTTTCTTTGACTATCGCGGTGTTGTCACACACACACTCGGAATTCTTGAAGGAAGGTCAAACGGTAAATACAGAATATTATTAGAGCATTATGCGGCTTAAGTAATCATTAAACGTCTCTGAATGCAGCAGTTAATGTATTAACACTAATGTTAATTCCAAAATTCAAACGATCACTCCATACATATTTAAACACAATTATGTATTCAGTAGCGAGACCTTTTTGTTATTTAGTCAGTCTCATTCATTAGTCATCCAGCAATGGACAAGTTCAAGTTAAGACTTGAAAAAATATTCAAAAATGGACAAGTTCAAGTTAAAACTTGAAAAAATATTCAAAAAACAAAAACACTATCCAGAAGTCTCATGCAAAGTGTTACTCAACAATCGGCTGGACAAAGATGTTCAAAAAATAGTATATTCTTTTAATTTTGTACTTAGCCTGTTTTTGAATCCAAAATATAGTGTGCGGAATAGTTATATTTATTCAAATGGTAAAATCAGTAGTGTACTTTCGTTCTGCTGTATGTTGCTTTTGAATGCATCTTGTGTCTATCGAATAGCCGCCATTGACGTCGGGGATATTAATGAGCATATGTCAAAATTGGAAAGAGACTGCTTGTCAGTGTTTTCTGCTCTTTATTTTATCACCTTTATGTTTGGGTTCACGAAAATGTTTATTTTAGATTTAGTGCATAAAGATAACAACGTTTTACTTATTTTGAAGATCCAAACTATCCACAGGAGTATCGATTTTAGCAAAAATGTTACGAGGTTTATTGGTTGGAATTGGGTTTCAATACTTACTGTCTTCTTTGTAAATATTTTCATATATACTGCGTATTTTGCAACGAGTCACTACCCCGATGTTATTGATTTAATTCTTGACGGTATTTCTGTCATCATTTTCATCGCTTTGGAAATCAATTTAGTTATAGCTACCAGAATAGTAATTTTGCTAAGAAAGTACCTCCATATATGGATTAAAGATGTTCAAATAATGAATCCTGGAAATGACGAACACTGTCAAAAATTACTAGAAATTTACAAAAAAATCCTTAAAGCTTATAATTTGTACACGAAAATTTATCACGTATGGGTAAGTACGAATCCTTGTTATTAAAAATATGGACGAAGAAAACAACAAATGATGTAGCCTTCTAGACCTCTATAGAGACACGATTTCTTGAAGTTTGTGTTCAGAAAATTCCCAAACGCAAGATTTCTGCTCCAGGCCATTTGTCATAGACAAAAGTACACTCGGTTCTCATAATTATTTATACCATTCTGTAAAAAACAGACAATCCATGGAAATTTCCTTGAAAACATAATAATGTTGTAGGGGAGAGTAGCCCAAAACGGTAAGGTTGATGATAAAAAAAAACAATTTATAGATACAAACTGAACATTTATTAGTACATTTTGAAATGTTTAGTTATCAAGGACTATAAAATATATGACATATTTAATAGTTTTGAATATTAAGAATAAAAAAATAACAAAAATCCTACAGGCCTACAGGTAGGGCTTTTTGGCAAAGCGGGTAGGGACTAAATTAAATGAGATCAACGTCAATCGTCGTCAGTTGTGGGAGTCATGGTTGTCCATCACCAAAATAACTTTTTTTTCTTGAGTTGGCCTAACGTAGTCTACAAAGTGCCGCAACCATTCCAAGAATACTGGTTCATTGATTCAACCATTATTACTGCAAATAGCTGATAATCCTGGTGGAACTCCATCTAGAAGCCTGTCTACCATTCGTTTTCGGCCAAAGATACAATAGGACCTGCTGCATTACAGCAGCATACAACCGTCGTCAGTTTCCCTCGTTCGACGATGGATATAACACCAACTTGTTTTTTTCCAGACCTACTTAAGACTCTTGGGGGTTTGTTGCTTGTAGTTTTGATGTCGGTTTCGTCAACATTGTGAATTCGTGTTACATCAATGTTGTGCTTTTCGATTTCTGCTTCAAGTAAATCGTAAAATCTTTCGACTTGAGGTCTATTAAAGCCCCTTTTAAAAGAATGTGTAATATTGTTTCTCTCAGCATATTGGTACACTCGTTTCAAGAATTCTGTTTTTGTCAGTCCAAAAACAGATTATCCATGGATATGAAATAGATACTCAACTAGCTCTAATTCTTGAGCTGCTGTTTACAGCAGCTCAAGAACCGTTATGAATCTTCCTAGTTTTTTTTAGACATCCGTTTCTTTACATGTGTCTGTAAAGTCAAAAGGTTGCTGCTATATTTTTTGGCTGCACCATTGACGGAAGTTTTGAGAGCTTCTTCTACCGCAAGCTTCATAATTCCCTCATCCCACGATGCGTTTGCAGTCTTTCTTTTATTTTTATTATCCATCAAAAAAAAGCGGGCACCCGCTTTACCCCTACCCTTTCTACCCACAAGCATGTTTTTTTTTTAAACGACTCATAACCTTAAAACCGAAACAATAAACGCCAACCTAATACACAAATAAAACGTCTTTTTATTGCTAAATAATATCACAAAAGCTAGTAAGAACATTTATTGTAGATCATTTTTGAGTATTCAAAAGTAATGTAACTCAATTATTTTTTGTGGAAATAACAAAAGCCTTTCTTCTTGTCTTCTTTCCGTGACTTTCCGTGAACGCGTCTGCCAGAGAAGAAAGCCGACCCTGTGATTGGCGAGCGGCAGGCACCGCGTCCTGCACGCATTTTCGTTAGCAATCACGGCGCGCAATTCAAAATGCATACCTGATTTAGGCGGGCTACCCGTTTTAGGCTTACCTCTCCTAGTTAGTTCCCTCAATGTATGCATGATATAACCTGCATCCAGGAAAGTGTTGAACTTCCAGTCCACAAGGATTCCCTGTGATGAGATTTTTTTTTCTCATTCTTGGGTGGATTCCTTCAGTTGATCTAAGACCTGTGATTACCATTTATTTTTATTTTATAGGTTTTGTATCACACGTTTGGAATATTTTACCGTAACCTTATTTATTTCCACTTGATCTTCACTGCGTTAAAAATATCTACAGTATTGAAAAGCGAAGTAAGTAAAAAATATAATATCATTAATTTATCATTTCTTTCCTCGCCATATTCTAACCGAATTCATCCATATAAACTTAATTTTTTTTCTTTATTTGTGGATGGGACATTAATTATTACTCTTCATACTTACTGTGTTCTCGTTTAGGCTCATAATGCACGACTGGACTGCGTCATTAACTTCCTTCGTGTACGAACTGTCATTGAAATATCAATAAAGTTATATTCTGGCCACCACTGGAGATTTCAGTTTTGTTTGTTCTGTTACTTTTAAGTATCACTAAAAACAACAGGTTGTTGTGTGACAATATTTTGCCAATATAAATATCATGTCAACGAAAAAAAATTTAAAAACAATTATTATAAAAGCAAAGTTAATAAATTAAAATTCTATTTACAGACGGTGTTTCGCATGCTTGCAATATTGTTGTGGGTAATTAAGAACACTGTTCTGGTATTTACGCATAGTTTACACTGTGAGAAGTTCTATGCTACTGTCGAGGAAGCTAAGACGGCTTGTATAAAGCTTATGACGAACAAGAACTGTCTAAGTAAGAATATGTGCAAAAAGTTGGGACATTTCTCTACAAGATAGATTTTTTGTACCAAGTTACCCTTTCTTCACAATTCTGAAGCTTAATTTGATTGCAGAAGGTCAAAAGCAGCTTTGTAAAAACGTTTTGCTGATAAATCAAACATTTAGTAAGATGACCGCTTGTGGGCTGTTCTATATTGACGCTACGCTGCCAATATTCTTCACAAAAGTTAGCACTCATTACGTTATTGTTCTGCTACAATGTAATTTTTTGTAAAATAAATATTTTTTTGATAAACTTGGCTGTTTTAGTGTCCGGGTATTTTATATTGCTCAATGTACTTTTGTCTGATGCTGTAAAACAACTCTTTTGCGTAAGAGCATCGTTTGCATGGCTCCGACCATTTTTAATAAACTGCCCAAATCATGGAGATCATCAAATGTATCTGCTCTTAAAAGTAAATTGAAGAGTTTACTAACTGAAAGAGCATATAGCAGAGTTTATGACAGAGGACAATTTTCTTCGTTCTGAGATGACGTTGTCTTATTTATTTATTTATTTTTGACATGTTATTGTAATCTATTGAATTTGTATTGTATTGTATTCGTGTTTTTATTGACTAATTTATTTAATGACTACCTACTTTGACATTTAATTTTATCTAAAATATATGCTTGATGAATTGTAATGATACCTACTTAATCTTAAATGAATAATGTATCTACATAATTTATATGATGTAATTTTTGGATGAATATTATCACGGCGGTGTACGCACCATCTCTTCCTACCGATTTGTACGCCGCGATATGTGGCTGAACATATTAGAACTTTCTATATCTCATTATTATCCTGCATGCAATGTATCATGTACACCATGTTTAAACAAATAAATATTACTTTACTTTTTACTTTTACGGACTAAAACGTAATATGTAAAGAGATTAATGGTGAAGTAATATTTAGACCATTCCATAAATATTTAATTTGTTAAGTAAAGAGGAAGGAGGGCCTTTCCTCTGCAGAGGGACAACATAGGCTTATAATAATAATAATAAAACGGTGGTCTGCTGATTAATACTTCACTGGAATAATTATAAAAGAACTAAGACGTTCTATTATTACCTACTCTGCTGATTAATTTCATTAGAGTAAAACCTTACACGTTCTTTAAAATTACTCTAATGATAGGTATATTAATCTATCACCTTCAGACATAATCATTATCAGTTGTAATAACATCCGCTTTTAAATACTTTTATTTCCTTACTAGTGTGAAGAAGGACGCATAAAAACTTCTTATGTTTTTGATAAAATCAATATGACGCCGACTAGGAAAGTATTGTTAAATGATGAACTTCTTAGTGTCTTCTACCCATTTTACTTTATTGGTACTATTTTCTGTGTGCGGAAATACAATATCTTCGATAACTGTGTGAAAGTCGTAAGAAGAAATAACATTATATGTGCTGTATTCATAAATTGCCTGATGTTCGGTTTGTATGGCCTAGTCATGACGTTCACACGTTTTGGATTGGCGTACAAACTGGCCTACTATTTTATTTACTTAGATTATGTATTCAATTTTGGAGCTGTGAGTTTTATTAATTTATACTATAGTAGTAAAAGTGTGCGTTTGCTATCAATTTTTCGTGAGATTAATAATAGTCTACATAGTAGCAAAGAGATTAAGGAATTGAAAATATTCGCATGGGTGTCAACTGTATTTATCCTTTCCGACTGTATTTCCTTAACATTGTTCAAACTCGTTTACGACCTACACTGGTCCGTCATAAGAAGTATTTTTGTATTAATATCTGCACTCCTAGATATGGAATTATTATATATCACGACTACTGTTAATATGCTTAGTTATCAAACTAGAATCTGGAACACGATTGTGGAAAATACACATTTTGTCAAAGTTAATAATGACGTAAATATAACAATGGACAACGTAACAGCGTTGAACGAAATTAATGATGCATTAAAGTCTATTAACGATGCTTGGAATCTTATAAGAAATTCTTCCGGACATATGGTAAGTTACACCTTGATATTTCAGTTAAAATTTTTGATTGATTAATTTGCCAAGATTTAAAAAAAAAAGCAATTTAAAAATAAAAGACTTTGAATATTTTTTTTTATATAAGTTGGATCAAATTTTTTTTTGTTGTAGATCGCCTTTCACTACGTTACAACGTTCATACAATCTATGTTTTATGCAGAAGCTCTTATAATGTGGTCTAAAACGGAATTGGTAAGTATTTATTACAATTTAACTCTTCCAGCGTTCTTCTTGGAGCGTTCGGGAAACTACTCGACATCCTTTCGTCCAGAAGCTTAGAGTCTCGCTACGAGCCATGCAAACGGCAGGTTGCCGTTCGTTATGGCGTTCAATAGGGGAGGTTTTTGTCTAGCAGTGGACGTCTTATGGCTGATAATGATGAACTTTTCCGTAATCTCAGTACTTTATAATTATTTTATTGGTATGACGTCACATAATATATCATTTTAATTCGTACAATTGTAGGGGGGTGGCAACATGGTTTTAATCCACGCTGTTGGTATGGTGCTGTTGCTATCCAAAGCATTCTTTGTGGAAACGCAATTAAGTGTTGTTTGTGAAGGATTCTACAGAGAAATCACAAGAGCTCATACTAATGTGATTTTGAAATTATCACAAGAGTGTAAGTAGAAAATCTTTAGATACATGTTTTATGACATATGTACGAGCACTGGCTTTATCATATAATATTATTCAAAAATGAATATTACTTAGTTTGATTTATAGAAAGCACACATATCAACATCTTTATGGATTTTATGACCGTGCTAAGACCTTAACGAGTTGGGTCTTAAGACGTTCCCGCAACTAGCATTTGCCTGAATCTAACAGTTTAGTAGTAGTAATGCTCAAAGCCGAATCTTGGATATATTTACATTAGAGGACTGCCTCGTTGGTCTAGTGGTCGTAACCGCGACTGCTGAGCATGAGGTCCTGGGTTCGATTCCCGGGTCGGGCAAAGTGTTATTGGCTTTTTCCATCAGGAATTTACCAGTAACAGCTACGGAGTCTGAATTTGTGCCCGGTTGATGGCAATAGGCTCGCCCCCTATTACATGGGACTTAAACATAACTGGCGAAATGTGGGTGTACTATTAGGTACACCTCTGCCTAACCCTTCGGGGATTACAGGTGTGATGTTATGTTATGTGTGTTACATTAGAGGCGAATACTCTGGTGAAAGAACGCCGTTTTCCACCGTCTCGAAGAAAGCGCGAATGTAATGTCACTAAACCGTTTCTTTATTTCAGCACCGTCAAAAAAGGTTTGGAAAAACTTGTATCGTATCATACACGAAGAGTTTGATAAGCTTAGTGCGCTTGGTGTATTTGTCGTAGACGCGGCTACACTGCTACATTTCTGCGACCTTGTCACTACTTATATTATAGTACTGCTGCAGTTTGCGTTTCTGTAATATTCAAATGTAATTAGGCCTGTATTTGCTACATTTAATTTTGAAAATGAATATAATGTTGCTTGAATTGTTTTCTACTTTTTATTTTATAGACAAAACAATGTTAAATTTGTTTTATTGCCTAATTGCGTTGTGACTGAGCTAGACTGGCTATTAGATTACCAATTACTGAACGTATGTTTAAAGCAAACATTTGTCCAGAGGCGGACTTTATCCTACATATAGTTTCAACCACTTATCTGTTAAGTAATCATCATCATCATCTTCCTGCCATTATCTCATTCTATTTGGGGTCGGTGCAACACGTTTTCTTCTTCCACTGTTCCCTGTTAGACGTGATCTGTTAGGTGATGCAGAGACAAAATATTGGTTTGTGCCACGGGTCACGAAAATGTCCGCTAGAAAAGCGCATCATGTCCGTGGTAATGTTGGCTAGAAGCTGATTAATTCTCTCAAAAGTCTAGCTTCTTACTGTGGCAAATCCTTCCTCTTTAACGACATTTTTGGCTAATCTGTGAATTGAATGACCCGCACCTAATCCGACAGACATTGGATGATATGTTCCTGGAACGGAGACAGTATCTTACGACACTACGTTCTTCCATGGCCTCTGCACACCCGTAACAGTCATAATATTGATTAATGCTCGTTTTTAGACTAATCTTATGTAATGTGATGCTCACAACTACTAGCAGCGGGGACACTTTTTGGTGACCAATCTCTGTGCCAAAAGTTGTCAAAAATACTGCTAAAGAACGACGTATCTGCTTCCATCTTAGACACAGGTGATTCGGGGTCCGGCAAAAGCGAGACGGAGTGATGAGTCCAAAGATAGCTCTGGTTGGGGCTCTGGTGGTCTTTTTTCATTTGATACATTTTATTTTTATCATGTTGCTAGACGGAGTGGAAGCGTTCTTCAAACCAAACACATTTGTGAAAAGCGGTATGGACGTATGGGTGTTAAAAAGTCATTTTGTACTTCTCATGGACTGCCTCGTTGGTCTAGTGGCTTTGAGATCGTTGTATATTTCCCACCCTCCAAATAAATCACAGAAGTACATCTGGCTAATATATCGAAAAATTTAAACCTACTACACAAATCTATGACGCTGTAGAAGTTTGTATATAGACGCTATAAAATTAATTTTCCAGATTTCATGGTTGGTTGCTGAATTGAATATTTACTTTCGTTTTATCGACTTTTTATAATTATTATTATCGTTGTCAGAGACTGTTAATTCTACGTAGGCATAGCTTTGAATTTAGTCTTTATCTATAGGTACTTAAATCGATATTCGTGTTTGAGCATGATTTTTCTACACGAACTAATTCATATTAACGTTGGAGGATAATTGAATATTCACGAAATAATAACATTTACCAAACTTGATTATTTGATCAATAGATAAGGTAGACATATTTGTCATACCTATTACTTAAAGTACCTACAAGTTATCTAAATACTGTCGAGTTTTAGGTAATAAAGCATTATTGTCAGTTCAAGTTCAACAAAGCTACGAAGAACTATGTTCATTAGTATGATTGGAAAAAGTGCTACCAAGAAGAATCGCGCTCTATCGAATATTGTTGATAAAGAAATACAGTCGATGCTATTACCTTTGAATCTGATGCAAAATATTATGTTCTGTCCAAAATATCGAATCAAAAACAATTTTATCGCTCCAATTGGTATCATCCACAACTTTGTGTCGTTGATTGGAACTGGTATATTCGTTTATGCTTTATTCCACCGCGTTTACATTATCAATATTGACAGAAAGGTAGATAATCTTTTTGTGCAGTACGTTATCTCTTTGTTTGATTGCGGTTACTACAGCATCGGACTTGTAATGAACTTCATCAGCGGCGTTTTCAACACTAAAGCTTATATCTCATTCGTTTTGATTTTCCAAAACATTCACAGGTTTCTTAATGACAGCAAAAGATCCAAACACTTCACTTTTTGGAATTGGTGCAGTGTTATTACGGCGGCAATTTTCTTTGCCGTCCTTTTTATCAGTTGTGGTTTTAAATTAGGATTGCCTTACTACTACGTCTTCAGTTGTTACTCTTTGATTAGTTTCGATTTCAATTACGTTTATGCGATTCGACTCCTAAAACTTTTGGAGGATAAAGTATTTTTATGGAACACTCTTGCACTGCATTCGCAAGGAATTGAAGATGTGGATGCTGTCAAACGAATGTTTAATGCCTACGTTAATATATTGGAGGGTTATGAAATCTATAAAGTGTGTTTTCGAAAAATAGTAAGTATAACAGTAACAGAAACTTTAATAGAACCGTTATTTTGTTAACAACTGGTTGTTAGAACTAAAATTTTCTATTCAAATTCTTGTAAGAAATTAAATTGAAAGACGATTGATAAGACATTCCGAAGAGAAGATATTTTTTGTAATTTTCAATTTCAGATTTTTTATTACACCGTGGAAGTGTTTATTCACTCTCTAGTTTATTTTCAAGTAGTACTTGAAATTACAAAACTAGGCATCCAAAAAAATAACCTGGTAAGTACTTAAATAATAAACTTATGGTCTCGATATGACTCAATGGCTTGAAAATTGGCCATTATTTTGCTAGCCTGTAACAGTAGTCGTCCAGCGTATGAAATTAGTTCAACGAACTGGATTCCTACTGATTGATTGTCGCCCTTTCGTAACAGTGACTACGCAAGTATCCCACGTGGACGTGAAGGCAAAGGGATATCACACCGTCAACTCCCAAACTTGGGCCTGCTAATGCGTACTCTACAATGTTTGGTGAGCCAGTAGGTGGCAGGATGAACTGGATAAGACTGCCAGAACAGGAAGTAGGATGCGGGGTTCGTTAGTAGTGGAAACAGCCGAGGGAGGCCTTTGCCTAGCTGTAGAACAAAACAGACAAGAAATAAAATCGTACTGTATAATTATGTGTGACTATACTGTGTGTATAATGTTGTAGGAAACTGCAGTGACCACGTGCTTTGCCGTTTACTTTTGGTCGATGAAAAATTTTGCGCTGCAAGCAATATTATGTCAGCATTGTGAGAAATTCTACAGAGCAGTGGAAAAGATTCAAGATTGTTGCGCTATTCTTTTAAACTCGGATCGTTCAGGTAGTTTAGAGGGTTAATGTATATGCTAGCAATTAATGTGAACGGAATCGATTTCTTAGCTTAATTAACCTTTTTTTTTTCACGACTGGGACACAGGCCTCTTCTCTACGAGAGAAAATGGGTTATAATCCCAGGCCCAGTGCGGGTTGGTAGATGTTACAAAACCAAAACTCAAAGAGAGTTTTGGTTCCAGAACATGGCGGTTTCCTCACGATGTTTTCTTTCACCATTTTGCGAGCAGTGGTCTTCGATTTCTTACGATAGAAAAACCAAGAACATATTCGGTGATTAGTTTAAGGGTCAACGTACTCTGACGTCAAAACATTTAAAGGATTTGATCGTTTAGGAAAAAAGGTTTCAACTAAAAGTTTGAATGTGATGTGTATAATTAATTTTTGCCCACCACGCATCGAAGTGGTTTGGATGGTTTTAGTTTGCACACAAAGTTTATATTAATACTGATCATTTAGAATTTAAAATAAATCATAAAACAATATATATCGGTTAAGAAACTATTTATGTCGCATAAATCCCTATGTACTCGTATTTTGACAAACCGGTGACAACTAGTGAGCGCATACCAGCGCCAGCACACCTTACACCGTCCGCTCAAGTAAAGAGGAATCGTTTTTTCCAAAAGGGTTTATTTACAACGGCTAACAAAAACAATTTAGTTAATTCTGTTCATCCAAAGACACGGTTGGAGCAGTGGCTGAGCTATTGACTGCTACGCTGCGTGTCGCGGGTTCGATCCCGCACGGAACAAATATTTGTTCCGCCAACAGACAGTTGTTCCGGGTGTTTGTGTTTAACCTACAATACAGGAAAAAATCTTCGAGATGGGCAACATAATTTTATATTAAATGCACATCATACTCACACTATAACACGAGTAATAGTCATACCATTTTCTCAGATGAAGTGAGGAGATTGTGCAGAAATGTACAACGACTACATCGAGCATCATTCAGAAAGATACGCGCTTGTGGGCTGTTCGACGTAGACGCTGCGTTACTATTACATCTGATGGGCCTTCTCACTAATTATATTGTGGTACTACTCTCGTATGCGGTTTTGTAACCCATGGTTTTTTACCATTAAATATTTTAAACAAAAAAATATTTTGTTTGATTTATGTTGTCTAGTTCAGTAGGTAGGTATCCAAAGTTGCAATTTTATGAATAGGGTAGTTGACAAAAAAAAATCTGATTAGTCCGTCAGATAGATTTACAAAATAAAGTCCATTTCACGAAAGAAGTCCCGCAAACGCAGCGCTGTATGTCGCGCGACGTAATGTTGTTTCAAAACTTTTGGCATCGTAAATAAACCTTATAACGCACTAATCCAAT
Organism: Diarsia brunnea; assembly: GCA_949774965.1. Classification (NCBI taxonomy): domain Eukaryota; kingdom Metazoa; phylum Arthropoda; class Insecta; order Lepidoptera; family Noctuidae; genus Diarsia; species Diarsia brunnea. The sequence continues at coordinate 18,345,540 of OX459007.1, forward strand.
AATAAACTCACAAAATATCTACCACAACAAACGCACATTGATAACATCGACAAACGACAACATGGCCGATCTGTTAAATTTAGTTCCACAATTGTCCGCGGGACTTCTTTCGTGAAATGGACTTTATATTGGACACATCTTTTTTCACGTTAACAAAAAATAAAGACGATACAGAGCTTCGTCACAATTATGTACATTTTTTCAGTCAATTTCTATTGTTGTTTATTTTTGAAAGTTTTTAAAATATGTTGTAGCCAAGGATGTTTTAGTTTTAAAAACGTCTTCATTGTTCTTTTCACACATTTTGTTGAGCTGGCAAAGCATGTGCTCACTTTCTTGTACATATTATTTGATTTAAAGTACGTTTGTTCCGTGCGGGGATCGAACCCGCGACATGCAGTGCAGCAGTCGAACGCTCCGCCACTGCGCCAAACGTGTCATTTTTTTTTTTTTGAAAAAAACGTTGCCCACACTAGGAATTTCTCCAGTATCGCGGGTGCGCTTACAAACACTTAAACTTACATACACAAACACACCCAGACCCGAAACAACTATCTGCAGGCCATACAAATATTTGTTCCGTGCGAGGATCGAACCCGCGACACGCAGCGCAGCAGTCCAATCGCTCAGCCACTGCGCCAACCGTTGCCTCACGCAATGTATGAACCCACAATGATTTGGTAAACGGTATTTTTGGGTAATAAGAGGTTTTGATTTTTGTATAACTTTAAATTGCTTACTTGTCGGCTATTTTTCTCCTATTAATATAAATCAATCATGAAAACAAAATTAATTGACTTACTTGATGAGCATTCTTTTTGGATTTTTGTAGTAGCACTGATGTAATTGAAAATATCATCTTCTTATCAAGAAAAAGAAGTAATTAGTCTAGCCTATTAGCTCTGACTTCAATAAACAACTGGTTCACTTGCTGCAGGAAGATTATTTATACTTTGAAAAAAGTTTTAAATGGTAAAAACGTTTTTTTTTGTTCCTCCAAGGAATTCACAAACTTTCTTCTTCGCTTCATTAAGAAAATTATTATGATTAACAAGTTAAAAACGACTATAGCAAGTTATAAAAAAATATGTAGGGTATATTCATTTCATATCAATATTGTGTTAGACAACTCAGAAAAACGGCAGTTTCAGGATAATATTCTTTTATTAATCACTTTATTGTCCACGACGGAACGGAGAAAGTATATGCGTTCACGTTGAGAGGTTGTTTGTTTGCTTAAACTTGTATATAAAAAAGCTGGATTAATTACCATAACAGATAGGTCTGGAATACCACATAGAACTACAACTGTTACTTCTACTGTGGTTACTGTTTCTTCTTTCTTAAACAAAAGTTATATAACCTCTAAAACAGTGACGTTTGTAGATGCCGAAGTTTGTCAAGAGACCACTTCAGGTCTTCGCTAGAATTAAGAACACTAACTGCGGTACTCAGAGATATTTAATGATTACTTCAGCCGTCACTAAGTAAAGATTTGACATACTTTTGTATGGCAAAACTGTCAAAACCTTTACTAAGTGATGGCCTAAGTAATCATTAAAGCTCTCTGAGTGCGGCAGTAAATCACATAACCAAAACAGAAATCACTCTTACCTTAAAATTGATATCTATACTAATATTATAAAGCTGAAGAGTTTGTTTGTTTGTTTGTTTGTTTGTTTGTTTGTTTGTTTGTTTGTTTGAACGCGGTAAACTCTGGGACTACTGGTTGGAATTGAAAAACTCTTTTTGTGTTGGATAGTCCATTTATCGAGGAAGGCTTTAGGCTATATAACATCACGCTGCGACCAATAGGAGCGGAGCATAAATGAAAAATGTTGCAAAAACGGGAACAGATATTCCTTTTTGAGAGCTTCCGTTGCGTGCGCTGCGAAAACGGTTTAAGTTACGCAAATATCATGTATCAAGGAATTGTTCCTCTTTAAAAGTTCTAAAAAAAAGTCCGCGATAGCATATGTCTATCTTTTAAGATTGACTCACTGTAACCATTTTTTACTATTAAAATGTTAGGTTAAAAAGAATGATATTTTGCGAAGCTTATTTAACCCATATGGTATTAATCTATATCTAAATAAATGTGTTTACTAGCACAGAAATTTAATATAGAATATTTGTGCCCTTTACTCTATACAGTTTAAACAAATATCTTAGAAGATATCGCAATGTAAAAATATCCGCGCGACAAAATAATTACGCGTGCGGCAGTCATTCGGTCCGGTGCGGTAGGTTAGTGGGGATTCTGGCCTCCGGGGACTCTGGAGAAATTCAAATTATTTACTGTTTACAAGGTACAAGGTGTTACTGTACATTTAAAAGTAAGAGATACCTATAGTAATTCACACTTTAATATAATCTAAACTAATATTATAAAGAGGAAAGATACGAGTTTTTGTTTGTTACGATTTAACTCAATTTATGTTGACATGATTTGTTATGAGCTATATTATGTGACGCAGACGAAGTTGCATGGGTCAGCTAGTCCTTAATAACTTAAACTCGAAGAAAAGCTGAATCATAGATAAAAATACGGCTGTAGCTGTTCCAGAAACAGGTTTTGGAACAGCTACAGCCGTATTTAAAGCAAAGTAAGCAAGCGTCAGCGCTTACTGACATTAGAATACAGGACAATGCACGATTTTTACGAATCACAAAACATTTCTTCATGAATTTAGGTTTCCGTAATTTAGATGGGTTAGGATTCAAGGAAATGACAAAGCCTAGTGATCAAAATAGTACCAGGCTTACAGAAATGCAAACTGCAGCAACACAACGGAATAGTTTCTGATAAGTTCCGCCAGGTGCAATAGTAGACACACGTCTACGTAGAACAGTCGACAGGCACGCATCTTACTGAACGATGCTCGGTGCATGCGCCTCACGTTCTTGCACAACTTTTTGTCTTCATCTGTAAATATGTACTCGTCGTTAAAAATTATATAAGGAGCTGGTAAGCCACACTTGCAAGGTTAGTCCGTGGATTGGTGACCACCCGTTACAAACTGAGTGTCCTGATTTGCTATATGGATCAGCTAGCACGTTAGGCTGTTAGTCCTGGTTGATCGTAATTTGTACATCTTTGACTTAGTGTTGTCATAGGTAATCAGAGGCCTGATAGAAGATATACATCATCATCAGCCTATAATGTTCCCACTGCAGGGACTTAGGCCTCCTCTAGGAGAGGGATGGCTACAATCCACCACGCGGGCCCAGTACGGGTTGGTAGATGTCACATGTCTTCGAATTTTTTGGTTCTGGTTTTTTGGTTTTGTGGTTTTTTGGTTTCCTCACGATGTTTTCCTTCACCATTTTGAGAGCAGAAGATGTACAATTCAGTACTAACTAGGTTGTTGAGGTCAGAAAAGCATTATTTTAGATGCATCTGGTTAGACCGAAAACCGACCCCAATATACTTGGAAAAACCTCGGGCAGATGATGCCTTGTCGTGAAATTAATTCAATTTTTACGTTTAATTTATTTTTACAATAGTCTGAATTATTTCGTATTTTTAGGTAAATTGCTTTTGTATACAAACCTGTACAGTCTAATTTCAGAATAATAGCACATGTGTCCTGTGACTCCTCCACAGCAATATAAAAAGCTTCACAATACAAACTCAGTACGATTTGTAAAATAAGACACTTTAACATCCAAGCGTATATTGCTACGGTTGATGACAACATTATGAACTGTAAAAGAAACATTTGATCAAATAGAAAGATCAGGACTTTTCATATGATAATATTTATGTTACAGTTAAAATTCGGAATGCTACCCGGAATAAAGACGGATGAAAAAAGACTATACATACCACTACGTATAGTCTTTTCCCATCTCCACAGATGGGCTGGTTGAAATGGATAAACTGGCTAAAATAACAAGTGAGTTTATCCAAATATTACGTTTGAAGAAGGCGTTTGTAAAGAAAAAAAATAAAAGGTCATCTTTGTATGAGCAATTGAGCATTTGTGACCATGACTATGTGACCAAATGAGTGATGAACATAAAATAAATGTTGGTCGATGGTATAAAAGATCAAAGAACAAATATAATTATTGAGAGTGTGAGGATAAGAGAGACAAGCAATTAGAAAAAAGCAGATGTAATTATTTCAATAAAATCACGAACCCTATACACTATACATACCCATTCTTTTGCTTGTTTAGGTTTTTTACAGAATTTGATCAAAATTTCAACATAAAGCAACGAATGAAAGAAATTATTTATTGTGTAGTAAACTATCTGAAAAATACTAAATTTGTTAAACATTAGTCGCCACCGATACTTAAAAATTAACTAATCAAGAGTAGAGTACATACTCGAACTAACCAGAACTTGGAAAATCTTTTTATAAATATTGTAGCTTTTTATTATTTGAATGTAGATTTCAAATAATGTTCTACGACTCACTTCGTTTTGTCGTTCAACAAATGAGTTTAAAATCCGATGATTCCACTGAACAACTTGATCTTCAAGCAATTTAATATATCTTATTGCATGAATTAAATCAACATCGAAAACTATTGGGCTTGCTGCAGTCATAAACACATAGAATGGCAGATTTGCGTGCAAAATCCGATTGTAAACGAAAAATAAAATGAAGACGCAAAATATGACGATCATGCTAATCCAATTGTTTCTGGTAAAACTTTTGAAATTGACATCACAGTTGAGAACTCGATGGATTTTTTGAATGGTCAACACATATGATATATTTTTCTTCGATAGAACCAGATTAATAATCAAGTTAAACACAAAACCAGTACAGTCAAAGACAGCGTCCCAATACACGGCGATTTTTTGCATGTTAATTATTCTCCATTCTACGACTTTATCATGTGACATAATATCTGCCATTCGATAACAATACAACGAAATGGGTAGGGCAGTTCCACAAACCAACAAGAATTTATATAAGACATCATTAGGAAAAACGATATCGTTTTTGATTCGATATTTTGGACTTAACATAACGGTTTGCGTAAAGGTCAAAGGTAAAAGCATTGCCTGCACATCTTTATCAAGTGTATTATCAAAAATAACTTCGTTTTGTGAATTTACAGTATTCCGTAGTTTTTCAGTTATATAGGACAACATTTTGAACGAACTACCTATGTGAACACTAATGTTCAATTAAGAAAAACAAGATATTTATGGAACATTTATATTAGAAGCACTTAATTGATTGGGTTTTTATATAAGGTCGTTTAACGTACTTACAACCGTGATGACAAGTAGGGGTATGGGTATATGATATTTCACTCTTTAAATAAATTACCTCGAAGGCCATAAAGGAAAAAAACCCAAAATAAGTTGACTTTATTAATCAGTTGGGCCCAGTTTGAATCTAGACACAGTTCTAATTCCGAAAAGTAGATCAAGATAATACATTATGGAGGAACATCAAAAATACGATACGTTGCATTTATTTTTATTTTGAAAATGTTGCCCCACGGGAGAATGATGATGATGATGATTTATTATTTAAATAAACTGAACCAGTCAGTAGAAATATTAAGTGAGGTGCTATACATAATTATTTGTCAACTAAAATATTGTTTTGGCGACTAATAATATTAGCAGGTGGCATAGATAATATTATGTTACCATCTATTACGTGCCATCTATAAACTCACATAATATAGGTTTTGATTTGGGGGCAGCTCTAACTTTTAAAACGAGTACAATAAAAAAAAGAATAAGAGTTCATTCATTATTATTATTTATTTTATCATAATTAAATGAAGGAAGGCCTGATGGTTATACCGTGGCCTCGACACAAAGGGCAGAAAGAAGGAACATCGGTGGTTTTTAGCGAGTAGAAGTCTGACTCTCGGGAGGAGTCATTTGATTATTTCCCAACCCACAAAAAAGGGGTAGCGCATTCCAGAGAATCACACACATAGTTGAGACAGCGTAAGAAGAGGACATAAAGCCAGTACGGTGAGAGGGAATTTAAAGCAATAGTTTCTTGAACGCTCGATGGTTACGACTGTGTGAACTGCCCAACACATTTTGCTAATCGGGAGCAAATGGATCCTTTAAAATAGTGAAGAGGATGCAAAGAGATCTGAGAGATCTTCTGAGTCGGACAAGCAGCCATTTAAGCTGAGAACGGTATGCAGAGATGTGGATACGACCACATCTATCCTAAGAAGGCCAAAAACGAACCGAATGCAATGATTACGGAGACGATCTAATTTATGTAAAAGTTCTTGGGAAAGATCAGAGTAACAAACATCAGCATATTTGAAGATACACGAGGGACTGGACCAAAGTTATTTTAGTGCTGGATGGAAGAATGTGTTTGAATCTATAGAGAGACCGCAGTATGTGACTTTTTGGCTAACCTGAGCTACCTGCTTATTCCAACTAAGTGTGTCATCAATGTACAGGCCCAAGTCTTTTACGAGTGGTGAGAGAGGAATTACATTATTGTCGAACATAAGCGGCATTAGTTGGCTAGTATCTGGTAATACGAACTACCTAAGATGATGGCCTGGCATTTTCTGACGTTGACAGCAACCCCAAACTTGCCGGACCATTCACCGATAATCTGAAGATCAGCATTCAACCCCTAAAGGAGTTAAATAAGGAATGAAAGTTTGTATGTAAATACGAAATTGTTGTAGTTTAACCGACATCTACGCGGGTGAAGCCGCGAGCAAAAGCAAGTTATTAATAATTATATATTCATACATACACACATAAACTCACGCCCTTTTCCCTTTTTTTATGTTGCGGCGTCGTAGTGCAAAAATGACGTCGCTCAGCAATACAATGCGACCACAATGTTTACGATGCGACGCCGCAACGCAGTGTTGCACTATTTTCAATGAAGTGACAAAGGTGACCAGACGCATTCGGATATATCTATCGGTCTAATTCTTTCCATTGATGATATTTTATCACTTAGTTGTGAGTGCCATTTGAATTCAACTAATTACAGAGTAAACTGTTATTTCGATATTAGAAGTACACATTTCAATAATATAATAAATGAAAATGTATTGATTAGATACGCATACAAAATTTTCAGTTACGTTCTGTAGCAGACATGTCTGCAACTAATAGAAATAATGAATTAAACGAAAATGACTGTATAGTTGAAGCGGAATCAACCACGACCAATGGAAACAGTGACTTGCTACTTAAAAATATTGTTGAAAAAGACTTACAATTTGTTTTAAAACCATTTAATCTGATGCAAGCATTGTTCTTCTGTGCTAAGTACAAAATTCGGAACGATGTTATTGCGATCAATTGTGTTTTGTACAATATTGGTTCAATCTTTTTCACGTTTACAATAATGCTATTTTGCTTTGCTACCTGGTTTGGATTCTCATCCGCGTGTCATGTGGAAAGATTTAAATTTAGCCTACGTGTATTTTCAGTACAAGTCTATTGTTTACTCGTCTCTGGTAGCTTTTTGAGCTGCTGCACCAATATAGTTCAGAAGTACAAGAACATACTCTTCATCATAAAAATCCAAGATGTCTATCGAATACTCAAAAAAAACGAAAATCTCAATCACTTCATCGTTTCCAACTGGGTTTGCGTTATTTCATTAAACTGTTTTCATATCATTTGGATTTTTTATTGCTATTTCGTCTTCAATTTTTCTAAACGCGGTATAAATATCTCGGCCTATTTTTGGATTGTTTTTGACGTTCATCTTTTGTATGCCAGTACAATTTTGAAGCTCATGATGAAACCTTTAAGGAGTTTGATCAAAAATATTCAAATGTCAATACACGTGGTTAATTCAGAAAACGAATTCCACTGGAACACAATTTTCGAAGTTTATATGCAAATATTAGAAGTTTATGAAATATTTAAGAAGATGTTTCAACACTTGGTATGAATATTTTTTTATTCTCATGACGTGTTTAATTAATTAAAAGAATATTTGTATTGTGAAACCTCCGAAACTTAAGTAGTTTCGGAGGAGAAGCATTGAAATTAACTGGCACATTACAAATGTTCTTTAAATGAAATTCATTTAATTATCAGCACTTCAGTTTCCTTTTCATATTGCAGTCCCATCATCATTTCCCTAGCCTTTTGACGACGGGCTTCCAGTTTAACTCAATGCAGCAATTTTTCTTTTCTCCCAGACAATATTGGATAACCCATCGTAATTTTGCTTTCGAGAACTCTGTTACGTCTGCCAGCTCAACATCTGCCATTCTTTTAACATATTGATCTGTCACTATAACAAGCGAGGATGCCTGCGAAAGTTAAAGGTTTTCTCCAACATATTTTTAGTGTTTGACATAGGCAATTGCTGTATAAAACAAGGTGCAGTTTTGCATTTGCGTCAGGAGGTTGTCAAAGAACACACATAATCAATTTTAATTATGGTGCCGGGTTAACAAAAATATAAGCTGTTTTTTAGTTGTTCAAAATTAAACAGTGTTTCAGAATGACACCTACACCGTGATTCAGGGATCAATACATTATGAAATAATCGTTTGTGTGTGTGTAAAAGTATGTATGTCATAGTGCAAGAATCAAACGGGATGAGTTTTAACACGGTGGTTCACACTCAACTATATACGTTTTAAGAAAAAAAAAATCTACCCTATTTATTATTGGTACTGGTCGAGAATCATTATTATAGTTACCTCTTTGAATTTGACGCCAATTGCGTCAAAACGACCGTTCGCATAAGTCAGGGTAATGTGTGTTGGTAGTTTAGTAAAATTATGATCTGAAAAAATTGAATTTAAAAAAAAGCTTGAACTTTGACCTCCAATATCTCCGAAACTATAAGTGTCCCAGGTATAGTCTATAACAAAAAAAAGATAGCAGTGACGAGGAGAACAAGTGTCTTTCGGCTTAGTTAAGGGTACTTTAACACCCTTTAAAATAAGTAGCACATCAATATGTTTACAGTTATGAAAAACTGTCATCGTCACAACAATGGCGGTATTGTGGCTAGCTCCGCTTTTCTAAGCGCAAGCTACCAGCCAGACCGCCCCCTCTTTTTAAAAAACAAAGCAGTCTATATGTCGAAAAAATATCAGTCTCAATGAGGTTAGTTTCGAATTTATCTTTGTGCATAGTTAGTGTAATATTTTGTATTTCAATCAAGTGTACACAATTAAATAAATTAGTTTTATATAAACCGTTTCTTAATTTATGGTAATCTTATGTAATTATATCAATATAAACAAAAACAACAAAACGACATCAATGTTACCATAAAAAAATTAAACAGTGTTTAAAATACTCCAGAATCTATAATTTCATTACAATAAATCAGATTTATGATTCGTTTATATTATCTGACAATAGCATTTTAATACTGGGTGCAATGTAAATAATTATCCAACTATTTAAGCACATGTAGAGAGGTGTCTGTAAAAAACATTGTTTCATAAAATATCCCCCAAGTCGAAAAGTTAAGGAAGCGAAAGTGACTAAATTTTTCACGGCGACATTTTGGGAAAATGACATTCTATGTCAAGGCAATTAATTCATCTCTCACAATTATCTCTGTTGTAACTAAAACCGCGTCGATTTTATGTAACTTCGTTAAAGTTTCCGAGTCAATAGCGATTGTATTATTACTGAAATTTAAGTAAGTGGTAACATATTTATAATATGTGTATCTAAAAAAACGAAGTTGGAGTTTTTTGACGTAGTCACTCATTCGTTTATTATTTATTCAATCTAATCAATCTAAGCTATTAGACAGCTATTGACTGGCAAGAGCATAATGTTACTCCAATCAACGTTGAATTACTTTCAGTAGCAGACATGTCAACTAATATTAATAAGACTGAAGAATTAAAAGAAAGTGTGTATATTATTGAAAGGGCAAAAACAGCGATCAATGAAAATAATAACTCCCTACCTAAAAATTATATTATAAAAGACTTGCAATCAGTATTAAAGCCAATTAATATGATGAATAATTTGTTCTTCTGTGCCAAGTACAAAATTCGAAACAACATAATTTCCACTAATGGCGTGCTCTACAGCGTTGTTTCGATCTTCGCCATGTTAATTGTATTGCTTTGGAGCTTTAATTTCTGGTTTGGATTTCCATTCTCGTTTGATAATTATGAGGGATTTCAGTATTTCCAAAATATAAATGCAATGAGCGGTTATGTATTGTTTACTATTGGTAGCTATTTATGCTGCGTCAGAAATATCATTCAGAAGCACACTAACGTATTCTTTGTCATGAGAATTCAAGAAATTTATAGAACGCTCGAAATGAACAAATCTTTCAAACGTTTTGTCTTTCCTAACTGGGTTTGTGTTATAACACTCAACTTTTATCAAATTCTTTGGATTTTTTACACTTATTACCTCTTTGATTTCATGCATCGTGGTTTTGATTATCCGACTTATTTTTGGATTATTTTTGACATAAATGTGTTTTATGCTACGACTATCCTAAAGGTTTTAACACAGCCTCTCGAAAATTGGGCTAAAAGTGTTAAAAAGTCAGGCTTAGAAAATACTGCAAATGAGTGTTTTTGGAATACTATGTTTGAAGTTTATTTAGGGATACTGGAAGCTTATGAAATATTTGTAAAAACGAACAATTACTTGGTATGTCTACTTCATTTTCGTCTTTGGAATTCATCTTTGTCATTTATTTATCTTTGTCAATAAAATTGTTTAGTAACTATGAATATCAGCACAACCACTCTGATAGTGGTTGTGCATAGTTAAGCATTTATTTGTAAGCATTATTTACTTGTAGTTTTTTTTTCTATTTACTTTATTTTGAATTGATTTCTGTCTCAACTGTTTCAGATTTTATTCTATATCATACAAACATTATTGAAGTCGTTGAGTTCTATTGCAATTCGTATTGAGATGAAGAAAGTAACATCTGAGATTGAAACTAGCACCCTTGTAAGATCTTTGTTCTATTCATATTAAACAGAATTGTGATGAATGGTACGCCATTCAGCATAATTATTTTACACCAATTCATTAAGGTTTGACGCAGCATGTCGTCTTTCTTTTTTCCATAATATAACTTTTATGGGTAAGCAGTTCAGATTTGCTTATATTTATTTCAGTTTGTTGTGTTATCATTCATGTCCTTAACCTGGATTATTAAGAATCTACTTTTGATCACATGTTTAAGCGTGGAAATTGAAAAATTCTACTCAGTTATGAGAGAAGTACATTTAACTTGTATTCAACTGACGAACGCAAGAGGATGCTCAGGTAAATAATATCACACTCATGATTAGGTTGCCAAGATTCTAAATATACGATTAAATGAATTAATGAATAATTATTATTTTCCTTCAAAAAATAAAAATTATTAGTTTTTTTTATAGATGCTCAAAAAAGAGTCTGCAAGAATATCCAGCGAGTTCAAAGTACCTCCTTCGAGAAGATGAACGTGTGTGGCTTGTTCACCATAGACGCTGCGACTCCCATGAGCTTGTGTGCTCTCATCACTACTTACACCATTGTTATACTACAGTTCGAATTTCTGTAGCGGGTTTCTGGTTTTTTCAAATTAAATGTTTCCTGACAAGTTGTTTCTTAACTATCAACAATTCTTGAATATAGTATTTTGCAAAGTTTTTGTCAAGAGTTCTGATAAATTAACAGTTGTGAGTTACTGGTGCACACTTTGGAAGCAGAGTAAATTAATTAATAACAAGAGTGTAAAGCGATTCATGTGGACCCTGCGCCGGGCCTAACAATATTTTATTCAATATCACTATGTTTTTTTTTCATTTAAATATAAAAGATATAGCATTTCCATAATACCAATGAGTAACGGAATTACCTAAGCCTACTTAATTGTACTTCTATATATTATTTTCAAGCATTGCTTTCACAACAGCTCATGATGAGTACCTATATTAGAGGAAGTTTGAAAGTGGCACCTGTTACAGAAAAATTGAAAGGAAGTCGTTTATCTTGGTATGGTCATGTAATGAAGAGGAAGACGAAAAAAAGAAAACGTGTTGCGCCGACCCCAAATAGAATGGGATAAGGACAGGAAGATGATGACTTTCACAACGTCTCATCAATCATTGCTTTTATTACATTCGTCACACTTTCTTTCAATTCTCTTTTGTTTCTTGCAAACACGCTAAATTTATCCATTGCACATTCCAATTAGCATAATGTCACTTTCTGAGCACCCATCTTACATCACACCCACCCAGGGTGGTAGAACAATCCTTGTCCATTTCTCACAAAGGCGGGTGTGTGTAGCTTTTAAAAGCGTTTAATTGTTGAAACCAATCTGATTAATTGGAGGTACACCTAAATTTGTAGGGTTGTGGGTTACGGACGTATGTTTTCTCTTCTGTAGACGCTCAAAAATTGTACACAAATATAGAACATAAGAGGAAATTTATAATCTGTTTTCCTTAAGGACAGGTAACATAAACAAAACATGAGTAAGTGTGTAACATTTCGTTACACTAACAATTAGAGCACATAGTACAGACGAATGTTGAGTATGAATGTGGATGGCTATTAGAGTAGAGGAAGACCAAAGAAATTATGGACTGTGTGTAGGATGATATGGCTAGAAAGGAGGTGACTGTTAAGATGATGAGTAACAGAGGAATAGAAGGTATGAGGAACGTATAAGACATAGAAGGGAAGGATAGGTATGAAAGAAGAAAACATGCTGCACCGACTCCAAATAAATTAGGATAAGGGCAGGGAGTTGATGATGAGTACAGGGGTGGCATTAAATACATCATGCCGTAAAAGAATCCTTAGTTGAAAACTTTCTGAAATAATTTCTCATATCTCTATTGCTACCTAATACGGTTCAATTTTGACTGCACTTATCTTGTTATACATTCGTACGAGGAGCTCGTGGCTTAATAAACACTCACTCACTCACTCACTTATAAGTTCTGTCGGGATATTGTTGATGTGTTTTCGTGCCAATACGCAGACGACTTCGTTTTGTATTTTACTTGTAAGGATATCACAGAGGGTCGAAACAAAATTCAAAATGCTCTAAATACTTTTACAGTTTTATTGGACGAATTAGGATTGGAACTATCTGTCAGTAAATCGAAATATTGTATATTTAGTAGGGGATTTAGGTAACAGCAAATACAGCTTCTCATAAATAATAGTGAACTTGACAACGTATTAACGAACAACGTAAACAAATCAACGAAATAATAGAACAAATTCAGAGGCTTCTCAATTTACTTAAAATTCTTACGAGTCCCTCTTGGGGCGTCCATCAGATTCATCTTCGTAGACTCTATATAGCATTGATTAGAAGTAGGCTAGATTATGGGTGCTTCTTATATGACAATAGTGCTAAAACAAATATTTACAAATTAGAAAAGATCCAAAATCAGGCTTTAAGAGTAGTAGGGAGTTTTATAAGAAGCACACCGATACACATTATGGAGTGCGAGCTCTGTGTTCCTCCACTGCATGTTAGGAGAAGATGGTTAGCATTCAAATATTGCCTGAAGTCGTACTCTTTATCTGATAATGTAGTAATAAAACAGCTATCTGAGCTTAGCGCTATTAGACACACCAGATATTGGGCAAATAAAAAGCTTCCACTACTTGTTAGTGTTTTTGAGGAGGTTAAGGTAGAAAGCATAATGTCATCTCCGATTTTAGAAATGTTCTTATTAGATGTCTGGGTAACTAAAATTGACATACATAACATAATAAAGATTAATTTGGACTCAATTAATAAACCTAAGAAGACATATCACGTGGATTCAATTAAAACAGAAACTATGAGAGAAATATCGAAAAAATATCAAGACTATTATAAAATATATACTGATGGGTCTAAAAGCGCTAATGGTAATGGTGCTGCCTATTATGATCCTTTAAACTCGGATACTACAAATACGTGCTTTAAAATAAATAATTATGTGTCAGTTATGTCATTGGAACTTTTTGCAATTTCAGAAGCACTCACTTGTATTGTATCCATTGAAAATAATAGAAAAATATTAATTTGTGTAGATAGCAAAAGTGCACTACAACATATAGCTCGTTGCGCCTCTGGTTACAGAGGTGCACCGATAGCTTATGAAATTATTTCAAAAATACACGATCTTTCCAAAAGAGATATCGAGCTAAAATTGCAATGGGTTCCCTCACATATAGGTATTAAGGGTAATGAGGAGGCAGACTGTTTAGCAAATTGGGTATTGTTGGGGGTAGGGAAAAAAACATTGAAACTAATTATATAGAAATATTGCCTAGGTATAAAATTAAATGTCATGAAGTTTGGAAAGAATATTTTAATGTAAGATCTAAGGAAAAAGGAATATGGTATAGGTCTATAGTCTCGGAGCCTCCTCATGTACCGTGGTTCTGTAGTACTAGATTTAGCAGAAAAAATATAGTTACTGCTCACAGACTGAGATCTGGACACATGCCGCTCAATAATTTTGGAATTTTAATGAAAAAAAAATTGATTCACCAAATTGTGAAGTGTGTGGTACACCGGAAGACGTTATGCATTTATTAACGGAATGTGTCAGATTTTAGTCAGCAAGAGAGGATCTAATTAGAGAATTGGAGATAAATATGCACGATGTTTCCATGTTCCATCATATTTTGTCAACACCTAGATCCGGATCTGCTTATTATTTAATTAAGTTTGTGTTGTTACGTTTTACTTAAGAAGGTCCGATGGGACTGGCATGTACATTTGTATAAAAGTCCCTAAAAATAAATAAAGAGAGAGAAAAAAAAAAAAAAAAGAACTGCCACTCGTGTCGATCTTTAGGTTAAGCTGTGCTTGCCTAGGTCGGTCTGTGGATGGGTGACCGCCCGACATATCGAGTTTCCTCCGTGCCTCGGAAAGCACGTTAAGCTGTTGGTCCCGGCTGCCATATATAGATCTTTGGCAGTCGTTACAGATAGTCAGTGACCTGAAATTCTGACATCCAGTCTTACCAAAGAGTATCGTATTACCTAGTATTAACTGGGTCGTGGAGGTCAGATAGGCAGTCGCTCCATGTAAAATACTGGTACTCAGCTGCATCCGGTTAGACTGGAAGCCGACCCCAACATACACACATCAAAAGTGTCTAGGGATCAACATATATTTTTGCAATAACTTTTCTCCTGATTGATATTAATTTAAATTTTCTTTAAGGATTCATCAAATAAAGTGTTTTCGTTTGTCACAGTAACGATAAACCAAGTCACCTTTGCATTAATAAAGAAATTTGCCATTTTCCTAATAAAGGGATTTTTGACATTTGAACCACTAACATTAAAGTTCGAAAAAAAGACTGAAATAACAGTTTTCTTTAAAATTTTATTGGGTAACTTAAACAATTAATAATCCGTGTTTCTACCGCGAACACTAACAACACAAGAACATCGGTTTGGCATACTCAAAATGAGTTCATCCAAATCACGCTGTGGAATGGCCGCCCATGTTCGTTGCAACAACAAAAAAAGGTCTTGTTGCGACTGGATACCCTCCATATTCGGCAGAGCTCTTCTCTGTAGCATATCCCATGCATGCTCAATCGGGTTCAAGTCTGGCGACTGAGCAGGCCAGGGCAGGACATTGATGTTAGCTGCGGCGAGAGTCTGTCTTACAACTCTTGCGGTGTGCGGTCGTGCATTATCATGCATTAACTGAAATAAGGGACCGATTTGCACTTGTAGAGGAACGATGACGTCTGATACAATCGTCTCAGCATAAATTTGAGCGTTGAGGTTGCCTCTGATCCAAATCAACTCAGTTCTTCCGCCGATCCAAATACCCGCCCATACCATGATGGTTCCACCACTATAAGGATGGACTTCCTGGCAGGATTTTAATCGCTGTTGGCGTCCAGGGGTTCTCCAGTGTCGTATACGTCTTGTATCCGGTCTCATACCAAAACGAGACTCATCAGAAAAGCACACGAAACGCCATTGTTCTTCTGCCCAATTTCTGTGTTCAAGAGCCCATTGATATCGAATCCTACGATTGTGCATTGCTATAGGTGGTACCCGTAGCGGTCTTCGGGAATGAAGGTTCACTTCAAATTTATGCTGAGACGATTGTATCAGACGTCATCGTTCCTCTACAAGTGCAAATCGGTCCCTTATTTCAGTTAATGCATGATAATGCACGACCGCACACCGCAAGAGTTGTAAGACAGACTCTCGCCGCAGCTAACATCAATGTCCTGCCCTGGCCTACTCAGTCGCCAGACTTGAACCCGATTGAGCATGCATGGGATATGCTACAGAGAAGAGCTCTGCCGAATATGGAGGGTATCCAGTCGCAAGAAGACCTTTTTTTGTTGTTGCAACGAACATGGGCGGCCATTCCACAGCGTGATTTGGATGAACTCATTTTGAGTATGCCAAACCGATGTTCTTGTATTGTTAGTGTTCGCGGTAGAAACACGGATTATTAATTGTTTAAGTTACCCAATAAAATTTTAAAGAAAACTGTTATTTCAGTCTTTTTTTCGAACTTTAATGTTAGTGGTTCAAATGTCAAAAATCCCTTTATTAGGAAAATGGCAAATTTCTTTATTAATGCAAAGGTGACAGATGTGACAGAGGTGGCAGATAGTAGCCGGTGCGCGCATTGGTTAACATCGCTGTTGTATCGCTCTGTGTTTAAAATTAAATTAACTATGATAAATACCAAAAATAGCTCATAAAAGTTGTACCGGAAGGAAAAGGATATTGTGTTGTGTTAGAATACCGAAACCATAACTTAATTTACCAAACAAAACCCTGTAATAATCAAGTGAAAGAAAAAAACCAGTGAAATTTTCAAAAACTCTCCGCTGACAGTCTAAATTGAGTGAGACATCATTGGTGGCGTTCATTGACCCCGCCCTCTGCAAATTCGTCACACTCCGTCATCGCAGCTGATTGGTCGCAACACCGGACAACTACATCGCATACTAGCAGGTTTTTAAAACGACCTTAAGTAACTGCCAACAAAATGGATTGCCCAGCTTGCAAGCAAGAAATAAAATACGCTGGAGAGACTCTGAAATGCACAGGATGCTCAAGTAAATATCATTATGCATGCCTAAATATGACATCTGCCTATTACTTAGAAAATAATTTCGAACTTATGAAATGTTGGCGCTGCCAAGACTGTACTAATGTCACTCGTCGGTATAGAAATGACACTACACCTATACGGAAAACAAACATACCACCACTAGACGACACTACAATGTCAATTGACGATGCACAAGACGAGCAAAACTTAAGTATTACTACAAATACCGAGTGCAAAACCCCCGACAATTACAACCAAACCACTATGAAAACGCAGGAAACCCAACCAGAAGGACTTTCAGTCACCTTGAATAGCCTCAGTAAATTGCTAGATTCTAAACTTGAAAAGAATAATCAATCCCTACTGTCTGTACTAAAGAACACAATTCAAAAAGAAATACAAAAAACTATCACAAAATTAAAGGAAGAAATTTTTAAAGATACCCACAAGCTAACACACGAACAAGAAATAATAAAAAACGATATCAAAACACTAAATAAGGAAATAGAAACACTACAAGGAGAAAACAAAGAACTTAAACAACAACTAAAGGAAATAAAACAAAATATGACAACAATAGGAAACCCACAACAGGATAGTTATAATAAAAAAATTGTACTATTCGGACTTACAGAATACGATCAAGAATCTGAAAACGAACTAGAGTATCGTGTTGTTGAAGCATTCAAAGACATCTTAAATGTAGACCTGACTGGATATATTGAGGGACTTTCACGAATAGGAAGAAACAACAACTTTAGGAGACCCATTGTTATTGAGCTCATAAGCAAACGAATGACGAAATATGTACTAGACAACGCAACGTACTTCAAACACACAGGACTTTTTATATCCGAATACTTGAATGATACTTCTCTTCGACAAAAAAAGACATTACAAGAAAACCTACGCTTAGCAAGACAACGGGGACACCACGCAATCATCAAAAATAATCAACTAATAGTAGACGGCCGACGACAAGAAATCACTACAATGACAAAACAAAACTATGCAACAAACAAACCTGACTCCATTCAAACTATTAACTCACAAAAAAATGTCAGTCACCACGAAAACACTAACAATACATACGAACACGACGCCGATCTCTCACGAACAAACATGAGTGAAATTTGCACATTTCGTCACCCAAGATATTGACATTATAGTATTATTCCAAAACATGCAAAGTATCAACAATAAACTACACATAATGGAAGAATTTCTCGACGAAAACAACGGACACTATCAAGCACTTTGCTTATCGGAAACATGGTTGTCGCATGAAAAGAAAGAATTAATTAACATCAATAAATACATCCTCGCAGCGTCATACTGTCGACAGAACTACGAAGGCGGTGGTGTATGTATACTATTACGTCAAGACTTAGAATTTATTGAACGAAAGGATATTATGGATAAGTCGGTAGAATACGTAATAGAAGTATGTGCCGTTGAATTGCCTCAACTTAAAACTATACTTATAACTTTATATTGGAATAACAGACAGCCTGATGTATTTTATAGACAATTGAAACTTATTCTAGAACTTCTATTAAAGAAATATAATAAAAATAAAATCATATTCGGAGGTGATTTCAATGTAAATATTCTGGAAAATAACGTACAAACCAAAACACTAATAAACTTAATGGTAGAATATAATTTCATCCAATGTATTCAAGAACCAACACGTGTGACAGAAACCACTTCCACTTGCATTGATCTCGTATTTATAAATTTTGTGTCTGATTTAATAACTACTCAGGTAAACGATTATGGTTTTTCTGATCATAAAGGAATTATAGTAAACTTAAAAAAACTAGACGCCATGCCTACCAAACGCATAGCGTGGAAAACCAAAAAACGAATTTTTAATTTAAATAATATAGAAAAATTTAAACTTGCATTAAAGAAAATAAATTGGAACATAATAATAAAGCCGGATAAAACTATGGACGAAAACTACAACTCATTTGAAACGATTTTACTGAAAATGTTAAATGACTGTGTACCCGTTAAAACTATAAAATTAAATCAAAACAAACGAAAAGATTGGTTGACAAGAGGTATAAAAATTTCTTGTAAAAATAAACGACTATTAAGAATTCTTACTTCCTACTCAAATGATCCTGTATTATCAAAACATTACAAATTATACGAAAAAACATTGAAACAAATAGTCAATAAATCAAAAAGAATACAATTTATTACGGAAATCCGAAACTCAAGCAATAAAACCAAATCGATGTGGAGAATAATTAAAGAACGTACTAATAAAAAACTACCAAAGACACAGCAAAACATTACATTGACAATCCATAATAAACTAACGTCCGACCCAAAACAAGTTTCTAACTCGTTCAATGATTTTTTTGCATCAGTAGGACAAACAAGGCAAAGTGGGGACGCAGTGCCGCGCGGTCGGCCTGTGCTCCGACCGACTGAGAACACTATGTTTTTACATCCACCCACACCGCAAGAAATATTGAATATAATAAAACACCTTAAAGGTAAATACAGTCACGGATTGGATGAACTACCTCCCATTTTAATAAAAACGTGTGCTGAAGAACTGACATTACCATTTTATCTTTTAATCTGTCAATCATTTTCTGAAGGGATATTCCCAAACGCGTTAAAAAAATCAATTATAAAACCTATTCACAAGAAAAACTCGAAGTCTGACCCAAATAACTACCGTCCAATTGCACTACTACCGACAGCATCGAAAATCTTTGAAAAGGCAATGTGCAAACGCGTTTATAATTTCTGCGAAAAATTTAATATTTTTGACGAATCTCAAAATGGTTTTCGGAAAAAAAGATCTACAGTTTTAGCAACATTTAACTTTACACAAAAAATACTGGACGTTTTAAATACTAAAAAATACGCTATTGGGATCTTACTTGACATGACAAAGGCTTACGATAAGGTACTTTACAATATTCTACTTGACAAACTATACGGAATCGGCGTTAGGGGAATAGCTCATAAATGGTTCGCGTCCTACCTACAAAACCGAGAACAATTCGTGGAAATTGACCATTGGAATCATGACACCGGGCAACTCAGCTATGTACGTTCAAATGCGCTTTGTGTTAAAAATTCAATCCCTCAAGGTAGTGTTGCGGGGTGTTTATTGTTCTTGATCTATATCAACGATCTCCCTAAAATTATGACGGAATCGTGCGTATTGTTCGCTGATGACATTTCAATATTGACTTCTTGTAATGACTCACAACGCCTACATGACACATTAAATAAAATTATGGTAAATATACAAAATTGGATGAAAGACCATAACTTAGAAATTAACTTCGTGAAAACCAAAATGATGCAATTTAGGCCGTTTCAAAAAAAACCTTTAAATATAAATTTTACGTTTGAAGGTATTAAAGTAGAATGTGTAGATACTTTTACCTTGTTAGGTCTGGAGCTAGATACTCATATGACGTGGAAATCACACATTCAGAAACTAAAATCAAAACTATCTAGTTTTATATATGCACTACGTGAGCTGAAAAAAACAACGGATTTAAAAACTGCCCTATCTACTTACTACGCTTATGCATACGCATGGTTAAAGTACGGAATTATTCTTTGGGGAAATGGTGTTGATGTCAACGAGTTGTTTATACTTCAGAAAAAATGTATTAGGATATTGGTCCATATTGAAGATGACGAAAGTTGTAGACCTCATTTCAAAAAACTGGACATTTTAACTTTGACATCAATATATATTCTAGAAATCTGTAAATTTGTAAGACAGTATCCAAACTTCTATGTTAAAATCTCTGACCAGCCTCGTCGGTATGCACCGCGTTCACGATTCGAAAACACTCTCGTAGTACCCCAATCGAAACTAAAATTACACAGCACTGGCCCTCACGTTACATCAATTAAAATTTATAACAAAATTCCAAATGCTATTAAAATGGAAGAAAATGATAAAATATTTATAAAACGAGTCAGGAAGCTATTAATTGACAAGTGCTATTACTCATTGAACGATTTTTTTAATGATAATATCTTATTAGACTCACTTTGACTGCTTATCTATTGAATTTTGGTTTTTATTTATTGACATTTTGTATTACAGTACCTATAATTTTTAACATGATTGTATTAGAATTGGATTAATTATTTTGACTATAATATGCTGGATTTGACTTTAATTTTAGTCGATGACTGACTTTGGTGTTTTAATTTTATTGACATTTTGTATTCATTCTATCATGATTGTATTTTAATTAGTATTTTTGACATGATGTATCTGACTGTAATTCATATTTTTTTTTCTACTTTTATTCTCCATTACTTATTATTTTATTTTTTATTTTTCTTATGATATTATTTAGTTATTTAAATGAATTCATTAATTTTTAATTACTGTTAATTGTCTTAAATCTACTATCATTATTGTTTAAAATTGTTGTGCCCGACAGGGTCCATGTGAACTGTATTATTATTTTAAGATCTTGTAAAACACATAGGATATGCAATAAATTATTGAATTGAATTGAATTGAATTGACTTGGTTTATCGTTACTGTGAAAAACGAAAACACTTTATTTGATGAATCCTTAAAGAAAATTTTAATTAATATCAATCAGGAGAAAAGTTATTGCAAAAATATATGTTGATCCCTAGACACTTTTGATGTGTGTAGTTGGGAAGAAGGCTAGGCAGATGATGATTCGTACGTTAAAGTATTCGAGGCAAGAGCCATTGTTATCACTGAAATTTAAGTAGTAATATATCTGGGTATGTGTATTCCATTTGTATAAAAGTAAAATTGCTTTTTTTGACGTAGGTTCGTTTATTTATTTATTCAACTTGAATTAGAAAGCTATCGATTAACAAGAGCATAATGTTACTCCAATCAACATTGGATTGCCTTTAGTAACAGACATGTCAGTTAATAATCATGAGACTGAAGAATTTAAAGAAAGTGTGTTTATAATTGATAGGGAACCAACAGCGGTCAATGAAAATAATGACAAGAAAAAAAATATTCTAAAAGACTTACAATCAGTACTAAAGCCAATTAATATGATGGATAATTTGTTTTTCTGTGCCAAGTACAAAATTCGAAACAACATAATTTCCACTAATGGCGTGCTCTACAGCGTCGTTTCGATCTTCGGCATATTAATTGTATTGCTTTGGAGCTTTAATGTCTGGTTTGGATTTCCATTCTCATTTGATAATTATGAGGGATTTCGGTATTTCCAAGTTATGCATTCAATGGGCGGCTTTACATTCCTTTTAACTGGTAGCTATTTGTGCTGCGTCAGAAATATCATTCAGAAGCACACTAACGTATTCTTTGTCATGAGAATCCAGGAAATATATAAAACCCTCGAAATGAACAAATGTTTCAAACGTTTTGTCTTTTCTAACTGGGTTTATGTTCTAACATTAAACTTATATCAATTTATTTGGATTGTTTACAGTTATTGCCTCTTTGACTTTATGCATCGCGGTTTAGATTATCCGAGTTATTTATGGATTATTTTTGACATAAATGTGTTTTATGCTATGACTATCCTGAAGCTCTTAACACAGCCTCTGGAAAGTTGGGTTAAAAATGTTAAAAGGTCAAGGTTAGAAAATACTGCAAACGAGGGTTTCTGGAATACTATGTTTGAAGTTTATTTAGGGATAGTGGAAGCGTATGAAATATTTGTAAAGACGAACTATCACTCGGTATGTCTTTTTTGTTTTCGTCTTTAGAATTTATCTTTTAATATTAATCTTTGTCAAAAAAGTCGTTTAATGCTAGCGACTAAGAATATCAGCCAGATGCATTATTTACATGTAGATTTTTTTTGTTTTTACTTTATTTTATTGATTTCTGTCTCCATCTTTCAGATTTTGTTCTATGTCATACAAACAACATTTAAATCGTTGACTTCTATAGCAATTCGTATTGAAATGAAGAAAGTTACCCCCGAGATTGAAACTAGTACCCTTGTAAGATCTTTGTTCTATTCGTGTTTAACAGAAATATGATGAATGGTAGACCATTCGGCATAAAAAAATCAGATATGCTTATATTTGTTTCAGTATGCTGTGTTGTCATTCATGTCCTTATCCTGGATTGTTAAAAACCTGCTTTTGATCATATTTTTGAGCGTGGAAATCGAGAGATTCTATGCAGCTGTGAGAGAAGTCCATATAACTTGTATACAACTGACAAACGAAAGAGAATGCTCAGGTAAATAATATCATACCTCTAAAACAGTGACGACAGCTGAAATAAGGCTGCACCGAATGGCGCAGAGAAACCTGACAAAGGAAGTGCGGGTCTTCCGACGGTGAGATGGGCAGACGACTTTCAATAGTTCCCCCGATTGAGGAATTATGTTGATGAGGCTGGCAAAGGACCGGGGAGAATTGCACAAGAGAAGAGAGGACTGTATTCACCAGTGGGTGAAACTAAAGTCTTAATACTCATATTTTTCTTTCCTTGTGCATAGATAATTTGAAGATCATAACATAACATCACTGCTGTCCCTGAAAGGTACGGCAGAGGTGTACCTAATAGAACACACACATTTTGCTACCTTTGTCTTATGAAATAGAGGGCGAGCCTATTGTCATCAACCGGGCACAAGTCCATTATTTGAGATTGCTACCGAGAAATTCCTGATAGAAAACACAATAACAATTTGCCCGAAATTGTACCTGCGTCCTCTAGACCAGCGAAGACAGTCAAGAAAACAAATTATAAAAACAGAAAATTAACAAAAAATTAATTGAGTATATAAAAAGAGGTTTATACTTCTTGTTACCATTCGTAATATTACCAAGACTCTAAATACAATAAAGTAAAGGAGATGGTCCAAAAAAAACGAGAATCGATTGGGACTAACTGGGCACCAATAAGTTAATTGTAATGAACAATTGGCCTAACCGAAAGAGTAAAACTGTGAGGTTATGTACTGACAAAGTAACTACTGTGCAACAGCAAATACTCGCTGCTTAAATAAACTGCCTTTTGGGGGGTGGGAAATCATCAAATGACTCCTCCCGCTCTGGGCAGAGCAGAAGGGGGTGTCAGACTTCTATTGACTAAAAACCACCCATGTTCCTTCTTAACCCTTTGTGTCGAGGCCGTAGTATCTCTCTCGAACAACCCGCAGCCCCGAAGGGACCCGCAGCCCCGACGGGACCCGCAGCCCCGACGAGTAAATAAACTGCCTTTCATAAACTAAGTGTTCTATTCTATTTCACTTGCTTTGCATCGGCATTGATATATATCAGTCTCATGTTAGTCGCGGTGCGGGTAACTCGCTCGCACAATGCCGTTACTTTCGCCAAATAGTGATTTACCGGGAGGTTGTAGTGTTGACAAGTTAAATGAGTGCGGTCATCGTTGTAAGGAGTGTAAAGTGGTGGTTAACGAACTCTTGGCTTTCGTGACCCATAAGGTTGACACTATACCTGAGACGGGGATACTGCAGATTTGCCTCAGTACTTACTCAAGTGAGGAAGTGGAAACGGCTAGATCTATCGTGTATAAGCTGTTAGCGCCGACAAAAAAGCTTATGCGACGCAAAGATGGATCTGAACAAAGAAGCTTGCAAGAAATTATTAAGATCATTAAAGAATTTGAACCTGACAGCCTTCCAGTGTTCGTAGCGAAAAATTTAAATAAGTTGCCTCCGGTGACATTTGACTACGTGGATGTGACTGCGTTTTTAAAAGAAATGGCTATATTGAAAACGGACGTGGCTTCTATTAAAGCTAAAAGGGATGTTGTGGCTAGTGGTACAACCTCGTCCACAGACATGGAGATCTTAAAATTGGAAATAGATCATTTAAAACGTATGGTTAGCGAACTTAAAGAACAAAAATGTAAACAAGTGCAGGTAGAATCAGCTGACTGTGTTTCGGCGAAACGAAGCGGTCAAGTGAAGGGCACATCTTCGCGCCCGCTCGTGCCTACTGCGGAATGTAAGAAGCCGGTGAATGGTACAATATCGCGCTCGCTTACACCTAATACGACTTTACCGGTAATGAGCTTGATTCCAAAATCGCCTGATCGTCAAACAACAGCTGACTTATCGCATACTCCGCTATACAGAGACATATTAATTGACCCAGCGCAAAAACGTACTGTCAATATGTCTAAGAATGAGGATGATGATTCATTCATATTGGTGGAGAAAAGGAAGCGGAAGAAGTTTGCCAATATGAGTGGCACGGCTCTAGGCTCGACAAAACTGCAGGTGGCTCAACTGTCAACGGCCGTCTATGTGTCTCGATTGAACAAGGCAACTACCACGGATGATATTCAAACATATGTGAGTGAAATGGGCGAAAATTGTGTTAAAGTGGAACTATTAACTCAGAAACACGAGACTGAATTTGTTTCTTTTAAAGTGACCATATATAGAAGTAGGCTAGAAAGATTCTTAAGTGTTGATTTTTGGCCTGTTGGCGTCAGATTCAGGCGATTCCGTGAGTATACGGCGAGAGGAATTAATAATCTAAATAGTTAGTTATGGATTGTAAGTTATCCACTATTTCAATATTATCCTACAATTGTAAATCGATTAAACGATCAAAGCAATGTGTGCGTGAACTCACTAAAAGTAATGATATTGTGTTACTGCAGGAGACTTGGTTGCTACCTCACGACTTAAATTTTGTAAATGAGATTAATGAAGATTTTGGGTGTGTGGCCAAGTCTTCTGTCGATACTTCAGCTGGGATGTTAAGGGGTAGGCCATATGGGGGTTTAGCCATTTTGTGGAACAAAACTAAGTTTCCGTATGTCTCGCCTATTACTTGTAATAGTGACCGCCTTGCGGCTGTGAGAATAGCGACTGGTCAGGGATGTGTCATAGTTATTAATGTGTATATGCCTGTTGACAACGTCGATAATCTGACTGAGTTTATTGATTGTTTGGGTGCAATAAATGCAATTATAGAAGAGGGCGATGCGCAATGTGTTTATGTGATGGGTGACTTTAATGCGCATCCTTCTGCTAAGTTTGGCCTTGAGTTGATTAAGTTTTGTACAGACATGGAGTGGGAATGGGTCGATTTTAATTTGCTTGGATTAGATTCAGAAACCTTTACGTTTATGAGTGAGTCACATGGGTGTCGGCGGTGGCTGGATCACTGCATCGCAACTAAGGCTGCTTGGGATACTGTGATGGCGGCTGACGTCATACATGACGTCATGTGGTCTGATCACTACCCCTTGCGAATTATTTGCGATATTTCTTGTTTAAATGTTGAGACGGCTTTCGCCGATACCAGTAACCACCAAAAGGGAATTAAATGGGGCAAGCGTACCAAGGACCAAATTAATGCATACCAAGCACATTGCTCTAATAAATTATATGATGATTTTAATATGTTTAAGTGTGACTGTGATAACAATATAAACTGCGAACATTATGACAAATATTGTGAATCAATTGACTTGTATTATTCGTATATCGTTGATACATTGCAGACTGCTGCTGTACTGAGTTCTCGTTTAGGTGAACGGAAGCGATGCAAAAAGGTGACTGGTTGGAACTACCATGTGCGGGACTATCATCAAACTGCCAGGCTCCATTTCAAGGTTTGGGTGGAGGCTGGTAGGCCTTTACAAGGTATGATTTTTGAAAACATGCGTAATAGTCGTTCTATGTTTAAAAATAAAATAAAATGGTGTCAGAAAAATGAGGATTCCATAAAAATGAATATTTTGGCCTTGCACAGAAGAGAAAACAATTTCGTTAAGTTTTGGAACGCGACTAAAAAGTTTAATTTTAAACAGAGCCTCCCTGTCTCTGTCGATGGATTGCAGGAACCAAGCAAAATAGCCAATTTGTTTGCTAGTAAATTTAAAGTTGACCCCCTGCCAGTTGATTGTAAACTCAGCAATGAAACCATCGTGTCTGAGCCACCGCCACCTTTTACGCTTGACGAAGTGATCTCAGCAGTGAGGAATATGAAGCGTGGTAAGTCACCTGGACACGATGGTCTCAGTGTGGAGCACCTTGTCTGGGGAAGTGCCAACCTGTTTCCACATTTAAGTGAGCTTTTTAACCTGTGTGTTAAATACGTCTACTTGCCGAAACTTTTAATGAGAACTGTGGTAGTTCCGATAGTCAAAAATAGGACGGGTGATTTGAGTGCATCTAGTAATTACCGACCTATCTCACTCGGTACGGTCATTGGCAAGGTGCTGGAGCGTCTCTTACAGCCTCAACTGCAAAATAATATAAAAATTGATGACAGTTTGGTTTCCGACCCGGGCTCTCAACGGACTCTGCGATTATTAGCCTTAAGAGTACGGTAGCCTACTACACCCACCAGAGAACCTCAGTGTATGCTTGTTTCCTAGACCTGAGCAAGGCTTTTGACCTGGTAAATTATGAAATCCTCTGGAACAAACTCAAAGAGTCGCAAGTACCACACCGAATCGTAGATCTGTTGAGATTCTGGTACGGGGGCCAAACTAATCAGGTTAAATGGGGTGGCACTCTATCCAGCAGTTATAAGCTGGACTGTGGTGTGCGTCAAGGTGGGTTGACTTCCCCGGACCTTTTCAATCTTTATATCAATGGTTTGATCGAGGAACTCAGGAGGACCAAAGTTGGATGTCACCTAGGCAATGTCTGCGTGAATAGCTTGAGTTATGCTGATGACATGGTTCTTTTGAGTCCCTCGATCAAAGGTTTGAGGAAACTGTTGTCTGTCTGTGAGCATTATGCTAATGCTCATGGACTCAAATACAACGTTCTGAAAACCGAATCTATGGTATTTAGGTCTGGGACTGGTCCGGGGAACGTACCCAGTCTTTCTCTGAATGGTGCGATTTTAAAGGTTGTAAAGCAGTTTAAATACTTAGGGCACATTTTAACTGATAAACTCCATGACGACTGTGACATAGAAAGAGAGCGTAGGGCCCTCTCAGTTAGGAGTAACATGCTCGCGCGCAAATTTGTGAAGTGCACCAGTGACGTTAAAAACACCTTATTTAGAGCCTATTGTCTGTCAATGTACACCTGCCAACTATGGTGCAACTTCACAAAAAAGATGTACAACTCATTAAGGGTTCAGTACAATAACGCTTACCGAACCCTTATGAAACTGCCAAGGTACTGCAGTGCTTCGAGCATGTTCGCAGACGCGAGGGTTCCTGATTTCTATGCCATTATCAGGTCGAGGGTAGCGTCCTTTTGGCAAAGTTTGAGACGCTCCAGTAATAGCATTTTGAGGGTTGTGTCGTGCAACCTGACAAGCCCTATATTTGTGCACTGGATTTCTGTTCACCTAAGCGGGAACACAAAATGATGGTTTAGCTTTAATGAATTTTTGATGTTTTACTACCTATTTCTAATGATATTTTAATGTGTTTTTATTTTATTTTTTACTTTTAGAATGTTGGTATGATTTTTATTTATTCTTGACATTTTATTGATACTTTGATGAGTTTTTTAATGTGTTCGTAATTTTGGAATGTAATTGTGATTTTTATTTATTATCGACATTTTATTGATTTTCAATGTGTAAGCGAATGAATTTTAGCATGATGTTTTATTGATTTTAATGATTTCTGTGCTTTTTAAAAAATTAGTATAATTCTCTAATTATGGGTATTTTTGCCTGAAATAAAACACAATTTATTTATTTATATAAATAAATATTTTTCGCAAAATTTAAAAAAACATATATATTTCATTTCACACAGGCCTACATGGGCATTTATAAATTGTCGAGAAACGGTGCACGGTTCGGGTTTGTGGTTCCTATGGAGACGAACCGGTAAGAAAATCCATGGTTAAAATACTGTTATAAGGTGATTGGAGCAATAATCAGAAACAATGTACCTTTTTTTTGTTTTTTTTTTTTATGGTGGTTGGAAAATCATGACCCCTCCCGCTCTTGGACAGAGCGAAAGGGAGTGTCAGACTTCTACTGACTAAAAACCACTCATGTTCCTTCTTAGCCCTTCATGCAGAGGCCGCGGTATCTCTTGCGAACTACCCGCAGCCCCGACGGGGAAACAATGTACCTCACATTGTGCATTATAATGAAACTACCGGAACCCACTTAGTCTTAATCCAGTACGGATTTTGGTCCATACATTTTGAACCATCTCCTTTCTTCAAAATAGACCACTCTACCTAATCCATCTATTAATAATATTATTATTCGCTTTTTTTATAGAAACTCAAAAAAGAGTCTGCAAGAATATCCAGCGAGTTCAAATTACCTCCTTCGAGAAGTTCAACGTGTGTGGTTTGTTCGACATAGACGCTGCGACTCCCATGAGCGTATGTGCTCTCATCACTACTTACACTATTGTTATACTGCAATTTGAATTTCTGTAGTCGATATTTGGTTTTGTCTAATAAAATATTTCTTGCCAGCTAAGTTGTTTCCTAACTATCAATAATTCTTATATAGGGCCACAGTATTCCCAAACCACGTAACTTTTTATGTTCCTTTTTAAACCCACTTAAATTTAATTGTGTGAATTGCTTTAGGACTTTATTAAAAACTTGCGGGGCTATACAGATTATACTCTTCCACATTAATGCGGTTTTGGTTTACGTCCCCTTAATACATACATCATTTACTTTTTCTTCACAACCTACCTGTGAGACAGACACACTAATTGTTCTATACAACATTTTCTAGCTTAACTTTCACATCAGGTCATCAATCTATCATTATAATCGGACGCATAGCACTGCCAGTAGTTTTTAGAGTGGTGGCGAGTTCCAGTGAAAGAGCCAAAATGGTTTCCGACGTTAGACACCCTTTACACAATAACATCCTCGTTCCGCAAAGGCTAAAACGCCGTAACAGTTTCTTAAAGTGTGTGCTCCCGCTCACTGGCGAACGCTCTTGAAAGACTCAAGCTGTGACGCGAAAGTGTTTGCCTACCCATCCCATTTGTGCTACTTGCCGAACATCTCCTGGACCCGAGTTGCCAAGGCTGACTTGGAAGTCCTTAAATATACTCCGGACACAGATTGGTCGGAGCAAGGAAAACCTGTTCAAGAGGTGTTTCATAGATGACTCTGCCCTGGAGTGTAAATGTGGTGTTACCCCATAGACTATGGGACACTTGATATCGTGTCCTACCTGTCCCTTTCCTTGCACATCACAGGATCTAATGTTCGGAACTGAAACTGATATGAGGTGAATATGAAAGAACAAAAAAACATATTAATTCGTAGTTATATTTTATTCATATTAAACGTTACTATAGAATTTGAATATTACACTAACTAAATATTATACTAACTGAATATTAGTTCAAATGTGCATTACAGAAAATGTTTATTAAACCATATAAAATCAGGTAAATTGAAATTAAACCAATAATTCATTATATCATTTCATCGTTATTCTAAAAAAAAATTATATTAAATGAAATTAGGTCATGTGATCGTTAGAACTTTGTTATTATGTCAAATAGTACGCACCCATGCCAATGAAAGGTTTTCAAAGGAACGATATTCGATAACACATTTTTCGCACTGAAGTAGGTATCCTCATAAGAAAGGCATAATGAATAGAAAACGTGGTAGAATCATGAGACGAAAACTTTTAGAATTCATTTAAGTGCAGTCAGAATTGATCCGTTTTTGGTAGCAAAAGAGGTAATATCTCTTTTGCTACCAAATACTGCTCAATTCTGACTGCGCTTATCTTGTTATATGTACGTTAAAGTATTCGAGGCAAGAGCCATTGTAATCACTGAAATGTAAGTGGTAATATATCTGGGTATGTGTATTCATAAATAAGCCAAATTGGATTTTTTGACGTAAGTTCGTTTATTGTGTCCAATCTATATTTAAATTAGAAAGCTATCGATTAGAATTATGTGTTACTCCAATCAACATTGGATTGCCTTCAGTAACAGACATGTCAGTTAATAATCATGAGACTGAAGAATTTAAAGAAAGTGTGTTTATAATTGAAAGGGAACCTACAGCGATCAATGAAAATAATGACAAGAAAAAATTTATTATAAAAGACTTACAATCAGTACTAAAGCCAATTAATATGATGGATAATTTGTTTTTCTGTGCCAAGTACAAAATTCGAAACAACATAATTTCCACTAATGGCGTGCTCTACAGCGTCGTTTCGATCCTCGGCATATTAATTATATTGCTTTGGAGCTTTAATGTCTGGTTTGGATTTCCTTTCTCATTTGATAATTATGTGGGATTTCGGTATTTCCAAGTTATGCATTCAATGGGCGGCTGCTTTACATTCCTTTTAACTGGTACCTATTTATGCTGCGTCAGAAATATCATTCAGAAGCACACTAACGTATTTCTTGTCATGAGAATCCAGGAAATATATAGAACCCTCGAAATGAACAAATGTTTCAAACGTTTTGTCTTTTCTAACTGGGTTTGTGTTCTAACATTAAACTTTTATCAAATTCTTTGGATTTTTTACAGTTATTACTTCTTTGACTTCATGCATCATGGTTTAGATTATGCGACCTATTTTTGGATTATTTTTGACATAAATGTGTTTTATGCTATGACTATCCTGAAGCTCTTAACACAGCCTCTGGAAAGTTGGGTTAAAAATGTTAAAAGGTCAGGCTTAGAAAATACTGCAAACGAGTGTTTTTGGAATACTATGTTTGAAGTTTATTTAGGGATAGTGGAAGCGTATGAAATATTTGTAAAGACGAACTATGACTCGGTATGTCTTTTTTGTTTTCGTCTTTAGAATTTATCTTTTTCATATATTAATCTTTGTTAAAAAAGTCGTTTAATGCTAGCGACTAAGAATATCAGCCAGATGCATTATTTACATGTAGATTTTTTTTCTTTTTACTTTATTTTATTGATTTCTGTCTCCATCTTTCAGATTTTGTTCTATGTCATACAAACAACATTTAAATCGTTGAGTTCTATAGCAATTCGTATTGAAATGAAGAAAGTTACTCCTGAGATTGAAACTAGTACCCTTGTAAGATCTTTGTTCTGTTCGTATTTAACAGAATTATGATGAATAGCCATTCGGCATAATAAAAATCAGATATGCTTGTATTTGTTTCAGTATGCTGTGTTATCATTCATGTCCTTATCCTGGATTGTTAAAAACCTGCTTTTGATCATATTTTTGAGCGTGGAAATCGAGAGATTCTATGCAGCTGTGAGAGAAGTCCATATAACTTGTATACAACTGACAAACGAAAGAGAATGCTCAGGTAAATAATATCATACTTATGATAAGGTTGACCTCTAAAACAGTGACGACAGCTGAAATAAGGCTGCACCGAATGGTGCAGAGAAACCTGACAAAGGAAGTGCGGGTCGTCCGACGGTGAGATGGGCAGACGACTTTCAATAGTTCCCCCAATTGGGGAATTATGTTGATGAGGCTGGCAAAGGACCGGGGAGAATTGCACAAGAGAAAAGAGGACTGTATTCACCAGTGGGTGAAACTAAAGTCTTAATACTCATATTTTTCTTTCCTTGTGCATAGATAATTTGAAGATCATAACATAACATCACTGCTGTCCCTGAAAGGTACGGCAGGGGTGTACCTAATAGTACACACACATTTTGCTACCTTCGTCTTATGAAATAGAGGGCGAGCCTATTGCCATCGGCAAGTCCATTATTTGAGATTGCAACCGATAAATTTCTGATAGAAAAACCTAATAACAATTTGCTCGACCTGGAATTTGTACCCACGACCTCATGCGCAGCAGTTGCGATTGTGTCCCCTAGACCAGCGAAGACAGTCAAGAAAACAAATTATAAAAACAGAAAATAAAATAAAAACAATTACGTTTATAAAAAGAGGTTTATACTTCTTGTTACCATTCGTAATATTACCAAGATTATAAATACAATAAAGCAAAGGAGATGGTCTAAAAAAAAACGAGAATCGGTTGGGACAAACTGAGCACCAATAGGTTCACTGTAATGGTCAATTGACCTAACCGAAAGATTAATCCGAAATCAATGAGGTATACAGGGTGTAAATCAACCCATCACACACCTGTCAACCAAGCATTCTGTACATCAATCTAAGTACGTATGCTAAAATTTTTGCTGGGAAATGACTCTTTTTTTTTTGGGGTCAAAAATCACATTTTACTGTAAAACTCAAAGTAGCACTGTTAAAACATTGTGCTAGTGGATGCTTTGAATAGTAAACAGGTCATGGAGGTAATTTAAGTAAAGTTAAAACCTGGAAAACTAGTATTTACAAAAACAGCTGTGAAAAATTTGAAACTTTGACCCCCAATATCTCCGTAACTAAGGGGTTCCCAGGTATGGTCTAGAACAAAAAAATGATCGCAGTGGTGGCGAGAACAAGTGCCTTTCGTTTGCGTAAAGGGTACTTTTACACCCTATATATTATGTACTGACATAATATATGGATAATGATATGGATAAGGGCAAGAGAATGATGATGATATTATGTACTGACAAAGTAACTACTGTGCAACAGCAAATACTCGCTGCTTAAATAAACTGCCTTTTGGGGGGTGGGAAATCATCAAATGACTCCTCCCGCTCTGGGCAGAGCAGAAGGGGTGTCAGAGTTCTACTATTATCAGCCTAGTTTGAATAAATGACTTTTGATTTTGAATAAAAACCTAAATGTACACCATTATTGTGTATTATAACTACCCGAACCCGCTTAGTCCTAATCCAGTACGGATCTTTGGTCCATACATTTTGAACCATCTCCTTTCTTCAAAATTTACCACTCTACCTAATCCATCTATTAATAATATTATTATTCGCTTTTTTTTCTAGATACTCAAAAAAGAGTCTGCAAGAATATTCAGCGAGTTCAAATTACCTCCTTCGAGAAGTTCAACGTGTGTGGTTTGTTCGACATAGACGCTGCGACTCCCATGAGCGTATGTGCTCTCATCACTACTTACACTATTGTTATACTGCAGTTTGAATTTCTGTAGTCGATATTTGGTTTGTCTAATAAAAAAATCCTGCCAGCTAAGTTGTTTCCTAACCATCAATTTTCAATTTGGAAATTTCTTTATTTTAACATAAACAAACATATAAATGACATTTAGGTCTTATTCTAGAAGCATTTAACATTATGATTAAGTGTTTTGTGCAGACTATGGCGCCTATATAAAACATTTAAGAATACATTTAATATGTAAGGTATAAAATGAGCTTCGGGTACTGTGTGTGATTCGTTGAAAATCTACCCTGCATTCCGTAACAAAATAGTCCAGTCGTCGACAGTCGCCGTGTTATTCGTATAAGTAGTAAGTGATGTGGGAGACGGTACCGATGATATTTGTCGATATATTTTAAGTTTGTAGATCGGGATGGCCCAGTGGTAGAATTAAGTGGGTTATGGTGTTTAGGGTTAGTTACCAAATATAACTTTTTTGATAATTTTGTAATGAATTGTTTTAATGTTGGGAAATTTAATTGACTGTGTAACTTTTTGAGATTTGTCCGAAAGGGTGTATTGAATGAGGTTTTTATTGCTTTGTTTTGGACTACTTGTAGTTTAGAGTAATTGTTTTCGCATGTGCTACTCCAGACTGGTGCCGCATACGTAATGCAGGGTCTTACAAGGGTTGTGTAGATTTTCAATTTGGTCTTTGAGCTGACTTTTGATCGCCGTTTTAATATTGGATGCAGGCAATTTAAAGCTTTTATTCCTTTTACGCGGAAGTACTCAGTGTTTTTGGTCCAGTTCATTTTATTGCCCAGCAATAGTCCAAGGTACTTAGTCGATACCCGCCATGGCAAAGTATAATCATCCGTATAGCGTTAGCGTATAGTGTTTTTAGGGAATGATCGCTTCCGTGTGAACATTATTACTTCAGTTTTTGTAGAATTTAATTTTAGTTTCCCTTGGGTAAAACATGAAACGAGAAGCTGTAATGATAACTGAAGCAGTTCAACTATTAAATCAGTATCTTTACTTGAAGTAAATGATGCTGTGTCATCAGCAAAACACGCAAAGTGAGCATGGGGTTGCTTGGGCATGTCATTTATAAAGAGTATAAATAACTGTGGCCCGAGCAATGAGCCCTGTGGCACCCCCGCTGGAATAGATTTTGGTTTGGAAATACTATTCTCAATATGGACACAGAACGACCTATCCATTAAATACGCCTGGATGATTTTTACAAGCCCAATCGGTACACCACATTTAGATAGCTTGTGTAAAAGACCTGCATGCCAGACGGCATCAAATCTTTCCTAACTATCAATAATTCTTGAATAGGGCCACAGTATTTCCAAACCACGTAACTTTTTATGTTCCTTTTTAAACCCATTTAAATTTAATCGTGTGATATGCTTTGGGACTTTATTAAAAACTTGCGGGGCTATACAGAATATGCTCCTCCACATTAATGCGGTTTTGGTTCTACGTTCCCTTGATACATATATCATTTACTTTTTCTTCACAACCTACCTGTGAGACAGACACACTAATCATGTTCTATACAACATTTTCTAGCTTAACTTTCACATCAGGTCATCAATCTATCATTATAATCGGACGCATAGCACTACCAGTAGTTTTTAGAGTGATGGCGAGTTCCAGTGAAAGAGCCAAAATGGTTTCCGACGTTAGACACCCTTTACACAATAACATCCTCGTTCCGCAAAGGCTAAAACGCCATAACAGTTTCTTAAAGTGTGTGCTCCCGCTCACTGGCGAACGCTCATAAGAAAGACTCAAGCTGTGACGCGAAAGTGTTTGTCTACCCATCCCATTTGTGCTACTTGCCGAACATCTCCTGGACCCGAGTTGCCAAGGCTGACTTGGAAGTCCTTAAATATACTCCGGACACAGATTGGTCGGAGCAAGGAAAACCTGTTCAAGTGGTGTTTCATAGATGACTCTGCCCTGGAGTGTAAATGTGGTGTTACCCCATAGACTATGGGACACTTGATATCGTGTCCTACCTGTCCCTTTCCTTGCACATCACAGGATCTAATGTTCGGAACTGAAACTGATATGAGGTGAATATGAAAGAACAAAAAAACATATTAATTCGTAGTTATATTTTATTCATATTAAACGTTACTATAGAATTTGAATATTACACTAACTAAATATTATACTAACTGAATATTAGTTCAAATGTGCATTATAGAAAATGTTTATTGAACCATATAAAATTAGGTAAACTGAAATTATATCAATAATTCATTAAATCATTTCATCGTTATTCTAAAAAAAATATATATTAAATGAAATTAGGTCATGTGATCGTTAGAACTTTATTTATTATGTCAAATGGTACGCACCCATGCCGATGAAAGGTTTTCAAAGGAACGATATTCGATAATACATTTTTCGCACTGAAGTAGGTATCCCATAAGGAAGGCATAATGAATAGAAAACGTGATAGAATCATGAGTCGAAAACTTTAGAATTCATTTAAGCGCTGTCAGAATTGAACCGTATTTGGCAGCAAAAGAGATAATATCTCTCAAACGAAAAAACTCTACCAAATACTGTTCAATTCTGACTGCGCTTATCTTGTTATATGTACGTTAAAGTATTCGAGGCAAGAGCCATTGTAATCACTGAAATGTAAGTGGTAATATATCTGGGTATGTGTATTCATAATGAAGCCAAATTGGATTTTTTGACGTTGGTTCGTTTATTGTGTATTCAATCTATATTTAAATTAGAAAGCTATCGATTAGAATTATGTGCTACTCCAATCAACATTGGATTGCCTAGTAGCAGACATGTCAGTTAATAATCACGAGACTGAAGAATTTAAAGAAAGTGTGTTTATAATTGAAAGGGAACCTACAGCAGTTAATGAAAATAATGACTCACTACCTAAAAATTTTATTCTAAAAGACTTACAATCAGTATTGAAGCCAATTAATATGATGGATAATTTGTTTTTCGGTGCCAAGTACAAAATTCGAAACAACATAATTTCTACTAATGGCATGTTCTACAGCGTCGTTTCGTTCTTCTGTGTGTTAATTTTAATGATTTGGTGCTTTCATATGACGTTTGGATTTCCATTCTCATTTGATAATTATGAGGGATTTCGGTATTTTCAAAATATGCATGCAATGTGCAGCTTTACATTCCTTTTGACTGGTAACTATTTATGCTGGGCCAGAAATATCATTCAGAAGCACACTAACGTTTTCCTTGTCATGAGAATCCAGGAAATGTATAAAACCCTCGAAATGAACAAATGTTTCAAACGTTTTGTCTTTTCTAACTGGGTTTGTGTTCTAACATTAAACTTTTATCAAATTCTTTGGATTTTTTACAGTTATTACTTCTTTGACTTCATGCATCGCGGTTTAGATTATGCGACTTATTTATGGATAATTTTTGACATAAATATATTTTATGCTACGACTGTCATAAAGCTCCTAACTCAGCTCCTCGAAAGTTGGGTTAAAAATGTTAAAAGGTCAGGTTTAGAAAATATTGCAAATGAGTGTTTTTGGAATACTATGTTTGAAGTTTATTTAGGGATACTGGAAGCGTATGAAATATTTGTTAAGACGAACTGTCATTCGGTATGTCTTCTTCATTTTCGTCTTAAGAATTTATCTTTGTCAAAAAAGTATTTAATAGAGACTAAAAATATCAATTCGATGCATTATGTACAGTCATGTAGATTTTTCTTTTTACTTAATTTTTTATTTGATTTCTCTCTTTTTTTTCAGATTTTGTTCTATATCATACAGACAACATTTAAATCGTTAAGTGCTATAGCAATTCGTATTGAAATGAAGAAAGTAACCTCTGATATTGAAACGAGTATCCTTGTAAGATCTATGTTCTATTCAAATTAAACAGAATTATGGTAGACGGTAGGCCATTCGTCATAGTTATTTTACGCCAAAAGAGAAGAATCTCGGTGCAGAATGTCTTCATTCTTTTTCCCGCAATAGAACGTTGTAACCGACTTCAAAAAAGGACGAGGTTCTCAATTCGACTGAAAGTTTTTTTTGTGCATATTATGTTACCGATTGGTTCCATAGAAATTTCATCAAATCGGTTAAGTTCTTTATTTTTTTTCGTCCTGGTCCTTATTGACATGATGTCCATATAAATAAATTATAGTTACACAATGTAAAGTTAATTCATTGTGACAAGACTTTGTGTGGTCTATAACTGAAAGGGATAAAATCAGAAAGTTTTGTTGAAAAAAAAAAACGAAATAAAAAAAAATAAAAAGTTTTTTGAGTGTAACCATTTCAGATTTGCTTATACATATTTATTTCAGTATGCTGTGTTATCATTCATGTCCTTATCCTGGATTTTTAAAAACCTACTTTTGATCTTATTTTTGAGCGTGGAGATTGAGAGATTCTCTTCAGCTGTGAGAGAAGTTCATATAACCTGTATACAACTGACAAACGCAAAAGAATGCTCAGGTAAATAATATCTCACTCATGATAGAGTTAACCTCTAAAACAGGATTCTGCGTTGTTTTATAGCGAATATTTTCATATAATTTTAATTCACATAAATATTTTCTCATTTTATCATTTCATAGAATAGTTAACGCGTAGAATACTTACTTTGAAGAAACTTAAATCATAGATTTTTGTTTCAAATACTTACTTACTTTTATCTATTTTTTTCTTTATTTTTTAAAAAAAAAACGTTGCCCCACATTTGGAATTTCTTCTGTATCGTGGGTGCGCTTACAAACATTCAAAGTCACATACGCAAACACACCCAGACCCGAAACAACTATCTGTAGGCCATACAAATATTTGTTCCGTGCGGGGATCGAACCCGCGACACACAGCGCAGCAGTCCAATCTCTCAGCCACTGCGCCAACCGAAGTTACAATAGTAGTAGTAGCAATAGTAGTAGTTACAATTTAGAATGTTCATAGCATAGAATAACAAATCAAATATTCTTTATTCTTTCTTCTTATTTAACATAAAACTTTTTACCAATAATAATATTTTATCGAGTGACCGTTTCTAAACATTACAAGTCATATTATTATAACTATAAATTTTATAATCTATTTTTTTTATTTATCAAATGTGATTTGCAATATTACCAGGATTCTTAATACAATAAAATAAATTTAAAGAAAAAAATAGAGAGAACACTCAATCTTTCAAGGAATAATAATTATTAGTTTTATTTTAGATTCTCAAAAAACAGTCTGCAAGAATATCCAGCGAGTTCAAAGTAACTTCGAGAAGATGAACGTGTATGGACTGTTCACCATAAACGCTGCGACTCCCATGAGCTTGTGTGCTCTCATCACTACTTACACCATTGTTATACTGCAGTTCGAATTTCTGTAGTCTGTATATGGTTTTGTCTAATAAAATGTTTCTTTACAGCTTAGTTGTTTCTCAACTATCAATTATTCCTAACCCCCGATTTCTCATCATTAAAAAAAACAAAATCCCGAGTTGCATTTTGGTGCTTGCTTCTTTATTAATATGGCTCATAATTACGGGATTCGATATTGGACATTGAGTCTCTACACCCCTTTTTATGAAATGGGGCACTCTTTTGCGGACGTCGCAGAAGTCTTAACGACGCGTCGTTGAGACTTCCGCAAAAACAAGCACATGCGAGAGGTATTGTGTCTCGCGAGTGCTGTCTCTTTCTGTTTCTATTGTTTTTGCCTGTCTCCTTGGGAAGAGCCATTGGGTCATTTATGTCGGTGTATATAATATTCATCAAAACGCCAACATCAATCACCATTAATAAAAGAACAACGGAGACATAATCGACTAACTATGTGTTTTATTTAAATTACAAAGCGATCAATATTAAACCTACACCTTAATCATGTCAGAATTACCTTCTGTTGCAGACATGTCTTTTACAAACAAAAATAAAAGAAAATTAAAAGAAAATGTAGTAATATTTAAAAATGAAACAAGTTTACCATTTGGTAATAATTTTGTTGAAAAAGACTTACAGTCGGCGCTAACGCCAATGCATATCATGCTAGTTATTTTCTTTTGTGCTAAGTACTCGATTTGGAATCACAAAATAAGTCCTAAAAGTGTTCAGTACAGTATTTTTTCAGTCTTTGCCACGCTAACAATAATGAGCGGCTGCTTTTATTATATGATTGGATTTTCACTCACAGATCATTTAAAAGGTTTCCAATATTTTCAGTATTTAAATAAGCTTTATGTCTATTTTCTACTTTTCATCGGGAGCTTTTTAAATTCTTGCAATAATATCATTCAGAAACAGAATAACGTGGTTCTTATCCTTAAAATCCAGAAAGTCTTCAGAAATCTCAAGATCAGTAAAGTTTTTAAACGGTTCACCTATTCTAACTGGAATAGCGTCGTAGTTTTGAATGGTTTTCAAATTCTTTGGTTGTTTTATTCCTATTACAACTATGAACTCAATGTCGTTGGGATTGGTATTAGTATTATGTCCTATTGTTTTGTTTCCTTTGATATGGCCATATTGTATTCTGCAAAAATTATGAAGCTCTTAACAGAGCCTCTCAAAAAATGGGTTATAAATGTAAAGAAGTCTAGATGCGCTGATAGTTTTGAAAACGAGCATTATTGGAACAAGATGTTTGAAGTTTATATGGAAATATTGGAAGCTTATGAACTCCTTGAAAAAACAACTCAACAAATGGTAACTTTTTATAAAATTATTTGTCTTTGTCCAATGTTACTTGTGCAACATTTTTTTCTATTCTATCCTGCCCTGACATCCGCGCTACATTACTCCTTTTTATTATTCGTTTTATTCCTGATACAATCCATGTTTCTTTTCTTTGGCCTTCTTTTCTGTTTCTATTCATTAATGCTTATTTATGTTCATTAATATTTTACTCACATGTGCTTCAATTCCTTTATCTCATTTCTAAACCAAGTCATGATTCCTTTTCAACTAGTAAAATGTTGCGCAGCAGAAAACTCTACGTTTACAATATTAAATTATTAAAAATAAAATTGACAATGTCGTTCTTGTTCCAGATTTTATTTTATACTATACACACTACTACGAAATCTTTGTTTGCTATAGTAATACGTATCGAGATGAAAAAAGTAACTACTGGAAGTGAAGCTATTGTAAGGATAACAACTGCTTTTAGTTAGTGATTTGTGTTGATGTAAGCCGACAGTTGTTGCCCAGTTAGAGAAAGGCCAGACAAGCTAGATCCTTGGCTATTTGGCTTCTCTCTTTTAAAGGCTTGAGTAGGCCACAGCTTGGCCTTTGCTTTTGCATATAAATAAGTTTACCGTCTAAGTTACTGTGGTAGCACAGTTTAGTGGCTTGTTTTTTTTAGAATATTGCCTCATACAAGTTGTTTCCTTCCTCGAATGGTGAATAAGAACCAGTGTAACATTTTCCATTGATTTCAGTATGCTTTGCTATCATTCTTATCTCTAACATGGATTATTAAGAACTTGCTGATACTGACATGTTTGTCTGTGGAGACTGAGAGATTCTATTCAGCTATAAGAGATGTTCAGAGTACTTGTATTCGACTAGCAAACTGTTCAGGATGCTCAGGTAATATCACAAAAAAAAACTAATCCTTCGGTATTAAAAAAATAAGAATTAAAAAGTTAGTATCGCATGCAAAATCGATGTTTCATAATAGCAGACCATTGCAAAATTGAATTACTGCAAATAGTACTCAAACTCAATGGCATTAAATCTTTGAATAAGGTACGTATGCAGTTACCCGAATACAGGATAACATTTTTTCACCTTTGATTTTTTGAGTGTCCAATATAAGTGATGGCGTCTCTTTTGTTTTGCTCCCTCCCCTCCCTATCGTCACCGCTGACCCTGCGCGCGCACTGCCGGTCAAACGACTTTAAAAGCGTTTGGCGCGAAGACGCGCTATGCGTCAGAGTCGGTGCCACTCGCCACCAGCCACAGTAAGGCGGTGCAGTCGCACGGATCTCGTGTGCTTACGTGATGCGCCTCGCGTGATTAGTTCCTATAGTGTTGACGTTAGCTTCTTTGTTTAGTACGTACTTGTATCTAATCGTGCCCTTATTTTATGTTTTATATTATTATAATTTTTTTTAGATGTTACCTGGGGTCGGTAGAACACGTTTTTAGGGTTACATACCTCAAAAATAAAAAACGGAACCCTTATAGGATCACTTGTGTGTCTGTCTGTACGACCATTCCCCCCTCTTATCTCTGAAACTACTAACGCTAAAATTTTGAAAAAAATACAGAAATTAGTTCAACACTTATAGATTACAGGAAACCCTATAAGAAGTATCATCATCTGCCTAGCCTTTTCCCAACTAAATTAGGGTCGGCTTCCAGTCTAACCGGATGCAGCCAAATACCAGTATTTTACATGGAGCGACTGCCTTTCTGACCTCCACAACCCAGTTAATACTAGGTAATACGATACTCTTTGGTAAGACTGGATGTCAGAATTTCGGGTCACTGACTACCTGTCACGACTGCCAAAGATCTATATGTGGCAGCCGGGACCAACAGCTTAACGTGCTTTCCGAGGCACGGAGGAAACTCGATATGTCGGGCGGTTACCCATCCACAGACCGACCTAGGCAAGCACAGCTTTACCTAAAGATCGACCCGAGTGGCTAGTTCTTTTTAAGCCACGAGCTCCTCGCTCCTCCTCCTCCTCCTTATAAATCCTTTAAGAAGTATATAGTGCTAAAATAACATGGAAAATCTCTCAATATCTACTACAATGGTACGGAACCCTTCATGTGCAAGTCCGACTTGCACTTGGCCTGTTTTTTTTTTCTACCGTTTTTCCCTATCAAATTCTTTTTCTTTCAAATTGTTTCATCAAACAATCCATTCAGCTTTTCTTTACTTTTTTATTCCTTTGCCTTGCTTTTAACTTATGGGGAACACTTATAAAACAATGGCAAGATAGACCTGCCATATGTATGATCAGAATGATGGGATAGGCAGGAATGAAAGGCATTTGCACGTGGCTGAGATAAGAATGCCAGAGGGGGGGGTTGTGTGGTGTTACACGAATGGATGAAATAACAAATGAGTTCATAAGAAAAAGTTTGATAGTGACTTCCATGATAATCGGTTGGCTTAGTCACGGTATATTACCGTGGCTTAGTATAATAGTCATGTGGTGGGGCGAAACGAGAAATATGTCGTTAGGAAAGTTCTGAATATGAATGTGAATGGGTATAAAAGTATAGAGGAAGACCACAGGAACGATGGATGAACTGTGTCAACGAATATATGGCAGGAATGGGGAAGAGGTGACTGCTGAGATGACGAGTAATAAATAAGTACGAAAGTAGAACACACGCTGCACTGACCACAAAGAAATTGGGATAAGGGCAACAGTATGATAAAGAATCAAATTGAAACAGACATACAGGGTGTAAATCAACCCATCACACAGCCGTCAACCAAGCATTCTGTACATTAAACTAAGTACCCCTACGCAAAAATTTATGCTGGGAAATTACTTCTGTTTTTGGGTCAAAAATCACATTTTGCGGTATAACTCAATGTACCACTGTTAAAACATTGTGCTAGTGGATGCTTTGAATAGTAAACGGGTCATGGAGGTAATTTATGTAAAGTTATAACCTGAAATACTAGTATTCAAAAACAGCTGTGAAAAATTTTGAACTTTGACCCCCAATATCTCTGTAACTAGGAGGTTCTCAGGTATGGTCTAGAACAAAAAAATGATCGCAGTGGTGGGGAGAACAAGTGCCTTTCGTTTGCGTTAAGGGTATTTTAATATCCTACATAATTATCATTAACTACGGCGTTTACTTTAAAGTGATCCCTAAAACCAAAATAATGGAAGATAACAACATTTTTCTGTTCAATATATTTACAGAAAACCAAAGAAGAATCTGCAAGAATATCCTCCGAGTTGAAACTACCTCGTTCAAAAAGATGAACGCGTGTCGCCTGTTCGCTGTTGACGCGGAACTTCCCTTGAGTGTGTGCGCTCTCATCACTACGTACACTATCGTTATTCTACAGTTTGAGTTTTTATAAATCTAAAACTTTGACCTCAGTTCTGTCTAGATTTATATTTGTGTCTTTATCTGTGTATGACTCATCTGGTCTGTTTAAGAAATAAATAAACCACTATTAAAATTTTAGCATTAAGAGTTCAAATTTATGTATCATTTTATAAAAATGAAACCGTAACTTAATATATCTCTTCGTTTTCTTCTTCAGAGCAACAAGGTGATTTCTAATTTCTTCTATTTGTTATGTTTTCATTATTAATTTTTCAATCTGCGGAGTCATCCAATATAATATAAACAATAAACGAAATGCAATAAGAAACAATTTAATTTACGTAGATCAAATAAACAGATAATTCGCAAATCAAAAGACAGAAACAGAAACACGTAATCAATGTGTAGGTAGTACAAACGGTCACAGCGCGCTTGCGCGGGAATCACGTATCGCGACAGCGGGTGGACATGAGCGAGAATGACCGACAGTCTGACCCCCGCAACAAAGGTTTTTTGGCAGTGATTTTGAGTCCGAAAAACTGCCCTCCATGCTTCGCAGGAAAACTGCAATTGATCACTTCAGTGCTGCGATGCTCGTGAGCATATTGTCATGTCATGTACATGACTACAACGTCATGTAGGTACTTAATTAAATAGTTCATATTTTTTTTGATATCAGGAGGGCTATTGCGTTGCGTATCTTTTCAAATGTCAGTAGCTATCAGGCTCCAGTTGTTAACCGAACTTTGTTGTTAACCGAGAATGTCATAATATTGGTATTGCGT
The DNA here is from genome assembly GCA_949774965.1 of Diarsia brunnea. Taxonomy (NCBI): domain Eukaryota; kingdom Metazoa; phylum Arthropoda; class Insecta; order Lepidoptera; family Noctuidae; genus Diarsia; species Diarsia brunnea. The sequence continues at coordinate 18,390,252 of OX459007.1, forward strand.
ATCACATTGAGTGGGTATCACGATTATACGGTGTTTATCAACCCAGCAATTGACACCTCACGGCTAAGTTAAGCAGATGCTGCTTGAACGTTACAATACTTGATTTAGGGTATATTTTATATTTAGCCGATTATATGACACCTTTTATGTCAAATGGTTACTGTCAAAGAGATTAAAAGTAATACTTAATTGAATGTCCTTTTTTATTGTCAACCAGTAATAATTTTGCTGTTGCACGGAGTACTAATTACTGTCATGGAAGAAGTAAAGAAAAAAGGAAAATAAAACAAAATATTACGCGTGAGATTACTTTTTAAGTTTTAAAATTAATTTCTATTGCATCTGTAAGTCGATTTTGATAAAATAAACGCTAATAAATTGTTACTCAGAAAATGTAGGGCACGACACAAAAAGACCACAATGTTCACAGAATCACAAAACAATATGTACGTAAAAAGAATCTATACAAGGGTAGGAAAATATTATATTCCCCATTTCCCCGAAGAGTTAGAGGTGTACCCATTAATACACTTCACCAACTATAGAATATTACAGATTGTCTCAATAAGCACATATTAAAATACTTTGAAATGTATTCAAAAAACAAGAAAAGACATAGGTTTCTTGTTCATGCTATCCACACAATATGAGCTATGCGATTATATCATACTAAGGAAATTGACTTTGTACAATGCAAATATAGTTTTAAAATCTTTAGTAGCTCCAACAATACGGAACTTATAGAAACTGGAACAAATTACAGTATCAACTGTCATATCATCATAAAAACACGAGTCACATATAGAATTAGTAAAAACAAAACTCTCCAGATTTACTTACGCTCTTTTCCAAATAAAACAAAGCACTAACACACAAACAGCTATGGCTGCTTACTACGCATACGCATACTCATGGCTACGATATGGCGTCATGTTATGGGGAAATAGTGTTAACGTAGAGGAACTATTCATTATGCAAAAGAAATGTATAAGAATTTTAGCTCAAATAGATAATACGGACACCTGCAAACCTCACTTCATAAAGTATCAGATTCTAACTCTGCCGTCTATATACATACTTGACATTTGCGTATTTGTTTTCAAGAATATCAACCAGTTTACTAAAGTTGAAGATACACACAACATCAACACTCGCCATAAAAAGAGGTTATGCGCTCCACCCTCAAGAATCAAAATGTTAAGCGATAGCCCATATTATATGGCAATAAAAATATATAATAAGCTACCCAACACGTTTAAAATGGAAAAATCAGTAGCAATATTCCAAAGAAGGGTGAAACTATATCTCACCCAAAAATGCTTCTACTCAGTTAAAGAATATTTAGAATGTAGTTTAAAATAACGACTATCTCTTATGTACAAAAGTGGCGATCTGACCTATAATACAAACAATAACATTTACCCCATCATAATTGACTCTGTATAAAATAAAAACTGTAGGACCTGAGAAAATGTTAATTTTGCTGAATAATTGTATTATATCCACTATCATTGACCTTTAATTTTGTCATAACTATAATTTCTTTATTTAATTTAATTGTACTACATAATAAAAAATAAATAACTCAGTAATGTTTAATGCATGCTAAATTAGGATGATAAGGACAGGCGAATGTTTGCAATGCTTGTAAAAGGCTGCTAAGTTATAAGTTCTGACCAAAATATACCTAACACCACAATGTACACTTGGTTCGCAATAAATGTTTTGACTTTGACTTTGACACTACCATTGAGCAGCGTCTTTCACGAAAGCCACTTTAAACTCAGTGATCAACAATTTAATGTCAAATAAGCTTAGACAATCGCAATTATAAAAATATCGATGCAAAAACTTCTGTCAAAATGAGTTACAGTGGCCATCAACGACGACGGGCTCTGATGACGTCATACGCGTTGACCACTGGTCGTAGCCAATACCAAATTAACCTTTTGACAGTTAATGAAAGCACACAGAGCCAAAGTGATTATCAATAAAACTGTCAACATAAATAGCCAATAGCCCTGCTGAACTTATTCTTGAACGATTTTTGTGTGTGATATGTTTATAACATCTATATTATTTTTTCCCGGACACCTACTATTACTAAGGTTAATTACATTTACAATTGATATGATCACACGATTAAATTTTAATAAACGTTATATGTTTAAATTAGAAATCTATTGATTTTTGGACGCACTTATCATTCAAGATTCGCCTAGACATGTCGTCTTTAATCGTGTGTTCAGCTAACCGAGAAATTGGTGAAGGACAAGAATCAAAAGGGAATGACGTCACTATCGAAACGGAACCTACCGCGACCACTGAATATAATGCATCATCATCTAAATATTTACTTGGAAAAGACTTGCAATTAGCATTAAAGCCAATGAATATGATGCAAGCTGTTTTCTTTTGTGCAAAATACAAGATTCGGGACAATATTATTATGACAAACAGTATTTTCTACAACATCGTGTCAGTTTTTGCTATGTTTATAGTAACTTGGGGCTGCTGTTATTTTGTGTTTGAATCTCCGTTACAAAATAACCTGATAGGTTTCAAATATTATCAATTTTTGGTGAGAACCTATATCTGTCTTATACTTTTTATGGGTGTTTTTTTGAACAGCTGCTCTATTATCATTCAGAGGCATAGCAACGTGTTGTTTGTCAAGAGAATCCAGGCCATCTACACAAAACTCGAAATAAATGAAGTTTTGCAATGTATCGTCATTCCCAACTGGATATCTGTAATGGCATTGAATTTTTATCATATTGTGTCTACATTTTTTTCCTATTTCGTCATGGAGTTTTTGGGTCTAAAGTTGGGCTTAAGTTTTACCACTTACGTTTGGTTAAGCTTTGACATGAATATTTTGTACGCCACGATGATTATGAAGCTTTTGAAAAATTCTGTCAAAAGTTGGGTGGATAAAGTTAAAATGTCAGAAGGCGTCGAAAATACAGAAAACGAAGGATACTGGAAAATAATGTTTGGTATTTATATGGAAATATTGGAAGCCTATAAATTATATGGGACGACCTTTCATCATTTGGTATGTATCCACATTCATTTATTTACATAAAACAAAGCGGTCTATAATGTACTTTTCTTGAATGTGGCTTCTTGTTTCAGATTTTGTTCTATATTATAGTTCTAACCTCCAAATCTTTGACCGGCATAGCGATCAGAATTGAAACAAAAAAAGTAACGACTGGAAGCAACACTTACGTAAGAATTGAAGCACACTACTTAATCGTAGAACAAGAAAGTTGTCCCAGCCGCCGAATTCGACGCGAATATTTTCTCGTTCAAGAAACGTTTACAAGAATTATTGCAATCGTTACTTCTGAAATATTATTCTTGTCTCGAAAAATCTGACTACTAGGCTGGCAGTCTTTTTTGTTCAACGAGGTCATCTTCTCTTTCACTCTGTCGTATAATTCTAAGCTTATCATAAAGATCAGAATAAGTGGAAAAATAAATTAGATTAATTTATTCTCGCCCACGACATCGATTTTTTTATTTTTTTTATTTCATTATCTTTTTTTTTTCTTTGTAGTTTGCCTTGATATCTTTTATATCTCTAACGTGGATCATAAAGAACATGCTCCTTCTCATACTGTTGAGTGTGGAGAGTGAAAAATTCTTCTCGGCGATGAAAGATGTTCAGAGTATTTGTACACAATTAACAAACTCAAGCACTTGCTCAGGTGAGTAATGTTAAAATTTATTTAAAAAACTGGCCAAATAAAATATCCTTAAAATGTCACAAAAGATGGTTGGACTCCCGGAACATTATATCTATAATTTTAATACAACGCCGTAAATTGAAGCCATTTTTGTCGGGTTGCTGTGCGTTGCGCCCGGTCGTAACAATATGGGCGCACTGCTGCTTAAGGCAGAGTACCACAAAAAATATACTTTTAAATAACAAATAATAATTTACATTTTTAACAAATTATGGTATCATCACTTGAAACAATAACCCGGTTAAAAGAAAAAAATTAAGACAATTTTACAAAAAATAAAACTATTAAAAGAAAAAAAATTGAGACAATTTTACAAAAAATAAAACTATTAAAAGAAAAAAATTAAGACAATTTTACAAAAAGTAAAACTATTGTTAAAACGAGTTATACCTACTTTTTAATTTTTTTTTCCAATCGTTGTTACTTTAAATGACTACATACAAGTTTAAATAATATTATAGGTGTTATAATATTAAGCTCACCTCTTCCTAACCCTTCAAGAGTTATTACTTTAGGAGTGATGTTATTGTTCATTTATATTTTTTTCAGATACGCAAAAAAAAGTCTGCAAGAACATCCAACGTGTTCAAAAGACGTCGTTCAAGAAGATACACGCGTGTGGCCTGTTCATCATAGACGCTGCGCTGTCATTGCGGTTGACTGCTCTCATCACTACTTACACTATCGTTATACTACAGTTAGAGTTTCTGTAATTCTCTAACAAATGACTACGTGTATTAACACGTAGTCATTTGTTTTTCATAAATTGTTCTTATATCATGCAAAGATATTTTTTTTATTTGTCTCCCTCCTCAATATTTTGTGTTCCTCCTTTTCTTTTTTTTGGCGTTGCTCAAAATGGCAATTGCGTAAATTGATACATGGAATATAGAAACAGAGACACAGTCGAAAACAAGACTATGAGAAAATTGTATGAAGTTATGAAAGCAGTTTTTAAAAAGATCTTGGGCAACACTCAGTAACCAAAAAAAAAAAAATTAATAAACTAGTACAGTCAAACAAGTTTTTGAGTAAACATCCAGCTTACTTGCATTTACTTTTAAGATTAATCAGATACATTTAAAGACTGATGTAAAACTGCACAGCACTACTGCTATGGCGTTTGGTAAAAGTTGCTTAATGCCAAATGCTTTATAAAACAAAATTACAATGAATAGTGAATAGTACTAGAATTATACAGATTTTTACTTGTATACCAAATTGCTTGTTCGACTGTACATATTGGGATGATACACTATTGATGTTGCGTGTTAATCGAGTGCCGCTTTATAATTCTATTTTACTCGCAAAAGCGAGAAAACATTATTCTGCAATATACTGTAACGTTGCCCTTCAAATTATGATAATGAAAACATAACTAGAAAATCACAAGTGGTTGTCGATTAAAACACAAAACAAATACTAATATTTTAAATAATCTAAATTGAAAGTCCATATCGTCCTGTATCCCGTCGGGGCTGCGGGTTGTTTGCAAGAGATACCGCGGCCTCGGCATGAAGGGCTAAGAAGGAACATGGGTGGTTTTTAGTCAGTAGAAGTCTGACACTCCCTTCCGCTCTGCCCAAGAGCGGCAGGTGTTATTTGATGATTTTCCACCCACCAAAAAAAAATAAAAAAGGGAGCGATCATTTAATTATTAAATTATCTACCAGTTTTAATGAAATTTAAATTCGTAAAATAAATTTTAAAAAATCTAACTGGGAGAAGTATGCTTCGGCCATAGAAAGTTCGATCAATAATTCTCAGCTCCAGAAGCAGCTCCGGAAGATCCTCAGTCGTGTTACGATTTTTTTAGAAAAACTTTGCAGGAGGCAGCTGATGCACATACTCCCCAAATTATTATTCTCAACATATCAGCAGTAAGTTTAAGTCAAAGCCGTACTGAAATTCCGATTTGTTCAGGCTTGTAGCAATACGACGGACGTTAGCAGAGCTTAGGCGTAACCCTACACCTCAAAATTATACATCATGGCAGAAGGAAATTCAGGAATCCCAACAGCAATTACGTATGCTAGGTGTGGTTCTTGGAAAACCTTTTGTTCAAGTATCGATACAACAACCTCTGCTAGTGACATGTAGCGCAAAATGAGTAAGTGAATGAATATTAACTATGGTAAGATTATTGTCTTACCATAGTTAATAGCATTAAATACCTGGGGATGTGGTTGGATCAGTCTCTAAGGTGGGGGAAACACATTAATGAATCTGTACAAAAGGTTTTAAAATTCATCAATATTTTAAAAGTTTTAGCAGGACGTACTGGTTGGGGTGTTCACCCCAAACATTTGCGTCGGCTTTATATAATATATCTATAATTCGCTGTAGGTTAGACTATGGTAGCTTCCTGTATGATTGTAGTTACAACTTTCATTTAATAAAGTTAGACAAAGTACAAAATAAAGCTCTCCGTACAATAGGTGGCTTTATAAGAAGCACTCCCATTCATGTAATGGAGAGTGAATTGAATTTGGCTCCATTAAACATTCGTAGGAAATTTCTAGTAGGTAAATATTGACTAAAATGTATGTCATTTTAGGGGAACATTTCGATTGATTTCATTGAGTCTTTTAATTCTAGCTTTAATAATAACCCTCAATACTGGAGAGTACGGAAACAGCCTTTATTAGTCACAATTTATTTTACACACTTAAATCTTCTGCTATTCACTCAGTTAAGTTAATTGAAATGTTCTCTGTGGATACATGGGTCAGCAATATAAATGTTCTTAAAGCCATAAAACATAATATCTCAACTATAACTAAGCCCAAACGTCATTATGACAGCAGTAAAATTAGACAAACTTGTATTGGGTTCATTGCAGAGAATTATACAGATTACCATAAGGTTTATACAGATGGCTCTAGGATTGTTGCTGGTAGTGGTGCTGCGGTTTGGGATCCACAACTAAGTACAGATGACAAACTCGCTATAGACTCCCATATTATCTCTAATATGCATATCGAGTTAATTGCAACAGCAGAAGCTTTATCTTATATTAATTCTATTAATCACGACTTTGTCATTCTAACAGACTCTTAAGAGTGCTTTGCAACACTTAGCTCGGTGCACCTCGCCCGTGCGAGGAGTACCGATAGCCTACACGATCCTGGAGTCTATACATGAGCTGGCATGTAAGTCAATTAATGTGATTTACAGTGGATTCCGTCTCACGTACTGATTGAGGATAATGAAAGAGCATTTTGGCCAACCAAGCTGTGACAGACGGAAATGATAAATGCCTCGCCCCTGTATACAGATTACATCACATTTAATAAGCAGCAGGGTACAGATGTGTGGAGTGAACACTAACCAGAGATCGACTGAAAAGGGAATATGGTCCAAAACTATCCTGCTACAACATCCAGTGAATAGTTGGATTGATCAGTTGTCTAGTAAGAGTGTTATAGTTACGCTAAGAATCCGTTCCGGTCATATTTCATCGAATAAGTTTGGCTTTCTTATGAAAAAGGTTACTTCCAAATTGTGAAGAATGTGGAATAGTCGATTATGTTCAACATGTTTTGATGGAGTGTGTACGGAATGAGGCCATGAGATATAGTCTACTAGGATTAACCAAATTATATGATGTGGGAGTATTTAACGCAATGCTGGCTTGTCCTGTATCGGAACAAGCTCGGATTTTATATATAAGAAGAAAGAAGAAAAATATTTATTTGGGACAAGCACAGGAACTACAAAAATAATAAAAAAAAGAATCTAAAACTAAATAATAAAAAAAAGACCTGTGCGAGGCCAAAAAGGCCACTAAAAAATAAACACTAAAGGTATACAAAAGGTGTAGGTATGGTTTCAGTACATAAATGAAAATATTAATAATAATTGGCGCGGCCGCACCGAACGCTCCGACTTCGCTTGTCAACGCTACAGACTATTGTCTATGGTCCATGACAAGCGAAAAAAATTAGCAGCTATTATAAATTAGCAGCTTTTGTTTTGAAATAGTTATTTGTTAGTTTTAGTATTATTATTAATCTTATAGGGCGACGTTATCGCTCAGCGATAAAGCCCTTAAAATAAAGAAAAAAGAAAATATTCAACGAGTTGAAAAGACGTATTTCAAGAAGATGCACGCGTGTGGCCTGTTCATCATAGACGCTGCGCTGTCGTTGCGGTTGACTGCTCTCATCACTACTTACACTATCGTTATACTACAGTTTAAGTTTCTGTGATACAACAGATGATATTTTTTTTTTCCATCTCTTAAAAACTTAAAAAGAAATGCTTTGTTTTCTGATTTACTATTTTAATTTAAAAAATGCATCATACTTACTGCAGCCAAATTTTAGCACGAATCTTTGAAGCTTATTTCCGAATATTAAAATGCTATATAAGGTTGTTTACTCATAGTACATCTTTGTCTGCCAACAAGACGGTCTTCTTCCCAGGACGGCCAAAGTTATATTAGATTTTTCCAACTGACTCAGTAGCAACCACGGTGACTGGATTTATGCCCAGTTCTCTATTTTAAATAGTTCTAAAACATGACACCGAAAAAGGGGAGGTTCTGCATCATATCTTTTAATTTACAACGTAAAATCATCTTACACACTTACATTCCTTGTGACTGTGACTGTAGCTCCGCATTCTTTTTTTTTTTGACATTCAAAAGTGCATGTTGCATGCATGTTCAATTGAATTAAATTGAGTTTGGGAGCAAAGCAGAAAAACAGAATCTAACGTTTTACATCAACTCTCCACAACTTTATTTATACACGTGAATTCAGGATTACAGAAAAGCAAACTGCAGCAATACAAAAGTATAATGAACAAGTAACGATATCACTCTGGACAGTAATGTAGCATCAACGTAAAAGATTCGACAGGCATGCACCTTGTCAAATCTCACTCGGTTCAGACGTTTCAGATTCTTGCATAACTTCTTATTGGTATCTGTAATGTTTGAAGTATTAGCATTACAGTTTTGTCGCAGTTATTTAATCTCTAACTTTGTATCTCTGTCAAAATCGCAGTGATCTTTGTTTTAGTAGGAATAAGGTTGGCTCAGTCTCAAAATGTGCACCTTGCACAATATCTATAGGTCACAAAATATTTCTTTCACAGAATGTCTCTTTCGTAAGTTGTGTCTTTTTCCAATTCTTCGGTATCACTAAAACTTTTCATAGTATATCTAGTAGGTCATACCAGCTACACTCAGCGCCTATGCCACCTTTATCCCGATATAGTTTGTAGCAGTAGTTTCTCCATCTATCCAAAATGACTTCCAGTTCCGTCAAAATGGAGGGACATTTTGCAAAAGAGCTGTTCTGTGAAAGAAAATTTTTGCGACCTATAAATATTTTGTAAGGTGGACATTTTGCGAATCATTGAAAACAGATTTTGAAAAAAAGAGCCTTTCGGCCATAAAATGTGCATTTTTTAAAACATAGTTTGTCGCCTTTCGATTCCTTAAGGTAATACATAAGTAATGTCTTCCTACAATATTTATAATTTCGTTTCAGTTCATTTTGTTTTACCAAACCCATGTATGAAAGTTTTAATTTAAGCCATAATTTTTACGAAAAATTTAAATGGTATAAATTAATATTGCATAACTTAGAAATACCTGTACTATTGGAGTTTGAGAATTTCGCAAATACATCATAAATATCATTTACAGACGAGTAGAACTTCTCACAGCATACGTGCAATGCGATTTGCAACGTCAAAGATTTTATGAACCAAAATCCAAACCACATTGTTGTAATGCTCACGAAATACTATAAAAAAAGGAAACCGTGGTGCAATTTATTTATTAAAATTCCATGTAATACAAAGCTACATAGGCGGACTATATGCAGCAAGGCATTCTGTACAAGTCAACCCATGGGTTAATTAGGACAAAATTGTGATAAGGTTTTTTTTTTAAACTTTGCCCCACACTAGGAATTTCTCCTGAATCGTGGGTGCGCTTACAAACATTGAAACTCACGTACACAAACACACACAGACCCGAAACAACTATCTGTAGGCCGTACAAATATTTGCTCCGTGCGGGGATCGAACCCGCGTCACGCAGCGCAGCAGTCCAATCGCTTAGCCACTGTGCCAACCGTGCCATACAAAATAATATTTGCAAATAAACCGAAGGTAAGAAACTCGATACTGCAATTCATATTGCCGATATAGGTCACACGTCTGCCAAACTCAAATGGAACTGGACTGGCCACATCTATCGCATGTCGAAAGAGCTATAAGTAAACACACAATGGGTCCCTAGCAGCAGCGGCTACGCGGCAGGCCCATAAGGAGATGCCGAGACGAACTCGATTATTTTCGCAGGGATTTGGCGAATATCAGCTCTGATTAGGGATCAGTGGAAAGAGCGAAGCGCGGCTTTTGCCCTGCAGTGGGACACAAATGCTTAATAATAATCTAATATACCTTTTCCACATTACCGCAACGGCAACAATGTAGGTAGATTACTTACATGAACTGCCTCTGAGGTCGAGTGGTTTAGTCGTTTGCCTTGTGAGCCGGTGGTCGTGGGTTCGATTCCCACGGGAAGCATACTTTGTAAAGTTGTTTCCAGTTTGGCTAGGACATTGCAGGCTTGAATCACCTGATTGTCTGATATAAAGATGATTCCGTGCTTCGGAAGTCACGTATAAGCTAAACTGGTGGTCCAGGCCGCCAATTGGCGGTCGTCAAACCATGTCAGGTCCTTTTTTTTTTTGACCGATGGAAAATCATCAGATAACCCCTCCCGCTCTTGGGCAGAGCGAAAGGGGGTGTCAGACTTCTACTGACTAAAAACCACCCATGTTCCTTCTTAGCCCTTCATGTCGAGACCGCGGTATATCTTGCGAACAACCCGCAGGCCCGACGGGACCCTCAGCCACGACGGGACCCGCAACCCCGACGGGACCCGCAGCCCCGACGGGACCCGCAGCCCCGATGGGACCCGCAGCCCCGAAAGGACCCGCAGCCCCGACGGGGTGTCAGAAGTCCTTGAGGCGGTTTAGAATCTCTGACACTAAGGTGTGTGGGGTTGTTAGACCTTACTGTTCACACGATAAGAAGAAGAAGAAGACTTACATGAAATTGCAATGTAGAAAATCTGAAAACATCTATAATTATCTGCACAGCTGACACATAGTGATAGAATAAGTCCGCAGTATGAAATAATATCTGAAAATAAAGCTTTTAGGTCGAATATAATCTTTTGGTCACAAACTCAAACAGCCTGATTTTACTCACAATTAGTTTGAATGAAACCTTGTAGATGTCATAGCAGTCCAATATGTTAGCGTAAGTCTGAAGGTATCTTGTACAGTATTCCTCTTGATACCTTTCCTCAATATTTCTTGCTTGATAATTCCAAAGATCAACCTTATCTTTTAAAAGGTGAATGAGTCTGATAGCATAGACCATATTGGCATCAATACTGATTAAAATTACGTTACTTAATATGACGGAAAAATGAAGTGTAGTTGTCGCGTACCAAAGAAATGCAGTGAAGAAGTACCAGGCTACTAGTAACGATATGGAGATCCAATTTCCAATGATGAAGCGTTTGAAGCTTGACTCGTTATTCAGGTGTCTATGAATCTCTTGGAATTTTAAAATAAACAAAACATTCCGATTTGTGCCATAAACACTTATCATAGAGTTCATAATTAATAAGCAAGAATATAAGAAACAGTCAAGTGTGAAGGTATAGTTCGCTATTGCACTGAATTTCCATGAGAAATCAGGCTTGAATAGAAATTTCCCATAAATGTAATATAATAACACGAATACAAATATTGTAGTGACACATAGTGACACGAAATTCGATACACGGCTGTTTGGAGTTATCGAATTTTTCCGAATGGAATATTTTGGACAAAACTGAAAAAATTGCAAAGAATTCAGAGGTCGAAGCATCGACTGCACATCTTTATCGACGAAGTAACTCTTATTTGAAAGGTACACACGATTACTTTTTTTTATATAGGAGATTAATTTTACTGATCGCATTTTCTGTGACATGCAGAAGATCGCGGATTAGAATTGGTCGAGTCTCGCGATGTTGAGGAATTATACAATTAGGAATAAGCTTATACTCAGCATTGAATGAACAAGACTGCTAATGATGACGATGTCGGTGATTCTATCAAGGGTACCTGAATACATCTGGATTAGAGGCTTCGGATATATTCTTCATTCGTCAATAATGGATCTCCTTCAAAGATAAGTCCAGTAATAATACTAATTCGACGGAGAAATTCATTAAATAAATATAAGTGAATTAAAACTCATTTTTATGGTAGACTCGACTCCAAGTGAGTGGTAATATTTAAACCTCGAGCTGGCCCAGCGCAGTACCGAGTTTCAAAAGAATGCGAGGTCAGCTTATACTGGTCTTGTTACCACTGACGGGCTGTTTACTATACATTGAGACAATCCATGTAACTGACTGCTCACTTATTTAATTTTATTATGATCTTTAGAACAGACAGGTAATTAATGACCTCAAATAATATGACGATGATGGAATATCATTCCTCGAAAAACCAAATAATACTTACAAAAGAATCAATCTTTTAGACAACTTGTTTTAAGGGTTCCGTACCCCAAAAGGAAAAACGGAACCCTTATAAGATGACTTTGTTGTCCATCTGTCTGTCAAGACCCTTTTTCTCAAGAACGCGTTAAGGTATCAAGCTGAAATTTATACTACATGTTTAAATCTATTGTCCCTTAAAGCTGTAAAAAAATCAAACTTCTAAACCAATGCAATCAAAAGATACAGCTGTTTATGCTGCAAATATTCGACACTCGCTAGAGAATCAAAACCTACAGGGTACCTGTGGACTCAGAATCTTGAAATTTGGTACGAAGCAACGTCTTATAGTAAGATAAATGAAAAAATTCGAAAAGCATAAATATTTAGTTACATTATTAAAAAAAATATATTTTTAATAATTTTAAACTTTATTTGTACGGAACCCTCTCGGTGCGCCAGTCCGACTCGCACTTGGCCAGTTTACTCTTATGTTAGGGATATTGACTGTAATGACATGTTAAGACTTCCTCGTTGGTCTAGTGTTCGTAGTCGCGATGAGCATGAGATTCGAGAGGGTTCGATTCTCGGGCCGGACAATTGTGAATTTCTGATATCATGCGCTTCGCTCAAGTAATTATTTACTTCCTTCTACGTTCACGCGAAGCCGATAAAGTAACGTAGGAAATTAGAAGTTAACGTTAATTTTATTTTTTTCCTTTTTCGGTCCGTTTGACAAAAAGTTATCAACTAAAATCCGGTTGCTTAACGTTTTCAGTGGTGTATTCGTAGTGTATTCATTGATATGAAAACTAATATATAAGTCAATGGGTGTATTATATAATAATAATATAGTATTTACACTAGGTTAAAAGAACCAGCCCCATCCGTGAAGGTGTGATTAAGAAATTGAAATTCGATTCTATTTAGGTTATCTTTTGTATTAACAACTAAAAAAACCCTAAAAAAACCGGCGAAGTGCGTGTTGGGCCACACACAGTCAAAGTCAAAGCATTTATTTCAATTAAACCATTACTGGTACTTTTGAATGTCAGAAGAACAATTCATAAAACTAAACTACGAGTGCAATACGTCATCCCGAAAGCCACCACGCCGAACCACACGCCGCCGAATGCCCGCAACAATGAACACTGCGAGCAGGAAAGCACGCAGCGACGCACACCGCAACAACGAATGCACGAAACTCCATATCACGGAACAACGAATGCATGCCGCAACGCGCAACCGCCACAACGCGAGCCGGAGCCCCGCGCACCCAGTGTAGTAGCCCATATTTTTTGAGACCAATCCACAATATGGGCTACGCGAAAAAATCAAAATCAAAAGTCATTTATTCAAATTAGGCTGATAATCAGCACTTTTTGAATGTCAAAATTTACTTTACTTTACTTATTTACAAGTGTATATAAGATATACCCTAAAATATTTTTTTTTATAGATTTTATTTTACCACTTTGTAGGCGTTACTAATCTGTATATTCTTGCTAAATAAATTACAGCTTTCTAGTACTAAGAGTCTCAGAGCTTAGCAACGGACAAACAGAGGGACGGACGGACATGGCGGTATTTGTTGACCACGGAACCCTAAAAAATGAGGAAACTTATAAATCAATACAGGGCCGTGGGTAGCGCCACTCCGGTCGCTTCTCGGGTAGTGACGTCATAAACAAACTTTCGACGATCATGACGCAGTAGTCATGTGTATTGTAGGAGAAGTAAAAACAATAGAGCCGAGTAAATAAACAGAGATAAGTAGATAAACACTTGTTTCAACGTTAGTAAAAACAGATGGAGTCCGGGTTATTGTCGGTACTTTTGTAAGAATAAGGGCCGGACTCCACCAAAGCAGAGTTAAGCGGAGAGGAGATGCGTTGTAAGTGGAAACAGGAAGTGTAAATAGCATTTACACTTCTCCGATTCGTTTTAGTGGAATAGGTTGAGCAGCGAGGACGAGAAGAGACAAGAGCGATACGTTGTGTGCGGTAAGATGTGTGCTGTGTGCGGCGTGCGGTGAACGGCGTGCTGTGAGCGGCGTGCCGCTTTGTAGATCTCCTCTCCTCTCCGCTTTACCCATCTTAGGCCCGGTTTCCACCAAAGCGGAGAGGAGCGGAAACGAGAGTAGATGTGCGGAAATCGGCCAATCCCTTTTCTTAAAATTTACATCTGGTCTTTCGCCCTTCCTGTGATTGGTCGAATTTGGCACATCTCCTCTCCGCTCTGCTCGTCTCCGCTTTGGTGGATACCGGGCCTTAGCTTCGGTGGAGCCATGCCCTTGCAATCGTAATTTAATTACGAATACTCCTTTCATTTACGACATTTCCTGTAGCACCTTATTTACACATTCAGTTGAAAGTAATAAGGTTATGAAGTTTTAAACAAACATTTAAGCTCACAGCTTTGCCGTCATGAGTATATTAGTGTATCCTTTCAAATACACAACCCTACATTTGTCGCAGTAAATATAAAAGAAAATGGAGACTTGGAACAGAAATATTGATTCTGAATTCGGAATAAGTGTTAAGCCTAAAATAAATAATCAAGTTGACAAAGAAATTCAACGAATTATTTATCCACTGAATTTGATGCAAATTATACTACTTAATCCCATATATCGCATCAAAGAAAATTTTATATATGAAAATAATTTATTGAACAAATTTATTTCAATAACTGGTGCTGTAATTTTTATTACAACGTATATCCATCGTCTCTTGGAAATATTGCTTGATGATAATTTCACGCGGTACAGTCCAGTTAGTTTCCTGACATTCGCATCTATTTTCGAATGTCACTTCAAGTGTTTGGGTTTCATCATGAACTCGACTAACTATTTCATTTATTCTAAGAAGAGTGTTTTATTTATTTTGTACTTTCAAGAAGTGTATAGATTTCTGAGTAATACCGCCGATGTTAAACGTCTCATCATAAGAAATTGGATGAGCATCACTTCAATCTTTATGTTTTTCACCTGGATCGTAATTTATGATTACATATTCTTCTATAAGCCTCTATGGAATATCGTCTTATTTAAATTGATAATGACGGCTCATGATTCAAACCTAATTTACGTAATAAGACTAGTGAAGTTATTGACTGACCAATTTAAACTGTGGAATATTCAGTTATTACTGGTACAGAAGAATGGCTTTAACAAACGACAGACAGCAAAACTGTTTCAAACTTATGATCAAATATTAAAGTGTTATAAGATCATCCGAAACGTTTATCAACTACCAGTAAGCCCCAAATACTACAATTTTATTATTTTTATTTTCCCTCTGGTTTATTAAAAGAAACTTTTATAATGTAATGGTGTGTTTTGTGGAGTATAAATCTGCTGTTCTATTTACATCGTCAATTTCGAAATCATAATTTTCCTGCTCTTATCTCAATTTATTTGAGGTCGGTGCAGCAAGTCTTTTCCTTCTATACTTCTCTATTACTTGTTACTTGACGTAGTTTTAGGTATATTATAAATATAATGCCTTAAATCTATGTATTATTATTTCTAGATCCTATACCACACTGCGGGAGCCATATGGCAAAGTTTGATCGATATTCAAATTGTAATTGAATACAGCAAGATTGAATTTACAACTAAAATAGTAAGTTTTGAGATAATTATTGCATGAACCAGCTGATGAATAGGTTATTGATAATTAATTACACGTGTTTTTTTATTCTTTCTAGCATGAATATCCTCTCTTAGCGATTCAAATTTTTTTCTGCTTAGTGAAGAATTATGTCATACAAATCTCACTCGGTCTGCAGCTCCAGGCATTCTATGAAACTGTCAAGTATACACAAGATTCATGTGAATTCATTTTAGCATCAGACTGTACAGGTGAATAAATTTCAGAATTATTAATGTACTTTAAAGATTTTTCGATAATTCAATAGTTCTGTGGTTAACTCAAGTTATTTGTATTTAGATGATCAAAAGAAGTTGTGCAAAAATATCCAGCGACTTCATCGTGTGTCATTCAGCAAGATGACTGCATGTGGCCTGTTCTACATAGATGTTTGTCATCCATTAAGACTGCTGTCACTTCTTACCCACTACACTATTGTGCTGTTACAGTTTGCTTTCCTTTGAATATAACGTTATTGAATCAATGTGATAACGTTATGAATTGCATTAAAGGTATGAAACACAGTTAGACAGTACGTTGTTTAAAGACTATCTTATAGCGTCAATATCAATCCAGAAATCGTCAACATTCTAATTCTACGTGTCTTTCTTTATTTGCGTCCAACGCAGTATGTTTTCTTACTTAACTACTCTAGTAATCGTCATTACAGCAGTCATTTCCTTTCTTGCCATTATCATCGTTCACACAATCCGTTCATGGTTTCTTTGGTTTTTCTCTACTTTTATATTCACATTCATCCTCAAAACTTTCCCCAACCCTCCACAGTACATGCACCAACAGGGTGTAAACGAACCCTTCACGTAGCGGTTAACCAGGCAAACTAAAAACCCCTACACAAAAATTATTGCTGGGAAACGAATTTAATTTTGGTGAAAAATCACATTTTACTGTAAAACTCAATAACTGTAGTACTCTTAAAATATTGTGCTAGTGGATGCTTTGAATAATAAACGGATTATGGAGGTAATTTAAGTAAAGTTGTAACCTCAAAAACTAGTATTAAAAAAAACAGTCGTGAAAAACTTTAAGGGTACTTTTACACCCTTTTCACTATGACAATCGATTACTACATGAGTTTTGGATGGCTATGACAAGGATGTGGAGGCGATGCCTTTAAATTTGATACATATGGTTCCATAATCTTGTGTAAAACCATTGCACCAAGAATAATAAATTATTATGACTCCAAACAGGCAACTATCGAATATTGAATGATTGTGTGGCACAATATTAATCATTGCATTCATCTTAAAAGGTCTTGTCTGTAGACAAATGATTACCAATAGTGTTTCCATTATAGTTCGCGTCAAATAACTTTGCCCCTCTGAAGTTAGCCATTTGCAAAGATCGCGCAAGTGCAGTCACGTAGAAAATTATTTGAACAAAATAAATACATATTTTTAACATATTGATAACATAGTTTTGTATAAATGTTGTATAATTTTTGACTGCTTTTTGACTTTTTGTTTCGTAATTTTGACTGCTGCGCAGCCACTCGTAGCCAACTTCAGAGGGGCACAGTTATTTGACGCGGACAGTACATAATATGTTTTTGAATCTAGAGTCACTTTCTCTGCCAAGTTCGAAATATCTTTTTTTTTGTATGCGCGAAATTGCCAAGTCATCAATAGCTACGTATGGCGACGACTTGAAGGCGGGATGTGGGCACACAAAGGAATTATATTTTATTAAAAACCAACCAATAGTTATCAAGTAATGCTTGAGACCTTGCCCGTATCTAATAAATTACCCTTCTGTCATACTTATCTTGTACTATCTTTGTAGTATGATCTTTAATATTTAAAGGGTTATTGTTTTTATAAAACACGTACAAAGTACAACAATGCTTTCCTTGTGTAAGCTTTTTTTTCGTGTAGACGTTACTGTAGGTAATGGGTTTAAAAAAATCTTCGTTAATTTGTTTAAGAAGAAGAAAATCAGTACGATCGATAACCATAAACGAGTAAAAATTCGTCGTCGACGAAAAAAAAGAGGCGTCGAATCATCCGGAGGATCGTTCCATAGTTCATAATACAATACTCAATACTACTACTACTAATTATTATTATTTTTTTTTGTCATATCGACCAAATGGAAAAAATGTGTACAATTAAACATTTTTGTGTATAGGAACATTGTCTTATCTTTAGTTTCGCCGTTTTCCCTAGCAGCTTTGAGTAACAAAATCGTTTGATTGTTATGAATATCATTTTTATTCTGGTAAATCAAAATAATAAGCAATTTACATTTTGTTCGATTAACACACAAATTTTGTTCGATTATTACACAAAACCGCTACATACAGTACACCCTTCATAAAATCTTCAACCGTGCGTTCTGCACATCAATCTCAGTAACCCGATGGAAGAATAATAAATTGATTGCTGAGAAACGAGTTTTTATGACCTGAAACGTCATTATTTACGGTAGGACTAAACACAGCGCACTCTAAAAAGCAATGGATTGAGGCGATGCAACTATGGAAGAATTGTCTTAAACAGATCCTGAAAGTATTAAAAGTAAAATTAAAACAATAAGTATTTTTTCATTTCAGTTTTCTCTCTTACAACTGTTTTTAGTTCTTTCTAGTAATAAATAAAGAAGAACTTCTAATTATTTGAGTATTTTATAGGTAGATATATGACGGGTGGCGATTACGTCACTGGGGCGCATAGGTACTATGAATTCGCGAATAGAATCGAATATTTTTTTTAAAATAAATTGTTTAATTTGTTTTTTTTACTTGACCTTTTATTTATGTCAACCACCCATGGTTTAAATGACAAAGGTGTTTACCCTATTTTTTTTTATAGGGGTTGGGAAATCATTAAATAACTCCTCCTGCTCTTGGGCAGAGCGGAAGGGTGTGTCAGACTTCTACTGGCTAGAAACCACCCATGTTCCTTCTTAGCCCTTATGCCGAGGCAGCGGTATCTCTTTCGAACCACCCGCAGCCCCGACGGGAAAGTGTTTAATCATCCTGAATTAGGTCTAAATAAAGAAAAAAATGTTTTTGTTTGTTTACGTATACTCATCAAGTAATGCTTGAGACCTTGCTAGTAATAAATTACCTTAATTCAGATTGAGATAATATAGAGGATTATTGTTTTTATGAGACATGTACATAGTAGAACAATGTTTTCCTTAAGTAACTTCCTTTTCATACAGACGTTACTGCAATGGGTTTTAAAGAATTCTACATTAAGTGGTTTCAGAAAAAAACCAGCCCAATCGATATCCATAATCGAGTAAAAATCCTACTTCATCATGTAGTTGATAAAGAAGTGCTGTCTATGCTTTTCCCTTTAAATCTAATGCTAACAATAATATTCTTAACAAAATATTCGTTAAAATGTGACTTTATAAGATCAAATGCACTCAAAACCAAAACAATATCATTGTGTTGGACAATATTGCGCGGTATCCAATTTGTGATTCGTTCAATTTATACATTGACTTATAATGAACGTGCTCTTTTTTGGCATTTACTTTTTGCTTTTGATGTCTTATTTTATCCAATTGCTTTCGCTATCTTTTATATTCTCAACACTATTTACTCGAATATTAATATAGGAATAGTCCTTGTTATTCAAGAATTTCATAGATTGTTCCAAAAAACGGACGTCATCAAGAACGTTTCCAAATGGAACTGGATTGCAGTAATAATGATTTTGATCTATCATTTTGTACTTTTTATTGTTGTTATTATTGTTGGGGCACCTTGGTTCATGGTTATTTGTAATTTGTTTTTATTTTGTTTTGACGCAAATATGATATATGCAATTAGAACCTTAAGCTGCCTCGAAGTTTACGTAGTTTTATGTAATGGTCAACTTTTCAAGCTTCAGTTTCATAATAACGAAAATAATCATATTTGTAAGTTCCATGTGTACAGTACAATATTGGAATGTTTTCGTGTTTTCAAAATATCGTATGAGCCTTTGGTAAGTATAGTTTTTTTCCCTTTGAATATTCTCGACTATATTTATTGTGTTTAGTGCAAATCCAGAGTTTGCCCCACGAATATGATCAGATCGTCACAAGGTGATGTGCGCGAAGATAAAAAGACGGCTTATGCCTAGCAGTGTGACACTATAATTATAGGCTATGAAAACAAATTGTGACTGATATACAAGGTGTTAAAACACCCTTTGGCCGTAAAGCCGTCAACCAAACTATCTGTAAAGTCCATTTCACGAAAGAAGTCCCGCGGACAATTGTGGAACAAAATTTAACAGATCGGCCATATTGTCGTTTGTCGATGTTATCAAGGTGCGTTTGTTGTGGTAGATATTTTGTGAGTTTATTATTGGATTAGTGCGTTATAAGGTTTATTTACGATGCCAAAAGTTGTGAAACAACATTATGTCGCGCGACATACAGCGCTGCGTCTGCGGGACTTCTTTCGTGAAATGGACTTTACATCTGACTCAGTAACTTGACGTCATAATTATTGCTGAAAAACAAGTTTTTTTTTGGGTTGAAAGGTCATGGTTTATGGTAAAATTCAATGTTACGCACTCAATAATTGTGGCGATGCAGTAATAGATGCATTAAATAGCACATGACGTGTCATGGAAATATTAAAGTAAATTATAAACAAACTGATACAAAACAAAAAAAAAACGTTTTTATTTATTGTTTCACAATCATATTAATTTATGTAAAAAATTCTAAACAAATGTGAGATGACTCCTCATTTAATTGGTTTCAGGTGTTAATTCACGCGCTTGAGACATCTATCCACGGACTCTTTGATGTTCAATTTGTCATTATGATAGCAAGTAAAACATTTGTTAGTATTTTATTTGTGCAATAGTATTTGAGACTAATTTCAAATCTGTACTTTCAATGACAAGATATTTTAAGCTTTCACGGTTTATAACTTTTATTTATATACACACAAAATATTGCACTGCTCTGCATCAGAACACACAGATCAGTGTGTGTGTGTGTGTGATCAGTGTTCAGTACAGATTCTGTACTGCTGCTAACTGGGTTGGGGAGGTCAGATAGGCAGTCGCTCCATGCAAAATACTGGTATACAGCAGAATCCGGTTGGACTGGAAGCCGACCTCAACATAGTTGGAAAAGGCAGATGTACAATATACTTGTACTAACGGGATTTCTTCCGTGATTATCCTTTGTAATGAGCCCCCGATATTTCGAAGCTTTTGCGCGTAGTGCTACGTGTTGCACGCGTTTAGCGCGTAAGTCTTGTGCCAGTATAAGTTTAGATACGAATATTTATTTTAATGTTTGGTTGGAACGGTTGTCTAGACGGCACGTTTGGCGCAGTGGCTGAGCGATTGGAATGCTGCGCTGCGTGTCGCGGGTTCGATTCCCGCACGGAACAAATATTTGTACGACCTACAGAAAGTTATTTTGGGTCTGGGTATTCGTGTATGTGAGTTTAAATGTTTGTAACCGCACCCACGATACAGGAGAAATTCCTAGTGTGGGGTAACGTTTTTTTAAAAAAAAAAAATTGTATCACTTTCGATTGTATGATAATAATATGACAAAAATAACTTTTATAATTATCTACAATGTTTTTTGTTTCAGTATATTCCACTGGTAGCGCTTTTTAATCTTCAAAGTATTTTAAAGAATCTGTTTTTGCAAGTGCTTTTCAGCTGGCGTTGTGAGATGTTCTACTCAGCTCTGAACCTATTTCAAGATTCCTGTACTCTTACTTTAAGTTCGGATTGCTCGGGTAATTGATTGTCGCTTGCTGTAACACAAGCATAGGTTTTTAGATTTTACGAATAAGTCACTGCTTATTACATTTTCAGATGAAGAGAAGAAAATATTAAGAAATATTCAACGTTTACATGAAGCAAATTTCAGCAAGGTTCACTTATGTAGACTGGTATCCGTCGACGCTACGCTTCCTCTAGTGTTGCTGGGACTACTCACAAACTACACTGTGGTGCTTTTGCAGTTTGCGTTCCTGAAAACTTAGAATTAATATTAAATATTTTCTCGATGTGACAACCGTTTTTATCTTTTTGTGTCCTTACATGACTTAGTATCAACCTATTTTATCTCTATGTGATAAAAATGGACAAAAAGTGCTATAAAGTCGTTTTGAAGCAAATTTTTCTTCTTCACGAATCCATGACTCAGATTTTGTCCGACCAGTATGCAGCAGGCCCTGGAGGCTGCATGTTATTGGCGCTTGATGGACACTTACAAATACGAAGCCTGAGTATCATTAAATAGATTATTCTGCTGAACAAAGACTTCCGCCACTAGTTCTCTTTGTATTTTGCTGTGTTTGGCCAATTAGTCAGGAAAATTACGAGTTTAAATTACAGACTAACAAAACCTTGACAGTACACTTGGAGTTTAAGAGGACATTAAATAAAACAGCAAGAATGATATAAAATTAAAAATCTATACTCAAATTATAAAACTGAAGAGTTTGTTTGTTTGTTTGGTTGTACGCGCTAATCCCAGGAACTGCTGGTTGGAGTTGAAAAAATATTTTGTGTTGGATAGTCCAGAAAGGTTATTATGCTATATATTATGTTACGCAGACGAAATTGCGCGGATCAGCTAGTATTTAATAAGTAGAAAACAGTTAGATATTAAGACAGAATACCTGGCTATCTTACTTGATCTTGTCAAAGCATTTGACACTGTTTCTGTTACCAAAGTACTCGCTGAATTGGAACTCGTCGGTGTACGTAGAAAACAACTTGAGATATCCAAAATAACCTCTAAGGTCGAACACAACTGGTCAAAACATAAAGCACATACGAGTACTACAGTGATGAGTAACCAGTATTCTTTGGCGTCCCTCAGGGAAACATAATTCGACTGACACTTTTTAAAGGTATGTGATCAACCCGTGCAGGATGTGCCTTATTAACTTACATCTATGTACAATGTACATGCTGTTACCACCGCGATACTTTTTTACTGACAAGACTTTTGCCGAAAAAGCTTTGAGCGAAAAAATGAAATAACTGAACTTAAACCTCCTGACACTTAAGCAGAGCAACATACGTTTCTTTCGCAGGCCGATGTAATACTATACCTTCTCATACTTGTGTCTGTAATTGATTACTCATGCTCCAATGTTAATCGACCCTGTTTCTGTTCAGCGCTCACCAGAGATGACAGTGCATAGTATAAGTAACTAAGAGTGCAGATGGATAGCGGCCTAAGATGGAACAAATAAATTGAAGCCTAATTGAGTTCTATAGGTGTGAATTATAGCCACAACAATACTTACACAATTCACACCTAATATTTTAGAGATTCGCCTAATCTTGACACACTGAAAGCTGGTTGGTCTGTGTCAGTTAGTTTTTGAATATTGCATAACTGCAGTTCAACAAAAACAAGGGTTTTAATAGTGAAAAGAACATTAAGAGCCGTACTAGTCATGACAAAAATCCTACAGGTAACAACTACGGAATATGTGCTCCGATCACTTCTTAGAATACATGTCGGACTACGGCCAATAAAACCAAATAAGCGAGTAAATATTCTTCTAATCACCCAGCACAATACCTTCGCAACACATCAATTCTACACACACAACGTATACAAATACACATTACATACACGCCATCCATAAACTCGTACTCTCACTACACTTCATCTAACATACACCCACACACACAGCATAATCACTTCCTATCACATGCACACAAGTAGACACATAACACTCACACTGCACACAACGAATTTAAAACAAAATATTAAATAACCTCAGCACCTGTTGTATTATTATTGTATGTTTAACGAATTGCTCGGTCAAATACTATTTATCTATTCTGTTTCTTATAATACAAGTTATCTTAGCTTAAGGCCCCTCGCCCACCTCCGGGCGTCGGGGGCCACGTGATGGCTTCCGGCCACCGTAGACGCGGGCCTGTGGACGGTGAGTGATGGGTAAGCTCGCCGTCCGTCCGTCTTATGACGACGACAGGCCGTGTCGACGGCGCGTTCGTATTCCACGCGCGCCTCAAAGAGATGTCAGCAACATGGAAGGGGCCTGCAAGGGCCGACGCCCGTCGGGGCTGCGGGTTGTTCACAAGAGAGACCGCGGCCTCGATATGAAGAGCTAAGAAGGAACATGGGTGGTTTTTAGTAAGTAGAAGTCTGACACTCCCTTTCGCTCTGCCCAAGAGCCCCCTAAAAGGCCCCTCGCCCACGTCGACTTTTTGTAGTTTCGCGCGTTCACATAGATACAGTCGCGATGCGGTTGCTTGTTGTTTGCCCTTGCCCACAAAACTTACGCGCGTAAGTAGCGATGCAGGCGCGGTTACAAAACGCGCGATAGCATCGCTACAAAAAGTCACCGAGGGCTCTACACCATTTTTTCCTTGCACAAGGTATTCCATTATAACGATTTTTTACTTCTTTAATTAGGCAACGCAACGTATGATCTAAGTTTTGATTTCTTTGTCTCTGCACATAATATTGTATTTCTGCCGCGTACTGAGAAATACTTACGAAAAAACTTTGAATTATTGAGTCTTTTCGCCATGTTATTACATATTCAAAATAGCGGTTTAATTAGTGGCTCACATTTCCGAAATGATACGCTTAAGAAGATTTTGTCTCAAATCAAATCAAATCAAATCAAATCATCTTTATTTGTGAACACAGGTATTGAAACAAAGGTCTTATTCATACATTGTAGTTGTGCTCTATGTCCTACCAATGAAATTGGTGTACAAATATTGTTTTTTTTTTTTTTTTTAGTAATAAGGCTGGATCTATACAATACAAAGTCAGGTTCGAGTAAAATAAATGAGAATTCAATGTATTATTAATCATTCATAAATCAGATAAAATATATTTTTCATGCATGTCAACGGTAAAGTATTTAAAAGTCTATTAATGTCAAATTTTGTAATATTGTAAATAATGTCAATCATATGTATTATTAATAAATAAATTAAAAGTAAAAGTAAATTATAATAAAGGGCTGGTAATGTCATATTTTATCATTTAAAAACTCTTCGATAGAGTAATAGGTCTTATCTAATAGAAATGAATGCAATTTACTTTTGAACTTGCGGACATTATCTTCACTCCTTATACATTTTGGTATTTTATTATAGACCTTTGGAGCCATTACAAAAATACTGTTTCGGTATAGTGCAGTACTAGATCCGACTGTTTGTAACCGATCACAACGGCGCTGACTAGTTACTCGAGCAAATTTATGTAAATTATTTTTTACGAACATAGACGTTTCATAGATATACAACGACGGCATAGTTAATATTTTCGTATTTTTAAAAAACGGTTTGCAGCTGTCTGTTGTCTGCAAATTATAAATAGCTCTTATGCACCTTTTTTGGCACTTAAATACCCTATCTTTACCCGTGGCATTGCCCCAAAATATAATTCCGTATCTCAATGTTGAAGCTACTAGACCATGATACGCCGTTAACACTGTTGCTCGATTGGCTGTTTTACTTAACATGTGCAAAGCATAGGAATGTTGGTTTAGCTTACTGCATACTTTGTCAATATGGGAATTCCATTTTAAAGTGTTTTCTATGTTTAGTCCAAGGAATTTAGTCACTTTTGCTTCATTAATAGTTTTGTCCTTATAATTAACATGTATGTCCAGATTGTAATTTATTCTTTGTTGAAATTTCATTAATACTGTTTTATCAAGATTAATAATTAAATTATTATTCTGCAGCCAATTCACAACTGATAGTAAAGTAGAATTAATCTCGGCCTCCAATGTACTTACCTCGTCACTATTAAAAAGTAAAGTGCTGTCATCTGCAAACATTGTCATAGGATATATTGATGCTGTCGGAAAGTCATTAATATAAACAATAAATAGGGGCGGTCCGAGTACACTACCTTGTGGTACTCCATAATTTACCGCTCTCTGACTGGATTTATATGTCATTTCGTTTTTTTTAGAAATTCTACTAATGGATGTGATTTGTTGCCTATCACGCAGATATGATTCTATTAGATTTGATATATTTCCTCTTATTCCGTATGCGTTAAGTTTATTTATTAGTAATTTATGGTCTACGCGATCAAAAGCTTTTGACATGTCCATATAAAGTGCTAGAGTTGGTAGCCTCTTATCCACTCTACTGGTAACCATTTGTAAGAAATCGTAGATGGCCATGTCAATAGATCTGTTTTTCCTAAATCCTTTCTGGTTATCAACGAAAAGGCAATTTTTCTCAAAGTATGAAGTAAGTTGATAATATATTGCCTTCTCGAATATTTTTGAAAAAATCGGTACCAACGCTACAGGTCTATAGTCTCATACAATAATTGATTGTGTTGATTGGCACAATTGGTACTTGGTTTTATGCGTGGTTAATCAAATCAAAGTTGTGCGATGGTCTCATCAGTGAATAGATAAGAACTATGATAGCTCTTTCTCTCTCTAACTTAGAAACGTGACGGTTTAGAAGATTTTGTCTCAAAAAAGCTTTCTCTTAAAAATTTGTATTGATACCAAACACTTAATAAAAAATATAAAGGATTTCGCCGCAGCGGTAGTCTTTATTAATAAAAAATGTAAAAAAACTCAGGGCACCATGCCTGTACAGCCACATTTTCATGGCGGGTCTAACCGCTACCGCTACCGCTTTTGCAGGGTACTCTAAATTTAAGTTTCCTATTATACATTTACTCACTCACCTTGATAAAACAAACGAGGAGCATTACATTTCATGGAAATGTATTGGTAGTTAAAACATTTATTAGATGAGTTAAGAATATTTATTTTATCATGTGAATGACAGGCAAGACTAACCTTAGTATTTTATTAAGCGTTCATACGGTTGAAGTGAATTAGACATGAAGACAAAGTTCAAAACACATCCTATTACCGATAATTTTTTGGATAAAAGTTTCCAAAAAATGCTCTTTCCTTTTCGGTGTTTACAGCACATGCTGTTCCTGTCAAGATTCTCAATTGAGTATAATTACATTCGGCCTCATGGTGCATCTTACTATATAGTATCGCTCATTGGTACTCTTGTATTTATAATTTTTCATCTAGACAAACTTTTCTTAAGTGATTTTAACGATGTAACTAATTTTTTCATCATTTTCTTTTTTAAGTTTAGTACCACCATGTTGGTGATTCCTTTCTTCTTATTTTACTTACTCAATATCGTTCAAAGAGAGGATCACGTTCAAATTATTTTGAAGATTCAAAAAGCTTTTAAACTAATCAATTGCAAGGATTACAAAAAGGCGATCATTATGAGCTGGTTCGGAATTTTTCGTCATTTTTTATTTTTTGTTACCAGTGTGATCCTGACCCGTAATTTTGTAATGTCTGTATACGTGTATACCTTGATTTATTTTGACGTACACATAACTTATGGTTTTATTTTAATCGGTTTAATAAGAGATGGAATTATTCAGTGGATATCTAAAGTCGAGCACTACAGCAAACTGAGTTCAGAGTTTGGAGAAGATATTTACCATGATACATTTAAAAAGCTCTTCCAGGCATACGTAAATTTGATGGAAGCTTTTGATATTTTCAAGAAAATATTTAAATACTCGGTAAGAGAGACGTTTTGTGGCGTGTGTTTTAATTTTCCATATAATATACTGGTGACAAACTATATTTATTTTCAGACCTTATTTCAAGCACTGGACACATTCTTCCACAGTTTACTATATCTTCAAACTTTTATAGAAATAGAAAGATCCAGTTTAACACACTACGGCATGGTAAGCATACATTAATTTAATAGACATACATAAACTCATGCTTTATCCCGTAGGAGTCCTTGGGAAAAGGTATCAGGTTATGTACGAGTATGTACATATGTATGCTAGAGTTTCCAAAATGAATGGATCCTAGAAATTACAGATGTGAGAGAGATAAGGAAAAGTAGTTCTAATGATAGAAAGCTGAAAAAAAAAACGTTTTTCTTGGGCATGGTGGGATGTAATAAATGATGTAATAACGGTGTTAGGAACATGGAGTTCAGCGCACAGACTATTTATTTTGTAAATTACTGGCTAAACTTTAAATCTAAAATCATGTAGGCATGTCCATGTCCCTTAAACTCAGCATTATATTTCCAATGTTTACACAGGATGTCAGGGACCGCTCTCTATTAACTTACAGGGTGCGTTCGGCTTCTTTTTCTGAATCATATCTCACCGATCTCTTTCTCCTGCTTAGTCACTATTTCCTTTCCTTTTTACTAACTACAGAGTTCATTGAACTCGTTGTCGCGCTTGTCGTTCGCTACGTGCGTTTTGCTACGGTAACGAATAGTAACGATACATTACGTATGAGGAAATTAAATAAATAAACTTAGATTCCCATGAAATAATTTCTTGTACCGGTCATCTTAATATAATTAATATATTGTATTCACAATATTAACTCCTTTTATACCACTTTTTAGGGTTCCGTGCCTTAAACGGAAAAACGGAACCCTTATGGGATCACTCGGGTGTCTATCTGTCTGTCTGTCCGACTATTCCGCTCCCCGCTTATCTCCGAAACTCCTGTGCCTAAAATTTTGAAAAAAATAACAGAAATTAGTTCAACACCATTGACTTGATAACAAGTCAATGGTGCTACAATAACATGCTAAAAATAACAGAAATTAGTTCAACACTTATAGATTGATAAGTGTTGAACTAATTTAAATTACAATTTTAAATGTTACAATGTTATTGTAGCACCATTGACTTGTTATCAAGTCAATGGTGCTAAATCTCTTAATATACAATGGTACGAAACCAACACACGAAAACACGAATAAATAAACGAACACGAACAAAAATAAACGAACACGAACACGAATAAATATTTTTTCTTTCTTTTCTTTTCTTTTCTTTCTTTCTTTCTTTCATGTGCAAGTCCGACTTGCACTTGGCCAGTTTTTTTCTTCGAACCATTATAATAACCATCATTTCTACAACTTGAATTTCAGTATGACGTCCGTACTTTTTTATTGGTGATCATCATGTGGGTGACAAAGAATGTTGCTTTCGTCAGTTTGTTCAACATTTACTGCGAGTTATTTTATATGACAGTCTCTGATGCAGACGCTACTTGCTGTAGGATGCTGGAAAGTTTGCAAAGTACTGGTAAGACTATACATAAAGCCAGGATTGAAAGTTAGAAAAATGTATACAAGGTGGTGATATTATCACCACTTTGTATACATTATTCTTTGTATTATTGCCCGTCGGGGCTGCGGGTTGTTCGCAAGAAATACCGTGGCCTCGACATGAAGGGCTAAGAAGGAACATGGGTGGTTTTTAGTCAGTAGAAGTCTGACACTCCCTTTTGCTCTGCCCAAGAGCGGGAGGGGTTATTTGATGATTTTCAAGGAGCATCGAAGGAGGTGATTCTATCCGTCGTACCTTACAATACTTTCGTTATGATTATGAAGCTCACGCCCGATTCGTGAAAAAAATAATCAGTTCCTAGGCGGAATACTTTGATGCTGGATGAAAAGTATTTTTGACGCATTATAAGTTTTTCGCGATAGTTGGTTAGTGTTGCGGTTAGAATTTTATGCTTGCCGGATACAGGCGACTAGATCACCACTCTGTATAGATATACAGGGGGCCTAGACAAAATCCCTTTTCTGTAAGCGTTAACGCCAACGGAAAGATCAAATTGTATTGAGTTGACATTAGCTTTACAGATGACATCACGTGACATCTCTAAAGCTAATGTCAACTCCATACAATTTGATCTTTCCGTTGGCGTTAACGCTTACAGAAAAGGGATTTTGTCTAGGGGGCCAGGCTGGCGATTTAGGCACTGATATCCTTCTGTGGAGATACTTCTGTTGTGTTTCTGGTAACTATAACAGAAACCCGCAGCCCCGACAGGATGTCAGTAGCCTTCATTGTACGTTAAGCATGTGTGTGTTTTGCGGTGTAATGTTAAGCGGTGGACGAATTTCAAATATCGTTCTATCTTTCTCATCTTCAAACACTCGATAAAAAACAATATTGGTTTTACATTTTTTTTATTTCTGTTCCAGTGGAAGCTAAAAGACTTTGCAAGAACGTTCAGCGACTGAAACGAGCAGCCTTCCACAAGATGACTGCTTGTCGGATATTTACGATCGATGGATGTCTACCTCAAAAGTTTAATAGTCTTATGGTGGAGTACACTGTCGTGATACTGCAGTTTGCTATGCTGTCATGGATGAACAAAAATAAAAAATAAATATTGAAAATAATGTTTTCTATATTGAAGATTCATTTCCACGCTGTTAAGTAATACAAAATATATTGTAACCAAGACGTCTTGACAAAGTGAGCAATAACAATGATGGAATAGTTACAAATGATTGATATATTCTGGTAAGGAATATACAACGGTTAGAAAACGATTGTAAAGAAAGAAAACAAGGATATGTGTATATAGATAATAGTTGAGAATGAACTCTTTAATAATATAGGCCAGTTTACATAATATATAAGGATAAGAAATGTGAGCTCTCTTAATGCATTCAGCACGCGTAGGGATAATTGGGTCAATGGGCGTTGTCTAGTTTGTAACTGATGACGAACTTTGTGTAATTTATATATATTTGTGTGTTCTTAGTAATTGTTCTCAAGTGAATGACATTTGTGTTTATTGAGAATAAAGTTTCTTCTTTGAGCCTACATACTGCACGTAAATAAAAAGGTAAGATTATTGTTCTTACTATATTTAATTATCATCCCGGTGAAAAAATGTTCTTCTTTCATGGATCTACAGTGAGAAAAAATATCAGTAGTCTCATCATGGAACAGCTACAGACTGAGATAAGGCACCGCTCTTTGCACGCCGTGAATCGCACCGCCACGCGCCGCCCCCGCGCCGGCGACGCCCGGGTGCACGAACCCTACGCTAGTGATGACGCAAATGAATTACGCTAGTGTGTATGAGTACATAAAACAAATCAAGGTTATCGGACTCCCATAACTTTCTTCTTTTTTTTATCTACGATGAGATACTAAAGTCACCTCATCAGACAGTGGAGGGCTGTCCCTTAGACCCTGTCTTAAAATACACGATTTTCTTAAGCAATTTGTATTAAAACATAAAAAACTTTTACAGACCCAAAACAGAAAGAAGTCACGTTGAAAATACGAGTACGTCAAGTTAAGCAGAATCAATCTTCATCAAAATAAATCCTATCACCAAAATAAAAAAAAATCAATAAAACTAAGTAGCAAAAAACTGTAAACGAAATACATTACAATTTACAAACAAATATTGGTTTACTAACCTTAGGAATAATTTGCACCGATCAACGTGTGGAAATAAAATGTAACAAACGAATTTGGCAAAGACATTTAGGTAGGTTATTGTCGTATCGTCGGCACCACGACGGTGTTAGGCTTTATTTGATAGTTTAAAAATGTTCCTATGAACTAGAACTACCAGTGGTTTCATTTATTGTCGTATTGTCGGAACCAACCTGTATTGCCGCAGTGTATTTATTGTTTGGTTTCTGGAGCACATTTTTCGTTTACTCTTTGTTTTGCTTTAACGTGAACACATGATATTATGGTATAAGAATGATTGCTTTATTAAGAAATGGATTGAAAATTTGGATCTCCGAGGTCGAGTCTCTTTCGCACTGCTTGGAGCTCGACGAACAAAAATATTATGATAACATGAAAAAACTGTTTCAAGCGTACATAGATCTAATGGAAGCGTTTGATATTCTCAGAATCATTTTAACATTATCGGTAAGAGTAACTCTTTATACTTTGAAATAAAATTATGTGTTAATAGATTGTAGTTAATCTATGCCACCAGTAATCATAGGTGGATTTCAAAATCGTCCAAAAACAAAGTAGTAATAACCTCATAAAATATTGAAATACACGATTGAGTTTAATATTCCAGAGTCTTTTTCTAATAGTGGACACGTTTATCAACATAGGCGATTAGCTTCTTCAGCCAGCTTAAGGTGACTTCGCTGTCACACCACAGGTTGAGGACCCCATCAGCGAACGTCGGCCTTGCGTTGAAGACCGGCACTGGTAAGTCCTCCGCGTCAGGGGAGCAGGCTTCGGCGAGCATCTTCCTCTGGAGAGCCTCAAGGATCTGGTCCGCCACCTCCTTGTTGATCTGCCCCGTCTGGCCGCACGTGACTGCGACGTCGAGGTCCGATCCTGCAGCTTGGGCATAGCTACGGTTCGCGACCCGCTTGGACTTATCAAGCCGCGGCCGCTTACGCTCCCCTCGAGGTGACGAGGTCTCGTTAAGAGCCCGCTTAGCCGCGGCCTGATCCTTCCGAACAGGTTGCTGTGTAGTCGCCGTGGCTGGTCCTTCTACCGTGCCTTGTCCTTCCACCGTGCCGGCTGGTGGTCGGCTGTTGTCGACTTCGGCCTGCGCCCGCCTGCCTGCGGAGAAGAAGTTGACTTTGCCACTGGTCGGTTGCCCCTGACCTGCAGCATTCGCCAGCGTTAATTCAACCGGCACCTGCCGGTCGGTGTTGCAGAGCTCCACCGACTGACCAGTGACGGACAGCGGGGGAGGGGCTACTAGAGGAGCAATGGGCGGGGGAGGTTTCGGCAGCAGAGCCCGACCACCCGGCGTTAACCGTCGTGGGGGGGGGGCTGTGCACCTTGAAGGGGAGAAGGATCGGAACTGGTCCCAAGCAGCACCGATGTCCTTCCCTTGTTGTGGGACTTGTTGGTCTTGACCGCGGTATTCGCCACTGCCGGACCAGTGCCCGCACTGGGGCTCGCCGCGTTGGCAGCCGAGCACCCGGGGGCTGAAGAGGTGCTAGGAGCACCCTCCTTCGGAGTTCTGGCTTTCGCCTTCGCTCTGGTGTGTGTTTGTGCCTTGTGAGTGTTTGTGTTAGTGGTTGTTGTATGTGTGTGAGTGGATGGTGTGTCTGTGTGTGTCTTTGTTGCATGTGTGTTGTGTGTGGGTGTTAGTATTGTCAATTTTCTTATCCATAGTGTTATCTTATTCAAACTTTATCTCTTTGGCTCCCACACTCCTTGGAGCCCGCACCAGGGAACGTCTCGCTACAAGCTAGCTCGAACGTTAGGACTACCATCGGGATATAGGAGTGTGAGGCTGGTTCACAGTGCGACATCGGGTGCTTGATCGGGTTGGCATAGGGGACTGACCCTTCTGAACTGATAAACCTTCACTTACACCGTCAGCATGGTCTTCACCACCGCTTTGGCTATCCTGAGATAACCTCCGCGGACCTCCCACTCCTCGCCGTGACCCTCTGACGGGACACTATGGCCATTTCCCTACCCCCGGCTATTGGGTAGGGCCACCGTTTCGCTTGAAATCCGGACCAAAGGGCGTGTTGCCTTGCGGACACATTACCACCAGCGCCGCTCGGCTCAACCCCCCAGGACTCCTTCATCCCCGCTTACGGCGCTCAACTGCGCAGGTCCTAGCGCAGGTGACTGGTTGTACCTACTCGATTCCAGCTGAAATTAAAGTGGCATCCGAGCCCACCACCATCCAGACACAGATGGTCGCGGTAAGGTAGGGTAGAACGCGCCTGGTGGTTTTTGTTACGTCTATTTCGTATGGAATTAGACCAAAAACGGGGTGGCAACCACGTGAAGGTGAACACACCAGACTTGCCTTGAGGACACGACTGTGGCGCTCTTCCTCAAGACCCCGCCACCTTGGCGCCTCTGAGGGAGGCAGTTAGGTAGACCTGCATCTATACTACCAAGCAAAGCGTGTCGTTGTGCAATCGCAAAAGCATAAATACAAGCCCTCCCCTAATATAATGATCCCATGAATCGGGTTTAGATTCAACATTAAAATTGTATAAAGGTACTTAAACACAAAAATAATTATTGTACTTGTAAAACACAGGTATTGGTTTTTTTGTATGAAATAGTTTTTATTAAATTAAACTGACTTAAAATTTTGATATTGGGTGGGTCTTAATTCATGCCATTTTTTATTAACCGTTTGTGCGTCGATGGTCCATCCACTCTGATTAATGTAAGCAGATAATTATATCCCCGAGATTACGATATAACAACAGCCCGATAACAACTTTCATAACATCATATATCTCCCACCTCACCTGTTGAAGTTCTTTTTCATAGGAAGATGAGGAAACACCTCCTCCCGATATCTATAAAGATATCAGTAACGAGGTGGGTCAGGTAATAGAACCTTGAGATATTGGTTAAAAGTATGACAGCTTGTAATAACGTGAAGTAACTATTACTATGGTTTTATGTACTTTAGATGACCTTCAAAAAAAGTCAATAACATTAACTGCTTCTAATATACATGTATCATTTGTGTTAAGATAGTTCGTCCAAGATGTTCTCCTTCCTTAGAAGGAAACAACGGAATATTGTGAAGTATTTTCGAAAAGACGAAGTTTTTTTTTTACCGTTGATAAAGATATGCAAGCAATGCTTCGACCTTTGGTTCTGGCGCAAACAGTCGCGTTAAATCCTAAATTTCGCGTCAAAAACGATTTCCTTGTTCCAAATGATGTCTTGCATAAATTCTTGTTGCTTTGTGGAGCAGGGTTACCTATTACTTTGTATGCTTATCGGGTGTCAGGCATGTCACTTGATAGAGTAAACCATTTGAGGATAGTTAATATGCAAAAAAACAGCGTGTATTTAGACGTTATCTTTGACTGTACCGGTTTTCTATTAAACTTTGTCATTAATATCGTTCTATCGAAGGAAAATATGCTATTGGTGTTGAACATTCAAAAAGTCCATCGAGTTCTCAACTGTGATATCAAGAGGTTTACCAGAAACAATTGGATTAGTTTGGTCGCTGTCATTGGCGTCTTCATTTTATTTTTCATTTACAATCAAGTTTTTCAAGGAAATCAACCATTTTATGTCATTATGTGTGCATTATGCACAATTATTTTCGATGTTGATTTAATTCATGCCATCAGATACATAAAGTTCCTTGAATATCAAGTCATCCAGTGGAATCTCCAGATTTTGAACTCATTTATTGATCGACAAAACGAAATGTGCCGCAAAAGATTGTTTCAAGTCTACGTTCAAATATTAGAAAGTTACAACATTTATAAACAGATTTTTCAAGTTGTGGTTAGTCCCAGAATGTACCCTAGTCACGAAAATTTTGCCGGCGGTGATTTTAAAAATTACACTTTTACATTACACATTTTTCAGATTGTTTACTACACGATCAACAATTTGTTTCATTCGTTGGCTTATGTTGAAATTTTGATTCAATTCTATAAAAAACCTAAGCATGTACAAGAATGGGTAAGCAGATAATATGATTCATTACTTTTTCGGTCTTTTGGTCAAATGCGTCTATTTTCTCTCCGTCACATACATGCCCATACAAATACAGATTTTTTTTTTAACAAGCAACACTATCAAAGGTCTTCACTTAAAGCTTAATCCGTGGTTCCACCTCAACATTTTCTTTAAAAAAAAAACATATACGAGAACCTCCTCCTTTTTGGAAGTCGGTTAATAAATATTGTTATATGCAATTTACTGATTCTCCTGTTTAATCTAATGGTTATTTTACAGTACGTGGTGATGACATCCACTGTAGCAATAAACGCTTGGATGTTAAAGTGCTTTATTTTGCAAATCGAAGTGAGCTTGTATTGTGAAGCTTTTTATATTGCTGTGGAGGAGTCACAGGATACATGCGCTCTCATTCTGAAATTAGACTGTGCAGGTTCGTTTACAAAAGACATGTTAGCTAAATGTTGACAGCACGGTTGGCGCAGTGGCTCAAGCAATGGACTGCTACGCTGCGTGTCACGGGTTCGATCCCCGCACGGAACAAATATTTGTATGACCTACAGATAGTTGTTCCGGGTCTGGGTATTTGTGTATGTGACTTTAAATGTTTGTGAACGCACCCACGATACAGGAGAAATTCCTAGTGTGGGGCAACGTTTTTAAAAAAAAAAATAAAAAAATGTCATTAATTTTTTAGTTCACTCTCGGCCCCTCGAACCGTAAAAAAGATTTGTTAATTGGTGTCCTCTTAACCCTAAAACATAGTACACACTCGACCCGCAGGGGTTGGGTCTGAATTTTCATACAAAGGACAGGTATTTATAGGTACCTCGTCCACTTTCAACCCCTCGTCCGTTAAGTACCTGAAATTATCTTTTGACACAGTAAGGTACAGACGACTAAAGGCTAAATTCAAGAATAGATATGAAAACAAACAATTATTTATTTTGGTTAACCAGCAATTCTTTGCACAATACAATTACAAAACTGAGTTCATCAATAAATAAGAACACAAAAATTAAAACCACAGACGCATAAACAAAATTATTAACAATTAATATAATTTCATTTGGACACAACTGATAAATTAAATTTGTAGTGGCGCGTATTTGTGTTTTTGTGTGAAACAGTATAGCGTCTTATAGTCAGGTTATGTGCTCTAAAAAGTCATATCCACAATATAATAATATTTTTATAAGAAATTTAAAACCAGAATTAACAACTTTCAATATTTTGATTACAATCAATCATTTTATTATAAAGATTTAGAATACAATTAATTAATATACTTACATAAAAATTCTGATTACAATTAGATAACCAAGTTTTAAATTGTCAAAGATGAATAAATTAATTGTCAGCTTAGTTTATAACATTTTGTCAAGAAGGAATTCGTCAATGGTATAGTTTTCAATAAAAAGTTAAGTAAGCACAAAAGCATTCTCGGCATGGCTCCAAAAATATTAAATAAAATACCAAAATATGACAATACAGATTTAAACTTGACACAATTTCTTTGGTCTTTGAGGCTCTAAAGTAAACTCTTTCAGAAACGATGCACTTAACGCCAATGAAGAATTTAATAATCGAACTTTTTTTCAATGTTTTTTCTGGAATTGAGTTCAGTTCTTGCCGCGAATTCAATACAATATAAAAAATAATAGACTTAAAAAAAATATTTTGGAACCATAAGCAAATCATTCCCGATACTTTTTGACTGAACGTAAAATTTTAATAAATAAACGGACTTAATTTTTCTAAACAAACTGGTTTTTCTTTATAAATAAACTGAATCAGATCATAACAAATGCGCTTGTCGTTTTCAATATCTTCTGATCTTCGTTTGGATTGTGTTGAAGATAATAACATTATCATAACAGCTTATTGATCATTTGAGTAATCTTCTATAATTTTCAAAAATTGTATTGTTGGTGGTTTTTGGTAATTTTCATGCCAACCTAGTTTATTAGTGGTGCGATATCGTTCACCGTAACAACACCATTTATTTTTCATGAGTCAGTTTTCAAACCATTGTTCACTGGCCGAATAAATTTAAATTGTCATCGACACGCTAACAAAAAGAAGACTGTGTGGCTGTCTTCCACTATGCAAAAAAAAAATCTATTATCTGTTTCTCTTTAAGGAAAATGTGCAGAACTGTACATAAAGCTGTGTTATTTTTTTTTAGATACATTTAAAGTATGACTAGTCCCCAAATAGCCTTGTTAAAACAATTTTTCCGGGGGGCAACCCCGTACCATATTGCTAAAACCGAAATTGTTTAAACCACAAGAAACTGTTATTTTACAACCGGCCAATTATTTTTAAATTATTTGTCGAAATATAAAAATGTCCTATGATTTTTCACGATAAGGTTAATATTTTTGGAGATATGACTTTCAACATACACTTAGTCACTTCGTTCTGCACGAAACGCAAAGAGATTCTTAGGAGAAACATCGTAACTGTATTTTGAAAGAAGAAGAAAATAAAATCCATTTTGACTCCAAGGGTCGAGAATATACTATAGTTGGGGGCCCAATGGACACTATATTTATTGGGGTCAAGGGGCCGAAAGTGGACTAAA
This sequence comes from Diarsia brunnea, assembly GCA_949774965.1. Classification (NCBI taxonomy): domain Eukaryota; kingdom Metazoa; phylum Arthropoda; class Insecta; order Lepidoptera; family Noctuidae; genus Diarsia; species Diarsia brunnea. The sequence goes on from OX459007.1 coordinate 18,428,010, forward strand.
CTATCATTTTTATGTTTACAGATGTAGACAAAAAGTTATGCAAGAACGTGAGACGCGTGCACCGAGCATCGTTCAGTAAGATGCGCGCCTGTCGACTGTTCTACGTAGACGTGTGTCTACTACTGCACCTAGCGGAACTTCTCACAAACAATTCCATTGTGTTGCTACAGTTTGCAATTCTGTAAGCCTAAAATAAAAACGAAGAAATAATTTAATTTGGAATGTTAGGTTAGGTTTTAAAAAATCCGATACCTTAAAAAAATTCTGACTTTTGATGTATTACTGTTAAAATAAAAATCTTGGAACAACCATTAGTGTTTTTTTACCCGACTATGATTTGGGTTCACATTTTTTTGGGTTCTTGAGTTAGTGACAAACTACAGTTTTTTTTTATAAATTCATCAAAAAGTTTGAATGGGAGTCTTGAGTTTGAGTAGGTCCACTACCAGACAAGGACCACACATAATCTTGTAACAAACGATCGAACGTTATTTTTAAATGTAATAATTTTATGCATGCATGTTGAAATAAATAATAACCGGCCAAGTGCAAGTCAGGCTCGCCCATGAAGGGTTCCGTACTATTATCTGTATAACATTAGATACTTTATTATTAGGAATCAGAAGTGAAATATGCCTGCTACCTACTACCTACTATCTACTACCTACATACCTACTACCTAAATACCTACATACCTACTACCTACTGCCTACATACCTACCTAGAAAAAAAAATTGTTTTATTTCACACAAACACAAAAACACAAAAAAAAAAATGTAACTAGCTGATGCCCGCGGCTTCACCCGCGTGGATGTCGGTCAAATTATATACTAAAACCTTCCTCTTGAATCACTCTATAAACAAAAAAAAAAAAAAAAAAAAAAAATCGCTTCAAAATCAGTAGCGTAGTTTTAAAGATTTAAGCATACATAGGGACGGACAGACAACGAAAGCGACTTTGTTTTATACTATGTAGTGAGTAGTGATGATGAAGATGAGTATAGTTTAGTTTTTTACTAATAACTTTAGTCTACATAACATTTTGTTTTTCATATTTTAACAAATAAAAAAATAAAAAATTTGCTGATGCCATATTTTGTCACATCTAGCACTTCAAGTTTGTTTCCATGTTTGCTTGGTTGGTGATTGCCGATTGGCTAGTACTGGACTTGTTTGTTTTGTAATTGTGATCGCTTACCCTCACATTTTGTTATTTTTTTACCATGAACGTACATCTGTACGCTCAAATATGTTATTTTTTAGTTTCCCGTGAATTATTGGTAATTCTTAATGAGGAGTAAGTTCTTAAACCATATATGTTATTTTATATAGCAAAATCTACGGTGTTCAGTTTCTTGGACACCAACATTCAAAAACGGTCTAAGAAATATAGTTTAGTTTTTGTTAACATAAGTTTTACGTGAACTGTTTTGTATTGTATTTTATATGGTGTTGATTATTGTATTTAGTCTCTTGGATGGCTTGAACGTCGTAATGTAAACCTACCATAGATTGTTAATTTAGTTAAGTTTCTCTTTAAGTGAACTGTAATTTGTTCTTTGAGAAAATAAATGTCTTTAAACCGAAACCGAAATACGTTAAAAAAAACAATGTTTAATTTCTTTAAATTACACTTTTACAAAAATTATAATAATATCACGAGGAACATTTTAAACAATAATCAAATAGAAATAACACTAGCAAAATGGAATAATCAGTACACGAACAAAAACATCCAAAATAGCTAAGCACACGATAATGGTGGGGTAGCACGTCCGTTCCGAGCGCCGTCCAAGCAAAAAGTGGGCCGTTACAGCGCCGCGCGCTTCCTTTTATGAACTTCGGTCGGGATGGAGTGATTTTTTAAGGCGGATTCGCCTATCATAGCCAACATTATAATATCAATAAAAAAACGGCATGCATGTTAGTGTCTGAGATGGACTTTTGAAGAAAGCACCACACAGATTTGAGTGGACCCGTCCAGTCAGTGCAAGCATTTGTCACTTATCGTGGAGTTCGACTTGTAATTTAAGGAGCTCAACGTCACGACGAACAATACCAAAGAAAGGACATTAATTGGGTGGGTCGCTTAAGTCCTCAAACTGCCAGACAATCGTTAACTAAAGAAAGACCCACATGGTCCTCACATTTACAATATAAAAATAATAAAACATGTCACACACACATTAAATGTCAACATACACAAAACTAAATAAAAAATAAAATAAAATATTTTACAAGAAATAAAAAATAATATCATATTTGAAAAAGTAAATAATGTCATTGTGTATACTCGTATATCATCATCATCATTTCAGCCATAAGACGTCCACTGCTGGACATAGGCCTCCCCCAGAAGGGGGGGATTTGCCATAATCGCCACGCTTGGCAGGCCTGGGTTGGCGATCGCAGTATGGTTGTAACAATGGCACAGAGAACGCTGCTGCGCATTCTCTGGTCAGTCCCTTAGTCGCCTCTTACGACACCCACGGGAAGACTTTCTTTACGTCCGACACCATACGGAACTTGTGTATATTATATACTCTCTCAGAATCTCGATGATGAGCATTCTCAATTATTATTGAGTAATTGGTTATAGAAAACTTTTGGAGTAACGTTAGTATACCGGAGTAACGAACATTCTGAATTCAGTACTTCACCACAGCGTACATTTTGACTCACGTAATTCGTACTCACATAACTTTCTGTATACCGTTATCGGTATTTCAAACTTCAGAGTAACGTAATACAGTCATTTCACTTGTGTGCGTTTATGAATTAAATTACTATTTTTGTTCTAGTTGGAATATCGTCCAAAAACTGGCAAAAGAAGTGTGGGTCGTCCGGCGGCGAGATGGGCAGACGACATAGTTGCCATTTGTATCACAGCGGCCTTGCGAATGAGTTTATGGTTTTCATTACAGGTTGCTAATCCCATTTCTTTACATTGTTTTTCAAATTGCTCGTTGGTAGTGAAAATAACAACCACTTATCATTTTTGCATCTTTGAATTTGGATAAACAATGCTGAAGAATTCATAGCCAACACCTATTAATCACATTTGAAAGTGCCAATATTCAGGCCATCTTTATCTTTTAATAAAGTTTCTTTAGTCTTGTTTGGCTGAAGACAATACATTAAGGGAATTATATTTGCAGTATTTTTGTTGGAATGTAGGTCAAAATTGATGGAGTTTCAACTGGTAAATGGGGGCAAGAAATGGATTTAAGAGTGCCATCTCCATATAAGCAGGCTTTTTCCTTTTTTGCACCACGGATAATCTTTCTTGACAGTTTCGAAGCAAATACTTGTCGGAAGAGACGGTATTCTTCATGATGATGATGATAAGACAGGATGAATACCTCAAAATAACACTACAACGGTTCTTCTGTACAACGGTCTACATTGGTAATCACACGTCGGTTACAAAATAATAACGGATGCTCATGACAAACGATCAAATCAACCACATGGAATGCAGTGAGGTTAGTAGGAAACACGACCACGACCAACCGCAGCGCCGTCCGCCATGAAAGCCTCTGCTGGCTCCGACCCCTCAAAATTGACAAGCGCCTTCTGTCATTCATCACCTGACAGTTGTCGTTGTTAATCGTGCCAGAACTACACACACGCACAACTAAAGAGGTTAAACTAAACTACCATAGTTGCTTGACATTCCAGTAGTTCGGTTGTTTTCCGACATACTTATATTTTATCGGTTTTGCCTTCGTTAGCAACCACAAAATTCCCGATACCTGTGGCTACATTTTTTTTTTTTATATTGTTTTATATAATAATATTTATGATAATCTCGGAGGTGACTTTTTAGCTTCAAGTTATGACTTGGCACTAGTTCATACGTACTTCAATGTAATATTTATAAAACCAGTCTGTCACTTTTGCGGCATCATTGGGAATTATTTTATCACGAATCATCTCGAAAGCTTCGGGAATTTCACACATATGTAAACAAGCCAATGTTGCAATGTATTTTGGGCATACTCAGTCGCTTGTATATTTTTTTGCTAAACCATCCTTTTTAATTAGATAATAACAAGTGAAAAAAAAGAAACTGTTATGTTGTGCATCTGGAAAGATACTGGCACAAGCATGTATTGTGGCAAATTCAAAGTCAGTAATAATATACTGTGGGCTTAGGTGAATATTTAAGCTATTTCTTGTATATCTTACAATCATTTATATAAATAACTTTAATGATCGTTGGGTTTTGTCAGAAAGTAATAGGCATTCATTGGGTTTGTTTTGTACAGTTATGTCAAACCTGCCCATGTATTAAACATAATTGGTAAAATAATTTTGGACATCATTTGAGCATACCATCCATTATCTGAATGAATTTATAAGTCAATTTACGAATAGGGCATTTATCGACTAAGCCGTCGAAACCCAAAAGTCAAAAACACAATGTATTTATACATAAACAAAAATTACTTGCCAATTTTAGTACATCAACCACGTGCATTCATATATTCTAACAGTAACCATGATTATTTTATAAACATTAAAAACGCAGCTCAGGATGAAATTACAAAGAAATCTTCGTTTGTCACGTAGGTTTTCTTAAATCGCGTGGTTAAGCCTGACTTGGCATTATTATTGCACTGTCATTTACACACACATTAACTCACGATTTTTTCCCAGGGGGGCGTCCGCCGAAAGTAAGTAATGATGGCAGCTAGTGAGGCCTGCCATCCTTACATATTTTTGCCTCGGCCACACGTTCGTTTCCTTGTGCCAACCTGTAGGGCTATTGCGTATCATTTTAAATGTCAGTGGCTATCATAGTGTCCATCGATTAACTGTCAAATGGTAATAGTTTCGTACAAAATGGAACCATTTGACAGTTAATCGATAGACACTATGATACCCACTGACATTTAAAAAGATACGCAATAGCCCTGCTGGTCATACATGCTCACCGGTTGCAAGTACTATGCATCAGTCTGACATTCTTGAACAACATCAATAAGCATACCAACTATTTCTTTCTTCTATTATTTTTCTTTATTTAAAGGGCTTCATCGCTGAGTGATAACGTCGCCCTATTAGATTAACAATAAGACTAAAACTAACAATTAACTATTTTTATAACAAAAGCTGTTCATTTATCTAAAATCCGAGCTTACATTACATAATTTCTCCTACATAAAAATTATTTCTAAGTAGCCAGAATTTTACTATTAAAATGAAAACTGAATTATTTTAGTCAATATACAAACTTTAATGGGTTCTAATAGTATGTTATAGTTCAATTCGAAATAACGAGCGATAATAACATCAACACAATGTATGTCAAATGTTATGGTAGCTATTAAAAAAAACAATAATACTGCTGAGTCATAGTGATGAATTTGATACCATATCTGTTTATGTCAAGAGAGATAACTACCTAATATGTGTATATAAGCATCGTTGTGTTGTTGTTGTGTGACACTAAGATTGAACTAGTTGACGATGGTGCAAGTGAGGGTTAACGAGGGCCTGCTAGAGGGAGAGTTGGTGCAGAACGAGTACGGAGGCACGTACTGCAGCTTCAAAGGGATACCGTACGCGCAACCACCGCTTGGGGAACTCAGGTTCAAGGTAATTCTCTAGTTATTTAGCTGTATATTTATTGCAGCCCAAATATTTCTGAACATATTAGTGTCATCTTTGAAGGCTATCATTTTTGTCTCTAGATAAGCTATAAATTATAATTAACACACCACTCCTTTCAGGCTCCACAAGCTCCAAAATCATGGGAAGGTATTCGCAGTGCTAAGGAATTTGGCCCAAAATGCTTGCAGAATGACATGTTTCATAAAGGAAAACTAGTTGGCAGTGAAGACTGTTTGTATCTCAACGTATATTCACCCGACGTTAAACCAGACAAACTTCTCCCTGTTATGTTCTATATACACGGAGGAGGTCTTAGAGTCGGCAGCGGTGATGATGACGCGAATGGTCCCAAGTACCTAGTAAGGCAAGGAGTTATCGTTGTCACGATTAACTATCGCCTTGAAGTTCTCGGTTTCCTTTGCTTAAACACTGAAGATATACCTGGAAATGCTGGTATGAAAGACCAAGTTCAAGCTCTCCGATGGGTTAATTATAACATCGCCAGTTTTGGTGGTGATCCAAACAATATAACCATATTTGGCGAAAGTGCAGGTGGTGTTAGTGTCTCGTACCACCTTATGTCGCCAATGACTAAAGGTTTATTTAGAAGAGCTATTTGTCAAAGTGGTGTCTGTCTTTGTTATTGGGGACAGGCACATAGACCTCGCGATAGGGCTTTAGCACTGGCGAGAAATTTGGGATTTTATTCCGAGGACGATAAGGCATTGTACGATTTCTTTAAAAATCAACCGGCTAGTTCCCTCATCCAAGCATCAGTACCGATTACTTTTTCAGAAAAAATACACACTCCTACAGAAAGTTATTTTAACATTGTAAACGAAATACAATTTGGGAGTGATGAGAGATTTTTCCACGGAAATGTAGCAGAAGTAGTGTCAAATGGTATTCGCGAAGGTGTAGATATTATGACAGGATACAACTCTGACGAAGGACTCCTAGGCTTAGCTATTTTGGGAGATATTAACAAGAATTTGGAGCTAGCAAAGAACTTTCCACAGTTTTTTGTCTCCTTTCCAATGTGTCTTGATTTATCAGTGAATCAACAGTTAGAACTTGGGAAAAAAATCAGGGAACTTTATTTTAAAAATCCTATTACAATACTTGAAGATTGGGAGCAACTCGGAAAGTTCTATGCCATGGATATGATTGTACACCCTACATTGCGATGGACAAAATTAAGTGCCCGTACTAAGAGGAACAAAATATATTTGTACAAATTCACGTTGACAACAGAATTAAATATTATGTCACATTTTATGGGCTTAGCAAGTCTTGTTGGAAAGAAACCAGTCGTGGGCCATGCTGATGACTTGATGTATCTGTTTAATATGAGGAATATGCCTATTATTGATACTAACTCGAGTACATTTAAGCATGTGGAGAAAGTTACAAAACTTTGGACTAACTTTGCTAAATACGGGTAAGTACAGCCTGGGTATTAATCTTAACTTATGAACTAATGCAACACAAAACAATTTTGTTGCTTAAATCTCACCCCAATTGATATTTCTCACTGCTAACATTGGTTCTAAAATATTTAACGTTTTTACGAGATAGCATTATTCTCTTTTATTATACGAGATTTTTCAGATCCTCAGAGCACATTAACAACTTTATATGTGCTAGCTGCAAATTATCACATTGATATATTTTTTGGTTTTCTTTTATGTAATTCAAATGTCTGTCTCTTCCAGTAACCCTACTCCTGATGACTCGTTAGGCGTAAATTGGACACCATACTCTCCTGAAAATCAAGAATATCTGGACATTGGTAATGAACTACAATGTGGTAATGCACCAGACGCGGAAGAAATAGAATCCTGGGAAAAAGTTTTAACAGAATTTGGACAAATATTGTACTAACTACTGTAGCTACGAGTATCTCGTTTTAAAATAATGATAAATTATCACTTGCTCATAAGTTTATTCTTGTTTTTTTAATCCGATGACGGCGATGATGGAAACATTTGAAATAACATATATAATTAAATAAAACTGAAGTGTTTAGTTTAAAATACTGTAAAAGCCCTCCATAGAAATTGGCAGAAATAAAGAGAGGCCAACTGTTGGCCTCTTTTTAATTAGACGTTTAGCGGACATTTTAATGGTGAGGATATGCGTGATTTTGTAGGAGCTCGAGGTTTAATAATAACTGCTACTCGGGTCGATCTAGGTTAAGCCACGCTTGCCTAGGTTGGTCTGTGGATGGGTGACCGCCCATTACATGCCGAGTTTGCTTCGTGCCTCGGAAAGAACGTTAAGCTGTTGGTCCCGGCTGCCATATATAGATCTTTGGCAGTTACAGGTAGTCAGTGACCTGAAAGTCTGACAACCAGTCTTACCAAATGGTATCGTATTACTCAGTATGAACTGGGTTATGGAGATCAGATAGGCAGTCTCTCCATGTAAAATGTTGGTACTCAGCTGCATCCGGTTAGACTGGAAGCCGACCCCAACATAGTTGGGAGAAGGCTAGGCAGATGGTGAGGATATGCTGATGATGTTGATGGTCGTGGAATTACCATTCAAAACATCAAAATAAAATTTTTCGTAAATTGTTATGTGGTAATGAATTATGTAAAAAGAAATTGCATGGTAATCATGACCTATTAAAAATTAAACGATGATTAATAATTATGCTAGTCTCTTATCGATATGAGAAACGTGTATTGCCAAGCCAACGAACGATAAGAATTATTATCTACGAGGCAGGCCTTGGCAGATTAACCCACTCGTAACAACATACACTTGTTTTTGATTTTATATTTTCTTAATTTTGTTGGCTTGCAATCTATACATATATTATAAAGGATATATATGGGTGATAAGCCTCTAAAAAAGACATTACGAACTACTGTTCGTGATGTCTTTTTTGAAGTAAAAAAAAAAGTTACATAAAAGTAAATTACTGTTACAATGCGATGCAATCTACGTATTTAATTTATTTTATTTAGAATTCTCAAAACAGACGACAGGAACCTGAAACAGTGCAATGGAGTACCTATATAACTTTTTAGATTTTATAGCAATACAAAACCTAATATCTCCGTTCCGATTAGATTTAGAGAAATGTATCAATAATAAAATTTGATTCCTTTATTCTGCTGTTTCAAAATATTCAAATTTCATAACTGGCCGCGCAACTTCAAAACGACGCCGACTTTACTCAATCCCCTTCTGGTATATTTTTAGAAGATAAAAGAAGGTACTAGAGGAATTTAAAACTACTACATACTAACACCACTAGAATCCATGAACCGTGGGGTTGATGACATCTGTTTATGTCTGCATTAACTGTGGAGAGATCAGTGTGAGTGTCCCGTTTAACGGTTCTAGAAGGCTAAGCGAATTACTGATAAATATGTTGATATAAACCCTCTATAGGCACGGCTAGACAATATAACCGACTCATATGCCGTGACGGAAGTTCATATACATTAATGTGATATTTATTAAAATTTATACTTATACTAAAATTTTCCATTCGTAAGATTAAAATGAGCTCTAAGTGAGCAGTCAGAACTTATGATATTAGTTAATGTATCACTTGTGAAGAGACCTGTCATAGAACACTGTTTTAAAATGGAAAGACTTAGATATGTACCACAAAATGGCCGAGTGGAAATTATAGTTAAAAACACGTTAGACAGAGACGTGCAGTCAATGCTCTTACCTTTGAATCTGATGCAATGTCTTAGTTTCTGTCCTAAATACCGCATCAAGGATAATGTCATTACTCCCAATTCATTCATTTCAAATTTCGTTTCATTTATTGGAACATCAATATTTATTTTCTCATACATATTCCGCTCTTATTTAACGACTTTTTTCGAAGATTCTCTGGGACATAGTACTTTCATGCGTGTTGCTTATCATTACATAACATTCGGTAGCTGCGTAGGATTCATTGCTAATTTCGTGATCGGCATAATTCGAACCAAAGAGTCAGTAAAGTTTGTTTTAATCTTTCAAAAAGTTCACCGATTCCTCAACGATGACTCTAGTTTTAAACACTATGTCATTTGGAATTGGACTGTGAATTTGGCTCTGGGTGCTTTTAATTTTGTTTTTGCTAGTTTTGGCCTACTCACAGGCTTATCTTTATTAGGTGTCTATGTTTGCTGCATTGTGATCGTTTATGACATTCATGTTATGTATGCCAGCCGATTGATCAAACTGTTGGCGACCAAAATTGTATTGTTTAGTAAAAAGCTTGAACATCCTCAAAATATAGAAAACTCCCACGGGTTACATTACAGCAAAGAAATGTTTCAAGCTTATGTTGATATATTGCAGTGCTATAATATCCACAAAGATTGTTATCAGTATTTAGTGAGTATTTTTAATTATCAACAATTAGGTTACGACAAAACTGAAATTAAGTTGAAAATCATGAATTCATCATTAAACATATTTAATTTGTAAATATTTCTAAATAAAAACATTGCAATTTTTTAAAGAATAGTAGTCCATTAACATCAGATTAGGAAGAAGTTTCAGGCTGCCGATGGTCTGGGGTACTTCACTATGCGCGCCGTATGTAGGAGGTACTGCTTTCTGAAATAAGACCTTGTCCCAACCGCGCAATAAGAGCCAGTCTTTGGTCGAGGCTCCTTGCTATCAGCCCATTACCCGTGTTCACGACGCGACGGATAAAACTTTGTTGCTTTTTTTATAGATATGACTTTTTTGCCGTTACCTCTTTTCATGTTTTTGTCAGTGTACTTAATTAAAAACCGTGGGATAATCGGTCAAATTTTTCTTGGTAGAGTTCTGTAGTAATTAAAGGTTTAAATTTGGTTCTCCGAACCGAATTAGATTGTTTCGTACGCTGCCGCCACAAAATGCGTTACGACAGGGGCTAAAACGAAGCTGCAGAAACATAAATTGAAGTAGAAAATTACCTAGCCTCGCGCAATAAATTTTCCTGATGAAACACTTATTCTTGCTACAAATCTCCTCAAGCCCCAAAAGCGTAGACTCAAATTGCAGTAAGAAGCTAGCTAACTATTGATTAAAACAGGATAGACAATAGCTATATTTTTAAAATAACGCAGTTCAGTTTTCATCCAAAAATCCTTTATGTTTAAACTCGGAACAGTGAAAAACACATACTATGTCACTCTGAAACTTGGGCCACAGATTAAAAAATATTGTTTTTTTTTTAGATTCTTTATTACACGTTTGGATTGGTAACTGGCTTTCTTTTACGAGTCCAAGTGATAATTGAAATGTTACAACTAGGTGCGGCGACCAACAACGTAGTAAGTTTTTTTAATAAATTATCATCTCTTTTAAGGCAAGTTGTCATACCTAATCGCAATGGCTGACTTATGTCTGTGAAATAACTTTCTGCGGCACTGTCATTAAGGTTTTTTTTTTTTAAATTGATTTGCCTTCAGTTGCTGCAATAAACGATTCCCGTTAGGTCATATTAACGTTTGCCGTCCTTCGTAAATATAGAAATAACAATTTCTATAATTGCACGATCGCGGTAGGAGTCCCATTCGTTTAATGGGTGTTAAAAGTTCTTCCACACCTTTTTATTGTTATAGGTCAAAGCAAGTAAAGGGTCGATTTCCATTTTGTTGTGGATGACAAAAGATTTGGCATGGCTGACAATATTGAGCGTGCAATGTGAGAAATTATACATAGCTTTTGAGCAAACTCAAGATTCATGCGCACGTATTTTAATGTCAAATGGTTTTGGTAAGTTTTATCTTTTTTTTACCTTTTTGTATTTTTTTTGTCGTTTTGAGTTAAACTCAAGGCCTGTGGGGTCTACGTGCTCTCTGCCTTTTTAAGAAAATTTCAAATCGCATTTAATTGACACTTCCTTGATCCAAGGGCTGTCTTCACATTGGCCAGAGGTTTAGCATTACCATTCAACGACGTGGCGACGCCGCGCCGCTAGTCTGTTGGGGACACACCAGTTGACGTATTTTTTTTAGATTATACAATTTAAGTTAGTTACCAGTTGGCGCATTTTTTTTGATTATACAATTTAGGTTATTGAAATTTATAAATGAGTATATACTATTGTTACGAAGTGATTAAACTTAAAAAGTTCAATGAAAATTGTTGACAGATGTTCAAAAAAAGCTATGCAAGAAAGTACTGCGCTTACATCGAGCTTCGTTCAGCAAAATACGTGTGTGCGGCCTGTTCTGCTTAGACACAGCGTTTCAATTAAGTCTGATGGGTCTTCTAACTAATTACACAATTGTATTGTTACAATTTGCATTTTTGTAATCAAGATTCGAATAAATTGATTGTGTTGTTAATTTTTGTTAAATATTCCTGTGAAACAATAATTTCGTGCAATTCAACATTGCAACGAATTTTCCTATTTTTAGTCCCCGACGCAAAAACGTTGGGGTGTTATAATAAGTTCGACGTGTCTCTGTGTGCGTCTGTCTGCGCCGTCGTCGTAGCTTGCGAAGGCATGAACCGATTGTTTTTTTTTTGTTGAAAGGTGATTTAGTCGTGTTCTTAGCTATGTTTGCTGAAAATCGATTCAAGATGGCCGCCGCGCAAAATGGCGGATTACATATTTTTTCACAACTTCCTCAATGTGGGTATCAATGTAGTTTGTTAATGAGCGGTACCCCGACACGACAAAGTTGAGTTGTCATATTATTTAGTACTTACTGAAGTATTATGTTATGTTTTTTTTTACTATTTTGCTGTTTTCCAGCCTTTACAAAGCCATCCGGTCAGCTCTCTCAAAATCTCCAAGTATGTAGATATTTATGTGAAATAAAATGAAGCCTAGCGTACTGCCTTGAGGAACACCAAAACTACAACCAGGCTTGATACTTTTACTTCGTGCCACTCTTACGGACTCAGTTAGAACTTTTTAGACCATTGAAAGACAAGTGATTAGTTTATAAAATAGGCTCCGCAGTATTACCTAATTTATGGAGCAGGTGGGTAACTTCTGTCGTTAGAACTAGGGCAGTGTCCCTGAGTCTAAGACCGATTGAAGCTGGGACGCCAAACGAGCATGCGACTTTTGGAACCACTTGATCCAGAAGTGGTGCAGTTCATCCGATCTTGGAGGTTGACAAGTTTATTCAACTTCCTGTGTACAATCGCCCCCAGAGTGACTGACAGGCACCGACCAGATGCTGCGCCAGAAAGAATCCAAAGCGTCATCATCCGGCAGACGCGTGTCAGTAACACCTTCTTTTTTTTGTGGGGTGGGGAATCATCAAATAACCCCTCCCGCTCTTGGACAGAGCGAAAGGGAGTGTCAGACTTCTACTGACTAAAAACCACACATGTTCTTTCTTAGCCCTTCATGTCGAGGTCGCGGTATCTCTTGCAAACAACCCGCAGCCCCGACGGGGTATCAGTAACACCTTGGTTCACCTTTCGTAGCGTTGGTATGTCCGATTCTGAGTTTATCGGTCTACTCGCCGCTTGTACCGACGAATACGGCTTGCCCATGCACATATCTTTTGCTTCAAGAAATCGTTATGCTCTGTGACGCGGGCCTAGTAAACTTGAGAACTAATATCATTTCCCGAGAACGCCCGCTTTACAAAGGGCATCACTTGGTCGTCCAAGTGATGCCCTTTGTGAAGCGGGCGTTCTCGGAGGGCAATACTCGTGTATTGCCCTCCCTGAAGCAGATTGACCAGCGAATGAGTGCTCTAGCCTCGCCAATACGTCGCTCAATCCTGCACTGCCTGACTGAAACAGCTAACATTGGTCGTGTTGCTCAACCTGTCGTTGATAGAAAATTTGTCGTGAGCTACACAACATGCCGCCACAGCTGCATAGTACAAGATTAAGTGGGCATAAACAGTATTCTATCAGGAATTCAAGCTTTCATTTGACAGCTGCAAATCTTGAGCACACACCAGCGTCTTGTTTTTCTTGTGCGGTGTGGAAGGGTACTTTCTGGAATGCACCTTCCGAAGCGCTCCTCAATTGTACATGGCATTGGGTACATATAAATATAACTTCGCCACATCCTCTTTACAACCTTGATTGGATAGCACTGGAAACATTTTGCAGCTCCAACGCGATCCTTAGAAAAGCAGGCACGACTGGATTACTCCGTGATTCGGAGCGTAGTCGATGAAGCACAATGTCATCCATATATTATGGTTTCGCTGGATGACCCGTACCGGATTCGACAATAATAATTGTTGCACGAACACACTGACAGCTGGCTCATGCACCTGAAACAGAGAGAGTATCCGATGACGGTACGCAGTCAAGTTGCTTCCCCCTTCAGTAGCCTCATAAAATGCGATCATAACCAAGCGGGCCTTTCGCTTAGTCGTGGTGATGGTGGTGCCGACGAGGAAAAAAACTCGTCGCTCGAGCTCAAAGCAACTACAGCAATTGGTCACACGGTGCTCATGGGTGTGGTCTGTCACGGTGGTTGTGAGGCGGAGCCGAGCGACGAGTCCAGAGATGGTGGTTGTGAGTGTGATTGTAGTAGCCCTGCCCAGCTTCTTATCAACATCGTTGATTTAACGTTTTCGAATTCAATCCTTTCTGCATCGGGATTATGTTACTCTTCGTAGAACTTGGTTAAAATAAAATAAAGTTTATAATAATAAAGGTTGTTCTTCTGTAATTTCCGTTTTTTTTCTTGTGGTTTGATTATCCAAAATTATTATTTTTTTTTTATTTTATTAAAATTTGTCAAAAAAATATGTGAAATTGTAGATCAGCATACAAAATGTTGCGACACACTGACAACTGGGTCAAATAATTATGTATAGTTAAATAAACGATGTTTGATAAAAGTAATAAAATAGAATTAGAAAACTAAAAAGTTCCATCTATATAATTAAAGAACCATTAGTGTGTAGTACTGAAGCAATTGATTGATGTATCACTTGTGAGCCAGGGACCAAAGAACACTGTATAAAAATGGAGAGACTTATACATTTACCGCAACATGGCCGCGTGGAAATTATCGTCAACAACACGTTGGACAGAGACGTGCAGTCAATGCTCTTACCTTTGAATCTGATGCAATGTCTAAGTTTCTGTCCTAAATACCGCATCAAGGATAATGTCATAACTCCCAATTCTTTCACCTCCAATATCGTTTCATTCATTGGAACATCAGTATTTATTTTCTCATACATATTCCGCTCCTGTTTCACGACTTATTTCGAAGATTTTCTAGGATATACTACTTTTATGTTTATTACATATCATTTTATTACCGTCTTCTGCTGCGTAGGTTTCATTGTTAATTTCGTGATCGGGGTAATTCGAACCAAAGAATCAGTATGGTTTGTCGTCACTTTTCAAAAAGTGCACCATTTTGTCAACGACGATTCCAGTTTGAACCACTTTGTCATTTGGAATTGGACTATGCTTGTGGCTCTAGGTGCTTTTGACATTTTTGTAGCTGGTTTTTGCTTACGAACCGTTTTTACTTTATTTGATGTATATATTTGCTGCCTTTTAGTAATATTCGACATTCATATTGCCTATGCCATCCGAATGATTAAATTGTTGGACAACAAGTTGTTTCTTTTGAATATAGAAGTTTTAAATATTCAAAATATAGAAGTCTCGAACGGATTATATTACAGCAGAAAACTGTTTCAAGCTTATGTTGATATATTACAGTGTTATAATATGCATAGAGTTTGTTATCAGCATTTCGTAAGTATATTTAATTATTCACAGTTGAGTTATGTCAAAAACAGGAATAAAATTGAAAATTATAACATAATTCATTAATTTGTCTCATTTTGTAATTTTTTTTTGTAAGCCAGTACTGTCCTACTGCTGGGCAAAGGCCTCAATTCTTTCCAAGTGCTCATTATCTTAAAAAAAAAACATTTTTAAGATATATTATATTTTCAGGTTGAAAATTATTGCTATTTTTCAGATTCTTTATTACACGGTTGAATCATTAACTTGCTTTTTAATACGAGTTCAAGTGATAATTGAAATGTTAAAACACGGTGCGTTGAACAATAACGTAGTAAGTTTTGTCAATAAATTATGATCTTTTTTAGGGCCAGTTATCATTTAAACGTATATACGTCATAATTATAAACGTAAAATATTATGCAGATCAACAGCGACAGTGCCATCCACCCTTTTTTTAATTTTTTGACCTGTGGAAAATCATCAAATAACCCCTCCCGCTCATGGGCAGAGCGGAGCGGAAGGGATTTCTACTGACTAAAAACTACCCATGTTCCTTCTTAGCCCTTGCGCCGAGGCCGCGGTATCTCTTACGAAAAATGAAAATGAAAATGAAAAAGTGTTTATTTGGAACATTAAGTCAAGTTCAGTACATTTTACTTCTGCCAAACTACAGAGCAGTTTGTTGGCAGACGTAGCTCCCACAATACTCTTAATATTATCGTATGGACGTTCACTTTTCCATTAACATACTAAAATTATAAAAATAATCTGACCTATACCTACATAACTGACAACCAAATCACTGCAAAATACTTTTACAAAACAAACATGTTAATATTTAATTTTAAATTACAAAATAATTGCTGAGGTTTTCACTAAAGTTAGACAAAACCCGCACAACCCGCGAACAACCCGCAGCCCCGACGGAGTGCCATCTCTCGACTCTAAATGGCTGATTTATTTCTTTAAAAATACTTTCTGCGGCAGTGTCGTCTATCACGTTTTTAGGGTTCCGTACCGCAAAAGGTAAAAAAGGAAACCCTTACATTTTTCTTTTAATTTAGGGCAGAATATTCGCATCAATAAGACATTTTCGTTGAACCGCACTAATGCTAAAGTTTGCCGTCACCTACAAAAATGTGTACTTAAATAATAATTATTATTACTGCAATTTGAAGACCTCGAAAGGTGGCACTTTTGTAAATTCGCTTAATTGAACTTGTTTTCCCTGTCATTATGTTTTCTTTTTCTGGTTCTAAACGGTGAACCTCTCGAACGGTGAACCTCAGAGAGATATAAGGAGTCAAAGTTTTATAATTTTCACAAGGTTTTCTAAAATACATTTTAAAAAACCTTGTGTACATTATACCTTATTATTAAACCAAAACCATGTAATAAATTTTTTTTATGATCTTAATAAATAAATTAAAATATCATATTTTAAATGCATTTTAAAAAACCTTGTGAACCTTGTAATAATATTTTTTTTATGATCTTAATAAATAAATTAAAATGTCATATTTTAATGGTCCAACTTTACTTCTCTATGACCCTTTACGGTGCACAATTCCAGAAATAATTTAAGCGGAGAGTTAGATACTTAGGGCCGGTTTTTCAATCGCTAGTTAACTTTTACCTGAGGAATAAATGTGATGTTTTGACAACTTATTCGTACGATAAAAGTTAACTGGCGATTAAAAAACCGGTCCTTAGTCTGATGTACATACGTAAAATGCTTCGTTGGCGGCTCCGTGCAGAGTCAGTTACCACCATTTTTTGTTGTAGAACGTAGCAACTGAAGGATCGGTACCTATTTTGTTGTGGATGACAAAGGATTTAATATGGCTGACAATATTATGCATACAATGCGAGAAGTTCTATATAGCTATTGAAAAAACTCAAGATTCTTGTGCACGTATTTTGATGTCAAATTGTTTAGGTATTACTTTTTTATTGTTTTTGATTAATCGGGATCGGTCTGTCATCACTGACAGGACTATTGTAACCAATAAGCCGGATAGAGAGGAAAATCACCGATTAACGCGTCACGTAATGATATTCGATGTTACCATCCCGTATGACGAGAACCTCGTGAAAGCTGAGAAAGAGAAACAAATATGTCGACTTGGCACACGAGGTTGTCCGCATGTAAAATGTTAACCCGACTACCATTGTGCCCGTTATTGTAACGGCCAATGGCTTGATGGCCAAGAGGCCCGAAGAACATCTGTCGAGGCTCTCCTTGGCAGTTAAATCATTGGCTTAATTCAGAAGGCAGTACTTATCGATTCGACCCTCATTATTGTGATTAGGTTTTTGTCTCTGGAGCCCTAACCCCCGGTAGCTTGCGCCGTGCCTCTGATACCGGCGACGGACCGATGGGTATGTAAGAAAAATAAAGAAAATAAATATTATGGCTTTAGTGGTAATTCTTTTTCTAAAATTACTGTCAACACGATTGACCCAAAACTTCCGATTTTACAGTTTTACTTGTATTTATTATTTTATACGATATAACGTGTGGCTCTCCGAACTTGTTTTTAATCACATTTCATAGTCCATTTTAATAATTTTAACTCTTTTTTATTTTACAGGTGTCCAGAAAATGCTATCCAAGAACCTACTGCGCTTACATCGAGCATCGTTCAGCAAGATACGTGTGTGTGGCCTGTTCTACTTAGACGCTGCGTTTCAATTGAGTCTGATGGGTCTTCTAACTAATTACACTATAGTGTTGTTACAATTTGCAATTTTGTAATCAAGACTCCAATAAATTGATCGAATTGTAATTTTTTCATTATGTTTCTATAGAAATACAACTCTTACTTATGCGAATCCGTGATGTCGTATCATTAGTTTAGGTATCCCAAACTTTCATTTCCTGTTGCGTTATACCGTTGCAATCGTTTTCGCAATTGTGTGTACCTTTCTTATTATTGATAGTGTTGAATGAAGGAGCTCGTGGTTTAATAATAACTGCCATTCGGGTCGATCTTTAGGTTAAGCCGCGCTTGCCTAGGTTGGTCTGTGGATGGGTGACCACCCATTACATACCGAGTTTCCTCCATGCCTAGGAAAGCACGTTAAGCTGTTGGTCCCGGCTGCCATATATAGATCTTTGGCAGTCGTTACAGGTAGTCAGTGACCTGAAAGTCTGACAACCAGTCTACCAAAGGGTATCGTATTACCCGGTATTAATTGGGTTGTTGAGGTCAGATAGGCAGTCGCTCCATGTAAAATACTGGTACTCAGCTAGACTGGAAGCCGACCCCCAACATAGTTAGGAAAAGGCTAGGCAGATAATGATGATAATGTTGAATGAATGTCTAAAATGGAACAACAACAACCAGCATTAACGCTAAAAAAGTAATTTAGTTAGTATAATTTCCATCCATATAATTAAAATGATTGATTTTTATGTGCGCAGTCTCATAACTTATTAATATGATGTTAATAGATGTCATGTGATCACTTAAATAGACTGTCATTTGGCCACAATTTACGAGATTTGAAGCGATAATATGTGACTTACTATACAGCATTATGTTATATTCCGGACCTTGATGAAGCGCACATGAAAGACAATATTATACGACGCTATAACTAGTCATCTATCTTGGTGCGGACATGTGATGAGGAAGGATGGATGTGAGTATTGATGGATTGTTTGAGTGATGGGCAAAAAAATGAATAAATGATAACAGGAATGCGGGAATGTTGAAACAGGGTAGAACAGATTTTTTTGTTAGGATAAATTGTCTCCCATTGCCCATTGGCAATCTTGATATTGGACTAGCTGATATAAGGTCAAGACTACTGAGGCACCACAAATTCAATGTTTGTTTGTTCGTATTTTATGATTTAACATACCGTTCATCCTATTAAAAAGTGATAAAAAATTCTTAACTCATTGTTGCTTGTACTAGTGCAATTGTCACGAGCTTATGATAATTATTAATTTAAAAAAAATTAAATACGAGAACGAAGCGGCGGGCGGATGCTAGTGTTTTAATGAATATTGATGCCCTTCATCATATTAAATTAGATGACTATACTTCGAATTAGATCTATTATCTGTAATGGTAAAGAAAACATGTGATAAATAAATAAATGTATAAACTGTTGATTAATGAAACACTAACGAGCTAGGAAGCTACTGGCAGTCAGTTTTTACGAAAGAAAAATGAAAACATTTCGAAATATCAGACAAAAATGCTGTGTGAAAAATAATTTTAATAACAAAACAGTGGATAAGGAAGTGCAAGCATTGCTGTTGCCTTTGAACCTGATGCAGTATTTTATATTCTGTCCTAAATATTGTATTAAAAATAATGTTATATCTCCGAATGGTTTTGTATCCAATATATTTTCAGTGATTGGGACACTAGTATTCATATTTTCATTGATTTACCGCGCTTTGAAACCATCGATTTACGTTGAACTGATCAGTATTGATTTTTTCAACTTTGTCATGATTTATGACTCTGTATACTATTCTTTGGGGTTTATTATCAATTTCATGACCGGGATCATTCAAACCAACGAATTTGTAAGGTTTGTCTTAACTTTTCAAAGAGTACACAAATTTCTCAACGAAGAATCTAGTAGTAAGAACTTCATCATTTCGAGTTGGATCATTGTTATAGTGGCTCAGTTTGGCTTTGTCTCTATATTCACTTGTCTATCCATACTGATTGGCTTACCCTACATTGCCATTTATTTTTGCTACCTTGGTACTTGTTTTGATTTTAATATTGTTTATGCCATTCGATTAACACAGTTGTTGGAAAGTAAATTTAATCTCTGGAGTATTTACGTTTTGAATTCCCAAAAATTAGAAAGCGTGCACGGTGTGAACTGCAAAAAAGTGTTTCAGGTCTACATTGATATGTTATCGTGTTATAAAATTCACATAGATTGTTGTCAGCAATTCGTGAGTTATTATTAAAAAAATTAAACCAATCATTTAATTTTTGTTTTTTTTGTTACACCGTTTTCGATTTAATAATAAACTTTTCTTACATTTCAGATACTTTACTACATTTTAGAAATATTCTTTCATTCCCTGTTCTACATCCAAGTGTCGATTAATGCATTTACATTTGTCGAGGTGGTTGATAACACAGTACGTATCATTTGAGTTATTTTGGTAATGTTTGCCAGCTGATTATTGCATAAAAGACGATTGACTGAACAACGAAAGAGATCGATCAGAAAGTTGAAGATATTATAATTATATGATATTATAATTATAATATATTGCCCGTTTCAAAGCGGTACATTCTTTTTAAAAATATGGAGGACCAACGATGACGAATTCCAAGTGCACAAAGTCTTGGGTTAGATTTCACAATGAGGCAAAATGTTATTGGATTTATCTATTTGAAATTTTTCATTAGCAGCCCGGAGTCTCATTGAATGCAACGTTACTACAATAGACTCACCACTATAACAGCCTTTAAAATAATTGTCAAATCCGTCGAAAATACGGGAGTATTGCTATTATGTTGTATTCCTGTTCACAAACACTCATTTTGTTACAGAGGTCTTTAATTATTGGGGCGATAGCTACCAGTTTATGGTTGGTGAAGAATTTAATTTACCAAACAGTATTGAGCAAAGGATGTGAGAAATTGTACTTGGCTATTGAAAAAACGCAAGATTCCTGTTCACTTATTTTATTATCAAATTGTTCAGGTAATTCTTCCTATCCAATACAGTCCAGATTTTCAACAGTTCATGTCAAATCGAAGCGTTCTTTAATATTCCATCATCATCATCATTTGAAGATCTTAAATATACATAAAATACGAACAATGTTTCGTATTAATGCAAGATATTGTTGTTTTTCCTGCATGTGCTTATTTTCGCGAATGGAAGCGCTGCGCTGCATCCTGCGTCCAATGCACCCGGAATCTTTGACGTGGAATTCATGGGTTTCCACAAAATAACGCCTGATTCACACAACTTAACTTTTTTATGTTAAGAAACGTTTCTAAATATTATGTAAAAGTGGTTTATAATAGCGAGGTCGCTTTATATGCTTTAAAATATAATTATTTTGAATGTTCGGTAGATGACCAGAGAAAATTGTGCAAGAACGTGCTGCGCTTACATCGAGCATCATTCAGCAAGATACGTGTGTGTGGCTTGTTCTACTTAGACGCTGCGTTACAACTAAGTTTGATGAGTCTTCTTACTAATAATGTAGCTGTGCTGCTGCAGTTTGCATTTTTGTAATTCAAAATCTGTACCAATATTATAAAGCTGAAGAATTTGTTTGTTATTTTGGTTGAACGTAATAATCTTAGGGACTCCTTTTGTGTTGGATAGTCCATTTATCGAGGAAGATTAAAAGCTGTATTATGTGACGCACACGAAGTTGCATTTATTTTAGAAAACTAGTGTGTTTGTGATGAATGTTTTAGAAATAAAGTTTTGTAAACTTAACTTATGCTTAATAACTGACTGTGTAGGTGAAAAAATGTGAACATGCAACTGTGTAAAATATCCTCGACAAAGCATCTTCAATTTTCGTTTGCCCTTTAAATCTGCAGTTACCAAAGTGGGATATATTTACAAATCAAAACTCGTACTAAACAACAAATCACTTTAATGCACCATAAATACAATTCGTCAAATATTCCAGTCTTGTGTAGACAACCATAACTGGTTATCAACAGATGAAGCGTCTTATTCTTTGTGCTGATGACATGGTAGTTTGGTCATATCCCAAAACTATACCATCTGTGGAGTTGTCAGTAGCAGTGTGGAGGGCAGTTTGACTGCGTATTTTAACAACGATGGCGTAATATTCTCATATTCTGCCATCATTGCCGTACAACTGCTCTTTCTCATTCAATAACTTTATGAATTGTTTTTAGGATAATCAGACTACAAAATTCTTCGTGATCGATCATTGTATTCTCCCTATGAAACTAATTGAGACAAATTCCATCCTGTGGGCACAGTTTGCGTTGGTAGATTTAACATGTCTTCCAATCTTTGGATTCAAGACATGCTTTACTCACAATGTTTCCCTTCCTCAGAAAATTTTACAGAAAAGCAAATTGCAGGTAAACAATTATGTATCCAGTTATTTGCCCCAACAGTTGTACCGGAAAGATGCCATCTATGTAGAACAGGCCACACGCAGACATCTTACTGAACAATCGATTTGCGTGTAGCACGTTCTTGCAAAGATGTATTTGGCTTTCTGCAAAAAAAAAAATATGGCAAGATTAGATTCTGAATTGCAAAGCAGGTTTTGAAAAAGTACTCCGAATTCTGCCAAAGAAATAACGTGGTAAATTATACAATGTGCAGTTTTGCATCGTCGTCAAAATTATATTCTCCACGCAATCATGAAAGCATGTGTGAGGCGTCGATATGACCACCTCCTTCTGCGAAGCAGTGATGCTAGCTAAGGAGGTGGCGGAACGTGAGAGGGAGAGAACCTCTCGTTCCAACCGCCGCGGGAGACGCTCCGGGCGTCGGTTGGGTGCCACGTGATGGCTTCCGGCCACTGTAAACGCGGGCTTGTGGACGGTGAGCTATGAGCTAGCTCGCCGTCCGTTCGTCTCATGACGACGACAGGCCGTGCCGATGGCGCGTTCGTGTTCCACGTGCGCCTCAAAAAGATGTCAGCAACATGGAAGGATCCCACAAGGGCAGACGCCCACTGGGTCTGCGGGTTATTCGAAAGAGATACCGCGACACAAAGGGCTAAGAAGGAACATGGGTGGTTTTTAGTCAGTAGAAGTCTGACACTCCCTTCCGCTCTGCCCAGAGTGGGAGGAGTCATTTGATGATTTCCCACCAACTAAAAAAAAAAAGGCGTCGACATGATAATGAAAAGGTGATCATAATTGTTTACCACGTGTTACGATTTAAACATTTTTATTTTATATATTATTTTCTTGCGTCGACCCCAAATAAATTGGGATATGGGCAGGAGAATTAATGATATTAGGCTCACCAACAATTAAATACATTCTTTAGATTCACAGACAAATGTATCAACCTCTTTCAGGTCGTTTCGTGTTGCAGCTTGACTGTGACAGTAGTAATGCGATGCCAAATTACAGGATATACCGTTAATTCATCCCGACTCTACGCTTATCCGTCTCAAGTTTTAAATGAGAATTTTCTTACTTGGACAGTCTCTGTTCTTCATTAGCTGTATACACGCCGTTTCAGCTTCCTCAACCGTTATATAGAACTTCTCGCAGTATATACTATGTGTTATTATTAGTCCTAAACTCTTAATAACCCATACAATTGTCGCCATATTCTCCAGCAAAGCCTGCAAAATTAGCGTCGATTTTATTTTAACTTCTACACATCGTTTTCAAGGATATTTTAATCTACCGAATCGCGCTAGGCCGGCTGGATTATAGCCTGTAGTTTCTTGCAGAGAGGATACGTTGGATCTGAATACCAGTATTTTAGATGGTGACCAATTATCTCTATGTTCAAAAATTCAGTTACAGTTGATGGTCGCGAAGCAAATATTAAATAATATGGTGGTGTGAAAGTCTAGATTTTAGTTATAGACGTTATTTTTATAGAAAACCGCCATCATAATTATACGACAGTCCTAAGTATTTACCTCTTCCCCCGGACCGCCGCAAGGTGTTGACGTGCCCCAGTATTTGTTAGCAATTTTAAATATTAATTTCCACGCGAAAAAGTAAATTAAATCAAAGTGAAAAAATAGGAGTGCATATCTAGCGAGGAGCTCTTTCGAACGCTAGTGGTGACGACGCGACGACGATTAGTACACGACAAAGAAAGATAGTCAGCCGTCTCACGCGGCATGCGCTCCTGGTACCTGCTTGCTACCTCTAAGTGAAGAAGACTCCACCCTAAGAACACGTAAGCAGCCAATAATACTAATTACTGCGCGTGCGCAAATCCTCTCACCAGTGGTGTCACAGTGGCCACTCCCCTTTCGCTAACGAGTGAGTGAAACTTGACCTGATTAGCTAATTAGGGTCACGCCCACCAAAGTGTGAACCAATTATTGTCTACAAGACTAAGGTGAAGTAGTTGGTGTATTCCCGCCCCGACGCTCGCGCAGCTTTGGAAGATTTTAGTATCAACTAAACTTTAGAAATTAATTATGGAAAATAGTATGGATAAATCCCTGTCGGAAACGGATGTCACCTTAGTGGGGAAAGGTTTCTCAACACCCCCCAACTACGTCTTTCAACGTGCAGGGAAGAGGTGCAGAGAGGATATGGAAGACTCAATCGGTCAACAGTTAGAAGATTTTAAAGAGGAAATGAGGAAAATGATGTCTTTATTCTCAGAAAAGCACGGAAATGACATACAAAATATTAACTACACCCTAAAAGAAATACAGCAGTCTAATAACAACATACAGAGCTCTATTACCTACCTTACCGCGCAAAATGAGGACCTCACTAAGAAACTCATGAAACTGGAAAGCAAAGCCATAGAAGACAAGAAACTCATCGCCACTTTAGAGAACAAGATTGAGGATCTGCAAATGGGAGGACGGAAATCGAATTTTGTTGTCAAAAACGTACCAAGAAAAAGTCATGAAACCAAAGAGGACCTCCTAGAAATGATTATGTGCCTGTCTCAAAACTTAAGTTGCAATATGAATAAGCATGACATAAGAGACATCTACAGGGTGCGTGGGAAAAACCCTGAACAACAAAATAGCCCTATTATCGTGGAAACAGCCTCCACTATCTTGAAGACCGAGATTCTGAAGATGGGTAAGGCTTATAACTTAAAAAACCAAACTAAACTTCGATGTAAACACCTTGGATTCAAGACTCAAGAAGACACCCTAATTTTCCTGTCGGAGCATTTAACCCCTAAAGGATCTCGACTGTATTTCCTTGCCCGAGACCTGATTAAATCAGGGGCCTACAAGTTCTGTTGGACTGCCTATGGGAAGGTGTACATAAAAAGGGATGAACAAGCGAAATCTATAGTCGTTTCTTCTGAGGAACAGGTACATCAACTCTTAGTGAAAGCATGACTAACGATATGTTGTACTTCGTGTTCTACCGGTTCACTCAATCTTATGTCAATACTAATGTTAACTCTTAACTTAAACCTTTTATTTTATGCATTATCTGTATTTTTTTCATTTGTCACTATTTGTCTGAACTTAATTTACGCTGTTACACATACCAACACTGCCATGTTTCATCACTTTTACTACTCACACACTCGCCGCTATATATATACCACTTATCATAACTACACACTCACAAACATTCATCTAAAACTTATAAGTATGTGCTCAATCATCAAGCTGTGTCACCTATTGCAATTTACTCATAACTATCAAACACTTCTCGAAAAAACATATATTCGACTTCCTAGACTCTAAATGGATGACGCACTATCAGCTGTAACCGAAATCGATAATATTGAAATTGCCCGCACAGTCGAATGCAGGATCTCAGAGCTTAGTAGACACATACATATTAAAAAAAATGACCTAACCATTATTTCACAAAATATAAGGAGCATTTATCGTAATTTTGACGACTTGATGCTCAACTTATCAACGATTACTGAAACAGACATTATTATATTGACTGAATGTAGATTAAGTGCCAGCAAACCCATTCCGCAACTGAACAATTATGAGGCTTTCTTTACTAATCGGCAGCTGAATCAAAATGACGGGGTAGTAATATATGTAAAGCAGTACTTAAAACCTAGGGTTGAGGAAATCTCGTTATCACAAGCGTCCTGTCTTCAACTTGATGTCCTAAATAACACGGTGTTTTGTATTTACCGCTCCCCCTCCAACACAAACACTGATAACTTCATAGAGTCCCTTAACACTCACTTACACAAATTAAAATCAAACAAAAGCATAATCCTAGCGGGAGATGTGAATATAAACATTAAACCTAAAGAAACGGAGTCGTCACATGACCATAAAAACAGGAATGGTTATCTCAATATGCTGTCGTTGCATGGAATTCTTCCGGGGCATACGCTACCAACTAGAGATAGTAACTGCTTGGATCATTTCATGCTAAAAATTAATAACAAAAAGATATCGGCATTTATTGCGATACTCCATACCTCTATCACTGACCATTTCACTACATTCTTATCCCTGTCTAAAGTTAAATACACACGTAAACCAAAAAAAACCACTACTGTTATCGACTTTGATGCAGCTCTGAAAGATTTGCAACAAAAAAATCTAGCTGAATTATTATACTGTAACGATCCTAACCTCCTGATTGAACTTCTTATAAATAAACTCACAGATACCTTAAAAAACAATACTACAACCCGCAATTTATCTACTAGTAAACAGATTATTAAACCGTGGATTACCAAAGGCATACTGCGCTGCATAAGAAATCGCAATAAATTACATAAACATCATAAATCCGACCCACATAATGACATTTTAAAAATAACTTACACTAGATATAGGAATTACTGTAATAATTTAATAAAAAAACTTAAACGCAAATATGAAAGGGAACTTTTAGCAAACTCTGTTACTAATAATAAAATGCTTTGGAAAAATATAAAAAACATCACTTATTCTAACAAATCTTACAATAACAACTCTGAACTCCTAAATATTAAGTCATCTCCTCTTGAATCGGTAAACTTCATAAACGAACATTTCGCTAACGTTGGTAAACAGTTGGCTCTGAACATTACATCCAATAATAATCACCCTAAAATTCGTCATACCACTCAAATTCCACAATGTAATAGTTTTGTCCTCCTAGATACTGACCCCAACGAAATTGATCGAATACTAATGGCCCTAAAGTCTGATAGTGCCCCCGGATGGGACAATATTCCGACTAAACTTTTAAAACATGTACGACAGGAAGTTGTCCCTATAATATCCCATCTCGCAAACCTTTGCTTCCAAACCGGTATCTTCCCAAACCAACTGAAGCAATCCATTATTACTCCTATTTATAAGGGGGGGGACAGAGACGACGTGAACAACTATAGGCCTATATCTGTTCTACCTGCTATTTCGAAAATTCTGGAAAAATTAATTAACATTAGATTAACCAATTATCTTACAAAATTTAATTTACTCTCCAACTCACAGTTTGGGTTTAGACAGGGTTTATCCACTGAGGATGCAGTCACAGCATTGAGTTCTCTAGTAACTGAACAACTTGACTCTGGTAATAAATGCTTGACTGTTTTCCTAGACCTTAAAAAGGCTTTTGATACCGTCTCTGTCCCTGTCCTTATCAGTAAACTTGAAAAAGCTGGCATAAGAGATACTCCACTAAAATTACTCGAACATTATCTCACATCTAGGAAGCAAAGGGTTAAGGTGGGAGAAATGATTAGTGGAGATGCTGAGGTCACATACGGTGTCCCCCAGGGCAGCGTACTCGGTCCGACATTATTTCTCGTGTATTTAAATGATCTTTGCAACATGCACATCAATGGTGCTAAAATTTTCTCCTATGCTGATGACACCGCTATCGTTTTCTCTGGGACCTCTTGGCAGGATGTTAAACTCAAATCTGAGATGGGAATGGCGCAAGTAGCCAAATGGCTAAATAATAACCTACTGTCGTTAAATACCTCCAAAACAAACTACATATGTTTTAGCATTAGCAAAAATAGTCAACCTAGTGAGGATCTTAATCTTAAAATACATACATGTGGAGATGCAAAAAACAGAAACTGTAGTTGTTCAAGCATTAAAAAAGAAACACACACCAAGTATCTTGGCGTAATTGTTGACCAGCGACTATCATGGTTTCAGCATCTTGAACAAGTTGCCAACAGAGTTAGAAGATTGAGTTGGATTTTTAAAACACTCCGGCATATCGTACCCAAAGATTTTACCAGTATTCGAGACCCCACAAGAAATGTTCTAAACGAGATTTACAGCGCGTTGGTTCAGTCGGTCTTGCTATACTGCATCCCTATCTGGGGAGGTGCAGTCAAAACAAATTTTATATATATCGAGCGAGCCCAACGAGCACTGATAAAGATCATGCTCTTTAAAACGAAAAGATACCCCACCGAGATCTTGTACAAAATGAGTGATCTTCTTTCCGTAAGAAAGCTTTACATTGTCCAAACAGTCATCAAAAAACATAAAACCCTACCTTTTGATCCAGTGTTTTTGCAGAAAAGAAGGGCTGACATTGTTGCACAAATTCCACGAACTCAAACTATATTTGCCACCAGGCAATTTAGTAAAAGGTCAGCTAAACTTTATAACAAGTTAAACAAAAAAATTGAGCTATACAATAAAACAAGTTTTGAATGTAAAAAAATCTTAACCAATTATATTAAAACACTTACCTATGATGACACAGAGGCACTTCTAGAGCATATATACTAACAAATACACCACCACGCCATATACACTCTCACACTCACGCGCACCCACAACCCTCACCTATACACCTGCATCCACGCTCACACACACACATACACACACACATACACACACACACGCGCTTACACACACACCCACTCACACTACAATCCATACTCGAGATATACTCTCAACACCCACCGTTCTCATTATAATTTTTTAGTTTTAAGTGTATAAATTGTAATTCAATTCTAGCATGTAATTATTGCTATGTTATGGAAGAGCGGAGTCTCCTAACACAGGCATTATTTGCTTAAATGGAGGCTCCAAACACAATCAATTATGTAAACTGAAGCATTAATAAACTTATTATTATTATTATTATTATTATTTGATATTAATTTCAACTTGATACCACCACACCTTGAGAAAAATAGTCTAGACAGACGCAAAGACGGACAATGGAGTGATCCTATAGGGGTCTTATTTTTTTAAGCTACGAAACTCTAAAAATGTTCTTTCTGTCTGATCTGAGCTAAAACTGATCCATCAAAAAGTTATTTATTCTTACTTTGTTTCTAAAATCTAACGTCACAAATGCCGAGCGCTGCATCACTATGATTGCAAAACATACAGTGCGATAGAATGCACCGAATGTGTGATACATTGCCTGAAAAGAAATATAAAGTATACAATTTTCGTTTCTCACATACTTGTTTCAATAAAAAGAAGTTAATTTAAGACCAACTCACCACCGCATTGAACACAATCTTAAACAGATCGTAAGCTTTTAAAATATTTTGGTATGTCTGCAGCATTTTGGAACAATGCTCGTCATTTTCCTGTTCACCATTTATCATCAGGACCTCTCTTTTCCATTCATTGAGATAGTACTTAAGCAGGATTATAATTCGGGTGGCCATTACCATGTCAGTGTCACAAACGATTAACATAACGTCACAAATAACATCAAAAATAAAATTTACATCGTTAACGGAGTAGCCCCATGATGAAAAAAATATAAGAAAGACAAATATTTCAAAGGAGATAATAGTAAGAATGGAGATCCAATTCCAAGTAATATATTCCGAAATGTTATTAAAGCAGATGCTCCTATGTATTGTTTGGATCTTCAAAATAAGTGATACGATGATGTCCTTGTTCATAAACCAAAGAATGAAATTCATTGTGAACCAAATCGCATAACTGAAGTAGTACATAATGGAGCCGTACGTCATTAGAACAACTACCACACGATTCTGGGGAACATCAGTGTTATATGTGAAAAGCATCATATACAAACTCAACGTGTTCATGATTATCATAGAACAAAATGCAAATAAGTGGTATTTTCTTCCATTCGGGTATATGTGACTATTTCGAATAACATATTTTGAAGACAGCAACAGATTTGATGGTAAGTTAAAAGAGTATGCCATTCTTTGTATATCTTTTTCCAAACGATTAGTATCGCTATCGAACGCTGAAAATGATGTATCTGTGATGATTTTTATTTTCGGGAACATGGCTGTACTGATAACCTCAACTAACTTACTAACTAATTCTGACAAAAAGTTTATGTTTTGATGATTGGATCAATATTAAAGACGCAATTAATATTCCTAATAGTAATTCATACATTAAGAACATTAATTTTATTTAAGTTATAACGTTTTAACATGCGGGGCTGTGTAAATTATTTGTTCCGAATAATTATAGTCGCTGTATGAGGCATAAACTGTTTATGTCCCATTTTGTTGCACTGATCCACCTCCCCTATACTGCATTATACTTAACGCGATCGTTGAGACCAACCCTTTTTTTTTTTTTTTTGTGGGGTGGGAAATCATCAAATAACCCCTCCCGCTCTTGGGCAGAGCGAAAGGGAGTGTCAGACTTCTACTGACTAAAAACCACCCATGTTCCTTCTTCGCCCTTCATGTCGAGGCCGCGGTATCCCTTGCGAACAACCCGCAGCCTCGACAGGCGTCGGCCCTTGCGGGCCCCTTCCATGTTGCTGACATCTCTTTGAGGCGCGCGTGGAACACGAACGCGCCGTCGACACGACCTGTCGTCGTCATAAGACGGACGGACGGCGAGCATACCCATCACTCGCCGTCCACAGGCCCGCATCTACGGTGGCCGTAAGCCATCACGTGGCCCCCGACGCCCGGATCGTCTCCCGCGGCGGCTGGGACGAGAGGTTCTCTCCCTCTCACGTTCCGCCACCTCCTTCGCTAGCATCACTGCTTCGCAGAAGGAGGCGACGGCGTCCCATTCCTCCTCGCCCCGGACCATGGCTTGCACCAGGGCCGGACGCGCGAGGTCGCCGCCGCCGATCGCCGCTACGAGAACACGGCGGGGCTCCGCCCAAGTGGGACACACCTCCACGGTGTGCTCCACTTGAGACCAACCCTGGACTGATTAAGAAAATATCATCAATTCATCTCCTCGTTCTTTTACATCTTCTCAGAAGTCATTTCGATTTTGATGAATATTTTCATTCACGTTTATCATTTGGAGATCGCTTTTATGTTCGTAATGCGTTTTACGGGCAATATTTAAATCAGTTGCCTCGGCAAATGCCTGTTGATTAATCTGTTCTTCATGACCGAACTCTTCAGTGCTGACGGTATTCAACAGATGCGTTAACTCATTTTTGCAGCTGAAGAAGCGAAATTCCGGAGATTTCTCTAACATTCTGACATGATTTAGTTTTCAGCGCTGAACGGAATATAATAAACGATTAAACTGCAGTAATACCCGTGTTGTCATGATTAATTGTGAAATAACGTGTTCGTAACACAACCGGTTTATTCCTTACTAATATCGGCTAAATATTAGCTCATCGATGGCTTACTCCACTACTCTATACATGCTCTCTAATACTTCATCTATAATTCCATCCTCCTCACTTAATGCCGTATTGGAAATTATCTCATATCTCACGGCAAATTTTCCAATTGATCAGGCCTCAACACATACCGGTCTGTCAAATACATTGTTATAATTGAAGTTTCGTGTCCTTGTTTGCAACATCACTACTCAACCTTAAGGGTATGTCAGCGCTCGATGACTTTGACAATTTGACCTCTGTACTGGCTTTTGTTTGAAAACGTTAACGATTTCAAACGTCGATTTTACGAGAAGCGATTTTTCGCTCGTTAGTTTAAAATGCAGCGTTCGACACCTTCTGTACGCGCCGCGCGACGCCCCGCGTCTCCGTAAACAAGCCCTAAGATGAGAACGCTTCCGAGTCGAATTTGTGGTTCATCGCAAACGTGAATACGGGGACAGGAACTATTTACAGTTCACACGTATTGTATTAGGTATCTTACTTTCATACTAGAACGTGGTGGATTTATAATTTTATTTGTTTGATTTTTTTTCATGACTTGGTGTTGGTGCTTATGCTTGGCATGGTTTTAATTTAATCTACTAAAAATATGACATATTGGCAAGAAGGCTGCTGGGTTAAAATGGGATTGGGCGGGTCACGTCAGCCGCATGCACGATGACCGCTGGGCAAAAGTCTCCACACGATGGTTACCGGAAGACGGACGGCAAGAGGAGAGGGGAGATATTAATAATGATTGCGATAGTAGTAGTACAATGCGTGAGGAACCTTTGCCAAAGAAACAAAAACAACACCGCGACTTCAATGAAAAGTGGCTAACAAACGTTACGTTTAAGAATTGGATTTCTAAGAGAGAGCAAGAATGTGGCATGATTGCCGCTTATTGCAAAGTGTGCGATTGTACTGTCTTGAATCATAAACCAGCACTATTGTCATGCTCATGAATACGGCGAAACATGTTCAAAATATTAGCTCAAAAAGCCAAACAACGCCTATTCAACAAATGCTGAAACCCAAACCAGAAGATGAATTAAAAAAAATAGCAGAGCTTAAAATATGCGCTTTTCTTGCACAGCACAATTTATCGTTTTGTTTGATGGATGATTTAATCCCATTTAAAAAAAATACTTTTACCGATTCTAATACAATAAAATCTATTAATTTAGGCAGGACGAAAGCAACAAATACTATAAAAACTGTCCTTGGCCCCATTTTAACTCAAGAGCTCGTAGATAAGTTAAAGAAAACTCCATTCAGTATTATAAAGGACGAGACAACTGACATCAGTGTCAAAAAACAATGTGCACTCACAGTTATATATTATGACGAAGTAGACTGTGTTCGCACACAGTTTCTCGACATATATGAAGTCAAATCTGGAAAGGCTGAAGATCTTTGTAATAGTTTATTAACTTGGCTTCAAGACTGGCAAATTCCTTTAAAAAAATTTGTAGGCTTTGCATCGGACACAACTAATAGCATGGTAGGCGAACACCACTCTGTGTTTAGTCACTTGAAACTAAAAGTACCGCACATTGCATGCATCAAGTGTAGCTGCCACATGATTCATCTTGTGGCATCCAAAGCGTGCCTTAAGCTGCCAAGATCTGTAGAAGATTTTTTAAGAAGTATTGGTGCTCATTTTAGCCGAAGCACTAAGAGGCAAAACAAATTAAAAGAGTTCCAGGATTTTTTAAAAGTCGACATTCATAAGATATTAAGCCCGGCAACAACAAGATGGCTATCATTAGAGGCATGTGTCAATAGAACATTGGAACTATATCAGGTCCTCGGAAGAATTGGAAGTATTCGAGGATCCAAGCAAAATAACTGAAGACATACTTACAAGTCTAAATAATACATTTACAAAAAATTATCTCGAATTTATGTCTTACGTACTAAATTCGTTCAATGACTTTAATAGACTATTTCAATCTGAGAAACCATTGCTACATCAATTAAAACCAGAAGTACACAAATTAATTAAAACAATAGCCAGTAATTATATGGATTTAAATTATTGTAAGACTACTGATGCCTACAAAATAGAGTATGACAATCCAAGATTCTATTTGCCACTTGAGAAGACATATTTAGGTGTGGCAGCACAGGCATCAATTGATGAATTTTCGAGAGAAATACCTCCAACACAAATTGCCGATTTCCGAAAAACATGCTTATCTTTTTACATCGAAGCTTTAGCACAAATAAGAAAACGCTTTAGTTTTGAAGATCCTCTTTTTGATTTATTAGAAAATGTTGTGAACCCAATCAAAGCGCAAAAAATTGAAGTTAAAGACCTATTGTAATAAAAAGACTCCCAAATATTGTTATTGATGCAGAAAATTTACACAAAGAATGGAAGAAACACGCTTTTCTCGACTTCAGTGAATTAAACATGTCGCCTGACTTGCCGGTCGAAGAATACGGGAATAAAATCCTAAAAATGACAGATGGGACAGGAGAACCCATGTTTCCAAATTTAAAGGAAATAATAATGGTTTTGCTCGTTTTGCCATTTTCCAATGCATGTGTGGAACGAGTTTTCAGCAAATTAAAACTGATAAAATCGGACCACAGAAACAGATTAAATACAGACACAATTGCAGCTTTGATGGCTACCAAAGCGGCTGTAAAAAATGCCACAACATTTGAGCCATCGAAAGCATTAATGCATGCTAGATAGTGATGATAATGGTGGCCGGTACTTACTGCTTTTTCTTATTTTTTCACAAACCGGCAATTTTTTCTCTTTGTGAATATTTTCGAAAGTTTTATTTAAAAACGCAGACAAAACATATGATTTTAAAATTTCAGATGCTGATGTGCTGATTGGTGCAGTCAGACATACAGGTAATACTCAGTAAAAACATTTATAGTATCAATTTACAAATTTTAAAGAACTCTTAAATTGTACACTCACGAGTATGTACTTATTAATTTTATTTTTCAGGATCACTTGTTGATTATATAAAATGTAAATTTTGGAATTATAACAATTAATAAAGAAATTCAAATTCAAATTTAGTATGTCTATCAATATGAATAAATCAAAAAATGCGGACAAGTGCTCAAATGTGTTTTTTCCTCTATGTAATAACTGGTAATTGATCCGTACTTGTTCACCATTTCTTATTTGATCCTAGTATATATTACATGAACACTGCACACCATTAGTTAATATTAGAGTATAATGTGAATTATTGTGATATTTTGTTTGTTTCGCTGACATTAAAATTTAACTATTGTTCCATAGATGCATAGATAATATGCTGCGCCGGCGGCGTCCGTTCGTTTGTCAGTGTTGCCATTTACACTCTTGGCATAGACAAATACTGTAGCTCGTTGGATGTGACATAATTATTTTGATATTTACAAATTATAATACATTAGTTACGTACATATTTATCCTCGCATACCATATTGTTTCTGTTATATTTTTATTTCTGTGAACGTGGCGTCACCTGGGGCCCTATCAGAATACCAACGCTGTGAACGATATCACTCTAGAGACTCCACGTGGACTCTTAAGCTCCAAAAACGAAGTTGCTCAAGAATTTGTAGATTTCTTCACTAGTATCCCACTTAAAACTACTGAAACCTTAAATTCGTCACCCTTGCTTTCTATTAAGTTATTAAAGGCGAACGTTTCAGCCTGTCCGGTTGAGTTTCAATTTAAACATATAAACCCCATAGCAGTCATTAAAGCTTTTAAGGAAATTAAAGTCAAATTAACCGAAGATCTATGGGGACTGTCGATTAAAGTTTGTCAAGCTATTATTGAGACTGTAGCTCCGTACTTAGCCTTAATATTTAAT
This sequence comes from Diarsia brunnea, assembly GCA_949774965.1. NCBI lineage: Eukaryota > Metazoa > Arthropoda > Insecta > Lepidoptera > Noctuidae > Diarsia > Diarsia brunnea. The sequence goes on from OX459007.1 coordinate 18,463,297, forward strand.
TTGTGTGTGGACCAGGGAGTCTTCCCGGACCTTATGAAATACAGCAAGGTAATTCCACTTTTCAAATCCGGTGACAGTAAAGACACCAATAACTATAGACCCGTATCCGTTTTGCCAGTTTTTAGCAAGGTGTTTGAAAAGGTAATGCTTAATCAAATGCTCATCCACTTTAACACCAATAAAATCTTACATGAGAAACAGTATGGTTTCACGAAAGGACGTTGTACGACTGACGCCGGTGTCACCTTATTAAAACATATATTTACTGCGTGGGAAGAGTCACAAGATGCCATAGGGATCTTCTGTGACCTCTCGAAAGCATTTGATTGCGTCAACCACGAAACACTACTCATAAAGCTTGAACATTACGGTTTAGGGAAACTTGCGCTCAGTTTAATGAAATCGTATTTAAACGATAGACATCAGCAAGTACAAATAAATGGTGTCAATTCAATGGGCTTAAAAGTAAGTATGGGTGTGCCACAAGGTTCGATATTAGGTCCTTTTCTCTTTTTAGTATATATTAATGATCTACCCCATTTATTTAAAAACCAACCTGAAATGGTATTGTTTGCCGACGATACTTCTTTAATATTTAAGGTAAACAGACGTGCCACAAATCTTGATGACGTAAATAACGCCTTAGTGCAGGTTCATAATTGGTTCACCGTTAACAATTTAGTATTAAATGGGAAAAAAACGAAGTGCATAAGATTTGCTCTACCAAATGTCAAAAGTACTGATTGTGACATAGTATTGAATCAAGAGAAACTAGAATTTGTTGATGAAACTGTTTTCTTGGGGATAACGATTGACTCAAGGCTACAGTGGGGTCCGCATTTAACATCTCTTGCAGGACGGCTGAGTTCAGCAGCATATGCTGTTAGAAAAATCCGTCAATTTACTGACGTAGATACCGCGAGACTAGTCTATTTTAGCTATTTTCATAGTGTTATGTCATACGGTATTTTACTGTGGGGACGGGCTGCAGACATCGAGTCTATATTTATTCTGCAGAAAAGAGCCATTAGAGCCATATATGGTCTACGAAGGCGCGATTCTCTGAGAGAGCTGTTTAAGGAAATTAACATCATGACAGTACCTTGTCAATACATCTATGAAAACATCATGTACGTTAGGAAAAATCTGCATTTATTTAGCAAAAGAGGGGATAGACACCACTATAATACGAGAAATAGGGACCAACTAGTTCAGCCAGGTTTCAGGCTGGCTAAAGTAGACTCATCTTTCATGGGGTACTGTTTAAAATGTTACAATAAAATACCCCCTCACATTCTTCAACTGAATGAGACGAAATTTAAATCTTGTATAAAACGCACACTATGTAGGCAAGCTTACTATAAGTTGGGGGATTACATTGATGATAAACATGCTTGGCTCAATGCTGGTCCTGCTCCACAACCATAGGGCAAATAAATCGATAATCATGTGAAGTTATTGTAGTCGCTGCAGTAGATTGTAAAAATAGCACATGTGTGAGTACTATGTACCATAAAGCCACTTTTTACATTTCGTTATATATTTATATATATATTTTTTTTTGTGACTGACTAGTGGCTGAGAGAATGTCATGCTCACTCAAAAGTCTCGCTGATGGTGGCGCGTGTGTCGGATCATTAAGCTCCCTTCAAAATGGTTGAGCTAAATGGTGCTGATCCATGCGTCATGTTCGTGAACGGGCGCTGTCAGTAGAGACTGGACATCTCTTAGTTGCCATGTTATATATTTTTTATTGGTTTATTGTATCGTTTATTCTGGACACTCTTAACTTGCACGTATTTTTGCATCGTTCTCACATATTTGTAAGATCTCAACATTCAGGCTAGCTAAAGTAGACTCATCTTTCATGGGGTACTCTTTAAAATGTTACAATAAAATACCCCCTCACATTCTTCAACTGAATGAGACGCACTTTAAATCCTGTAGAAAACGCACACTGTAGGCCAGCATATTATAAGTTGGGGGATTACTTTGATGATATAAATGCTTGGCTCACTATGCTGGGTCTGCTCCACAACGACCACAACCATAGGGGTAGATTAATTGATTATCATGTGAAGTTATTGTAGAGGCTGCAGAAGATTGTAAAAATATCTTTGCATTGTATAGATTCAATATTAATATTATATAATTGCATGGCACATATGTGAGTACTATGTACTATAAAGCCACTTTTTACATTTTCACATTTGGTTACATTTTACTGACGTTGCCCTGGTGGCTGAGAGAATGTCATGCTCACTCAAATGTCTCGCTGATGGTGGCGCGTGTGTCGGATCATTTAGTTCCCTTCAAAATGGTTGAGTTGAATGGTGCTGATCCATGCGTCATGTTCGTGAACGGGCGCTGTCAGTGGAGACTGGTCATCTCTTAGTTGCCATGGTATAATTTTTTTTTATTTGTTTATTGTACCCTTTTACTCCGGACGCTCTTAACTTGCACGTCTTGCTACATAGTTCTCACATAATATACCATCCCAACATGAATGATGTAATGTACCAAGATTTTGTAACAATATTCTGATTTAAAAGAGTGTCCATGGAGTTTCTTGCCCGTTCTTCTCCATAGAGATCTACGCTAGGGAATGGGCAACTACAGTACTTTCACAAGTTATTATGCCTTGTGACTGTGACTGTAGCTTAGGAGTGCAATACGTCGTCCCGGGGGTTGCTGCGTCGGGTTGCGCGTCGCCGGATGTCTGCGGCGGCGAGTGCTGTGGGTGCGGGGGTGCGCGGCGGCGCGTGCCGTGGCGGTGGGTGCGCGGGGCTCCGGGTCGCGGGCGGCGGTTGCGCGTTGCGACGTGCATTCGTTGTTTCGTGATTTGGAGTCTCGTGCATTCGTTGTTGCGGTGTGCGTCGCTGCGTGCTTTCGTGCTCGCAGAGTTCGTTGTTGCGGGCATTCGGCGGCGTGTGGCTCGGCGTGGTGGCTTTCGGGATGACGTATTGCACTCGTAGTTTAGTTTTGTTTTATGAATTGTTCTTCTGACATTCAAAAGTGCCTGTAATGGTTTAATTGAAATAAATGCTTTGAGTTTGAGTTTGAGTTTGAGTTTGTGACATTTGTCAAAAATGTTGCAGCACCATGCTGAGATAGTGGCCTTTTGGCCTCGTACGGGACTTATTTTTAATACTGTTTTATTTTTTAAGTGTTCCTCTTGTTTTTTTTTTTTTGTTAATTTTTTATTATTGATTTCTTGTCCTGTGTGAGACCAACAAATGCTTTTTCTTTCTTTCTTTCAAATACTCTTCGACGTTTCTGTAAGTCAATACAACTTATATTCTATTCTATCAACTTTTAATACCTTTCCAGTAAAAAAATATGAAGGTTATTTTTTATACAAAAAGGTTACATTTTTTTATATTTCAGGTAATTTCTGACAAGACCCGACTGGCAACACTGGTTGTCTGGTCCGCAAACATTCTTACCAAAGGTAAGATAAATTAAAATATTGATTAAGAAACAGTTTACTTTATTGTCTAAAATATGTATTTTTTTCGTCTGTTTGTTTCAGCTAATCTCTAAAATGTCTACACCATTTTGACAGGGCTTTTACTGACAGAGATGTTTTACTGAATTTTTTCTCTGCTTATTTGTCAACCTTTAGCAAAAAATAGAATTGCAACTGTATTAGTACGTAAATAATGATGACTCCCATCAAGCGCAGTGGCAACGTCGCATCTACACAGAACACACCACACGCGCTCATCTTACTGAACGTTCGATTGACTTGGAGCACGTTCTTGCAGAGGTGTTCTTGGTTCTCTGAAAAAAAAGATTAATCATAATCGATAGAAGGTAATTTGACTTTACAATAAAATAACTAATCATCATCACCACCATCTCCGGCAGTCATTTTTTTTGGAGGGCGGTAAATCATAAAATAACTCCTTCCGCTCTGGGCCGAGTGGAGGGGAGAGTCAGACTTCTACTGACTAAAAGCCACCCATATTCCTTCTTAGCCCTTTGTGTACGGGGGCGGTATCTCTTTAACTTCTTGAACAACCCGCAGCCCCTGTGGGCGTTGGTCCTTGCGCCGTCGACGCGCTCTGTCGTCATCATAAAATGAACGGACGGTGGGCTGTCCTATTATTATATGGACCCTGTGATCTTGTTACTTTTTTAGAGTAATGAACTGGGACAAAATAATGATCGAGGCACACTTACTTGTACAGTTGCTGTTCTTCAAAAACTGTATACACACCATCATAGCGTCTTCAATGGTTATGTAGAACTTCTCACTGTACACACTATGTGTTATAACAAGAGCTATATCCTTTACTATCCATAGGATTGTCCCAGTAACCCGAAGACAAGCCTGAAATGTCAATAAGGAGTACCTATATGGTTTTGTTATAAGTACCGTACCTACTTTCACATGCATATAGTTAAACTTTGTTATTTTGATATTACAAACAGACACTTCAATTTAGTATATTTGTGTAAATTAGATTTTTTTTTCTCGTCACGACTCTTGAATTAAAGATTTATTGAAATAGAGAAACCATAGAGACGCCAATGCATGATAGAAGCAACCAAAGTAACAATAAACAGACACAACAGCAACCATTTTTCGCAATTCGAACTTTAATCCGTTGAATTTAAGATTAAAAAAAAAAAAAAAGTTTATTATCGTTTGAAAAAATCACAACACTCAAAAAACTGCTTGTTGTTTGAAATTAAAATATTTACACGCATTGTCGAATCGCCGAAGAAAATCGTTGTATTTTACATACTTACGTCGTTTCCCTCTGATGTTTTCAGATCATAAAGCACTAAGTTGACATAGCATAGGGTACGAATTAATGCATTAAATGTGTGGTATAAAATCTATGAAAAAACAATAAAACATTATAAAAGCATAATATACTGTGTTCATCTTAGTGTGCTAAACAGTTGAATACCCGTATGTTTTGGTTCAACATCAAAATATTGCAGCTACGCGTATGCTGCTCAGAAAGAAAAAGTATTTATTAGACTCGGACAGGATAAAAAAATTAAACAAAAATAATTAAAAGTAACTAGAACAAGACGAAATAAAACTTTTACAACCGCTTGAGTACTTCTGGGAACTACAGGCCCAGTCATTCTTGTGCCTCAAAGTGACTCCGGGACAAATAGTTCCCAAGCGGATAAATTCTTCACGAATCACTCGTCACCCGTTGCGCGGGACCTGACTTTAGCTACTGCTTGGTACGAACCTCTCTTTGCTTTTACCTATACCCACATCCTATTACTGTCTTATCCAGGTTCTATCCACGACATTACTTCTTAATTTAGTCTTGGATGTAACTCAGTTATACTAGACCAGCAAGTATAATTACGAGTATGTAACTTACCAACACCTGAAAAACTTGCTTGTACAAATCATATGTTTTTAAAATGTTTTTGTATTTCGTTATCATTATGGGAGTACGATGATCGCTGTCATGATCATCATTCATCATCAGTACTTCTTTAGTCCACTTTACAAGATATTTTCTTAACAATATTAATATTCTGATGACAAGAGTAAAATTGATGTCCAATGCAATGGACGTAGCGTCACAAATATTATCAATTATTACCTCAATTCCATAGGGATTAAAACTAACATAATAGATAAAAAGTGACAAACAATCAATACAAACAATTGTTGTCGTTAAGATCCAGTTCCCAATAATAAAACTCCAGATGCTGTTACTATAGTCGAAACTCCTATGTATAGTTTGAATACTCAAAATAAGTGAGACATGGTTGTTCTTGTGCACTAAATCCATTGTGAACATCACAACAAAACCGATCAAATAGATGAAATAGTTTATGTCATTGAAGAATTTAAAGAAATAGCTTCTTAAATTATTTACACATATTTGATGAAAACACAATGCATTAAGGCATAATAAACAACAGAATACGAACATGTTATACTTTGTACTAGTTGGATACACATAATTATTTTTTAGATTACATTTTGCAGACAAAAACAGAATGAGTACAAAGTTAAAAGAATGCACTAGTCTTTGCACTTCTATTTCCAAACGACTGTTAGGTAAGACTTTGAATGTGATTTCAGGCATGGCTTTTCGTGGCATTTTCGCAAATTAAATTACACACATTTTATTATTTTATGCTAGGAAAGTAACTAACGCTGTGGGTAATATTATTATGTCTAGAAAGAATATTGTCTGAAAGTTTAAACGCCTTTTATTTGTTTACTTCCATCATCAATATTGACGCATTTAATATTTCTAATGGTGTTTATACGTTAGTTGTTTTATCAGCAAAGTCATTAATTAGACTGTTCAGTGGCTTAGTAACAACTGCCACTCGGGGTCGATCTCTAGGTTAAGCCGCGCTTGCCTAGGTTGGTCTGTGGATGTGTGACCGCCCATTACATACAGAGTTTCCTCCGTCCCTCGGACAGCACGTCAAGCTGTTGGTCCCGGATGCTATATTATAGATCTTTGGCCGCCGTTACAGGTAGTCAGTGACCTGAAAGTCTGACAACCAGTCTTACCAACGGGTATCGTATTACCTAGTATTAACGGGGTTGTGGAAGTCAGATAGGTAGTTGCTCCATATAAAAAACTGGTATTCAGCTGCATCCAGTTAGACTGGGAGCCGACCCCAACATAGTTGGGAAAAGGCGAGGCAGATGATAACTTTTTAGTTATTACCAACTGTTCTTCATCATCATCTTTCTCCCTTTTCTCCATCCTACTTGGGGTTGACTCAACATGATTGTTTAGTCTTATACTCTTCCAGGTCAATCGTCACGCTATCATTAAAATTTATTCTATCTTAACGAACGTACAAAACTAGGTGATAATAATTTCGGCTGTTTTTATAATAACTCTGAAAACGAGATATTTACCATGTTTACTTTTTGTTCACCGAAATATCGGGGACTCAAAATGAACAGTAGGTACACATGGTAAATATCCCGTTTTCAGTGGCAATGATAATACTACTATTCATACTGAAAACGGGATATTTAACATGTTGTTACTGTTGTTGTTGCTGGTAATGACAATGTTAGTAACCATGTCAGTTTAAAAACTTATATTGTATGATTTTTAAACAACAAAGTAGCCTAGTTTTGCCATCTCCATCCGTCTGTCTGTCCGCACTATAACTCAGAGACTCATAATACTAGAAAGCTGTAATTTTAATTGGCATAAATATATATATTAGATGAGTTATGCTGAAAAAATTGGTAAAATAAAATCTCGTTTTTTTAGGGTATCCCTCGTATACATAGAAGTGGGGATGATTTTTTTCTTCTCGCAAATGCAATTGTGTGGAATGTCGTTGGATAAGTGTTTAAAAAATATTGATCGAGTTTGTTCAAATACTTTTTCGATTAAGAGATTTTGTTTGTGAAATATTAAAAAGAGCATTTATTTAAATCAATAAAGCGAAAATAATTATAAACAGAGAGTTGTATTTCCCATTATTGTTTATGATACAGAAAAACGAATTGTAATTGTACATATAATAACGTAATGACCGATAACTCCGATCAAAGACAACGGTAGCTTACCGTCTACATAGAATAGGCCACATGCGTCATCTTACTGAATATTTGATTTGACAGTATCACTATCTTGCTGACACATTGTTAATACTCTGCAAAAATATCTATCTATATAAATATAAATAAAAATAAAAGTCCTGACTGATTGACTCATCAATGTCCAGACCAAACCTTTGGACCTAGAAAGTTGAAATTTTGCTGAAATGTTGTTCCCTTTATAATGTAGACAAGGATTTTTCGAAATTAAAACGTTATAAGAATCAAATAGGGGATCAAAGTTTGTAAAAAAAATCGTAAATTTTAAAGTCGATACCCACGCGAGCAAAGCCGTGTTCAAAAGCTAGTCGTTGATAAATTGTATCTTAGTTTAAGTAAGTGTGTTAACTGCGATCCCGAATCTTCTTCTGAAAGCAGAAAATGATTAAATGAGTTCATTCTTACTTCGACAGTTCCTGTTTGTCATGAGCTGTATACTCGCGATCTCAGCTTCCTCAACAGTTATCAATTCAATTCATTTATTTGATTCAGACATATACAATATCCATAACTTTGTTAGTAATTACATTTAAAACTATGTTAGTAAACAGATAAATTCATAAAGGACACACAGACTATTACAGACAAATACACACTCACAATACTGAATTTAACATCAAAATGCCATATAAAAATAAACTGAGACAAATTAATACACGTCCCCAAATGTCAATACAATATTATTATTATTATTATTTTTTTAAAAAACGTTGTCCCACACTAGGAATGTCTCCTGTATCGTGAGTGCGTTTACAAACATATAAAGACACATACACAAATACCCAGACCCGAAACAACTATCTGCAGGCCATACAAATATTTGTTCCGTGCGGGGATCGAACCCGCGACACGCAGCGCAGCAGTCCAATTGCTCAGCCACTGCGCCAACCGTGCCGTCAATCATTATGTAGAACTTCTAACAGTATATATGTACTATGTATAGTTACTAGTGCTAAATCCTTTGTTAACCATAGAATTAGCCCAAAAGTTCTTATCAAAGCCTGTAAACAAAAACATGACTAAATAAAGCCTTGTTCACAACAATAAGTAGAGGGACGTGGCTACGAAATAACCAAGCTGCACCTGCCGAGGTTACTCCGTGGATGGGCAATAAGTGACTAGTGATTATCTATTTTTTCTTCTGGGTTAGCTCGTTCCATCGTCGACCTCATCTCTGCCCCTGGGGCAAGATTGGGGTCAAGAGTACACACATCTCATATAAAAAAAAAAAAAATTATAGAAACAAGAAGGAGCCACTGTCGATTCTGGCTTTCAGGAGTTGCAGTGGTTTACGATATTCAGTTTACTATTTCTTTTTCAGTTTACTATTACCATGGATCAAGTAGTACAGTGAAGACATCATGACTGTTCTTTCCTTAACCTATTTAAAACTACCCACAACCGTGTGACATAATGAAGTTAAACAAACAAAAACCTTAACCTAAGTAATAAAAATCGGAATATAACCTAACTTAGAACTAATTAACCTACTTTCTGGGAGCCCCCGAAGCTGTTGAAACCATGGGAGAGTGTGTGGATGCTATGTTTCCCAGCTCATTGGTGATCTGCATCACTAAACTAGAATAATTAGCTGCTACAGATGCCTTCAACCAAGCATCTGCACCTGATGGGGTGGATATCAATACAACATTATATTGAAGATAAATTACTTTAATCAGAACTATTTCGGCTGACAATATTCTTGACACACAACGAATTGACACTCCGAATATTTTATAATCATGGTCTCTTTGGTTTAACCGACAGTGCGGTGGCCAGTACTCACACTCCTCTTCACGGCACTATCGTGTTCATTCGGAGACTCCTAGGCTGCTTCGCAACCTCATCAGTCGCGGACCTGCTAGAGCCTTGGTTAGAAGGTCTGCTTCCATGTCTTCAGTTCGCAGATACATGATGTCTAATGATCCTTCTTGGATACAGTTCCTGATGAAGTGCATTTTCAGATCAATATGCTTTGACTTGGAAGTAACCATCTGGTTCTTACTCAGCTTGATGGCTGCTTGATTGTCATTCAGGATGACTATGTGTTCGTAGCTAGCACCTAGATCATTGTAAAGACTTTTCAAGTGTATAGCTTCTTTTGCAGCTTCAGTCAGAGCTACATATTCTGCCTCGGCTGTCGACAGCGCAATGCTTTTCTGTTTCTTTGACATCCAACTTATGGCCGTTCCAGCAAATTTGAAGCAATAGCCTGAAAAAGATTTTCTGTCAAGCTTGCAAGCGCCCCAATCTGCATCTGCCATTCCATACAGGTCTTGTCCTGTTTTATTGAATGTTAAGCCGACGTTTTTGGTGGCCTTTAGGTACCGGAGTACTCTCTTGGCGCTCTTGAAGTGTTCTTCATTATAGCAGTCGTTAAACTGTGATAGGTAGCTGATTGCGAACATTATGTCTGGGCGAGTTGCTACCGCCATGTACATTAGTGTTCCTATCAGGTTTTTGTATGGAAGATGCTGTGATTCATTTTTGTCTCCCTTTTCCAATTTGAGTCCAGGCTCCATAGGGGTGGACACTGTTTTGCAGTCTACCATCTTAAATTTTTCAAGGGTATCTTCGATGAACTTCTGTTGGTGTAACTTTATTTCATTCCCATTGTAAGTTACATCTAAGCCTATGAGCCTTTTTGGTCTCCCCAAATCTTTGAGTTCAAATTTTGAATTTAGTAGGTCTTTAACTTTTTTCAATGCTTTTGGACACGAGTAGGCAATTAATAAATCGTCGACATAGATTGCAATAATAATCTTTACTCCTCTTTTCTCCAGGATGTATATACACGGGTCGGCTTCAGACGCTCGAAACCCTATGTTCTTCAATTCTTTGTCGAGTTTTATATACCACTGCCTCCCTGCCTGCTTGAGTCCGTACAATGCTTTAATAAGATAACACGCTTTTTCTTTTGGAACGCTCTTTATGTCTCTTAGCCGCTGGCGTTGCTTGAAGTGAGTCACGATTACGTCACCAAGTGCTCAGCGTTCGAAAAAAACGGCGGCCCGCCGCGCGCCATACGGCCGGGCTCATAAATTATTTTTTTGTTTACGTTTTATAAACAAAGGACGCTTCGAGTAATGTTTTTGTTCAAGCCTATGAATGACTCTTTCAAGTGGTGTCAAGTGTTTGTTAGTATTTCGTTTCAAATTTATTATACTTAGCGATAAACATTGACTGTAGTTGAAAAAAACAATATGTGGTGAATAAAAATAATATATATATAATAAAGTAAATCGGTAACACATATATTTTATGGCTTCTAAAGTTGGAACGGTTCTATTTACGTACGATAAAATAAAAATAAACATACTTGACAGTATAAAAATATTTATTTACATTTTTTCAAGTAACTAAGCCAACCGCCATTTTTGTTTGTTTACATTAAAATTTTTTCAAGGTTAGCTTGAACAAAACATGTAATCTTGAATTATATTTACTATTTTTGCATATGTTTTGACTGAAAACTATTGTCGAGTAAATATTCAATGCAATAACTATTACTTTGGTTACAGAACTGGTCTTACAATTTTATTACGAAAGCATTCTGACAAAATTCTAAAACCGTTACAAGCACACGTAAAAATCACTCAGAATTTGAAAAATACTTACCTTCAGGTTAAAATCCGGTTGCACACACATAATCACATATATAATTAACCATATAATTAGTAGTTTATTCAAAAATACTCACTTAAAACCAATAAATTAATCGAAAATAGTCTGGAGCTATTTCTATCGCGCGCGAGTTTCAACGACTGACTTTTGACATTTTTTTTTTTAATTTAAAATGAATTTATATGAACTTTTGTCGTATTTTTAGCATGAAGAATTTTAGAACGAATCGAGTAGAAAAGAGAAAAAGGATTAAAACTTCATATAATAGAATGGGATAGATATATTATGACGAGTAATGATGACAAAACAAAAAAGGGACAATAGTCACTTAGGAGCACGCAACGGTTTTACGAAATAGGGACAAAAGTCACTTGGAAGCACGCAAGGGGTTAGCATGTCTCTGGTTTTATTGTAAATCGTTAAATCCTCTTTCGTACTTTCATCGACCATTACTCTATCAAGTATTCTTCTAAATGGTCAGGGTATTTCATCATAATCTTTTCTTCTAGTATACCGTTTAGGTACGCAGTTGTTACGTCCATTTGGTTCAGTTTTAACCCTTCTTCTGCGGCTATACCAATAACAGATCTGATCGAGCTTAACTTTGCTACAGGCGCGTAAGTTTCGTTGAAATCTATACCTGGTCGCTGCGTGAAACCGCGTGCTACAAGTCTGGCTTTTCTTATGATGCTGTCATCAGGTCCTATTTTATTTCTTAAAACCATCTTATAGTCTACGACTTTCATGTCATTGCTTTTCTTTTCCTGTATTTTCCAGGTTCCGTTTTTGACATGTGCTCTGATTTCAGCTTTGATGGCGTCATGCCAGTATTCATCGTTTCCGTTTTCAATTTCATCAGACAGGTAAGTCATTTCCGTGAGTGAATGACTTTCTTCGAGATTGCGTAATTCATAATCCTTAGTCCACGCTGGTGGGTGCCTTTCTCTTTGGGGCCTCCAATTTTCAGGTGCTTCTAAGGTCTCAGATGCGTCATCGAATGAATCGATTTCATTTACTTCATCATTTTGACTTTCAGTATTTTGTAAAGATTTTGTATTATTCTGTCCAGTGAATTCAATTTATATTTTCTGTCTATATTTGTGAAGTTCTTTTTCTTTTACAAGGTTATCATAGCTCGTGTCTTCTTTTTGAAAGTACATCTTGTCTATGACCTTGATGTCCCTGCTCGTCACTACATCGTCATCTTCAGGTATGTAAACTCTATAACCTTTTGACGTTAGCGAGTATCCCATGATTATGCCCTCCTTTGTTTTTTCTGTTAGCTTTGCTCGTCTGTTCTTTTTCAGGACGAAGGTCTTTCTGCCGAAAACTTCAAGATGATTGCCAGACGGTGTTCGGCCTGTCCACCTCGTGAACGGTATATCACCATCTAATGCTTTTGAAGGGCTACGGTTTATAAGATAGTTTGCCGTAGATATCGCTTCCGCCCAGAGTTTTTTAGGAGCATTGGCTTCGATCAACAGGCACCTAGCTTTGTCTAGCAAGGATCTGTTCTTCCTCTCACTAATCCCATTTTGCTGTGGGGTGTAGACAGTGGTCAATCTTCTTTGGATGCCATGTAGTTTGAGGAAATCATCGAACTCCTTGTTACGATATTCAGTGCCGTTGTCAGATTGCAGGTGTTTTATTCTTTTGTTTTGGAACGTTTCGACTTCATTTTTATATTGCTGGAAACAATTGAATACGTCACTTTTCTTCTTTATGAAATAGACGTGGCAATAACGGGTAAAGTCGTCTATGAATGTGACGTAATATCTTGAGCCTGCAAGTGTCTCACACTCAAAAGGTCCACAAACGTCGCTGTGAATTATTTCCAGTTCTTGCGTCGTGTAGAGATCATCATGTCTTGTGAAAGGTAATCTTGATAGTTTGCCTTTAATGCAGGTTTCACATGTTTCCAATTTTTCTTTATTGATGTTCAATCCGTACATTAGGTCATTCGTAGCCATCTTGATCAGATCCTTTTCATTTATATGGCCAAGTTTACGATGCCATTCCATGATGTCATCTTTTTCTCCTCTTCGTGTGTGGTTTGCAGTCTCTTTCTTAAATTCAAGGTAGTAAAGTCCATCTTTTCTTTGTGCTGTCAGTGCTACTTCACCACTTTTTTCTATGATATAGGCTTTGTCTTTTTCAAAAACTACTTTGTTGCCTCTGTCGGCTATTTTGCCTACAGACAGAAGGTTGACTGACACATCAGGAACAAATAAGGTATCGTTAATGTTATAATCTACCTTATCTACGGTGATTTTTACTTTCCCCTTGCCTTCAATTTTGCTCGTGTGTTTCTTCGATGCCAGCTTTAGGATACCATTTTCAGGGGTCATGGTGGAAAATTTTGATTTTTCACCACACATATGAGATGAACAGCCGCTATCTAGACACCATACATTTTCGTTGGTGTTTGTGTTTGCGGTATTTAGGCAGATGTTGAAGTTCTTGCCTTGATGTCTTTTTTCAAAGTTTGTTTTCTCATTTTTCTTTTTATTTCCCCAGCACACTTCAGTGGCGTGGCCCTTTTTCTTACAGTTCTTGCAAAACGGTTTTATTTTGTTCTTTTTAGAAAAATACGCATCTGATGAGCTCTCGGGCTGTTCACCAACATTCCTTGCTTGACTTTCTTCCAGAATTTTTATCTTTAAATCGTCAGGATCGGGCAATGTGTCCCTTGATTCGATGGCGATACGAAAGTTTTCAAAATTTGTTGGCAGACTGTATAACATCATTATACTGAGCAGTTCCCGTGGTATCTTTAAGTCCATATCCGCGAGCTTATCGACTATATCCATAAAGTTATTTAAGTGGTCGCGGATATCTTCCTCATTAGTCATGCGCTTTAAAACTAGTTGTTTTAGTAAAGTTGCCTTTCTTGCGGGCCCAGTGCTCTGGTAAATGGCTTTTAACTTGTCCCAAACAGCTTTAGCTGACGTACAGATCTTTATTTGTTTTAACTCCGACGGTGACAAAAGAAGAAAAATTTCTGCTCTTGCCTTTAAGTCTTCCTTCTCGTACGCCGCTGTTGCCGCCGCATCTGCCTTTAGCGATAATGTTTTTTCGCCGCTGACGATTTCCCAATAGTCATTTTTTATGAGGACGGCCTGGGCTTGTAAGCACCAGGTGTCATAATTGGATTTTGTCAGTAGCTCTATATTGCGGACGGATGCCATTTCCTTTGGTCGTTGTATTTTGTAACCAACTAACCACGCTCTGCTACCAATTGATGGGGTGGATATCAATACAACATTATATTGAAGATAAATTACTTTAATCAGAACTATTTCGGCTGACAATATTCTTGACACACAACGAATTGACACTCCGAATATTTTATAATCATGGTCTCTTTGGTTTAACCGACAGTGCGGTGGCCAGTACTCACAGCACCAGCTTGAGCCCACTCCGTGACCGCCTCAGAGTCTGACCCTATCAGGCCTTTGAGAAGAGATGCCCTATCGGCGTCACTTGTCATTGGGCCATTAATGGCAGCCTCAACGAACTTGACGCTGTTATCTATTTGACCAGCCATTGCTTCGTTGAGCATCTGTTTCTTGACATTAGGGTGCTGTAGAGTCAGGGTTTGCTCTAAGTTGAACATGTAGCAAAACGACTTAAGCACAGCCTCCTCGTGTGGTTGTGTTTTACGCAGAAGTGCTGGTAAAAGCCCGTGCTGCATTATGAATGGCATCTTAGTCTTGGCCTTTCCACCGGCATTAATGTCTGCTTGATGACGAATAATTAAGCAGTTAGTTTTCCCAGGGAGTTCAATCTTCTTAGCAACAGCTAGCGTCAAGTGCGGGAAGCTAGATGCAATCCTACTAAGTGTGATATCTTTGGATGAGAGGATGACCCTCTCTTTCCTCTTTCTAGCTGCAGCATCGTTGTCATCGTCACTCTTTAGGGAATATGCCGCTATTTTGTGACTTATAGCAATTTTGGCATCTTTGCTAACAGTTTTCAAAATTTTGAATAAATTGTTGCCTCTCACCAGAAACAGAGTAACTAACATTTGAACATCATTAGCTAAAGAGCATTCTTTTGGCAACTTATAATGGACTCCGTCGGCTGTGAACTCAAACATGCCTGCGTCTTTTCTCTTGTCTGCAGCAGCCTTGGTGACCATCTCTATTATTATTGTTTGAGGGTTAAAACCATCATAGGCTACAGCTTTTGAAAAGGCTATGAGTCCTTTAAAAGCATCCTCAGAAACTTTTCCATTGATTGCATCCACTGCAATCTGTTGATAGGAAGTATCCTCAATGAATCCTTGCACTCCTAACCTCAACGAGGCAACAGTGGCGTTGTCTACATTGATGTAATTCTCCACCACCGACCAGTTGCTAGATGAATGACTAGGTGGTGCCTGTGGATTTGCCATCTCAAATAGCTCCTCTGAATCCTCTTCAAGACTATAATAATCTAAAGAACAAGGAGTGGAGCTTCGGGTATTAGGAGTATCAATTGCGATTTATATAATAATATCAAGACTAACCAGGACTATGTGAACGAATAGTGTGAAGGACTTTTCCGAAAAAAAGATGAACATGTGGATAACAACAATTGTTTTCTGACATGGAAAAACTTTCCGCACTTACTTCAACGCCCATTGCAGAATATATTTTCAGTAAATAAAACATAAAGGTCTAAAACAGGCTGTCAGGCAATATAAATAAACAACAAAATTGTATAACACTTATTAATAATGACAATGTTGGTTAAATCGCAGATGATGCTAAAAGACTGTGCAAGAACGTGCTGCGCTTGCAACGAGAAGAAGAAAAAAAAGAAGAGGTTATTAAAGTCGAGCCAAGTTCAAAAAATGAATTGAATTGACTTAAGCTACTGGAAAGTTTGCAATCATCATTAATGCCGAGTAGTTGTCCTTTTACAACCTCTTTAGAATATTGTAAATAGTCGTAATTTGTTTCTTATAAATTACGTACTGTTATGAATTGGTATCACGTGGTCACGTTCGCCATCGATTAGTGTATCACTTGTCTTGTTCACTAAGAAGGCTTTGTGTATACTCTTTAAAAATGAATAAACTTTATAATATTGTCACACGAAATTATCCTGTGTCAAATAATATTGTAGACCAAGATGTGCAGTCAATATTTTTGCCTTTAAATCTGATGCAACATGTTTCCTTTTGTCCAAAATACCGCATTAAAAATAATTTCATTACTCCTAATAGTTTTATCTCTAATTTTATTTCGATGATTGGAACTTTACTATTCATGTTTTCAAACATATACCAAGCCCATTTGCTAATCTATGACAAGCGTGAAGTAATTTTTTTTATTTATTTCAACTGCACCTTTTATTGTACTGGAATTATATTAAATTTCGTGGTTGGGATTCTTTATTCCAGAAAAGCTGTCAAGTTGGTCCAAACTTTCCAGAAAGTACATAGATTTTTAAATTGTGACTCCAGTTCCAAAAATGTTACCTATTGGAACTGGATTGTTGTCATCGTGTCTATTTGTAGTCATTTTGCTGTTGTCACTCCTGTTTGCATTTTAATGGAAATACCATTCATTTATATCTACAATTACTACTTAGAGATTTTCTATGATTTTCATATAGTTTATGCCATTCGTGTATTAAAATTGCTGGAAGACGAAATTTTTCAGTGGAATTTTCAAGCTTTAAATATTCATACAGTAGAAGACACGCACGAAACACATTTAAAAAAAAACTGCGGAAAAATGTTGAAAGCTTACATTGGCATAATAGAATGTTATGACATCTACAAAGTTTGTTTTCAGCCCTTTGTAAGTGACTTTTTTTTTGTTTTACAACCCTTGATTTTTTATCTTATCAGACAACGAATAGCATGCATCGCAAATAACCGAGGTGGGTAAAGTTGACTTTATTGAGCTGTACAGGGGTACAGCGAGTTAGGGAACTCGATCCATTAGTCACATTTCAGGCCAAACAGAATAAAGAAGTTGAAAGAAACTATAAAATGCCTGGCAAGCTATTGGACCATTCGAATTCTGACAAAGACCGACCTTCCCCTATCCCATGAAGACTCTTGTGTTTTTCTTTCCTTTCTTAAGAATGATTCCAAATTAACACATTTTTTCAGATACTCTATTATATTATAGAAATATTTATTCACTGTCTGGTGTACGTTCAAGGGACCATTGACTTGGTGAAAGATCCAACAATAAATGATAACGTTGCGGTGAGTATTTCAGTACCTTTTTTACTATCGATAATCATGGCATCAATAAATCTGCTAGCTTATAAAATGTAATATCCATTTATTTCAGATTTGTTCGTGAAAACCACTGAATAGCGTATAATCTTTCTTAATGTTCGTTTTGAATCAGTGTCTCAATCATCATGTTTATTTTGTTTCAGGATGACATATTTCTGGAAGGACTGTCAGTATTATTTTGGTTGATGAAAGATTTGACGTGGCTAACGATGCTGTGCCTGCAGTGCGAGAAATTGTACCGTTCTGTTCAAAGTTCTCAAGATTGTTGCGCAATAATATTGAATTCGAGCTGTTTAGGTAATTTATCATCTAGCTAATGCCCGCGGGTTCATACACGTGGATCGTTTGCTATCATCACCTTCCTACCCATATCCCATTCCATTCGGGGTCGGCCCAACACGTTTTCTTCTTCCATTCTCCCATGTCAGACGTCATGGTATTATTATCTCCTTCCTCTTTCATATCATTTCTCAAGCAATCCATCAAATTTTTTCTTTGGCCTTTCTCTCCCTCTTCATTCATCAACATTAATATCCATCGGTTTTTAAGTCACATGCGTCTCATTGTTTTTCTACCATTTTCCAATATTTCTTGTATGCAGGGCAGCAATTGTTTTCTTTTACAGTCTCTCCAGTCGATCGTTATATCATTCACTTCCTTCTTTTACATTATTTCTTACATTTTGAAAATTTGAATATCTCCCATACAATTTAGATTTTAGGCAGTAAATTGTTGATTGCTATAAAGAATTATTCGCAATGGCAATGGCGAATGTAAGGTCTCATAGCATGTATTTCATTCTCAATCCATCTTCAATTTGCCATTGTGGATGTCATCCATCTCTTTACGTCATGCGTAATCAAGGTCAAAAATATTAAATGCTGTCATGGAATATGAAAAACTAAATATTCATATTCATCGAAATAACAGTATTATTGTTTAGGAACTTTTCTCTAAATGACTTTTACCCATTACATTTATTGTAAAATCGCAGATGATGCAAAAAGACTGTGCAAGAACGTACTGCGCTTGCATCGAGCATCGTTCAGCAAGTTACGTGTGTGTGACCTGTTCTACGTAGACGCTGTGTTACAATTAAGTATGATGAGTCTGCTTACCAATTACATTATTGTGTTGCTTCAGTTCGCATTTTTGTGATGTAACTAATAAATTTATAAATACTGTGACTAGCATTTTTATTATTTATAAAGTTTTTCAGCACATGTGAATCAAAACTGTCGAAAAACTTTGTATTTCTAAAAAGTTTTCATAAATCTACTATAACACATTAGTGTCTACATGTCTAATCCAACTCTCCTCTCGCAGGTCTTCTGGAAGAAATTTCTTATGAAATAAGCAGTACCTTTGTGCTCTTCTATTTTTTATGTATTTTCCTTTTTTTTTGTATTTTGTGTGTACATAAATAAATAAATATTAACAATTTTATTATAAGAAACGGTTTTTTTTATATAAAATAAAGCCATTCCAATATCAAAAACTATATTAAATTGTTATAAGCTACCTGAAAGTTTTTGATCATCATTATTGCCAATTGCTTGTCACTTTATCTAGGTCCTCTAGAGAAGGCCTTGAGAGGGTTTTACAATGAACGTGTTTAACCTCTCGGTTATTTAGGTACCATATACACACAAAAAAAGTAGTCGTTTAAAAGTAGTAGTAGTTTTAAAGGATCTGATGATATTGGTCCTCCGTTATATGGAAAAAAGTTCAAGCTACTGGTAGTTTGGGCTCCAGAGAGAGGAATACGGCCTTATTAATCAGACTTTCGACCTAACGTCCTAGCGGTACCCTCTCGAGGGTACCGCTGGTATTCGTCGAGGCACTTGGCGATCAGGTAAGCCTTACAACCTCCTACGCCAAGGTTTTTTGTTATGTGGGATAGTAATTTAGACGAGCCCAGTAAGAAAACATGAAAGAAAGAAAATAAATAAAAGAAAGAAAAGAAAAAAAATACATTTGTGCTTATTTGGCATTAAAACTAAAATTTTAATAATGTTTTATTGACATTAATTTAAATATTGCTATTTATTATTAATAATTCGTGTTATGTCATTCTTTATAACTGGTTTCTAGTGTACAGGATGGTTAATTTAATTGTCTGACTTGATTTATTGAAAACCTTAAAACATTTGTACGCTTTCTGGCATAACATAGCGTACTCATTATTACCTCCATATACAGTAAGTCAGTTTAAACGAGGGACATACTGAAACCCGCAATGACTACATGATATCAATAAAAATATGAATAAAAAAAGACGTGTGGCACTCGGGAGACTGCCGCGGTAAAGCTATTGCATAGCATTTTTTATCAACTTATGCAATTATTTATTTATTTTATTAATGCAGTATTTTTTTCCTTTGTTTTTTTTCTTTGATATTAATTCAAGTCACACATACATTTTCAAACCGCTGATTACGGTAGTTTTCTAATACAACCAATGCCACCTAAAGGCGTTTTTGCTGAACTAAAGAGACAAGCGTGATATTTCAAAAAGTCATTAAAAGTTCTGGTATTTATCGATAGATGGAAAAGCTAAAAAGTATCACCGCTGTGCCGGTCGGAGTGGGGGGTGTTAGGTTTTTTTCGTTACGGAATTTCTGGATTCGGTCCCCACGCTCAAGGCCCGCGATAGAAGCTATGCAATAGCTTAAAAACTCTGATAAGTAACAGACAGAACCATACCAAATATTTCGGATAAGTCTCGCAACCTGCGCGCTTATCACAGAAAATGTGCATTGACATTTAGGTATAATCCATTTTCCCTTCATATTTCAAAACTGTCGTATTGGCGGAAAAGAAACGTCTAATAAAGTGAGATCTGAAGAAAGGGGTTTGAAAGAACTTTGGCCGACGCCCGTCGGGGCTGCGGGTTGTTCGAAAAAGATACAATAATGAATTAATGATTAATGACTTTTTTTTTTTGGCGGATGGAAAATCATCAAATAACCCCTCCCGCTCTTCGCAGAGTGAAAGGGAGGACTAAAAAACCACGCATGTTCCTTCTTAGCCCTTGTGCCGAGGCAGCGGTATCTCTTGCGAACAACCCGCAGCCCCAGGGCGTCGGCCCTTGCGGGCCCCTTCCATGTTGCTGACATTTCTTTGAGGCGCGCGTGGAACATGAACGCGCACGTCGTCAATACGGCCTGTCGTCGTCATAAGACGGACGGACGGCGACCTAGCCCATTACTCACCGTCCACAGGCCCGCGTCTATGCGCGTGGCCATGGGTAATGAATGACTTAACATAAATAAACAGAACGGGCTAACGATAAAAGTGCCTGTGAAGCGCCTTGCCTTGCCATACCTCTACAACGTTGCCACAACGTTGTTCTACTTATTTAATGCCATGGAAAGCACTTGCTTTATACGAGAAAATCAACAGATTTTCTCGCATATCGTCAATGTTAGAGGCAGAAATATTTCGTTTTGAGAGTAGGTATTGTAAATGAAACATTTAGGTCTGTCTTCAGTTTTAATTTCTGTCTCTTACTTCTCTATTCTTGCTTATTTGCTAATTTGTTCCAATAAATTTAAGTGTAATATTTTTATTGCTTGCCTATGTAGGTATTATAGTAATGAGTTTGTCGTTAGTTGTTCAATACGTTTACCATTGAATATTCTATCACTTGCTCGCTAGTAAGGTTCTGTCTATAGTCTCTTTAAAAATGAATAAACTTTATAGTATTAGACGAAATAATTATCCTGTAAATATTGTGTTAAATGAAATTGTGGACCAAGATGTGCAGTCAATAATTTTGCCTTTAAATCTGATGCAATATGTTTCCTTTTGCCCAAAATACCGCATCAAAAATAATTTCATAACACCTAATAGTTTCATCTCTAATTTTATTTCGATGATTGGAACTTTAGTATTCTTATTTTCAAACATTTACCAGGCCTATTCGCATATCTTTTACAACTACTACGCAGTCATTCCTTTTTTTTATTTTACTTTTTATTTCAACTGCACCATTTATTGTTCCGGATTCATTTTAAATTTTGTGGTTGGTATCATTTATACCAGAAAAGCTGTCAAGTTCATCCAAACTTTTCAAAAAGTGCACAGACTTATAAACTGTGATTCCAGTACCAGAATTTTAACGAATTGGAACTGGATTGTTGTCACCGCGTCGATCTGTGGTCATGTTGCTGTTATCACTCCTATTTGGATTTTGTTGGGAACACCATTCATTTATATCTATATTTACTTCTTGGAGATTTTCTATGATTTTAATATAGTTTATGCCATTCGCATATTAAAATTGCTGGAAAACAAATGTGTCGAGTGGAACTTTCAAACTTTAAATATTTATAAATTAGAAGATACGCACGAAACACATTTTTGCGATAAATTATTCAAGGCTTACGTTGGTATAATAGAATGTTATGCCATCTACAAAGTTTGTTTTCAGCAATGCGTAAGTGCTATTATTTTAGAAAATTTACAACACTTGATTTTTATTATTTTATCAGACATGACGAACAGTGTGAATCGCAGAATCACAGAGGTGGGAGAAAGTTGACTAAATTGAGCTGTATCTCTAACTAGATTTAATCCTTCGTGTGCCGGAACGTATATCCACGCGAGACACAATGGCTTTTTAATTGTCTCCATATAAACTGCATACAACAAGTTAATGGTCACTTTCTAGGCCAAGCAGAACAAAGAAGTTAGAAGAAACTATAAAATGCCTGAACGAATGCTTGGACCAATAAATTCTTAAAAAGGCCAATCCATCTCCTCCCTTATTAAGACTCGTGTGATTTTTCTTTCCTCTCTTTAGAATGATGACAAATTGTTCTCATTTTTATTATTTTTTTTTTTCAGATTCTCTATTATATCATCGAAATATTTAGTCACTGTCTGGTGCACGTTCAAGTGACCATTGAGATGGTGAAAAATCCAACAACAAATGATTACGTTATGGTGAGTATTTCACTACCTTTTTTTACCTACCTAAATATCTTTCTTAATGTTATTTTTGAATCAGTGTCTCAATCGTCATTATTTTGTTTCAGGACGAAACATTTCTGCAAGCACTGTCAGTATTATTTTGGTTGATAAAAGATTTGATATGGCTGACGATGCTATGCAGACAGTGCGAGAAATTCTACCTTTCTGTTGAAAGTGTACAAGATTGTTGCGCAATAATATTGAATTCGAACTGTTTAGGTAATTTATTAAATACTAGCTAATATGGGTTCACTCGCGTAGATCGTTTCCCTACCCTCATCATCTTCCTGCCTGTGGCTATTTTATCTGGGGTCAGAAATCCTATCAGAGGTCATGACATCATTTTCTCTTTCCCATTTTAAATCATTCTTCACATAAACCTTCTTTATTTGGCCTGCCTCACCCTGTCCATTCATCAACATTAATATCCATCACTTTTCTAATTACATGCATTTCATCGTTTTCTACTAGTTTCCAGTTTCCTTTATTATGTTAACCAATAACAATTATTATTATAAAATCGCAGATGATGCGAAAAGACTGTGCAAGAACGTACTGCGCTTGCATCGATCATCGTTCAGCAAGTTACGTGTGTGTGGCCTATTCTACGTAGACGCTGTGTTACAATTAAGTATGATGAGTCTTCTTACCAACTACATTGTTGTGTTGCTTCAGTTTGCATTTGTGTAATGTAGGTATTAAACTAATGTATACTGCGACTAGCATTTTCATTACATATTTCCTCATTTCTGCAGGTATGAAGGCATTGGTTCACATGTACTGTCAATGTTTTTTGATAGCGTTTGTACAATCAGCAAACGCTATCAAAAAACATTGTATTTCTTAAACGTTTTCATTAAACTATCATTAACACTGAAAATGGGATATTTTTTATTTTTTCATAAAATAAATTTATCATATGATAATGTCATTCCAATATCAGAAATTCAATTGACATGAGCTACCGGGAAGTTTTCAATTATATTTCTCTTAAGAAGGTCATAAGAGGGTCCAACAGTGAACTCCTTTAACCTCTCGTATATCTATCTACGTTCGAAAATAAGTTATCGTAGTCTGCTGGCGCAGACTACCATAATAATTATAGTGCGATGGACGCAGAATGCAAAAAAAAACTAAATCATAACACAAAAAAATACATGAATAGTGCAAAAATAACACTGTCAACAACAGTGGGTAGCTTTAGGAACAAGTACAGTAAATACTAAGACGACAGAAAAGAAATCGTTTAATTCATTTTATAAACAAACATAAAATTATAAATGAAGAACAAAATGGCTTTCAAAAAGTTAAGTCAACCACTTTAGCAGCATTCTCTCTAGTAAGGTTTCATAACAGACAATATAGATAAGAAACGTTCTGTTTAAGTTATTTTCCTTGATATGAGCAAGGCTTTTGATCACCTCAATCACGATGCACTTTTTGATAAGTGCGAGCGCTATGGAGTTAGAGGTCCTGCACTAGAATGGCTGAAAAATTAATCTTCGGAATAGACAACAGTGTGTTGAAATATCCCGTATTACCGATAAACTTGTTGCAATGTTATACAGATCCTTATTCCGTCACAATGGGTCAGGAGTGCCGCAAGGAAGTATACTTAGGCCTCTTCTCTTTCTGTTATACATCAATAACTTACCAAATATAACAAAACATAAATACGTGGTATTTGCCGATAATGTTTTAGTAATAATACCCGAGATTGACAAAACACTACATCAACAGGAAGTAGAGCAAACCATTACCGGTATAATAAACTGGCTAAATGAAAAAAACCTTAAAGTAAATCTGTCCAAAACAAAATTCATTCAATTTGCAAACTAGCAAAACCCACCAAAAATCATTTAGTACACAAAAATGAAATAGTAAAATTAAATTGAGAAAATAGCATACATTTTTAGGTTTAACGTTAGATCAAAATATTTTAATTGACAATATGTAACTGTTTTTATAGTGAAGAGTACTGTTGCTAAATTGGTTTTTTAACTCAGTCGGGTCTCTTTTTGTAAATCAATTCTTATCGGCTACTGTGGAGAAGAAGTGTTAATATTTTTTTAACAAATAGGTATTCCTATTTCTAAAATATAAATACATGCTAAAAGTAGAATCTTTAGCTTTTTAAAAACTGGTCCGCAGCTCTCATATGAAGGTATCCCAACAATTGCTCTCAAACATTTTTTTTGCGCTATGGAAGCTATTTGGACATATTGTGTCGAGTTACCCCATAAGAGTAAGCCGTATCTCAGTACAGACGCTACATAGCCGTGATAGGCGTTGAGTGCGGCCTCTTCTTTTTCAGTTTTGCGTAGCTCTTTTAGCGCGTATACAAAGCTGTTAATCATTTTACATAGGTTGTCAATATGGACTCCCCAATTACGACGAGGACGTGAGACGTCATGGCATCAATTACTCCTTCCTCTATCATATCACTTCTCTCACAATCCTTCCATCTTTTCTTTGACCTTCCTCTTCCTCTCCATCTATCAACATCAAAATTCGCCACTTTTTTTAGTCACATTTGCCTCCTCGTTTCCCTACCATTTTCTAATATTTCTTGGGTGGAAGGCGAAATGTTTTATTTTTCCAGTCTCTCGTTGATCGTTACATAATTCACTTCCTTTTTTTCATTTTATTTCTTAATATTTAAAAATCGAAATACCTACCTACCTGGCTCAGCAGAAATATAACATCAGCTTAACTGATGTTAATCACGCAAACACCGCCCACGTGACTACCTATATTAGTGCTACTGAGCCTACCTACCAATTTGTTTATGTAGGTATAGGTTAAAAAGACGGGAGGAGCTCAGACCCTCTGCCTCACCCCGTACATATTATCAGAAAATGAGCCTGCCTACTTAACTGTATTCTTCTGACTACTGTGTACTCATAAAATATGTTTTTTCTACTCCTCCGCTATTCTTTTCTGATTAATTTCGTTGCGGGATCCAAGACAGTTAAATCGTTTCTCTGGGACTTCATCAGGCTTCATTGTCTCGGCGCATTTCTTGTGGTCACCATTGTTGATTCTGGCTTACAGAAGTTACAGTGGTTTGGGAATAGAATGGCGGGCTTGTCCCAATAAAAAAAATTACTACTGTAGATGGGTACAGTAGTAATTTAAAATAACAATGATAGTTTTTTATCACAGTGATATCACATCAACCGGGACAGTAGTAGGTATTAAAGTAATGAGTTTGTCGTTAGTTGCTACGTTTATCATCGATTATTGTATGACTCGTTCACTAAGAAGGTTCTGTGTATAGTTTCTTTAAATATGAACAAACACTATAGTGTTTGTTCATATGTATATATCAGACGAAATTGTCCAGTAAATATTGTGTTAAATGAAATTGTAGTCGAAGACGTGCAGTCAATACTTCTGCCTTTAAATCTGATGCAATATGTGTCCTTTTGTCCAAAATATCACATTAAAAATAATTTAATAACACCTAACGGTTTCATCTCTAATTTAGTTTCGATTATTGGTACTTTAGTATTCCTATTTTCATACATTTACCATGCCTACTCAGAGGTATTGTACGACAATGAAGTCATTACTTTTTTTTATTTCTGTTATTATTTTGACTGCACCTTTTATAGTTACGGAGTCATTATGAATTTCGTGGTTGGGATCATTTATACCAAAAAAGCTGTCAAATTTGTCCGAATATATCAGAAAGTGCACATTTTTTTAAACTGTGATTCCAGTTCTAGAAATTTAACTTATTGGAACTGGATTATTGTCATCGCGTCTATCTGCGGTCACGTCGCTGTTTTCACTCCTATTTGCGTTTTTCTAAGAATTCCTATCCTTAATATTTATTTTTACTGCTTAGAGATTTTCTATGATTTTAACATAGTATATGCCATTCGCGTATTAAAATTGCTGGAAAACCAAATTTCTCAGTGGAATTTTCAAGCTTTAAATATTCATAAAATAGAAGACACGCACGAAACGGATTTTTGCGATAAAATGTTCAAGGCTTACGTTGGCATATTAGAATGTTATGATATCTACAAAGTTTGTTTTCAGCAATGCGTAAGTGCCTTTCTTTTAGTAAATTTACAACTCTTTTTTTTTCACAGGTGGGTGAAAGTTGACTTTATTGAGCTGTATCTCTAACTAGATCCAATAGTCACAGTCCAGGCCAAACACAGAAGTTGGAAGAAACTATAAAATGCCTGGACGAGCAATTGAACCATTAGAATTCTGACAAAGGCCGACCTTCCTCCTCCCCATAAAAACTTCTGTGTTCTTCTTTCCTTTCTTAAGAATAACGCCAAATTGCTCGAATTGTTTCAGATACTCTATTATATCATTGAAATATTTAGTCATTGTCTGGTGTACGTTCAAGTGACCATTGAGATGGTTAAAAATCCAACAGTTAATGATAATGTTGCGGTGAGTATTTTAGTACCTTTTTTACT
Source organism: Diarsia brunnea (assembly GCA_949774965.1). Lineage (NCBI taxonomy): Eukaryota > Metazoa > Arthropoda > Insecta > Lepidoptera > Noctuidae > Diarsia > Diarsia brunnea. The sequence continues at coordinate 18,490,160 of OX459007.1, forward strand.
ATTGATATCCATGGCATCAATAAATCTGCTAGCTTATTAAATATGACCGTGCAATGTCTAATTATTTCAGATTTATTCGTGAATCATACCAGTGAACAGGGTATAAATATTTTTCTAAATAAAAATCTTTTGAAAAAGTGTCTCAATCATTGTTTATTTGGTTTTAGGATGCAATATTTCTGCAAGAACTATCAGTATTATTTTGGTTGATGAAAGACATGACGTGGCTAACGATGCTATGCAACCAATGCGAGAAATTCTACCGTTCTGTTGAAAACGTACAAGATTGTTGCGCAATAATATTGAATTCGAGCTGTTTAGGTAATTTATTTTATAAATGTTAGCTATTGATCGCGGGTTCGTATGTGTGAATCGTTCGCCTACCCTCATTACCTTACTGCCCGTGTCCCATTCTATTTGGGGTCGGAACAACACCCACCACCGTCATAGTATCATTATCTCCTTCCTCTTTCATTTCATTTTTCACGCAATCTATACAGCTTTCTTTGGCCTTCCTCTCCCTTTCTAAAATATCCATATTCATCACTTTTTTAGTCACATGCGTTTCATCGTTTTCCTACCATTTTTCAATATTTCACGGGTGTACGTCAATATGTTTTCTTTTTCCTGTCTCCACAGTCGATCGTTATGTGTTACATCATTCACTTCCTTTTTTAAATTATTTCTTACATTTTGAAAATTAAAATACCTCCCATTTATTCACATTTAGATTTGCGGCATTTAATTGTTGATTGGTATAAAGTATTATGCGTATGGCCAAATTATGTTAGGTCTCATACCATGTGTTTCTTTCCCAATTCATAATTCATTGTGGATGTCATTAATCGCATTACATCAGGCGAAATCAAGGTCAAAAACAAGCTGTCATGAAATATGAAAGACTAAAATATTTATAATATTCATCAAAAGAACAGTATTATTGTTTAGGACATTTCCTTTAAATGACGCTCACTCATTATATTTTTATTGTAAAATCGCAGATAATGTGAAAAGACTGTGCAAGAACGTACTGCGCTTACATCGAGCATCGTTCAGCAAGTTACGTGTGTGTGGCCTGTTCCACGTAGACGCTGTGTTACAATTAATTATGATGAGTCTTCTTACGAACTACATTGTTATGTTGCATTTTTGTGATGTAGGTATTAAATGAATACATACTACGACTGGTTCACCCTTGTTTGGTATAATAACTTTTTATGTAATGTTACTAATTCGAATAAGAAAATAATCAATTTGTATAATATCGATTAACATAATTTTCATTTCATCGAATATTTATTTGCGATAACAACATTTGTGCTATTTATCAAAAGGTATAATGTTCATTTGATGTAACGTTCAGGTGGTATAACATGTATTTTATCAAATATTCAATTGGTGTAATGTAATGCAGAAAAGAAAACATTGTAAATATATGCAATTTTTTTAATTTGAAAAAGAAAACACTTAGTCTAATCTTAATTTAAATGCGATCGCTTTAAGTAAATCTAATTGTGTGTAAGTTTCAAAATTACGTAATATGGTCTCAATGTTGACTTTTCCTTAGTACAAATCTTTTTCTGTTTTGCACTAGGTTCTCCATTTAAAATACACTGTATTTTTCCTTTAACTATATTCATTTCGGCAAGCAGTATCGTTCGTTAAAGCGTCGTGTGACTTTAAGGGTTAAAAATACATGGCTTTGTCTACATTGTTTATAGATATTATCTATAAACAATGTAGTTTAATAATACTATATGTTGCCTCAAGAATGTTTATCTGCCAAGATCATTAGTTGATCGAATTAATAGCCATGATAATATCGACGACCCTGCCATCTCTCGAGACCGAGACAGAATTGTTTCAAAGGTCGATATAGATTCACAGGAGGGGCAGTGCCATATATTGGTTTTTGTGTTAACTACTATTAAATGGTTTGTAATTAAATGGTCGGTTTCGTATAGTAATTAATTAAACAAAGTCTTTAACTAGAGCTATAGTTAAAATTAAGATAAGCTAATATTTTATGAATATTGGGATTAAAATGATTGCTCACTTGAAATTAGGCTGTATAAGCGACGTCATTACACAATGCGGCGAATACAACTTTAATGGTCAAGTACTCAATTTATAATCTGAAACTACAACTAAATCTGTTAATATAAGTACTTATAAACTAAAAAGTCATAAGATCATTTTGTAGAGCAATTTATTAGTAGAAAACCCGTTCTCTGTATTAAATCCTTTAATTAGCCGGAAATGGTTGAGTAACATTTTGTTGTGAAAAGTAATGAACCCATTAATTAGACATTAACTAAATAACGGCTTTACATTAATATCGGTATTGTTTTATTGTTAAATAATTAATAGAATCAATGTTGAAGTATTTTAGTATTGTTTGTTAGTTTTAACTAATTAAGTAATAAATTACTATACTAAGTCTGTAGTGCTTCCGCTGCACTACACACGCGTCGGAGAAAGAACATGTGAGCGTGTAAAACTCGCGATTAGCGAATAATTGCAATATTAAGTAAGTGAAAGTGGTTTTTGATGTGATTGATATTAATTAGTGCAAATGAGAATTGTAACATGATAAAAGAAACTCCTTACGCACTTTCTTTGCCTGGCTGCGGGTTGTTCGCAAGAGATACCGCGGCCTCGACATGAAGGGCTAAGAAGGAACATGGGTAGTTTTTAGTCAGTAGAAGTCTGACACTCCCTGTCGCTCTACCCAAGACCGGGATGATTATTACGAATGATATTATTTGATGATTTTCCACTCGCCAAAAAAAAAATGTAGTTTCTTTGCCTATTCTTCTCCTTAAAAGACCAACCCTGTATGTGACTGGGCGGCTCAAACCAGAAAGTTTATAAGTGCCTGTAAATGGACTATTGTAAATAAACGTTTGGTGTTTGAGTCAAGTATTGTGTGTGATTTCAACTACCCATTTACCCATCTGACACGAAGGGGAATCTAAGGCGAAGAGAATATGGCGGAGACCATTGATATAGGAACAGCAATCCCCCTAATGATTTTCCTGCTTTAACATAATTATAATTAATTGAATGCGATTGAATTGAAGGCGGAAAACAAAATGGCTTTCAAAATAACTGTGCGGAAGCACTTTTTAAAATCGGACTGAATCACTCTTAATGCGTGGTAGTCATGGTAATTATTGTTCGGTTTCTCGTTTTTTGAATTATTTGGATGTATTATAATAATATATTAGTTTATTTAATTCCATCTTAATATATATGTATTAGTATGTACCATTTATGTAGGTATATTAATTTATGTTAACAAAATAGTATTCTCCTAATTTATTTATATTTGTACTCTACCACAGTGCTGTCCTATTTGACCCTAAGGTTGACTGGTAGAGAATGCCTTGTGGCATTAAGTCCGCCTATGTACCACGTTTGTGCATGAAGTTTAAATAAAAAAAACTTGAGAGGTGTCAAGGAACACCCGGATGGAACGAAGTTATTGTTATTATTTTTTATTATGTAAAAAAAAAATAATAATAAAAAAAAAAAAAATGTAGAAATGAAAATATCTGGCTTGCTTTCTATAAGAGAGAGAGAGACAGACAGAGAAACATGCGACGCCGCACAGCTTACAATAGCTTACTATAGCAAAAAGTGTCGTGACAACTTTTCGTAAGAATTTTTTCCGTCTAGCCCCCTTTCACAACGCGCGATAAGGAACTTCGTTCCAATAAATAAATAATTATAATATTCTAACACCAGCATTTTTTTGGCTTGCCCGTCACCGTCACCGACGACGACTGTCTTCAGGCACCCACTGTGTGACAATTCTGGCCAATTTGTCCTGACTCATTCTGGAAATGTGACCCGCGGAGTCCCATTTTAACCAGGCAAACATGTAGCAACATCAGCGATGCCAGTCTTGGAGCATATTGTGGTGCTACGAATTTGATCGGTGATTTTGATCTTTGAAATGCTAAGCTCCATCGTTCATTGACAAACCTTTAGTTTGGACTGCTGCGCCTCCGTCAGAGACCATGTCTGGGCGCCATCCGTTTGAATACGCATGTCGACGAGTTTACGCTTAAGTGAGACAGGAAGGTCACCTGTCATAAGGGATTTCATGGACCGGTAGCTTCTCCAGACATTTTCTACGCGATTAACGATCTCTTTGGCTTGTCTGATATACGTAAATATACAAGAGGTTAAGAACGTTCACTGTTAAACCCTCTCCTTAGTAACAGCCTAGATAAAACATAGAATTGGCTTTATTGATAATTTAAAACTTTCCGCTGACTTCCGACAATTTAATTTTATTTTGATATTGGAATGACATTATCAATCGATAGGTTTATTTTTTAAAAACGTTATAGAAATACAATTTTTTTCAGTAGCGATAGTCTAGGCATGAACTCATTGGTTCGTTTGTGCTGAAAGAATGAAAATGCTAGTCGCAGTATACATTAATTTAATACCTACTTCACAAAAATGCGAACTGAAGCAATACAACAATGTAGCTGGTAAGAAGACTCATCATACTTAATTGTAACACAGCGTCTATGTAGAACAGGCCACACACACGTAACTTGCTGAACGATGCTCGATGCAAGCGCAGTACGTTCTTGCACAGTCTTTTAGCGTCATCTGCGATTTTAGAATAATTATTGTTATAGGTTAACATCATATAAAGGAAGATTCCTAAATTATGACGCTGTTATTTTGATAAACATTTTAGATTGCATGTCAGCTGGTTTTTGACCTAGATTTCGAAATCTAGGCGATGGATTTAAAGCGAAATTGAAGATGGGTTGGAAAGGAAACACATATTAGAAGACCTTACATACTTTAGTCATCAGCATTATACTTTATACGAATCAACAATTTACTACCATAAATCTTAATTGTATGGGAAGTATTTTGTTTTTTGAAATGTAAGAAATAGTATGAAAAAAGGAAGTGAATGATGTAACGATCAACCGCGGAGACTGAAAAAAGAAAACATGTTGCCCTGCACCCAATAAATATTGGAAAATGGTAGGGAAACCAGGAGGCGCATGTAACTAAAAAGTGGTGAATATTAATGATGATGGACGGAGAGGAAGAGAAAGGCCAGAGAAAAGATGGAAGGACTGTGAGAGGAGACATATGAAAGAAAAATGACTCGGAATGAGTAAATGCAGCCATAATGTCTGATATGGGAGAATGAAAGAAGTAAACGTGTTGCGCTGACTCCAAATAAAATGGGACACGGACAGAAAGAAAGAAAGGTCATCAGGATAAGGAAACGATCCACGCGATCGAACCCGCGGACATTAGCTAGTATATAAACATCTATATATAGGGTGTAAAAGTACCCTTGACGCAAACGAAGGTCACTTGTTCTCCCACCACTGCGATCATTTTTTTGTTCTAGGCCATACCTGGGAACCCCCTAGATAAGGAGATATTGGGGGTCAAACTTCCAAATTTTTCACAGCTGTTTTTGTAAATACTAGTGTTTCAGGTTATAACTTTACTGAAATTACCTCCATGACGCGTTTACTATTCAAAGCATCTACTAGCACAATGTTTTAAGAGTGCTACATTGAGTTATATCGTAAAATGTGATTTTTGACCCAAAAAAAAAAGTCGTTTCCCAGCAAAAAATTTTGCGTAGAGGTATTTAGTTTGATGTATGTACAGAATGCTTGGTTGGCGGTTGTGTGATGGGTTGATTTACACCCTGTATACAGAGTGGTGCCGACAATACGACAACAAATGAAACCACTGGTAGTTCTAGTTCATAGGAACATTATTAAACTATTAAATAAATCTTAACACCAAAATAAAATATTTGAAACAAAATCAAAAAAACTAAGTAGCATAAAACTGTACACAAAATACATTACAGTTTATAAACAAATATTGGTTTACTAACCTTAGGAATAATTTGCACCGATTAACGTGTGGAAATAAAATGTAATAAACGAATTTGGCAAACACATTTAGGTAGGTTATTGTAGTATCGTCGGCACCACGACCGGTGTTGGAATTTATTTGATAGTTTAAAAATATTCCTATGAACTAGAACTACCACTGGTTTCATTTATTGTCGTATTGTCGGCACCACCCTGTTTATATAAAAATGGATCAGCACCAAATTGAATAATTCTTTATTTTTGTGTTTATTATTATTAGGGCAAGGTTTGTATAAAATAAATTTAAATAAAAGGTTTTATTTATTAAAATCAGACTTAATAAAACCTCCTAATAAAGAAGAGTGAGTGAATGAGTCAGTGATGTTCAGTTGACTAACGCATGACAACTTCAAACAGACCATTCGTCCTAATATTATATCAATATACAATTATTGTTTACTTCCCAACAGAAAAACGGTTTTTCAAATGGTGTTTGCGTATAATATAAAAATGAATTGTACTTTAGTCGCGCTAAAACTCGAGAACGCCTCGACCGATTTGGCTTATTTTGGTTTTGAAATATTTGTGGACGTCCAGGGAAGATTTAAACGGTGAGAAAGTAGTAGTATGTAGGTAGGTAGGTATGTAGGTGAAAGGTAGTAGGTAGGCAGGTTGATTGTAGCTAGGTAGTAGGTACGTAGGTAGTAGGTAGGTTGGTGGTAGGTAGGTAGTAGGTAGGTTGGTGGTAGGTAGGTAGTAGGTACGTAGGTAGTAGGTAGGTAGGTAGTAGGTAAGTTGGTGGTAGGTGGGTAGGTAGTAGGTAGCTAGGTTGGTTGATGGTGGGTAGGTTCGTTGGTGGTAGGTAGATAGTTGGTACGTAGGTAGGTAGGTAGTAGGTAGCTAGGTTGGTTGATGGTGGGTAGGTTCGTTGGTGGTAGGTAGATAGTTGGTACGTAGGTAGGTAGGCAGGTAGGTAGCAGATACGTAGGTAGGTAGGTTGGTGGTAGGTAGGAAAAAGCGCATAGCAACGCATATACACACGCATGTACAGCTATAAGTAGTATATAGTATAGAAGGTAGTTTAGACAAAAAATTACCTATACAGTTTGAATTCAATATTATTGCGCAACAATCTTGTACGCTTTCAACAGACAGGTAGAATTTCTCGCACTGTCTGCATATTGTCGTAAGCCACATCAAATCTTTTATCAACCAAAATAATACTGTCAGTCCTTGTATACATATTATATACTGAAATAAAATAAACATGATGATTGAGACACTGATTCTAAACGAACGTTAGGTTAGGAAATTAATGGATATTACACGGTAAGATTTGATAAGCTAGCAGATCTATTGATGCCATGGATATCGACAGAAAAAAGGTAGTGAAATACTCACCAATCTCACCATAAAGTTATCATTCGTTGTTAAATTTTTCACCGCCTCAATTGTCACTTGAACGTACAACAGACAGTGACAAAATATTTCTATGATATAATAGAGTATCTGAAATAATTAGAACAATTTGGCATCATTCTCAAGAAAAGAAAGAAAAACGCAGTAGTCACCAACCTGTGATTCTGCGATGCACGCTGTTTGTCTTAAAAAAAATCAACGGTTGTAAATTTACTTAAAAGAAAGGGACTTACGAATTGCTGAAAACAAACTTTGTAGATGTCATAACATTCCATTATGCCAACGTAAGCCTTGAACATTTTTTCGCAAAAACATGTTTCGTGCGAGTCTTCAAATTTATGAGTGTTTAAAGCTTGAAAATTCCATTCGTCAAGTTTGTTTTCCAGCAATTTTAATACGCGAATGGCATAAACTATATTAAAATCAAAGAAAATTTGTAAGCAGTAAATGTAGACATAAACGAATGGTATTCCCATCCAAATCCAAATAGGAGTGATAATAGAGACATGACCACAGATAGACGCGGTGACAAAAATCCAGTTCCAATAGGTTAATTTTTTTAAACTGGAATCATAGTTTAAAAATCTGTGCACTTTTTGAAAAGTTTGGACAAACTTGATAGCTTTTTTGGTATAAATGATACCAATCACAAAATTTATAATGAATCCGAAACAATAAAAAGTGCAGTCGAAATAAAAACAAAAATAAAAAAAAGTAATAATTTCATTGTTGTGAAAGATCAGCGAATAGGCCTGGTAAATGTATGAACATAAGAATACTAAAGTTCCAATCATCGAAACAAAATTAGATATAAAACCGTTTGGAGTAATTAAATTATTTTTGATGTGATATTTTGGACAAAAGGAAATATATTGCATTAGATTTAAAGGCAAAAATATTGACTGCACATCTTTGTCTACAATTTCATTTAACACAATATTTACGGGATAATTTCGTCTGATACTATAGAGTTTGTTCATTTTGAAGAGACTATACACAAAACCTTGTTAGTGAACGAGGACACAATAATCAATGATAAACGTATTGAATAACTAACAATAAATTAATTACTATCATACCTACATAAAGCAATATTCAATACTCCAATTAAATTAAATTGACCGACTTAGCAATTAACCAGGTTAGACTGAAGAAAATGTTACCTTCTACAATACCTACTCTCAAAACGAATATAAATACTCTTGCATCAGACATGGTGGATATGCACGAAGATGTGTTAGCAGTTTACGTGCTTTCCATGGCTTAAGGTGGAACCTACATGGTAGCGCGCGAAATTCAAATTCTCCTACGTTTTTTCGCAATTTGCCGGTCCGTTTCAGGTCGTATCACTACACTACATTATCATAAAACAAAGTCCTTCGCCGCGTCTGTTTGTCTGTCTGTCCGCGATTAACTCAAAAACTACTGCATCGATTTTCATGGTTGTTTTTACTAATGGCTAGAGTGGTTTTCGAGAAAAGTTTTAGATAATTTGTCAAGTTCCAACATCCACGCAGGCGATGTCGCGGGCATCAACTAGTGTAAAATTAAATAGGATTCGCGACCGAAACAAATGTAACTTTACTGAGCAATAATGAGAACCAATACAACCTTTTTTTTTTTTTTTTTTTGTGGGGTGGGAAATCATCAAATAACCCCTCCCGCTCTTGGGCAGAGCGAAAGGGAGTGTCAGACTTCTACTGACTAAAAACCACCCATGTTCCTTCTTAGCCCTTCATGTCGAGGCCGCGGTATCCCTTGCGAACAACCCGCAGCCTCGACAGGCAACCAATACAACCCTCTTAATTCATATAACTTCCTTGAATGCCTTTTTATCAAAGAGTCACTCAATGGAATTAAATCAACTCAAGAGGATTGTATTCATGATTTTAATGATCATATCCCTATGACTACACACGCACTACATGCGTGAATCATATTTTAATCAACATTAAACCTGACACTAACCTGCAAATTGAAAAAATCGTGAGAAAATGAGGTATGGCAAGGCAAGTTTATTTATTTTGTATAACTTTTATGGTGATTTTGTTTTTAATGAAATACCTAAACAAAGTTTTCTTTCTTTCGATCTTACTGAACTTAACGGCATAGCCATAATATATTACGTATATTATATAGGGTGTAAAAGGTGTAGGGTGTGTTCTCCCCACCAATGCGATATTTTTTTGTTCTAGACCATACCTGGGAACCTCCTAGTTACGGAGATATTAGGAGTCAAAGTTCCAAATTTTTCACAGCTGTTTTTGTAAATACTAGTTTTTCAGGTTATAACTTTACTTAAATTACCTCTATGACCCGTTTACTATTCAAAGCATCCACTAGCACAATGTTTTAACAGTTCTACATTGAGTTTTACCGTAAAATGTGATTTTAGACATCTTGCATCGTGCACATCTTGCTACATCGTTCTCACATAATATACCATCTCAACATGAATGATATAATGTACCAAGATTTTGTAACAATATTCTGATTTAAAAGAGTGTCCATGGAGTTTCTTGCCCGTTCTTCTCCATAGAGATCTACGCTAGGGAATGGGCAACTACAGTACTTTCACAAGTTATTATGCCTTGTGACTGTGACTGTAGCTTAGGAGTGCAATGCGTCGTCCCGGGGGTTGCTGCGTCGGGTTGCGCGTCGCCAGATGTCTACGGCGGCGATTGCTGTGGGTGCGGGGGCGCGCGGCGGCTCGTGACTTGGCGGTGGGTGCGCGGGGCTCCGGGTCGCGGGGTGGCGGTTGCGCGTTGCGGCGTGCATTCGTTGTTCCGTGATTTGGAGTCTCGTGCATTCGTTGTTGCGGTGTGCGTCGCTGCGTGCTTTCGTGCTCGCAGTGTTCGTTGTTGCGGGCGTTCGGCAGCGTGTGGTTCGGCGTGGTGGCTTTCGGGATGACGTATTGCACTCGTAGTTTAGGTTTTCGTCTCGTGGGATAGTTATATAGGGTGTAAAAGTACCCTTAACGCAAACTAAGGGCACTTGTTCTCCCCATCACTGCGATAATTTTTTTGTTCTAGACTCTAGACCATACCTGGGAACCCCTTAGTTACGGAGATATTGGGGGTCAAAGTTCGAAATTTTTCACAGCTGTTTTTGTAAATACTAGTTTTTCATTTTATAACTTTACTTAAATTAGCTCCATGACTCGTTTACTATTCAAAGCATCCACTAGCACGATGTTTTAAGAGTGCTACATTGAGTTTTAGCGTAAAAAGTGATTTTTGACTCCAAAAAAAAAATCGTTTCCTAGCAAAAATTTTTGCGTAGGGGTACTTAGTTTGATGTACAGAATGCTTGGTTGACGGATGTGTGATGGGTTGATTTACACCCAGTATAATTATAGACAAGTTCTATAGAGAAAAAAGAAGGAAAAGAAAGAAAATTGTGTTTATTTGTCATTAAAAGATGGACAAACGATAGAAGCGCCTGTGCAGCTCCTTGCCTTGCCATGTCTCCTTGCAGTCTTCGGCATTAGGTGCTACAGCTTTGTCCTAGTTATCTTACGCTATGGAAAGCAAGTCCACTGCTAACATATCTATTTCCGTGCATATCTACCATATCTGCTGCAAGAATATTTCGTTTTGAGAGTAGGTATTGTAAAAGGAACATTTAAGTAACATTAATTACTTCAGTCTTACCTGCTTATTTGCTAATTCGTTCAAATTATTTAAAGTGGTACATTTAAAGTGGGATAATTACTTTCTTTGGTAGGTATTAAGTAATGACTTGGTCGTTAGTTATTTAACACGTTTATCATCGATTATTGTGGGTATTACTTGTTCACTAAGGAGGTTCTGTCTTCTATATACAACACAACTCTTAAAAATGAACAAACTTTATAATATCAGACGAAATAATCCTGTAAATATTGTATTAAATGAAATTGTAGACAAAGATGTGCAGTCAATACTTCTGCCTTTAAATCTGATGCAATATGCTACATTTTGTCCAAAATACCGCATCAAATATAATTTCATAACACCTAATAGTTTAATGTCTAATTTTATTTCGATGATTGGAACTTTAGTATTCTTGTTTTCAAATATTTACCGCAGCTATTTGCAGATTCTTAGCATGAAATATTCTAAACATATTAATTTTATTTATGTTAGTTTTTATTTCGACTGCGTCTTTTATTGTTCCGGTACCATTCTGAATTACGTGGTTGGGATCATTTATACCAGAAAATCTGTCAAGTTTGTCCAAACTTATCAGAAAGTACATAGATTTTTAAACTGTGATTCCATTTCCAGAAATTTAGCCTATTGGAACTGGATTACTGTTATCGCTTCTATCTGTGGTCATATCGGTATTATCACTCCGATTTGCATTTTGTTAGGAACTCCTTTCTTTAATATCTTAGTTTTCTGCATAGGGGTTTTTTATGATTTTAATATAGTTTATGCCATCCACGTATTAAAATTGTTGGAAAACAATATTTTGCAATGGAATTTTCATGCTTTAGACATTCATTTAATAGAAGACACGCATAAAACACAATTCTGCAAAGAAATGTTCAAGGCTTACGTTGGCATAATAGAATGTTATGACATCTACAAAGTTTGTTTTCAGCAATTTGTAAGTCCCTTTCTTTTAGTAAAACCCCCTTTTTTAATTTTATTTATCAGTCTTGACGAACAGTGTGCGTCACAGAATCACCGATCCAGGTAGACTGGTCAGGTTGACTGTATTGAGCAATATCCTGAATTTTCCTGGGTTTTCTATCTTTTAAAGGATTGATACCACTGACTTATATATTACTGCGTAAGGACTGGGCGGACCGCATGTTACAATGACGCCTCGAACGTGGTCCTAAAACGGTATTTCCTAAGCCGAAATGTAACTAACTAGTCCACGATCGGCTCTCTTCGGGTGCGGTCGTTAATTTTATTAAAAGCTTTATTTATGTTCTTTATACCTCGAAAATACCACGCCGCTTATACAAGGTTATGTTAACGAGCAGACTACACCGATTCTCTGTATGGCGAACGCGTCGAGCAAATGTTCGGACGACCGTATCTTCAGTTTTTATATCAATGATCGAACGGTATTTTTTCAGATTCTCTATTATATCGTAGAAATTTTTAGTCACTGTCTGGTTTACGTTCAAGTGGTCCTAGAGATGGTGAAACAACCAGCAACAGTTGCTGGCATCACGGTGAGTATTTCAGTATCTTGTTTTACGATCGATATCCATAGCATCAAACAGATCGGTTAGCTTACAAAATCTGGCCGTTTTTTATCCATTTATTTCAGATTTGTTCATTTAGACGAACCAGTAAATAGTGCATCGTTTTGAATCAGTATATTTATTAATTGTTTCAGAATGCAATATTCCTTGGGGCACTGTCAGTAGTATTTTGGTTGATAAAAGATTTGATATGGTTAACGATGCTATGCAGACAGTGCGAAAAATTTTACCTTTCCGTTGAAAGTGTACAAGATTGTTGCGCAATAATATTGAAATCAAACTGTTCAGGTAATGTATTACGTATTAGCTAGTGAATAAGGATTATATTACGATACTATCATTGTTTCTTTGCGATTTTCTAATATTTCTTCAAATTACGTTAACCCGTAACAATTATTGTTAATTCGCAGATGATGCGAAAATCCTGTGCAAGAACGTACTGCGCTTGCATCGTGCATCTTTTAGCAAGTTACGTGTGTGTGAGTTGTTCTACTTTAAAGCTGCATTACAATTAAGTATGATGAGTCTTCTTACCAATTACATTGTTGTGTTGCTACAGTTTGCATTTCTATGACGACGGTATTAAATTAATGTTTACGCGTGTAGTATTTTAATTATTTACTCAATCCTTTAGTGAATCGAGGCCTCAAGTCTGCTATTACAATAGTATCAGAATGGTCTGTCATTGATTACTTAGGGTGGGTTGCACCATATTACTATAACGATAACCAAACCGTAACAAGCCATCAAATTATACTTTTTTAATGCTTTTATGGCTTGTTACGGTTTGGTTATCGTTATAGTAATATGGTGCAACCCACCCTTAATTGTTGATTTTGACAAGTTTGGTAATCTACTAATATAATTGCGTCATTATGACTTTCCAATGGTCAACCACTGACACTCCATTGAAAGAAGTGGATTAAAATGTTAATCTCGTACGTAATGACAAATGAATGACTGACCTAGACGGTAATCTGCTAAAATTTTGACAGTTCCTTTGACCAGTGATCTACCATTACAAGTCATTGTGCAGTCATTGCTTTTAATTGTTACGAGTATCGTGTTTGACGTGTTTTTTGTGAAATTATATTGAAGAGAAGACAATGTATTCACTACGAGCAAATATTCTCGAGCTAATGTTGAATAATTTAGGGGAGAAGTGGGAGAGAAGGGTATGAAAGTTAATTGGGAGAGGTATATTGAATTTTTTTGGTACAGGTCAACGGATTTATTATTTAGGGAGCAGGAGAAGAAAATATGATCTAAAGTACCCTCCGCAAGACCACACTCGCACAGGGAACTATCCCGGGCATGGATTTTGTGCAGGAACACAGGGCTACAACAATGTGCGAGTCTTAGTCTACAGAGAGACGAAACAGTCTCTTCGACAATTTAGGACATTTAAAAAACCAAGGTCGACGCTGGATTTCAGGCTGTATAGCAGCATAGTAATGGCCCTTGGTCCTAGAAGTCATCTTTCATGTTTCCGTCCATGAATTAAATAGCTTGGGTTTAGCCACAGAGTACATTTTTATATAGGGTATAGAGTCGTCACTCATGTCATTTTGCAGAATTTATGGCGTGTGGCGCCATCTGGTGCTTTGTGCAAGGTACTTTCGCACTAAGCACTTTTAGTACTTGTACGATTTTTAAAAAAATGGCATTGTGATTGTAAATTAAATAAAACGAAATAGATAATACAAAAATATGTTTTATTTTTTACTTTTCTGCCATTGTCACTTTCGACTTTTGAAGATTTTTATTTTCTTATTCAATGCAACCACCTCACGATTATACAAAGTAGTCCTCTGCAATTTACCTGTAACAAATATTTTTAATTTATCATCCAGTCATTTTATTATATTATAGCCCTGACTCCTGCAGAGTCGACAATCATCAGCGAGTGAAGTTTGCATTAGCTGAATTTTGGGCAAATCCTATTTACATCGAAACGCTAAAAAGAAGCTTGAACAGTGAATTGGATATCGGATTGGACTTGTTATCAGTCACTTTCACAATGATTGCCATCTAAATACCCATATCTTATACGTATTTAGAGGACCAAAATTAACTAATAATAATATATTGGTTGTAATATTAAATGCACTTACGTGTTTTGCTGCAGGCACAACATCTTTTCATAGGCATGGTCGACAAAATCCAATTCACAAAGCAAAACAGTGAGTCCAAATTCTTAGCCACAGGTCAGTCGATGATAGCGGTATAGCCGGGTCGTCATTGAAAATTTACAAAACATAAGATAATAATCCATTCACCTCAAAAGTAAATAAATAAACGGATTGTGAGATTTGAAAACAAACAGTCAATGTCAATAACACGTTCCATTCCCAGATGAATCACTGTAACTGAAATTTATTTCAAGAAATAATTAACATTTTCTGCTATTAATAGTTATTTTTGTTATCAATTTTTGTAAATAAACTACAAAATTTAAAATTATTTATTTTTGTCTGCTTTTCTTTGAGAAGTTTTTTTTCTGCCAAAGATAATGGAAATACCAGTGTCTGCGTCATCTGCGTGAAAAGAAATAAACACATGACAACGATGTATTTTTGTGTTGTAGCCATAACAAAAAAAAAAAAACCAGTAATACCAGTGTAATAAAAATATTTATATTTTAATGTTTAAGTAGCACCATCTGGTGATAAAGGACAAACTTTTTGACGATTCTATCAGGTTCTTTGAAGTTATGACACCATGGGTTTAGCACTGTTCCGCAAATCGTAGTTGTATAATTATAAAAACAGTTAAACGTCAGTTTAACGCAGTAATGTCACTTTTGACTTTGACAGCTAAACAGATAAAATATTGAGTTGTAAAGTTTCATATTTAACGTTTTTTTTGCTATTTACGAACTTCTTATCACTTCAGATTGCTTCTAACACTAATAAATAATACGTAGAAATATATATAAATGAAATCTGGCACGAATACATGTTCAAATTTAGTAGTAGTTTTTCGAAAATAATTTCTACTATCTGGTTTTATAATAATGGCAATACGACAATATCATTATAACACAATTCTATTACGAGACCATTGACGGACCAATGATCGATCATTATGAATTAGCAGATTACGTACTTTTAGCTAAATGACAATGAGATCGTGTTGGAATGACGATATTTATAAAAATAGCAGACTTAAGGCCCAGCTCATGCTGAAACATCACTATCACAAGACTTGGTGTTTCTACAAAGTTTTATGAAATAAACTTATCGGTTGTTTTTGTCTGTCCAATTCTTACCACAAATTAAATTAAATTGACATAAGTTATCGGAAAGTTTTTAAACCTAAATAACGCCGATGGATCGTTTCTCTGTTTAGGCCTTTTTAGGGAAATTATAAATACTTATACATATTGGTTTTAGTTTAGTATGTAGGTATTATAGTAATGAATTTTTTTGTACATACGTGGTTTAATTATAAATTATTATAATTATTATTTATCGATTATTGTATCACTTGTTCAGTAGGATGGTTTGTTAAGAGCCTCTTCAAAAATGAACAGACTCTTTCGTATTAAACGAAATTATTCTGATATTATTGTGTTAAATGAAATTGTAGACGAAGATGTGCAGTCAATATTTCTGCCTTTAAATCTGATGCAATATGTTTCCTTTTGTCCAAAATACCGCATCAAAAATAATTTCATAACTCCTAATAGTTTTATCTCTAATTTTGTTTCGATGATTGGAAGTTTAGTATTTATAAGTACACACATATACCGCAACTATTTGGTGTTGCTTTACAAAAATGAACCTGGATTCACTTTTTTTATGTGTATTACGAGTTTTTTCGACTGCATTTTCTATTGTAGCGGAACCGTTATGAATTTTGTGATTGGGATCATTAAAACTAGAAGTGCTGTCAAGTTTGTTCTCATTTACCAAGAAGTGAACAGATTTTTAAATTGCAAAACCAGTACTAGACTCTTAACCATTTGGAATTGGGTTCTCGTTGTCGGGTTAACATCCCTGTATGTCTTTGTTACCACTTATATTTGCAGTACCTTACAAGTACCTTTCTTTTACATCTTTGCTGGCTACGTGGTAATTATTTTCGACTTTAATATACTTTATGTAATTCGTATTTTCAATATACTGGAAGGTAAATTTGTTCAGTGGAATACTCAAGTTTTAAAAACTCATAAAATAGAAAACACACACGAAATATATTATTACAAAAATATGTTTAAAGCCTACGTTGGGATATTGGAGTGTTATGGCATACACCGAGTTTGTTTTCAGCAATACGTAAGTATTTACTTTCAACTTGATTCTTGGTTATACGAGGACCACCGTCTCCGCGAATTCCTGGAATGCGATTTACGGGTTTTTTTTCCTGAAGATGCATTTTTATTTATTCCTTGATTGGGAACCATCTCTTAATATTTTCATGTTTCAGATACTTTATTTTATCATAGAATTTTTTTTTCACTCCCTGGTTTACATTCAAGCGATCATCGAATTGGCCAAACATCCAGTGGTCAAAGATAACGTCCTGGTGAGTTATCATCTTCGCACCCTTGTCCCATTTTACTTGAGGCTGACGCAACACGTTGTCTTCTTCCACTCTTCCCTGTCATACGTCACGGCATCATTGACTCCTTTCTTTTTCAAATCATTCCCTGCAAAAGCCATCTTTTTTTTTTGGCGTTTCTATCCCACTCCATTCAGCAACAATAATATCCATTACTTTTTTTGTCACTTGCGTTTCATCTCTTTTCATTACATGCCCATACCAAGGTAGACGACCGACGTACAAGAAAGCATTTTTTATCTATAGTTTACATTATAATAGAAATATAGTCCCGAAAGGATTAGTCAGAGGTATTCCGAATAGTACATCCACAGTTCACCAGTTATGTTGGGTTAGGCGCACAATGCCACATTCTCAAAATGACACACTGGGCTCTGTATATTAAGGGGCCGGCCTGGCTTACTATCAACCGGGCTTAAATCCTTACTCTGTGGCTGCTACTAAGATATTCCTGATGGAAAACTTAATAACACTTTTCCTGATATTCGAATCAAGCCCAGAACCTCAGACTCAGTAGTTGCGCTAGCGACTGCAAGACCAACGAGGCAGGCTATGATAATAAATATTTTCTTTATATTCATTTTTGTGAGAGCAGTGGTGGCCTAGCGGCTGCGGCCCCGGCTTACGAACAGTAAGTCGTGGTTTTGAAGCCAGGCAGGCGCATTACTTTGTGTCATTTATTTCATCACCACTGATCTCAAAACGGCGAAGGAAAACATCGTGAGGAAACCGGCAAGTCTTAGAACAAAAAAAAAACGAAGACATGTGAACAACAACCAACCCGCACTGGGCGTGTGGTCGATTATTGCCCATCCCTCTCCTAGAGAGGAGGCCTGCGTCCCTACAGTAGGAACATTATAGGCTGATGATGATAATCATTTTTACGATTTGTTCCAGATGGCAACATTTATAGCGACACTCTCTATCACATCATGGTTGATAAAGACTTTGACGTGGCTAACAATGCTGTGCTCACAGTGCGAGAAACTCTACTGTTCTGTTCAAAGTTCTCAAGATTGTTGCGCACTTATTTTACATTCAAATTGCTCGGGTAACTTACTTATTTATATTTACTCTGTTGTATCATTTCATACATTTAACTCGTTATCGTGAGACTCTTATATAATTTAAACTTAGGGTCTGCGCAATACATTTTATTTTCTTCTTGTTTATAATGTTTTTTTTTTTTCATTGTCTTACTGCCGCACTCAGAGATCTTTAATGATTACTTAGGCCATCATTAAGTAAAGGTTTTGACAGTTTTGTCATACAACATTATGTCAAATCTTTACTTAGTGACGGCTTAAGTAATCATTAAATATCTCTGAGTACCGCAGTTATTCTAATTTCCGTTTAATTTAATTCGTTTCTCTTTTTCATATCTATTTTATTTAAATTTTTGATTTTTAAAGACATACTTTACCCTATACTGGGAATTTATCCTGTATCGCTGGAGGTGCATTTAAAATAATTTAAACTTCCATACACAAGCAACCAGCCCGGGCACAAATACCTGTAGTTCATACAGATATTTGTTTCGTGTGGGTTTCAGTACCCGCGACGTGCACCGCAGCATCCAATCGCTCAGCCACTCCACCTACCGTGTCGTTAATTAATTCCAGATGATGCAAAAATACTGTGCAAGAATGTACTACGCTTACATCGAGCATCATTCAGCAAGATACGTGTGTGCGGCCTGTTCTACTTAGACGCTGCGTTACAATTAAGTCTGATGAGTCTTCTTGCTAACTATACTGTTGTGTTGCTACAGTTTGCAGTTTTGTAATATATATATATTTTTTACTTATTCATCTAGTCGTGGCAAGCTAGACCAATAAGCATAAAGTCCTGGATATCATTCAAAAGATGGGCAAACTTATTTTCCATATTATTGTGTTAATAGCAGCCACTGAGACTTAACTTGTGCGTGGTTGGTGGTTGTGGTGGATGGTTTGAAAACTATTGTAAACCTATTGTGGCGTTTATACAATAAAAAGCTTGAAATCTCTACAAAATAAATAAATTTTATTTTAAAAACATAACACTCTTTTTTTGGGGCAGTCGTGTAAAAACAGAGCTCGCTCGTTTTACTTAGTGTGTGTGCCTATAACTATGACTTCACCCACACATGCAAGATGTATACTTAATACTTTGGCCCACTGTACCATGAATGACTGAAACAATTCTATTCGAATATCATACCATTTTCAAAGGGCTTTTGGCTTGAATTTTACAGTCGGCCGCCTGCCAGACACTAGTTCCTTGGGAATGCGATTGCTGGTGGTTTACCCGCCACCGTGCGGGTGACTCAGAGTGCTTTATGGTATGCGCTGAGTCTTAAGGTCCCTTAGTCGCCTGTTACGACACCCATGGGATGAGATGGGGTGGTCATATTCTTTCTCCGTGACCGACACAGATAATTCTATTCGAATATCAATTAACCGAAAACTTGAACAATTTTCGACGAAGTAGTTAAATTTTTGCCAGACGATATATTATGTGTTTCCTTCTAGGTTTGCTTCGAGGTCTCGGACTATTTTTATGGTTTACTTAGAATATAGTAGTTGTAATTATTTACTCTATTGCTGTGAGAAGTTCTATATCACTGTTGAGGAAGCTGAGACGGCGTGTACCTATACAGCTTATGAAGAACAAGAAATATCTAGCTATGGATGTGACTTTATTAATATTTTATGACGGGTTTTACTAATACTGGACGACCCTAACATGTTTTTAGCTCTGTGCCCAATTTTGAGGCAAGTTCTATAGCAAAATAAATAAGTCTTCCTATTTTAAAGTTATTAAAATCACGAGCATTAATACCTCACAGTATACGCTGGTACTCAAAAAGTTTAAAAAAAAAGCTTTTGCTTTCGCTTTACTTTTACTTTTTTTTCAAAAGCGCGTTAAGCACACACAGTCTTTTCAAATCCATATAATAAGCCTTTTGGCAAGGCTGCTATCGTTTTCCCACGAGAAAATCACGTTTAAATATTTATGCTTAAGAACAGTCTTAAGCATAAATATTTAAACGTGATTTTCTAGAAGATTGTAATAATTTATTAGGCGTGGGTACAGACCCACGCCTAATAAATTATTACAATCTTCATATCAAACAAAGTCGGACTGACTTTGAACCGACGTGTATCAGCTTTTACTTTTTTTCAGAAGTCAAGTATATCTTTGCAAGATAGTTCTACAAGCAAACCGCTCTTTCAGTAAGATGAGCGCGTATGGCCTGTTCGATGTAGACGCCACGCTACCAATATGTTTGCTTTGAGTTATCAGTCAATACGTTCTCACACAGTTGCAATTCTATTAAAAAAAAAAAAACGGAAAGAAAATGTTAAATAGCATTGTTAGATTTTTTTATTGGAATTTGGGTATTATCCAAACTTCTACTGACTAAAAACCACCCATGTTCCTTTTTAGCCCCATGTGTCGAAGCCGCGGTGTCTCTGTCGAACAACCCACAGCCCCGACGGGACATTAATATTCCATGTAACAAAATAATTTCGAATATTATTACACACAGATCTCCCAGAAAAAGTATGCCTTTTGGTAATCACCGTACAGCTTCGGCAATAATCTAAAATTGAGCTTTTACAGCCATGAAAATACTTTTTAATGTTTCCTTTATTCATTTTGTCTCTCATTTCATACTGTACTAACAACCTTTAGTCGTGTATGAAAATATTATCAAGCATTTGTGCTGATGCAATAAAGTCAATATGACGCCCTAACCTCATATACCATAGGTACAATCGATACTATATGCGCACAACTTCCCACAGTGCGATTGCCGGTAAGGCAAGTGCAGTACCAATAAGCAATAGCATGTCTTCCAGCCAAATCCCGGTTTATTAAAACATAACTATAATAAATACGTGAACGGACGTGGCGCGACTGAATCCGTGCTCTGACTAGCCAAACATTATTAAGCAGGATATTGCATCGCGGTAAATCGTTTAACTCGTTATCACGATATAATTCCATATTATAAAGGCCATTGAGAAGGTGCTCGGCGTAGTAAGACTTGGCAAGCTTAATATGATAGCTCCCTAGTGCGAAAAGAAACACTTCATCTTCAGATAAACGTGGGAAGTCTTTGGAGTTTGGAAGATTTGCTTGCATGGCCTCGAAAAGCACCCTCTGTCTATAAGGATTTTTCATATGCACATAATCATGCAAAAGATTGGTCATGTTCATTCTTGAATTATTTATATTTAAGATCTCACATCTCTCATCGAACAGCGACACGATAATAGGCGTTTATTATGGCCGTTGCGATTTTAAAGTCACAGAACATATGACTTAATGCACGGTTAAAATACGTTTGTCGCAACAACCTAAACCTGTTTTTAAACTTGCCGTTGACCGCTTCAACAACCCATCTGCAAATCGTAATCAATCGGGACTTATTTGCCTGGTCTGTTGTCAGCTGACTAGCGTTCCGGTCCTTTGTAAGTGGCATGTGGACTTCATAGCCACAATACTGAATATCATCAATGCTGTCTCTAAAGCCCCTATCTACTATAAAAACTTCGCTACTGTTTAAAAACCAATGCAATGGATTGTCTTCATTCATTAATGACTGCATAATGGTAGCATCAGCTGATGTCGTATCCCGGTATGAACCGAGTACATCTATTATCTATTAGCCGTCACCGCTCACAATTATAAAAGGTTTTAAAAGATTCCGAAACTTGTGATGGCTGTAATATTGGCGCTGAAATAAAAAATTGGAGCTTTTTTCAAAATATATGTACATTCCATCTAATATCAAAATGGCTTTAGTGTTTTGCTCATCACCAAAAACTCTTTAGGCATCAGTAAGTTTCGTTCTAGAATATTGTCTCTATTAAGATGATCTAGACCAAGATGTCTATTAATGAAATCTTGTGTTAAACATTCTTTCGCTATTTTTAAATGGCCTTCAAAGCTTCGACGTGACATGCCAAACAATGTTACTAACCTTTCATTGCTTTCACCAGTTCTTAATTTCGTCATATATGCCCCAAGAACTCTCCGTGGATGTCTGTGTCTCTCAGCTAAGCTTGGTGTTTCCAATAGCATACTATTAAATTGCTCAATAGTTAGTCCAGATTAAAAATTAAGCTCACGGGCATCCAATCCAGTCGTGGAGTCAAACCTTAATCTAAGAGAATTCATACCGTGAAATAACATTCTTGTCATGTTCGAAACAAGTTTAGCGTTGAAATAATTAGTAACGTTTACGTTCTCCAGTAATTCGACCCAAATAATATTGGACAAATGTTCTTCACATAGTCGTGCACTAGGAGGAAAATATAAGCTGGCAAACAGACTTATAGACGTGGGGATTCGTCTCAGATTCCGATTTCTGCAATGCCGGTATAAACAGGTTCGCGAAGAATTAGGAGCTGTAACATAAATGCAGGGACGAAGACTTCGTTTGGTTGGCTGCCTTCTGGATTATTGATAGGTTCCGGAGCACCAACGGCATTATCAACATAATATTGTTGGAGGGTGGGGACACTTTTGCTCATGGTCCTTTGTTCTAGTTTCTACAAGGTCCGTATAGTAAATAACTCCGGATGTAACCTGCACACTATTTAACATAATATTACGTTCATTCTGCCAAAAACTACACTCAAATAAAATGTGATGTGCAAATTGTTCAAATTCGCACTCAGATGTAGAACATTGACAAAAGTCGAGGCAATAAGCTTGAAGGAAAATAATTTATTAATAGACCACCGTATGGTGGTGTCTCAGTCATGACAAAATTTTAACTTTTTTTTCGGATAGGAAATCATCAAATTACCCCTCCCGGTGTAGGCGTTGCGGAAGGGAGTGTCAGACTGGTACTGACTAAAACCCACTATGTTCCTTTTAGACCTTTGTGTTCCAGGGCCGTGGAACCTCTTTTGAACAGTCCCGCAGCCGCGGCAGGCTTCGGCCCTTGCGGCCTGTCGTCATAAGACGGACGGACGGTAAGTAAGCTACTCGCCGGAGGCCCTCCAAATCTAACCCTACGGCCATTCTAAGGCTAGTACGGCCACCCTATTGAAAGTTTTATATGTACGAGTATATCAACGCATAAAAGTGATAAAATTAAATGCAGTGCGCATAAACATGATAGTAATAAAAATAGATATTTTGCCTCTACGTGTCTTCCGAATTAATCTAAAAAAAAATTTCTGTTTTAAACAAATTCCTGTTTGCCTTGTTTCACGTATTCGCCACGTGTTCATGTCACCATTAAATTATGATATATGACTTGGGTCGACAGTTTCTCATTAATTATAGTAAATAGGTAATGCTTAAAGGCATTAGTCACTAGGCGACGGACAGCTAAACTAGTTGAGTTGTTGTCACGATGTCCCAAACACATAAATGGCCACTTTATAATCGTTTGGAAAAAGATATAGAAAGAGTAGCGTTTTCTTTAAATGCTCCTTTTTATTTATTTTTGAATGCGAAATATCAAATACGAAATAGTCATATTTACCCTACTGGACTTAAATACCGTGTATTTGCGTTTTTTTTAATGTTATTCGTAAATGCTTTGTATTTCTTAAGGATGTTCACTGTAGACGCCATCCTTGTGGATAACACGACATTTGAATACAATATCTTCTTAGCTTCTATAGTTATTCATTATATTAATTGTGTAATGGGATTTGCTATTATATTTATTTTGGATAACATTGTCCATAAGGAAAATAACGTCTTACTTATTTTGAAGTTTCAATCTCTGTGTGACAGTATCAACTTTAGTAAAAAGATTCGGAGTTATATTATTTCGAACTGGATCTTCACAGCAACAACATACTTTATTCTTTTTCTTATGAATCTCACGTATACGGAGACTTTTGTCGCTTTTGATTACGCTACGATTCTTAAAGATATTTGTGAACTACTGTATATAGTATTGGATATCCATTTTGTTTTATCCATCCGGATTATAATACTGTTAAGGATTTATCTTGAAAAGTGGATTAATGATGTCTTGGCGATGAGAGACGTACACGAAAATGATGAACAGTGCTTAAAGCTGTTAGAAACTTACCGAAATATTTTAAAGACTTACTGTTTGTACGAAAAAAATTTCAACGTATTGGTAAGTTTAATAATTTTCTACAACATTATTGTAACCCCTAACAAGTTGCTTCAGCTGCCTTCTGCAAGTAACGCTGGATTTTAAACAAACGCGCGTAAAACGGTCTCATACATCGCCATAAAGGCTCTCTCACATAGGCGCATTATTATCGGTCGATAATACCGGATGCGATATTGCGATATCTGTTTTAGAACGTGAATAAGCCCTTAACGTCCTCTCCGAAGCACGGAGGATATTTTGGTATGTATGTATGATAGTTACTTAATTTTGCATGCCAAAACTCAGGTAGAATGTACCCAGCTCACTATATTAACATTATTGCAAATATTTTTTTTGTTTTTTTTTTTACTTTTTATTAAATAATTTTTATAAAATTTTGTTTTTTAAACACTAAGACTGTCGCTTTTCCTTTTTTTGTTTAAATTTAATGTGAATTATTATTGTTTTGAGTTAGTTATGACATACATAAACTCACGCCCTTTTCCCATGGGGGTAGGCAGAAACCACAGAACGCCACTTGCTACGATCCTTACATACTCCTTTTGCTTCGTCCACATTCATACATCTGGTCATACACGCACGCCGGTTACGTACGAGTACTACGCACCTGTCCTTTCAGAAGAACGGCACCAATAAGATCAGTGTATGTGTTTCTAGGGCGTCCCCTCCCGGCATTACCACTCACATCTGCCTTGTAAATACCTTTTGTTAATCGCCTTTCATTCATCCTTTCCACATGACCGAACCACCTTAGCATACTCTTTTCAATTTTTGTCACTACATCTTCTTTTAAACCGCAACGTTCTCGTATGACCTCATTCCTCAATTTATCATTCAGAGTTACACCACACATGCTTCGCAAAGAACGCATTTCCACAGCATTAATCCTACTTTCATGCTTCGTTTGCCACACCCAACATTCACTGCCATACATAAGAGTAGGCACCAGCACACCATTGTGAACAGCCAGCCGAGCCTCTTTTGACATCGACTGGTTGGTCACCACCGCATGCATAGCACCATTTACTCTATTTCCCGCGACATTTAGTTCTGACACATGTCTTAGATTATACTGTTTTATTTTACTTGACCAAAAGTTTCTACACATTATTGTTCCAATTTAAATGACTTATGACACCGACCAACCTACTTAAAACGGTTGTGTCGGTCCTTGAAAACCATGAGCACCTAACGGGCATAAGTTCATAATCCATTTTTATTTCAGGTTCTTTATCACATATTTTGTACATTTGAACGCGCTTTATCTTATGTAAATGTAATTATTTACTCCATGAGCATGATTGCAGTATTGGGAGATGAAGTAAGTACAACATGTATTTGGAGGAATCAGATTTGTATATCAAATTAAGTAACACTGCTCAAAATTTATTGGTGCACTGTTAAACGATTTTTATGTCAATAATAATGCACTCACGCATGAATTGCATAGTAAAAAAGATTTTAGGGATATTTTAGTAAAATTAGACCACTTTAAACTTGTTTTTATAAAAAAAAACTTGAGAGGTGTCAAGGAACATCCGGATGGAACGAAGTTATTGTTATTATTTTTTATTATGTAAAAAAAAAAAAAAAATGTAGAAATGAAAATATCTGGCTTGCTTTCTATAAGAGAGAGAGAGACAGACAGAGAAACATGCGACGCCGCACAGCTTACAATAGCTTACTATAGCAAAAAGTGTCGTGACAACTTTTCGTAAGAATTTTTTCCGTCTAGCCCCCTTTCACAACGCGCGATAAGGAACTTCGTTCCAAAACTTCGTTCCAAAAATAAAAGGTTTGGAATTTGATCTACAATATCTCCGTAACTAGAACTTCACAGAAAAACAGATGAGAAGTGTGCCTTTTGACATCGTAGAAGGATTTTTTACACCTTTTATGGCTCATCCAGCACTGCGAGGTTTCAGTCACAGCAAGGAACACTATTTTGTTATATCATGCTGATTGTTCTTGAAACATTGTTCGAGTTTTTGTCGAAATCCATGCTAAACATTTTATACCACCCACAGGTTTATTTACCGACCCTTTGGCTTATTATATTCTGGACAAAAGACATAGCACTAGTTATAATGCGCAGTGTACACTGTGAGAAGTTCTATGTAGCTGTTGAGGAAGCTGAGGCAGCGTGTATACAGCTTATGAAGAACAGAGAGTGTCCAAGTAAGTATTTTAATCATATTATTACGCCGATTTAAATAATGGTAAAAAATGTTTTTAAAGTGCATAGATGGCAATCATGGTCATCCCAGATTTGACTACGATTTTTTTATCAATATTGATAGCGTCCATGATTTTTGAGATCGCAAACCATGACATGATCAATAGTTTTTGGATAAACACCAGATTTGCAATTCATGCGGGTATGGCTATTTTGCTCGGCGCAGCATGAAATTTTCTCCCATAAAGAAAGAAAGAAAGAAATCATTTATTTTGCCAAGAATATGTGTACAAAATAAGATGGTAACATTGTAAAAAAGTTTCAACACACTCTACCTTACGGCATGCAAATAGTAAAGAAATTATATATACTCAACTAACAACAAGACTAAACAATCAAATAACAAAGAGAAAAAAATGAGATCATGGATAAAAATACAGACACATATCGCTCACGTTCTCTACAACATAATAAATATACAACAACAAATTTCTTCTATAATTAACAAATAATTGATTAAAATTGATTAATTTGCGTACATTAAACTCGACAATTACATAATTAAATTCAAAAAAAAAAAAATTAAATCAATAAAAAAAAAAAAACATAAACATTCAAATATAATGGGATAAATTAAGATAACATAATCAACTCTTATCATTCAAATAAAATAGAATAAAACAAAATAACATTATAGACTCTTATCATTTAAAAAATATTTTATAGAGTAGTAGCATTTATCTATAAGTAAGGATGTAAGCCTCTTTTTAAACATGCTTAATGAATCTTCCTTGTAGGTATGAGGTATTTTATCATACTTTTTTATTACTTATAATTTCATTGATTATCACTTGTCTCACCACAAAAAGAAGAAGACAGAAGAAAAAGAAGAAGAAAGAAGTGGTCACCCACCTATTCTATCCCTATCCATTTTCGTACCATTCATCATAATATACATATTTGGTTTTCCTTTGCTCTTATAGCAATCCACATTCATACTCACAAATTTGTTCAGGACATTTTCTATACATTTTGGATATGAAAAAGTAAGTCATCTCAATAATGGAAATGATGGATGAACTGTGTCAATGATGATTTGGCTAAAAACGAGGTAACTAGAGATGACTACTAACAGAAAAAGATGAAAACATGCTGCGCCGAGCGCAAATAAATTAGGATAAGCGGAGGAGCATGATAAAGCAATATCATTAACGTTGAATTATTTATTTATTTCATTTACCAAAAATTGAGGAATGTGGTTATACCAGAACGTTGCGGTTTAAAAGGTGGTTCGGTCATTTGGAGAGGTTGAATGAAAGTCGATTAACAAAAGGTATTTACAAGGGAGATGTGAGTGGTAACGCCGGGAGGGGGCGCCCTAGAAAGACATACATTATTGGTGCCGTTCTTTAGAAAGGACAGGTGCGTAGTACTCGTAACCGGCGTGCATGTATGGCTAGATGTATGAATGTGGACGAGGCAAAAGGAGTATATAAGGATCGTAGCAAGTGGCGTTCTGTGGTTTCTGCCTACCCCCATGGGAAAAGGGTGTGAGTTTATGTATGTGTGTATGTGTATTTATTTACCGCACCACACACTCACAGCGATCCCCCATTACACACATACTCACACATTAATGATCATAGCTAATACAGGTCTTTTTGGATTTATTAACACAGATAAATAAAGGTTTATTTTGTACACCAAATTACAGTAGAACACTGACTCCTGAGTCACAGGATCCCCCTAGTTTAGGGCTCTTTTACGGAGACGCGGGGCGTAGCGCGGCGCGTGCAGAAGGCTCGTCTCGAGCTTTTTTATTCATTTACTGAGAGGCGCGTCCACCGCAACGAACGCTGCATTTTAAACTACGAGTAACGAGCGAAAAATCGCTTCTCGTAAGATTGAAGTTTGAAATCGTTAACATTTTCATACATCGCCATGTGTTTGAATTAAAAACGCACAACGCGCCGTGCGACGCCCCGCGTGTCCGTAAATGAGGCCTTAGGATGCAGGATTTTCACTATCTGCTCAGCCTTTTTAAAAAACCAATGTACTTGTGTGTAAATTTCTTTGCATTGTTTAGAAAGGTGTTTTGTATCAATAAACTTATTTTATTTTTAATTCATGTTTTTTTCTTTAATAGGATTGCAACGTTATCTGTGCAAGAATGTGTTACGAGCTAATCGTTTGTTCAGTAAGATGACTGCGTGCCGCCTGTTCTATGTAGACGCTGCACTACCTGCATCTTTAGTGGGAGTCATCGGTCATTACGTTATTGTTCACCTGCAATCCTATTATCTGAAATAAACGTTAAAGAAATTAATAAACTAATCGTTTTTCTACAATCCTTATCACCATCCTTTTCTCTATATTTTTTTTCCAAATGATATATTCAGATTTCGGAGTCTCTTATCGACACAGAAGTGGCTTAAACAGATCAAAATCAACATTATTATTTCACACAGGCCTATATGGGCACTTACTTACTGTAAAACGTCGACAAATATGTGCACGGTTCTGGTTGATTGTTTCCTATGGAGAAGAGCCGGCAAGAAACACCATGGTTACTCTTTTAAAATGATTTGGTTTTACAATATTTCTATGTTACAGCTGTATAGTACCCTGAAATGGGGGGATAGCGGAGGCAAAAAATATATATTATGAATATACAAATTATAAGAACAAGAAAGTATGATAAATAAAAAGTTAACAATAAATGTTAACTAGTTTCTAGGAATCTACAAGGTCTACAATGTTCACACATTCACAAAAACAATCGGTAAAAAGAATCTGATCTATACAAAGGTAAGCAAATAATTCGTATAAAAAGACTAAATTGAACATGTAGCACAAATAAATGCTGTTATCAGTTCTTTAACTATTCTTAGCAAAGGACGTATTAAGATGATTGAAAACCATTGTAAAAAGTCTAATTAAAATAATAAAATAAAAAATGAGATTGAGAATTAGATACAAGTAATACTAATTATTTTGTGCCGTTTCTGAGTTACCGTGGAAGACGCATGTGCAGAAAGAGCTAAAGCCAAACTGTTTATCTACAACGTAGTTCTTGATTTTATAATAATTACGCTTTATATATAATATAAGCACACGAGTGATGTGATTTTTAAACTTTCCATCGGTCAGTTCTATCACTTTGGCAACTTGTTATAAAAGCGTATACTGTTTATAAGAAAAGACTTCCTAATTTTCATCAATCTCAATTTGGGTATTACAATTTAGCGTTTACTGCGTGTACTTATATTATGGAAGACGTTTCTGCTTTTGACAAGCCCTCGATTTTTGCGGACATACAAAATCATCATTCTCCTGCCCTTATCCCAATTTATTTAGGGTCGGCGCAATATGTCTTCTTCTTCCATACTTCTCTATTTCTCGTCATGTCAGCAGTCACCTCCTTTCTAGCCATGACAATTGAGAAAGCTGAGACGACGTGTATCCAGCTTATGAAGAATGGGAACTGTCCAAGTAAGGTTTTGATATAAATATTAATAATATGTGTTATTTGTTTTTTCCATCAGAAATTTCTCAGTAGCAGCCACAAAGACAAGGTTTGTGCCTGGTTGATGACAATAGGCTCGCCCCGTTTTACATGTTACTAAAACATAACTTGCAAAATCTGGGGTGCTATTAAGTACGCCTCTGCCTAACCTTTTAAAAGATACAGGCGTGATGTTATGGAAAGCACATTAAGCCATTTGTCCCACCCGTTATTCGAAGATCTTTTAGTTTCGTTACAGAAAATCATTAGCCTGAATGTCGGACAACCAGTCTTACCAAAGAGTATCCTATAACCATTGATATAAAAACTAAAGAAACGGTCGTCCTAACATTTGCTCGACGCGTTCGCCATAAAGAGAATTGGTGTAGTCTGCTCGTTAACGTAACCTTGTATAAGCGGCATGGCATTTTCGAGGTTTATAGAACAGAAATAAAGCTTTTAATAAAATTTACGACCGCACCCGTAGAGAGCCAATCGTGGACTAGTTCACTTCGGCTTAGGAAAGACCTTATTGGGACCACGTTTGTGGCGTCATTTTAACATGCCGTCCGCCCAGTCCTTACGCAGTAATATATAAGTCAATGCCTATAACCCAGTAATATTTGGGTTGTGGAGGTCAGAAAGGCAGCAGTCGATCCATGTAAATAAACTGGTATTCAGCTGCATTCGGTTAGACTGGAAACCGGTCTCAACATGATTGGAAAAAGGTTATGTAGTTGGATGGTTATATGTATGGATATGTATCGTTGTGAGTCCACAATTTTTTTTTTCTACATTTTTTGCGTTATGAAATCTTATTCTGCAATTTTTCCAGAAAGTCAAATACAACTATGCAAGAATGTGCTACACGCAAATCGATTGTTCCGTAAGATGACTGCGTGGGGCCTGTTCTACATCGACGGCAGGTTACCAATACAATTGATGGAGCTTATAGCTAATTATGTTATTGTAATGCAACAATTTGAAATGCTATAATAATATATGTCGACGGTTAAAAGGAAATAGGGTATAAGTGACAAATAAGGAAATGTTCAGGAGAGCCGTTTAAAGTTTTAAATTTTAGAAAAACTGACGTATTTTTGTCATTTATTAAAATATCGTGAAAACTAAAACACTTATAAAATCAGAAAAAAATGTGGCAGTTACCGGTATTTTTAGTTTTAATCATTTGACGCTATTTAAAGTGGTTTTGGTCGCTTATAACAATTGCTTTTAATTTTCCAATGAGGAAATATGGCATAAGATATAAATGACAACATAAAATATTAAAGGATAAAAAGCCTAAGCGACATACCGATTTCTCAGATCGCAAGGTAAAAGGGTATAAGAGACTAGACAGTTCAATAAGGGTTATAGGAAAAGAAGGATAAGGTACTTTTCACAGTGGTTGTATAAAAGATAATAGAGCACAAGAAACAGTCAGCTTTCAAAACAAGAAAGGTTAAAAGACATTAGTGACACACAATGTCGCTTGAAAGCAAAGGAAAAGAAGGATAATCAACATTTGGCATTGTGTGAGTCTACGGAAATATGGATGAAAAGACACCCCAAAAATAATGAAGACAACCAACCAATACGATCCTTCATCAGTATAGTAGGATGTTTTTAAATTAAAAAAGACATTTTTGTTAATAATATTTTTTAATCAAGAAAAATCAAAGCTACTTAAAAAGAGTGGGTAGGTATCAACCTGCTAATCATTTTTGGAAACAATAATACTGCAGCTAGTAGGTAGGTAAATTAAGAATCAATTACGAAAACTTGGTATGTATCCGTAATAATAAACATTTGAAAAAGTAACAAACATTTTTAAAAATATAAAAAGCATCGAAACTTAAGACTTATTTGGCATTGTTAAACATAACATGGTATCTATGTCAAACAACAACGTTCAAAGAAACATAGGAATAAAGAAATAAAAAAAAATAAAAAATTGTTTTTACTTACAACTAAGTACGTTTAAATTTTTAAACATTAATGATTCGTTCCAAATAAAAAGACAAAGTCTCACTACAATACCTAAATAATCAGTCAAAAAGCGAATGAAGTGGAGACATAAGTACTAGTAGGTAATAACCTACTAGTACTTACAGTACGATGAGTATGATTGTAGAACGTGGAAGTAGGTTATAATCGACACCATGATATCTAATTTAATTTAAGTAATAAGGTATTACGGACAAAACTATATTTATATTGTAAACGGAAGTAAGGTATAACCAACAATGTGATATTAAAATAAATTTAGGTAAAAGGGCATAACCGACATAGCTGTCATAAAGTACTGAATGGTAATAGGGTATAACCAACAGAGTAATATGAAAATAAATTTTGTTTATAGGGTACAAGCGCCATAGCTATGTTAAATTACGAAATGGAAGTAAGCTATAAACAACGTTTGTACTTTTTAAGGGAAAAGCTTAAAAGGCATAAACAACCGAAAGCTCGACACCCTTATGAAGTAAAAAAGCATTACCAACAACAAACCCAAAATAAATCATTTTTGGAGGGGTACAAGCACCTTTATAGCAAAAAAGACCTGAATTTTCGTCGGTTACGAAAAAGAATACTAGGAAAATGTTTTTTTTTGCTAGGGCATAAACGCCAAAAAAGTCATCGTAGAGCCATGGGAGTAAGCGCATTCGGAAGAGCGGAAAATTTTACGTAGGATGGCATAAATAACTCATTTTTGACCAAAATGTCGCTTATGCCCTACTTCCTTTTTACCGTCGATGTATATGTTTCAGTACAACTTTTTATGATAAATTCTTATTAAACGCACTAGAAAGCGCACGGAAAAATGTAGATTTTTGTTATAAATATATTTTCAACTAGCTCAAGCCGTCTCTCCGTCATTGTGCAATATAAAGACGGAGAATCGGCTTGAGCTATCAAAATCATATAATTACTAAATAATTACAGTATAGTTACGGTATTGTAATGATATCTTCTGAACAACCTTAACGAAATATCGATTAAAAAGGTAGACGTTTATTAATATTATAATATACTAGCGGACGTCACGCGGTTTCACCCGCGTAGTTCCCGTTCCCGTCGGAATACTGGGATAAAAAGTACGAGCAAGCCTACGTCACCCGGGAATATTGTAGCTTCCCAACGGTGAAAGAATTTTTCAAATCGGTTCAGTAGTTTTTAAGTTTATTAATTACAAACATACACACACACACACACACAAATAACAAAAATACAAATATTTCCTCTTTACAATAATTACAATATTAGTGTAGACAAATGTCTAAAAGAAAATGACAACTTTTCAAGAAAAAATAAAAACGTTTATACTTCAATAACGCTAATTTCATTGTTAATAGGTATAAATATTGTAGAATCGAATTATACGTAAAAAAAATAAACTACATGAGTTTCAGGAAATTCATGAATGACTATTTAATTTGTTTACTCTTGTGAAATTTGCGTGACTAGGCCACAGTTCTAATTATATCATTACACGTTTATTCGTGTAATACATAACGAATAAAACGTGCTCTACTATTACACTATTATTCATTTTAAATCAAGATTATTTTTTAACCCAGCTATTATTTACACGCTTGTTTACAGTACATTGTTCTGCTATTATATGATGGAGAGATCGTATGCACTTATATTAGTTAATAAAATCAGTTTTTTTTTAATGTAAAACATCTTTGTTAATGCCTGGAATAATATAAATAATGAAATAAAATACAGATATACAGTAGTACCCAGCGATAAATATTGCACATCGACCTTTGGAAAGAGACAATCGGCTAATTTCGGGTTCGTAGAGCGTTATCTCTATCGCAAGAAATGAAAGTATTTGAGGTTATAACGTCATTCTTGATGCGATATTTAGGACAGAAACCAATATACTGCATCAGATTCAAAGGCAAAAGCATCGACTGCACGTCTTTGTCCACTGTTTTCTCTAAGTTTCTTGCAGAGTATTTTTGATTATTTCGAAATGTCTTCATGTTAAACTTAACACTTAACATTCAAGTTGTTTTATGTGTGAAGTTCTTTAATGTAATATATATATATTAATACATTTACAACCAGACACATATTATAAGTTCATTACTATAATGAGGATAAACTTTTCGATCAACAACTATCGAAATTTTCATTCTCATCTATTTATGATAATGTAATTGAACTGTCCCATATTATATTTAAACCATCGCAGGTTATATTTTTTTTTAACCATATTCCTTCAGAATTCTTCGTTCCGTTTAAAATGACTGCAAACAAAAACTAGTCAAAATTGGCCCACATAAAAGTGAAAAGCTTCCTATAACATACGGCGTTCCGCAAGGCAGCATTCTGGGGGCTAAACTCTTTTTCTCATTTATGTAAATGAACTCTGCCAACTGTCTCTTAAAAATTGCAAGATATTTAATAACAATCATGTTGTGAAATTTTAACATTTTTGACCTTTGCACATTTTTAATCCAATTTCGGACAGGCTTCAACATAAGCATCAATAGTCTTACTTATAGCATACAAAATATACATGTTAACGCAAATGAAACAATAAGACGCAAAAATATTTGCAAAGCCGACAGGTTGAAATAAAAAATAGCTATAAAACATCCAAAAAATATGGAAACAATTTAATGCAATAACACAAACCCAATTAGGTGAAACAAAATGTTTAAAACTTTTGTATATTTTGAGAACTCTATAGACATCTTGAATTCTCAAGACTAATAGCACGTTATTGTACTTATGCATAATATTGGTATAGTAGTTCAAAAGATTGAAAAAGACCAATAAAAAGTACGTATACAATTCAATCAAATGTAGAATAAGTTCGAATCCTTGGTAATTAATTTTAAACGTTCGAAGGGTCAAATACAACGCACAATATTGTGAGTGCAGCGACTACTGTAATAATGTCATAGAATGTTCTGTTGGTCGCGATCATGTTGTCCCAAGTCTTGTACTTAGCACAGAAGAACATGGCTTGCATCATGTTCATTGGTTTAAGCGCTGATTGCAAGTCTTTTACCAGTGAATTGACAGGTGTTAAGGCACCTCTTTCATTGGTTGACTCCGTTTCAAGAATAACATCGTTTTCTTTTAATTCTCGCTCTTCTCCGTCAGTTGGAGACACTAAAGAAGTATTGGACGGCATGTCTGCTTCTGGGAGCGGTTGAGTCTTCATGATAGCGTGCGTTTGCCAACCGATATTTTATTTTTCTAGCCGGGCCCCATCTTATTTCAAAATAATTCTAATAATGTATTGAAAAGCAATAAATAGCTAATCGCCTAAAGTATTTTTCCCGTGGACTATAACAGACGGACTAATTAGAATCATATTTTTTTTGTCAGTAAACATACACACCAAAGTCTTGAAGTTGTTCAATATTATAATTTTTATAAGGATAAGATCGGTGTGATAACAGATAAAAACTTTAGTCAATCATGTTGAAAGTCGTTGCAGAATAACGTAACGTTTTCAAAGCAATTATCCTAAATTTTCTCGATTACAATTAATTGTAGGTACCTTAAGTTTGAAACGACGTCAACGTTTTTGATAAGGCAGTTTTACTAAAAACAAAACTAGGGTTTAAACCATAAGCAATAACCTTCCTATGCCAAATCTTAAATGTTGAAGTGAGCAACGCGGCGGGTTTGTTTCTACCTCTTTTTTATCCTTGGTTGAAAGCGAATGGTGCCTTTACTTTTAGATGGGGCTCCATCTAAGTCAGTAGCTAGTTGCACTGACTATTAAAGGATTAATTGTTATACATTTTTGAAATTGCTACGGTATTTCCTGAAAATGACAACAGGCATAAACCATATCCGTTAATATTTTGGATGGTTAATTGAGAAGATATGGCGTTTAATAAAAAACCAGCCAAGTGCGAGTCGGAATCGCGCACTGAGGGTTCCGTACAAACAAAGTTTAAAATTATTAAAAACGTTTTTTATTATTTATATGATGTGACTAAAACTTTATGCTTTTCGCAAGTTCCAAATTACCATCTTTTAGGTTTTGATTTTCTTGCGAGTGTCGAAAATATGCGGCATAAACGGCTGTATCTTTTGATTGCGTTGGCTTAGTAGTTTGATTTTTTCTAAGCTAAAAGGGACAGTAGACTTGAGTATTTGATATTTTCAGTTTGATACTTTCACGCGTTCCTGAGTAAAAGTGTCTTGACAGACAGATAGACGGACGGACGGACGGACAACAAAGTGATCCTATAAGGGTTCCGTTTTTTCCTTTCGAGGTACGGAACCCTAATGAATGCAAATGTAATATCAAAATATAAATATGTTTTAATTTAACACCACAAACAAACTTTTAAAATCAAGTCCAGCATTTAAATATTCTACAACATTTGTTATAACCTAATTGAAGTCAAAAACACGACGACAGAAATCTTTTACAAAGACGATGGTACCAAGACTACAGAAATGCAAACTGCAGTAATATAATAGAATAGTTTGAGAGAAGTGCCGCCAGGTGCAGTAGAAGACACACGTCTACGTAAAACAGTCGACAGGCGCGCATCTTACTGAACGATGCTTGGTGCACTCGCCTCACGTTCTTGCATAACTTCCTTTCTTCATCTGTGAAGCACACATTCATATTAGCATATTGAAATAATATATAAAATTATAATTTATGTTATGACACTTAAATCAATACATATTTTGTTACACCCTTCCTATCGCTTCGTCGATAACCAATACACAGCAACTCCTAAGAAATACAATACACAGCAACTCCTAAGAAATACAATACATAGCAACTCCTTAGAAATACAAAACACAGCAACTCCTAAGAAATACAATACATGGCAACTCCTTAGAAATACAAAACACAGCAACTCCTAAGAAGTACAATACATAGCAACTCCTAAGAAATACAATACATAGCAACTCCTTAGAAATACAATACATAGCAACTCCTAAAATATACAATACATAGCAACTCCTTAGAAATACAAAACACAGCAACTCCTAAGAAATACGAATCTCATCCATACCTGAGCAGTTTGATTTCATAAGAAGAAGGCAGATGTCTTGAGAATTATTGAGAGCTTTATAAAACGATTCGCAATTTAGACTCAATATAGATTGCAACATGAAGTTTTTTGCCAACCAGATTAATATACTGAATGATGACGATATTGCTACGTACTGAAAAATAACAAAAAAAACATTGTGCTGTAAAAAACTAACAGTCGATCAATCCAAACAAACTTACTAACGTACAAAAATAACGTACCAGTTCTTTTGGTTTTGTTAATTTTTGATAATATTCAATCAAAATTTCAACATACACTAAGGAATGCAAGAAATTTTTCAGCGTATAGAGAAAAACCTAGAAAAAAAGGCATTAAAAAGATGCACCTTACAATATTTAAGAGAACAGGTCTTAGAACTTAACTAACCGTCAAATGAAAAATCTTTTTGTAATTGTTGAAACTTTTTAGTATTCCAAGATAAACTTCAAACGATGTCTTCGGACACGGTTTGGCCTGGTGGTCATTAAATAAAACCCGATGATTCCATTGAACAATTTTATCTTCGAGCAACTTTATTACTCTGATTGCATAAATCATATCAGTATCATGGGCTATTAAAAGCAACAATCCAGTGTTGGTATAAAATGGAAGATCTGGATACGACAAATACTGAGAAAAAACGAATACCATGTACCCGAAAAAAAATACAGTTATACAAATCCAGTTATTTCTGATAAACCTTTTAGTGTGAATCTCATTATTAACAAATCTGTGAACTTCTTGAATCGACAAAATCATCATAACGAAATTCTTCGAATAAATTAGAGTACTCATAAAGTTCATCAAAAAAGCGGAACCATTAAATAAGAAATCAGTATACATGCCGATATCTTGAATAAATAAAAATGTATATACACGTGCATCATCATCATAATTGTGAAGAATACGATAAATATAAATAATTATGGCGGGCACTGTGCCAAAAATTAACAAGAATTTATAAAATACATCATTTGTAGTTATGATATCGTTTTTGATGCGAAACTTTGGACATAACACGATCATTTTCATTAAATTCAAAGGCACAAACACAGCTTTCACATCCTTATCGACACTAGCATCTGAAAGAATATTTGCTTGAATTTTTCGGTTTTTCCTTTTTACAAAAAACATAATTTTACATGTACTTTTTAAGGCGAATGAAAACCCAATATTGTATTTAGGGTACTTAATAGATTGAATTATAATTATGTACAAGACAGATGTAATTGATGGTTTAAACATAAATACGATGACCATCAATTTTCGTAATTACAAGGTATCGGTGAAATTCTCGAACTTTTCGATGACGTAATAATAATATAATTTTTGTTTCACATATTGTAATTATTTATTCAAGCGCAACATGCTGAAAAAGAGGGCCTTGCTTGCTAGAAAGCAAATATTTTGAAGCAGTTCATATGTTTATAACGACTTTCAAAAGGACATCAACTTGTATTGTTGACTTTACCGTCACGATTTTTGTTGACCGAATGTAAATTTTTCTAAGCCTTATTTATTAATTATTACATTTAGTACAGCTTAAGCCTATGGCTAACAGACAACACGCGGACATCTTTTTGAAGGAGGCAGCTTGAATTCGTACGATATTTTTGCACACTCTTTTTTGAACATCTGAAAAACACAAGGTTTTTAAGTAGATTTAAATATTAAATTTTCAGCAAAATTACAGTCATTTTGCGGGCTGGCTGTTTAATCATCAGTAGGAACGTTACCCCTTATGATGTTGTGAAAATAATCATGACATTAAAAAACACTTATAACACTGATAATAACTATTGAACCGGATTTATATTAAAAAACGGGTTGCACTCCGGGAGTGCCGGCAGAAGTGAAGACTTGAACATTAACGTTGTGCATTTTTGAATATTTTGGAATGGTTATGGAATGATTTTACGGGCTAGCTGTTTGTTTAACCATCAATAGGTTACCACTTATTTTTGGTTTTGAGTGTGGGAAATCATCAAATAACTCCTCCCACTCTGGGCGATGCGGAAGGGAGTATCAGACTTCTACTAACTAAAACCACCCATGTTCCTTCTTAGCTCTTTGTGTCTGGGGTTTTTCTCACGATGTTTTCCTTCAACGTTTTGAGAGCAGTGGTGATGAAATAAATTACACAAAGTAATGTGCCTGCCTGGGTTCGAACTTACGACTCACTGTTCGTAAGTCGGGGCCGCAACCACTGGGCCATCACTGCTCTAAAACTGTATTGGACTCACACAAACTGCCAAACTTTGAACGCACAAGATTTTTTTTTTGTTTATAAATTGAGGGCCATTCACAAGCTACTGCGTCTTATACAGCCAGTCAATTTTCAAAATACAGAAACAATTATAGGCCAAATAATTCAAACATTACATTTAATTTCACAACAGTAAAAGATACAAAGTCAAAACATTACAGAAACGCAAACTGTAGTAGTACTATAATGTAAGTGGTGATAAGGTTGCAGAAATGTAACAGTGTAGCCGCGTCCACGACGAATACTCCACACGCACTGAGCTTCTCAAAATCACCCTGTATTATACGATACATGTTCTTCCAGATCCTTTTTGATGGCACTGAAATCAAAGTAATGTCAATGCTAGGTCAAGTAATTTCACACCATAATTTTTTAGCACCCCATAGTGTTCAGATATGAGGAGCTCGTGGCTTAATAAAAACTGCCACTCGGGTCAATCTTTAGGTAAAGCTGTGCTTGCCTAGGTCGGTCTGTGGATGGGTGACCGCCCGACATACCGAGTTTCCTCCGTGCCTCGGAAAGTACGTTAAGCTGTTGGTCCCGGCTGCCATATATAGATTGGCACTTTGGCAGTCGTTACAGGTTGTCAGTGACCTGAAATTCTGACATCCAGTCTTACCAAAGAGTATCGTATTACCTAGTATTAACTGGGTTGTGGAGGTCAGATAGGCAGTCACTCCATGTAAAATACTTGTATTCAGCTGCATCCAGATAGTATGCAAAAAGGCTACGCAGATGATGAGTGTTCAGATATGAATTAACTTTATGTGTGTATGGTTCAAAATGGAACCACTATGCTAAATTCATACGTGACTTATCTCGGACCGAATTAGCAATGGTATTTTTTGTGGGTTCCGAACGAGTCACACACAATTGTGCCACACTGTGACTCGTTGGGAATTTTATTGCAAAAAAATTCTCAATGAGTCACAGTATGATTCGTTGCAATCTTTTTTCTTGTAAGATTCCCAACGAATCACACTGTTACAAACTTTTTGATCTGCTTGACCCACAACCAGAAGGAACAAAACTCTGACAGCTCGTCGTTTCGAATTTATTTTAAGCCTTGTGTAACAGTTTAGCACTTACACTCGAAGCTTTGTAGGATAAAAAATTTTTTTACTTCTTAACTTCCCTAAATATTACTTAATTTATGTTCAAGAATTTCTACATACTTACAATTTTGAGATTTTTTTAAAATCACGCTGGTATGAGCTCCAGCGATTTCTCTGTAAAACCCTTCGCAAGCAAGACACAATTGGGTTTCCACGAAGAATCCCTTGGAGAGCAACAGTACCATACCAACGGCATGGCTAACAACCATGTATTCTTGGCCCTAAAAATGTATGAAATATCCTTAATACGTATCTAGAAAGAGCGTAGATTAGGGCTGGGTGAAGAGACGAAACGGATATTTTATTTAAAGATAATAATATGGCAATAAAATATTTCGTGATGCCTGTAATTTATTCTTGAACGGTTTGGCAGAAGTGGTTTTAATTTTGCCAGATATGTTTAAGGTCCTATTTAATGGGAGGTGACCCTTTTTTTTGTTTTTTTTTGCGGGGTGGGAAATCATCAAATAACCCCTCCCGCTCTTGGGCAGAGCGAAAGGGAGTGTCAGACTTCTACTGACTAAAAACCACCCATGTTCCTTCTTCGCCCTTCATGTCGAGGCCTCGGTATCCCTTGCGGACAACCCGCAGCCTCGACAGGCGTCGGCCCTTGCGGGCCCCTTCCATGTTGCTGACATCTCTTTGAGGCGCGCGTGGAACACGAACGCGCCGTCGACACGGCATGTCGTCGTCATAAGACGGACGGACGGCGAGCTTACCCATCACTCACCGTCCACAGGCCCATGGGAGGTGACCCTATTGCCACAAATTCAGACTCCGTCACTGCTTCTAAGAAATTTCTGATGGGAAAAAAAAAAAAACACTTTGCTCGTCCTGGGAATTGAACCCAGGACCTCATGCGCAGCAGTCGCGCTTTTGACCACTAGACCAACAAGGTAGTTGTTTCTATTCCACAAATAGATCCATGCTTGAATGCAGGATGTAACCGCAATTTTTTATTCCATACACGTGTTTTACCCCTCGAAATTACAAACCTGATAATTTAATCGAACTATATAAAAAAAATTATTAATTTTAATTTTTTTTTAACGATGGTCTATCATTAAATGACTCCTCCTGCTCTGGCGGAGCAATAGAGAGTCATCATCATCATTATTTCAGCCGAAAGACGTCCACTGCTGGATATAGGCCTCCCTTAAGTGTCGCCACACTGACCGGTCTCGTGCATCTCGCATCTAACGGATCCCTGCAACCTTCATCAGGTCATCGGTCCACCTAGTGGGAGGCCTTCCAACGTAACGTCTTTCGGTTCGCGGTCGCCACTTCAGAACCAATATGCCCTGCCCACTGCTACTTAAGTTTGGCAATTCTTCGGGGTATGTCGGTAACCTTGGTTCTCATGCGGATGTCCTCATTTCTATTTCGATCACGCAAGGAAACTAGTCAATAGAGAGTGTCAGACTCTTACTGACTAAAACCCATCCGTGTTCCTCTTTATACCCTTTGCGTTTCAGGGCCGCGGTAATTCTTTCGGATGAATTCCGCCACCCTGACAGGCGCAGGCCCTAGTGGGCCCTATCTACTTACTGTGCTGACAACTCTTTGAGTCGCGCGTGGAACGGACGGCGAGCCACCTAACGCTCACCGTCCACTTCAAAAGATACTTACGAAATGCCTTTTCGACCACAATATTAGGATTTCAGCGTAAAATAAAGATTGGATAAACGTTGTAACATAGTGTAACACAATCTGCAATAAATTATTATAATCTTTGAATATTGAGTCTCATACAAGAAAAATGTATTCGTTAATAGATTAGGCGGATGAAACATCAACATTATAAAACAGCCTGCAAAATATAAAGTTATAATTTACTATAAATCCAGAAGACTTTCTTATAAGATTCCATGCCTCGTTAACAGAATTTAATGTATCATACATTTCTTCTAACGCTGTGTCGTTGTCCACTGATATTTCATCATCATTCACTTTGCCAAAATGTATGTTTTCTACAATAGTATTCCAGGTTCTAGTTTGGTAACACAATTTATTAACAGTTATTGTTATATGTAACAATTCTATATCCAAGAGCGCAGATATGGATACAAAAATACCTCTCATGAAAGACCAGTTTATGTCTAAAGCGACTTTGAAAAATGTTAGGGTAACACAGTTGGATATGATAAAGACAATCGACAACCATGTGACGATCTTTAGTTTTTTCAAATCATTTTTACTGTTAAGACTTTTGTCAATCTCGTGCAATATTAAAAGCAAACGCACACTATTGCCACTAAAATATAAATTGAGAAAACACACAGCTCCAAAATTGAACGCATATTCGAAATAAATCAAATAGTAGGCTATTTTGAATATATCATCGAATATAGTGAATGTCATGACTAGACCGTAAAAAGAGACCATCACACAATTAATGAATACAGCACACATAAAGTTTTTTCGTTTTGCGACACCCAAACAATTATCATAGATATTATATTTTCGCACACAGAAAATAGTATGAATGTAGTAAAAAGGATAAAATACACCAAGAAAGTCGTCCTTTAACAATACTTTGTATGTAGATTTCATATTGTTATTTTATCGACAAAATATGTTACTTTCCAGACGTCCTTCGTCTGACTCGTGAGAAATTAAAAGCAATTATGTCAATAGTGAGTGTACTACCAATATTATGTCCATCGTTTACAAATTAATCTTCGATAAAGTAATTTGAAAGTATTAAGACGGTGGCCGGGCTACTTTATTATAAATAGATCGTGAGGTATGGATTAAACTGCATGCATAAGAATGATTTGTGTTCGCCTTTCAACAGAAGACTACTGAAGTCTGAAAAAGTGTTTACACTAAGAAAAGTGTACATCATCATTATACAGCAGTC
Organism: Diarsia brunnea; assembly: GCA_949774965.1. Lineage (NCBI taxonomy): Eukaryota > Metazoa > Arthropoda > Insecta > Lepidoptera > Noctuidae > Diarsia > Diarsia brunnea. The sequence continues at coordinate 18,533,306 of OX459007.1, forward strand.
CACTGCTGGGCATGGGCCTCATTAATCGCACTCCACTCAACTCGATTCTCAACAACTCTCATCCAGTTACTACCAGACACCCTGCAAAGACCGTCACTCCACCGAGCCTTTTTTTTTGGCGGGTGGAAAATCATTGAATAACCCCTCCCGCTCTTGGGCAGAGCGAAAGGTAGTGTCAGACTTCTACTGACTAAAAACCACCCATTTACCTTCTTAGCCCTTGCGCCGAGGCCGCGGTATCTCTTTCGAATAACCCGCAGCCCCAACGGGCATCAGCCTTTGCACGCGCGTGGAACACGAACGCGCCGTCGACACGGCCTGTCGTCGTCATAAGACGGACGGACGGCGAGCTAGCCTTACTCACCGTCCACAGGCCCGCGTCTACGGTGGCCGAGAGCCGTCACGTGGCCCCCGACGCCCGGTGCGTCTCCCGTTGACTCCACCGAGCCTGAAGACAAGTGAATTATTTCAGGAACAATCAATAATTTGTGACATGTGTATACAACGTTATCAAAAATAAAAATCAAATTATTTAGCAAAATTTAAGTTAAATAGATATTTTTAGTCTGCTCTTTGAATCCATTGTATTAAAATATTATTTTATTTTAGTGACTATCTGAAGATAGGAGGTGACATCACTGCCTGTGCGCGTATACCTGGGAGTCATGGGACAGATTAGCAAAAAAAACATTTTTATTTGTAACAGATACAATTTTTATAGAAAATTACACTGCAGTAGTAAAACAAAATACAGGCTGGTCACTTTCATAAAAGACATTGGTAAGGATGCGTCTATATAGAACAATCCACACGCGGTCATTTTGCTGAATGCCTCATTCGTCTGTATAATGTCCTTGCAAAGATGTCTGTGACATTCTGAAAATAAAAACATTCTTGTAATCATTTAGCCTTCCTGACTATATAGGGTGTAAAAGTATCTGTTATATATATGTGGCCTCTTTGCTTCATTCTTCTATATATTTCTTTTTTACATTGTCTTGTGATCTGGTTGTCACTGTGACTGATATTGAAAAATATATTATGTCTACTACGAATTGAATTGTTTAATTAGTAAATACATAATATTGGCGACGATGGAGGCAGAACTGGCGCGACTTACTCGCCTGCGCGCAAATATACGCGGCCAGCTGACCAAGTTTGAACATACACTCGCACATTTACAAAATCCTTCGGATTACGAAGTAAGTTCACGTTTGACAAGTCTAACAAATTATGAACAAAAATTTGAAAAAGTACAAAATGAAATTGAATTATTAACACATGATGTGGAAGCTGAAATTGAACAGCGGCATTCTACAGAAGAGTACATTTTACAATTAAAGCTAAAGCTGCATGGCATACGCCCTACATCACCAAACGCACCGTCGACTTACGTCACGGCTTCACTTGAAAACACACCGGAAACGACACCAAGAATTAATTTTCAACCGCTACAGGAACGAGAAAGTTTCAATAATTTTGTTCAGAGATTAAAAACCTACATGAAGCTAAATAATTGTCACAATTCACAAATCCAGACCCTCACGCTGCTTAGTTTATTGCCACCAGAATTGCACCAGAAAGCTTACGACTTGTGCGCACCAAACGAACCTTGTGAACTGGAATTCGGAAGCTTGGTTCAAATATTACAACACTATATAGATCCAAAACCCAGCATTTGGGCTCGTCAACATAAATTTATTTCACGACTTCAAGGCTCTGATGAGACAGTCATGTCATACTCGTCACATTTGAAACATTTAGCTCAAGATTGCGAGTTCACGTGCAATAACTGTAAAAAGTCGATCTGTGATAATTTTCTTACCTTACAATTTATAAGAGGATTAAATGACACCGATATTCGAACCAAAATACTACAGGAAACAATGGTAACTGATTTTTCTGACTTAATAAATAAAGCTTCCACGATTGAACTGGCAAAATCTGACAGCAGCTATATGTCACCAGCTCACTCTTCAAATCAAGGACATGTACATACTGTTCAAGCTGACCCCAAACACCGCATTCAACGGCCAGAGAATAAACCTTTAACGATTAAAGACTTACGAGGGAAATGCTTTCGTTGTGGAAGCAAGGAACATCTAGCTGGTAAATGTCGAAGCATCAAGGATACTTGCTGCAAGTGCAAACGAGTAGGTCATCTTGCTCGCGTTTGCTTACAATCAACACCTGGGAGCAACCAACTGGAGACTGAGTACGTGGAGGTACAGGACACGGACAACTCTTCAGATACAGTCGATGACACCACCCCTTGGGGTATGAATTTAATACGATCTAACAACACAGACAAATTTATGATAAATGTACGCATCAATGACTCGAAACTGAAAATGGAAGTAGATACAGGAGCTGCTCTGTCATCTATATCTTACAAAGATTTTAAAACATTGAACACTGGATGCAAAATTTTTAAAACTAATATCACGATGAAAACATATACAGGAGAAATCTTTGCACCCATTGGAGTAGCCAACGTTACGTGTAAATATAAAGACCAAACACTTGAGGGAAAATTATATATTATTAAACAAGATGTTGACCCTATCTTCGGTCGCGCATGGATACGAGCAATCAATTTGGATCTGGCAAATATAAACGCAGTTAAGGCTAAAGAACATCCAAAGCTGGATAAACTACTTTCTGAATACTCGACGGTATTTGATGGGTCCCTTGGGTGCATACCTGATTACAAAGCTCATTTGACCCTAAAGGAAGAAGTGTCACCAATTTTTGTTAAGCCAAGACGTATACCATATGCTCTTAAAAATAAAGTTGATGATGAAATAGTGCGACTCTGCGAACAAGGAGTAATTACAAAGGTTGATAGCTCTGAGTGGGGAACACCAGTAGTTCCTATTGTCAAACCAAATGGAAGTATACGCTTATGCGCGGATTATAAAGTCACCTTAAATAAAGTTATAAGGGATGAACAATACCCTATTCCAATCATAGAGGACATTCTGGTAGAGATGAACGGAGGTCAAATATTTTGCACACTTGATATCAGTCAAGCTTATCTAAACATGATGATGGACGAAGAGAGCGCTATGATGCAAACATTAAGTACCCACAAGGGTACGTTCAAAGTAAATAGACTTATGTTTGGCGTCAAGGTTGCCCCGAATTTATGGCAAAAATTTATGGATCGTTTGCTCCAAGGAGTCGCTGGAGTGAAATGCTTTTTCGATGACATAATTATTCAAGGACATTCAGAAGAACAACTTCTGTCAAGACTACGCTTGGTATTACAAAAATTACAAGATAAAAATTTGAAACTCAACAAGGATAAATGTCATTTTTTTCAAGAGAGAATCGAATACTTGGGTCATACCATTGATAAAAATGGACTGCACAAAAATAGAAATAAGGTGAACGCAATTCTGGATACAAAACGTCCCAGCAACATCAACGAACTGCGAACATTTCTAGGAATGGCTAATTATTACAATAAGTTCATACCGAATTTAGCTTCAATATTCAGCCCTCTTAATAACTTACTCAAGAAGGACGTTATATACGAATGGACGCACAAATGTAATGAGAGTTTCAAGAAAATTAAACAGGAAATCCTCAGTGACAGAGTTTTAATGCATTTTGACCAAGAGAAACCCTTGGTTCTCGCTACAGATGCTTCACCTTTTGGACTTGGAGCAGTTCTATCGCATCGATTATCGGACGGATCGGATCGGCCTATTGCTTTTGCATCACGTTCATTGACGAGTAGTGAAAAAAAATACAGTCAGATAGACAAAGAAGCGACGTCCTTATTCTGGGGATTAAAGAAATTTTTTCACTACTGCTATGGAAGAAAATTCATACTTATTACAGACCATAAACCTCTAACTACGATTTTCAATCCACAAAAAACTTTACCGGCGATGAGCACAATGAGGCTCTTTCACTATGCACATTTTCTATCTGGTTTTGACTACACTATTGAATACAGAACATCGGATGATCATAGCAATGCAGATTATCTATCAAGATTTCCGGTAGATACAGTAGCAAATAACCTAATTGACGTACATTGCGCATTTCAATTAAATCAAATGAACACAATTGCCGTCGACCGTACAAAAATTGCCGAAAATACCCAACGCGATGATGAATACAACCATTTATTGGAAGCTTTAAAAAATGGTACCTCAGTGAAAAGATACGGCTACAATGACAACGAATTGACCTTACAAGACGGTTGCATTATTAAAGGAACACGAGTAATGATTCCGGCAACCCTGAGACAGCAGGTTTTAGAAGAACTACACACGGGACATCTTGGAATAGTAAAAATGAAATTACTGGCGCGTGGATACGTATACTGGAGAAATTTGGATAAAGACATTGAAGACATAGTTAAAAGTTGTCGAGAATGTCGATTAAAGCAAAATCAACCTCCATGCGCAGTACTACATCATTGGGACTCACCATCTGGGCCATGGCAAAGGATCCATATCGATTTTGCTGGGCCGATTAAGGGTTATTCCTTATTTATAATAGTGGATGCTTTTACAAAATGGGTGGAAATTGTAGAAACGAAAACAACCACAAGCTCATGGTGTATCCGCCAACTTAAAGAACTTTTCGTGACATTTGGATTTCCGCTTACTTTAGTATCAGACAATGGTCGACAATTTGTTTCAAATGAATTTGAATCATTCCTCAGAGAAAGCGGCGTTGTTCACAAAACTACAGCTCCATACCATCCAGCCACGAACGGACAGGCAGAGCGATACGTACAAACAATTAAAAGGGCAATACATAGCATCAGGGCAGAGCCAGGCTGTCTACAAGACAAACTGCTGGGTATTAAGGAACGCCTGCGGAGGACGCCGAGCAGCAACACGAATAAAAGCCCATATGAGCTTATGTTTGGCAGGGAAGTAAGAAACACCCTAAGTGTTCATTTCAAGCCGAGGGCGAGGGACGAAACACGTCCGCCGACTGATGAGGCAAGAGTACGCTCATTCACTGTTGGGCAGAGAGTGCAAATACGCAGCTACACAAACGACCAAATTAAATGGGAATTCGGAACCGTTTTAAGGATATTAGGCCAATTGCACTATCAAATAGAGACTGATTCTGGTCAGATTTGCAAAAGACATGTTGATCAGATGCTGGGTACATTAATACCAAGAGACGAACAGTAACACCGAACACTTCGAAACTTAACAACTAGACGATTTGGGACGGAGGTGTTATATATATGTGGCCTCTTTGCTTCATTCTTCTATATATTTCTTTTTTACATTGTCTTGTGATCTGGTTGTCACTGTGACTGATATTGAAAAATATATTATGTCTACTACGAATTGAATTGTTTAATTAGTAAATACATAATAGTATCCTTAACGCAAACGAAGGGCACTTGTTCTCCCCACCACTGCGATCATTTTTTTGTTCTAGACCATACCTGGGAACCTTCTAGTTACGGAGATATTGGGGGTCGAAGTTCCAAATTTTTTACAGCTGTTTTTGTAAATGCTAGTTTTTCAGGTTTTAACTTTACTTAAACTACCTCCATGACCCGTTTACTATTCAAAGCATCCACTAGCACAATGTTTTAGGAGTGCTACTTTGAGTTTTACCGTAAAATGTGATTTTAGACCCCAAAAAAAAAAAGTCATTTCCCAGCAAAAATTTTTGCGTAGGGGTACTTAGATTGATGTACAGAATGCTTGGTTGACGGCTGTGTGATGGGTTGTTTTACACCCTGTAGGTGTATACTCAGGCACAGTGGTACTCTCTATTTCTTTACTGTCATAGTTCGATGGAATGACAATGTGACATGACTGAAATGCGAGAAAATTACTAATGGAAAAACTCATTTCCAAGTCACTCACGTGATAAAGATAAAACAGACAGTGCCCTACGCTAGACATAACACATGCCAATCTAAAAGATCCTTCTTATCCATTGGGTGATGGAGGAAATTCCCACCCAGTTTATCAGTTCTAGAAATATAATCTTACTTGGACAGTTTCTGATTTTTAGGAGCTGTATGCACGTTGTCTCTGCATCCTCCATTGCTGCATAGAATTTCTCACAGTATATACAATGCGCAAATATCAGAGACATGTTCTTAACAGACCATAAAAGTAACGCCGAAAGGTTGAACACACCCTGTAAGTGAAATATATAAAATATGAATTTGTTCACTTAAACTTAAAAGCTTAAACCACATATAATATAGATTAAAATACTTACTTTGCTTTTCACAACGGTTGCTGTTTTTATCAAGGTGCACATAAAATGTGCGTAATAGAGATTACGGTAAAATATGCTAAGCGTCAGATATAATACCTATGGAAACAAGATGATGTGTATTAGTGGTTCTGAGATGTTTCTCGAGGGCATGTAAAGCAAAATCAGACACCGGGTTAAGGTCCACACAATAAAGAGAGAATACCGTTTTAGTACAATTTTATCGATTGTGTCAGTAAAATATTCATGAACTTACCAATACTTGAAAAAATCTTTTATACAAATTATAAACCTTGATAATAGTTTGGTAAATGTCAAGTAATTTCTGACATTGCTCATTGTTTTCGTGATCTTCGTTCATAGTCAGAACTTCTTTAATCCACTCGTACACGTATTTCCTTAACAGTATTATGGTTCGGATGCCTAAAACTAAATCGATTTCCAAACCGATGAAAAGAGTGTTGATAGCAATATCGAGAATCATCTCAATGTCATGGGCGTAATAAGCCGTTGAGTAATAAGTTGCGGTTGTGAAACTATGTACAAAGATAATAGTAAATAATGAAATCCAATTCCAAACAATGGAATCCATAATACTTTTACTGAAATCGATGCGCTTGTTTAAATCTTGGATCATCAAAACAAGCAAGACGTTGTGGTCCTTATGCACTATATTTAAAATGAACATTATCGTGAACCCAGCCATAAACAAGATGAAGTAGATTTTAGTAAACAGCGAAAAGAAGTCTTCTTCAGTACTTGACATGGTTCTATTTACTTCCCTGATATCTATGATAACCAATCGATAGATACACGATATATTCATAATTAGCATACAGCAGAACGAAAGTATGTGACTTATTCTCCCATTCGAGTAAATATGGCGATTTCGTACGTTGTATTTCGAATTAAAAAACACACTAAGTGCGTAGTTAAAAGCATACACTATTCCTTGTATGTCTTTGTCCAATCTATTGTTGGGTAATACTTGGAATGATTTTTCTGAATATTGAGATTTTTTTTGTATTTTTAACACTTTTTCAACCTTCAACCTGAACTTGTCCATTGTGAGATGGCTAATAAGTCTGTAATAATACATAATTCTGTGAAGAAAATGAGACATTACGGCGACTAAACACATTACGTATGGCTTTAAATACTGTTAAAATATTCATGTGATCGGACAATCCATTAGGAACGGCTTATAGTCTCAATACATTAGTTAATTATGTCAGGGCTTACTAAAAAGGCCAGGCAAACCCAAAAATAGAGAATGATAACTTTGTTTGTTACAGGAATCTGTCATAATATTTAATTGATAAAAAAAGTCTCTCAGAATACCGTACGTTATAATATTGCGAAATAAAATGGATATTAAGTTCATACTAACCGAACTGTTTCGTTGTTAGTTCATTTACGGTTTTTTACGGCGTAACTTGCAGAATATCAAGTTTTTTATTTCTAAATATTGGCCCGACTAATGCTTAGCATGCAAAATAATATCTATCTAAGAGCACAATGGAATTTCCACTATTCTATTCTTCACCATTTTCCAACACATTCATTTTCACGAGCTAAACATGAAACTAATATTATCGTCTGTAACAACCTGTATGAGGTAAAACAAGAAGAAAGTCACTCATATAAATATAAAAAGAAAATTGGGCCAAGAATTGAGCCCTGCGGCACTCCCATTTTTAATCCAGATTCTTGAGATTTTCTCCCGTTAAAATCAACTTTGCATATTTTATTACTAAAGTGTAAAGTAAGAATATTTACTTAACCATTGAGGATTCCATTGGAATGCAATTTTTTAATCAATGTTTCGTAAAGGCCGCCATCGAATGCTTTTAACAAATCATGAGAGATGCTCACAGCATCGCATTTATCCTCCAATGAACATTATTATGCACTTACATGTTCACACCGGTATCAGTTATTATGAAAGAACTAAGTCGCACATTTGGCTCATTCATAAAAAAAAACAATCTTGATACAATGTGTTTTAGGACTGGCTTTTTTCTCCTCTATTTTTTTTGGATTACTGGGGTACATTTTGTAACTTTTTGATACGGTTTGGGCCCAAAAGGTGCCTACGTTTACCGCGGCATCAGTAATATTTTCCAAAGCGTTAACTTACCCACCATGTTAGTGTGTTCTTTAGGAAAAGACGCCAATAAAAAATCAAACATATTTGTCATAAATACAATTTAAAGAAAATTACACTGTAGCAATAAAACAAAGTAATGACTGGTCACCTTAATGAAATACATTAGTAACGATGCGTCTATGTAGAATAAGCCACATGCAGTCATTTTACTGAACGTTTGATTCGTCCGTATAATGTTCTTGCACAGTCGTTTTTGACTTACTGTAAAATAAAACAATATAAAAAAAAGTGACAGATGTATTTTGTGCGGTTTAAGAATATTTTATTGGATATGATGGTAAACTATATATAACTATTTTTAAGGGTATGCATATTGATGTAACTTTATGTATGTACACACAACACAATACAGGAAATAACATTAAATAGAAGAGCACAAAGGTACTGTTTAATTCATAAAAAATTTCTTCCGGCAAACTTACGACAGGAAAGTTGGATTAGGAATGTAGAAACAGTGTGCAAACCAGTTTTATTATTTATTTTAAAATTGTTATTTCTTCTTTACATTGTTTAATTTATTTCCACCACATAGTTGGGAAAAAGCTCGGCAGATGATGACTATTGTTTAATTTATTTCATTACTACTGCTCTAAAACGCGGTGAAGGAAAACATCGTGAGGAAACCGGTATTTCATAAAACCAACAATTCGAGAACATGCCATGTGACATCTACCAACCAGCACTGGGAGTAGAGAGACCTGTGCCAGCAGCGGGATTATTACATGTTATTATGCTATGCCTAGGCTTGTATTTGTACTTTTTCTCTAAATCAATTATAATAATTAACGAGCAAGATGTGTGATGTCACACCAATATTGCACGTACATACATATTAACAAGCAATAACCCACTAGACATAACACTTAACAAATCAGATAATACGTCATTCCTGTTAATGACTTTTAGAAACAATGTTTTACTTGGACAATTCCTGTTCTTCATAAGCTCTATAAACTTCGTCTCTGCATCCTCAACAGTAGCATAGAACTTCTCACAGTGTATACTTTGAGCAAACACCAGAGCCATGTTCTTTAATAGCAATAAAAGTATGGCTAAAATGTGTAACGCCGTCTGAAAGTATAATAATTTTGATCAATAATCAAAATTATTTAATTTATATTAAAGTAAAATAATATTTTACTTTATAGATAAAATTATTACGCAATAGGTGCCTGAGTATGGTTGGCGTCGCCAAGGCCGGCCTAGAAAGAGTTGGCAAGATCATTTGAATGCGCATCCTGAAGGCTGTTACATGGTGGTCCTGTAAAATAGTACCTAATTGGATATAAGGGAGGTCTTTGCTCAGCAGTGAGTAATACAAGGCTATTTAAAATAAACAGACAAGAGCTTACAACTACATAAGGGTCATACTTACTTGGGTGTCCTTAGATGTTTTCAGCATAGAGCAAATTAGGTGGAAATTAAATAGATTACGAAAGAATATTCCAAAAAGTTGATATAATGTCTAGAAAAAACAAAAGGTTTTATATCTATTAGTTAGCTCGTGGCTTAATAAGAACTGCCACTCGGGTCGATCTTTAGGTAATGCTGTGCTTGCCTAGGTCGGTCTGTGGATGGGTGACCGCCCGACATATCGAGTTTCCTCCGTGCCTCGGAAAGCACGTTAAGCTGTTGGTCCCGGCTGCCATATATAGATCTTTGGCAGTCGTTACAGGTAGTCAGTGACCTGAAATTCTGACATCCAGTCTTACCAAAGAGTATCGCATTACCTAGATTAACTGGGTTTTGGAGGTCAGATAGGCAGTCGCTCCATGTAAAATACTGGTATTCAGCTGCATCCGGTTAGACTGGAAGCCGACCCCAACATAGTTGGGAAAAAGCTAGGCAGATGATGAGTTAGCAATAGGATAAATACCTAAGGAACTAAATAAACATTTGTGTCTCTGGTTAAATTCATAATTCGAGAACTCACCCATACTTGAAAAATTTTCTTATACAAATTGTAAGCCTTCAAGATAATTTGGTATGTTTTATATAATTCCAGAATTCGTTCATTGTTTTCATGATCATCGGTCATTATTAGAACTTCTTTAATCCACTCGTACAAGTATTTTCTTAACAGTATTATGATTCGGATGCTTAGAACTAAATTGATTTCCATACCGATGAATAGTATGCAGATAACAATGTCAAGAATCAACGCAATGACATCGGCGTAGTGACATGATGTAAAATAAAGTGTGTACGTAAAATTATTAATCAAGATTACAGTAAGTATTGAGATCCAATTCCAAACAATAAAACACATAATACCTTTACTAAAATCGACGCGCTCGTGTATGGTTTGAATCTTTAAAATAAGTATGATGTTGTCGTTCTTATGCACTATGTCTAAAACAAACATCATCGTGAACCCAACCATAAACACGATGAAGAAGATTTTAGTAAGCAGTGAAAAGAAGTATTCTTCTGTAGTAGACATGTTCTTATTCACGTTCCTAATATCTGTGACGACAATTCTATAGATACACGACATATTTGTAATTAACATACAGCAGAACGAAAGTATACGACTTATTTTCCCGTTCGAATAAATATGATTATTAAGTACGTTGTATTTTGAATTAAAAAACACGCTCAGTGCATAGTTAAAAGAATACACTATTCTTTTTACATCCTTGCCTAATTTATTTCTGGGTAATACTTGGAATGAGACCGCTGTATCAATTTTTAAATACTTTTCGACTTTATACTTAAACTTATCCATTGTGTGATGGCTAATAAGTCTGTAATAAAATGAGACATTATTATTATACATCATTCTGTAAATAAAATGAGACATTACGGCGATAAAATACAGTATAGTGTTTATTACTGTTTAAATATTCATGTAATCGATCAATCCATTTGTAATTTGTGATGAACTTCTAAAGATATTAGTGATTATGTCAGCTCTTACTAGAAACAATTTTATTGCGGAGGTTCAGCCAAAGCCAATACTCTCATTGGTGGCTTCTCTAATCTCATTATCCATGCATGAAATAAGAATATCGAGAAGAGCATTCCGGATTCCGTAGTGCTTCGATTTCCTGGCCCCGTATTCACAAATGCTTCGATCCGATTTCGATTTGACAAGACTACTTAGTCTATCTTTTTTAGCATCACGAAAGTGAGCGAGTTAGACATAATGACTTTCCGAATCGAAATATTTGTAAAATAAGGCCTGACCAATGTTTTGTGCAATCGAATCATCATCATATCGGCCCGGAATCACCCACTGCTGAGTATAGGACTCCCCTTTTTCTGCAATCGAATGCCTTTAAAAATCATGAAAAATGCTCACAGCTTCGTATTTCAAGAATTTGTAAGATGAGAGATGAGATGTTAGTTGCAACGCCGGGAGAGGACGCCCTAGAAAGACGTACACTGACCTTATTGGCGATGTTCTTCAGAAAGGACAGGTGCGTATAACTCGCAACCGGCGTACGTGCGCGCCTCAAATAAATGTCAGCAACATTGCAGGGGCCCGCAAGGGCTGATGCCTGCCGGGGCTGCAGGTTGTTCGAAAGAGATACCGCGGTCCCGGACACAAAGGGCTAAGAAGGAACATGGGCGGTTTTTAGTCAGTAGAAGTCTGACACTCGTTTCCGCTCTGCTCAGAGCGGGAGGAGTCATTTAATGGTTTCCCAAACGCAAATAAAAAAATGAGCAAGTAGTTTCTGTTGATTTTTAGTTTGTTTCTAATCGTTTGTTTTATTTGGCAACGTGAGTGGTCGATTTAATTTACAGATTATATATAAAAAACTAACAACCTCAGCTATCTTTTGTAATGACAATATAAAGTTAGATATACAAGTCAAAGATAAGAAACGATTTGTGGTCATTTCCTTCTCAAGTTTGTGGGTAATGGTTGATTCATTTGTTGGTTGTCAGAAATTTCGCAGAAATAGATCACAAGAAAACGTAAGTTTCACTTATTTCTATTTCGCGTAGATTTTTATTTTATCTTTGTCGAATATATGTTCAGACACGTCTCAAGTTTAGAATAATACTATTTGATATATAATTTTTTATACAGATTTGACGTCACGGAAGTTTTTTGTATGTTGCCATATGGCAACGATTGGTCGTTATAGGTACATTATACCTACAAGTGTTTATTTATATTTTAAGACTATCTGTGCCCGCGACTTCGTTCGCGTGGTTGTCGAAAACTAAAATGCGTCGCTTAGAGAAAAGTACATTAAATCATTGCCCTGCGTTAACTTAATACTGACGCTGTAGAAAATAAGAAAAGGGTAATGCAAAGCACTGAATATGTCTAATACTAAAGTTAAGATGGATGGAAGTTTGATGATGGATGGATGAATCAACCAGAATGGCACAACGGATCTTGATGAAATTTGAAACAGAAGTAGAAATAGTCGACAGGCCCTGTCGTTGGCGTGTTCGTGTTCCACACGCGCCTCAAAGAGATGTCAGCAACAATAAAGGGGCCCCATAGGGAAGACGTTTGCCGGGGCTGAGAGTTGTTCGTAAGATACCACGGCCCCGAAACACAAAGGGCTAAGAGTGAGATTGGCGGATCGGTATTCCAAACCCAGCCAACAAAACCTAAAAGTACCGAAATACAATCATATAGCGGTATATAATCAGTACACGGGAGGGATAGACCTCATGGACGCTCATGTGAATAATTACAGGATTAGAATTCGAGGCAAAAAATGGTGGTGGCCTATTTTTACGTAGCTTGTAGATGTTACAATAAACAATGCATGGATCCTGGTGCGCAAATCAGGAAAGATAATTTTGCAGCTGAATTTTCGTCGTGAGATTGTCCAAACATATTCTTGAAAAAGTACGGAATCCCTCCTAAATCTGGTGGTCGACCATCTACCTCGTGATGTGGGTCTAGGGTTTTGGAAGGGGTTTAATAAGACTGAGCAAATCACTTTCCAAAATCAGTAGAAAAGAAACGCAGATGTGTTGGAGCTGACAGTAAAACTATGTATAAACTATATACTATATATGCAAGAGTTAAAAAAAAAAGTTATATGTTCAAAATGTGACTCTGTGTGCGTGTGTGTGAATGTGTGTGTCTGTGTGTGGTTTACGTATTAAATGTTTTTAACATTATCATTCCATGTAATTATTTGTGTACTTTCATGAATATATACTAAATAAATAAAATAAATGTATAAGAGCTTATTTTCTTGAAACGGCAACCTCGTTTGACCTAGCGTTGCAACAGTCTAAAACTCAAAATTGGGAGATAACGATTTTTTTTTAGTTTTTATAGTATTGTCTGGTCATCATTTAACTCAAATATAAAACAACAAAATTTAAGTTTCAAAAACTCAGTCCCTAATGGGTTAATATGCTAGCTAATTGCAATTAAACAAATGTAGATCTTTGTCCAACAGTAGGCAGATGGACATCTCAAGAACATTTACTAAATTTCAAAGATCTCAATGATGCTTCTGACATCCTGTACTCATCCTGGGTACCAAAAGTGGAGGATAGCCTCGATCTATCCCAGGTACCTTTCCTTCAGCTACTATTCCTTTAATTTAAATGAGATGCAGATAACATGTTGGTACTCACACGTGAGTTGACATTGCAGCTCGTTGATTGCAGGGTAACGTGAGAACGTCCAACCTTACGCTTGCCAATTCTCTCGGTAAATAATATTTTTTTTTTGCTTTAAGGCATTTATGGTGCGAATACCGACATGCTTTCTGCACCTCGTTCTTGGAAGAGGACTTTTGGCCACAGGGTGTGGCCAGGGTGTGTTTCGACGTCTCCGCGGGCAAGTGGCAAATGAACGCACTGTGACATAGTGCACAAGTGTAGTGATATACCACAGATATAGATAGACCTAGATAACGCAAGTATCACGTTCTGTGTGAAAACCAAGCGTGCCATTTTTTTACTACCTATTATAACATCACAAGCACTATTTAGTGATGGAAAATCGAAAAATCAAATTGATTCAAAGACCCCCGCCATTTATACCAGCGCCAGTGTCCGACTTGCGCTATACACCGATGCAGACTGAGCGCGAAAGTGGCCACTTACGATTTTTGCTCGTAAGCTAGGCACGCGAAATGGCACGCGAAGTGTTACTCTTGCGTTATCTAGGTCTATCTATATCTGTGAGTGATACTTATATAATATGTAGTTTCAAGGTTTTATTTACTAACACAAGCTGTATTATATAATATGTATGTTAGTCTGTAAGGTATTTGTCTATGGGCCAAAGTATCCTGAAAATAAATAAATGTTATGTTACGAGTATGTTGTTATAAAATAACAGTAAAACACATCCACCACATCATAATTATTTTTATTTATTTAATTTGAATGCACGGAGAAGATGGCGGGACTCCTTGAAAGGTTTTTTCGTTAACTGGCGGGAAGAAGTGCAACAACGAGAAAAATGGAAGGAATCGGGGGAGGCCTTAGCCCAGGAGTGAGAAAGATTAGGCTGAATTTTAATAATATATATTTTTTAATGATGACGTGGTTACAAAAAAGCAAACTGGAGCAATACAATAGTATAGTCAGCTATCAATGCTGTCATTACTAGTGGTAAAGTAGCATCAACGTAGAACATACCACAAGCATCCATCTTGCTGAATGTCGTTTCGTTTAAGCGTTTGACATTCTTGTACACCCTTTTTTCTTCATCTGAAATTATTAGGAAACTATTATTTGTAACAAGCAACCAGCCCGACTTCGCAGGGGTTCAATGTAGACACTGAATTTCTCATGTAGTTTAAAAGATCTAACAGCCGTACTCAGAGATATTTAATGATTACTTAAGCCATCACTAAGTTAAGATTTTGACACTTTTTTGAAGGTTTTGTATGTTAAATCTTTACTAAGTGACGGTTTAAGTAATGCAGCTGCATTTGTAGTAGATCTCTGATAGTCGTTACAAGTATTCAGTGACCCGAAAGTCAGACCACCTATCTTACCAAGTAATATTCAGTATGAACTAGATTACAGAAGTCAGATAGGCAGTCGCTTGATCTGAAATACTGGTATTCATGCTGGATCTGGTTAGAGTGGAAGCTGCCATAGTTAGGAAAATGCTAGGCTATAGATGATGATTACCTAACCCAGGTCGTATTCTACTTGTATGCTACTTCAGAATCCGATGAGAGGTGTAAAGGTAAGGAAATTATACCGACAGACAGACAAAGTTACTTGCAGATTTTGTAACTAGTGCTATGGATTAAATTAATCTAACTTTTAGTTTTTTCACCTGTGGTATAAAACGAAATTTTAATGTTACTTAAGTTTCAAGTGACTGTCTATAACACACATGGAACATACCCTCCGAAATAGGGCACAGCAACGCTGCTTAGACATAAAAAAATGAGGAGAATGCTTAAATTTCCTAAACCAGCACAATAGGGATGTTTACTGACTACAAAAAATATGATGCTAATTAGTCCGTCTGTTATATTATCGAGAAATATTGGATACGTATTTTTTGTTAAAACGAAGATAAAACGCGTCAAAAATATGAGTGGGGGGTTGTGACGTCACTCACTGGTAAAAAATGTCATACTAATGTCTTAGAATATGACGTCACATGAGTTTTCAAAGCACTGTATCGTCTTCATTATTTGTTTACGTGAAAAAAGAAAAAATACGTGTCCAATATTTTTAGGAAATCAATTTGACAGACTAATTAGATTTTTTTTGTTAACTACCCTATTACAAGAGTTCATACAAAACCCTAAAGGTCTGAGAAAAAAAAAATATTACGAGTAGAAAGGGTGTAAATCACCATTAATACTTTGGCAGAATATAACTGGCCTCTTTGGTACCAACGGAGTGCTCTGGCTCACACTAGGATTAATAATGTATGCCATCACCTTCCTCCGGACCAGATAGATAGTTTGTGACTCAATTTGATTAAGGAAAATAATAATAATAATCTATAGGCTCTCGTTTGGTAGCTGGATCAAGGGCTTGATCCAGAAAGCAGTACTTCTGGACACGGCGCGCATAGTCAGGAGGTTCCTCTCTCAAGAGCCCTGACCACCGGTAGCTCGGACCCTGTTCCCAATGCCGGTAGGCTACTATTTTTTATATTTTTATATCTTTTTTTTAAAGAAATATTTAAAAATGGATTTAGTATGTAAGGAAATGAATAAAGGAAATAAATAATCTGTACAAAAATAGAAACTAATTTATAAATAAAAGATTTACAAAAGAAGTATGTACGTGTATGAATGCGTTGTAGTATGTGTGAATGTGTCTGTGTGTGTGTCTATGTGTTGTGTCATGCAGTGTGTGTCATAATTGCTGGAAAGTAGAAGGTTAACCACTATTATTAGATCGTAAATACCTGTACATTTGGAATTCAGCAGAACCGCGCATGTATCTTCAATTTTACTCATAGCTATGTAGAATTTTTCGAATTCCAAGCTCAATATAATTTCTAATATTAAAGTCTTAAATAGCAAAACGTGTAATAATACTATTAAACTTGAATATTCATAACCCTGAAAAATATCATATTATTATTCGTTAATATCTACATTGTTCTTAACTGTTAGAATTAAATTCTATTATATTCCCTCTACGACTCCTTTTGATGGTCTAGTTATTGCAAACGATACTGCTGTGCATGAGGTCCTTTTTTTTCCGGGTGGAAAATCATCAAATAACCCCTCCTGCAAATAACACCTCCTGCTCTTGGGCAGAGCGAAAGGGAGTGTCAGACTTCTACTGACTAAAAACCACCCATGTTTCTTCTTAGCCCTTCATGTCGACGCCACGGTATCTCTTGCGAACAACCCGCAGCCCCAACGGGGTGCATGAGGTCCTGCGTCGATACCCAAGTTGGGTAAAGTGTTACTGGGTTGCGAAATTCCTGATAGAAATCAGGAATTTCTCAGAAAAGTCATGAAGATTATACATATACAAATATATTTAGAGTATATGTAGATTAGAGCAAACTTGGTGATGGGCAGGGTACATTGGTCACAGAACGGATGGTCAACGGTGCCGAAAAGTTCTGGAGTGGTGACCCCGAACTGGAAGACATAGACACAGATTGACCGATAACCCGGTGAATGTTTCGGGGATCCACTGGATGCGAGACGCACAGCATCAGTCAATTTGACGACACTAAAGGAGACCTATTTCCAACAGTGGACGTCTTTAGGCTGAAATGAAGATGATGATTGATTCAAACTTTCTGAAGAAGAATACTCACAGGTAATTTCATATTCTCAAGAGCTATTTTAATGCGGATCAAAGAGTTGCAGAAGGAGCTTGCACAGTGAAACACGATCTGTAATTGTTTTTAGTTTATTAAAAGTAATCGTCGGTGAATTATTTATTAAACATATTGTATCTTATTTACCATTTGTTGAAAGGAAATCTTATAAATGTCATAACAATCCAATATGTTAACGTAAGTCTGATATAATCTACTACAATAATCTCGATCGTATCTATCCTCTAAGCTATGATAATGCATCGTTTGAATGTACCAAAGTTCAACTTTACTTTTTAACAACTTAATGATTCTAATAGCATACACGATAATCGCATCAAAACTTATAACACTGATACCGCATATAATATTGTAACTAGGAAGTTTAAGGTTTACATTAATAGTAAGAACAATACTAGTACCAGTAACCAGTATCAATATGACACTTAGCCAATTGCCAATGATGAAATATTTGAATGCAATCTTATTATTAAGGAATCTGTGGACATACAAGAACTTAGAAATAAAAACAACATTTTTATCTGTTTGAAAGATAACGGCAAAAAAATTAATAAGGAAACCAGTAGAGGTTAAAACAAAATCAAAGTAATTGATCCCGTCAAAGTCGATTTTGTAATATTCAGTATGTTCACTGGAAATGCGGGAATAGAAGCGATAGAAAGAAAACGATATGAACATGATCGTGCCACACAGCGAAATGAAACACGAACGAGAACTATTTGAATAGATAAAATGGTCCTTGATTCTATACTTGGGGCAGAAGTAAAGTTGCTGCATAAGGTTCAAAGGTCGAAGCATAGACTGCACATCTTTATCAACGAAGTTGTCTCCCACATCATCCTCACGACAACTTCGATTACTGTTACTATGTATTTTCTTTTCCAAACTCTTCATTTTTAAAATAAAATTCAGGTGTGAAACACGTTGTTCTTCAAGAAATGATGGACTTAAATGAATATAAGT
The DNA here is from genome assembly GCA_949774965.1 of Diarsia brunnea. NCBI lineage: Eukaryota > Metazoa > Arthropoda > Insecta > Lepidoptera > Noctuidae > Diarsia > Diarsia brunnea. The sequence goes on from OX459007.1 coordinate 18,551,884, forward strand.
TTAAGAATTATGAATATTAACTTAATAGAGACACGTGTATTGTCAACAACTATATTCTATGGGGCGGTACTTAAGTGTTTGATTAATAATAGATGTAGCAACAGAGTATGGCCTTGACCTTACTTGTGGACATACATATAATATAGATTCTATCATTTTTGTTGCCAGGCAGCGTTACCTACCACTTAGAGTAGTAATGTCAAGATCACTCATCACCTGCTGCCGGAGCTAGTCCAACTCGCTCTTGGCCAGTTGTTTTAACTTCAAGAGTAGTTAAAAAATACTGCAACCAGCATTTCGAGAATGTGTCATTTTGCGTCAGTATGTCATTTTGCGAATGTGGCATTGTGCGCCTAATCCTATCGCTAAAACCAGTCGGTGCCATTATATATAAAGCTTGTGTTATATTTATTTACTTTGTTTTATTGGTTCCCCGATTCGCCTGCTTTTCCCATACAAGAATTATAGGGTAATTGACAAAAATAATCTAATTAGTCCGTCAAAAAGATTTCCAAAAAATATTGGTCACTTAATTTTTCTTTTTTTACGTAAACAAAAAATTAAGACAATACAGTGCTTCAGAAAGTCGTGTCATGTCACAGGTTATTTATTTATTTATGTACACACAAAATACAAAAAAAAGGAAAATACATTAAAAAAAATAGAAGAGCACAAACAGGCAGCAGCAGGAGGAGCAGGTTAGTACATTTTTTACCAGAAAGTGACGTCACAAGCCCCCACTCATGATCTTTGACACGTTTTATCTATCCTTTCTAAAGAACCTCACTAATAAGGTCAATGTAAGTGTAAAACTCGTCATCTCATCAGATACTTCCTTTTTAGGGTTCCGTACCTAAAATGGAAAAAAACGGAACCCTTAAAGGATCACTCGTGTGCCTGCCTGTCTGTCTGACCATTCCCCCCCCCCCTTATCTCTGAAACTACTGAGCCTATTTTTTTTTAACAATACAAAAATTAGTAGTAGTGTAAAAATATTCTGGTTTAAAAGAGTGTCCATGGAGTTTCTTGCCCGTTCTTCTCCATAGTGATCTACGTTAGGGAATGGGCAACTACAGTACTTTCACAAGTTATTATGCCTTGTGACTGTGACTGTAGCTTAGGAGTGCAATGCGTCGTCCCGGGGGTTGCTGCGTCGAGTTGCGCGTCGCCGGATGTCTGCGGCGGCGAGTGCTGTGGGTGCGGGGGCGCGCGGCGGCGCGTGCCGTGGCGATGGGTGCGCGGGGCTCCGGGTCGCGGGGCGGCGGTTGCGCGTTGCGGCGTGCATTCGTTGTTCCGTGATTTGGAGTCTCGTGCATTCGTTGTTGCGGTGTGCGTCGCTGCGTGCTTTCGTGCTCGCAGTGTTCGTTGTTGCGGGCATTCGGCGGCGTGTGGCTCGGCGTGGTTGCTTTCGGGATGACGTATTGCACTCGTAGTTTAGTTTTGTTTTATGAATTGTTCTTCTGACATTCAAAAATGCCTGTAATGGTTTAATTGAAATAAATGCTTTGAGTTTGAGTTTGAGTTTGAGTTCAATATCTAGGTGAACTGATTGTGAAAGGTACTACTCTTAAACGGTAAGCCATTGAAAGTAATAATAAGGGAATCTTGAAAGTTAAGGTTAGGTTTCTAGGTTGAATGTTAAATGCGTAGTAAATATTTGTGTAAGATTAGGATATTACAATTAAAAATGGAAAAAAAAAATATTTTTACAAAAATAAAACTGACTTGAAAAAATCTGAACGAAATTTGAATGTCTTATTTCTATTTATTTTTAAAAAAAATATTTAACCTTAAGGATTTGATTATGTTAGGATTTTAATTTAGTTTATTTTATGTTTATTATTGTATTGGGGTTTTAGTTATATTGACGTCTTGATCAACATTAACGAGAAACGGCAATTTTCAACTATGGCAGCTGCGGCAAAGTTATCTGGGATGCCTTTGTCTGGCATCTCTAAACGTTTCACAAGAAAAGTAAACGTATACAGTAAATAATATGAATATTTATGCATCTAAACGAAAACAATATCGTAACGTAATGTAGCTCCCGTCGGGGCTGCGGGTTGTTCGCAAGAGATACCGCGGCCTCGACATGAAGGGCTAAGAAGGAACATGGATGGTTTTTAGCCAGTAGAAGTCTGACACTCCCTTCCGCTCTGCCCAAGAGTGGGAGGGGGTTATTTGATGATTTTCCACCCACCATAAAAAAAAATAAAAAACGTAACGTAGCTCTGACACAGAACCATCAAGTACAGCTGAGAAACACATAACACTGAATCCTATTTTTATTTATAAAATAAAACGCAATATAAGTTTTAAAATTTATTTGCACACGAAATATTTACAGAAACGCAAATTCCAGGAGTACAAAAGTATAATTGGCAAGTAAAGCTATAATTTGTAAAGGTAATGTAGAATCGACATAGAATAACCGACAAGCATATAGCTTTTCGAATTTCGCTTGATATAGACGTTTAACATTCTTGCACAACCTCTTCTTGACATCTGTAATGATTGCAAAGGATGATATTAATCAACACGAATTCATCACGCTTTTTGTCTGTATATTCTGTCTTCTTTTTCCGTACTTCTCTATGAGTCACCATCTTATGAGTTACTTTTTTTCTATCCATATCACCATTTACTCGTCATCCATCTATGTATCTATCATTTCTTCTGTCTTTACTTATGCAGCCATTCTCATTCATATTCAACACATTCCTTACAACATGTTTCTTATTCCTCCGCATGATATTATGATCATACCATACACATCCGATTATCACAACTTTTCAGCCACCGGTGCCACTTAGAGACTTCAACCTATTTTCATTTAACAAAAATCCATTACCTGCGCAATTCGAATTCAAAACTATTGTGCATGAATCTTGAATATTATTCATTGCCATGTAAAACTTTCCACAGAGTATGGTGAATGCGATCAGCAACACCAAAGATTTTAATGTCCAAAAGCCGAACCACAATGTTTTTAAATAAACGAAATCCTGCAAAAATCAAATTCTAGAAAAGTGTCTTTCCAGCTACTGCGAGTAAAGTTATTTTTAGTGTAAGAGGAGCTCAGGGAATTTCATAGTAATCCTAAAAGCCTAATCTCAAATAAAACCTTGGATGTTCGTCATTGTTGTCTAAATGTTCAATTAACTTTTTTTGTCCAAATTGGAAGTATGGAGAACAGACCGGCGCGCACACATTTATTACAAGCTAACTTACATCGTATAAATCTTTTGCACCTTCTAAGATAATAACAAGTATCTACTTACACAGCAGTGGCCACTTGTTATGTTAAATTTTGTTTCATCGAGAAATAAATGAAGATTGCATATGTAATTATTAAAGAACCGTATAGTTTGAAGAACAACCTAAAATTCAAAAGGTAATTTGTATAATTTATGTGTGTGTAGATACAGCTCTGAATGAAACAGAGTATTACTGGTCGTCTTAATCCGATGCTGTCACGCTGATCACGTGGCAGACACAGCATTACCATATTTTCGGAATGCGATGGCGAGATAAAGATAAAGGTAAACTATAGTGAAAGAGCCAAGATGGCTACGTACACGCGAAAATGTATACACAAAAACAGTATTTTTTTTTCTTGGGAGGTGGGAAATCATCAAATAGCCCCTCCCGGTCTTGAGGAGAGCGAAAGGAAGTGTCAGACTTCTACTGAGTAAAAACCACCCATATTCCTTCTTAGCCCTTTATGTCGACGCCACGGTATCTCTTGCGAACAACCCGCAGCCCCGACGGGGTGAAGATAGTCTCTTAATTTAAAATACTGGTATTCAGCTGCACACTATAAGAAACCGTCCCCTGCAGCCCCGACGGTACAAAAATAGCCTGGTGTTCAATTGCAAAGGTTGAATAGTCGAAACATCTTTTCAGCCGCTTGAAACGACTAAAACTGTAGCGTGTCAGTGCATCAAAGTCATTCGTTATTCTCTGCTGAAAGTCTCCTACTAAAAGTCATTAAGCAGACCCCGAACCCACGTTCAGGCTTCGACCGAAGTAAGAAAAACCTACTGAGGTGGAGATTTATTGGTGACTCTGTCATAGAGTTTAAATGTGGTATTGTTCCTCAAAAGATTAGGCAGCTAATATCGTATCAAGGAACTGATCGACACGACTGAAGAGGTGAAGCTCCTGTTTTGGGATTAGAATCAATGTAGCTTGCCATCGGCACGCTTATAGAAGAAGAATGCATGAAAGCAAGTGGCTTACCATTTGTTGAATAGAAATCTTGTAGATTTCATAGCAGTCCAAAATATTAACGTAAGCCTGAAACATTCTTTTACAATGATTCTCTCGGACCCTATCCTCCATGTTTTGATATTGAAGAGTTTGACTATTCCAAAGATCAACTTTATCTTTCAACAGATGCATAAGTCTGATAGCATAAATCAAGTCTACATCAATGGTCATGAAAACTAAATAACTCCACATAATACCAATGGGTACATATAGCAACGCAGTTAAACAAATTAAAAAAGTGACATACACTAGAAACAAGACGAAGGTAACCCAGTTACCGATAGTAAAGAGTTTAAATGTTTTTTCACTATTTAGAAATCTGTGGATGTTTTGAAATTTTAAAATAAATGTAACGTCATCTTTCGTTTTAATAACACTAAGAAAACACTTATTAATAAACAACAAAGCAAACAAACAGAACTTGATTATTTGCATGGCTGACTTCAAACTATTAAAATCAACAGGACCATAATATATGGAATATCTGAAGCTGGCAAAACAAAAAAACAAAAAAAATATTGTGCTACACAATGACAAGAATTTCGATAAACGACTATTTGGAGTAATCATGTTATTTTGAATGCGATATTTTGGACAGAACGAAATATTTTGCATTATATTCAAAGGTAAGAGCATTGATTGGACATCTTTATCAAGTAGGTTATACAATACCACTTGTGCACGATGACTTTCATAATCAAAACGGATTTTTCTGTTAAATATCTTCATGTTATTTAAGCTTCATGTACACGAGTGAAAAAGCCAAAACTGTTTCTAATAGAAAAACTAGATGAATCGAATGTAACTCTAGGGTCGCTATAGATCTGATTGATTGATAAAAGTTATAAATAATACTATGACAGTAACAACCTTGCTTACTTCTAATAAAATTAATTGAATTACCGATGAACATAAATAAAAACTGGCCAAGTGCAAGTCGGACTGAATGTGCACATGAAGGGTTCCGTACCATCATAGTAGGGAAGCCTCCTTTAGTGTGAAAAAGTTTTTTTTAGTTTCAGTTCCATGTATAGGGAGACGCCTCTTAATCTTTAATTTTTTTTATTTTTGTATAAAAATCGTAAAGCTATTCACAGAATGTATCTACCTACCATGTTTCAACTGTGCAGTCTGAATAGTTTCCGAAAAAAGAGGCTGTGACATATGGACGGACAAACAGACAGACAGACTTGACAAATCCATAAGGCAGAGGTCAAAGCATTTATTTCAATTAAACCATTACTGGTACTTTTGAATGTCAGAAGAACAATTCATAAAACTAAACTACGAGTGCAATACGTCATCCCGAAAGCCACCACGCCGAACCACACGCCGCCGAATGCCCGCAACAACGAACACTGCGAGCACGAGAGCACGCAGCGACGCACACCGCAACAACGAATGCACGAGACTCCAAATCACGGAACAACGAATGCACGCCGCAACGCGCAACCGCCGCCCCGCGACCCGGAGCCCCACGCACCCACCGCCACGGCACGAAACGCCGCGCGCCCCCGCACCCACAGCACTCGCCGCCGCAGACATCCGGCGACCCGCAACTCGACGCAGCAACCCCCGGGACGACGCATTGCACTCCTAAGCTACAGTCACAGTCACAAGGCATAATAACTTGTGAAAGTACTGTAGTTGCCCATTCCCTAGCGTAGATCTCTATGGAGAAGAACGGGCAAGAAACTCCATGGACACTCTTTTAAATCAGAATATTGTTACAAAATACTTGGTCCATTATATCATTCATGTTGAGATGGTATATTATGTGAGAACGATGTAGCAAGATGTGCACGATAAGTGTACCACTAACTAAAGTCAAAAACGACGATTCAAAGATAAAATAATAATTCAAACAAGTCGTGGCAGCTAAGAGGTGACCAGTCACAACTGACAGCACCCGTTCACGAGCATGACGCATGGATCAGAAGGGCTACTATGAACTATTATAGCGATTCAATTGACGACCTAAAATAAACTGCTTCGCTATTTCATACCACGACATCATTAAAGCTATCCAGTCTAGGTTGACGCCAAATCCAGTCGGCAATTGAATCGCAAACTGTTTCTGTTCGTTCATTTTTCGTACCATGAGGTGACATTTCAACCTAAATTGGATAGCATAACTGTCAAAGTAAGCGATCCACAAAAAGTTAGTAAATTCTTGGCGTGAAGTGAATCTTTTTGTTAATAACTTTTAAAAATTGTGAAATTATACGTAATTCAAGGTAGGTATTTTAGGTTGAATAATTAGTGTTTCTATGTTAATGAAAAAAAGTGATTTCTAGAGCTATTTTTTATTGTAGATGTCTGACGAGTTAGTCTTATTTGAATTCATGGAAAATGATAATGAAATAAACACAACACGGCGACAAAAAAGACGTTTAACACGGGAACAATCGGACCCCTTTTAATTGGAAGATGCAGAATTTATAAAGCGATATCGATTGTCTAAACAATTGGTATTAGAACTGTGTGATGAGCTGAGGCCATTGTTGAAAATTCCATCAAAATCAACTGATTTATCAATAGAAACAAAGGTAGAAGTCAAATTATTCACAAAACAAAAACATTCTATGGCACATTAAAATAAATTACCTATCTGAATACATGTACTTACCCATCCATATTTACAATGTACTAATACATGACTGTATTTAAAAAAATAACACACATTTATATTATTAAGTAGGTAGGTAAGTAGTTAGAGTTACATTAATTAGTATCATTTTTTTAGGTTTTGACTACACTGTCTTTCTATGCGACAGGGTCATATCAGAGACCCATCGGAGACATCAGTGCTCACTCTATAGCTCAGCAAACAGTTTCCTCTGTAATAGCTGAAGTAACAGCATGCATTGATTCTCCTGGGATGAGAAGGAAATACATTACTTTTCCCAAGAATTTTGAAGAAAGAAATAAAATAAGGGCAAGGTTAATTTATTTTGTTATCTTTAATCCTTCCTAATAACCATGTAAGTCTGTTGTGTTACCACTTGCTTTATAGTAATTTAAATACTTACATGAACTTTATTTTAGGTTCTATCAAAAATTCAACATCCCCGGTGTACTGGGATGCATAGACTGCACACAAATAGCAATAGTTAGACCGGTTGAAAATGAAGAAAGATATTTTTGTAGAAAACACTATCATTCATTAAATGTTCAGTTGGTAAGTTTTGTTCAGTTACTGCACTAATATATAATACAATACTTGTATGTTAAGTATATTCAACACTTTCAAAGTAGTAAAAATGTTCAGAATAACATGCAAGTATTTGTAGTAAATAATATATGTGATCATGATATTATTATAATTAACCGTGTTACAAATTACAGATTTGTGATGCAGACATGCAAATCACTAGTGTAGATGCCAGCTATGGTGGGGCAACACACGATTCATTCATTTGGAATGTGCACCCATTAAAATCACATTTAGAAAATATAAATGAATCTACATGGTTACTAGGTAAGGTTAGAAGTACAGTGTAAACTCTTTATAACGTTATCCTATAAAACAATAAACTCCCTGTAACGTTGAAGTGAGCCCAACTTGGTTGGTTTGCGTTAAAACCCACATATTGAAACACTCTTTATAGCGATACGCCATTCTCTATTACGAAGAAATGTGTTCATATTTGTAGACAGTAAATATTTATTATCGGTGTTATTGTTTATGTTATCAGGTAACAAAAGACTTTGAAGCTCCAAACATCCGAGGTCGGTCTAGCTTTTATTATCCTTAATTGCCTTGAACACGTGCAGTATGACGCATTGTTTTCTCGGAAGTGATGGTCTTCGACCAAGCATACTGGGTACCTATCGTATTATATTAAAAATTCTTGTTAATTTGGTTGTTTTTTTGTTCACTCCATATAACAATAACTCTATAACGACAAAAAATGCTCAGTCCCTTGAGTTTCGTTACAAAGAGTTTACACTGGTAATAAATTAAACAAATTATAAACTTAATCAATTTAATCTTAATTCTACAAGTATTGAAAATAAATTTAGTCACTAAAGAATAAAACCTTTAAACTTATAAAACCTTTGGCATCTTTTTAGTGTCATAATAAATATTTTTTTGGCTTACAAATTCCTAAAGTAACAAAATATATTTTAACACGAATTAAATTTTCCTATTTGCAGGTGATTCGGGATATCCATTGAGAAGTTACATGATGACACCCATAATCAATGCAAACCCTTATACACCAGAGAGCCATTACACAAATATGCATGTCCAGACTAGGAATATAATTGAGAGAACAATAAATTGGTCTTCTTAAGGCACGTTTTCGTTGCCTTCTGGTACACAGAGTGTTACATTACAGACCAAAAGTTGCCGCCTCTATTATAAATGCTTGTGTGATTCTGCATAACATTTGTAATAGAGCTAACATTCCTGTGCCAGAATTAAGTAACGAAGACATACTTCAAGAAGCCCAGATGCAGGTGAACATGACTGATACTCATAATGAAAGTGTCAGCAGCAACAACCAAGCTCTTCAACGTGGTCAGACCATCAGAAACAACCTCATTCACCGTCTGTGGGATGCCCGACTGACCTAGAATGATAATTTGACAATTTAGTATTAAGAATAATTACATTCGAAGACACATGATGCGTGATAATAGTATAGTATGCTTAAAATATTATTAGCTTTCTATTACATAATTTTTCCAAGCAAATGAAGATGATTTTATTTGCTAGTGTTTATGTACTATTATGTACTTAGCTGTGGTTGTATAACAGAGGTTTAGTGGTACTGTATTTGTAATTAATAATAATATTTAGATGTAAGAGGACTATTTTTAACGACTATAACAATCTGTGTGTAATAAAAATAGAAACTTACCTCAACCGCAATATTTCTTTTATTTCCTTCATTTCCTCTAATAGCTTTTTTAGTGTTTCGCTATTTTGCTCCTCTATGTTTGCTCTCCTCTCCGATATGCGGATAAGAGACCGGCGCGCCGCGTCCTGTGTCATTGGCGGCTCTCGTCGCGTGTGTCGTCGGCGGCGTGGTGAGCGCCGAGGAGTGCTCAGCAGCTCTCTCTCTGGTGCACCAGTGGTAGTGTGCTCGAGAGTCAGTGGCGACGCACGTGGGGGGGGTGTCACTCTGCTTGATGGCCCTGCCTGTGGTTCCATTACTGGACTCATCCATTGGACTGGACAGAGAGTTAATATACTCTCAGAACCCCCCTCGCCTTCCAGAACTGTGGGCACACTACCTGTACCAATATTTAATGGCGTGTCCAAATCCAATCCGCTTTCTGTTTCTTGTCCTGCAAATCATATTTAATTTTCTTTCTTTATTTACATCATTAAAATGACATGCTAATATTTTTATACAATATTTCCTCTTTATAATATTAGTTTAGAACCAGTGAGCAAGTATAAAAATCACTCACTTGTTCAAATGGCTCCACCCTCATATCAGGCAAGCCGGTACCGAAGTCATCTCCTAAAATCTGTAGAAATTTTTTTTCTATGTCCGTCATCTTTTTGATTTGTGACGGACCTCCTCCAGTCTGCTGGTGAGAAGCTCTAGTAGCTGCAGCCAATTTCTTTATTTTCGATTTGTAGTCATTCCAATACTAAAATACATACATTAGCTTGATAAGTTACACAAATTTTTTTTTTTAACAAAAATAAATTATTATTAGTTAATATATTCTTTTTACGTACTTTGCACCATCCTTTCCTATCTTTAATTGCACCATCACCATGGGAATTTAAATTCTGGGCTATATTCTCCCACATGTTTTTCGAAAATTCCCTAGCTTGGGATGTTTTATTATAGCCCGTTGCTAGGGCTTTATTTTGGTTCAAAAATTCCCACAGCTGCTCAAGTTGACCGTATGTCACTCTTCGACGCGATACATCACAGTAAAAAAAAGCACTTAAAATACTTTGGTACTTATGTTGGGTACGCGTTTGAGAAGTTTAGAAGTTTACTTTATGAAAATATAAAATTATTACAAAAACTCCACAAGAATACTTACGCCATTATCCTATTACCGATTATTTTACCAAATTGAAACGTTAAAAACACATATACTACCTAATGGAATAGTTTGAGTTAATATATCTTTCAATCAAAACAAATCGCAATAGCCGCGGAACCGCCTCCTGTCAAATCAGACATGAGTGGAGGTGCGTTCTAAACTCGTCTTAATCAATTTATTTTTACGACAACACTTAGCAAACCTTTAATTTGTAATTTAAATAATTATATAAATTACTATTATGTAATGAGTACTAAAAAAGGTTTAATAGTATATTAAGACGCTAAAAAGCGCAATTTGAAAATGTATTTGTTGTAAGTTTTACACAAAAAAACCGCTAAAATTATATCAACTAGGTATCGAAACGCAACGCATGTGGTTTGAGTAAAAGAGACAGACTTATGCAACGACTGTATAGCGTCATCTCTTTCTCACACCGTGGACCACAGACACATTTCGTACGTTCATTCCTCCATGAGCGATTCAAACGCCAGTTAGTTACAGGCACTTCATGGTACGAATCTTAGCGATTCAGTTTAGGTACTTAGACTGGATTGCATCGGAATTGAATGGCTAACTAAAAGTTGATGGTAGGCCTCCAGCACCTGTGTCTACGTTCCTTGTATCTACCCTTTCGCAGCTTTGTTGGAAGAAATTTCTAAAATTAAATAAGCAGTACCTTTGTGCTTTTTTGTCTGTATGTTATTTGTGTACATAAATAAATTAATATTATTATAAATAATTATTTTTTTTAGGAAGTTTATACTTAAAGCAATAATCATCTTTCAGGGGTAGTCGGATAATACAAAAATTTTGTATATGTAGTGGTATTTTTCGTTCTAATGCCAGGTAATAAATCATCTAGTTAATTCAATTAAAGTACCCCTTCAATGTTCAAATGAAAGCGATAAGATAATTAAGTTTTAACATAAAAATTACAGCACCTTCTCACCGAAAATGTATAGTATTCCTTGGCAGTTCTAAAGCTACAGTAAATTTTATAAATAATGAATTGTCTGAAGAGAAATTTTGTCAAGATAATCGAAATGAATGATAACAAAATTGAAAAAGAAGTTCAACGAATTTTTTAGCCACTGAATCTGATGCAAACTCGCAAAAACCCGTCGGGGCTGCGGTTTGTTCGCAAGAGATAACATAAAGGGCTAAGAAGGAACATAGGTGGTTTTTAGTCAGTAGAAGTCTGACACTCCCTTTCGCTTTGCCCAAGAGCGGGAGGGGTTATTTAATGATTTTCCACCAGCCAAAACAAAAAAGGCCTGTTTTACATAGGTGTCTGTCAACCAATTCGTCTGCTGGCACTTCTCACTCACTACACCATTGTGCTGTTGCAATTGGCATTCCTCCAACCCTGATATACTTTGTAAAGGAGAATGCTCACGAAGTATGAAAAAAAAACCCAGGCTTGGCGCAAATGAAAGGTAGGTACCTCAGATTTTTAGTATGACCCTGTAATAAAATGCAACATAGGTGGCATTATCGAAATAGATGGCTCATCATCATCATTTCAGCCGAAAGACGTCCACTGCTGGACATAGGCCTCCCCTAAGTGTGGCCACATAGACCGGTCCCGTGCATCTCGCATCCAGCGGATCCCCGCAACCTTCACCAGGTCATCGGTCCACCTAGTGGGAGGCCTTCCAACGCAACGTCTTCCGGTTCGCGGTCGCCAATCCAGAACTTTCCGGCCCCATCGGCCATCCGTTCTGCGAGCAATGTGCCCTGTCCACTGCCACTTAAGTTTGGCAATTCTTCGGGCTATGTCGGTAACCTTGGTTCTCTTGCGGATGTCCTCATTTCGAAATAGATGGCTAAATATAAGAAATTGCTATTGCATGGAACTCCAGTTGTAGCCCTTTAGTATATACCTTTCTTTTTGGATTGCGGGTATGTTTGAAAGAGATACCGCGGCCTCGGACACAAAGGGCTAAGAAGGAACATGGGTGATTTTTAGTCAGTAGAAGTCTGACACCTCCTACCGCTCTGCCCAGGGCAGGAGTCATTTGATTGTTAAAATATGCCTGTAATTATTACCCTATGTTGTCTAATTACAATGATTTTTATGAACTTGTATGATTAAAAGTATTCGCATTGATCTCATGTGATTGGAGCCAGTCTCAGCCAATCACATGGAGACTTTGACAGTTAGTGACGACCAATCATAATCAGGTAAAATGGCGGGAGTGTTCTCGCCATTTTACCGCGTTTTCGGCGGGCACTTCTATGATATGTTAGTCGTGCTGAGGCATTAGTTCTCCGACATCAGCACTGGTCACATGCATTGTATTGTATCGCTTGATCATACTGTATAACTGTACTGCTGTAATTAAGTAATAAAGCTGATCTTTCGAGTTCCATAAAAAAAGTCTTTATATTCAAAGTCCTTGCTTCTGAGTGTTGAACCAGTAAGGTTTATATGATGATTTCCCACGCTCCAAAAAAAAAGTCCAAGCTGCCAAGTTAAAATAGTTGTGTGAATGTGGACATTTTATGAGTACGGAAAGACTAAGTTAATAGTGGATCTGTTTATTTTATTGACCTAGCCTTTTATGTAAATGATGAACAGTAAGAAGTTAATACTCCAGGAAGACTCTTAATGACGAATTGTTTGCGGTTACATTAAGAAATTAAAAAGAAATAGCAATCATTTACGAAGAAATGTTGTGTTTCTTTCCATCGCATTTATTATTTATTTCTTGAATGTTAAGTGTTTCGATTAATACACGTTTTACATTTATTTCCGTAAGTTATCTCCCTATTATTCAAACGTCATTATTATGGGGCTAAAAGAATTCTACAATTTTCTTATTTTATTATTCAAGAAGGGAACATATCATGACGATGGAGTTAAAATTCTTCTTTATCATGAAATTGATGAAGATGTGCAGTCCATGCTTCTACCTTTAAATTTAATGCAAACTTTTAGTTTCTTTTCCAAATATTTGATAAAAGATGACTTCATAACCCCAAATAAACTCAAAACCATTTTTTTATCATTATGTTGGACAATAATGTCGCTTATTCCATTTTTATCTCGTTCAATTGGCCAAATCGTATATCATAATCCTAATATTTTTATGCATTGCCTCATTCTCTTGGACATTTTTTTCTATTCTGTGTGTTTCATTATAATTTTTATTTTCAACATTGTCCAAACAAAAATCAATATAGCGACCGTCCTTGCTATTCAAGAATTTCATAGGCTGCTCCATAATGCGGACATCATCAAGAGTGTTGCCAAATGGAATTGGATCTCAGTTATTATGATTTTGATTTTTTATTTATTATATGTAATTCAAAATTGTAGTACAGGGCCACCCTGGTTAATGGTTATTTGTAATCTCTTTTGTTTCGCTTTTGACGCAAATATGATATATGCAATAAGATTCATGAGTTGCATTGAAACTTTTGTTATTGAATGTCATGGTCAAGTTTTCGATCCACAAAACGAAAATGAACACATTTGCAAGTTTGACGCATATTATAAAATATTGGAATGTTATAATCTTTTCAAAATTACTTTTCAGTGTTACGTAAGTTCTGTTTTTTAATATTTTTTTACTTAAAATGTAAATAGATTTTAAGGTTCTACGTTATATTATACGTTATATATTTCATATCACGTTTATTTTCTCATATTATCATTTCATAGAATAATTATTGTAATCCTTACGCAGAATACTTACTTAAACATTGATTTTTGCCTCAAATGCAGTTTTATTTTAAAATATTCACATCATAGAATAACAAATCAAATATTCTATATTGGAACGAAGTTCCTTATCGCGCGTTGTGAAAGGGGGCTAGACGGAAAAAAATCTTACGAAAAGTTGTCACGACACTTTTTGCTATAGTAAGCTATTGTAAGCTGTCTGTCTCTCTCTCTCTTATAGAAAGCAAGCCAGATATTTTCATTTCTACATTTATTTTTTTTTATTTTTTTATTTTAAATAATAAAAAATAATAACAATAACTTCGTTCCATCCGGGTGTTCCTTGACACCTCTCAAGTTTTTTTCTTATACTGTTTGTGTATTAAATATAAAACTTATTTATTTATTTAAACTTCATGTACAAGAGTGGTGCTTATAACCAAGAATAACATTTTATCGAATGACAGTTTCTAAACGTTTCAATTATTATTATTACTGAACCGATCGGAAATCTGTGTAGTAGTTTGACTATTAACACGTTTATTGCCATATCACGCTAGGTCGCGTGAAGCGGCCTGGGGGTAAAAAATGGTCACTTTAGCAGATCATAAAATGAATTGCGTAAAACTTTTACGAACTTTAATGCAATTCATATTACTATCCTATTATATATATTTTCTTTGTTCCGTATGGTGTCGGACGTAGAGAATAGCACCATCCCATATCTTCCCGTGGGTGTCGTAAAAGGCGACTAAGGGACTTACGAGAGAATGGGCAGCAGGGTTCTCTGTGCCTTCGTAACAACCATACTGCGATCGCCAACCCGCCTGCTAAGCGTGGCGTTTAAGGCAAATCCCCCCGTTCTGGGGGAGGCCTATGTTCAGCAGTCATGAAAATGATGATGATGATATAATATATATTTGCCTAAATGGTCATAGACCCCCTGTACTGCGGTGGTCGTTCGCGCGAGGTCTCGTTATGGTGATTTACAATGGTTTGTGTATAATAATAAGAATAATTCTTTTTTTTTTTGTAAAAAAAAACACTGAAATGCGAAATTTATTTTCGGAAATCGGTAACAAAAAGAGATAGAAACAAACAAGTCACCGAGTTGTTTTCCGCTTTTGAGTGGTTTTTAAAAGTCGTTTGTTTTTTTTTGGAAAAAAGATTTTAACCTTTTTTTATTTTATTTTATTTTTTCAAAAAACAAATTCATGTAATAAAAGACCGTTTCAACTTTCAGGTGTTGATTCACACCCTTGAGACGTGCATCCAAACACTCATTGATGTTCAATTTATCATCATAATAGCGAGTCACGAATATGTAAGTATTTTATTTGACAACAGTATTTGAGTCTAGTTTATAAAGACTTTACTTTTACTGGTACAATCATCAGCTGTAAGCCGCTTCTTAAATAAATTAGGGACGGTTTCTTGTAGTGTGCAGCTGAATACCAGTATTTAAAATGAAGAGACTATCTTCACCCCGTCGGGGCTGCGGGTTGTTCGCAAGAGATACCGCGGCCTCGACATGAAGGGCTAAGAAGGAACATGGGTGGTTTTGAGTCAGTAGAACTCTGACACTCCCTTTCGCTCTGCCCAAGAGCGGGAGGGGTTATTTGATGATTTTCCACCCACCAAAAAAAAATTAAAAAGAGACTATATTCACAACCTTCATAATCATCATAAAATTCATTTGGGGTCGGCGCAGCATGTTTTCTTCTTCAATACTTCTCTGTTTCTCGTCATCTCTTAGGATACCTCCTTTATTTTCCATATCATTCTTAACACAGTCCATCCATCGTTTCTTTGGTCTTCCTCAAATCAAATCAAATCCGTTTATTTGCCAGAATGTAAGTTTAAACAGGGTTTAGTCTTAAAACTATAATGGCTCCATTACATTCTACCATTACATATGGTGTGCAAATATTTAGATTCAGCATGCATAAAAAAAAAAATTATCCGCAACAACAAAATATAAGATCAAGCATGAACTGAAATGAACAAATTAATTAATTAATTGATCTCAAAGTTACCTATGTCGGTTAAGATAAAAAATAATAAAAATGTCAGATTAAGAATATAAAAATAATTGCAATTGATTATGCCTCTACTCTTATATCCATCCACATTCACATCCAAAACCTTTCTCATGATATTTTCCTCATTCCTCCGCATCACATGCCCATAACGACAACCGAATTCCACACAACTTTTCAGTCACCGGCGCCACTTTCAGACTGCCTCTTGTGTACTCATTTCTTATTTTATACATTCGCGTAACACCACACATCCTCCTACGCATTCTCATTTCAGCCACATGCAAATGCCTTCACAACCTTATTACCGGTGAAAACGATACTACGTGATAATTTGCCCCGCCCACTGCCACTTAAGTTTGGAAATTCTTTTTTCTGCAAGGAAATTGCGAGCATGCCTCTCTCCATTGCCAAATGTTCGATACAATAATTAAACTAACGTGTTTTTGTTTCAGACAATTCCAATGTTTTTATTTATTAATCTTCAATGTGTCTTAAAGAATCTGTATTTGCAAATGCTGTTCAGCTGGCGTTGTGAAATGTTCTACTCGGCCCTGAATGTATATCAAGATTCCTGTACTCTTAGATTAGGTTCAAATTGTTCAGGTACATAATATTGTCATAGTCATTATTTTTGGTTGAATAAGTTATGAATATAAATGTTGATGTGGAGAGGAAGAATAAAAAGAACAATAAATGATGGGTGGATTGTGTGAATAATTATGAAAGAAAGATATCTGCTTTAAAATTTATATGCAAGAATCCACTCGAACACACATAGTTATATTGTAAGTTAAATAAAAACTTGTAAAAAGGAGTAAAAAACGAAAAATTGTGAACGAAAGGGGACAAGGGCAGAAAGACGAAGAGTCATTCTATTTTGGATTACAAGGGTAGAAAGACGAATTAATAGTATTAACTGGGTTGTGGAGGTCAGATAGGCAGTCGCTCCATGTAAAATACTGGTACTCAGCTGCATCCGGTTAGACTGGAAGCCGACCCCAACATAGTTGAGAAAAGGCTAGGCAGATGATGAAGGGCAGAAAGACGAAGAGTCATTCTATTTTGGAGCCAAAATTATCTATTGATTATTAGGTATATTGTATTTAACAGCATAGTTTTTGCACGAATTAAATCTGTTCGTGTATGTGACAGTCCAATTTAATGACAATTTATGTTTTAAATGATAATAAAAAAGTTTCTTCTTGTAAATGCGTCGATACTTACCACCACTTTTTTTCACTGCCAGTTAAAGTAGAACTTATAAAGCAATGCTTTAGCATATAAAATTATTATGTTACCAGAAGCATGTAGCTTTTTAGTTTTTATGAGTAACATAACACATAATCCCCAAAGGATTAGGCAGACCTACCTAATAGTGCACCTACATGTATATTAAAGTTATGTTAAAGTCCCGGATTTTATGAATAAGTCACTGTTTTTTACATTTACAGACGAAGAGAAGAGAATATGCAGAAATATTCAACGTTTACATGAAACGAACTTCAGCAAGGTTAACTTATGTGGACTGGCCTCTGTCGACGCTACGCTGCCTCTAGTGTTGCTGGGACTGCTCACGAACTACACTGTGGTGCTTTTGCAGTTTACATTCCTGAGTACTTAAATATGTCGTTGCGAGAGCCTCTAGCTGTTAAAATGGTTAAATTAAATACGGGTTTATATAGTTATGTTTACAGACAAATAAAAATACATTATAATTTAGTATTTAAAAGTTTAAATAAATGTCTAAATGAAAGTGTTGTGATGTTCGAATCCAAGCAGGCGCATCACTTTGTGTAATCATCACCACTGCTCTCAAAAAACGGTGAAGGAAACCAAAAATTCGAAGACATGTGACATCTATAAACCCGCACTGGGCCCTCATGGTGAATTATAACTCAGTCCCTCTCATAGAGAGGAGGCGCGTGTCCCAGCAGTGAGAATATTATAGGCTGATGATGTGGTGTACCGTCTGACCCAGATGCCGCAACAGCCCTGTATGTGTCCCGTCGGGGCTGCGGGTCCCGTCGGGGCTGCGTGTCCCGTCGGGGCTGCGGGTCCCGTCGGGCCTGCGAGTCCCGTCGGGGCTGCGGGTCCCGTCGGGGCTTCGGCTTGTTCGCAAGAGATACCGCGGCATCAACATAAAGGGCTAAGAAGGAACATGAGTGGTTTTTAGACAGTAGAAGTCTGACACTCCCTTTCGCTCTGCCCAAGAGCGGGAAGGATTATTTGATGATTTCCCACCCCCACAGAAAAAAAAAGCGTCCTTTAGATGTGTCCATAATCTCTTCCAATTCCTAACCTCCTTCCTTCTATTCACAACCATGCAGCACCATTTTATCATCTACCCATCCTCTGAATGACCTACTTCTCTAGATTTTCTTGTTACTTGGAAACCAATGCATTCTTTTATCGAGCATTTTCCATTCTTTCTTCAAACGTCTAGTAAAGGTGCATCCACTCGAGGCTGTGGGTTGTACGAAAGAGATACCGCGGCCTCGGCACAAGGGCTAAGAAGGAACGTGGGTGATTTTTAGTCAGTAAAAGTTTGACACTCCCTATCGCTCAGGGCGGGAGGAGTCATTTGATGATTACCCAACCCATAAAAAAGGTGCATGGTTCTGATTGATATTCTCTTATGGAGAAGAACCGGCAAGAAACTTCATGGTTACTGTTTTAAAATTGTTTGTTTTTACAATGTAAGTTTGTTTTTAAAATTGACGGCACGGTTAGCGCAGTGGCTGAGCGATTGGACTGCTGCGCTGCGTGTCGCGGGTTCGATCCCCGCACGGAACAAATATTTGTATGGCCTACAGATAGTTGTTTCGGGTCTGGGTATTTGTGTATGTGAGTTTAAATGTTTGTAAACGCACCCACGATACAGGAGAAATTCCTAGTGTGGGGCAACGTTTTTTTAAATAAAAAAAAAAAATGTTATTATGGTACAGCGTTGGGACCTACTGAAGTTTGGAAGAACTACGTCGGCCCGACTATAAGTCGTTGCTGACTCCCCAAAAGCGTTTCCAAAATTAAGGAAAGAAAAGTTAAAAAGCATCTGGAAATGTAAAAGGGCTACAATATTCACACATTGACAAAATATCATTAAAAATAATCTATACAAAGAAAAAGGGAAATATAGGGCGTAAGAGTCCCTTAGTGTGATGGGGTCCCGTCGGGGTTGTGGGTTGTTCGAGAGAGATACGGGGGCCTCGGCATAAGAGCTAAGGAAGGAACATGGGTGGTTTTTAGTCTGTAGAAGTCTGACACTCTCTGCCAAAGAGCGGAAGGGGTTATTTGATGATTTCCAAAACCTGAAAAACCTGAAAATGAAAATAGTGTAATATATATCATACTAAGATGACCAGTAAAAAGAAATGATTCCAGGAACGTTGTGTGAATCCAATAAATATATGATTTGTTTTATTTCTTCATAAATATGCAAGGTAGTGTTACCAATACGGATAGCACGTTTGGCGCAGTGGTTCAAGCAGTTGACTGCTGCGCTGCGTGTCACGGGTTCAATCCCCTCACCGAACAAATATTTGTTCAGCCTACGGAATCAGATACTTGTACCGGGTCTAGGTATTTTTGTTTAAATGTTCGTGAACGCACCCACAATACAGGAGAAATACCTAGTGTGGGTCAACTTAAAAAAAAAAAAAAAATTATAGAACACGATAATTATGACCGAGTCAAGCAGTGTCGATTAAGTAAAAGAATGAATGTGTCTAAGCAGATCAACGACGGTGCCAATACCTAAGAACATCTGCAGTTGGAACGGTTGAAGTTATGCAGATGAATTACATCGCTTCTTCTTCTCTTTTTTTGTTTTGGACCATACCTGGGAAACTTCTAGTTACGGAGATATTGGAAGCCAAAGTTCCAAATTATACACAAGGTAAGGTTAAGGTATTTTTTTACTTTAATTGCCTCCATGACCTGTTTACTATGCAAATCATCCATTAGCACTACGTTTTCAGTGTACCACATTGACTTTTACCGTAAATATATATCCGAACATAATCAGGGCCAAAATAGCAGGAAACTGGTGCCCTGACAGTACAGTAAGGTGGGGTGGCGGCATGCCACGAAGGAGTTGGTGAGACGAATTGGACAGGTTCCCCCAGAACTGGAAGGAAAAAACATAAATTAGGACGGTGAAAAATAATGACACCCAAAAATCGGCCATAGCTTAACATATCTGCTAGAATCGGGATTGAACCACTGGATTGATTTGCATAATTATATGCGTAACCCTTTTTTTTTTGGGGTTGGGAAATCAATAAATAGCCCCTCCCGCTCTTGGGCAGAGCGAAAGGGAGTGTCAGGCTTCTACTGACTAAATCCGCCCATGTTCCTTCTTAGCCCTTTATGTCGAGGCCGCGGTATCTCTTGCAAACAACCCGCAGCCCCGACGGCCCCACAGCCCCGACGGGCATATAAGTATAACCATCAGGTCGTTAGACCAAAAAGTAAAACAATTCGCAGTTTATCGCGTGGTGGTAGTGAGCACAAATTTTTCGAGTTGCTAGATTAGGTACATCACCCTACCTGATTCCAACATACCAAAAATGTAGAACTACATCATCTATTGCGATATTAATATTAATTTCCACTGGGCTATTTACTTTTATTATGAATTTATGACTCACTGCCACGAATTGGGCAGTTTGATCGAGGCATAAATGTTAGCGGTCAACAACTAACAAACCTCCGCTTTGCCGATGATATCGTGCTATTCTCCACATCAGCTCCGAACTCGAAGCAATGCTCCAAGATCTGAGCAAAGCAAGTCTTGAGGTTGGACTTTCAATTAATAGATCTCCAAGACCTAGATCATGACCAACAGCACGAAACGTAGGGTCGCGGTAGACGGGCATTGGTTGCAATATGTCGACGAGTATACCTATCTGGGCCAGATAGTGTCGTTCCAAAACACGCAAGACAAAAAGTCGAAAGACGAGTACAAAATTCCTGGAAGACCTTCTGGGCCCTGAAAGAACATAATTATGAAGGGAATCCTTCCAGTAACATTGTAAAGAAAACACGTTGACATGCGCATCCTGCCCGTCCTAACCTACGGTGAACAAAGTTGGTCACTTACTGGACAACAGAAGTCCAATTTCAAGATTTTCCAGCGAGCAATGGAGCGCAGCATAATAGGTGTTAGGCGAACAGATCGCCTTAGAAATACCACCCTGCGCTCTATGTTCTCAAATAGCTGATGTTGGAGAAAAAACAGCCAGGCTGAAGTGGTAGTGGGTAGGCCACGTAGTACTGATGCACCCGGAGAGATGGGCAAAAGTCGTCACACACTGGACGCCTGAGGCAGGTTGGCGCCGTCGAGGTCGACCGCGGTGAAAGTGGCGTGACGATCTGATCATGTTTGCGGGGCTAACATGGCCAGAGATCGCACGTGACAGAAAGGTTTGGAAGGAGATAGGGGACCCCTTTGCTCAGCAGTGGGACACAATGTGGGCCAGCAAAATTAAAAAAAATTACTTACTAACCTTTTACCTTGTTTGTAATTTTTTTAGTCTAATGATTCACCATTATAGTCACTTATATTGTGTCTTGTACTGATTTTGATGAGGAAAATTATGTATTATTAATTATTAATTTTTGTATTACAATAAACAATATAATTGCCTAAGAGTAAATCAGTATTTATGTGTTCCGAGAGTACAGTGCACGAATTGAGACGATGTTGCGGGCAAACGAGAGTAACAGTCAAGGAAAACGTGTTACATATCACACTCCACGCGATTCAGGTATCATTTTATATATTACTAGCTGATGCCAGCGGCTTCACCCGCGTGGATGTCGGTCAAATAATACTAAAACCTTCCTCTTGATTCAGTCTTTCTATTAAAAAAAACCGCTTCAAAATCCGTTGCGTAGTTTTAAAGATTTAAGCAAACATAGGGACGGACAGACAGCGACAGCGAATTTGTTATTCTATTATATTATTATGTAGTGATACTATGTAGTGACAGTGATTTTTTTCTTTATTGTTTTTCCATATAGATACCCCACTGTTTCATAATACTTGTTAGAGTGATTAATTTAAGGGTGGAAAATCATCAAATAACCCCTGCGCTCTTGGGCAGAGCGAAAGGGAGTGTCAGACTTCTACTGTCTAGAAACCACCCATGTTCCTTCTTAGCCCTTCATGTCGAGGCCGCGGTATCTCTTGCGAACAAGCCACAGCCCTGACGGGGGTGCATAAGGTCCTGGATTCGATTTCCGGGTAGGACAAACTATCATCGAGTTTTTCTGCCATAAATTGCAACGAGATAGTAGAAGCGAGGCAGAGGCTAGCGGTCGCAAGTGCAACAGCTAAACATTAGGTCCGGGGTTCAATTTCTTGGTCGGGAAAAGTGATATTGGGTTTTTTTTCATCTGATTTTCATCTTCTTTAGCCACGGAGTCTGGGTTTTAATCCGGTTTATAGAAAATAGACTCGCCCCCTATTACATGGAACTTAAAGATATCTGTGAAAAAGTGTATACTATTAGGTACATTTCAGCTTAACTCCTCAGGGATTACAGGCGAGATGTTATGTCACTGCAGCATAACTTGTAAATAATGTTTGTTGTTTAAATCTTAACAATGCGTCATTGAGAGGAAAATAACATACTTGAGGATAACAAAATAGGTACCTACAGTTAGTGCCCAGGATTGCCTGACCTCTCGTATAAAGAAGAAAGTGCCAAGTGTGGTGTGAGAAGAGGGGTCAGGTAATGCTGGGCACTGACTGTAATTTAAAAATTGCTACTTTGCGTAGCGTGGAGCGTATTTACCATGGAGTATAGAAAACACTGCATTTAATATTTCAATTTCTTATTTTATTGAACGGAGATTTAAAACTACGGATAGTACCTATGGAGAAATGCAAAAACTTTCCCAATAATAATTAATAATAATAAGTTTATTTCACAAAAACATAGCACGTTGCACTGTATACATGATTTAAAAATAATATTTACATTATGATGCAATAGTAGACTCTATCTTTTAAACTCTCAAAAGATAGGGTTCAGCCAATAGGAATTTAATTAAATTACAATCAAAAGCAATGGAAAACAGTGTGAAGGATATTGTACTAAACAGTTGTATGGAAATAAAATTAAATAAGAACAAAAAAGAAAATTAATCCTAAGTAACACAAAAGATTGTGAATGACAGCAGCAGTCATGCATGTGTTGTATATATGTGAGCGGGTATGTGTAGTGTGTGTGGTGTGTGTGTGGTGTGTGTGTGGTGTGTGTATGTGGTGTGTGTATGTGTGAGGTTGTAGGGTGTTTATGTACGGGGTGTGAGTGTGGGGGGGGCAAGAGATTCAGAAGTAAATAAGTATACCTGTAGATGTTACAGAGTATGTTGGATATAAAGTGTGTGATGTGAACTTTGAGTATGTATGTAATAAAGAGACGTAAGTTAGCATTATTATATTAGCAATTATGTTAGGGTCGGTTTCCTGTTTAACGGAATGCAGGTGAGGTGACTGCCTATCTGACCTCCACAACTCTCTATTTGAATAAAAACACATAAACGTATGTGTATGTGTTTTTATCAAATTAAGTACCTACTAGGTACTTAATTTTTGGCTCAAATGAGAGTTGTCCGCATAAAGAGTGAAAATGGATCATATTTTCATTGTAAGGATGAAAAAAATCGAAACAGCAGGAGTTGATCAAATTCTAATAATATTCATAGTATTATCAAAGTTTTTCAACAATAACAATACATACAAAATTTGGCTTTTTCCCATTCTTAAACCTTAACGTCGAGTGTAAATCTAAAAGATATAATGAGTCCTACGAAATCTAAGATTAATTATACTTTTAACATTTTAGGTCAAGCACTTACGAAGGATGAAGATAAAAGTTTTTTGCACCCAGGACTGCTGCGTCACCTCAAGTCCAGGAGTTTGGACAATAGACAGGGCATCCGGTATGTATTCCTTCAATATCATTGTTTCCTAGGTCAACAGTCAACTCTCGATGCTTTTTAAATTCTGCGTGCTTCTGCAGGGCTATTGCGTGTCTTTTTAAATGTCAGTGGCTATCATAGTGTCCATCGATTAACTTTCAAATGGTTCCAATAACCATTTGACAGTTAATCGATGGACACTATGATAGCCACTGACATTAAAAAAGATACGCAATTGCCCTGCTGTTCACCTGTTTCAATAAACCTTTCTGTAATAAATAAAATAGCCATTATTGCTGATATCTTTCTTACTATATGAATAGATGCCTAAGTACTTACTAAAACTGATTTAATCCTAATTCTAACTTGTATTTGAAGGATCAGCAACTAGATGTTTGTATGAAACTGTTTGTCTGTCGACAAAGACTTTTCTATTTCGTGATTTCCACGTATTCCTGTCTCTTGCTAAACGTGGCCACACGGGACTAGCTATTCTCTTGAAGTCATCTTCCCATCTTTTAATTTGTCTTCCTTTATTTCTTTTGCTTTCTCTTTGGTATTAATTTTTGGGGGGTATGAGGAACAGGGTGTAAAGTTCATCATCACCCATAAAAAAGGAAGGATCCTCCGACCAGACGGGTGTTGTGTCTGGTCGGCTAACTGCCCGACATATGTAAGTCGGGATTTTCTATATAGGCTAATGTCGCGGTCAACTTTATCCGCGACATTAGCCTATATAGAAAATCCCGACTTACATATGTCGGGTGCGCGTATGTATATATATGTATGTATAGCGCGATGTAGGATTTGCCAATTTAGTTCGCATGTGTTGCGATAGGTGTCGCTGTTACCACAAATTCTTTGTTTAAACTTAGTCCATTTCTGTTTATCCCTCATCAGTTTTCTAAATATAAGACCTGTCAAAATGTTACTATACACGAACTCTTTTTTTCAGTATGGACGATTCCACAGCCAGTAAGAATGGTTCGACAGTTAAACCGTTCTTCCCAGCAGCTTTTGCAACGAACCTAACTGTGAACACTTTGGAGATCCTTGAGGGAACTCTTATAATGAGACGAAGTGCAACACACGTGACCAAGTTGAACACACGACTCATAGAATCAATTCCAGGAGGTGACACCGCGTTTATGAGCAGGTGAGATACATGCTGTCATTTTGCATTCGCATCACATTCAATGAGGTAGTTTCTTCCCCTAGTGTCGGAGTTTCTAAACCGCCTCAAAGGCCGCTAACATGGTTTGACGACCGCCATTTGGCGGCCGGGACAACCGGCTTATACGTACCTTCCGAAGCACGCAATCATATTTTTATCAGACACTCAGGTGATTGAAGCCTGCAATGTCCTAGCCAAACTGGAAACATCTTTACAAAGTATGCTTTTCGTGGGCAACCACGAGCACCCATTACTGAGTTTCTTCCGTGCCTCGGAAAGCACGTTAAGCTGTTGGTCCCGGCTGCCATAAATCATTGGTAGTCCTTACAGGTATTCAGTGACATGAAATTCTGACAACCTGTCTTACCAAAAGGTATCGTTTTTCCCAGTATAGACTCGGTTGAGGAGGTCAGATAGGCAGTCGCTCCATGTAAAATCCAGGTTTTTCTGGACTGGTTGGACTGGAAGCCAACTTCAACATAATTGGGAACAGGCTTAGCTGATGATGATCGTAAATGGAGATTGTTTCTTCTAGGATGTTGGCAATGGGTGCTAACGCAAATGCAACGTGCCGTCTGAGCCACGTGTCAGCGTGCCACATCGCAGCGATGCACGACCACGACGCCCTAAGCCTGCTGCTCAGGTCGGGAGCTGATAGCTCCAGATCAGACAAGCAAGGCAGAACACCGCTCCACCTAGCCGCCTGGGCTGGGAACGTTAAGCAGATTGCTTTACTACTAAACTTTCCGGAAGGTTCATTATTTTTTTTAAAGTTTGCCCTTTAGGAGTTTCTCTTGCTACGTGATGCCTTCCGGCCACCGTAGGCGCGGGTCTGTGAACGGTGAGTAATGGGCTAGCTCGCCGTCCGTCCGTCTTATGACGACGACAGGCCGTGTCGACGGAGCGTTCGTATTCCACGCGCGCCTCAAAGAGATGTAAGCAACATGGAAGGGGCCCGTAAGGGTTGACGCCCGTCAGGGCTGCGGGTTGTTCGAAAGAGATACCGTGGCCTCGACACAAAGGGCTAAGAAGGAACATGGGTGGTTTTTAGTCAGTAGAAGTCTGACACTCCCTACCGCTCAGCCCAGAACGGGAGTAGTCATTAAAATTTGATGATTTCCCACCATCGAATAAAAAAAGGAGTTTCTCTTGTGTCGTAGATCGATCCCGCGACACACAGCGCAGCTGTCAATCACTCAGTCACTGCGCCAACCGTGCCGTCGATTAATTTGTTGGCAGATATTCAGTTCTTTTCCATAGCGGCTTTCCTGTTTTTGTTACTACGTTTAAGGTGGAAGCACCAGGGTAGTCCGCGAAATTACCATTTTTGCAATTGGTGTCAGGCTGTTTGTTAAACAGAAGTGGCTGTAACAAATATAGATTTTTAGAGTTAAAATCATTAAAATCCTACTAATATTATAAATGAGAAAGTTTGTGAGAATGGATGTGTGGATGTTTGTTACTCTTTCACGCATAAACGGCTGGACCGATTTGGTTGAAATTTGGTATGTAGATAGGTTATACCCTGGATTAACACATAGGATAGTTTTTATCCCGATTTTATCTTCCCGTGGGATAATTTTCGAGTTGTAGCGGGCGAAGCCGCTGGCAACAGCTAGTCATCAATACGTGTCGTATTGATGATTTGAATGATTGATGAAATGTTGACTGTCAGTTCATTTAATCGATATTTCATGAAAAGTGAACGACTTTTGCCTAGCTAATTACCCTTCTAATTGCCAAAAACGTAAGAATATTTGAATATGGCGGGGTACCCAGGTGCTTTCCTTTGTTTTGTCCTGTGTGAAACCAACAAATACTTTTTCTTTCTTCCTTTCTTCAGTAATATTTCAAACTCTTTAAGAGACCCATAGAATGTCAGTTTTTTTATTACTCTTCGAAATCAAATATGTGTTATTTTATTTTCAGCTTTGAGGAAAAGTGTGGTAGATCATGTCCTATTGTCACCCGAAATCATGGAAGAAGTTATAAGGCATAGTCTACCGGTGAACAAGTTGACAAACGTACCATGTCGTCTTAACATCGAGTCTACCCTGCCCGGTGAATGGAGCGATGGCATGGAGCACAACTGTAGAAATATTAAAGATATTGTGGGTTCCTTGTCACTTCTCTACATAGATTATAGAACAAAGTCCTTCGCCACGTCTGTCTGTCTGTCTGTTCGCGATAAACTCAAAAACTACTGCAACGATTTTCATACTGTTTTCACCAATGTATAGAGTGGTCCTCGGGGAAGGTTTTAGTATATAATTTGTCAAGTTCCGAAATCTACGCGGGCCAAGCCGCGGGCATTAGCTAATTTTGTTTTAATAATTTCATTACCAGGGCTCTTAAAACGGTAAAGTAAAAAGTAGTGCAGATACCTAGAACTAAAAATTTTAATACCTACTATGTCACATACTCGAACCTCAAAAACCCGCGTAGAGGGTTGCGGTTACAACTCACAACTCACAGAAAGGAGGCCGGTGTCCCAATAGTTGGAATGCCAATATCTGACTTTTTACGTGTATGATCTCAACTCATGGATTTTTTTGGCCGACACGATCGATTCTGGATAAGAAAAACGCGGAGGCCGATTGTGCCTCTTTGTCGCTCGTTCCGCGCTCTCGCTTGCACTTCAAGCCTTAAATGGAACACCTCAGAGCGCGGTAACGCCGCATGAGTCATGTTTTTTCGTGCGTGCAGCCGGCTCCATCGAATTATAAGACGTTGGCACGTCAAAAACAGAATGAGGTTGTAGTTGCTGTGTGTTCTTGGGAAGTTTTGAGTATGAATGTGAAGGAGTATACAAGTAAGTGAAGACCAAAAAAAAGATGAATGGACTGTGTAAGGAATGATACGAGTAATTATGGCAAGAAAAGAGGTGTCAGATGACATGACGAGTAATAGAGGAGTACGGAAGAAGAAAACATGCTGCGCCGACCCCAAATTAATAAGGATGTTTACTGACATAAAAAATATGATTCTAATTAGTCCGTCTGTTCGATTATCAAAAAATATTGAATACTTATTTTTTTATTTTAACAAATCAATAAAAATTGACGAAGATAAAACGCGTCAAAGATTTGAGTGGGGGGGTTGGGACGTCACTCACCGGTAAAAAATGTCATACTGATATCTTAGAATATGACGTAACACGAGTTTTCAAACCACTACATCGTCTTCATTGTTCGTTTACGTGAAAAAAGAAAAAATACGTGTCCAATATTTTTTGGAAATCTATCTGACGGACTAATTACCCTATTTGGATAAGGGCAAGCGAATGATGATGACGACGACCGTTATTGAATGAAATGTCATCTGTTTACCAAATATGTTTTTCCGTGCGGCCAGTTGCCACGGTTTCAGCAAGGATGGACGGCGCTGCACGCAGCCAGCGCCCGCGCACAGCATCATTGTGTGCAGTTACTGCTCGCCGCTGGTGCCGACATGAACGCCCAAGATCTACTTTGTAGGACTCCACTGGATGTTGCTGGCTGTGCACATTATGATGGACACCGGATTGACGTTAATAGGTAAGCAGGAGTGTGTTTGGAGCAAAAATTAAAGAGAACCATTGGTTACAGAATTTCAATTAAACACTCTAGACGTTGGGCTAATTCAAAATATTTAGCAAATTCTACATCAACAAGGGTAGTTGACTGACTAAAAAAATTATGATTCTGTTTAGTCCGTCGTTTTCAAAAAATACTGGATACGTGTTTTTTGTTTTACCAAATTAAATAAAAATTGACGAAAATAAAACGTGTCAAAGATCGTGAGTGACTGATGCAATGATTCCTCTTCTAATACATAGTTAATAATATTACATAAATGTTTATGTTTAGTTCATAAGGTACAAAAATCAAAATCAAAAGTAATTTATTCAAACTAGGCTAGTAAATTTTGACGTTCGAAAAGTGCTGATTATCAAATCAGCACTTCTCGAACATCAAAATTTACTTTACTTATATATGTCGTAGGATAGTTTGATACTTCCCCCCTACCCCTAGGATTTCCTAGGATTTCCGCGAAGATTCGAAGTATCAAATTATCCTACGACATATATATACAATAGTAAGGTGTAAGTTAGTATAACGATTGACTACAGCCACAAATCAATAATAAAAAAGTATATTATAATAATAAAAAACATAAAAAAGACGTAACATAATATCAGTAAACTAATTTTGGAGAAAGAACATAAATAACAAACATTGTCTTGTGTTCAACTCAGCGACCCACTATTCTTATCATTTAAGTAGTAGTTATTGGAATAGTGAGCTTTTAAACAAAGATTAGATTTTACTTTGGTTTTAAATTCATTACGATGGGGTTGGCAAATCCATGTGGATAAAAACCCCTTTTAGTTAAGAAAGAATAAAAAAAACTACAAACAAGTGCCCTATGTTTTAAAACTGAGGTGGAGAGAAAAGTTATGATTGTAATATTTTTTTTCAGTTTTAATGAAACGATAAAATTACTATTGAAAGCTGGAGGAAAGTTCACAAAATGCTATCACAAAAATAACCCTCTAGACACTCCGTTGCATACAGCGGTGGAGTTAGGGAGCGAAGCGGCTGTGGAACTAATGCTACATGATGGTGCGTCCGCCTCTGTGTGGAATAGCCGGGGACTGACTGCCATGCATCTGTGTGTAGAAAAACGGAACAAAGAACTGCTCCAGGTAATCTGACACTTAAAAATTTAAAGGAAATTCTTCTCATTTCATTGTGATCTGAGCGGAAGCCTTCCAAAAGCTAAACTTTATGCAATGTGTCACGGTTGGTGGTTACTTTTCTATTTACTGAGGTTTGGTGGTTGCCAATCGACGGCACGGTTGGCGCAATGGCTGAGCGATTGGACTGCTGCGCTACGTGTCGTGGGTTCGATCCCCGCACGGAACAAATATTTGTATGACCTACACGTAGTTGTTTTCTGGTCTGGGTTTTTGTGTATGTGATAAATGTTTGTAAACGCACCCACGATACAGGAGAAATTCCTAGTCTGGGGCAAAGTTTTTTTTAAATACACTACGAGCAACCCGTCAGCAAGCTGATTTCAATGCTGACTTCACAGGTCCAAAACATCAACATTCTTCTGCCCTTATCCCTATTTATGTGAGGTCAAAGCAGCACGTCTTCTTATATCAGTCACTTACAGCCATATCATCTTTCACATAGTTTATCAATTACTGCTACTTTTGTCTTTCCCTACTGTCTTAGCCAAAATAATGATTATTATTTTAATAATTTCTAGCTTCTAGCAAATCATAAGAGTAGCAATGAAGATCCGTACTTAGCGACTGTGGACGTGAAAGATCGGACGGGTTTCACTGTGCTCTGTGCGGCAGTCCAAAAAGAGTGGATACAAGGAGTCTGTATAGCTCTCGGGACAGGAGCTAGCATCACTATGAAGGTATTACTACCACATAATACAGTGCTGAAAAATACTCATTATTTGAAGGAGATTTCTAAAAAATCTTATTGATTACAGGCCAATGAAGAATCACCCATTCACATTGCAGCAAAATTAGGCAGCATAGACATTCTCCAAGAGATAATAACTGTCGCGAAATATAACAGCACTATCGATTTTCGCAACGCAAAAGGAGAGACTGCTCTTTTTAAAGCAATCAGTAACAACCAATTAGATTCCCTCAAATTGTTACTTGAAGCCGGTTCCAGCATAGAAGTAGAGATATCAAATAAAGCTAACGTGTTCCACTTTGCCGCTAAACATGGCAGTAAAGATGTATTACAATATTTACTTGAATATAATAGCAACATTACAGCAAAACTGATAAACAAATTTGACGTCGTGGGTCCACCGTTATTCTATGCTGTATTCAGTAACCATCTCGTTTGTGCAGAACTGCTTGTTTGCAAAGGAGCTCAAGTAAATGCCTTTCTAGAATGCTATAATTTAATTGACACAGATGTTGTAACATGGACATCACTTTTGCATATAGCTGCACGTCGTAATCATTACGAAATAGCTGAAATGATAATAGAACATGACAGTGAGACTGTACATACTGTTGACTCCGCAGGGCGGACACCTTTGCATGAAGCTTGTTGTCACGGAAACAGAGAAATGATCGTATTACTACTTCGCAAAGGAGCTGACCTTTCTGGAGCTGGAAGATGGAGTGGATTTAATAAAACAAAGCTACCTCCTATAGATATCTTAATGAATAACTTATCAAAACCAACTGAATTCATACAAAAAATATTCGACTCATATATCTAGTCAAGGCGTGAGTCTTCAGGAATCGAATTGTGAAGTTGTTGTAGACTACGGAGTTTTAGTTCCAAATAAGGAGAACATAAAACGAATGAGGGTGATCAAGGCTCTAATTAATACCGGAAATAGATACGACCAGCACAGACTACTGCTCCATCCCTTGGTGCAAAGTTTTTTGTATCTAAAATGGAGATCATTGCTATCATTTTTTTATAGCATCTTAATACTTCATGTGTGCTTTGTGTTGTCTCTCAACGTGTATGCAATTTCCGTGTTCTATTACAAAGATAACAATACAGTAGTACCGTTTATTTTGAGTAGTAGTGTATGGATTCATATTATGTATTTGACTGTTGGCTTGACTATAATTCAGGTAATTTGCACACATATTTGTTAGTACTGTATCAATTAGTTTTGTTTAAGCTGTATCATTATTGCGTTTTAATTGTTTATCTTTTACCAGGAAATTATCTTCATCAAAATAAAAAGCAAGAGGTACTTCCTATGTCTAGAAACTTGGCTGAAGTTCTGGTCTATTACGCTGGCAGTGTTCCTGCCTCGCGTCGTCTCGTGGGATACAGAGTCAAGTGCAGAGTGGGCGCGTCTCATCGCTACCGTAGCACTGCTCTTATCCTGGTTTGAAATGATGTTCCTACTCTCCAGATTCCCCAACTGGGGATATTATGTTCTGATGTTTGGAAAAGTTGCAAATAAAGTATTTAAGGTGAGAGCATTTAATTTTTTTCTTTGCTAAATGAAATACATCGTGAGCGTTTACGTTTTGTATCCTTCAATTATCCAATTTTATTTTAATTTTGCACATGACATTTATTGTGTTCTAGTTCGTCAAAATGAAAGATTACCTAATTTTTTTGTTTCAGATTCTTGTTTCATTCGTTTTTCTCATATTTGGCTTCTCTGTAAGCTTTATGATACAGTTTAGAGCCAAAAAACCATTTGAAGGTCCTTGGTCCGCTTTTATTACGACGTTAGTCATGATGACATCAGAGTTTGATTACAATCAAACATTGAGCGCTATGGATGCATCGGGATCAATCATTATATTACGATTAATATTTGTATCATTTCTCATTCTGGTTTCAATTGTTCTCATGAATCTCTTAGTCGGTGTTGCCGTAAATGATGTTAATAATTTAGAAATAATAGGTAACATAAAGAGATTAGAGAAACAGGTGGAGTTTATAACGTCATTGGAAGAAATTGTTTGCAGCAAATTTATCAAAAAGATACTCCCAAAGAGTCTATACAAAAGATGGTTGAAGAACATTAAATGGGAGAACGTTATCGTGCTACGTCCACGTGAAGCCACGTGCAGCAACTGTAACCGGTTGCCTGCTCGTTTAAGAGAAGCCATTTTTGAAAAGGCTCAATTACAGAAGACACAATCTGACGACCAGCTAGGCACGATGCTTTACCAAATGAAACTGGATGAAATGTACAAAGTTATTGTCAAAAAAGATGGTACCGGATTGCCTAAGCCAGAGGGTCCGGATAATGCACTGAACAAGATAATTGAAGACATTAATAAGATACGTGGTGATATAGAAATGATTAAAAACTTTATTGTTACTACTAAACAACGCTCTTTTAGTAGTAATAAGTCTGCTCCATTACTAGTTATAAGTAATAATAATTAGAAAGATAAGAATTATTTTTCGACTTCAACCTAACTTAACCAAACTATTACCATTTTTTTACATAGTATGTATTGAATTCTTAACGTAAGTAAAATGCGAATCTTTTCTTATTTTTTAAAAACGTGTACGACAGTACCGTCATACTGCTGGGCAAAGACAGCATTTATATATTACAGAAATGTGACGTGCACTGATGATGGAAAATTGCCCTAGCTGTCGGTCATAAACTCAAGGCATCCACAGGATAGTCCCGTTAAGCAGCCGACAACCTCCTAGGTTGAACTGAGAGACGCCTCACAAAAAAAAACGGATTGTGAAATTCAAAAATTAATTAATTAATTTTTAGATCTGAAAACAAAAACAAAAGATTTTCCATCATGCAATTCTAGTTGTTGATCCCAGCTTTTTGGTCATTCCAGTTTTATGAGCACCTAATAAAAAGCAAAGTTGAATTAATGACAAAGATAGAAAACTGGTGGCTTGTATGTCGGCAACCTGAGGCTTCAGAAGATTTTGTCTTAGACAAAACTGGTTTATAATTATTGAAAGCTATTGATTAATATAGGTTTAATGCTTGGCTATTATTGTGAAAAAAAAAATTGGCGGGAATTAGGCAGGCCAAGTAATTTAAAGCCTTGTTTAATTGTGTCTAACTTTTATAGTAGAACTTTTTATGATCGAATTTTTTTTTTGCATAGCAGTGGATGGCATAAACGCCATTTCGCCGAAAATCAATTTGGCATACACTCATTTATCATAAATTCAAAAGGCATAATTTTGTAAATCAGAATCACCTTTGAGCATAAAACACATTCGTTCAAAGAAGAATATGCCAAGTGTGTTGTGAAAAAATAAATTTCGGAGCATCAAGTTTCTGCCAGATGTATGGTACCCATTGTGGGGGAACGCTGTTAACTAAATAGTAATTGTAAGAACTCATGCCGCCTCTGATACTAGTTTATCCTAGAATAGGGCTTGAACTTTGTAAAAGCTACTTCTAAGATTTATATTGTATTATACCAATTTAGATTTTAATAAATATACAAATAATTATATATTTTAATTTCTTAACCCTCGAGGTTCTCGCTAGGGGTAGTTACATCGACTATCATTACGTGGTGCGATAATTGGTCAGAATAATCATGCTACTGCTGTGCATGACGGCCTGGGTTCGATTCCCAAGTCGAATAAAATGTATTGTTATTAAGTTTTTCCATCAGGAATTTCTCGGAAGCAGCCACGGAGTTTTATTTGTGCCCGGTTGATGGCTAAAGGCTCGCCCCCCATCGGGAGGCGCTCCGGGCGTCGGGGGCCACGTGATGGCTTCCGGCCACCGTAGACGCGGGCCTGTGGACGGTGAGTGATGGGTAAGCTCGCCGTCCGTCCGTCTTATGACGGCGCGTTCGTGTTCCACGCGCGCCTCAAAGAGATGTCAGCAACATGGAAGGGGCCCGCAAGGGCCGACGCCTGTCGAGGCTGCGGGTTGTCCGCAAGGGATACCGAGGGCTCGACATGAAGGGCGAAGAAGGAACATGGGTGGTTTTTAGTCAGTAGAAGTCTGACACTCCCTTTCGCTCTGCCCAAGAGCGGGAGGGGTTATTTGATGATTTCCCACCCCCCAAAAAAAAAAAAAAAAAAAAGGCTCGCCCTCCATTGCATGGGACTTAAACATAACTCGCGAAATATAAGTGTACTATAAGGTACACCTCTGCATAACTCTTCGGGGATTAAGAGCGTGATGTTATGTTATGTGTTATAATAATTATAAACCGATTTCTATACATCGTGACCGTGGACTTTCTCAACAATTAGAAAGGGCACATACTTGGAGTATCATCATTATCGTGGGACCTACTTCAGAATCCACAAGTTTATATTTCACATGGCAACGTTCTATATTACTACTCGTAACTAGCTGTTGCCCGCAGTCTTCGTCCACGAGAAATTATTATACATCCTTCAGTACGTCTAACTAAAGATATCCAAGCATACAGTGATGAAAGTCATTTTATTTTGACCTAAAATGTTGGGTAATTACTACTACTGAATATAGAGCATTTGGCGGATTAATTTGAGGAGCTCGTGGCTTAATAAGAACTGCCACTCGGGCCGATCTTGAGGTAAAGCTGTGCTTCAGTCTGTGGATGGGTGACCGCCCAACATACTGAGTTTCCTCCGTGCCTCGGAAAGCACGTTAAGCTGTTGGTCCCGGCTGCCATATATAGATCTTTGGCAGTCGTTACAGGTAGTCAGTAACCTGAAATTCTGACATCCAGTCTTACCAAAGAGTATCGTATTACCTAGTAGGTATTAACTGGGTTGTGGAGGTCAGATAGGCAGTCGCTCCATGTAAAATACTGGTATTCAGCTGCATCCGGTTAGACTGGAAGCCGACCCTAACATAGTTGGGAAAAGGCTAGGCAGATGATGATTTGGCGGATTCATTTATTGCATTTTAACCTTACTGTGATGTCCTGCAAGGGATACTTCAAGTTACCAGCAACCCTGTTTACGGTACACTTTCGCATTCAGTGAAAAAGATGTTATTTAACAAACATTCACTTCTTTAATTATATTTATTTGTATAGAACTATGGACTGTACTATTAATAGGTATGTACCATTTGGTGTAAATCAATGAGGAAATTGTATCAGCCTGCAGATAATAGGCTTATCTGCTCCAGTAACACAAAACAGTAATTGCGTGTTTCGTGTGCTACACACGGACCCTTATATCAAGAGCCATGGAGAACGACCATGAAAAACGTGCATATTCTACCGTGCCATCTCTTCACAGGTTTTTTATTTTTTATTTTTAGATGTATCAAACTCACTTTAATTCATCGATACGCTACCTACGAAGAAAGATACAACAAAATTTTCGAAGTTAGAGGTTTTGGAATCCAGATACAAATTATATTAATCTAGGGCGAAATCGATTTAACAGAAATTTGCCACTGACACTCTAAGAAGAAGAATTTAATTATCGTATTTTACAAAATTGCGAATTGCAGTAACACAATTGTGTAGCTAGTAAAACTTCCTATTAGACCTAATTGTAACTCAGCGTCTACATAGAACAGGCCACACACACGTATCTTGTTGAATGATGCTCGATGTAACCGAAGTATGTTCTTGCTGAGTTTTTTCTCGTCATCTGTGAACGGGCAAAATTAGGCAAAATGTTAGTTAAGGCAAAAAATAATCGTATTGTATGAATGTAGATGAAGGCAAAAACAAAGAAACGATGGATGAACAGTGTGAAGGATGATATGGCAAAAAATAGGTGTAATAGAGAAATATGTAAAAAGAAGACATGCTGCGCCCGATTGCACCGAAATTGTGATAAGAACAAGAGAATTATGATGAGTCATATTGTATTGATGACCTGTATTAATAATGATATAGCTAGAAAGGAGGTGCAGACCTATATGTCCTGAAAGTCATTGAACCATCCCCGGTCTGTGTAAAGATGTAACTCCACCCTCGTTTAATGGGACTACCGCAATGAAACAGCAGCAGGGTGTGGTTGTGGAGCTGTATTACAAAATATGCTCTACCTCCTCAGGGCAGGATACTGCATTCTTAGCACAAAAACATGCAGCTAAAGTGACCTTTCAGCTACCACCAATGACGCGGACGCGGTGAAAGTGGCGAAGTTCTGTGTTAACAAGATATTATGAAAATTATGGTGCCAGTGAAGAAGAATTTTAGAGGAATATCAAAGAAGAACTCTTGGTGGAGGATAAGGACAGAAGAATGATGATGTTGATAAGAGACCAGATTATATGAAAATGCATTTTCATCTTTGCACTTTTTGTCAAAACCTCATGTGGTATGGTGCAGTTAAAATATTCAGTCAATTATGCAGTCAAAATATGCATATTGTAAATCGGGATAACAGTCAAGATTGAAAAGGAACGGTGCATTTCATGTCACCGGCAACTTCCTACAGCGAAAGGGAACAAATTACCTGAACGATTCGATTGCATAATAATTAGTGGGCAGGTATCTTGAACATTTTTAATAGCTAAGTAGAATCTCTCGCATTGGACGCTCAGCATTACTTGCCAATATAAATCCTTTATCAACCAAAAGTATATGGAGATTGACGCCAAGGAGGCAGCATACTGTAAAATGAAGAATAGGTGCTAGGTTTACAGATGTGTCTTCGTGTTTTTCTTTTCGTATAAATAGATGATACTTTGTGTATCTCTAAAAATGCAGTCATAATTATCATAATTTCAGCCAAAAGACGTTCACTGCTGGACATAAGCCTCCCCTAGTGTCGCCACATTGATCGGTCCCGTGAGTCTCGCACCCAGTGGCAAAGATTACCGATTAGGGGGTCCACGCAACCTTCACCAGGTCATCGGTCCACCTAGTGAAAGGTCGTCCAACGCAACGTCTTTCGGTTAGTGGTCCCCACCGGTCGACATAAAATGCAGTCGTTTCTCAATAACATTTTTTGCGTAGAGTCAGTTTGTTTGATTTACAGAATGCTTGGTTGACGGCGTCCTGATGGGTTCGTTTACGTCCTGTATTTAAGGCTTTTTTCTCTCGAAAAAGCTTAAAAACAGCGTGCAGATGGAACAGTTTTTCACCGGCACTTACAGAGAAATTACATCTGAGAAAAAATATTAGTAATCTACATGATATGACACGTAATTTAGTTTAGCCATAATTTTTCTATCGGTATCACATAATAAGAAAAAAAATCCACAAAATCACCTCCAAATCGTTGAATTGAACCATTATACTCCTTCATTTTTTAATAAAACAATATAAAAAAAATATCTACTGCTTTGAAATACAAAAGAAAATAATTTGGTTTTGTTACTTTTTAAAAACATGTATTATTTTAATTATAATAAATGAAAAATGCGTCCGTTTAAAGTCCGTATCAACGACCGAGAGGGGTAGTTTGTATGCACAAGGTCATTGGCGTGAATACAAGCCTTAAGATTCTGGTACTGTCTCTCTATAGAGACAGTACCAAAATCTTAAAGCCACGAGGTCCTATGATCTTGTGGCTTAATAATAACTGTCACTTAGGTCGATCTTTCTGGATTGGTCTGTTGCTGTGTGACCGCCGTTAAGCTGTTTGGTCCCGGCTGCCATATACAGGGTGTAAACGACAACCAAGCATTCTGTACATCAAACCAAGTACCCCTACGCAAAAATTTTTGCTGGGAAATGACTTTTTTTTTTGGGGTCAAAAATCACATTTTACGGTAAAACTCAAAGTAGCACTCTTAAAACATTGTGCTAGTGGATGCTTTGAATAGTAAAAGGGTCATGGAGGTAATTTAAGTAAAGTTAAAACCTGAAATACTAGTATTTACAAAAACAGCTGTGAAAAATTTGTAACTTTGACCCCCAATATCTCCCTAACTAGAAGGTTCCCAGGTATGGTCTTGAACAAAAAAATTATCGCAGTGGTGGGGAAAACAAGTGCCTTTCGTTTACGTTAAGTTTACTTTTACACCCTATATAGATCTTTGGCAGTCGTTACAGGTAGTCCGTACTAATCAGTGACCAGAAAGTCTGACAATCAGTCTTACCAAAGAGTATCGTATTACCCAGTATTAACTGGGTTGTGGAGGTTAGACAGGAAGTCGCTACGTCCGATTACAGGCGTGATGTTATAATGTGATATAAAAACAGCTTACCGAGTCATGATTTGTCTGACCTCTTTTTAATATTTCAATTGTCACTTGAATGTAAATCAGTGCGTGAATAAAAGCTTCGAAGATGTGATACAGTATCTGAAAAGAGAATTGATGAAAAAGGATTTTCCAAGATTTGTTATAAAAAAAGAATTAATTAATAGCAACCGACCGCCAATGTGACGGAAAGGGTTTTACGTGGCGCAGGTTATTGCAATAAGACTACATAAACACGTCTATATAAAATGTATATTAAGTAATTAATTTACAGAGATGCGTGTGGATTACTTTATGAAGAATGGTAGATAAAATCGTGTAGCATCGACTTCAAATAACTCGAGACAATAACAGTAAAATAAAAGAAAGAAAGAAAAATGTTTACTAGTCGCAGAGACATGACATGCTTACAAAATATAAGATTAAGATATAAACGTACAACGCATACTAAATATTTATAAAAACAACAGGATGGACCAAACAAAATGTTGATAACTTAACAACTAGTATTTATCAAATTCACTCTCAATTATTATAAATCGAGTCATAGTATTGCCTATTGTTAAGTTTTTCGTTTTTAAGCTATTGCATAGCTTCTATCGCGGGCCTTGAGCGTGGGGACCGAATCCAGAAATTCCGTAACGAAAATAAAAACCTAACAAATTGACACTTGACAATGACTTTTTGAAATATCACGCTTGTCTCTTTAGTTCAGCAACCCGCCTTTAGGTGGCATTAGTTATATTGGAAAACTACCGTAATCAGCTGTTTGTGAGAAAGTATATAGGTGTATAGGTATTTATCATCTATGTACAACAGTGAATATCTGTACTCGTATAGTTTGTGTACAAAGTGTTTTAAATATGAATAAACAAAGTGCATTTATTAATGAAGAAAGTCACGAAAAAATAGTGAACGAAAATGAGTTAGTACTCTATATACATTCATTTTATTATTATTATAACAAATGCAGTATTATTTTTTGTTTTGTTAATTTATATATAATACTGCTATAAAGATAACCAAAATGTTGGGGAAATATAGTATTTATACTTACACTTTTACTAATCATCCTCATCTTAAAAAATATTAAATCTTATAATTTTTCAATGTTTACTTTTCATCTGACATTACGTCAGTTGTCAAGATGTCATTTACTTTTTCTTTTAATTTGTGTCATAGTTTTTCTTAGTGGTTAGAACTACGAAGGTTACATTTGACTTATATAATTTAATTCATTTTTATTAATATGTTAGCTCAAATAATGTAATTTATTGATAATTTCTATTAATTTAATAGTATCTTATCTTACGCTTATAAAATTAACTAACACGCTCAAAAACTCTTTTTTTTTATAGAGAAGAAAAGCATAAAGAGCTAAAAAAAGAGCTAAAAAGAAAAATAAATTGTGAACGTCAAAGAGCATATTATTATTATCAGCGTCAGAAAATACTGCATTAATAAAATAAATAAATAATTATAATTGCATAAGTTGATAAAAAAATGCTATGCAATAGCTTTACCGCGGCAGTCTATAGTGCCACACGTCTTTTTTTTATTTTGGTATTTGTTAAAATATTTATTAGTTTATTTCATTTTTGTATGTGTACTAATATAATTATAAGTAGGTTGGTGTTGTTTTTTAGATATTTTATACCCTACACGATGTTGTCTTTTTTAACCCTAAGGTTGACTGGTAGGGGCTGCGGGTTGTTTGCAAAAGATACCGCGGCCTCGACATGAAGGCCTAAGAAGGAAAATTTATTCAAAAAGCTAAATTTCTCAATTACTTATCATTTCAAAACAGTGCTGTATCTTTGTGACTTTCACACTAATTTATGAGTAGCACACTAATTTATGAGTAGTACACAAATTTATGAGTAGTACTTACGAATTGCTGACTACAAGCTTGCTGGATATCATAACACTCTAAAATATTAATGTAGGATTGAAACATGTTGTTAATATAGTTTCCTCTGTGCGTAGATTCTTCTCTTTGACTATTTAAGGCTTGATTATTCCACAGAGTTACTTTATATTCCAACACTTTTAAAAGTCGAATGACATGAATAACATTAAAATCGAAAAACATAAAAATATAAAGATAAATAACATGATAGAAAGGTCTATTTGTATGAAAAAGGATCAGAACGTTTATTGGAAAGAAAACAGCCATATAACCACACACATACGCGATTACAGTAATCCAATTCCAGACAATGAAACATTTTGTGCTGGTTTCATTGTTAAGAAATCCATGCACTTTTTGGAAAGTTAAAACAAAATTAATATTTTTTTTGGTTTGAATTATACCAATCACGTTGTTCATAATAATTCCAGCACTATAGAAAACGGAGTCAAAATAGGAGATGAAATATGAAAAAGCAGTAATTCCCATAAAGTCTTTAAAAAAGTACTGCTTGTAGTTACGATACAGGATCAAAAATGAAAATAATAGTGAAGCGGGAATTGAAACAAAATAAGAGATGAAACTATTTGGCGTTATTAAGTCGTTTTTGATGCGATATTTAGGACAAAACGTCATGTAATGCATCAAATTTAACGGAAAAAGCATCGATTGAACATCTTCGTCAACAAAATGGTCTAACACAAAATTCACAGGACAGTTTCGTCGAAAATTTTGGAAGTTCTTCATATTTTAACTGATCGTTTACAGTAGTTGTTCCCTTAACTATCAATGATAAAGTTATGGTTAAGTATTAACTGGAAACCTGCGATACAATAGATAACATCAATAGTCAATCAACTTAATGAAAGTTAGCTATAATAAACTAATTAAACAATTTTAATCACTACATATTTTAAAACAAAGTCCTTCGCCGCGTCTGTCTGTTTGCGATTAACTCAATAATTACTGCACCGATTTTCATGTTGTTTTCAACAATTAATAAAGTGGTTCTTGAGGAAGGTTTTAGTATATAATTTGACCAACACCCAGAAGGGCGTTGCCGCGGGCATCAGCTATTTTATGATAAACGGGTCCTTACTTTGTCCGACCTATTGATCGCATCAGGGGGGGCCTGTTCCCGTCGGAGCTGCGGGTTGTTCGAAAGAGATACCGTGGCCTCAGCACAAGGGCTAAGAAGGAACATTTGTGGTTTTTAGTCAGTAGAAGTCTGACACTCCCTTCCGCTCTGCCCAAGAGCGGGAACGGTTATTTGATGATTTCTCACCCCCCAAAAAAAAAATTTGGCTTGCTATGACTTCTTGTAATATTATTGATAAATAGATTTAAAGATTCTTTATTTATTCTAAAAGAACATACATTGCTTACTTAACGAATAAATACATAACTATAGTAACGTGTAGTCCAGTAGCTAACTATTTTGTTATCTTATTGTAGGTACGATGTTGACATATTGGTGTGAAAGACTAGCCTATATTATAATATACTAGCTGGAGCCTGCAGCTTCGCCCGCGCGGATGTCGGTCAAATTATATACTAAAACCTTTCTCGAGAACCACTCTACCCATTGGTGGAAACAGCATGACAATCGGTGCGGTAGTTTTTGAATTTAGCGCGAACAGACAGGCAGACAAACAGACAGACGTCGCCGAGGACTTTGTTTTATTAAACATGAAGTAAAAGTATGTAGTGAATTGTGATAGATCGTTAACTTAATAATGTTGTGTTGTCAGTGACGTACTGCTTGACTTTAGTTTTAATTACTTAAAAGAAGATGTGCTTCTTGTAGATTATTATAGAGTTATACACCTTCGAACTTTTATTTTAATTGCCATATTGCGTTCACGGGGACGGGTCTGTATTTGGTTATGGTTTGTTTAAAAGCTTACTATTCCATTAACGACTACTTAAATTATAAGAATAGTTGGTCGCTGAGTTGAACACAAGACAATGTTTGTTTTTTATGTTTTTTTTCCAAAATTAGTTTACTGATAATATTATATATATTTTTTTACATTGTTTATTATATATACTTTTTTTTATTATTGATTTGTGTTGTGAAGTAAATCTTAATTTAACTTACAAGTTAAATTAAGATTTAATTAAACTTACAAGTTAAATTAAGATTTAATTAAACTTACAAGTTAAATTAAGATTTAATTAAACTTACAAGTTAAATTAAGATTTAATTAAACTTACAAGTTAAATTAAGATTTACTCCAGAACCAGACTCAGTAAGGTACACCTTACTATTGTATCGAGTCTGGTTCTTTTAACCTAACTGACAGATGTGTTGCTGGAAGTTTGTTCCGCCACTTCTTCTTTCCAGCTAAAACACTAGGAAGTGTCGAAGGATGCCCATTTTGGGGGACTGTCTCTTGTAATTAAGTAAAGTAAATGTTGACGTTCGAAAAGTACTGATTATCAGCCTAGTTTGAATAAATGACTTTTGATTTGATTTGATTTTCGATTTTGGCTTTATTTAACTTTTGACTTAAGAAAATCATTGTCTTTCAGTAGCTTTAACAAAAAGTTTAATAAAAAACTTTAATAAAAAAAAACATTGGCTCCTTAAACACACACTTCTGACCAAGTTTAGGAGGCAGAAGTTCGTTTTTGTATTTTATGCAAGGTATATTTTCCTTGTATGCAATTCTTTTCGTTTTTATCTTTCGGTCGACTCACATGGCACACATGTTTTCACATCCAGAAACAAAAATAACAGTTGCACTTGTGGCTACTAGATTAACGAGGTAGTTAGTAATGACCTTTTTTTTTTTGGGGGGGTTGGGAAATCATCAAATAATCCCTCCCGCTCTTGGGCAGAGCGAAAGGGAGTGACAGACTTCTACTGACTAAAAACCACCCATGTTCCTTCTTAGCCCTTCATATCGAGGCCGCGGTATCTCTTGCAAACAACCCGCAGCCCCGACGGGGTTAGTAATGACCTTGAAACTGTATGTAACTATCAGTCAACGTCGAAGTGACGTGTTAATTTATTGTTTCTAAACTGATCGCATCGATGTTGAATGGCAACGTTATTTTTCTATAATTTTTTTAAAATTATAGCTTTGTGACATTCTGTAATCATTAGTCATCGAATTATATGCATTAGCATGATGCATTTGCAAATGCCACACAAAACA
This sequence comes from Diarsia brunnea, assembly GCA_949774965.1. Taxonomy (NCBI): domain Eukaryota; kingdom Metazoa; phylum Arthropoda; class Insecta; order Lepidoptera; family Noctuidae; genus Diarsia; species Diarsia brunnea. The sequence continues at coordinate 18,595,640 of OX459007.1, forward strand.
TATATTGCGTCACCCCAAAAAATATATCGATACACCGACAAGTCTTAGTGATAAATATAAACAATTTGCACATAAATCCGAAAAATCAGTGATGTGTGTCAGTCCGATGGGCACGTCACTAGTACAACATGGGACATAAACATATTAAGTTACATCAGCTAGTTATCGTCAGCTTTGATGCGTTGTGGCGTAAGAAATCTGCCTCGCTACTCCGCAGGCTGCGTGGCAGTCGTAACGCTATCCTGCAATCAATAGCCGCCCGGGCAGACAGCCCGCTAGTGTGGACGCTCACCAATCGGACTCGATCTGTTCTAGTTATTAAGTACTAACATAGGCTAAGTTATAATATTGTTACTAACACAGTGAACCTCATTGTTGTCCTAGTTATTAAGTACTAACATAGGCTAGGCTATATTTGTTACTAACACGTGGACCTCTGTGTAGTCTGAGAAATAAATGATTATTATTTCCTTTATTCATTTTCTTTCCTTATACTAAATACATTTTTAAATATTTCTTAAAAAAAAAGATATAAAAAACATTTAAAAATATAAAAAGTAGTAGCCCACCGGCATTGGGAACAGGGTCCGAGCTACCGGTGGTCAGGGCTCTTGAGAGAGGAACCTCCTGACAATGCGCGCCGTGTCCAGAAGTACTGCCTTCTGGATCAAGCCCTTGATCCAGCTACCAAGCGAGAGCCTCCTTAGATGTTCGTCGAGGCTCTTGGCTATTAAGCCATTGGCAGACACGACTATCGGCACAATGATTGCTGTATTCACGTGCCACATGTCGACAACCTCGCGAGCCAGATCTAGATACTTGAATTGCTTATCTTTCTCTGCTTTCACGAGGTTCTCGTCATGCGGGACCGTTATATCAACAATCATTGCGCGACGCTCCGATCGATCTATCACCACAATGTCAGGCTTATTGGCAACAATAGTCCTGTCAGTGACGATAGGTCGATCCCAATACAATGAAATATTACCATTTTCGAGAACTGGGTCGGGCGCATACTTATAGTATGGCACTTCTGTTTCCACAAGGTTGTATTTCAAAGCAAGTTGCTGGTGGATAATCCTGGCAACAAGGTTGTGTCTATGCAAGTATTCTCCGTTAGCCAGACGAGAACATCCAGAAATAATGTGTCGGATCGATTCTCCAGGACGGTGGCATGCCCGACATATGTCAACCGTGCCATCCTTCACAATGTATTTCCGGTAGTTGTTCGTCATCATAACTTCGTCCATTATTGCACAGACAAAACCTTCGGTTTCCCCGAAAAGGTCACCGAAACGCAGCCAGGATACGGACGCTAAGAAATCTACATCGGTTCCATGTAAGGCCCGGTAAAAGCGTCCGTGCAGCTCCTTGCTCTGCCATACCTCCTTGCGGTCATTAGTGTCTAATACTTTAGGTTTGCGCCAGTTCTCGTTAGCCAAGAAGAGCGGGGTAAGGCCCTTGTCCACTGAGACCACATCTCGGTGCATCCCCACGTTGGCTTCTAGGAAGTATTCCCTGAGACTGCATACCTCACGGTTGTGTAGGGTCTTAGTATTTAAGAAACCACGACCCCCACACTTCCGCGGGATATACAGTCTCATCACCGACGACCGTGGGTGATGCATCCGATTTGCGGTCAATAGTGAGCGGACCCTCCTATGCAGGGCATCAAGTTCTGTCTGAGTCCATTTGAGTATGCCGAAAGAATACATCAAAACCGGCATGACCCAACTGTTGAAGGCGCGCACCTTGTTTTTTATTTTCTTGATTATTATTATTATTATAGACCTTTTTTTGGAGGGTGGAAAATCATCAAATAACCCCTCCCGCTCTGGCCAGAGCGGTACGGAGTGTCAGACTTCTACTAACTAAAAACCACCCATGTTCCTTCTTAGCCCTTTGTGTCGAGGCCACGATATCTCTTTCGAACAATCCGCAGCCCCGCCGGGAGTACCTATACCTTACGTAATTTTATTAAGTAGATAGTCTTTTATTACCCGCTTGGAAAAACTATGGAATAAGTTTTTAGAAAGGTAGGTACAGTATTATTATTAGCCCATTAACTCCCGTGTTTATTTTAAACATACCTGTGGGATAATAATTTCCAACTATAATTAGAGCTTTAAGAATCTTCATCTGCCTAGGTTTTATCCACCTAAAAAATGAGTTTTTCCCAACTATGCTGGGATCGGCTACCAGTCTAACCAGATGCATCTGAATACTAATCGCTATCCTCATTCTATGCTCACAAGCATTCGCATTTATAATAATCGTAGTTTGGAACGCTAAATGTGTCCTTGCATGGTCCTGCATATTGATCCGATCCGTTTATTTATAAATATAACGACACTCAAATTAATAACACTATCATAATTACTTGACTGCTACATATTACTCACAAATAGTTGTCTAAAGCATCACAATGTCTTCAACACGAATATATATTCCAAAAGTGCTTAATAAACGTTTGGAAAAAGATATACAAAAATTAGTGAATTCTTTTAGTTTTCCGCTCAACCTGTTCTTAATTTGGAAATATAATGTGCGAAACGGTTATATTTATACGAATGGAAGAAAATATCGCGTGATGGCATTGTGTTGTACGTTACTCTTTATTGTGCTGTGCTTTTACCTAATGTTGACCGTTGACGTTACCGATGTCAACATTTCATTTTTAGAACGTCACCTCTTGACTCTGTTTAATATGTTTAACTATATCGTCTTTATGATCGGATGTACAATGATGTTTATTCTGGATATCGTGCACAAGGACAACAATGTCTTACTTATCTTGAAGATGCAAACTATACACACAAGTATCGGTCTCAGCAGGAGCATCCACAATTTTATAATATGGAACTGGATCACGTTTGCAACAATTATCATTTTCAGTATATGTTTTTTTATTTTACATCATGTTTTAGAAGCAGGTTCTAACAACGTTTTTTTTTTTTTGGACAACATTTGTGACATAATGTGCATCACGTGGGATATCAACCTTATTATAGCGATCCGCATAATAATATTACTTAGAATGTATCTGGAAGAGTGGATTAAAGAAATCCTGATGATGAATGATGTACTCGAAAATGGACAAGAAAATGACGAGCATTATCTGAAATTGCTTGGGGTATACCAGAGTATTCTGAAAACTTTCAATTTGTATAAGAAAATTTTTCAAGTATTGGTAAGTTTGTGTTCATCTAAATAAATTTTAATGCCTTACAGTGTTGAAACGTCGATACTGGCAGTAGAATTGCTCTAAAAATTCTAAGACACAAGGACAGGGTGTTGCTAAACAATTTGGGAGAGGCCTCTGACAATTATTTAAGCAACTGCGAAAGGCTGACTTGATTAACATAATATTAAGTCAATATTTTTCAGAATGCAAATTCTAAAAAATAGCTAGGTATATTGAAAAATTAGTTTGACGGTAGATTAAGATAAATTGATAAAAAAACAAGGATGTAACAGCTTTAATCTGTGCAAGATATTTATACTCGTATACATATTCAATCTCTGTTTCTTACACTTCTATCTTGACTTTCACCCTATTTGTCAATGATTTGGTGTTGAATATATTCATAGACAGCTCTGCTTAATTTCTTTCCGATGCTAACCAAGCTTTACCAACTAGTTGAACGAGATCATCGGCTTAAAGACGTGATTTGACAGGCAACTCATTCACACTCAAACTACACTCACTTTCTTTTAAATCTGTCAAACAACTATCCATGCATAGGTTGAACAGCCAAGGAGACGCTACACAGCCCTGTATAACACCTGTTGAGATGCAAAACCAGTACGTGTATTTGTCGTAAAATCCTTGTAAATATAAAGATTTCTGTACTCGTTACCAAGCACCCATCTACACCATACTTAACTAAAGTCGACCACAGTTTTTCCCTCCACATACTGTCTTAGCACTTCCTCATGTCTACGAAAGCATAGTTGACACTCTTGAGCTTTGCTAGATATTTCTGGATAGATTCCATTTTAATGAATGTAATTTTAAGTTCTTTTTTATAGGTTTTAGGCTACACATCTGCCGAATTTTACTTTAATATAATTTATTTTGACATGTGGATCTCTGTGCTAAAAACTACTGCAGGAGGGGGAATTGTAAGTGTGACATGTTTAAGCTATTGGTTCTAAGTGAAGCGAGCATATATTGGCATGTTCCAAAACCGAAAATTCCAAGCCATGTGACATCTACCAACCAGCACTGCAGCGTGGTGGATCATTACCCATTCTCTGTCTGTAAAGAGGAGGATTTTATCCTGGCTATGGGAACATACTAAGATTACACAGATTCTGAAACAGTGAATGATTTTTGAGACTTGCATAGTTGTTCAAATTACTTTTACCATGTGTTATTCAATTTTGAGTGATTCTTTCTATCTTCGATTTTTATTTTGAATCAATTTAGAAATAACAGATGCCTTTTATGCTCTTTTTAGCAGTCGATTTTGCTCACTTTTGTAACAATATCGTGGCTGAATAAGGGTGCAATACTCATTGGTATATACGGTATATGTTCTGAGAAATTCTATGTAACGGTTGAGGAAGCAAAGACGGCGTGTATCCAGCTTATGAAGAAGACAAACTGTCCAAGTAAGAGTGTTTTTTTTTATTATGGGTTCCCTACGTGACTCCGAATCACCATCTGCCCCAGACAACAACTCTATAGGCAAATCCGCGGCCAACAGCTGTACGTAATCTGGTTGTGGCAAAGGTGCTTCCAACTCCTCCACCAATGACGGATCGCAGTGATAACGTGGTTCCCACGCGTTTCAATAAATCTTTTTTTCAAACGCTTGCTCGGTCAGTTCCAATTTTCATCCGTATAGGTTTTAAAATCGCCTCCGTTTTGTGTTCCGTGCTAGTGTGTACACTGCTCACTCTGATTCATTGACGCTGCCATTTGCGCACACGCTGCTGGGTATTCAATAACATCGTCACCTGTGATGAAACCACGGTAGGGTCCTCCACACGCTTGCACACACTTTGCCTCGTTATAAAGATTATTACGGATTGTATCTCCTACTCGTGCGATAACATGTATAACAATTTTGGAGGATAATAAAATAAATATAATTTCAATAGGTCTCTAATACCTGTTGTAATAGTAACCTAAGAAGCGGTATTTTTTTACTATATCTAGTAAATAATTTGAACCAACCAGCTAGGTCGTTTCGCATAGCTTCGCGCTACGCAGCGGACTACGGCTAGCAACGGCGTAGCAACGATGCTGTGATCTCAAATAAGAAATCATGCCTGAAAAACCTTGTTATGGTAATAATATACATTTTTTTTTGCAGAGAGTAAAAAGCGTCTATGCAAGACCGTGTTACAGAAAAATCTTTCTTTCAAGAAGATAACTGCGTGTGGACTGTTCTATATAGACGCTTCACTACCGATATATTTGATGGCAAACATTACTCAGTACATTATTATAGTGCTACAATTTCATTTTCTATAAATTACGTTACATTACAGAAGAAAGTCTACCTTTCCACCCGACTGCAAAGGAAGGGTTATGTTGTTTAACATTTTACATGTCGTCCAATGTTTCGTGTTAATTTATCGTTTTAATTATTAAAACTGCTTTACTATGTCTATGTTATTTAATTTTATATAACATGACATCACGCTTTAATCCCTGAAGGGTTTGGCAGAGCTGTACTTAATAGTACACCCACATTTTGCCACTTGAGCCAGTTAGTCTCTTTCCAGTCAAGACAAGACAAGGACAACCAAGACGACCCGAAAATGCCTGGAAGAGCTACTGGTCCATGAAAGAGCTTATGAAAGGAGTTCCACTGTCACTCAAGAAAAAAATAGTCATGAACATGTGCATTCATCGCATTTTGACATATGGATCTCAGACTTGGTCTTTGACAAACATTCAATAGTCCAGGCTCAAGGTTTAGGAGCGTAGTATCCTGGGCGTTAAACTAATTGACCGTATTCGCAACAGCATACTGCGCTCCAAAACACAAATTACTGACGTTGCTCAAAAAGCCGCTAAGCTGAAGTGGGACTGGGCTGGCCATGTCTGCCGTATGCCCAACGAGCTGTAGGCCAAAACAACCACGTTGTGGAACCCTGACACAGCCAGAAGGCGACGTGGTAGACCTCGTAGGAGACGGCGGGACGAGCTGGACAGCACCAACGACCAGTGGTCCACATTGGTCCTGGATCGCAAAATTTGGAAATCATGGGGGGAGGCCTTTGCCCAGCAGTGGGATGACACAGGCAAACAGTAACAGTAACATTATGTCAGTCATGTTAAAGACCTATGTAATAGAGTGCGAGCATTTTGCCTTCAACCTAGCACAGATTCACATCATTCTCCAACTCCATGGCTGCCACAAAGAAATTCCTGAAGGAAAAACACAATAATACTTTTCCCAACCTGAGAATAAAGGGGTTTGACATTTTTTGTATGGAAGCTGGCATATCGACCCACCGCCCCATTTTGATTTTTATTTTCGAAATCGCGGCCCACAATGAAAGTGGTATGTATGGGTAGAGGACACCAAGACGAACAAAATATGTCAGAGAACATGGTACCTCAAAGTGTCAAGTTATCGAGATATTTGAAGGTATGGTAACATACAACTTTTATCGTGGGCCGCGCGATTTCGAAAAAAAATCATAATGGCGGGCAGGTTGATATGTCACATCGATTCTATCCCCTTTAACCGAGGACCTCACCTCAGTAGACTTACGAAATTAGTGACTGCATTCGGTGAGCCGAAACCGACCCCAACATAGTTTGAGAAAAAGGCTATGCAGATTATGATATAAATGTATCTTGTTTGTATCTTCACTATCACTATCATCATCATCACTACATAGTATAAAACAAAGTCACTGCCGCTGTCTGTCCGTCCCTATGTATGCTTAAATATTTAAAACTACGCAACGGCTTTTAAAGCGATTTTTTTTAATAGATAGAGTGATTCAAGAAGAAGGTTTTAGTATATTATTTGACCGACATCCACGTGGGTGAAGCCGCGGGCATCAGCTAGCTATTCATATTTCACGAATATATCTTAGTGTAAGAATGGTTTGAACGAACAATATAGTTTTGCACTGTGTGTGTATTCAGCTGCAGCCGGTTGGAGTGGAAGCCGACCCCAACATAGTTGGGAAAGGCTCGGCAGATGATGATGATGATGACAAAGTGAACTCTAATGTGCAGAGTGAACTCTGCACATTACTATCGAGATCGATATTTTATGATTGTCACACAAAGCAAGAGTGGCCTGCAGCATGTAGCTTGCAGAACCTCCGACTTTGGAGGTATTTGCTACTTAATAATAAAATTGACCACGTGACTACGTAGTCACGTGACTGTGGCAATCGCGGGCCTGTGTCACGCAAGGCTCTGTGTGTACACAAACTGCTCGATATGTGCCCACAATCCAGGCGATGAATCTGCATGATGAGGTGTCTGTGATATAATGATATTCATTAGTACAGGCACCAACGAAACTCTTTTGTCTGTAATGTTCATTTTCATTTGGAAAATTATTTTTGTAAACCTAAAATGTGTTTTTTCTGAAAATAAAATTGTTATTGTTGTTGCTAAACGCCCAGATTGATTGACCGGATCTAGGTCAGTTTATGAGTAGCAATAAAACTTTGCATTTATTGCATTCAATTTATAAGTACGTGTTTGTTAAGTTAGCTTGTTGCTTGGGTTGGTGTAGACTGTAAGTGCAGCAAGTATCTGATAAATACATATCGATAGCTTCATCATCAGCCTATAATGTTCCCACTACGAGGACTCTGGCCTCCTCTCTAGGAGAGGGATGGACTATAATCCACTTCGCGGGCCCAGTGCGGGTTGGTCGATGTAACATGTCTTCGAATTTTTTGGTTCTAAGATGTTTTCCTTCACCGTTGTGAGAGCAGCGGTGATAATATAAATTACACAAAGTAATGCGACGACTTACTGTTCGTAAGTCGGGGCTGCCACCACTGGCCCATTCTCTCTCATAGAAAGGGTGCCTGAATCCTAGGATTAGGAATATTATAGGCTGATTATGATGCTTTGTCATTATGTAATCACGGATTCGGACCAAATAACAATACCAATAGCAGTATTCTGTGTTTGGTAAGTTTATAAGAACATAGGACAAGGTTAGGAAGAAGACTATAATAAAAAGAACAAAATAAATAAAACCTTTATTACAAATACGCAAACTGTAACAATACAACAACATAATTTGTAACCAGACTCACAAGGGTAAATTGTAACGCAGCGTCTAAGTTGAACAGACCACACACACGTATCTTGCTGAATGATGCTCGATGTAAGCGCAGTACGTTTTTGCATAGTCTTTTCTGATCATCTGTGAAATTATTATTGTATTGTTAGACAAAATATTCCGAAATACATGTAAAAAAACAAGTGTAAAGTACAAAGTGACATTTTATAAGCGATAAAGATGATCGTAATAATAAGATGAATATACAGGGTGTAAACGAACCCTTCACGCATCCGTCAACCAAGCATTCTGTACATCAAACTAAGTACCCCTACGCAAAAGTTTTTGCTGGGAAATGACTTTTTTTTTTTGGGTCATAAATCACATTTTACGGTAAAACTCAAAGTAGCACTCTTAAAACATTGTGCTAGTGGATGCTTTGAATAGTAAACGGGTCATGGAGGTAATTTAAGTAAAGTTAAAACCTGAAATACTAGTATTTACAAAAACAGCTGTCAAAAATTTGAAACTTTGACCCCCGATATCTCCGTAACTAAGAGGTTCCCACGTATGGCCTAGAACAAAAAAAATATCGCAGTGGTGGGGAGAACAAATGCCCTTCGTTTGCGTTAAGGGTACTTTTACGCCCTATTATTATTATTATTATTTATTAGAGGAAGTCTGAAAGTGGTGCCGGTGAATGAAAAGTTGAGTGGTAATCGGATACCGTAGTATTGATGTGTGATGCAAAGAAATGATGAAAATGTGGAGTATGAATGCAGATGGCTATAAGAGTAGAGGAAGACCAAAGAAACGATGGATGGACTGCGTGAAGGATGATACTGTAAGAAAGGATGTAACTGCTGAGATGACGAGTAATAAAGAAGTATGGAAGAAGAAGACATACTGCTGCAACTTCAGATAAATTGGGATAAGGGCAGAAGAATGATGATGATGAAAGAGTATCGTAAAGTCGAAAATAGTCTAGACTTTAAACAGGACCTGAACAATCGGACATTAAAATCAATGCGCACGAATCTTGGTTTCTTTCAATAGATATGTAGAAGTTCTCACATTGCCGGCTTAGTGATGTAAGATAAATCAAATCTTTTGTAAACCAAAGCACTACTACAATGGCTCCGTAGAAAGACATATCCTGTAACAAAAGAATTGGGTTTAAAATTTTATTTTTAAAATATAAAAGTTTCCATGGCATTTGTTCCACTCTATTAAGTCTGCCACTTTTTCGGCCAATACGCCAAAAGACCGTCTAGGCTACACACCAGAATTTCTTAGGCCTACCTTAGTGACAACCTTCGTGTTCCGACACCCAAATGCGTGACGAAATTGACCCTACATTCCTGACACATCCCGTAAGTTTCACCTCCACCGCGACAGTTAATTACAACTCTTTCAAAGACCAAGAGCTGGTTGGGCTCGGGTCGGTTCGGGAGTTTGATTGCATTCGTGTAGTTTATTAGTTGCGTTGTGTGTTGTAGTTATTTTGTTGTAATCACTTGAAATACTACAAGCAGCGAATGCTGGACGGACGTGGGTTGGTTTTTTGCCAACATCAGTAATATCCCACGCGTAAGACCGTATTGCATAAATATTTCTTTAGCTAATTTCTTGGCCGTTCTTGTCCATAGAGATCTACGCTTTGGAATGAGCAAATATAGTACTGTTGCAGTTTTTATGCCTCGTGGAGTGGTCGGTTTTTGTGCCTCTAGGACTGTATCTGTAGCTACATTGTATTGTTGTATTTGTTTCGACAATTCAAAAGCGCCTGTAACTGGCCTACTTGAAAAAATACTTTGATTTTAATGATTTTGAATATAAACCTGGCCTTGTTAGCTCGAACAAAGTTCAAGTTTGAGTGTCACGGACTACAGCATCGTCATCAGCCTAGCCTTTTCCCTATTGTTTTGGGGTTGGTTTTCAGTCTAACCTGATGTAGCTCAACACCAGTATTTTAGATGAAACGATTGCCTATCTGACCTCCACAACCCAGTTAGTTCTGGGTTATACACTTGGGAGCAAATAAATCGAGCCACTTCCTTTTTCACGCATTATGGTAATTATTTTTGGTATTATGGAACGCATCGATTCGAAACATATATCGCCTAAAAGGGTATTTAATAACCTTTACAAAGAGGGTAGTTAGTTGTCAAAATTTCATTTTTTTTTTATTTAAATTAAAGTTTAAAGGGTAGAATAAAATTATCGCATTTAATTTGCTTATGACATTTTTATTGTACTCTGTTAAGAAAATATTAAATTTGAGGTTTTTGTTAATCATACCCATATTACTTGTTATTGTTGTCTTTATCTGTGTCTGTGTAATCAAAATAACCTGATAAAATGGATACTACACCGACGGAAGCTGCCCAAGTTGTAGCTTTACTTGAGGTTGGACACGGACAACGTGAAGTGGCACGCAGACTTCATTTGAGTCGTTCAAAGGTACAGCGGGTATACCGCAGGTATCTGGAGACTGGTGCTTTTGTTCGGCGACCTGGAACTGGCCGACCACGGGCAACAACAGAACGTGACGACCGCTTTATTGCAACCAATTCGTTGCGCGACCGTGGACTTAATGCTGTTCAGCTACAGCAAGCGTTACGTGACGTTCGAGGAGTCTCAATCAGTAGGTGGACAGTGAGACGAAGACTAAAAGAACGAAATTTAACATCACACAAACCAGCAACTGGCCCAAAATTGACTGTAGCTCATCGCCGATCTCGCTTGGAGTTTGCTCGAGAACACATTAATTGGACGTTAGAAGACTGGAGGTCAGTTTTGTTTTCTGACGAGTCAAGAATCTGTCTTTTTAGCAATGACGGGAGAAACCGAGTGTATAGACGTCCTGGTGAAAGATTTGCCCAATGTTGCATTCGAGAAACTGTGAGTTTTGGTGGTGGTTCTTGTATGGTGTGGGGAGGAATTTCTCTAGACGGAAAAACGGAACTTGTCTTCGTCGACCCCGCCAACGATGGCAGTGGTAGACGTGGATTAACAGCTGACCGATACATAACTGACATTCTTGAAAACCACGTAATGCCGTATGCTGGTTTTGTCGGAGAAAATTTCTTGTTTATGCATGACAATGCGAGACCTCATACCGCGCAGATCGTTACGGAATACTTGTCTGCGATCGGGATTCAACAAATGGTATGGCCAGCACGAAGTCCCGATTTGAACCCGATCGAACACCTATGGGACGAGCTAAAACGGAGAGTCCGAGCCAGGGTTCCCGCTGTTTCATCCATTCCCGAGCTTAAAGTCGCTGTGCTTGAAGAGTGGGAGAACATACCACAATATGTCATCGTAACGCTGATCAGATCGATGACTAATAGGCTACAAGAATGTATCAGGGCACGGGGGGGTAATACCAGTTATTAAGAATATTTTTTTTGCAATAATTTTGTTTTTTATTGTTTTTATGGACTGTTTTAGCCCTACTAAATTTTCTATCAAAATTACCATTTTTCTTGCAGAGCCAATAATTTATCATTCAATAAGGTTATTATTCAATAATTTACCCTCATTGTAAAGGTTATTAACTAAACTTTTAGGCGATATATAGTTCGAATTGATACGTTCCATATTACCAAAAATATTTACCATTTTACGTGAAAAAAGGTAGTGGCTCGATTTATTTGCTCCCAAGTGTATGTTACGCCTTGGTAAGACTGGTTGTTGGACTTCGGGCCACTGACTACTTGATAAGATTCAAAGATCTACGAATGACAACCGGGACCAATGGTTTAGCGTGCTCCATGGACTACGACAATGAAGCAAAGTTCAACGGGATTACAATTTTATTGGAAACTAGCGGACATCACGCGGTTTCACCCGCGTAGTTCCCGTTTCCGTGGGAATACGGGGATAAAAAGTAGCGTATGTCACTCGGGGATAGTATAGCTTCTCAACGGTGAAAAAAATTTTGAAATCGGTCGAGTAGTTTCGGAGCCTATTCGTTACAAACAAACAAACAAATCTTTCCTCTTTATAATATTAGTGTTGATAATATGCACCTTTGTTCCTGTAGGCTGTTTCAGTTTATTAATCCTATAGGTGCTGATATTATACTTACTATTTCATTAATAATAAATCCAATTTTTAACGATTCAATTGAAACTTGGCAGTAAATTAAAGCATGACTGAATATTTCTATAATGTAGAAAAGTATCTGAAAAGTAATAATATTTTAAAATAGGTTTAAGAACACTGTTTGTATTAGCTGTAAGTTTCCTGAATAGAATAAAATAAACCAAATATTAATCCGTTTTCATCATACGAAATACATTATTACGTGCACCTCTGATATTTCGAATTCATGATTGTGCCGATTTGTATAATCACATACTTCGCCGTGAAGGAAAACATCATGAGGAAACCAGCACGCCTTTTTAGCCCTTTATTTCGAGGCCGCGGTATCTCTTGCAAACAACCAGCAGCCCCGACGGGCGTCGGCCCTTGCGGGCCCCTTCCATGTTGCCAACATCTTTTTGAGGCGCACGTGGAACACGAACGCCCCGTCGACACGGCCTGTCATCGTCATAAGACGGACGGACGGCGAGCTAAATTCAGCACGCCTAAGAGATAATTCTTGAACACTTAGACGAGACCATTAGCGACATAAAATCTCTGACACCAAGCCAGGCACTAAACACACGATACAGAAGAAGACATAATATATTATAATATAAAATAAGAAGGTACTTACGACTTGCTGGAAACAATCTTTATAGATGACATAACACTCTAATAAATCGACGTAGGCCTGAAACGCTTTTATGCTATTTCTTTCTTTGCGCGTGTCTTCACTTACTTGAGAATTTAAAACGCGAGTACTCCAGAGAAGAAATTTATTTTCTAACAATTTAAGTATTCGAATGGCATAAAGAATATTTAAATCAAAAACAATTACCATGTAACAAATAAATACCGAAATGCAAGGTAAACCAGTGAGCCCACAATAAACAGTTAAAGCTAGGCTAGGACCACCCAGACCTAGAGTTACAGAGATCCAATTCCAAATGATAAAATGATTAAAACTGGCTTCACAGTAAAGAAATCTGTGAACTTTTTGAAAAGTAAGAACAAAATTAATGGATTTTTTAGATTGAACAACCCCAGTTATAAAATTCATACTGAAACCCAAGAAATAGAAGACATAGTCATAAAAACAGCTTACATACATGAAAGTAGTGGCTTTTAAATCTTGTTCACTAAAATACGCTATTAGGGTGCAGTATACTAATAAACCTATTGTACCTGGTACTGCAATCATTGAAACCAAATTAGAGATCAAACTGTTAGGAGTTATAACATCATGCCGAATGCGATATTTGGGAAAACATACAATATTTTGAATCAGATTTAAAGGAAAAAGTATTGACTGCACATCTCTATCGACCTTGTTGTTCAAAATAATCGATACCGAACATTTATATCTCTTATTTCTTATTGCCTTCATTATGTATAAGTTCACGTTGGTTGATTTCTTGTTCACAATCGACAGAATAATGACTATTAAACATTTTATCTGCGCCCATTAATCTGATTATGATAATTTGAATAACATTAATAATAATTAATCACTTACTAACGTTATGAAGAATAGACAGACTGTTTTTTTTGTTTTTGGGGGTGGGAAATCATCAAAATGAACCCCTCCCGCTCTTGGGCAGAGTGGAAGGGAGTGTCAGACTTCTACTGACTAAAAACCACCCATTTTCCTTCTTAGCGCTTGTGCCGAGGCCGCGGTATCTCTTTCGATCGACCCGCAGCCAGACTTAAGTGGCAATGGGCAGGTCACATTGCTCGCAGAATGGATGGCCGATGGGGCCGAAAAGTTCTGGAGTGGCAACCCCGAACCAGAAGACGTTGCTTTAGAAGGCCTCCCACTAGGTGGACCGATGACCTGGTAAAGTTTGCGGGGATCCGCTGGATGCAAGACGCACGAGACCGGTCCACCAGGAACCAGGGCGTTATTGAATTTGTGTATTATGTCCTCGGAAAAATAATAATCAGGATTTAAATAAATAATAATTCATTTATTAAAGCTATGATTACAGAAATGCAAATTGTATCAACACAACAGTATAGTTAGTAAGAAGACTCATCAGACTTAATTGTAACGCAGCGTCTAAGTAGAACAGGCCACAAACACGTATCTTGCTGAATGATGCTCGATGTAAGCGCAGTACGTTCTTGGACATTTGTTTCTCTTCACCTGTCAAGCAGTATGTTTAATTTTTAATAAATAAATTAAGTACATTTATTTCGAGCAACCTTAGAGCTCCTATGTGGTGTACACAAAATATAGACAACACACAAAGAATAATTTAAAAAAAAACAGAAATTGAACTAAAAATAAAAACACTTAACATCTAACCGGCCCTGCTGAAGGCACCTATAACAACTGTGGCGTATGTATAGATACAAATACACAGGAGGGAGACAAATGTACAGGAGGGGTCTATTTAGTGCCTACTTATACTTATAATATACTTTTCACACCACCTGCTCGAAAATGTCAAATTATATGTCAAGCAACCTTAACCTAAAGTGAGTCATTAGTAGCCGGGGGCACAGCCGGTCAATAATGTTGTACTGGATCGCTGGTCAATAATGTGATTTGAATTTGGAATCTCACATGCTCAGCTAAATTGGCAGTATAGTACTAACAAACACCCTTTGGTGCCAGAAAGAGGAAAGCTATTCTCGATACCCTTACTACGCGTGGATGATATTCTCCATATGCTACAAAATCTGTCCCAAATGTTACCATTAACTTCAATTAATATGTACGAGTAAGTGCATATAACTAACTAGTTCTTAATATGTTATTCTTACTGTTTGTTTATTTAATAAATACTTTGTTTTTCGTACTATGACTATTATTTTCTCACAGTAGGTGTAAAAAGTAGAGTATCCTCCTCTGGGCTAAAGGTGTCTTTGCCTTGGGCTAGCTTGAAGCCCTCGCTGCATTCAGGATTCTTGTATTGACTCCCTCGCTTCGCTCGTGAGTTAAACTCTTAACTCCCTCCCTGCGCTCGGGAGTTAAATCCCGAATCCTTCATTGCGCTCGAGATTCAATATGACGCCCGTGACATAAGACACAACTTTAGCCCCTCGGTGCATAATCTACTATTATGTACTGATCAATAATGTTGGGCCGTTGTGGCACCAAGTTGCCGTGTCTGGCATACTACTGTTAAACCCACGATGGTTTGTGTGGTATGTTTACGTGTAAAAAAACTGATTGTAATCCTGTGTTAGTAATAAAAGCAGAAAAAAAAAATCTTTATTGGCATAACACAGGTTCAGAGAATGTTACAAAAGGTTCTTATGGGCAGTCCATTCGGGCCACAATCATCGCCAGGACAGTATAAGAGTTATCCCAAATCCTACGCACCAGCAACGCGCCCGCTTGCGCATTGTCGCGTATAAAATGCGTAGAATTAATTATGGGTACAATAACATAACATCACCCTTGTAATCCCAAAAGGGTAAGGGAGACACATTTAAAACTTAACGTCTTAACATTACACTTTGCCCGAACCGACAATCGGACCCAGGACCTTACGCTCAACAGTCGCTCGTGCGACCACTTAACCAATCATCATCTGCCTAGCCTTTTTCCAACTATGTTGGACTATGTTTAACACCAATGTAGTTGAGAAAAGGCTAGGCAGATGTAGCTTAATACCAGTATATTACAAGCAGCGGCTGCCGATCTGACCTCTCCAAACTAGTCAGTACTGGAGAGAAATACAATACTCTTTGGTAAGACTGGTTATCAGATTTTCGGGTCATTCTTCAGGTTAAGCCGAGCTTGGCACGCAACCTTAAGGCTTGTATTCACGCCAATGACCTTGTGCATACAAACTACCCTTCTCGGTCGTAGATACGGACTTTAAACGGACGTATTTTTCATTTATTATAATTAAAATTATACATGTTTTTAAAAAGTAACTAAACCAATTTATTTTCCTTTGTATTTCAAAGCAGTAGATATTTTTTTTATATTGTTTTATTAAAAAATGAAGGAGTAAAATGGTTCAATTCAACGATTTGGAGGTGATTTTGTGGATTTTTTTTCTTATTATGTGATACTGATAGAAAAATTATGGCTAAACCAAATTACGTGTCATATCATGTAGATTACTAACAATTTTTCTCAAATGTAATTTCCCTGTAAGTGCCGGTGAAAAGCTGCTTCATCTGCACGCTGTTTTTAGGCTTTTTCGAGAGAGCAGCCTTAAGGTGAATTCTACAAGGTAGCCCGCGAAATTCTGTGAATGCCGTTTTCCTTTTTACTCAAGGAAGTAATATGAACTGAGAGGGTTGTATTGGTCCCGTTGGGGCTGCGGGTTGTTCGCAAGAGATACCGCGGCCTCGACTGAAGAGCTAAGAAAGAACATGGGTGGTTTTGAGTCAGTAGAACTCTGACACTCCCTTTCGCTCTGCCCAAGAGCGGGATATATTTGATGATTTTCCACCGTCCAATAAAAAAAAGGGTTGTATTGGTGATTTTAATCATTATTACTCTGTAAAGTCACATTTGTTACAGTCACAAATCCTATTTTATTTAACATACAACCGGCAAATTGCGAAAAAACGTAAGAGAATTCAAATTTCGCGGGCTACCTTGTCGCATTCACCTTGTTACTGTAGTTCTATATATACAAAATAGTGATGAACAATGAAAAAACATACAATACAACCTACTAGAACTAATCACCAACACTAATTAGTAAACTAACTTAGAGGATTTCAGAAACACAAAGAAAAGGCAAAATAAAATTTCATTTAAATCCAAAATAATTATCTTATCTTCATAACACATATAAATCATAAGAATAACAATTTTATTTTGCTATAACAAAAATACTTTATATTGCTCTAAAGCGAACGGGATCATAGTTGGTGTATCCAACTAATAAGAACGCGTACGCAGCAACTCTACGCATTCTTCTGTGTGAGTAGAGATTGCAAACAATTACCTATTCTTGACGTTTCGCGCTAAGCGAGAACGCTCTTAATTTATTTATTTATTTAGTACTTGGAAGACTTACAACTAATAAAAACAAACAAAAAGAAGAAACCAATGAGGTCTAATTCGGTGATATTTAAAGCTATTTTTAACTTTACGTATTATGATAGTAACAAGGGTTTTAATGTTACCTGAGCAACGTGTCTTCAAAATGGTTGCGCAAGTATCTTGAACGCGTTCAAGAGCTGAGTAAAATTTTTCACATTGACAGTTCAGTATGGTCTGGCACGTCATGTCCTTTATCACCCACATTAGTAAGGGTATTGACGCAATGGTCCCGTCACCCTTAAAAAATACTTAACTTTTGTATTACGAAATATTATGCCAACATATATTATGCAGCTGCCATTGCCGCGTTGGTCTAGTGGCCGCAAGCGCGACTGTTTTGCATGAGGTTCTGGGTTCGATTCCCGGGTCGGGCAGTGTGTGGGTTTTTACATCAGGAATTTCTCTGTAGCAGTCACGTAGTTTGGTTTTGTGCCCGATTGATGGCAATAGGCTCGCCCCCTGTTACATGGTACTAGGATGGGTTACACTTCTGCCTTATCTTTTGCGGAATACAAGTGTGACATTTCCTCAATGCTTGGGCGATAAAGTTGAAAATCTTTTAAAGAATTTTCGTTATGACGTTCTATGGGGGAGGCCTTTGTCCAGCAGTGGACGTCTTATGGCTACATGAAAATATAATTATAACATAAACAAAATATCATGCTTGAAACTCCAGAAAGGTAAGGCAGAGGAGTACTATTAGTGCACACACATTTCACCAGCTATGTTTAGAAAGAAAGAAAGAAAAATATTTATTTGTCGCAGAAACATGACGAGCATACAATGAAACAATAAAAAAATGCAATACAATACAACATAATATATTATAACACATATTAAAAAAAATAAAACAACAGAAACATGACGAGCATACAATGAAACAATAGAACAATAGAAAAATGCAATACAATACAACACATGTTAAAAAAATAAAACAAGCAGCGATATTAGAACGAAAGCTGCACGTCGTGACTCCGACAAGCAGGTTTAAGGACCATGTAATCGGGGGAGACCCTTTGCCATCAATTGAGCTCAAATTTAGACTCCATGACTGTTGGTATTTCTGATAAAAAAACAGTATAACACTGTACCGGATATGGGAATCGAACCTCATGCTTAGCAGTTGCGCTCGCAACCACTAGATACACGAGGCAGCTTGTAGACGGCAATCAGTGATATTAAAAAGCCATCAATAAAAAATCTGATTCAAAATCAAACATAACATCATGCATATGAACCCCGAACGGTGAGGCTGAGGTTTATCAACTCTACACAATTTTTTTGCCACTTATGTTTATTAGGGTAGTTGACAAAAAAATCTAATTAGTCGGTCAGATATATAGATTTCCAAAAAATATTCAACACGTTTTTTTTCTTTTTTCACGTAAACAATAAATGAAGACGATACAGTGCTTCGAAAAGTCGCGCGACGTCATAGTTTGGTACATTTTTTACCAGACAGAGACGTCCAGCCCCCACTCACGATCTTTGACACGTTTTATTTTCGTAAATTTTTATTAATTTGATAAAACAAACAACACGTCCAATATTTTTCAATAATCTAACAGACGTACTAAACAGAATCATATTTTTTTTAGTCAGTCAACAACCCTATTCCTTTGTTATAGGAGGCGTGTCTATTGCCATCAGCCGGGCGCAACAGCAGACTCAAATATAAGGGCAAAATCATATTTGCGACAGTACTTACCATAGTGCCATAATAATATCCATCTTTCCATTCTCCGATTGCCATCTGGATATAACCCAGAGAGTGTAATAAAGCAGCTACAATATGGTAAAGGATCTGAAAAGGAGAATACCTGATCAAACGAAAATGATCAAAATCAAAACATTTATTTCAAGTCGGCCAGTTACAGGCACTTTTGAATAGTCGGACAAATACAAATTACTAAGAAGCTACAGTCCCTGTCACTAGGGATAATAACTGTGACTGTACTGTAGTTACCCATTCCCTAGCGGTAAATCTCTATGGAGAAGAAGGGCAAGAAACTCCATGGACACTCTTTTAAATCAGAATATTGTTCCAAATCTTTGGTTACATCTTTCATGTTGAGATGGTATATTATGTGAGAACAATTAAGCAAGATGTACACGATAAAAGACTCCACAGTAAAGTGAAAAACGACGATAAAAATAAAATAATTCAAAAAGCCGTGGCAGCTAAGAGGTGACCAGTCACAACTGACAGCACCGGTTCACGAGCATGACGCATGGATCAGCACCATTCCACTCAACCATTTTGAAGGGAACGAAATGGTCCGACACCGACACACCGATGAAGAGAAAGAAAGAAAACATATTTATTTGGCACATACCAAGAGTACACACAACTAAAAAAAATTTAAAACTAAAAACTAAACAGGGAACAAAAAGAGATAATATTGTGTGTCTCACGGCAGCGCCAAATAGGTCCAATTCAGCAAACTGCCGAGCAACAAGTGCCCGACGCTGGTTTTCAACTGAACCTGAGATAGTGATGTGACGGACGTAAAACAGCTTTGTACTTTGTGTCAACTAATTATATAGGTAAGTGTTGTAGGGTGTAAAAGTACCCTTAACGCAAACGAAAGGCACTTGTTCTCCCCACCATCATGTTTACTGACTAAAAAAAATATGATTATGTTTAGTCCGTCAGTTAGATTATCGAAAAATATTAAATACGTATTTTTTGTTTTATCAAATCAATAAAAAATTACGAAGATAAAACGCATCAAAGATCATGAGTGGGGGGCCTGGTGACGTCACTTGTAGGTAAAAAATGTAATGACATGTGACTTTTTTGAGGAGTTCACGAGTTTTCGAAGTACTGTATCGTCTTCATTTTTTGTTTACGTGAAAAAATAAAAAATATGTGTTCAATATTTTTTGCAAATCTATCAGACGGACTAATTAGTTTTTTTTTGTCCGATCCCCTATTGTTTTCCCATTTTGATACTTGTGAATATAATTTTTTTCTAATATGTTATGGAATAATACTAATACTCACAAGTGACTGAAAACAGTCTTTGTTGATGTTATAGCAATCCAATATAGTCGCGTAAGCCTGAAATACTTCTCTGCAATATTTTGGTCGGAGCATTTCCTCAATGTTATGAGAATTCAAAGCTTGATAATTCCATAAAGCGAGTTTTTCTTCAAGTAATTTTATAATACGAGTGGCGTAAATAACATTATAATTCATAAAAATAAGAAGATACATGCAATATAATAAAATTATAGGCAAATGTAGTCTTATAAAAAAATGTAAACTAAGATATAGAGCGACGGAAACAGCGTTATTATGATCCAATTCCCAATTATTAAACGTTTGGTAGAACTTTCGTTGTTGAGAAATCCGTGCACTTGTTGAAATTTTAGGACAAACTGGATATTTTTTTTGGAATGAATTATCCCCAACACAAAATTCCAAGTGAACCCGAGACAGTAAAATATAGTGTCAGCAAAATATTTCATTATAGCTGTGAAAACCAAAAATCCTGAACCATCCGAATGAAAATATAGAAGAAATAGTAAACAAGTGTAGTATACATATATAGCTATGAATAGAAGCGTTCCAATTACTGAAACAAAGTTCGAAGTAGATGTATTTGGAGTTATTAAATTATTGTGAATGCGATATTTTGGACAAAACATAAAACATTGCATTAGATTCAAAGGAAAAAGTATGGACTGAACATCTTTTGTCACTAAATTGCTTGAAACGAAATTTTCCGGATTGTTGTGCCTTATATCCCGGAATCTCTTCATTTTTAAAACAATCACTAACAGAAGCTCTTGCAGAACAAAAGTGGAAATGAGCTAATGTATTAAACGCAGCTATTAATCCATTACGACCAATTGAAGGAAGTGTCTTCATATTAATTACTTAAATTTTATTAATATTTCGAATAACATTGGTATTTTAAGTTGTAGACTGAACTTAAGTCGGACATGACATATTAGAAATATTAACAGCTACAGTTTGTTTATAATTTGACATAAACGTCCACTTTTTAGTTTAAAATGACATTATAGACATATTGAACATTAATTACAGTGTATTTTATAGAACGTTGCCCCACGTCCTATAAAAAAAAGTGAAAAAGAAGAATGCAACAATAGGTTCAACAAGGATGGCTGGACTAGGAGGCAACGTACATAAACGGAAGAAGATCCGCCAACTGCGGCTAAGAAATTCATGAATCGATTTGGTAGGTGATGTCTGCTTTTTTTGTAGGTTGGAAAATCATCAAATTACTCCTCCCGCTCTGGGCAGAGTGGTAGAGAGTGTCGGACTTCTACTGACTAAAAACCACCCATGCTCCTCCTTAGCCATTTGTGCCGAGGCAGCGGTATCTCTTTCGAACAACCTGCAGCCCCGACGGGCCCCTTCCATATTGCTGAAATCTCTTTGATCTGCGCGTGGTACACGAATGCGCCGTCAACACGGCCTCTCGTCGTCATAAGACGGACGGCCGGCAAGCTAGCCCATTACTCACAGTCCACATGGCCGCGCCTACGGTAGCCGGAAGCCATCACGTGGCCCCCGACGCCTGGAGCGTCTCCCGCGGCAGTTGGGACGAGAGGTTCTCTCCCTCTCACATTCCGTCACCTCCTTCCCTAGCATCACAGCTTCGCAGAAAGAGGCGTCGGCGTCCCATTCCCTCTCGCTCCGGACCATGGCTTGTCAATTATATTAATCTAGCAATGGAGAGCGCTGTGCTCGGAGTTTCCTTGCGTGATCGAATCAGAAATGAAGACATCTACATGAAAACCGGTTACCGACGTAGCCCGAAGAATTGCCAGACTTAAGTGGCAATGTAGTCCAGTCATTTAAGCTTAAATTAGGTAAGAATCTCGGAATTCGAGATACCCAGCTGTAAGTCTGTAAATAGTTGTATATTAACACCCTAAAAGTTGTCTCAAAACCTACATATGGTAGGGTGTAAGCAACTATTAAATTTCAAGGTCAAAGGTCACAAAAATCGGTTTTTTACGCTTTTTTTGGAAATATCTCATTTCCTATGGGTTTTTTGCTATTTGTATTTATTATCAATATTGTAGAATACAAAATTCTCTACAAATTTTGTTTCAAAAAATTTTTTATACGGTGAACCGTTTTCGAGATAGAGGGCGGAGAGCGCGCGGTCACCGCATGACTTCAGGTCAACCGGTGCCTCCGGTCGAAAACGCGCCATATATAGTTGATGAACTATCAATAAATCAATGATTATAAATATTTGTCAATTTTTATTAACTATTATATTATATTAGCTGTTGCCAGCGGCTTCGCCCGCTACAACTCGAAAATTATCCCACGGGAAGATAAAATCGGGATAAAAACTATCCTATGTGTTAATGCAGGTTATAAACTATCTGTGTACCAAATTTTATCTAAATCCGTTCAGTAGTTTTTGCGTGAAAGAGTAACAAACATCCACACATCCATTCTCACAAACTTTCACATTTATAATATTAGTAGGATTATATTATATTTTATCATTTTTTTCCTAACTTATCCACTTTTTATTCAGTATTAATTTATTTAACAACACTTAAGTACCTGTCCATGTAATTGCAGAATTGTTAATGAAAATATAAGAATTATATTTGAATTTTAATCTAATTAATATTAATAACTTCTTACATGATGAAAAAAAAAACAAATAAATTATGAATTAAAAAATATCATTGAATAAATTATTTTTTATTGAAAGTAAAAAAATGGAATAAAGGGTACAAAAACTACAATTTATAATTTTAAACATCTTCTTCCTCTTCATCTTCGTCTTCTGGCTGCTGGTAAATTTCAAACTGGTCTTCATTATCGTCTTCAACGACATTTGTCTCAAGTTCTTCCATGATTTCGGGATCAAAGGTTCCATCTTCGTTAATGTCGCTCTGATATGGTTGAGCATTGAGACAAGCTTGCCCATTACATTGGCCACAAGCTAAAGAGCATTGCAAGCCCGCTTTCCTGCATCCGCATCGCGAACCACAACCACTTTTGCAGTTGCAGAAAATTGTATTTAGCAAATCTTCTGGAGCAGGTGGTAAAATTGTCATGATAGGCTCCAGAAAATCATTCAAAAATCGGAGGCACCGGTTGACCTGAAGTGATGCGGTGACCGCGCGCTCTCCGCCCTCTATCTCGAAAACGGTTCACCGTATAAAAAATTTTTTGAAACAAAATTTGTAGAGAATTTTGTATTCTACAATATTGATAATAAATACAAATAGCAAAAAACCCATAGGAAATGAGATATTTCCAAAAAAAGCGTAAAAAACCGATTTTTGTGACCTTTGACCTTGAAATTTAATAGTTGCTTACACCCTACCATATGTAGGTTTTGAGACAACTTTTAGGGTGTCAATATACAACTATTTACAGACTTACAGCTGGGTATCTCGAATTCCGAGGTGAACTTACTATAATGACTGGACTATGGGCAGGGCACATTGCTTGCAGAACGGATGGCCAATGGGGCCGAAAAGTTCTGGAGTGGTAAACGCAAACCGGAAGGCCTCCCACCAGGTGGTCCGACAACCTGGTGAAGGTTGCGGGGATCCGTTAATGTGGTGACCGGTCAATGTGGCGACATTTCGGGGAGGCCTGTGACAAGCAGTGGACGTCTTTCGGCTGAAATTATGATGATGAATCATCAATTAATCAGGTAGTGCGCCCAGAAGGCTGATGGCAATTCTGATTTTTTGGCCAAAAAATTGACCAGCTCTCTGGACACGTGACGTCACATGAAAGTCGACAAACCGCTATGCGATACGGACACTTTCATTTTATTTATTTGTATAGATATAATCAGACCTACTTGTTTTATTCCTACTGAAACCCTTTTAATTTGATTACCAATATTGACATGGTTAATGTAACTACACATATGCAGTCAAACAAAGCCTTTCGTAGAATTGTACGACACAGTGTTATTGAATATATTATTTAAAATGACGTCAAACATCAGTGATTGTTTCTTAGACAGGAGGTTTCAAAAAATAATTCTCCCATTTATATGCATGAAGCACTTATTTTTCCAATCAAGCTTTGCCATCAAGCACCATTGTATCAGACCGCATAGTGTGTTCTACTTTATCGTGTCTGTCATCGGTACTCTCGTCTTCGTTATTTTTCATTTGTTAAATTACCTGAATGGAGACTATTTTAAAGAGTGCAGTCCTTTTCTCATATATTTTACTCATATGAACCGTATATTGTTGGTTATCTCGTTTATTTTCTTTTACTGTATAAACATCCTCTTAAAAGAAAACAACGTGCAAATGATTTTGAAGATTCAAGAAGCTTTCAAAATCATCAATTATAAGAATTACATGATGGATACTATTTTGAATTGGATTTGCATTTTTTTGGAATTTATCGTTGTCTTCTTCTTGGCCTACATAACGACTAATGTGCGCAACGCATTTTATTTTTACTCTTTGATTTATTTTGACGTGAACATTACTTACGGCATTCGTGTAATATCCTTGATAAGAGATGGAATGATTATTTGGATCGCTGAGGTGAAGTATTACAGTAAATTGAACTTAGAGCTAGAAGACGACCAATATGATGATAACTTTAAGGAACTGTTTCAAGCATATACTGTTCTACTGGAAGCGTTTGATACTCTCAAGAGAATAATTCAGTATCCTGTAAGATGTATTGTGGTGTTTAGATTTAGTTTTGTAGAAACATTCACAACCCGTTTTTAAGGAATTGTTACCGATTCTAAACATTTAAATTAAGAGTTTTGGACTTTTTAACGATTGGTCCCAGAAGTTGTTCATTTATCATCCTCCTGCCTTTGTCCCATGTAACTTGTGGTTGGAGTAACGTTTTATTCTTCCATTCGACTCTGTTAACCGTCACGCTATCAGTTACTCCTTGTTTTTTCTTATCATTCCTCACACAATCCATCAATCGTTTTCTTGGTCTACTTCTCCCACTTCGTCCATTCAAATTGAATTAACTCTGAGGTTTTTGTTACTTAATTATGTACTGTGAACAGTTTAAACAATCAATATTCATTTCTTACAGATATTGTTACTGGCAATCGGCACATTTTTGCATGCTTTACAATTCTTCGAAATTACACTAGAATTTGAAAATTATTTGGCTTTGAATCATTTGTCGGTAAGATTCATGATTATGATGCAATTTGCTAGCCTATGGTGGTCCGAATAATTGAATAGCTTTAGAAAAAACACGAAACACGTAATACGTACATATAAAATTTTAGGATGGCCCTCGATTTCCATGAGATTCCATCATCAATTCCTGACATGGTGACAGTGGGGCTACCTCGGGAGTATACTCTAAAGAATTTTGAAAATTGGTTCAAAAATGATGGAACATCTCACAGTACACAGCACACTCACAGTACATACTAATACTACTTGATCCGATACATTTTATTTCTGAGAAAATAAGTAATGTCGGGGGGCTCTGAGATCTTGCTCTATTTAGGAATTGAATACCACACGTATCCTGTAACAGGTGGCGAGCCTATTACTTTCTCCGGATAAATTCCAACACCACTATGCTCGATGGAACAACCTAATAACACTATAACTGCTTGGTTTTTCTTCTATGGAGTAAATACTATATCGATTTTCTTTTGTTTAAGTTGGGCATCATACCTCTCCAAATTCTCACCATCTTTTGGATACTAAGGAATATGATTTTGACATGTATGGTTAGTATCAATTGTGAGAAGTTCTACACGGCTGTTTGTTATGCAGACGCTACCTGTAGTTGGTTGTTAAAGAACAATCAGAACACTGGTGAGATTAACAAACTTTTATTTTTTCGAGATAATAATAATGTTGTTACAAGAGTAAGAGAATGATGATGAGTAATTTAATCTTCCTAAAATTTTAAACGTTATGCCAACTGTGATTTCTCCTAAAACGTGGGTGCATTTACCAACAGTTAAACTCGTCAACAGCCAGACCCGGAATCGTAGGTCCTGACCAGATCGGACTGCCGGCTGAACCTAATTCTGTCCGAGCCTGTAGTTCTTGCAAATATCTATTACGTACAGAGATCGAAACCACAACACGCAGCGTAGCACCTTATCGCTCAGCCACTGCACCAGTCGTGGCCATGTTGCGTCGTCTAATGGCGTCTTAATCACGTCTGCTTTATAACTGGCTTTTTATTCATGTATCTATCGCGTTTTGGTTGAAAATAATTCCACGGGAACTTTGTCTATAGATACAATGACACTCGAAAATAATGTAGCTTCCCATCAGTGAAACATTTTTCGTTGAAATCAGATCAGTACTCCTGAAGATCCCCTATGTCCAAACATACGAATTTTTTCTCTATACAGGGTGTAAATCAACCCATCACACAGCCGTCAACCAAGCATTCTGTACATCAAACTAAGTACCCCTACGCAAAAATTTTAGCTGGGAAACGACTTTTTTTTTGGTCAAAAATCACATTTTACGGTAAAACTCAATGTAGCACTGTTAAAACATTGTGCTAGCGGATGGTTTGAATAGTAAACGGGTCATGGAGGTAGTTTAGGTAAAGTTATAACCTAAAAAACTAGTATTTACAAAAACAGCTATGGAAAATTTGGAACTTTGACCCCCAATATCTCCGTAACTAGGAGGTTCTCAGGTATGGTCTAGAACAAAAAATTATCGCAGTGGTGGGGAGAACAAGTGCCCTTCGTTTGCGTTAAGGGTACTTTAACACCCTATATAATAATAGTGCAAATTTTATCGTTTATTGTTTGCCTCTGTGTTCGAGTGGTTTAGGCGTTTGACTAGTGTTGTGTGTTCGACTCCCATGAGAAGGATACTTTGAAAAGTTTTTTTTAGTTTGGCTTGGGCATTGCAGGCTTGAATCACCTGATTGTCTGATAAAAATATGATTTCGTGCTTCGGAAGGCATAAATAAGCCGGAGGTCCCGGCCGCCAAATGGCGGTCGTTAAACGCCAAATAGCGGTTAAGAAAGTCTGACATTGGGGTGTGTGGGGTCGTTGGACCTTACTGCCCACACGATAAGAAGAAGGTCGTTTGGTTCGGGTTTGCTTTGCATTCCGTCGAGATATGTTTCTCAGGCATGCTGGTACCCTCAAGTTGTTTTCCTTCACAGAAGCTAGTAATAATATTATACAATGCTCATGAATCCAAATTATTGGGTTCGAACTTGAAAAACCTATATCTTGACAGTTCGTTAACGGCCACATTACTAGGGTATCATTACATCTTCTTCTTCTTAGCGTGTCGATGGTAATCTAAATGGTGTCGGCCCAGAATTGGGCTTCTAGTTTGGCGCTTTCGGTAGCGTCCATCAGTTCCTGTAGTGAACAACGACCAGGACAGGCAGAGCACGATATTAAGTGCCCCATTGTTTGAGGAACAGCACCACATTTACACTCTAGTGCAGAGTCATTTATGTATCTCCACCTCAGCAAGTTTTCTTTGCCGCGACCAAATTGGGTCCGGAGTCTGTTTAAAGACTTCCAGGTCAGCCACGGCAACTCTTATCCAGGTGGGAGATGTTCAGCAGGTGGAACAAATGGGTAAGGTAAGGATGCACTACCTTGCCACAGCTTCAATCTTTCCGTAGACTCGCCAGTCAGTGGGGTGACACACTTCAGAAAGCTGTTTTACATTATTACGGTAGATTTTAAGGGACTGGTTCTCTGTTACAGTGGGACCCAAGCGGTTATGCAAGAATGTACTGCGACTGAATATGGCCGCCTTTCACAAGATGACTGCTTGTCGGATGTTCACGGTCGATGGACGTCTGCCGCAGGAGCTTGCGTACCTAGTGTTGGAGTACCTTGTGATGTTATTACAGTTTGCCTTGTTGGTTTGGGCTAGACAGAAATAAAGAACAAAATAGATAAGATAGTTTTTAGAGGCTTTTGTTTTTTATTTTAACCTACTGTTTAATCCGTGAGGGTAATATAAGTGGACCTGTGGACGGTGAGTGGGTCTGTAGACGGTGAGTAATGGGCTAGCTCGCCGTCCGTCCGCCTTATGACGACCACGGCGCGTTCGTGTTCCACGCGCGCAAGGGCGTGGAACATGAACATGGGTGGTTTTTAGTCAGTAGAAGTCTGACACTCCCTTCCGCTCTGCTCAAGAGCGGGAGAGATTATTTGTTTTTTAGCCAAAAAAAAAAAAACAGTGTAATATAAGTACCCCTCGGGGCTGCGGCTTGTTCGAAAGAGATACCGCTGCCTCGACACAAAGGGCTAAGAAGGAACATGGGTGGTTTTTAGTCAGTAGAAGTCTGACACTCCCTTCTGCTCTGCCCAGAGCGGGAGGAGCGGTAATATAAGTATCGAGATTAGTGGTGTTGCCCGATCCAGGAAACTTACTAAGGACCTAATGCTTAGCAGTCGCGCTTGCAACCACTCGATCAACGAGGCAGTAGAAAAAATTAAGAGAAATATGCTGAATCCATTTTTATCCATTTTTATGAATGAGTAAATTGTGTGAAGTGGAAACAGGAATCATAATAAAATAAATATTTCAGTTCATACTCAAATATATTAATAGTATTTTTTTGTTATTTTACAATCCAAAATCACAAGTTCATGTGGTGCATTAAAAATATTTTTTCATTTTATTTGTTTTTAGTGAATAAACCGAAAGTATATCTAGTATTAGACTTTTAAACGTTACTCCGATAAGCGGTCCGCCTTATCCTGAGCATTCGTCTTCAACTCCACATCCCAAGGGCGTCAATTTCGCATCGGTCCTGCATTCGTAATGTCTATGTCTCCGCTTCATAGAGGAAGACCAGAAAAGCCAGGGCATTCATGACGCGTATTTTAATATTTTTAGTTATTAACAGTCTCTCCAGATTTTGTCTAACTTTTGTGCTGCCGATCCAGTTGCCGATGAGCTGGTGGTTAAGGTTGCGGGTACCCATTGAATGCGATACGCACGGGACCGGTCACACCTGGGGGAGGCTTTTGTCCAGCAATGGACGTCTTTTGGCTGAAATGATGATGATGATGATGATCGAGTTATAGCGCAACGAAATCTAATCTCGAAGTCGCAGCCCCCTCTATTGGTGATAGTAGAGCCGAGACAGATGTAGCTGTTGAAATCTTTACAAATTCGATAGTTATTATAAGATTACAAAAATGCAAACTGCAACAGAACAATAACGTAATTAGTGATAAGTTCCATCAGATACATTGGTAGCGTAGTATCTACGTAGAACAGGCCACACGCGGTCATCTTACTGAACGTTCGACTAGTCCGTAGTACTTTCTTGCAGAGATGCTTCTGAATTTCTGTAAAGGAATCGTGCAATTAAAATTACGGTCACTGTACAATGTATTGCTATGTTGTGTTCAATGAGTTAAGTATGTGGTCAAAGGGGATCATAATTAATTTGTTAAGAAAACCATAAATTACCCATTATTTGCTCTACTATTTTTTTTTTGTTTTGTTTTTTCCTTTTTTTTGTATTTTGTGTGTACATAAATAGATAAATAAATAAATAAATTATAGTAGTCATAAAATATCGAAATCCCTCTAGTAATGATTTTTTACTCACTTGAACAGTTCCGTTGTCTCATCAGCTGTATACACCCCATCTTTGCTTTCTCTACAGCGACATAGAATTTTGCACAATGGACACAATGTACTATCAAGAGCGTCATATTTTTGACCAGCGCCAAAAGTCCTAGAATGCTGAGGGTTAACTGAAAAAAAAAACTGTTTGTCAATGTGACCTCCGCTACAACCCATTAACTGGATATAAAGATACCTTGGATATCTTGGTGAGAGTGATAGTCAACATTATAAGCTTCTAAATAAATTATCAATGTAATATCATTTTACCCCATTCCATTCGAACACTGCCAGAGTTTTAAGCAAATCCAAAATCAATTCACAACTCATTATACATCGGAGAAACGTGTCTATCGTGTAATATAAAATCTGAAAAAAAGAATTACGCAAATGTTTATAAAAATATAAAGATACAAATGAATTTGCAGTGCAAACTTTTATACCAACCAAGTGCTCAAATCATTACGAAATCTCGATTAATCGACACGATATTATAATTTACTAGTCGACCCTCGCAAGTTTGTCTGCATCATATAAAATAGCTTGTAACCATTCTCACAAATTATATGGGCTGTCCAACATAAAATATTGTTTCAACTCAGAGCTACTCTTCCGGAGATTACAAACTCTTCAGCCGTATAATATTAAGTATAGACTTTGGCCAAACTGGCGCTTAAGTAGTATTGGCTTTCCAGTGACGATCTAGGTGTACCAAACAGACAATAGACATTTCCAATTTCTAAGAGACCTTTGCCCCGCAAACTGGCATTTATCTTACTAGCATTAATATTAAGGTGGTCAAATCAACTTAATTTAAACTCACCAGTTTTTGAAAAATCATTGTGTACAATTCGTAAGCTTTCAAAGCATCTTTAAACATCTCAAATAATTTCAAACAAGATGTGTTGCTCTCCTGCTCATTACTCAACTTTGAAATACTTTTGTTCCATTCGTTAAGATATATTGTTAACAATATTAAAACACGAATACCATAAAATAAATTCAAATCAATTGTCATAATAATGGTGTCACTAATAGAATCTAACCAATGAAAGTAATCAGTGTTCACAGAATAAGCAATTAGGAGGATATTAACACACAAAATGGTTATAACAGAGATCCAATTGCAAATAATAAAACTCCGAATACGTTTACTGAAGTCGATGCTACTGTGTAGCTTCTGAATGATGAGAATAAGCAAAATATTATCATTCTTGTGTACTAAATTAAGAACAAAAATCATCACCGCCCCAAAATAGTAATTAAATGCAAAGAGTGTGGTAGTAAAAAAAGACATAAAATGATTCATGAGGTGCCAAATATCGACGTCATTATTGATAAACACACGAAATATAAAGATCGCTACAATTATAGACAAACTCAAAACCGAAAATAGTAATGATTTCTTTCCATTTGGACCAATTGTGTTATTTTTTATGACATATTTTGAGGAACAAAGTAGAATTAGAAAGTAATTTAAAGGATAAATGATTTGTTTGACATCTTTTTGTAGACGGTTATTCAGTAACACTCCTTGTCCGTATGACGCCATTTCCACATTATAGTCAGCTTAAGATACTGCTTAAATCTGACACTTGTTTGGTTTTAACATCTAAACAAATTCAAGTGTAACGTGTAAATGAACATCAAAATAATAAAATGAAGTTTTCATATTTAGACACGTCGTGTTGATCGTATCATCATTGAAGTTGACATTGTCAAATAACAACATCAATTGTAGTAACTAGCTTATGCCCGCGGATTTCCTTGCTCAAAGTTTGGTTATTGCCTCACAGGATCGTACCACTGAAACAAAATATGATTGAAGTCCCACGAACCCAAGCAAAGCTAATCAAGATCTCTTCAATGTTCGAGTGAATCGATTACTTTCTTAAAGCGTTTCCGCATCATTGCTTCACAACAGCCGAGGTGCGGCCAAAGGGAAGCCTATTTGCAATTAAAATCTCTTTTGTGTTAATCCAAGTTATTCTATATCTCTGTGCTAACATCATCAAAATCCGTTCAAAAGTCTTTATGTAAAAGAGTTACAAACATCCATTCATTCTCATTAACTTTTGTAATAATATTTTTAACAAGATATTAAACGTTATT
Source organism: Diarsia brunnea (assembly GCA_949774965.1). Lineage (NCBI taxonomy): Eukaryota > Metazoa > Arthropoda > Insecta > Lepidoptera > Noctuidae > Diarsia > Diarsia brunnea. The sequence goes on from OX459007.1 coordinate 18,627,663, forward strand.
AGTAGTAAGATGCGATTGAAGATAGCAAGCTTTTATCTAAGAACGTTTAACGTACCTTTGCTAGAGCGTCTATTTAAATTATTATAAAAAAAAGATATGGGTCATCTGACATTCTATCAGTTTATTATTGATGATGGTGTTAACCAGTTACAGCCTTTTTGGGGGGGGGTGGGAAATCATCAAATAACCCCTCCCGCTCTGGGCAGAGCGAAAGGAAGTATCAGACTTCTACTGACTAAAAACCACCCATGTTTCTTCTTAGCCCTTGCGCCGAGGCCGCGGTATCTCTTGAGAACAACCCACAGCCCCGACGGGGGCACCCGCAACCCAAACGGGGGCACCCGCAGCCCCAACGGGACCAGTTACAGCCTAGGTAGTTAGTGGCTCGAAATTCTGACAATCAGTCTTACCAGGATGTCGTATTACCCAGTACTAACTATGTTGTGAATGGTTGTGAAGCTCAGATAAACAGTCACTTCACGTAAAATACTGGTATACAGCTGCATCCGATGAAACACCTTTATATTGTTAAACCTTTCTATTGTATCGAGTCTGGTTCTTCTAACCAAACAGACAGATGTGTTGCTGGGGAGTTTGTTCCGCCACTTCTTCTTTCCAGCAAAAACAATAGGAAGTGTCGAAGGGTGGGCGTTTTGGGGGACTGTCTCTTGTAAATAAGTAAAGTAAAGTAAATTTTGACGTTCGAAAACTGCTGATTATCAGCCTAGTTTGAATAAATGACTTTTGTTTTTTTTATTTTTTGAAAAGGATAGGCAGATGATGATGTAAGGCAGGAATTAAATGTAAGGTTAGGTTAGAATGTGGTTGAGATGAGAATGCTAAGGGTGATTGTGGTGTTACGCGAATGGATAAAATAAGTGCATCAGAGAAAGTCTGAAAAGGAGGAAATAAAAAACTGCCCATCATGAGTGAAAGTTGTGTCACCTTCTTAAATAACTTTTATTTAAGTAACACCTGTGAATTGTCTGGATTTATTCATCACCATTATTAAAGCCTCCGCTACATGCGAATTTGCTATGGCGGGTTCAGATCCAGTCACCATGTATGAATATCTCGTGTCACGGTTATTACGGTCACACTCCTCTGACACGGCTCTACCGATACTTTTGATTTTTTTTGTATACAGGGTGTAAATCAACCCATCACACAGCCGTCAACCAAGCATTCTGTACATCAAACTAAGTACCCCTACGCAAAAATGTTTGCTGGGAAACGCCTTTTTTTTTTGGTCAAAAATCAAATTTTACGATAAAAAAAATATTAATATAATATACGATAATAAAAAAAAAATAGTAAACGGGTCATGGAGGTAATTTAAGTAAAGTTATAACCTAAAAAACTAGTATTTACAAAAACAGCTGTAAAAAATTTGGAACTTTGACCCCCAATATCTCCGTAACTAGGAGGTTTCCAGGTATGGTCTAATACAAAAAAAAAAATATTACAGTGATGGGGAGGGGAAAACAAGTGCACTTTTTTTTTTTTTTTTTATGCTGGTTGGAAAATCATCAAATGACCCCTCCCGCTCTTGGGCAGAGCGGAAGGGAGTGTCAGACTTCTACTGACTAAAAACCACCCATGTTCCTTCTTAGCCCTTCATGTCGAGGCCGCGGTATCTGCGAACAACCCGCAGCCCCGACGGGCGTCGGCCCTTGCGGGCCCCTTCCATGTTGCTAAAATCTCTTTGAGGCGCGCGTGGAACACGAACGCGCCGTCGACACGGCCTGTCGTCGTCATAAGACGGACGGACGGCGAGCTTAGAACAAGTGCCCTTCGTTTGCGTTAAGGGTACTTTTACACCCTATATTTGGTAGGTATGGCTCTAATAAAATTGTCATCGTAACGTAAAGTATTTTTATTTTTATAGGTAGTTAAGTAGTATGTAGATACATTGCAACACATGCCGTAATAAAACAAAACGTCAACAGCAAGAAAACACTATAATAGTACCAGGATTACAGAAATGCAAACTGCAACAGCACAACAGTGTAGTGAGTGAGTAGTGCCATTAGTTGTAATAGTAGATTTATATCGACGTAAAAAAAGCCACATGAACTCATCTTGCTGAAGGATGCTCGATACAACCGTAGAATATTCTTGCACAGCTGCTTTTGATCATCTGAAATCAGTATTTGAGCTTTAAAGTTTATTGGTTTAAGCGGCGAGAGAGCAGCGGTAGTCCAGTGGTAGCAAACCTGACTTACGAGGAGTAAGTCATGAGTTTGAACCTAGGCGGGTGCAACTTTGTGTGAGTTAAGTTTTAACTGTGTGCAATATTTATCGCCGGGTACTGTATCCGGGTATTACTGCCGCACTCAGAGACGTTTAATGATTACTTAAGCCATCACACTTAATAAATATTTTGATACTTTATTAAAGGTGTTGTATGTCTTTACTAAGTGACGGCTTAAGTAATTATTAAATATGTCTGAGTGCGGCAGTTAGTTACCTGAAAATAAATTGTTTGTATTATTTAAAGTATAGGTAGCCGAGAGCAGCGGTGGCCCAGTGGCGTCGGCCCCGACTTACGAACAGTAGGTCGTGAGTTCGAACCCAGCCAGGTGTATTCTCCCGCGGCGGCTGGGACGAGAGGTTCTTTCCCTCTCACGTTCCGCCACCTCCTTCGCTAGCATCATTGCTTCGCAGAAGGAGGCGACGGCGTCCCATTCCTCCTCGCTCCGGACCATGGCTTGCACAAGGGCCGGACGCGAGAGGTCGCCGCCGCCGATCGCCGCTACGAGAACACGGCGGGGTTCCGCCCAAGCGGGGCAGACCTCCACGGTGTGCTCCACCGTGTCCTCCGGCCGATCCTCACAATGGTGACATCCGGGCGTTTCCTCCCGCCTGATTCGGTGCAGGTACCTCCCAAAACAACCGTGTCCGGTGAGTACCCGCGCCAGACGGAAGGTGAGGGCGCCGTGGTGCCTCTCCAGCCACTCCTCAAAGAGGGGACTTACCGCCAGTATTATCTTGAAGCCTCAAGAGGCTTCAAAGAAGAAAGACGTCAAGACGTCTTTCTTCTTTTTACTAAGAGAATATAATTATTAGAAGATGATCTATGTGTCGTTTCATTTTGCGTTTACGTGGAGTTAGGTCTACAATTTCCGGGTCTACTTCTTTCTTCCTTAATGTTGAACTCGGAAAAATATAAGTATTTTAAGTATTATAAAGAAGAAAATAAAAATGATGCGAGGATTTATGAAACATTAACATTTAATTTAACTGAAATATTTAGTTGAGAAGAATGTAAAAACTGAGAACTACCGCCATTTTTAAAGTCGGTTAAAAGTAGAATTAATTATCTGAATTAAATAAAAATTATATTAAGTTTAATTTTATTTATATCGATATAGAATTCTGCCATAAAAGGGAACAGCACAGAATTGTACGATAAAAATACAAAGGGAAAGAAAGGGACAAACATATTAGAATTGCCTAATAAAAGAAAGGGACTTTTCCAAAAGACATCAACGCGAGACTCATCTTTGTGCTCGTTCACCCAAACTACCATTTTAAATAGACCCCTGCGGTGGCTCATAATTTGATTAAAACAAAAATAATTTTCGTAATATTTACTTATTGATGAAAAGTTGTGCCTTCCTTTTTGTAACTCGATGTCTTGGAATGTTTCCTACACCACTTAACCGCGCATGAAGGCATTTTTACACGTTATAAATTGCATAAAAAATTATAACAATTGGTAATTATTTTGCGTGCACACAGGTCTAACACTTGGTCACAACTAAAACGGTTACTCATACCGTAGCCTATGCATAGGCGACAAAATACTAATAGTTTTCGTGCATCGGGGCACTGTATGCGCAGTCAAGTGGCTATATAGTCTTTAATTATAGCCCATACCCTATTATTGAGAGTCCTGAGTCCCACCAGTGGGGACATTATAAGTTGATTATGCTATGATATGCTAAGGTGCAAGCGGCAGGTTAGTCCATATAAATTCAAAATTTCTTACGTTTCATTGACGATGAATATAAGATTCTCTCTTTCTCTTTTTTTTTTACGTTTCCCCACACTAGGAATTTCTCCTGTATCGTGGGTGCATTCACATACATTTAAACTCACATACACACATACCCAGACCCGAAACAAGTATCTGTAGGCCACACAAATATTTGTTGCGTGCGGGGATCGAACCCGCGGCACGTAGCGCAGCAGTCAACAGCTTGAGCCAATGCGCCAACCGTACCATCGTGATTGTTATTCGAGGAATAACAATCATAACATAATATCACGTAATCCCGGAAGGGTTAGGCAGAGGTGTACCTAAAAGTACACCCACATTTCGCCAGTTACGTTCAAGTACGATGTAATAGCCGGGTATTACATCGTACTTAGCCTATCGCCATTAACCGGGCACAGAGTCAAACTCCATGGCTGCTAATGAGAAATTCAACAATTTATTTCCTGAAAAACTCACATACACAAATACCCAGACGCGGAACAATTATCTGTAGGTCATACAAATATTTGTTACGTGCGGGGATCGAACCCGCGACACGCAGCTCAGCAGTCCATTACTTGAGCCACTGCGCCAACCGTGCCATTTGAGATTGATTCGCATTATTTGGTGGATGATTTTTAATTTTAGCTACGACTATCTATTTTTACAGGTTAGTACCTCTAAGAAGGTGTTTATTTTTTACGAAAACTAAAGAAAATTAAAAATAACCCACTAAAATTGCGAATCATCCTCAAATGGCACGGTTGGCGCAGTGGCTCAAGCAATGGACTGCTGCGCTGCGTGTCGTGGGTTCGATCCCCGCACGTAACAAATATTTGTATGACCTACAGATAATTGTTCAGCGTCTGGGTATTTGTGTATGTGAGTTTAAATGTTTGTGAACGCACCCACGATACAGGAGAAATTCCTAGTGTGGAGCAACTTTTTGTTTAAAAAATATTTATATTATAAATATATCTTTTACCTGTACATTCTGTTACCAATAAGCGTTCACATATTTCTTTTCCATCCTTGACAGCATCATAGAAAGTTTCAATTTGCAAACTTAGTGTGATTTGTATTATCATAGTCTTTATCATACCGAAGTACAAGAACAACGACACGTAAGGAGATCCAAGCTGGAAAAAGAAATGGTATTTTATACATCTTTGCCGTAACAGCAAAAATGCAGTAGGTACTTACAAAATTGCGGTTTCGAGAAAAAAGCGACAAAGTAATAATTTGTATGCTAATGATGCATCTTTTCTCACTATTTCATCATGCTCCAGCCATGAAAAAAATAATTCTACGTATAGCTTAAAGTGTTCAGATGTAATTTTAATGAGAAAAATGTCGATTACTGGATTTCATATTCTAGAGGCAAATGTTCACTTAGACTTACCGAGAGGTATCGTATTATACCCAGTACATATGTACTTGGTTCTAGAGTTCTGAAAGGCAGTCGCTTCTTGTAAAATACTGGTTTACAGCTTGGCATCTGTTAGACTGAGAGCCGACCCCAACATAATTGGAAATAATACTCAACGCAGATGATGATTTTTTGGGGGTTGGGAAATCATCAAAAATAACCCCTCCCGCTCTGGGCAGAGCGAAAGGGAGTGTCAGACTTCTACTGACTAAAAACCACCCATGTTCCTTCTTAGCCCTTGTGCCGAAGCCGCCGCGGTAACTCTTTCGAACAAACCGCAGCCCCGACGGGCGTCGGCCCTCGCATATTGCTGACATCTCTTTGAGGCGCGCGTGGCACACGAATCCGCCATCGACACGGCCTGTCGTCGTCATAAGACGGACGGATGGCGAGCTAGCCGCTCACCGTGCACAGGCCCGCGTCTACGGTGGCCGGAAGCCATTAGGTGGCCCCCGACGCCCGGGGCGTCTCTCGTCGCAAACATCCATTAATTTTCGGGTACTCATTGTCTTTACATGGAGATAATGTTGAAATGATCTTTAATACTTACCAAAAAAAATTTGCGGTATTCAATCATGACTTGTACGTTGATCAGGCAACGGAAAAAAGCCTCGATAGTTTGAAATAGAACCTGAAATAAATCTCATTATTAAAACAAAGTAATGCCTTATCAAGGAAACAAACGTAAGATCTAATACGTTGCTGAAATAGGTAACTAGATACCAACATTGTTTTTTTCTCTACGAGTCGACGGTTACCTATCCCGAGAAAATTACTAGGTTACTCCTTATAACAGCAGCTATCCGCCAGTAGTCAGTCTCGTCATAATCGGTCTAACCGTTTTGGATATCAGTCGAAACAAACAGAAGTATTTAAAAAAAAATTTTTAGTTATAAGTACCGTTTGTACTGGATATAAAACAACGTCTTTTTTCCATCGTTCAAGGTCGTATTCTCACTTTCTTTGGACACATATAATTATTTTGCACGTCGAAAAATACGTCTGTGAAGCTACTCGCGGCTCAGAGCAAAATGGAGGGCACAAGAAAGCGTGGTAGATCACCACTGGATCGACTAAAACTGCATTAAATGGTCCACTCCACGAATGCACGAGGCAAGCAACAGTACGAGAGGAATGGTAACGAATTGTGAAGCTTGCCACCACCCCTGTCATGACGACCACGACCACTCTGCCAATAGTGTGACGATAGAGAAGAAGAAGACCGTTTGTACTTTCAATGGATTCAATAAAACGTTGTTTTTTGGAAATTAAAAGAAAGAAAAAAAAAACATATTTGTCGCAGAAACATGACGAGCATACAAAGAGACACACATACAACCACAACGAATAATAAATATTAAAAAATACAACAAGCAGGGATATTAAAAAGAAAGTTAACAGCTTGCTCGTCGTAATTACAAACAGACACTTCAATGTTATTGATATGTATTTTTATTAAAAAAAAAAATGTAGGTATAGATTTTTATCATAGAGTACAGCTAGTAGATAAAAGCAGAGATAGCCGTCCGACGGTGTGACCGTCAGACTGCCAAGCCATATCCCTCGAGTTCGATCGACGATCCATTGTTGATCTTTCGGATTCATGCACATGTTGTATACAGGGTGTAAACGAACCCTTCACGCATACGACAACCAAGCATTCTGTACATCAAACCAAGTACTAAGTACCCCTGCGCAAAAATGTTTGCTGGGAAATGACTTTTTTTTTTGGGGTCAAAAATCACATTTTACGGTAAAACTCAAAGTAGCACTCTTAAAACATTGTGCTAGTGTATGCTTTGAATAGTAAACGGGTCATGGAGATAATTTAAGTAAAGTTAAAACCTGAAATACTAGTATTTACAAAAACAGCTGTGAAAAATTTGGAACTTTGACCCCCCAATATATATCCGTAACTAGGAGGTTCCCAGGTATGGTCTAGAACAAAAAAATGATCGCAGTGGTGGGGAGAACAAATGCCCTTCGTTTGCGTTAAGGGTACTTTTACACCCATATTATCGTGTAGAAACCAGCATGTGAAACAAAAAAGGCAAGTTAGAAACCTTGTTGTGTATGTGAATTTAAATGTTTGTAGGAACATGGCCCTTATCAGCGGTATTAATTGGATCCATGATCTCAATTACTAAGTTGTACATTGTAGGTAGGCGTGGATTGTCGGGCGAAGAAAATAGGGACACTAGTTCACTAGCACAAAATCACTTTTATTCCTTTTAAAATATTCACCAAGTAATAACCGATAAAATAAAATAACAAAATAGATATAGCACAAGTAAGACACTCCACCGAGCGCGTAGCACGCCTGTGCGATCTCGACCGAATCTCAAACCATACTGCCTGTAAGTCGTCGCCCCACCGCCCGCTAGCGCTCGGTGTTGTGTCAGAGTGTCGTGTGATCGGATGTGACGTAGCTGACATAGATAAGTCATGTTCACGACACTCTTAAACTAACAGCGACATCTATTAAATCTAACTAAAACTAATTTTAATATTAAAGCGCCGTCACGGCCAGACTGACATTCGCACGTCCTCGTGCGTCTCCATTCTCATAAGTCACCGGTTGCCCATCGTTCTTTATAGAGAATAAAACTGGTAGATACATTACTCTGTACGCTCGTCCTATCCTGACATGATGACATTTAGGGACGCACACACGTAAAGCGATTACGTTTGACCTCCTGCAAACTAATACTGGCTGAGGCGTCCCTTCGGCCAGCCATCATCTCCTATGATGACGTGGCCCGGACAACCTAGCCCTCGACTAGTCATAATCTCATATGACGACACCTAACTCAGAGAGCGACAGCGTCCCTTCGACCAGTCATCATCTCATATGACAACATGGACCGGACAACTGGCTCTTTTCCTGTCATCTCGTATGACTACACGTAACTCAAAGAGCGACAGCGTCCCTTCGACCAGTCATCATCTCATATGACAACATGGACCGGACAACTGGCTCTTTTCCTGTCATCTCGTATGACTACACGTAACTCAAAGAGTGACAGCGTCCCTTCGACCAGTCATCATCTCATATGACAACATGGACCGGACAACTGGCTCTTTTCCTGTCATCTCATATGACTACACCTCAATTGATCTCACAGCCTCTCAGACTAGACGATCAGTGCAATAATATGATCCGGAACATCGGCCTATCTAAGCCAGTCCCTTAGATCACACTACTACACACACCCTACTATATGATCCGGAACATCGGCCTGAATAAGCCAGTTCCTTAGATCACGCTAAACACACCCTAGGACGTCGACTCACATGAGCCAGCCCCTAAAATTTCCCTCACTCAGTTAAGTTAATCTCGCAGAATGTAGCAATGTTACCTTTAATTAAGTTTCTTCACTCTCGGAGGCCGCGAGGGTTCCAGAGCTAGCGGTCAACGTACGTGAACCACACATCGACAAAGTATCACTAAGCTGTCATCACCAGATGATACCCACTCCACTCCCCGATCGTAGACCGCCGTCTCGGCCTCCTTCTCATTATTATTAAGTAACGCGGTAGCTATCGCTACCAGACCGTCTTGACCCCCGGGTACTAAACGCAGATTTTCGTGTGCATATTTTTACGTTCGATTAGGCCCATCAATATTTTTTAAGTCATACCAATCAATTTCTACAACCTTGGTAATTAAGAATGGACCTTTGAATTTTCTGTGAAACTTTATCTGATTGCGCTCGTTATTTCTTATAAAAACATACTCGCCTACAGAGAATGGCTTCAACATTGATGAGGCTAAGTATCTGCGAGTCACACTTGACTACATTATTATCTCAGTTACCCGTGAGATATACAAGTTCGTTACATTTAATTTTTTTTTTTTTTTTTTTAAATTGTGACAAGCCCAAGACCTATCATAGCTACACGCCTCTAATCCGCGAAAGGCTAAGCTGTGGTACACCACTACTTTCACTGGGTAGGTACAAGCCCGCCACACCACTCTTAAACCACTGCAACTCCTGCAAGCCAGAATCAACAGCGGCGACCACAAGAAAAGCGCCGAGACAATGAAGCCCGACGAAGTCCCAAAGAAACGATCCAACTGTCTTGGATCCCGCAACGAAACCAATCAGAAAAGAATAGCTGGGGAGCAGGAGAAACAACTTCCTCCCCCCTACATATCAGCAGAAGACAGAACAGAACAAGGCTAACAGGCACACAGGGACGTGTACAACCGGGACAAGCCCAGCACCACGGGGATTACTGTCATCAATACCACTGCGTCCCAAGTTGTGAGCCGTTATACCTGACTCCAACAATAGGCACGACAAAAATGCTTGAACGCACGGAAACCCGTTTTAGTTTCTACAAGGATCGCACAGCAAACAACTCAGGAAGTAACCCGTACATCATCCAACACAACCTTACATTCACTACGCCAAAGACCACGCTCGCATAAAATATGATGTGCCTGATTGTTCATTTTCGCAGCCAGATGCAGAACATTGACAAAAAGGTGAGGCAACAAGCCTGAAGGAAAACAATTTACTACCAATTTGCCCGCGAGAAATTGGGCAACACAGCGATCTAACGCCAGCCACGTCCTGGCCAGCCGCCCACGAACAGAGGGAAAGAACTGGTGGAGGCGCCGGCCCTTGACAGAACTATCTCACCCACACTGCCACTCAGACAAAAGCTCCTCCCAGACGCCAGTCTGTGGTCCCAGTAATCCAGCCATTTCAGCACGGTCACGCTGCATCAACAAGTCTGCGGCCGCGGCCCCTCGCGCGCAGCAGCACATTGAACCACGGCGCCGCACCTCAAGATCGACCGGAAGCACCCCTGCCAGTACCGGCAAGGCTTCAGTACCAACCGTCCTACACGCTCCACACAAGAAAATCAAGGCAAACCGCTGGCTTTGAAGTAATTTACGTCGTACCGCTCCTATGGTGGCCCTATCGGCCCACACTGGTGCCCCGTAGCACACACATCCCAAGCAAGCAGCCCCATAGATATTTCCTAGAGTTAAAAATGACAAACCCCACGCAGACCTGGACACTCTCGTTAAGGCATAAAAGCCCCCTTAGCTTTTTCAGCGACGGCCTCCATGTGTTCTATGAATGAAAAACTCCTCCCCAAGACAAACCCAAGGCAGCACTCGGTCCGCTTCCCTTTAACGGGAACGCTATTAAACCCAATACTAGGCCATGATTTAAGATTACCTTTGAAAAGAAGTTGACAAGTTTCGTGCGGTGAAGGTCAGACGGTTACGATCACCCCACCGGGATATTCAATTTAGGCAAGTGTCAGCCAAACTTTCGAGTCCAGCCCGAGCACTTGACTGCACGAGCTGCAGGCCGTCGTCCGCGCAACCGGTTTACGTACAGCCGCATGGAAGTGGAATCGCGAGGAAGTCACGAAAGCCTACACTCCATACATACGGACCCACAACCGAACCCTGAGGACATCCCATGGTAAAAGACCCCGACATAGAATGATGTCAGAGTTCGTTATTGTACCTGGTAGCCGACTAGCCAAGTTGGAAGTCACCAATAAACAGGCGGAACCACTACCAAAAAGAAAAGGAACGAACTCACCCGGTTGTAGTAATGGTGCCGGTTGCCAGCCCTCACTCACACAGGTAGACCTCCCTGTCAGCCGGTTTCTCGTTGCCTCCTTTGTGGTCGGACACGCTGGTGCAACGTGCTTTTGTTGACCACAAAGGTAACAAGTGACAGGGCGCGGATGCACTTGCATCTCCATAGGCTGCTCAGCTGTCTTCGTAGTTGCCTTAGCAACAGGCTCTTTGCGGCGTTTGCGAGAGTCCATGGCTCGATGAACTGATATACCACAATGATAACAGTTTGAGTAAGACGTGGTTCATTGTAGCGACTTCTTTACACTTCACCTCACCTCACTTCACTTCCCTTCACTTCTCTTACTTCCCTTCACTGCATTTCACTGTATTTCACAACATATAACCACATACCACTACATTTCACTACACGTCACTGACAAAATACCTTGGAGAACCCGTAGCAACTGAGATCTGGTAGATACGTTACAAGAATGCAGCTCTCGTCGTATCATACCATCCTTTTGGCATAGCACCGAAGTTACAAACGCCGTGATGACGTCTTCTGACATTTCCGTGCAAGGGATACGCTCTATCTTGCTCCAGACACGTGTTGCAGCTTCACTCTTTCGTACCGAGTTGGAATCCTAATAGTCCTTTTATGACCGCATCAGTAGCATCAGGATCAAACCGTATCAATCGCGCAGTTGCGTTGAAATTTGACGTTTGCAGTTGAACGGTTGCCAGGAGTCGTGATAACAAAGTCTCCATATCTCGCAATAGGTAAGGCGTTGGCGGGGTACTACACCGTGTCCGTTATTTTCTTCAGGTCTTTGCCCTTCGAATCCCACTTCTGATGTAGGAACATGGCCCTTATCAGCGGTATTAATTGGATCCATGATCTCAATTACTAAGTTGTACATTGTAGGTAGGCGTGGATTGTCGGGCGAAGAAAATAGGGACACTAGTTCACTAGCACAAAATCACTTTTATTCCTTTTAAAATATTCACCAAGTAATAACCGATAAAATAAAATAACAAAATAGATATAGCACAAGTAAGACACTCCACCGAGCGCGTAGCACGCCTGTGCGATCTCGACCGAATCTCAAACCATACTGCCTGTAAGTCGTCGCCCCACCGCCCGCTAGCGCTCGGTGTTGTGTCAGAGTGTCGTGTGATCGGATGTGACGTAGCTGACATAGATAAGTCATGTTCACGACACTCTTAAACTAACAGCGACATCTATTAAATCTAACTAAAACTAATTTTAATATTAAAGCGCCGTCATGTTTGTAAACGCACCCACGATACAGGAGAAATTCCTAGTGTGGCGCAACAATAACAAAAGGCTTTAGGCAATTTACAATTGGTCGACCCGAAAGTTTTTTGGCACAATACCGTATGGGAGGGTATTACACCCAACAGCAACAGCAGCAGCAGCAGCAGCAGCAGCTGCTGTTGTCTTTTTTTATTATTATTTAGTTTTAGATTCTTTTTTTATTATTTTTGTAGTTCCTGTGTTTGTCCAAATAAATATTTTTCTTTCTTTCTTTCTTTCTTTCTTTCAACAGTGAAGATGTAAGTGATAAAGTGGTTTTTTGCTATTGGATTTTAATTACACGTTAAATTGATAAGATAGAAAAATTCACAACTTAACAATATCGAAGTGCATAAATGAGTATTATCGTAGGTACAATCTACACAATAATACAGCGTAGTTCACACTACATGGTGTGTGAAGTTTGGTACAAAAGCAGTTTAAATAATTATGTTACTTACCGGTTGCTGGAAAACTTTTTTAACTATATTGTAGCATTTTAACATGTCGACATAAACTTCAAACATTTTTCTGCTATCCAAATCATTCTCCGACAAATTTTTTAATTCGAAATTCCAAAGTTTAACTTTGTCTCTCAATAATTCAATCAAAACAATACCATAGATTAGATTACTATCAAGACTTGAAATTACCAATACATTGAATACAACATGCCATTGAGCAAAACTCATTAAGACAAAATTTAAAATATAGAATGCCCACATTAACGAGACATGGATCCAAGTTCTTATAACATACCACCTAATACAGTCCTGATTGTTTATAAATCGATGGATTTCTTGAAATATCAAAACGAATACGACCATCTTTTTCGTAAATCTAATGTTGCTGATACAGTTTATTACGAATCCCGAACAGTAAAAGATGAAATTAAATAAACCTGCGGAATACAAGAAAGTAATCGTGCCATATCGTCTCAAATTTGAATCTTGCGATATTTCCAGTAATCGGTACACGTAAGCCGTCAAAAATGCTATCATCGCGCACACTATCGTTAATTTGTTAAAAAGTTTATTCGGACTTATAAAATTATTCTTGATGCAATATTTTGGATTTAACACTAGCGTTTGCATCAAATTTAGAGGAAAAAACAAAGACTGCACGTCTTTATCAACTTTTTTACTGAAAACGGATTCAAGAGGAACGTTAATTGCCGTTTGGCGCCCGCTATTTACTTCCACGGACCTCATTTTATAGTAACCTTTCGACCGAAAATGCTCACAGCAAAAAATATTTTAACACATGGGAAAGTACTGGAATGTTCATTTTCTTGATATACGTAACAGACGGATAGAATAATAATTAATGAAATTAAAAAAATAACAATGATACGTAGAAGGCCTACTCAACTATAGTCAACAATTCATCAGACCGAAATATTTAAAAACATAACACTCTTTTTTTTGGGGCAGTCGTGTAAAAAAACTGGCCAAGTGCATGTCGGGCCACGCACAATGTAAGGTTCCTTAGTTGCCCATCAAAATATGTCGACTTATTAAACTGATACACCTCCCTGCCTACTTGCATCCGAACGATGATTTTTATTGTAAAAAAACAAACTTACATTTCCAGTTTTAAAACCTGTGCTCCCATGCATTATGTTTAGGAAAATATTTTATGCAAGTACATTTTATAAGTTGCTCGACTAATACGCGTAAACTTCTAAAGCTTACTCAGCTGTGATAGTTTTACTTTTAATTTCATTATAATACACTACTACAATGATTTTTTTACACGCCATACTCAACCGTTTAGCTGGTAGCCACACATGAGTCTAACAAAAACTTACACTTTAAAGCTTAATACTTCACAAACGAATCCCTTAATCAAAAAAGTATGTCAACAAACTCACAATATTTTAAAAGACCTATTCGACGATATCCCACACTATGGACTTTGCAAGAAAAAAATACTCCCCACTTTTATGTGTGTACTGGAAGTACCCTAAGAAAAATATTCTTTAATTTATATTCATGTCAAATTAAAGCTTTCTAGTACTAAGCGTCTTTGAGCTCGAGATGGCGAAACTATTAGAGTTCCTTGTTGACTACAGAACCCTAAAAATAGGTGCCTACACTTATGTCTGAAAGTGAATGTAGGGTGTGGCAAACGAAGTATGAAAGAATAATTAATGCTGTGGAAATGAGTTTCTAGCAAAGCATAAAGGGTGTAAAAGTACCCTTAACGCAAACGAAGGGCACTGGTTCTCCCCACCACTGCGATCATTTTATTGTTCTAGACCATACCTGGGAACTCCCTAGTTACGGAGATATTGGGGGTCAAAGTTCCAAATTTTTCACAGCTGTTTTTGTAAATACTAGTTTTTCAGGTTACAACTTTACTTAAATTACCTCCATGTCCCGTTTACTATTCACAGCATCCACTAGCACAATGTGATTTTTATCCCAAAAAAAAAGTCGTTTCCCAGCAAAAATTTTTGCATAGGGTATTTAGTTTGATGTACAGAATGCTTGGTTGACGGTTGTGTGATGGGTTGATTTACACCCTGTATTATTATGTACCTCTGAATGACAAATTGAGGAATGAGTTTTTACGAGGATGTTGCTTTTAAAACAGGATAATAATGAATCACGTTTAAATTCTTAAATGATCACAGAGGCAGTTATTATTATGAATTGTCACGTGACCATTTTACGAACTGTGCTGACCACAAAAGTACATTAAGAAATTATAAAAGTCAGTGTAATTGTAGACTGTGACAGTTTTGTTAATCTCCTAATTGAGAATTGTCTCATCAAATATCAATCGGTATTTGAATTTTCTGACTGCATGCCACTGATATTTTATGTCATTACCATTTTTTTATTATTACAATTTTTACTACTGACACATTATGTAATTGTGAATATGAAGATTCCGAACTTTTAACAAATGGTATTGGCGCTGCCTTGGTTTCTCAACGACGACGAATAACATCGTGAAGCCGAAACAGGCAAAGATGGAATAGCTGAAGTTAAAGGAGATAATAACAACACTATCGTTGCTATGGTAACGGTCGGAACCAATGAAAGATAACGTTAAGAACTGACGCACAAAATAAAAATGACAATAAATGGCTATGTTAAAATGTTCTTTTTTCCAATCGGAGTAACGGTATTGCTTTGGAAATTTTAATTTCGGTGTCAACAAAAGTGTAAATGAAATGTTAAATGGGAAAAATATTCTTAGGATGTCCTTTTGTAGTCGTTTGCTATTAATAGCTTTGCCATTTAGATTTTGGACCATAATAAATACTTCTGCTGTCTTTTACAAATATATTTTAACATCAAATGGTTTCTTACAGACACGTACTATCAATACGCAAACTCGTACAATTTTGACTAAACGATATAGTTTAGAATTGAGTGACACGATAGTTCATTTAGGTCTTTAATAATATCAAAAGCTGCTAAGTACATTTAGCGTTGAGAATGTTGACATTTGAGGAGAAACAAATCCTACTAATATTATAAATGTGAAAGTTTGTGAGAATGGATGTGTGGATGTTTGTTACTCTTTGACGCAAAAACTACTGAACGGATTTGGATAAAATTTGGTACACAGATAGTTTATAACCTGGATTAACACATAGGATAGTTTTTATCCCGATTTTATCTTCCCGTGGGATAATTTTCGAGTTGTAGCGGGCGAAGCCGCTGGCAACAGCTAGTATTAACTAAATGCTACATCACGCCAGTAACCCTATGTAAAGTTTGGAAGTATGGATGTTTGTTACTCTTTCACGCAAAAACTACTGTACCGATTTGGATAAAATTTGGTACACAGATAGTTTATAACTTGGATTAACACATAGGATAGTATTTATCCCGATTTTATCTTCCCGTGGAATAATTTTCGAGTTGTAGCAGACGAAGCCGCTGACAACAGCTAGTACCCTATAAATAGCAGCCGGCACAATGTGCTCTCCGAGGCATGGAGGAAACTCGGTATGTAATGAGTTACCCATCCACGAACCACCCTTGGCAAGCGCGGCTTAACCTGAAGATTGACGTAAGTGACTGTCACTATTAAGCCACCAGCTTCTCTTTACAGTATTAGTGGGAGTCAGAAAATAAAACAATAGTTGAAAATATATTACGTTATAAATATATTCACGAGCACTAATAATTGTACACTTAGAACGACTCGACGGTGATTTTCTCATGCTAGCGAACGAGGTGGAACGTGAGAGCGAGAGAACCTCTCGTTCCAGCCACCGCGGGAGACGCTCCGCTCACGTGATGGCTTCCCGCCACCCTAGGCGCGGGCCTATGGGTGGTGAGTAATAGGCTAGCTCAACGTCCGTCCGTCTTATGACAACGACAGGCCGTGTCAACATGCTCCACGCGCGCTTCAAAGAGATGTCAGCAACATGAAGGGCAAGTGCCGACGCCCGTCGGGGCTGCGGGTT
Organism: Diarsia brunnea; assembly: GCA_949774965.1. Classification (NCBI taxonomy): domain Eukaryota; kingdom Metazoa; phylum Arthropoda; class Insecta; order Lepidoptera; family Noctuidae; genus Diarsia; species Diarsia brunnea. The sequence continues at coordinate 18,644,378 of OX459007.1, forward strand.
GTTCGGGAGAGATACTGCGGCCTCGACACAAAGGGCTGAGAAGGAACATAGGTGGTTTATAGTCAGTAGGAGTCTGACACTCCCTTTTCGCTCCGCCCCGAGCGGGAGGAGTCAGTTAATGATTTCGTTTTTAAAAGTCGCTACGTGGATACATGTTAGTGCCCGCGACTGTACTAAGGTACGTCTGATTATTATTTTTATTCATTTCCTCTTCTAATAAAATGTAAAGTGCCCTGACTTTTTTTAACCACGCTATGAGAGCAAACTGCAGTATTATAATTACATACTCCATAAATAGGCTATTAAACACGTGAGGAAGACGTCCATCGATCGTGAACATCCGACAAGCAGTCATCTTATGGAAGACTGCACGGTTCAATCGCAGTACGTTCTTACAAAGTCTTTTTGCTTCCACTGCAATAAAAAAAAGTTTTTTTTTAGTTAGATCAAGTTAAAGAGGAAAATACACAAGTCCGTGATTAGTCTTGTCGTACTGTAAGGATCGGAATGCTGGGCTGTGAAGAAGGTGGATGAAAATGCATGTTGAGGTGGATCTGTGGGGTGACAAGAATGGATAAGGTAAGGAACGAGTATATTAGAGGAAGTTCAAAAGTTAAAAAGGAATCGAATGTCGTGGTATGGACATGTTATGAGGACGGAAGGATCACATGTGAGTAAAAAGGTGATGGATATAAATGTTTAATGGATGGAGAGGGAGAGGAAGGCCAAAGAAAAGATGAAAAGATTGTGTGAGAAATGATATGAAAGAGAAAATGCCACCGTAACTTCTAACAGGGAAGAATGGAAAAAGAAAAAGTGTTGCGCCGACCCCAAATAGAATGGGATAAGGGCAGGAAGATGACGAAGTAGTTGTCACATAATTATGACAAAATTAACAACAACAAAAATCTATTTTTTTAATTGTGTTCATCAAAAATTATAATAAGATATAAAAGAATTCTGTAAATGTTTATTAATGTACGAGTATAAATTCGATCCTGTCATTGGTACGGACAAAATGTTTCGCAGGTTTGAACTTTTTTGTATGGGAGCTGGCATATCGACCCACCGCCATTTTGATTTTTATTCGAAATCGCGGCCCACGATGAAAGTGGTATGTATAAATAGAGCACATATAGACGAACAAAAACTGTCATGAAGTACATTTTACGTGTCTATAGGCGTTGATTATTATTATTACTATTTATTGAAAGAGATTAGGTACATTACATTTATTTATTTATTTATTTATCTATCAACTTACATCTATCATTACAGGGCAACCCCAATGCGATAAATGCGCCTTAATAACTTAATCCTAACTTAATTGCTACTTATAACTAATAACATACTACTAGGAACACGAGAAAACTATTCTTTGACATAAAATAGCGTTTCATTGCGATACGAAGCGATTTTCTCGTGCGTATAATAATGATAAACCTGGGAACTATTATTTGGATACAATTTAACGCCTATACACGTAATAAGGCTATTTTTAAAAATATTTAATGATTGTCGTTGTACTCATTTGTCGATCTTTACCTTCAAATATCTCGGTAACGTTACACTTTGGGGTAACGTGTTACTGGACATTTTTTGTTCGACTATATGTCCTCTATCCATACATACCACTTTCATCGTGGGCCGCGATTTCGAAAAAAAATCAAATTGGTGGGCAGGTTCATATGCCACATCGGTTCTATCCCCTTTACACGCTAATAGTGGCACCACGCGACCTTCTTACGAGTCTACCTGTTTTGTGCTCTTTGTCGCACCCTTTTTGACGTGGTTTGTGTCGGTGCATTTTGACTGAGCCAGGGCTTGGTGTTGTGTTATTCCAATTTTGCACGCTCCTTAGAGTAAGATAATTACGGTCTAAAGCTCTTTTGTTAGTATTTATTCATCTTTATGTGTTTGTACCCATATTTCAAGTAAATAAATGATTTGATTTTTGTGGTTTTCTAACATAGCCCATAGCTCACAGAATCTATGTAATAGAAAGTCAAAATTCTAATTCTATGTTTGCAAATACCTCGCTGACGCCCGCGCCAGTAGCACTGGCCGATAATCTCAATATTTTGCATACTTTGTGATGGGTTATACTACACAGGGTGGTATACAAGGTCCAGTTGTGCATCTACGTCAATCAATTTAAAATATGGAACCAATTCAATAATTAAGTTTTTTTGTTCTTAAATATTTAATAGTGATTCAGAATAACGTCCATACTGTGGTTTAGGGAATAAGAAATTATGGTATAAACGTTTTCGATTGTTTGTGTGTGCGAAATCGCATTTATGGGGCGAGAATCAGACAGAATGCGATTTAACACAGTGGTTCACACTAATCGATTTCCCGAAGAAAAAAACCTACTAATTGTATTTTGGTTTCGGGTCGAGAATAATTAGTGTAATTACCTCCTAGAATTCGAAGCAATTTCAAAGCGACAGTTTGAATATGATATTGGTATCAAAGAAACTTGGTCTTACCAGTACTTTGCAGACTCTTCAGCAACCTACTGCAAGTGGAGTCTACCTCAGATACACATATGTAGAATCTCTCGCAGTAGAAGCTGAACATACTGACGAAACCAACATTTTTAACTGCCCATAGAAAAGAGACCATTCTGAAAGTAGTCAAGTCCGTCTGCAATTAAAAGTTAGTAATTATATTTATTTTGTTAACAAGGCAGCAGAGACAATAACAGATAATATTATTGAGGAAACATCGGACTTTGTTTCATATACTTACCGAGCCATAACGAGTTTCACCTGACATTAATAATTCTAAATTGGTTTGAAGGTACAATAGACTATGGAAAAATGTGTCTAATGCTTGAAATAAAGTCTGGAAATAAAAGTCGTTTCGCATTAGAAATTATTCTGGACATAAAACGTAAACGTTACGTGTCGCACAACGTTGGTACATCTAAAATATTACAGTGCAATAGAAAAAAATACATTTAAATACTTATTACCGTAATCTTAAATATTTTCTTGAATATATCATATGCTTCCATTAAATCGACGTAAGCTTCAAAAAGTATTCTCAATTTTTCTTCATCTAGCTCCAAGCTTAGTTTACTATAATACTCGATCTCAGAAATCCACGTAATCATTCCCTCTCTTAACAAATAGAGAATGAAAACACCATACGTCAAGTTCACGTCAAAATAACTCAAAGTGTAAATATATATTGCTACTACAACGTTTTGGGTCAGTACCACACTAACAATATATCCAATGAGAAATCGCAATACGCTACCCCAACCTTTCATCATAGTTTTCTTGTAATCTTTGAAATTGACAATTCTATAAGCCTTTTGAATCTTCAGCATAACAAGAACGTGGTCCTGTCTTCGTATAATGCTAAGAAAATAGAATGAAATGAAAGGAATCACCATCAGTACCACATTAAGTCTTATAAAGACGACGAGAAAAGGGCTGTTTTCTCCCTCGTGTTCACAAGACATTAAAGAAACGTGAAACAGAATAAATCCAAGCAGACCAATGAAAGAAAAGATGTAGTAGCTGATACGATGGGGTCTGATACAATTGTACTCAATGGAGAAACATGATGTGAAAAACATATGCTGTAAGCACCGTATAGGAAAGAGAGCGTTTTGAAATCCTCTGTTCAAGAAATTGTTGGTGAATGGGTCTATGTGGATCTGTGTTGTCATGTCTAATTCCGTTCCCAGCGTCGGTCTCTAGCTGCACGGCAGTTTGCTGAACTGGTCCTATTTGGCGCAGCCATGAGCACACTCAATTTTTTTTCTGTTTAGATTTTTTATTTTTTTTTATTTGTGTTGTTGTTGTATAGTACTTGTAGCATGTGCAAAATATATATTTTTTCTTTCTTTGTTTCTTTCAGTTTTACAACCGTGAAGTAGAATGCCGAAACCTTGACTGTCGTTCAAAGGCCGTTTGATTTGATAATTGTATGTTGTTATTACTCGTTTTAATCAAGTAGAATGCTGTCTTTTGCGTTGAAACTATGAGGTATTAATCAATTTAATAGTTGACATGTTGTTTTAGGATAATGGCAAACGATTAATTATATTTATTTCTGTACATTGTTTATAAATTATACCTTTTACAGGATCATCAAAAATATTGTAAAGTAAAACTTGTTAAGGTTATAAAGTTTTTTTATTTATATATTTAATTTAATACCTACACTAATATTATAAAGAGGAAAGATTTGTATTTTGTATTTTTGTGTGTGTCTATGTTTGTAATGAATAAACTTAAAAACTACTGAACCGATTTGAAAAATTCTTTCACCGTTGGGAAGCTACACTATTCCCGGGTGACAAAGGGTACTTTTTATCCCTGTATTCCCACGGGAACGGAAACTATGCGGGTGAAACCGCGTGACGTCCGCTAGTTTTATATAATTATGGAAATAAATACGTTTGGGTAAGATTGAACATTTATTAGCCTATGTCACCCGGGGATAGTTTAGCTTCCCAACGGTACAAGAATTTTTGAAATCGGTCCAGTAGTTTCGGAGCCTGTTCGTTACAAACAAACAAACAAATATTTCTCCTTTGTAATATTATTAGTGTAGATAAAAAAATTCCGACGATTTAAGAGCTGTATTCCGTGCAATACCAAGTTGAAGAAGAAAAAAAAAAAGGAACTAAGTGGTAGGTAGGTTTTTCCCGTCGGGGCTGCGGGTTGTTCGAAAGAGTTACCACGGGCTCGACATAAAGGGCTAAGAAGGAACAAGGGTGGTTTTAAATCAGTAGAAGTCAGACACTCCCTTTTGCTCTGCCCAAGAGAGGGAGGGGTTATTTGATGATTTCCCACCCACCAAAAAAAAAAAATGGAAATAAAATCGCTAGTCACATCGAGAAAATATTTAATATTAATTCTAATTGTTCAGAAATGTAAACTGCAAAATCACCACAGTGTAGTTAGTGAGTAGTCCCAGCAACACTAGAGGCAGCGTAGCGTCGACGGAGGCCAGTCCACATAAGTTAACCTTGCTGAAATTTGCATCGTGTAAACGTTGAATATTTCTGCATATCTTCTTCTCTTCGTCTGAAAATGGTATAAACAGGGACTTATTTACGACTGGCACACAGAGCAGTGATAGTCTAGCGAAGTGACCGTCATACGTCTCAAGTTCAACGCCAAGAACCACCCATGAATTTTCGAATTTATGTGCTTATTGTATAATTATTGGAAACCAGGGACTGAATTACCCAAAAATTACGGTACCTATAAAATTCGGTATGACGTCATTCCGTTAAAATTAAGGGTTACCGAAATATTTCGATACCGTTATTTTTTTTGGTAGCGGTTGCGGTAATTTTGAGGTTGGAAATGCATACCGGTAGATGTACTATATATCCATAACCTTTATAAATGTATCGGTAGCGGTACCTAAACCTGAATAAATAGGGATTTTCTTTGACGCACCGCCTCGCCACTCTGTCCGTTGTTCACTTGCCGATTGTCGCACATTATTATATTATAACTCAGTATTGGTTTTTATTTCCGATCGGAAGGACACGACTGCGCACCGCGCCCCGTTTCGGATGCATTTTGGTACCGAAATCGTGTAAGGGTTAAATAACGGTTTAGCCCAACCTTTATTTATAAAGGTACCGGTATAGCTCAACCTTTATTTTAAACCGGTACCGGTATATTTATGAGGTATCTTAACGTTTAACCTTAACCGCTTTCAGTCCCTGTAAGAAACTAGCATGCCTTTTGAGGTACCTATTACTTGACGGCGTGCAAAGCCAAGACAGAGATCAGGTGGCATTAAAACTCTGACACCATACTAGTCACTAAGCAAACGATAAAAAAAAAATTGACCACTGAAGGAGCAATGGTGCTACCAATGTATAGAACATCATTCCTTACAATACAATGTTTGCTATTTAATGTGTAAGGATTTAAGAATATGTCACTAATGATAACATTTGTATGACATTGCTCCACGCAAGTTGGTCATGGACTGTTTCCTTTTTTTTAAAGTACTTTCTTAACTTATATCAGAGCTGGAAAGAGGACGCGTGGGTTTGCGAGAAATGGAAAGAGTGGAGGAGACTTTTACCCTGGAGTGGGACAAAGCAAGCTATAAAAAAAATAGTAACTTAGTAAAGCAATCTATGAAGTCGACTATACATATTACTGGTTCAATAAATTAAAATAGATAAACTCATGTGAAAATTAGTTACCGGAACAATTTGTACTCAATGTAAGAGTACAGGAATCTTGATATAAATTCAGTGCCGAGTAGAACATTTCACAACGCCAGCTGAACAGCAATTGCAGATAAAGATTCTTTAAGATACATTGAAGATTCAAAAGTAATACCAGTGGTATAAACTGAAACAAAAAACACAGTTGATAATATGAAACTAGTTTAGGCTGCTGCATTTTTGTTACAAAAAAAGTGGTCTTTATCTTTCTTACATTAAGGTTGCTTGTTGGTTGTTGCTGTTGGGAATTTCAGGACCTTAACTAGCCACATTTGAGCGATAACATCCTCTGCCTAGCCTTTTTTTCCAATATTATTGGGGTCAGCTACCCGTGCAGCAGGGCTATTGCGTATCTTTTTAAATGTCAGTGGCTATCATAGTGTCCATCGATTAACTGTGAATTGTTCCATTTTATACCTAACTGACATTTAAAAAGATATACAATAGCCATGCTGGCCTCCTCTCTATTAGAGGGCATGGTCTATAATCCACCACGGGTCTAGTGCGGGTTGGTAAATGTCACAAGTCTTCAAATGATAGGTTTTAGGACATGCTGGTTTCGTCACGATGTTTTCCTTCACCGTTTTGAGAGCAGCGGTGATGAAATATACTACACAAACTACGCCTATGCGCCTGCCAGTTTGGACCTATGAAGTTCTGACCCCCACCACTGGGCCACCGCTGTTCTCGGGTCACCATCTCCGTATTACCTTTTTTTTTTTTTTTTGGGGGGTGGGAAATCATCAAATAACCCCTCCCGCTCTTGGGCAGAGCGAAAGGGAGTGTCAGACTTCTACTGACTAAAAACCACCCATGTTCCTTCTTCGCCCTTCATGTCGAGGCCTCGGTATCCCTTGCGGACAACCCGCAGCCTCGACAGGATCTCCGTATTAGCCTCAAATACTGTACGTGTTGTATTAATCAAATACTTACAGATTCTTCACATGCTATCGTAATGACAAATTGGACATCAATAAGTGCGTGGATACATGTTTCAATTGCGTGAATAAAAACCTGAAATAAAATAGTTTTTAAATAAATGCTAACCTACTGACGTAGCCCGAAGAATTGCTAAACTTAAGTAGCAGTGGGCAGGGCACATTACCCGCAGAACGGATGGCCGATGGGGCAAATTTTTTTTTGTAACGGCAACCGCAAACTGGAAGGCGTTGCGTTGGAACTGTTGGAAGGTTTCACTAGGTCGACTGATGACCATGTGAAGGTTGTGGGGGTCCACTGGATGCAAGACGCACGGGACTGGTCAACGTGGCTACACTTGCGGAGGCCTATGTCCAGTAGTGCAGCTAATGATGTATTTATATGATTCTTTAGAGCATGTCTGATCGTATATCTACCGGAAAACGACAATCTAAAACTGTTTTATAAAACCAACTTGGATCTACGTCACTTCCAGCGTGTTTTTTGTTTTATTTTAACTACAATATTTAATTTTTGTTTTGGACGAGATCTGGGAACCTTCTAGTTACGGAGACATTGGAGGACCTCCAAATTTAAAATTTTTAATGTTTATACTTTAACATTCTCTCAAACTTCCATGACTGACATTCAATGTTAACAAAAACATGGTATTATTCAATGCATCCATCACCACAATGTCTTAGAGCTTTACATTGAATCCAGTAGAATCAATATCCAAGCAATGTTTTTTGTGTGTAGTTACGTAGTTGTATGTACAGTTTGCTTGGTTGTCAGCTTCATTTATGGTCGGTTTACAACTTGTATATCAGCTTCATAATAAATATGGTCCAAAATATTTAAAAGAGAAAAAACTATACTTACTAAAGGCTCGTAAGATATTTTGAAAACATGAAAACATTCCAATATTGTATTGTACACATGGAACTTGCAAACGTAATTTTCGTTATTCTGAAACTGGGGCTTGAAAAGTTGATTATAACATAAAACAACGTAAGCTTCGAGGCAGCTTATGGTTCTAATTGCATATATCATATTTGCGTCAAAACAAAATATAATCAAATTACTAGTAACAAAGGACCAAGGTGCCCAAAGGCTAACGGCAATAATAAAAAGTCCAAAATGATAAACCAAAATTAGAGTAACTGCAATCCAGTTCCATTTGGAAACGTCCTTGACGATGTCCGTACTTTTGAAGAGTCTATGAAGTTCTTGAATAGTAAGAACGATTCCTATGTTCATTTTCACGTGAACAATGTTAAGAATATAGAAGATGGTGTAAGCAGGTGGATAAAATAGGATATCCAAGACAATGAGGACGTTTAAATTAAAATCACGTTCATGTATTCTCAACGTGTGACTTGAGCGAAGCACAAAATGGATAATGCGCAATAATGTCACACATAATGATATTAATTTGGTTTTGGGTCCATTTGGTCTTATGAAGTTACTTTTTAACGAATATTTGTTTAAGAATATTAAAGTTTGCATTAGATTTAAAGGGAAAAGCATAGACTGCACTTCTTTATCAACTACATGATGAAGTAGAATTTTTACTCTATTATGTTTATCGATTCGATAGGTTTTATTTTTAAAAACCTTAACGTAGAATTCTTTAAGACCCATTACAGTCACGTCTGAACAAAAAGGATGTTACTCAAGAAAAGGATTGTCGAACTTTGTACGTGTCTCATATACACAATAACCCTTTATATTATCTTGATCTAAAATATTGTAGAAACCGTAATTTATTACGGGCAATGTGTCAAGCATTTCTTGATGAAAATTAGTTTATTTTTTTCTTGAAACGTGGACATTTTGAGTTATATTTTAACATCAACGCAACATTACGCCGGTAACCCCAAAGGGTGAAGCAGAAATGTACCTAATAAGTACATCCACATTTCAGTTATGTGTTTTCCTATGTAACAGAGTGCGCTAATTACCTTCAACCGGACACAAATCCGGATTCTGGTATTCTTGTCAGAAAAACCTTATAATTATTGCCCGACCCGGTAAACAAACCTTGACTTCATGCTGAGCAGGTGTGGCTGTGACCACTAGACCAACTATATATTATAGATAGAGCATTTATCACAGCAGACCTTCCGTAGACCATCAACCTTTTTTTTTTTTTGGTTGGATCTGTCAAATGACTCCTCCCGCTCTGGGCAGAGCGGTAGGAAGTGCATCATCCTTAGATCGAATTTACATGAAAGCAAATGCTTGACCGGTAGCTGAAAGCGTTACTACCTTTTTTAATAAACCACTATTGTACGCCAATACAAGGAGGTGACTGCTGACATGACGAGAAATAGAGAAGTATGGAAGAAGAAGACATGTTGCGCCGACCCCAAATAAATTGGGATAAGGGCAGGAGAATGATGATGATGTACGCCAATACATAAAGCTACCTGAATTTTTCAATTTTTTCCAACCAACCTTGACCAGCCTTTAGCAATAAAGTTGAAAATCTATAAAAATAAATTTAGTGGAATGTAGTGGCTTGATGTGCTGACTTCTGAACTAATAGCAGCCATAACAATTTAATTTTAAATAAAAAAAAAGCCAAACACAAGCACATTTTATATTAAATAAACAAAACACGGAAGAAGGCGGAGTCCATTCTATTTTCATAGTTTTTTATTTATTTTTTATCAAGGATACCATAATAGGAGAACCATAATAGGAGTATCATATTATTACGCAGTACTTACCGGGTTATGTAGATCAATCAGGCAGTCACTTCTTGTTAAATACTGGCATTCAGCTGCAAATGATAAGTCTAGAAGACGACCCTAACATTTACTTTTACAATTAAATCTGAGTGGCTCACTTCTTCCGTCGGGGCTGCGGGTTGTGCGAAAGAGATACTACGTCACAAAGGGCTAAGAAAAAAAGTGGGAGGAGTCATTTGATGATTTCCCACACTCACAAGTATGCCATAATTATGAGTATGAAAGCAAAATTAATGTAGAGCGGTGGTGGCCCAGTGGTTGCGGCCCCGACTTACGAACAGTGAGTCGTGGGTTCGAACCCAGCCAGGCACATTACGTGAAATTTATTTCATCACCACTGCTCTCAAAACGGTGAAGGAAAACATTATGAGGAAACCAGTCGATGTCTTAGAACAAAAAAAATCGAAGATATGTTACATCCGCCAATCCGTACTGGGCACGCGTGGTGGATTATAGCCCATCCCTCTCCTAGAGAGGAGCCCTGGGTCCCTGCAGTGGGTACATTATAGGCACCTCTGATCACAGCAAGTACCTTATAGGTGGTGACAACTACGTAACCGTTGACTTTTTGTTCTTTCTATGGCGTCTCAGTCACTTAAAATCGATCCGTATATCATCATCTGCCTAGCCTTTTCTCAACTATGTTGGGGTCGGCTTCCAGTCTAACCGGATGCAGCTGAATACCAGTATTTTACATGGAGCGACTGCCTATCTGACCTCCACAACCCAGTTAATACTAGGCAATACGATACTCTTTGGTAAGACTGGATGTCAGAATTTCAGGTCACTGACTACCTGTTACGACTGCCAAAGATCTATATATGGCAGCCGGGACCAACAGCTTAACGTGCTTTCCGAGGCACGGAGGAAACTCGGTATGTCGGGCGGTCACCCATCCACAGACCGACCTAGGCAAGCACAGCTTTACCTAAAGATCGACCCGAGTGGCAGTTCTTATTAAGCCACGAGCTCCTCTTAAATAAAAGGCATTGTAGATGAAATTAATAGAATATTTTATTAACAAATAATTAATGACATGATTCTTACAGAAACGCAAACTGCAGCAGCACAAAGGTATAGTTGGCAAGTAACGCTATCAACTTCAAGGGGAATGTGGAGTTAACGTAGAATAGTCGGCAGGCATGGAACTCGTCGAACCTTGCTCGATGTAGGCGTTTAATATTCTTACATAATCTTCTCTCGTTATCTGTAATATTTAAAAGCATTTTATCCATGATCAGCTTACCCTATAAAGTCGGCCAGTGCTGGGACTTTGTGTGAGGGATTAGACCTGAACTCGTCAACCAGGGGCGGTGTGGGTTGGTGGTGATAATCACCACCAGCATCCACCTGCCCTCTTCCTAAGTTAATTGGCATCACCACAAAACAATTTTATTTTTTTGGGCTCGGACATGCTGGGTTCCTCGTTGTGATGAAATAATTAACAAGAAAGTAATTTAATGTTGGTATTAAATTCCCACTAGTTCTATTGGTCCTATTAAACTATTTAAAGTAGAACTAATGGGACTCTTCGTTCCCGGTAGTTCTGCGATATAAGGGTGTTACAAAATCGTAAAACCAGCGGTACTCAAGTTTCTCATTCGTTCTATCACACAGTTTAGGGTATAACTACGGCACAAACTACCAGGAGAATAGAAGTAGGCAGGAGGTATTGAAAACATTATTTTTTGGAGATGAAAAAAAGGATAGGTATAGTAAAGTCCCACAAACTACCAGGAAAACAGAAGTGTAGTAACGAGGTATTGGAATCTTTAAATCAAATCTAAATTATACCTTCCTAATACCATGCACTTTTTTTTTGTTGGAGATAGGAAACCAGGATAGTAGTTAGAAAGGCCTAATATAGATTTGATTTTTATCTTTTTTTATATTTTGTATCTACAAAAATACATAACGATCGAATTGAGAACCTCCTCCTTTGGGGAAGTCGGTTAAAAATAAAGTTGCGATCATTTCCAAAGGGGCCACCAAGACCAAAATTTCAGTGCCGTTAGGAGGTATGGCCGTCGGCCTCGAGTTCCAACCCAAGACACGCACCTCCGATTCATCGGATTCATGTGCGTATTAAATATTCTATTCTATTCTATTCTATTCTATTCTATTCTATTCTATTCTATTCTATTCTATTCTATTCTATTCTATTCTATTCTATTCTATTCTATTCTATTCTATTCTATTCTTTTCTATTCTATTCTATTCTATTCTATTCTATTCTATTCTATTCTATTCTATTCTATTCTATTCTATTCTATTACATGACTTGCTTCGATGAAGAAAAATGTCGTTAGGAGACCAAACCAGCTTGTAAAATATTTTTAGACGGCATATTTATATGCCGTCTAAAAATATTTTACAAGCTGGTCAGAGGCGCATGGACGGCATAAGTACTCTGACACGCAAGTAAGGCACTAACCACAGGAGGCGGTGAGTGGCTCTGTGTGAGCTAGCTCACCGTCCGTCCGTCCGATGACGATGACAGGACGTGTCGACGGCGCATCCATGTTCCACGCGTACTTTAAAGAGATGTCAGCAATATTGCAGGGGCCCGGAGGAGCGACGCAGGTTGTTCAAAAGAGATACTGCCGCCTCGGACACAAAGGGCTAAGAAGAAACATGTGTGGTTTTCAGTCAGTAGAAGTCTAGCGCTCTCTACCGCTCCACCCAGAGCGGGAGGAGTCATATGACAATTTCCCACCCTCCAGAAAATAAAAATGGCACAAACCACAACAAAAAAAATATATAAAAAAAGATTTACCTCTACAATCCGAATTTAAAATTCGTGCACATGAATCTTGAACATTATTCACAGAGATGTAGAATTTTTCGCAATGAAAGCTTAATGCGATTTGTAGAGTTACAGATTTAAGTACCCAAAATGCCAACCACAGTCCAGATACGTACCTCTGCAAGAACAAAGAATACAGATTACTTGGTGGTCTTGCTAACAGAGCAGTACTTCATCCGGGAATTTTATCATCATCAGACATTAATGTTCCTCAGGCCTCCTCTCTAGAAGGGGGATGGGGAGGGGTGGAATAATCCACCACGCGGGCCCAGCGCGGACTGGTAGATGTCACATGTCTTCAAATGTTTTGGTTCAAAGACATGACAGTTTCCTCACGATGTTTTCCTTCACCGCTTTGAAAGCAGTGGTAATGAAATAAATTACAACAAGTAATGCACCTGCCTGTGTTCAAACCCATGACTTACTGTTCGTAAGTCGGGGCCGCAACCACTGGGCCACCACTGCTCTCCCGAGTATTTGCTTAAAGGTAATTAAATAATCTAACCACCAGAATAGGCAAAATAACACTTTGGATTTCCAAAAATAATAAAAGAACACTAAAATTAAATCCCCATTTTACCGTAAAATGAGAACCAAAATTTTACAATTTGTGATCCTACTTAAAGCAACCATCTCCAACCACCTCCAAATTGATGATTATTTAATCCAAAAATAGTAAATGACCACCAAAGATTGAACAGAATTTTAAATATATAAAAGTACCTTTATTATTTCCAGATAAATCTTTCGAAGAATCAAATCAAATTAAATCAAATCAAATCAAAAGTCATTTATTCAAACTAGGCTGATAATCAGCACTTTTCGAACGTCAAAATTTACTTTACTTTACTTTACTCATTTACAAGTGACAGTCCCCCAAAACGCCCACCCTTCGACACTTCCTAGTGTTTTTTGCTGGAAAGAAGAAGTGGCGGAACAAACTCCCCAGCAACACATCTGTCTGTTTGGTTAGAAGAACCAGACTCGATACAATAGAAAGGTGTAATTTAATATTACGATTGATTACAGACACAAGTCAAAAATAAAAATGTATATAATAATAAAAACATAAAAAAGACATAACATGTCAGTAAACTAATTTTGGAGAAAGAGCATAAATAACAAACAAACAAACATTGTCTTGTGTTCAACTCAGCATAGACAGAGTCAGAATAGACAGGATCTAGCGTTTATGGTCACTGTTCTAACCTAACCTAAAATCTAACCAGTTTTCACTATTCTTACCTAACTTAACCTAACATCTAATCCAAGTGATTCACAAACAATAGAGGGGATTCGGCGCGAGATAATTAAATAAAATGTACCATAATTATTAGTCATGCATTTTTATCATTAAAGTACTCATTAAAATTTGATGACCAATTTATTACTAAAGGGGTTTGAACTTTTTTGTATAGAAGCTGGCATATTTGCCATCGCCGTTTTGATTTTTTTTCGAAGTCGCGGCCCGTGATGAAACTGGTATGTATGGATAGAGGACATATACGTATAGACGAACAAAACATGCCCAGTAACACGGTACCCCAAAGTGTCACGTTACCGAGATAATTGAAGGTAAAGATCGACAATATACAATGACCACATCAAAAATAGACCTTTTACTTGTCTGTAGGCGTTGATTAACATTATTACTGTTTACCATTCGATAATGTCGCCAATAAGGATCAATTCTGGAAAGTTGTGACAAAGTTATTTTTCGATGCTGATTGTGTAAGAAGTCGGTTAAATACTTACATAATGGAAATTAGTCATTTTAAAAACATCTGTAAGTATCTGTATACCTATGAGGTGCTGGTACATGAACTCGATAGTTTGAAATATGATCTGGAAAATTATAATTAAAAGTTTAGTAAACGATTCACCATTTTAAGTTCATCATCATCATCATTTTCCTGCTCTTGTCCCGAGCAACTTGGTATCGTCACATAATCTATAGGGTGTAAAAGTACCTTTAACGCAAACGAAAGGCACTTGTTCTCCCCACCACTGTGATCATTTTTTTATTCTAGACCATACCTGGGAACCCCTTAGTTATGGAGATATTGGGGGTCAAAGTTCCAAATTTTTCACAGCTGTTTTTGTAAATACCAGTTTTTCAGGTTATAGCTTTACTTAAATTACCTCTGTGATCCGTTTACTATTCAAAGCATCCACTAGCACAATGTTTTAACAGTGCTACATTGAGCTTTACAGTAAAATGTGATTTTTGACCTAAAAAAAAGTCATTTTCCAGCAAAAAATTTTGCGTAGGGGTACTTAGTTTGATGCATAGAATGCTTGGTTGACGGCTGTGTGATGGGTTGTTTTACACCCTGTAATTATCTGTTAAAAATTTCAGTCAGCAATTAAGCATTTCGACTTAAGTGGCAACTCATCCAACTCATATATTAACCACGACATTTTAACACAAAGCCGCTAGCGAAACCCGCGAAATCCAAAAACAGACTATGTTTCTATACACAAATGTTTGTTTGTCTATGTGGACGATATGACCACATCATATTAACTTAGGTGACAACTCATCTGAACTTACGGATAAATCGATGTCTTTTTCTTTCTGGCGGGTGGAAAATCATCAATTTATAACCCCTCCCGCTCTTGGGCAGAGCGAAAGGGAGTGTCAGACTTCTACTGACTAAAACCCACCCATGTTCCTTCTTAGCCTTTTATGTCGAGGCCGCGGTATCTCTTGCGAACAACCCGCAGCCCCGACGGAATAAGTCCATGTCTTCAATTTTAAAAGGTTGGCGTTTCATCCGCGAATTAAATTTTTCGGATGACTTGCCACCTAAGTCAGCCGTGACTTAATTAACTTAATCTCTGGAGACATTACTCAATGTCTCCAGAGATTAAGTTAATTAACCTGTTACTCAACAGGTCCACCCATTCATTCATTCAAACTTTTACATTTGAAATATTAGTAAAATTATCACTACATACACCCTACTCAACCAAATCAAGTCCATCGTTTCAAGTTCCATAATTAGTAAAATTATTTGCAATTACCATTTGTTGGAAAGTAACCTGGATGATGGTAAAGCAGTCCAATATTTTAACGTAAGCCTGAAACATTCTCTCACAATAATCTTTTCTGCCTCTTTCCTCCATGTTTTGATTTTGAAGAGCTTGAACATTCCAAAGATCAACTTTATCTTTTAAGACTTGAATAAGTCTGATAGCATAGACGATGTTCGCGTCAAAACCAATGAAAATGAAAGCTTTCAGTATTGGCTGAAAGCCTCGAGTACATGCACAAAAACAAGTCATAACACTGACAAAAATTACAAAAAGCAAGGTGACAGCTAACCGGTTACTAAAAATATAGTGTTTAAAACCGGTCTTGTTATTCAGATATCTGTGAACATCTTGAAATTTTAAAACGAACTGAGTATTTTTGTTTGTTTGAGACACACTGAGTTTAAAATTCATTAAGAATCCAAAACTATAATAAACTAAATTGACTGTGGTGGTATATAATATTACACGAACATTCTTCCATTCAGAAATGTTAAGGTCGTTGTAGTAGTCATAAAAAAGTACTAAGATAAAACATATTGTGCCGCAAAATGAAGCGACATTTGAAAGACGGCCGTTGGGAGTTATAATGTTATCTTTAATGCGATATTTAGGACAAAACTGAATAGTTTGCATCAGATTCAAAGGTAGAAGCATTGCTTGCACATCTTTGTCGACGAAGTTATTTAGGAGAAATTCCACTCGATGATTTTGCAGTTTGGAATGTATTTTTCTTCTCATTAAATTCATTTTGCTGAGTTTTACTGAGCACTATGCTTAGTAAAGAACCTCTCCTCAAACCTGTCAACTGGTAATGTCCATAAGAGACTGGTGGCGTTGCCACTATATATAGCAACGCTAAGCCTCTAACCAAGGTAACAGTCAGCCCAGCTGTTCAAATAATCTTTAACTTAAAATAAAATATGCACAAATACCAAATAGAAAAAGAGTTAGAACACTGAACACTGGTGAATCCCAAGTTCATGAGTCATACAGTGGATTTTATTTTGTTCGAGACAGATTTTGTCAAAGATATAAGATACTAATGCAATAATAACAATCAACTTAATGAAATTACTCTTTCTTTATAGGGAAAACTTTTTTGTGTGATTGTCGCCCTGGAAACAGACATGACATTTATTATAATGTACTGTTTGTTTAATTTTTTTTATTGTTTTGCGAGTTACTCAAGTTTGGTAGGTTTTTATTATACTTTTATTCATGAATTACATGCATGTATGCATGCATACATGTAATTGAGATGCCTCAGAAGTATGAAAAAGCGGACATAATCATTGCAAATTGGCATAAGGGCAGGAAAATGAAAATGATGAAGTAATTTATTTAATTATATTACTGACAGCTTGTAACTTACTACAACTACCTCCGTGGTCGAGTGGTTCAAGCGTATGCCTTGTGATCCGGTGGTCGTGGGTTCGATTCCCACGGGAAGCATGCTTTGTAAAGTTGTTTCCAGTTTGGCTAGGACATTGCAGGCTTAAATCACCTGATTGTCTGATAAAAAGATATTTCCGTGCTTCGGAAGGCACGTATAAGCCGGTGGTCCCGGCTGCCAAATGGCGGTCGTCAAACCATGTCAGAGGCGCTTGAGGCGGTTTAGAAACTCTGCCACTAGGGCGTGTGGGTCATCAGACCTTACTGCTCACACGATAAGAAGAAGAAATAGACTGTCATCTTTATTTATCATTTAATTACAGAAACGCAAATTGCAGTAGAACAAAGGTAAAGTTAGCAATAAACGCTAATATTTTCAATGGCAAAGTAGCATCAACGTAGAAAATCTGACAGGCATTCATCTTCTCAAATCTCGCTCGATGTAGACGTTTGACGTTCTTGTATAAACTTTTCTCGCCATCTGTAAAGTGTACAGAATACATTTTCACGTTATATTAAAACAGTGTGATTCTTAAATGTGTACTTTCCTTGAAATGAGTGATACAAGTTCTAATTTGCTTGTTTTGAAGCTACTAGGACTAAGGTTTTAAGCGGAGATGTTTTGGAAAAATCGTGTTTTCACCATGTAAATAACTGGTAGTCAGAAATCTTCACCATTTAGAACATCAAATCGAATCAAATCCTGGTCTTACGACGCAGAATTCACACAATTAATATAGCACTTGACGTTTACTTACAGAATCACGTTCCTCTTCTAAGATATTTTTAAAATGATACTACAGTGACTAATAAAATGGTACTACAGTGACCAATAAAATGGTACCACAGTAACCAATTTTAGCAAGCACATCATCGGTTATTCCTGAATAACCGATGATGTGCTTGCTAAAATTGGGTAAACGCAAAATTCTAGCTTGTCAGGACAAGCAAGAATTTTGCGTTTAATACGCAAGAAAAATGGGGTTCGAAATACCTGTACTATTCTGTTTTGAAAGCAGTGCGCATGAATCTGGAACAGCAGTCAGCGCTCTGTACAATTTCTCACTAAGTAGGCTCAATGTAATAAGCAATGCCACAGTTTTCAGAAACCAAATGCTAAACCACAATATTATACACAACGTGTAAATCTGCAAAATATAAACGATAATTTTTTTTTGGTTTGTACTCGAGTCAATGTTTTTTATCTGCGTAGCCTTCTCATATGCAGCAACATATATATTTAGTCATTGCAGCGCAGTTATTATCCTCTAGACGTTTAATAAATGCATGTAAAACGTTTTTTTTAATACAATTTGCATACCGTATCGTTTGGCTAACCACCTCAGGCGGGCTGCGTTAAACGGTCGTCGGGGCTATTGGTCATCAGGCCATTAGCCGTTACGACAATCTGCACAATGATAGCAGTGCTCACATTCCAAATGTCAACAACTGCGTGCTAGCGCACAGTTGTTGCTCAGTCTCTGTTGTACTAATTAGAACATAATAATATGTTCTAACATATATATACACACATAGAACATAATATATATGTTCTGCAATTGTAAAATCGTTAATAAAAAAATTCATACTCACAATAATTGGTTCACTCGGTGCCGTATTTTTCATATTATCTATAATTAACTGAATGCTCACCAAATAGCCATACACGAATCCCATTGTATAATGTACGATCTGAAAATGTATTTGTAACTTTCATCAATTTACTTACACTTACATTTTATATGATGCTAGTCTATGCTAGACTTCACAACTTACCGCTTGTTGAAAAGTAACTTTAAAAATGTCATAGCAGTCTAATATATTAACGTAAGCCTGAAACATTCTTTTACACGAATCTTCTCTGATCATACCTCTCATATTTTGATTTTGACGAGTTTGAATATTCCAAAGATCAACTTTATCTTTTAACCGTTGAATAATTGTGATAGCATAAAGGATATTTGTGTCAAAACTCATTAAAGTCAATGGACCTAATACGGCCCGAATGGGGTGTGTCATGATATCAAGGATAGGCATGGAACAAATATACAAGATGCTGAGTAGAATAACAGAGAACCAGTTGCCGATAATGAAGAGTTTGCTATAGCTGTTATTTAGATACCTATGAATATCTTGGAATTTTAAAAGGAACGTTATATTTTCATTGACTTGAAATACACTTGACACGAAATTAATAATTTGTCCCAAACTTAAGGAAAAAAAGTCCATTTTGGATGAAATGATAATCAACAGAGTTAATTTCGTCAAATCGTACCAGACAAAATAATCATAAAATAGTAACGATATTATCAATATCGTTATACAAAATGATAGTATATTTGATAGGCGACTATTTGGTGTAACACAATTATCCTGAATACGATATTTTTGACAACACTGAAAGGTTTGCCATATATTAAAAGGTAGAAACATCGACTGCACATCCTTGTCAATGAAGTTATTTATTAAAATGTCACCACGATGACTTTTAAGATACGAAAGAATTTTTCTTGCTGTTGACTTCATTCTCTTAAGGCTTCCTGAACGTGTCTGAATAAAAAATATCTATATTTTGTTTATAAGAATTCTCATAAACAAAACCAAGAAAATGATCTAAATATGTTATACTTATATTGTTGAATTTTGATGAAACTTTACCCAACAAACTATACGTATTATTAGTTTTCTTAACATTGTGACAAGTTATCAGATTGTATTTGTCTACGAATTCAAATTGATTACGAGCGTTCTCTTTAATTGACAAAAGATTAATGATGCATGTTTGGTTTATGCGGCAATGTCAAGAATACAAAGGCGGATAACGCATGTTCTACCAAAATCGCTTTTACTGCTACGACAAAAGACCCTATAAATATCAACTTGTTACGTTTGGTGTAATGTCCATAAGAGACTGGTGGCGTTGCCACGATATATAGCAACGCTAAGCCTCTAACCAAGGTAACAGCCCAGCTGGTCAAATAATCTTTAACTTAAAATAAAATATGCACAAATAACAAAATGGGAAAAGAATTGGAACACTGAACACTGGTGAATCACAAGTTCATGAGTCATACAGTGGATTTTAATTTATTCGAGACAGATTTTGTCAAAGATATAAGATACTAATGCAATAATAACAATCAACTTAATGAAATTACTCTTTCTTTATAGGGAAAACTTTTTTGGTGTGATTGTCGCCCTGGAAACAGACATTACATTTATAATAATGTACTGTATGTTTCATTTTTTTTATTATTGGTTTGCGAGTTACTCAAGTTTGGTAGGTTTGTATTAAACTTTTATTCATGAATTACATGCATGCATGCATACATGTAATTGAGATGCTCCAGAAGTATGAAAAAGTGGACATAATCATTGCAAATTGGCATAAGGGCAGGAAAATGATAATAATGAAGTAATTTATTTAGTTATATTACTGACAGCTTGTAACTTACTACAACTACCTCCGTGGTCGAGTAGTTCAAGCGTATGCCTTGTGACCCGGTGGTCGTGGGTTTGATTCTCACGGGAAGCATGCTTTGTAAAGTGGTTTCCAGTTTGGCTAGGACATTGCAGGCTTAAATCACCTGATTGTCTGATAAAAAGATGATTCCGTGGTTCGGAAGGCACGTATAGGCCGGTGGTCCCGGCTGCCAAATGGCGGTCGTCAAACCATGTCAGAGGCGCTTGAGGCGGTTTAGAAACTCTGCCACTAGGGTGTGTGGGTCATCAGACCTTACTGCTCACACGATAAGAAGAAGAAGTAGACTGTCATCTTTATTTATCATTTAATTACAGAAACGCAAATTGCAGTAGAACAAAGGTAAAGTTACCAATAAACGCTAATAATTTTCAATGGCAAAGTAGCATCAACGTAGAAAATCTGACAGGCATTCATCTTCTCAAATCTCGCTCGATGCAGACGTTTGACGTTCTTGTATAAACTTTTCTCGCCATCTGTAAAGTGTACAGAATACATTTTCACGTTATATTAAAACAGTGTGATTCTTAAATGTGTACTTTCCTTGAAATGAGTGATACAAGTTCTAATTTGCTTGTTTTGAAGCTACTAGGACTAAGGTTTTAAGCGGAGATGTTTTGGAAAAATTGTGTTTCCACCATGTAAATAACTGGTAGTAAGAAATCTTCACCATTTAGAACATCAAATCGAATCAAATCCTGGTCTTACGACGCAGAATTCACACAATTAATATCCGTGGCTGGCGTGAATATGTTGACATGTCTAAAATTGTAATTTGTCAGGGCGGCCATTTTAAAGTTTTGGCGTCTTCTGGTAAATCGGTAAATTAGTTTAACATATATGTTTTAGTTGTTTTAAAGGTTATTTTATGCCATCTTTTAAATGACGACAATAAATAATCAAAATTTCCCATAGATTGCATAATAATAGACTTGTCAAGTCGTTCACCGAAAAGTTATCAACTTATTCACCGAGTTGTCAACTTGTTCACCAACAGTTTTCAACTTATTCACCGAGTTGTCAACTTGTTCACCAACAGTTTTCAACTTATTCACCTCATTATTAGGTAAACAATGTTATTTTAATGACAAACACATTATTTTAATTGGATAGCAAACAGATGACAAACATAAAAAATATTTAGTTTGCTGAAATACCTACTACTCACTCAAATCAAGTAATGTTGTTCTAACTGAACAAATATTTAATTGAAACACCACGAAACTATCAGTTTCCTAGTATTTTTGTAATAAAAACATTGTTTTATTGGACCACAAACAACGTCATCATACAGACACAAATGTGTTACTAACACAACTAAAAATTGAAACAACTAAAATAACCATACATTAACTCCTCAACCTCGTCGCAGACCATTCATGTTTTATTGGACCTCAGAATCCTCTTCATCGGGGTTGTTTTCGTCCAAATCTGGAATAGTAGATGCAGAGACGTCACCGACAGTTTTTATATTAATATAAAACTCTGTCAATCAGGTCAATCATGTCCATCAAATCCTTTTTTTTCTGCACTGATTGGCAAAGCTTCCTTGGAGATTTGGCTCAACCTAAAGACATCTATGGTGGTTTTTTCTCTTTTCCGAAAATTTACTGACTTGAAAGAGGGTCAACAACATCTGACAAACATCTGGCAAAGCACAAAAAGGTCTACTGTGCCTTCGTAGACTTGGAGAAGGCTTACGACAGTGTGTGGAGGGAAGAGCTGTGGTCGACTCTATCTATGTATGGTGTGGACAGGTGCTTGGTACGAGCACTAAAATCTTTGTACAAGGATTCTAGTGCTTGTGTTAGGATAAATGGGGCATACACTGGCTGGTTTATCATCTCAAAAGGTGTTAGGCAGGGCTGTGTAGCGTCCCCTTGGCTGTTCAACCTATACATGGATAGTTGTCTGACAGATTTGAAAGAGAATGACTGTGGATTAAGGATGAATGAGTTGCCTGTCAAATGCCTTCTGTACGCAGATGATCAAGTTCTTCTTGCATCGTCAGCGGAACAGTTGTAAGATATGGTAACTGTTATGAATGAAGCATTTAAGAGAAAAGGGATGAATGTAAATGTAAACAAGACGAATGTTATGGTATTTGAAAGAGAAGAGGATATATCGGTGTGTGATGTGGAAATAAATGATAAGAGTGTGAAACAAGTGAATGAGTTTGTATATTTGGGCAGTATGTTTACAAGAGATGGAAAGATTGACGAAGATGTAGAAAGGAGAGTAAACGCGGGAAATAGAGTAAATGGTGCTATGCATGCGGTGGTGACCAACCAGTCGATGTCAAAAGAGGCTCGGCTGGCTGTTCACAATGGTGTGCTGGTGCCTACTCTTATGTATGGCAGTGAATGTTGGGTGTGGCAAACGAAGCATGAAAGTAGGATTAATACTGTGGAGATGCGTTCTTTGCGAAGCATGTGTGGTGTAACTCTGAATGATAAGTTGAGGAATGAGGTAATACGAGAACGTTGCGGTTTAAAAGAAGATGTAGTGACAAAAATTGAAAAGAGTATGCTAAGGTGGTTTGGTCATGTGGAAAGGATGAATGAAAGGCGATTAACAAAAGGTATTTACAAGGCAGATGTGAGTGGTAATGCCGGGAGGGGACGCCCTAGAAAGACATACACTGATCATATTGGTGCCGTTCTTCTGAAAGGACAGGTGCGTAGTACTCGTAACCGGCGTGCGTGTATGACCAGATGTATGAATGTGGACGAGGCAAAAGGAGTATGTAAGGATCGTAGTAAGTGGCGTTCTGTGGTTTCTGCCTACCCCCATGGGAAAAGGGCGTGAGTTTATGTATGTATGTATGTTGAAAGAGGGTTCGCGATCCAGGGTCATCTTGAAATTGATTTATTCTACCCTGTTTTTATTATATTGCAGCCATTTAATAGGTTGCCATAGAAATCTGTCCCCAGAATCGTCCAGGTTTTTGACAGTAAAGGGTACTTTCGTTTCGCGGTTCGCGTGCGCGTGGCTTCTGAACTCTAAACTGACGTTTTTTTACCAACACACGAGCGAGGTTATTTTAAAAATTATTACTTCTTACGAAAGTTTGTTGATAACTCGATTATTTTTTATACAACTTTTTTTATTTTATTTTTTTGGCGGGTGGAAAATCATCAAAAAACCTCTCCCGCTCTTGGGCAGAGCCAAAGGGAGTGTCAGACTTCTAGTGACTAAAAACCATCCATGTTCCTTCTTAGCCCTTCATGTCGAGGTCGCGGTATCTCTTGCGAACAACCCGCAGCCCCGACGGGCTTTTAATACCACTTGGGTACATAAGTTCTCAACTTTTTTTTTTTTTTTTTTTTTTTTTTGTATAATGTGTCCTAATACGGGTACATCATAAAAAATACAATCTAGCTTAATACTAAAGCTAATGAGTAATTCTATTTTGACTTAATTTGCTAGGGAGACTATAACTAAGAATGTGTCCATTAACACTTTTCTTATTGTCTCTATTAAGGGGAAGACACTTTTTTCTTGTGTTCTTTATAGGTAGCACTCACTTCACTACATTAAACTCACACTTCACTAAATTAGCTCGAAAGGTTTTGTCCTTTTTAGCCTTCTCACTATGTCCGTGTTGTCGAGGAGCTGGATAGCCTCGATGTTCACATGATGGTGAAGCCTTCGTTCATGAGCTTCGGCGTTCTTTTTAATTATGTCTATGACGAGGTTTACTTTGAGGTCCCGATGAAGGTCGTCATTTCGAATGTACCAGGGCGCATTAAGTTCTCAACTAAACATATTTATTTAACGTTAAAGATTTTGTAACGGACAACATGTAGTGATACCTATACTTATTACATTTAGGGTTCAGAACTTCGTTGTCAGTAACTGGACATCTCAATATATCGCAATTTAAACAGAAATACTTCGGTGGGCCATAACTTGATATCTCAATTTGTCAATTTAAAATTAGTACTTTAAGAAAACTTTTAAGTGTATAAGTTGAGATTTCAAATTACGAATATTATTTTGGGTACTGAGTATAGGTTGATATAACAAAATATCAATGTTCGATCACAAAAACATGTGAATCGTTAATTTGACATGAGGTTTTGTTAAGTTAGACACGTCAAAATGCGAGATATCAACATATTCTCAAAGTCGATTGCTCCAAAAATTATGTGTATCTATAACTGTCAATTTTTTTCATATAAATTCTTAATGCGTAGGATGTAATAAGCTAATAAAAAAAAAAACATAGAAATCGACATGTCAATGTGTTCACGCCAGCCACGGATATAGCACTTGACGAGAATCACGTTCCTTTTCTAAGATATTTTTAAAATGATACTACAGTGACCAATAAAATGGTACTACAGTGACCAATAAAATGGTACCACAGTAACCAATTTTAGCAAGCACATCATCGGTTATTCAGGAATAACCGATGATGTGCTTGCCATCATCCAGGTTACTTTCCAACAAATGGTAGTTGCAAATAATTTTACTAATTATGGA
Source organism: Diarsia brunnea (assembly GCA_949774965.1). Lineage (NCBI taxonomy): Eukaryota > Metazoa > Arthropoda > Insecta > Lepidoptera > Noctuidae > Diarsia > Diarsia brunnea. The sequence goes on from OX459007.1 coordinate 18,669,481, forward strand.
ACTTGAAACGATGGACTTGATTTGGTTGAGAAGGGTGTATGTAGTGATAATTTTACTAATATTTCAAACTTGTTACTCAATGTCTCCAGAGATTAAGTTAATTAAGTCACGGCTGACTTAGGTGGCAAGTCATCCGAAAATTTTAATTCGCGGATGAAACGCCAACCTCTTAAAATTGAAGACATGGACTTATTCCGTCGGGGCTGCGGGTTGTTCGCAAGAGATACCGCGGCCTCGACATAAAGGGCTAAGAAGGAACATGGGTGGGTTTTAGTCAGTAGAAGTCTGACACTCCCTTTCGCTCTGCCCAAGAGCGGGAGGGGTTATAAATTGATGATTTTCCACCCGCCAGAAAAATAAATTGGGTAAACGCAAAATTCTAGCTTGTCAGGACAAGCTAGAATTTTGAGTTTAATACGCAAGAAAAATGGGGTTCGAAATACCTGTACTATTCTGTTTTGAAAGCAGTACGCATGAATCTGGAACAGCAGTCAGCGCTCTGTACAATTTCTCACTACGTAGGCTCAATGTAATAAGCAATGCCACAGTTTTCAGAAACCAAATGCTAAACCACAATATTATACACAACGTGTAAAGCTGCAAAATATAAACGATTTAATTTTTTTTTGTGTTGTACTCGAGTCAATGTTTTTTATCTGCGTAGCCTTTTTATATGCAGCAAAATATATATTTAGTCATTGCAGCGCAGTTATTATCCCCTAGACGTTTAATAAATGCATGTAATAAGTTTTTTTTAATACAATTTGCATACCGTATCGTTTGGCTAACTGCCTCTTAACGCTTAACGCAGCTCGCCTGAGGTGGTTGGATCAAAGACCGGGCCCTTGATCCAACCACCTCACGCGGGCTGCGTAAAACGGTCGTCGAGGCTATTGGTCATCAGGCCATTAGCCGTTACGACAATCTGCACAATGATAGCAGTGCTCACATTCCAAATGTCAACAACTGCGTGCTAGCGCACAGTTGTTGCTCAGTCTCTGTTGTACTAATTAGAACATAATATGTTCTAACATATATATACACACACAGAACATAATATATATGTTCTGCAATTGTAAAATCGTTAATAAAAAAATCATACTCACAATAATTGGTTCACTCAGTGCCGTATTTTTCATATTATCTATAATTAACTGAATGCTCACCAAATAGCCATACACGAATCCCATTGTATAATGTACGATCTGAAAATGTATTTGTTACTTTCGTCAATTTACTTACACTTACATTTTATATGATGCTAGTCTATGCTAGACTTCACAACTTACCGCTTGTTGAAAAGTAACTTTAAAAATGTCATAGCAGTCTAATATATTAACGTAAGCCTGAAACATTCTTTTACACGAATCTTCTCTGATCATACCTCTCATATTTTGATTTTGACGAGCTTGAATATTCCAAAGATCAACTTTATCTTTTAACCGTTGAATAATTGTGATAGCATAAAGGATATTTGTGTCAAAACTCATTAAAGTCAATGGACCTAATACGGCCCGAATGGGGTGTGTCATGATATTAAGGATAGGCATGGAACAGATATACAAGATGCTGAGTAGAATAACAGAGAACCAGTTGCCGATAATGAAGAGTTTGCTATAGCTGTTATTTAGATACCTATGAATATCTTGGAATTTTAAAAGGAACGTTATATTTTCATTGACTTGAAATACACTTGACACGAAATTAATAATTTGTCCCACACTTAAGGAAAAAAAGTCCATTTTAGATGAAATGATAATCAACAGTGTTAATTTCGTCAAATCGTACCAGACAAAATAATCATAAAATAGTAACGATATTATCAATATCGTTATACAAAATGATAGTATATTTGATAGGCGACTATTTGGTGTAACACAATTATCCTGAATACGATATTTTTGACAACACTGAAAGGTTTGCCATATATTAAAAGGTAGAAACATCGACTGCACATCCTTGTCAATGAAGTTATTTATTAAAATGTCACCACGATGACTTTTAAGATACGAAAGAATTTTTCTTGCTGTTGACTTCATTCTCTTAAGGCTTCCTGAACGTGTCTGTATAAAAAATAATCTATATTTTGTTTATAAGAATTCTCATAAACAAAACCAAGAAAATGATCTAAATATGTTATACTTATATTGTTGAATTTTGATGAAATTTTACCCAACAAACTATACGTATTATTAGTTTTCTTAACATTGTGACAAGTTATCAGATTGTATTTGTCTACGAATTCAAATTGATTACGAGCGTTCTCTTTAATTGACAAAAGATTAATGATGCATGTTTGGTATATGCGGCAATCTCAAGAATACAAAGGCGGATAACGCATGTTCTACCAAAATCGCTTTTACTGCTACGACAAAAGACCCTATAAATATCAACTTGTTACGTTTGGTGTAATGTCCATAAGAGACTGGTGGCGTTGCCACGATATATAGCAACGCTAAGCTTCTAACCAAGGTAACAGCCCAGCTGGTCAAATAATCTTTAACTTAAAATAAAATATGCACAAATAACAAAATGGGAAAAGAATTGGAACACTGAACACTGGTGAATCACAAGTTCATGAGTCATACAGTGGATTTTAATTTATTCGAGACAGATTTTGTCAAAGATATAAGATACTAATGCAATAATAACAATCAACTTAATGAAATTACTCTTTCTTTAGAGGGAAAACTTTTTTGGTGAAATTGTCGCCCTGGAAACAGACATGACATTTATTATAATGTACTGTATGTTTATATTTTTTTATTGGTTTGCGAGTTACTCAAGTTTGGTAGGTTTTTATTATACTTTTATTCATGAATTACATGCATGCATGCATACATGTAATTGAGATGCCCCAGAAGTATGAAAAAGTGGACATAATCATTGCAAATTGGCATAAGGGCAGGAAAATGATAATGATGAAGTAATTTATTTAATTATATTACTGACAGCTTGTAACTTACTACAACTACCTGCGTGGTCGAGTGGTTCAAGCGTTGGCCTTGTGTGTGGTCGTGGGTTCGATTCCCACGGGAAGCATGCTTTGTAAAGTTGTTTCCAGTTTGGCTAGGACATTGCAGGCTTATATCACCTGATTGTCTGATAAAAAGATGATTCCGTGCTTTGGCAGGCACGTATAAGCCGGTGGTCCCGGCTGCCAAATGGCGGTCGTCAAACCATGTCAGAGGCGCTTGAGGCGGTTAAGGTGTATGGGTCATCAGACCTTACTGCTCACACGATAAGAAGAAGAAGTAGACTGTCATCTTTATTTATCATTTAATTACAGAAACGCAAATTGCAGTAGAACAAAGGTAAAGTTACCAATAAACGCAAATATTTTCAATGGCAAAGTAGCATCAACGTAAAAAATCTGACAGGCATTCATCTTCTCAAATCTCGCTCGATGCAGACGTTTGACGTTCTTGTATAAACTTTTCTCGCCATCTGTAAAGTGTACAGAATACATTTTCACGTTATATTAAAACAGTGTGATTCTTAAATGTGTACTTTCCTTGAAATGAGTGATACAAGTTTTAATTTGCTTGTTTTGAAGCTAATGACTAAGGTTTTAAGCGGAGATGTTTTGGAAAAATCGAACTTCAAAAGTGTTTCCACTATGTAAATAACTGGTAGTAAGAAACCTTCACCATTTAGAACATCAAATCGAATCAAATCCTGGTCTTGCGACGCAGAACTCACACAATTAATATAGCACTTGACGTTTACTTACAGAATCACGTTCCTCTTCTAAGATATTTTTAAAATGATACTACAGTGACCAATTTTAGCAAGAACATCATCGGTTATTCCTGACAAGCTAGAATTTTGCGTTTAATACGCAAGAAAAATGGGGTTCGAAATACCTGTACTATTCTGTTTTGAAAGCAGTGCGCATGAATCTGGAACAGCAGTCAGCGCTCTGTACTATTTCTCACTACTTAGGCTCAATGTAATAAGCAATGCTACAGTTTTCAGAAACCAAATGCTAAACCACAACGTGGAAAGCTGTAAAAAATAAACGATTTAATTTTTTTTGTGTTGTACTCGAGTCAATGTTTTTGTTATTTTTTTATTTGCGTAGCCTTCTCATATGCAGCAAAATATATAATTATTTGGTCATTGCAGCGCAGTTATTATCCCCTATGCGTTTAATAAATGCATGTAATAAGTTTTTTTTAATAGGTGGCAGAGACAGGAGCCTCTATACAACGCATACCGTATCGTTGGGCTAACTGCCTCTTGAGGTGGTTGGATCAATGGCCCGGTCCTTGATCCAACCACCTCAGGCGGGCTGCGTAAAACGGTCGTCGGGGCTATATGACCAATAGACCAGGCCATTAGCCGTTACGCCAATCTGCACAATGATAGCAGTGCTCACATTCCAAATGTCAACAACTGCGTGCTAGCGCACAGTTATTGCTCGGTCTCTGTTGTACTAATTAGAACATATATGTTCTGCAATTGTAAAATCGGTAATAAAAAAATGAATACTCACAATTATTGGTTCACTCAGTGCTGTATTTTTCATATCATCAATAATAAACTGAATGCTCACCAAATAGCCATACACGAATCCCATTGTATAATGTACGATCTGAAAATGTATTGTAACTTTCGTCAATTTACTTACACTTACATTTTATTGTTAGTCTATGCTAGACTTCACAACTTACCGCTTGTTGAAAAGTAACTTTAAAAATGTCATAGCAGTCTAATATATTAACGTAAGCCTGAAACATTCTTTTACACGAATCTTCTCTGATCATACCTCTCATATTTTGATGTTGACGAGCTTGAATATTCCAAAGATCAACTTTATCTTTTAACCGTTGAATAATTGTGATAGCATAAAGGATATTTGTGTCAAAACTCATTAAAATCAATGAACCTAATACGGCCCGAATGCGGTGTGTCATGATATCAAGGATAGGCATGAAACAAATATACAAGATGCTGAGTAGAATAACAGAGAACCAGTTGCCGATAATGAAGAGTTTGATATAGCTGTTATTCAGATACCTATGAATATCTTGGAATTTTAAAAGAAACGTTATATTTTCATTGACTTGAAATACACTTGACACGAAATTAATCATTTGTCCCAAACTTAAGGAAAAAAAGTCCATTTTGGATGAAATGATAATCAACAGAGTTAATTTCGTCAAATCGTACCAGACAAAATAATCATAAAATAGTAACGATATTATTAATATCGTTATACAAAATGATAGTATATTTGATAGGCGACTATTTGGTGTAACACAATTATCCTGAATACGATATTTTTGACAACACTGAAAGGTTTGCCATATATTAAAAGGTAGAAACATCGACTGCACATCCTTGTCAATGAAGTTATTTATTAAAATGTCACCACGATGACTTTTAAGATACGAAAGAATTTTTCTTGCTGGTGACTTCATTCTCTTAAGGTTTCCTGAACGTGTCTGAATAAAAAATATCTGTATTTTGTTTATAAGAATTACAAAAAAAACCAAGAAAATGATCTAAATATATTATACTTATATTGTTGAATTTTGATGAAATTTACCTAACAAAACTATACGTATTATTAGTTTTCTTAACATTGTGACAACTTATCAGATTGTACTTGTCTACGAATTCAAATTGATTACGAGCGTTCTCTTTAATTGACAAAAGATTAATGATGCATGTTTGGTTTATGCGGCAATGTCCAGAATACAAAGACGGATAACGCATGTTCTACCAAAATCGCTTTTACTGCTACGACAAAAGACCCTATTAATTTCAACTTGTTACGTTTGGTGTGCGGTTAACTTTACGGACCTACATAATATAGAGAAAAATAGATAAGAATACGTAAGACAGGGGAGGTGGAGCAGTAGTGGGCCAGTGGTGGCGGCCCCGATTTAAGAACAGCAAGTCTTGGGTTCTAACCCAGGCAGGCGCATATTATTTGTGTAATTTATTTAATCACCACTGCTCTCAAAACGGTGAAGGAAAACATCGTGAGATTTAAAATTCGAAGACATATGACATGTATCAACCCGCACTGGGCCCGCGTGGTAGATTATAGCCCATTCCCTCTCATAGAGAGGAGCCCTGAGTCCCAGCAGTGGGAACATATATAGTCGCGCATCACAAGACGTGACGTTATGTTATGTTAAATGTTTTTCTATCAACGGCTTAGTCAAAATTCATTTCATCACCATCTGCCTAGCCTTTTCCCAACTATGTTGGGGTCGGCTTCCAGTCTAACCGGATGCAGCTGAATACCAGTATTTTACATAGAGCGACTGCCTATCTGACCTCCGCAACCCAGTTAATACTAGGTAATACGATACTCTTTGCTTAGACTGGATGTCAGAATTTCAGGTCACTGACTTCCTGTAACGACTGCCAAAGGTCTATATAAGACAGCCGGGACCAACAGCTTAAGGGGATCACAGCAGTGGATGACTTTGACGATTTGACCTCTGTACTGGCTTTTGTTTATTTTTCGGCCCCTACCGGCAAACGACTGTACTACAGAAAATCGTAACAAAGAACAGAAATGTGTCGCAGAGTGGTCATCGTATTTGCCTAACATATTTTGTTTCTCTTGGAGTACCTACATCATAATGTATGAATAAAATATTTAATAATAAATTATACACTTTGACTAATGAAGTAATAACCTAGCTTTCATTAGTTATTTCACTGAGCACAGGTACTCCTACGATACATTCTTAAGGTCTGATAAAGACCAGGTAACTGCTTATCGCTTCTCAGTCACGGAAATAGTCAGAATGCTCCAGCTTTCAGCTAACTGAGCACGAATGCTACTACTTGATACATTTTGAAGGTCTGACGATGACCACCTAAGTGCTTATCGGTTCTCAGTGACTGATGTAGTTAGAATGACCTAGCTTTCAAATTTTATCTGTCTGAGCACGGATGCTACTACTTAATACACTTTGAAGGTCTGATGATGACCAGCTAAGTGCTTATCGGTTCTCAGTGACGGATGTAGTTAGAATGACCTAGCTTTCAAATTTTATCTATCTGAGCACGTATTCTACTACATGATACATTATGAAGGTCTGATGATGACCAGCTAAGTGCTAATTGGTTCTCAGTGACGGATATAGCTAGAATGACCTAGCTTTCAAATTTTATCGATCTGAGCACGGATACTACTACATGATACATTTTGAAGGCCTGATGATGATCAGCTAAGTGTTTATCGGTTCTCAGTGACGGATGTAGTTAGAATGACCTAGCTTTCAGATTTTATCTTATTGAGCACGGATACTACTACATGATACATTTTGAAGGTCTGATGATGATCAGCTAAGTGCTTATCGGTTCTCAGTGACGGATGTAGATATAATGACTTAGCTTTCAGATTTTATCTTATTGTGCACGGATATGCTACTACATGATACATTTTGAAGGTCTGATGATGATCAGCTAAGTGCTTATCGGTTCTCAGTGACGGATGTAGTTAGAATGACCTAGCTTTCAGATTTTATCTTATTGAGCACGGATGCTACTACATGATACATTTTGAAGGTCTGATGATGACCAGCTAAGTGCTTATCGGTTCACAGTGACGGATATAGCTAGAATGACCACCATCAGGTAAATGGCACCATCAGTCTCCAAGGCCTCTTCGAGCTCTTTCAAATGAGTCCACAGACGACGGTTCTACGTGGTGCCATCAATGAGATCCTATAATTACCTTCGGAGTCTACCATCAGGTAGCTAGTATCATCAGTCTCCAAGGCCTCCTCGAGCTCTTTCAAATGAGTCCAAACACGATGGTTCTACTCAGTGCCGTCAATGATATCCTATACCCACCTTCGGAGTCCACCATTAGGTACGAGACATCATCAGTAATCCAGATCTCCATCTTCCATCAAACGAAATGTTCAAGACAAAATAATTAAAACGAAAAAACAATTAACACCATTAAAACAATAACATACATTACATAACATCGCGCCTGAAATCCCCAAAGGGTTAGGCAGAGGTGTACCTAATAGTAGGCGTGATGTTATGTTATGTATGTTATTATTTTAATGATTTTAATTGTTTTATCGCTTTTAGCGATAAAACAATTGTAGCAAAAAACAATTGTAGTCGTTCTTGTTTGCACGGATGCTACTACATGATACATTTTGAAGGTCTGATGATAACCAGCTAAGTGCTTATCGGTTCTCAGTGACGAACGTAGTTAGCATGACCTAGCTTTAAAATTTTATCGATTTGAGCACGGATGCTACTACATAATACATTCTAAAGGTCTGATGATGACCAGCTAAGTGCTAATTGGTTCTCAGTGACGGATATAGCTAGAATGACCTAGCTTTCAAATTTTATCGATCTGAGCACGGATACTACTACATGATACATTTTGAAGGTCTGATGATGATCAGCTAAGTGCTTATCGGTTCTCAGTGACGGATGTAGTTAGAATGACCTACTAGCTTTCAGATTTTATCTTATTGAGCACGGATGCTACTACATGATACATTTTGAAGGTATGATGATGATCAGCTAAGTACTTATCGATTCTCATTGACGGATGTAGTTAGAATGACTTAGCTTTCAGATTTTATCTTATTGAGCACGGATGCTACTACATGATACATTTTGAAGGTCTGATGATGACCAGCTAAGTGCTTATCGGTTCACAGTGACGGATATAGCTAGAATGACCACCATCAGGTAAATGGCACTATCAGTCTCCAAGGCCTCCTCGAGCTCTTTCAAATGAGTCCAAACACGATGGTTCTACGCAGCGCTGTCAATGAGATCCTGTACCCACCTTCGATGTCCACCGTCAAGTAAATGGCATCATCAGTCTCTAAGGCCTCCTCGAGGTCTTTCAAATGAGTCCAAACACGACGATTCTACGCAGTGCCGTCAATGAGATCCTTTACTTACCTTTGGAGTCCACCATCAGGTAAATGACATTATCAGTCTCCAAGGCGTCCTCGAGGTCTCAACACCATTAAAATAATAAGATACATAACATAACATCACGCCTACTATTAGGTACACCTCTGCCTAACCCTTCGGGGATTACAGGCGTGATGTTATGTAATGTATATTATTATTTTAATGGTGTTAATTGTTTTATCGCTTTTAATTATTTTGTCTTGAGAATTTCGTTTGATGGAAGATGAAGATCTGGATGACTGATGATGTCTCGCACCTGATGGTAAACTCCGAAGGTGGGTATAGGATCTCATTGACGACACTGAGTAGAACCATCGTGTTTGGACTCATTTGAAAGAGCTCGAGGGGGCCTTGCAGACTGATGATACCAGCTACCTGATGGTAGACTCCGAAGGTGGGCATAGGATCTTATTGACGGCACTGAGTAGAACCGTCGTGTGTGGACTCATTTGAAAGAGCTCGAAGAGGCCTTGGAGACTGATGGTGCCATTTACCTGATGGTGGTAATTCTAGCTATATCCATCACTGAGAACCAATTAGCACTTAGCTGGTCATCATCAGACCTTCAAAATGTATCATGTAGTAGCATCCGTGCTCAATAAGATAAAATCTGAAAGCTAAGTCATTCTAACTACATCCGTCACTGAGAACCGATAAGCACTTAGCTGATCATCATCAGACCTTCAAAATGTATCATGTAGTAGCATCCGTGCTCAGATCGAAAAAAATTTAAAGCTATGTCATTCTAGCTATATCCGTCACTGAGAACCAATTAGCACTTAGTTGGTCATCATCAGACCTTCAAAATGTATCATGTAGTAGCATCCGTGCTCAGATCGATAAAATTTGAAAGCTAGGTCATTCTAGCTATATCCATCACTGAGAACCAATTAGCACTTAGCTGGTCATCATCAGACCTTCAAAATGTATCATGTAGTAGCATCCGTGCTCAATAAGATAAAAGCAGAAAGCTGTGGCATCATAACTGTATCCGTCACTGAGAACCGATAAGCACTTAGCTGATCATCATCAGACCTTCAAAATGTATCATGTAGTAGCATCCGTGCTCAGATCGATAAAATTTGAAAGCTAGGTCATTCTAGCTATATCCGTCACTGAGAACCAATTAGCACTTAGCTGGTCATCATCAGACCTTCAAAATGTATCATGTAGTAGCGTCCGTGCTCAATAAGATAAAATCTGAAAGCTAGGTCATTCTAACTACATCCGTCACTAAGAACCGATAAGCACTTAGCTGATCATCATCAGACCTTCAAAATGTATCATGTAGTAGCATCCGTGCTCAATGAGATAAAAGCTGAAAGTTGGAGCATTCTGACTATTTCCGTGACTGAGAACCGATAAGCAGTTACCTGGTCTTCACCAGACCTTCAAAATGTATCATGTAGTATGAGAGACCATCATTAGGTACGAGACATCATCAGTCATCTAGATCTCCATCTTCCATCAAACGAAAATCTCAAGACAAAATAGTTAGATAACATAACATCACGCCTGTAATCCCCGAAGGGTTAGGCAGAGGTTTACCTAACAGTACACCCACATTTCGCCAGTTATGTTTAAGTCCCATATAATAGGAGTAGTGTGTTATTGGGGGTTCTGCATCACTTCACTTGCTCTCGCTTCGCTCGAAGCGCGTGATGCAGAACGCCCCAATAACACACTAATACGTCCATGGTCTGATTTACAATACAGGTTGAATATTTTTGATGGTTTGGTGAACTAGTGTTCAATATTTTTCTGACCAGTCATATCTTGAGTAAATATTAGCTCTTCACTCGCATTTGCTGATGCTGTTTAAAGGGTGAATAATCATGACGTCATATTGGCGATAGCGATCATTGTTTTAGAGGGGTATCAATGAGACTCGTTAGCTCAGTTTGGTAAGAGCGTCGTCGAATACGTTCGGAGAAACGGAGGTCGGAGGTTCAAATCCTTCACGAGTCTCTTTTTTTTTGTTTTTTTTTTATTTTATGGTTTTTTTGTAGATGTATCAATTTTAACTAATAGTTTTATATTTTTGTTTCTTTTCTATAAAGACATCTTGATTTGTCGATGTAATATTTTCCTTTCACAGCATTTAAATAAAAGCAATCAGGAAAGTTTTGAACATGCTGCAACCAAGGATCATCGTAAATCTCCCAATCTTCTATAACACCCCCACATGAGAAACAAGCTGCTTTATCATTTACACTATTTCCACAATAAAAAAATCCAGCGTCAGCCATTTCCATCACTAATCTTCTCCTCGAATCAACCGTTGCCCAATAATGATTAAATGAAAATTCACGCATTTTATACGTGTTATACATGTCATAGCGCGGATTGTATTTATTTTGAGACATGTTCGGTTTACTCACTCTCTACTTCTTGCTGCAGATAATTATAAAAGCATAATGAGTCTGTCATAGTTGTTGCTAGCAACTTATAAAGATTAACATTTAGGGGTTTGGGGAGGGATAGGAAACTGTAATCATAAAATTAAACAAGAAAAGATTTATACCAAAATTGTATTATCTATGCACCATCTATTTAAACATAAAACATTTTTTAAAGCACATATTGAATCATGATAAATACAACTATACAAATCATGGCAATCTTCATATTTTTTGTACAAGCTTAACAAACTAGGACAATCTTTATCTTCTAAATTATTTACATTATTATTATTTGAAATATCTTTTAACCATAATACTTTTTCTATACCTTTGGTGTAAACACATTTATCTTTTAAAATATTTTCAATCAAATTCTGATAATTTGCATAAGACATAAATCCTTCACCCCAGTATATCTTCCTATTACGTTCAATCCAACGAACTTGTCGTTTTTCTGGCTCCGTCAAACCGCAAAATGGAAATGGCGGTTTAATTAAAAACACCTGAATTTTATTTTTACATAATATAGCAATTTCTTTAGTGACAAATACATTTGATTCTGTTTTGAAACCTTGAACATCTACAATGGCATTCATGATAACCTGCGCACTATGTTACTCAAAGGTTTGTATTCCACAAGTCGATCGTTAATAATTAAACAATATCCAGTCGTGTTATCTGGTATTGGTGCTGAACATTCAATCTCCAAACGCACATCTACAGGACCTGTTTTCAAACTATCGTTTTGCCTTGAACAGTCTATGATAAAGAGAGGAGCCTTCTCCTTGAAACCGGTTAAGTCAAGCAAGGGATCTGCAGGACAGTTGTAATACGACTGACGAAATTTCACATACATTTCATATAATATACTGTATTTGTTCTCGGAAAAATTTAAGCATAGAGGCTCGTAAGGATAATATTGTGAATTCAAAAACAAAGTTACGTTAGTAACCCCACAGTGATCGAAAAGAGAACTGTCTTTGGTTTTACTATTTTTTCTACTGGTTTGCAAGCAAAAAATTACATACCGAGGTTTCTCTAATTGTGAGGCAGTCTTAACAGACCAGCAATGTTTTGTAGTTTTAGGGAGCAAAGGATACTCGTATAAATCCCAATTTCGAAAGGCTATCTGAATAGGCTTGTCTCTTTCTAAATGTTTAAGAAGCGTCAGCCGTTCCCGATCTGATACTTTTATATGAGGCACCCGCCATTGCACTTTTTGCATATCTATTTGAAAATGTGCAACATCGTCAGTTACTATAAAACTATTTAAGTTAGAGTTACTTCTATTCAGAATAAGTTCATGTTTACAATTTATTACAATTTTATTGTAATCCTCAGCAAATCCTAAAATCTTATTAAGAGGAACAATAGCACTAAAATAACCATCGCTTTTAAATCCATCCATGTTCCAACCCCATAAGGCAGCGACTTTATTTTCTCCATCATTCATTGAAACGTATGACTTTATTGTCGATGTTATTCCCGAATTTTTAATGCGATCTATTTCTATACCATTTATTTCGTATCTGATATCTTGGAACAAAAACATAACAGGGTTGTTACTGAACGTAATAGCTTTCTTAACAGGGTTTCCATCTTTACCGAAGAACTTTGCTTGCCCTTCAACGTAAATTGAGCTGGCTGATGGCAACACATATACGTCTTGCTGGTGTATGGGAATTCTGATTTCGTCGTTTTCTCTAAAGCTGTTGTTGTAGGGATTGTATGAATGGATTTCATAACTTTCAATCGAAGTATCGAAGTGCGGTAATTCAGTAATCTGTAGCATATTCATACTTTTAAACCTAGAGCTTTAAGAAAATCTTTATTTGCTCTAGTTAATTTTATAACTTTTTTCTCACGTCTTTGTACCTTAGTGGTTGTACAAGAAATAGGACGATTTTTGTTAACTGCGGGGTTTTTATAATATAATATCATTTTATTTTTCTTATATGAAGGCGAAGTTCAATATTTTTATGTTCTTCTCTAAAGTTAATACAGAACCCAAATTGATCAACTATCTTAATAGATATCGATGTAATAGTATTTTTGTTCACTGGAAAGTAAATAGGGTTTCGCGGTATTTCTATGATTCGATGACCTGTAGCAGTATTAGTTACAAATTCATGAATTATATGAGTTGGTAACCCGTTAGAGTATGAGCCGTGTACAAGATCACATTCGATTCTGATCACCGGAATAATGTCGTTATTAATACGCTCATTTGGTATTGAATTTAATACTGAAAAATATAACAAACCACACTCATATTGACCAGATAAATACAGAGGTGGTTGAAAGAATGTCTCCAATTCTGATTTATTTCCAGAGATGGTTACCGTTATAGACATGCTAGTAGACTGAACACTTTTAAGACATCCTGTTCATTTTATTCCTTGACTACACCAAAAATTCTTTAAAAAATGTAAACATAGGTGTCCGCAATTGTAAGGATGGTCGCGCTGTATATTGTCATAATTATAGTGTACTTTAGCACCTAAGTATTTTATAAACTCCTTCGATGGTTTAAGATTTCCATAACTATCAAAATATTCAATGTAATCGTTGTTTTTTGCATAGGCTACCCAATGAGAACCTGGATTTTTAGAACTATCTAAATTAACAACTCCACACTCTTTTTTAAAAGGTTGTTTAGGGAGCTCATCTCTCATAAATACACCTCGAAAATAAGGAATATTATTTCCATACTTCAAAATGTCAAAGTTAGTTAAGGCTCGTTTGGGTAGCCGATATCTTAGTTTTTTTCTTTTGATATAAAAATTCCAAGCCCATGTTTATGCGGTTTAAGGTGTAAACCTTTTCCAATGCAAAGAGCTTCCATTTTTTCATTGTGTCTCTTCGATTCAGTCAATTGCTTTTTAGCTATCTTGAATTCATTTATAGTTTTGGCAATACCAGCTGCACCGCCTGCTAATGCTCCCACCGCCGATAATCCAGCAAAAATAGGAATCAAAGGTAATACACCACCACTTTTCGGTATAGGAATAACCCGAGGAAGTTTAATGGATGAATCGTCAGCTAATTCTCTGGCGGCCGCCATAGCTAATTCTATCGCCACCTTTTTGCATTTTGGCTTTAATTTTTTAAAGCGTCTTTTCGTTGTACTAACAATATTTTTAAATTTATTTTTTAACCCTTTTCCCGATGTAACTTTCCGAGAGCGCTTTTTGTTGCTTATTTTTATGCCACAGCCAGTTTTAATTTTGGCAGACATTGCCTTGCTTACTAAACGTGCCATGATTTTTTCGCATACACTCGCATCCGAGGCAACTGCTCGCTCTTTTGCCCTTTTTAACAAAATTAAATCAGCTTTGTGACGATCCTTTAAGTTTGATGATTTGTGATAGGCAATATCGTGTTCTTTGCAATATTCGTCTAATTTATTAATACCTTTATCTCTATTTGCAAGCCTTTTAATTAATTTTGTACCAGGGCCGCAATAATTGTATCCGGGTAAGTGTAATTCAAATGGTAAATTGTTTATAAGCCAATTGAGAAGACTACTCTCTCCAATACACATCATAAGACTAATAAAACTGAATCGAGCGCTATAATAAATACTTACACGCTTCATCAATCAAATGACTAACTTCTGAGTTTTTTTTTTTTTATTTATAATACTATATTCGATTTATCAATCCAACTGTTTTCGGCAGAAGACAAACCCAGCCATTTTACTAAAACCCTGTTTCCTTTTCTTTTAAGAACTTTCTCGACTAGATAAACATTATGATGTTTTGTCTTTTGAAGCTCTTGCGCATAAAATGCTCCTAAAATAGGCTGACCTCTGATTGTATCTTCAATTAAGTAGGTGATAGGAGTTGTATTTTGTATTTTTCTAATTTTAAATATTTCCGTTGACCAGTTAGGGGTATATCCTTTTTCAAATGTTCCTTTGTACTTACTGATACGTACATAATCATCTACTTTAAACTTGCTTCTTATACTATCATTTTTTACCAACCTTAAGTATCTTTCTAATATTCGTTGTTTATTACTGTTATCCACGTTAGCGGGGATTTCATCAATTGTCCGATGGTAAGTGTGATTGTATTTGTAAATAACATCATTAAGGGTATTATCTACCCAATTATAGTTGCCTTTTAAACTGAATTCCTTATAAAGTTTAGATTTCAATGTTCTGATAAATCGTTCAACTATCGAAGCCTTTTTTGTTGAGAATGTTGAATAGTGATTAATTTGATTAGTCTTCATAAGCTTTTGGAATTTATTATTATAAAATTCTGTCCCATTATCTGTTTGCAGATTTTTAGGAACACGTCCTATAGCTAGGAAAATTTTGAAACAGTTGCACACATCATCTTTGGTTTTAGTTTTCAGAGGAAAGGCCCAAGCGTACTTTGAAAATGTATCAATAACAGCAAGAATAAATCTACAATTTTTATTTTCTTTTGAAATTGATTGCACATCAATTAAATCTGCTTGCCACAGGTCGTCTATATCTTTCAAAATAACATGTCTTCGAGGAAAGTTTATCCTTACATTTTTATGAATTTCGTTTACCACATCGGCTTTGGCCATGTTCAGAATTCAGTACATTTGTCTTGAATTCATGTATAATACTGAATGTAAAGCATATTATTACGACTATTTATTCTTTAATTATGCCGGCTTCTTTTAATTCTTCAATTATTGATAAAATTTCATTATCATGGTTCGTATTGCCAGCATCTCTTGAAGCTACTAATAGTTTCAATCTCTCGACTAATTCGTTAGGATCATCCCAATATACCAAGTCGGTGTTGTTTTTGTATTTTTTTAGGGTTGGCAAGTTTCCACCAAGTTTAGGGTGAGGAAGTTTATCATCGTTTGACGATTCAGAAAATAGGGGTTTGATTATTTTACAATATTTTATACCTTTGTCACCTCTTATTTGACCTTTAGGATTAAAATCTCTTTTATGTGCATTTGTATAATGTAACATATCCTTATAGACAAGTTTATCTTCGTTCGATATTAACTTTAAATCAGGTTTTCTTCGAAGTAAAAGTTCTTTTAGACCAGCCGTTAAATTGTAAGCTTTGTTGCCGATTTTAATTAAAATGATAGTATCGTTATTCAAACTATCGATTTTAGAAAATGATACCACCGAATTACCCATCAATAAAGTTTTGTTTTCACTTCTAATTCCAAATGGTATACTAACACCATCATAAATACCAAAGATATCATCACCCTCTAACGATATTTCTAAATTATCTATTAATTCCTTTTTAGCATTTTCTTCAACGAATTGGGCAGAATTTAGATTTGCATCGTAATAGTCTTCGATCTTTGTAGATGAGCTAGTATTATTTTCATCGGATTCGATTCCTTCAGAGTTATTTAAAGTTGTATTTTCAATTTTATTCATTTTTTCTGCAGATCTATTAGAATGAACTAGAGTTTTTAGAGGATCTGTGACAGATTTTAGCATTTTATCAAGTGACAAGTTCATTACATGTTCCTGATTTTTCATTTGTTTTATTTTGTTTTTTATGGACTCGGCAGACTTCACTAATTCGATTTTAATATTTTTCTCCATCTTTCAATAAAAATAACAACTGTATTCAGCTAAGAAAGAATTAATACTAATAACATGTATGTGTGTAATTCATATTTAAGTATGAACCTTCATTCAAAGTTTAAAAAAATATCAAAATTCTGTCTATACCGTCCATTGTTTAATGGCGACTCTTTGTTAATAAGTAGAAAATTATAAGGGTTACTCCAAACAGTTTTGCAAATTTCTTTAAACTTATTCCACAGTAGATCAGAATTTACATGTTCTTCATAGATATGTTTTAAGTTCACATCATCTTGTTTAAATATTATAAGAAAATTAGCATTATCACGCAACAACTGTTTCGGAATTTTCGAGTAGGTTTGCGATAAGTAAAAGCAGTCAATTTGCTTATGTCTTCCCATAGAAAAATAATTCCGAATGTTTATTTGATTTTCACACACAACATCATCAAAAATAAATACAGAATTTGATAAAGCTTCATTCGGAGCTATAACAGCTTTGTCGTCATTGAACTCATTGAACTGTATCTGAGGTACTCTTTTTAATACTTCACTTAAAAAACGATATTTTGGCTGGAAAGTAGTTTTCGAGTAAAGATAAAGATTTTTAAATTTAAGCCCATTTTCATGCAGCAGTAAACTGATCATAACGTTTGTTTTACCACAATTCGAAGGTCCACATATTATACAACGAATCGTATTAGGCAATAAAGCGCTGTGTCTGATCTGACAACTAAAGTCATTATAATTTATATTTTTCACATTCAGGGATATGGGTTGTTTGATCAACTTCATCTTGCCTACTACTTCCGAAAACTACCATCCTTCTAAATATATATTATATACTGGTGCATAATAAGATTTATCAGTGGTAGCTGGGGACCAACCAAACAGCCAGATTGGCTCCTAGTCTACCACTATCGTTAACTGAATAGTTCAGATCCTTTTATAGACGCCAGCAAGTGAAACAAGAGGTGATATGCCTAAAATCAGATAGTAAATTGATTAAAATATTTTTTTTTTGAGTAGGTTTGCAATAAGTAAATTTAATTATTACGTAACATTTATATACATGTATACTTTATCTTGAGCTATCCTAAACGTTCCTGCAGTGACAAGTCTAAACATGTCACCGCAGGAGATTAAAGATACGTATGTATAAAAATGAACTAGGTAATGACTCGTGTTACACATCGTGCATTTAATAATTTTTGTATGTTTAACTAGCACTTCACCCACGACTTAAACCAAAACAGGCACATAGTTCAGTTTACTACTATTGTTCCAATAAGTAGGACCTATACAACTGAATTACAATTTAATTATATTTTCAAGGTAAGTAGGTATTCCTATAATTATGATGTTCCAATACTTAGTGATTAGAATTTATGTATAACCTTTATTTTTCCTTTTTACAGAATTATGTCTAACTCCCCATCGTACACTCCTGTGGAGAGTGCTTTTTTTGCGGTGCGTATTCATTTTAATTTATCGTTATTTAAAGCATCTTGAATTTACTTTATGTTATAATTATTTTAATTTATTACAGGAAACGAATAATCTTTGTTCAGATGACCCCTACGCTCTTGGAAATCCATTTCTTTATGCGGAAGACAGGGAAACTTTTTACACCACTGAAGCAGAACTAGCACATCAGGAGTATTTAAATAAAAAAAAGGAAGAGGAGAAAGTGGAAACTAAAGACCTTAAAAGAAAGAAATGTATTATTAATAAGAAGACCATAAGAAAGTATCATAAACAGCCTTCATCTTATGTCATTCGGAAGGAGACAGGAAAACCTCATCATTTAATAAAAATACAAATATATGATCTAACCAGATGTGATAAAGACACTAAACAATATTGTGAAATTGACGATAATGTTGCTGATAGTGCTGACGTAAGCATCCAGTACCTTGTGAATGATGATTATGATGATATTTTAGATGAAACTGAGCATCTAGTCGGTAAAATAGTGAAAAAAATAAGTAACAAGCTGTAATTAATGTGTAATATGAAGTTTGTTTTGAGATTGTGAACATGGAAGTGTGTGTTTATGAGTTAAATACTTTTAATATGTAACTTTAATACTTAGATTATTGGGTTAATTATAATTGTAATATTTAAGCAAAAAAATTGTAGTAATTTAAATGATGTGGAAATGTTTAAAAAAAATAAAAAACTAACTCTTAATAATATCAATATAGCTGTTTTATTACTTTTCCTTTTTGGGATATAGGCGCAGACGTTACCATATCAAGCTACTAAAATCTGCCAAATTACTTTAGTAGATTTTCAACTTTATCGCTAAAGCATAAGGCTCAAGGTTGATTGGGAAAATTTGACAGTTTCGGATTCGGATAGCTTGATGTGCAGGCGTCTGGACCTTTTGACTGCGATTTGTAAAGAGTAAGGGTAAAGTTAAACAAACATTATTTCTATAATTATATTTATTTTATTATCATGTATTAGTACAACAATTATTTATGTCACTTAAATATAATTATAAGTAAACTACAAACTAACAATTCAAGTTAGGAACATAAAATTATAACAAATGAACAAACATATGCACTAAATAGTATCCTTATACATCAATAATTTGTTTTCATTTAAAATATTGTTTTAAAATGACCCCATGGTAAAGTTGTTATCTTATCATCCATTATTTGTCGTTTATCATCTCTGTTTGACAAAATTACTTTATTTATCTTTTGAGTAAATATTCTATGATGCTTAGACTTAATAATACACATATCATCTCTGAGTATTTCATTGTTCAGTAAAACCTTTTTATATTTTTCTATATTCAGTTTTTTGGTAATGCATTTCTTAACACCTTTAGCTTTCTTTAACGTGGAAATTTTAGAATCTATACAGTATAATTTTGCTCCTAAACCTACAAATTCTGAAATAATTTTGCCACCCATCTCATCTTTGAAGTAGCCTGGTTTTTTCACATTTACCTTTGGTATATTAAATATATTATCTTTTTCAAAGTTGCTAGTATCAAAATATTTTAAATGTACTTTTAAGTCTTCGTAAAAATCCTTTGTCTGTATTAAATATAGCAGACTGTCGGTGTCTGTATAACAAAGCTTTAATTTATTTTCATAAATTTTTTTCATGACTGAATAGTGGAATTTATATAAGTGACATTTTGCAATTTCTAAAATACTGAATCCAACATAGATTGGGCGATCTAAAACAATTTTTGTTTGATTCATTTGAATTGACACAAGAGATTCTGAAATAACAGAAAAGTTATTGAAATTAGGCGCGCTAACATATTTTTCAGCCCCGTAAAACTTTTTAGTTTGATTAGAATTGTCTCTCCATATATTTACGAGCTTAACATCAACTTGTTTTCTTTTATTCTCTATGGTTTTTCCAAATATAGAATTATTTTGTTTTTTAAAAAAATCTCTTTCAAAATCAGAAGTTGCATTTTGCCTCAACCTAGTATTTAAGGAAATATATGATTCTAAGAAATTATTTTGGTTAAATGCTAATATTCGATATATTTTTAACAGTTGCAAACCATTATTTAAGCATTCCTTTAAATGAATATAGTGAATAACATATCTATGTTTATCGAAAAGATTAGCAATAAGTTTAGCATTTCGACTAAAGAACGGGACAAATTTTTCAGGCGCAAATGGTAAATCGGAATGGTTATCATGCAAGTTGTCAGGGTAATGAAGATCTACTTCTAATATAAATCCAATATCAGAATCAGATGATAAGCTCATAACATCAAAATTTAATATTTCATTCTCAAGGAGAAACCTAAATCCTCCTACTGGAAGCTTTTGCATCATAGCATATCCATATAAATTAACACAATCCAGGTAAATTAGAAAACTATCAGGTTCTTCACTATTATAGTCGGTAAGATATTCATTATTTGCCTTAGCATATCTGAGCGAACATTGAGCAAGTCCTCCTCTTATACCTTTCTCTATCATTTGATATATTTCTACGTCAGACACTAGTTCTAACTTGATTTTAGTATACAATAACATGGCATCCCAACTTAAGGATGGTGATGAAACGTAATAGCAAGGATCCAGACCATAGTTATTTAAACTCATTTTCCTAAATTTTTCAAAAACATCGCACAGAAGTAAAACATCGCATTTAAGATACAAATCGGTATATTCACCCAAATTTTTTATACCAAAAGTTTTCCAAACATTTAAAGCATGCTCATAGTCTTCATCAGATATAGATTCAGATGTAAGTTTGTTAAAAAATTTTGATGGTTCTGGTAATTTATCCTCATCATATCTTGCCCTGGAATCTATGTAATCGTAACAATATACGCCTTTTCTTCGAACGATTTCAAATAAAGTATTATTGTTATAAAAAGATTTTAAATGTATGAAATCTCCGGGGTTCATAGTCTTAACCAATTTTTCCATACTTGAGCTTAAAAAACTAAACGAGTCAATAAATTTCAATTGTACAACATTTGTTGCGTTGATGTTTATGAATTTAGTGAATGAAATATATTTCTCTTTAGTTCTCGGTATGAGATGAATTCGACCGTTTATCTTTGAAAGTTCATTTATAAATAAATGACTGTCATAACCGGACAAGTTATGAAACACTATTGGTATAAAAGTGCATTGCTTTGCATTTAAATTGCATGAGTCATGCGCAGGTCCTCTGTATTTTCCAGTAAAGTGATCATGGTCTTTAACAATATTATCATTACCCGAAAACGTATTTTTACAAATATGGCACTCAGTGCTGTTAATAAAAGATATTTGCTCATCCTCAGTTAGTGTTATCATATTTTTACTCTCTAATAATACTTCAGATAATCGTTTTACATCATTAGTCAAAGATTTGACAAATTTTTTGGCACAATCAGGCCCTCGGTAAGATACAAAATCATTTAATTCGGGATTTGAATTACAACAAATATAGTACGCAAAACAGGTAGCCTCATGAACTTGAATATTTTCTACATATGTGGATTTATGTTTGTCAGAATATTCACGCAATAAACTTTCAAAATCACCATATATCACTATTGGTACTGCTTGAGTTCTTTCATAATTTGTGAAACTTATTTCAGTACCCCTCTCAGGTAATATGGTTTGTATTCCAGCACATTCGTGACAAGACAATTTCTCTTCAGTGTGAAAGTAAATAAAACATTCATCACATAAAAATATTTTACTTTTATGTTGAGTCAGTTGGTTGTGCACAAGTTTTGCAAAGCTTTTAATTAAACAGAAATGACTCTTTCTATTGTTGGTAATGTAAAGCAAATTGACATGGTATAAACGATGTGATGTTGTTTTATATAATGGACCTGTAACTGCACCATTATTATCTAAACCATATATATTAATGCTGATATTAGAATTGTTTATTTCAAAGCGCTTAATGTCATTGAAACTGGGGGGAAAACTCATGTCAGAAATATTAAATAAGTCGGAATAATGTGGATATGAAGAAGTTCTGTTTGGATTGGTCTTTGACGGAAACATATCAGCTACAATACACCAAAGAAAACAATGCCGGTCTTTATTTTGTATGTTTAGGCACGATTTAGTATTGGCTATACGTTTAGGCAATGGTAAATAAGAACCACCTCGCAAAGGATTATATTTTACGATGTTAATTTCTAAATGACTGATAGACTCAATTGTCCAGCCTGACTCGGACAGTTCAAATTCGGAACATTTACAAATAAGTTTATCACAAAATGATTTATATAGGAACAAAATATCTGTGTTTTGCAATACTACATTATACTTTGTGTTAAATGACTTTAAAGATTTTTCATAATTTTTTGGTAATATATACCAAACAAATAGTTCAAAATTAACTTTTACCGACTTATGTTTTTTCACCTGGTCTTTGATAAGGTAGCAAACCGTTTCAGAAATTTGCGTTAAAAATAATTCAAGTGAAATGTTAGCTATTCTAGGATTCACTCTATAACTGATAATCCGATTTCTAAAAGCCGTTGCTATTAAATAAACATTATCAAAACGTGTCTGTAATAAGCAATTCGATTTGTGTATATTAGTTTTTTTGTGTGTAGAATATTTCGGTACTGAAACGTTACAGACTTCACAGAAAAACATATTTAAATATTTATAATTACAAAAAAAAACTATCTTAAAGTACTTATCTAAATATTGCAGATTTCTGATATTAATTTCCTGTAAATTTATTATTAAATTCGAATTTTAAAGTGGATGAAATGTAAACGAATTATGACCAATATGTTGAATTTTATTATTATTAAAAAGTATCGAGTATTATCAGTGTTGAATTTTCTCAGAATCGAGTATTCTTTGTATCGAGTATTCTTAGTATCGAGTTTTCTTAGTATCGAGTTTTCTTAGTATCGAGTATTCTTTGTATCGAGTTTTCTTAGTATCGAGTTTTTCTTAGTATCGAGTATTTAAATTTTTAATATTAAATATTAAAAATTTCTCAAATATATGAAATTTTCATATATTTGAGCTTCCTGTAAGTAAATCACAAGTTAATATAATGAAAATAATATGTAATAAGGAGTTTTCTTAGTATCGAGTATTCTTAGTATCGAGTTTTCTTAGTATCGAGTTTTCTTAGTATCGAGTATTCTTAGTATCGAGTTTTCTTAGTATCGAGTTTTCTTAGTATCGAGTATTCTTAGTATCGAGTTTTCTTAGTATCGAGTTTTTTAGTATCGAGTTTTCTTAGTATCGAGTATTTAAATTTTTAATATTAAATATTAAAAATTTCTCAAATATATGAAATTTTCATATATTTGAGCTTCCTGTAAGTAAATCACAAGTTATTATAATGAAAATAATATGTAATAAGCACCTACGAGTATATCATAATTTTATGGGTTACATTTAATATTATGTACTTAATATTTTAATGCAAGTAAAAAAGAAGAGTATAAGAGTAAAATAGGTATCCCAATAATATTATTTTATTCCTTCAAATAACATTATTTGGATATAGGACAGGCTGCACACCCTTAAATTCTGCTTTCGCAGCAGATACAAGATTATTAGTGGCCCGCCAAGTCGCTGAATCGGAGTATACAAAGGCCCTATACGTGAGGAGCGCTTGCTTCCATCGATCCTTTCCGAATTTTGCAGCGTCCTTATGGTTATAAATGCGAAGCTCGATATAATAATCACCGCTCCGTGTTAAGTCCTGTTGGTAGGAGTTTCCAGAAGCTGTTCTTCTGGACAGGGACGATCGCAGTGCAGTTGCCCTCACCGGTTCAAGATCTCCCTCTTCCTCCTGTAAACATTGTTATATAATAATATTAGATAAACATACTTGAGAGGAGGCGAGGAGTGCAGTGGTGGTCCCGTGGTAATGACGGCGTCTTACAAGTTGTAGGTCATGGGGTTCGAACCCAGGCGCCTGCGCTTTACTTTGTCTAAATTATTTCATTAAATAACATTAGATACATAAACATATTTGAGAGGAGGAGAGGAGAGCAGTGGTGACTCCATGGTAACGATCGCGACCTGTTTCGAACCCAGGTGCCACTTTACTTTGTGTAAATTATTTCGTTGCCACTGCTTTTAAAACGGTGAAGGAAGCCGACATGTCCTAGGACCAAACCCGTGTGTGTGTGTGTGTGTGTGTGTGTGTGTGTGTGTGTGTGTGTGTGTGTGTACTCACCGAGGAATCAGCCACACGATTGCGCTTCAATTTTTTAGGCTCTTTTGGCGAAGTATCTGTTTCGGAATCCGAGTCACTAGCAAATAACTCTTTTACAGATGGAACAGCTACTTTCTTCGATTTGCCTTTAGCCACTTTGATTTTTGGCTTTGAAGATTTTTTCTTTGATTTAAACGATGTAGAGGGCTCGCTGGGATGCGACTCTACATCGGATTCAAATGGATTCACAAATGTCGCCCTAAAATAAAAAGAAATAGCGGGTAAGAAATAATAAAATGAGCGATTCCTAAAAGGATAGACAAAGAAATAGAAGAACCTCTATAAGAATTTTCTCTTACTAGAAATCAATCCTTGAATTATTATCGATGCTTATAAAATTTAATCAATGTTTCATGTTGTACATTATTAGTAGCATAGCAAGTTAAATAGCTCAATAACACGTTTTAATTAGATCTGGAAGTGATCCCAAAAACTTTGCTTTCTACAGTTACGATGATGTTGACTGGGCTATAGAAAACGTAAATTGAATAAGTCGTTATTTGGGTTTAGAACGACGTCGACGATGAGTCGATATTAATACTTCATATTGTGCAATAGTAGTAACGATTATTAAACCACTGCACGAGGAGAAGCAAGTAAAATAACTCAATAATGCATTTTAATTACATCTGGGGAATCGAAGCCAAAACTTTGTATTCGACAGTCACACTGATGTCGATGGGCTACAGGGAACTTAAGAAAGAAAACAATTAACACATTAAATTATATTATCTTGGAGTCGAACCGAAGATTTTACGTCCTTGAGTTATTAGTAGGTAATTAAACCCGTAAATAAACAATACTTAAAATTGGGACTCGAACTCTAGACTTAACTTTCGATTACTACAATTTACCATCAATTCATTGAAAGGGTAGTAAGTTGTAAAAAAAAAAATGTTATACTTACATACTTGTTGCGGAAGATATTTGCACACTAAATGATGTCTATGATGTGTTGCAAAACACCTCAAGCACCTATATTTATAGACCGAGATTATAAAGTCGCGATCAGAGTATTACTTTTTATATTGATTTTAATTTTCAAGCTAGGACGATGAATTTATTTGTTTTAAATTAAGCTCTATAGCCATCTAGTGTAGGACTTAGTTTTAATTATCGTATGTTAAAATTAGACACTTCAATGTAAACATAGTCTTACCAGACCAATTTGGGAGCAATACTATCTCGACGACGCTCTGTCGCTGATATTCGAGACGAAATTTTTATAAGGTAATGATATGTACTCGCAAGTAACACTAAATGCTTGAAGCAGCTTAATTTAAAATGGTTTATAGTACTAACCTAATTAATTGCCATTATAAATTGACTTTCATATTACGACAACGATATTAATAAAAATTTTGAAACATCCACATTTTGGAAATTTGAAAAGTAATCGTGAACAGAGAAAATAATAAATCTGAATAAATAAGGTGATTATTTTTTTTTCTATTTTTAATACAAATTAGCATTATTATGGCTGTTTTAATAGATACCAAAAATAGTTTTCATACTTGTAACCAAATCACATGAAACTAATGAAAACAAATAAAATAACAGGAGAGCATAAAAGCTCCTCCTTTTAGAAAAAATAAAGGCTGTGTTAGATATAGCTATCCTGCTCATTTTTAATATTAATGGAAAGAGATGGCAAGAGCGTTGGGAAATTAAACATTCAGAATTTAGTGTAATTACAAAAAGTATAAGCTCCACCATCTATGACACGTCGGATGAACTAAAAACATGAAATCCTACATCTCGCAAGCAAAGTTTTCCGCGTCTTAAGACTGTAAAAGAACCGTCTGGTCGTCATAAAAAATGTGGTTATATCAATACGCCCACATGCTAACATGAGCGGATCATGGTTGATCCAGATCCATAGGTCAAATAGGCTAATATGATTTATAATTAACTATTAGATTTCAATTTATCATTTTTTTTTCCCACTACTGGCACATAGGTTTCTCTCACAGAGAACAGTGGTGGTGAAATAATTCACACAAAGTAAAGCGCTAGCCTAGGTTCGAACCCGCGACCTGCAACTTGTGAGTCGCAATCGTTACCACTAGACCACCACTGTTCCCGCTATAACTCTCAAATATGTTTATCTAATGTTATTTTACGAAGCGTCTTGCCGCCACACTGTCTACTCGCGATCGCCGTTTCGTTGTTTCGTAAGCAATATGAACTTTAAGCTTGTAAAAATTAGATCTATTTTAGAACAACTGGAACTATTGAAGTGCATAGCAAAAGGTCTTATCTATAATTTTTTGTTGCACTGGAATTAGAAAATTGCTGTGTTACATTATGTTTGTAGTCCCAAAAAAAAACTTAATAAATTAAATATTAAGTTTAGTAACCATCGGGCAAAGTGGTCCAATATTTTGCCACATCTATAGAGACACATTTGGTGCATTGGCTAAGAGTGCTACATCACAATGTAAATAGTAGGTTTAATAGATGCCTTAACGAATGCGTCAAAAGTGTTTTTGCGGGTTCGATTCCCGCACAGAACAAAAATGAATATTTGTTCCTTTTGATTTTTATGATTTTTTACATTATTTTATATTATAATCAACAACTCTGTCTCAATAATATCTGTTAAGTACTAGATCTTGGGTTCAATCCTTTTTCTGGATTTCTATCCGTATACAAGGCACCGATGACATTAACTTGCATGGTTGCTAATATATTGCACGCTGTAGCGCTCAATACATAGAGCGATGCAATGCGTACTCGTATCTAAGCACCGATGACATTAACTTGTGCGATTGCTAATATATGTATTGAGCGCTGTAGTGCGCTCCACACATGGAAAGAGACAAACGGATGGATGTCATTACACGTTTCCGCGGACCGCTGATGCATGATTATAATTTCTTCAATGTTATTATGTTTTCATTTGATGGCTGTGAAAAAGTTATAAACTTAACTAAAGCAAATAAAGATTCTCTTAAAGCCCAGTATGAAATGAATATGCTACAGATTACTGAACAGCTTTAGAGAAAACGATGAAACCAGAATTCCCGCACACCAGCAAGACGCTAGACGTTGTGTGTAGATTAATGTCTGGTTTGAGACAAAATTTTATTATTATTAGAGCGTTCTGCTTAACGCGCTCACGAGCACATGCGAGAGCAAGTGATGAAAAAAAATCACCAGGCGCTTGAATCAATGCAAAAATCCTACATAATTATTTAAGCATTTTGAGCGCTCTGCATCGCAGCATCAACAGTGAATTTTATTCACTTTCAATACAATAGTAGTTGAATGAAACAAAAAAAATATTCAACCTGTATTGTAAATCAGACCAGAATCAGATTAGTGTGTTATTGGGGCGTTCTGCATCACGCGCTTCGAGCGAAGCGAGAGCAAGTGAAGTGATGCAGAACCCCCAATAACACACTACTAATAGGGGCGAGCCTATTGCCATCAACCGGGCACAAATCCAAACTCCGTGGCTGTTACTTATAATTTCCTGATGGAAAAACCCAATAACACTTTGCCCGACCCGGGAATCGAACCCAGGACCTCATGCTCAGCATCGTACTTACGACCACTAGACCAACGAGGCAGTCCAAAATTAAAATAATATCATAGATATATCTATATACCAAAATATCTACTAAGAAACGTGGGTAATTTACCAATAGTTTTGGAGAGCTCGGCCACGCGTCACTTAACGTTTATTAGGCATAGTCAGCTTAGTCTATGATAGGTGCAAACAACAAAACGAAATTACAAACTACTTTAAATATATTTACAAACTTATTTTCTGTTCTTATTTTACGAAATATTGATAACTATACAATTTACAATATGTTTTAATTCAGAAAACATTAAAAACGTGAACTTTTGAATTTTATTTGTGAAGTAATGACATGCGTGCAGTCCACCCGTGACAACAGTCATCGAGACACTGGCGCAGCGCGTTCCGAGTATGCGCGACGGGTCTCGCGCCGCATTTACCTCAAAATGTCGGGAATTAATTTATTATTTTAAAATTTTATTACAAATCAGAGAAAATAAACAATACGGATTGATAAATACATCACTACGTATTTTTGGGTATAAAATTCATACCGAACTATTCAGCCGTTACAGAGACAAAATTCGATTTAGGTTAAGACATACTACGATTTTTTATTAAATAATGTGAAGGTTTATTAAAATTTTAAACAATACGAATTATTTGTGATGACTTTAAGTATAACATATATTTTTTATATGGAAATCGTACGGAAGGATTCCTCAACAAATTTCTTTAAACATACGTCGTTTTTGGGATTTTAGCAACGCAACGGCCTTAACGTGCTTTCTGAGGCACGGAGGAAACTCGGTATGTCGGGCGGTCACCCATCCACAGACCGCCCTAGGCAAGCACGGCTTTACCTAAAGATTGACCCGAGTGGCAGTTACTTTCTTATTAAGCCACGAGTTCCTTAAAATTAATTTCAGTAATTAAATATTTTCATCCAATCTATCATAATGGACGTAGTTACGCGTACGTTCAAAACATTTACTATCGATGATTGTATCGCTTGTGTTCATAGATAATGTTTGTAAGAAACTTCTATAATAATGTTTATGAAATTAAAGAAACACTTTAAAAATCAACAAAACTATTCTGCAGTGTTTGTGTTAAACAATATAGTTGATGAAGATGTTGAATCAATACTTCAGCCCATAAATCTAATGCAACATTTAATGTTTTGTCCAAAATATCGCATTCGAAACCATTTTATAACCCCAAATATTTACATTTCCCATTTTGTTTCAATTATTGGAATACTTCTATTTATATTTTTACTGGCACACCGCACTTGTGAGGTATCGTCTAATACAGACGGTTCAGTTATGACGTATACAAAAAATATGACCTATTTTTATATAGACTGCATTTATTACGGTGTCGGGATAATTTTGAACTTCGTGATTGAGATAATTCACTCCAAAAAAAATATTAAGTTCGTCCTTACTTTTCAACGCGTGCATCGATTTCTTAATGATAAAAGTTCAACCAAACACTTCATCATTTGGAGTTGGATAACTCTATTATTTTTTTGGGTTTTTTATGGTAGTGTCTACACTTATTTTTTCTTTCGGCTTCGTTTGCCTTTATCTTTACTATATTGTGCATGTCTTGTTGTTTTTACGAATTATAATGTAATTTATGCTTCGACAGTTCTTATTTTGTTGAAAAATAAAGTCACTTTGTGGAATATTCAAGCTTTAAATTCCCAAAATATTGAACAAACGCGCAGAAGAAGTCATTGCGAAAAAGTTTTGCAGGCGTACGTTTCTATATTAGAGTGCTACAACATTAATAAAGATTGTTTCCAGCAACTTGTAAGTAACAAGAGATTTAAAAAAACCTGGCCAAGTGCAAGTCGGGCTTGCACATGAAGGGTTCCGTACCAACGTCGTAGGGGAGGGCAACAGAAAAACATATTTTGTGATAAGTTTGTTTTTCATAGTGCTTGTATGAATGACAAAGTTATATTTGCGGTTTTGAAATGTGCTTTATTAACTATAATTATATCATTCAAACTATTTTTTGTCAAAAGGTGTCATTGCGATCTACAGTATATATTTTTTTTTTATTCTCTTAGTTTAAAAGTTAGAGGGGGACATACAGTTTACCACTTTGTAACTGTCTATCTTTCAAACGATCGACTTTGAGAAAAAGGTTTTAGAAACCTTTATATGTCATTTTTAAAGACCTATGTATAGGTAAAAACTTTTTCATGAAACCTATTAAAAAAGCTTTTTGTAGTTTTAGTGCCATGTACGGAGAAACCCCCTTTTATCTATTATGTTTTTGTATTTTTGTATAAAAATCGTAAAACGGTTAACAGAATACATCTACCTACCAAGTTTCAACTGTGTAGTCTTAATAGTTTCCGAGTAAAGTGGCTGTGACGTACGGACGGACAAACAGACACGAAGAATCTATACGGGTTTCGTTTCTTACCATTTGGTTACGGGACCCTAAAAACGTGTTGTTTAGATAAAGACATAATATTCTCGTTCCAAATAACTGCTGACACAAATACACAGTATATTGAGAAAATTGAAAACGGTGTACTTGTAAACGCTTACGATTTTAAATGTATATAAATGCTATGAATTTGATTTCATAGACATCATGTTATCCGGATCCTCTGCTATTTGTTTCTGATTCATTTCAATTACATTCTCTTCTTCTATTTTGCCCGTCAGACGTCACGGCATTACTTTCTTCTCTTTCGTATCAATTCACTCACAACTAGAAGGTATAAGAACTGTAAAAACACTTGACGATTCACAAAACGTAGCCTTCTACGCTTTGGAATCGTACCCAAAATACTGTTTTTTCAAAACAGTACTTAATTTATTTTTACTTAGTTCCTAACGTCGAAATCCGAAGACGCAAAAAAGTTTTCGATATTGGGAATCGCGTTACGGAACTCAAATGGAGTTGGGCAAGACACCTAGCAAGGCGCAGTGATGACAGGTGGACTAGGGCTGTCACCGAATGGCGTCCAAGAACTGGCAAAAGAAATGTGGGTCGTCCGGCGGCAAGATGGGCAGACGACATAGTTGCCATCGGGGGCAAAACCTGGATGAGGCTTGCACAGGACCGTGCCGATTGGCACAAGAAAAGAGAGGCCTATACCCAGCAGTGGGTGAGTTCGGGCTGTGGATGATGATGATGATGATGACTTAATTTAGCTAACATAAAAAATACTATCTCATAATTTTCCGTCCGTTTCAGATACTTTTCAACAATATATCTGCATTAATTCATTCTCTAATATATATCCAGATGGCAATTGAAATGTGGATATCCGGAAAGTTATATGATAAAATGGTAAAAATATTTTGAGTAAATTACATTCAGTCTCATTTGTCTAGTGGCTGCAAGCGCGACTGCTGAGCATGAGGTGTTGATGTCGATTCCCAAGTCGGCAAAAGTGGTATTAGCTTTTTCCATTAGAAATAACTCAGTAACAGATACGGAGTCAGAATTAGTGCCTGGTTGATGAAAAAGCTCAACCACTATAACATGGCTCTATTTAAGTGCATCAACGTTATGTCAGTTACATTATTTAACTGGCAAAATGTTGATAAATGTATTATTACGTAGCTTTGCCTAACCCTGTGGAAATTACAAGTGTATATTTAATCGGTATGTTTTAACTAAGCCTGCGACTGTGGATTGAGGAATCTGTCTGTTGATTTATGTTTATTATTAGCGTTGCTCACCACCTCTTGAGACCGAAGCAACGCATTAAAAGCATGACATACACGTACAGATATAGATAGAACTAGATAACGCAAGTTCACGATCTGTGTAAAAACCAAGCGTGTTATTTTTTGACTACCGATTTTGACGTCACAAGCACTATTTAGTGATGAAAAATCATAAAATCAAATCGATTGAAAGGCCACGTACGGCGCCCCTTCGCCCCCAACCCCCGCCTTTTGCACCAGAGCGCCGACGTCCCGCGCGTCCGACTAGCGCTATACACCGATGCAGACTGAGCGCGAAAGTGGCCACTTACGATTTTTGTACGTAAGCTAGGCACGCGAAATGGCACGCGATTTGTTGCTCTTGCGTTATCTAGGTCTATCTACATCTGTGATGACATAGCACACCTGGTTAATAATACCAAATGGGTATTACCTTACCAAACGATACCAAAGGGTATCGTATTACCAAACGATACCAAAGGGTATCGTATTACCAAACGATACCAAAGGGTATCGTATTACCAAACGATACCAAAGGGTATCGTATTACCCAGTATTAATTGGGTTGTGGAGGTCAGACAGGCAGTCGGTCCATGGGAAATACTAGAATTCAGGTGCATCCGGTCAAACTCGAAGGCGACCCTAAATTAGGCTAGGTAGATCATGACGATGAAAAGTTTCGATTTTTTTAGGACGACGCAACTATGTCTTTGCTTTCCTTACTAATATGGGTAATAAAAGATTTGGCATGGCAGACCGCACTGAACATACAATGTGAGAAATTTAACTTGGCTGTTCAAAGTATTCAGGATACTTGCACGATTATATTGAAGACAGATTGTTCAGGTAATTTTAAAATAAGTGTTAATGTCAAATATTTTTAGTGATTCTACGTATTCAAGTTTTTGAAGTAATATTCGCAACGGTTTACTGAAATTTTAATGAAACTTGTTGGTTGACAGACGAACAGAGAAAACTGTGCAAGAACGTGCTGCGCTTACATCGAGCATCATTCAGCAAGATACGTGTGTGTGGCCTGTTCTACTTAGACGCTGCGTTACAATTAAGTCTGATGAGTCTTCTTACTAACTACACTGTTGTGTTGCTACAGTTCGCCTTTTTGTAGTTCATACTGAATAAAGTATTTTTTTTTGTGTTGTAATTATTTACTTTATTTATTTCATTCATCTGCCTAGCCTTTTCCCAACCATGTTGGGGCCGGCTTCCAGTCTAACCGGATGCAGCTAAATACCAGTATTTTACAATGGAGCGACTGCCTATCTGACCTCCACAACCCAGTTCATACTGGGTAATACGATACCCTTTGGTAAGACTGGTTGTCAGACTTTCAGGTCACTGACTACCTGTAACGACTGCCAAAGATCTATATAGGGCAGCCGGGACCAACAGCTTAACGTGCTTTCCGAGGCACGAAGGAAGCTCGGTATGTAACGGGTGGTCACCCATCTACAGACCAACTTAGGCTAGCGTGGCTTGACCTAGTGATCGCCCCGAGTGGCAGATATTATTAAAAAAAAACCATAAGACAATTACAAACCTATTAACAAAATAAATAACTCTAATATTGAAGTGGTCCTCCTTACCGTTTAATAATACTTGGAACATTTTAGACATATTATGTTTATAAATTGTTAGAACATAATTTAAACGTTCCTCCATATCAGCAGGAGACAGAACAGAACAAGGCCAATAAGCACTAAGGGATGTTTAGATACATCTGGGATAAGGCCAGTTGCGTAGCACAACGGATATCTTTCATCATAAATATTAATGGGTTCTTAGTTGTGAGCTATTTAATTCCAATGAGTGCAATACGTCATTCCGAAAGTTACTACGTCGAATTGCACGCCGCCGATGTTTGCTACAACGAATACTGTGAGTACGAAAGCACGCAGCGACGCATACCGCAACAACAAATGCACGAGCCTTCGAATCACGGAACAACGAATGCACGTAACAACGAAAATCGTCACACCGAACCACGTGACCCCGAAATAACGTAACATCGAACGTATCACCGACAGCAAAACAGTATAACAAAATTAAATAATTTATACTAGGTACTTGTTTACATTGACGCATTA
The DNA here is from genome assembly GCA_949774965.1 of Diarsia brunnea. Classification (NCBI taxonomy): domain Eukaryota; kingdom Metazoa; phylum Arthropoda; class Insecta; order Lepidoptera; family Noctuidae; genus Diarsia; species Diarsia brunnea. Next base: position 18,703,406 of record OX459007.1, read on the forward strand.
TTAACCACACCTATCACACCTTAATATATTACCACACATTGCCGGGAAAGTATAGACTTTACACTTTTAATGTGTGGTTGTATTGGTAACTATTACTGGGCCAATTCGAAAATATTGCCGACTACATGTGAAAATGCTTGGCACAGTATTCGTTGTTGCAAACATTCGGCGTTGTGTAATTCGACGTAGTAACTTTCGGAATGACGTATCGCACTCGATTCCAAGTATGGCAAAAACATTTGAACTCAATGCAACTGGTTTCTCTTTTCAACTCTCAATCAGCAACATTGCGAAGGTCTTCGCTCCAAGTAGCTTGAGGTCACAATATGTTTGGGAATCCGCATTCTTCAAGAGCTCTCCCAACAGCAACCTGCCTAACGCCCATCGGTTTTACCACTACTGTACCTAAGGCCGGATAATTTCATCTTATCATTATTTTCTATTGAAATCCAATAAAGTCGAATAACAAAAATTACTATAATAATAAATAGACCGCGCACGAGGTGGCGCGACGAGCTGTACAGAGTTAACGACCAGTGACTGTGGTCCACTTTGGCCCTGGATCGATAAATTTGAAGGCCTTTGCCCAGCATTGGGATGTCACGGGCTAACAGTGACAGTAACTATAAAATAAACGGTGTGTGTCGATAACACTTTCGTTTTGTAATACATAAAAGATATATTAACAAACACAGTTAATAATAAAGACTAACTGCCACACTCAGAGAGCTTTAATGATTACTTAGGCCATCACTTAGTAAAGGTTTAGACAGTTTTGTCATACAAAAGTATGTCAAATCTTTACTAAGTGACGGCGTAAGTAATCATTAAATATCTCTGAGTACCGCAGTAAATCATGCGGATAAGGTTAAATTATTGAAAGGGAATAATACGTAGAAAGTCACTTATATTTTATTTTATTAACTGAATTTACAGAACAGCAAACTGTAATAGTACAACAACATAATTAGTTAGAAGTCCCATCAAGGATATCTGTAGCGCAGCGCCGACATAGAACAGGCCGCACGCAGTCATCTTACTGAACGTGCGATTTGTTAGTATCACGTTCTTGCACAGTCGTTCCTGACTCTCTGTAAGGAAAACATAACGTTTTTTCAGTTGATGTTTTGACTTATCTACTTATCATCATAATTTTTCAGTCGATCGTAAATCAGTTTTGCAATAATTTCATAAAAGTTTTTCTAACTTGTATAGTTTCGATTCTTCATACTCTGCATACAAGCTGTCTCTGCCTCCTCGATGGCGATGTAAAACTTCTCAGAGTACATGTTCTGAATGATAACGAGGCTCATGTCCTTAACTATGCCTAATGTTGCCAGACTCACTGTCTTCCAATTCGCAAACTGAAAATTATATAATGTGACCTGAATAAACTATTACGCCAGCAAAACGGTTATTTACAAGAACTTATGGTTGCAATACAAATATACTTTGCATCTCCCAGATATATGTTTCACCGATTTGAAACCACTGTCAATTGGTCAATATACCTGCATATTTCAGTAACCATGAGTAACCTTTGTCTGATTTACTTTGTCTTTCAACCTTTCCTTGTTGGACTTCTTAATAAATAAATAAATGTTAAGGAATTCAGTTCTCTTAGCTGGTGGGAAGGCGACCAGTCTTTTTCCGAAAACTATTGATTTTTGATTATTGACCTATGGTGCCCAGACTTGGTCTTTGACTCACATCCATAAGTCCAAACCGAAGGTTTGCCAACAAGCAACGGAGCGCAGTATACTAGGTTAAATTAACGGATTCAAAGTGTTTTGATTTTTCTGATGAGAAGTGTATAAAGATTTTCATGATTTTTAGAGAACAAAAGAAATTAATATGTTCGGTCTAAACTACATATACAGCACATAAAAAGTTGTTTTGAGATATTAAAACATCGTGTTCCTAGGCCACTGGTACTCACATACTGACCAGGACGGCAGACAATAGGAAGAGAGCAGCATCATTATCCTTACCTCACTATGTTGTCTCGAAACTTCCAACATTGTTTCAACGTAACACAAGGTACGTCCAAATACATTGACAGTACTAAACAACACCTGCAGAGAAAGGTAAGATATGAGTAAGTAGATAGCTTCTCCTATCTCTCTACGTCTGATGCCGTTACCACTACTTCGTTTGTGGTTGATATATTATTTTTTAATATAATTATAAACTTTATTAGAGTAAATTAACTATATGCCTACATTAACTAAAAACTATTAAATAAATTAACAATAAGCTATGAAAAGGCAATACTGGTCTTCAATGCTGTCAGCCCGTAATGTGCCCAAGAGACTGTTGGCATTGCCACGTTGTATAGCAACACTTAGCCTTTAGTCATGATAAAAGCCGCCGCCAATCGCCGCTACGAGAACACGGTGGGGCTCCGCCCAAGCGGAGCAAAATGGTAGCATCCGGGCGTTTCCTCCCACCTGATTCGGTGCAGGTACCTCCCGAAACAACCATGTCCGGTGAGGACCCGCGCCAGGCGGAAGCTAAGGGCGCCGTGGCGCCACTCCTCAAAGAGGGGACTTATCGCCACTATCGTGACATGCCCTGCTCGGGGTTTTGACTGTCGCTCTCTTCATGTCGCCATGAGATTGCACCGGAGGTCTGCCCGCTGAGCGGCGATTTGTGGCGGCAGCGAAGTTACCCCCCGGTGCAGCGCCTATTTTTTTTTTTTTATGGTGGGTGGAAAATCATCAAATAAGCCCTCCCGCTCTTGAGCAGAGCGGAAGGGAGTGTCAGACTTCTACTGACTAAAAACCACCCATGTTCCTTCTTAGCCCTTCATGTCGAGGCCAAGGTATCTCTTGCGAACAACCCGCAATCCCGACGGGCGTCGGCCCTTGCGGGCCCCTTCCATGTTGCTGACATCTCTTTGAGGCGCGTGTGGAACACGAACGCGCCGTCGACACGGCCTGTCGTCGTCATGAGACGGACGGATGGCGAGCTTACCCATCACTCACCGTCCACAGGCCCGCGTCTACGGTAGCCGGAAGCCATCACGTGGCCCCCGACGCCCGCAGCGCCTCCCGCGGCGGCTGGGACGAGAGGTTCTCTCCCTCTCACGTTCCGCCACCTCCTTCGCTAGCATCACTGCTTCGCAGAAGGAGGCATTCGTGCAGTCGAGCGCGCTGTGCCTGTAATGAACACATTGCGACACAGTTCCAGCAACAGCTGCAGGAGTCCAGGAACAGACGACACGTGTTCAGCGTCACTTTGACTTTTAGTTTTTTCAAGTTAGATCTATATCTTTTCTGTAATTAATCTTGATTACTCATTACTCATCTCTGTTGCCTGACTTGTTAGTAACATCTTAAGTATTTCTTAAATTTTCTGTTCCAAAAATGGCTGATTGATGACGTTGTTGGTTTATTTACATATTTTCTTACGCAGGCAATCTTACCATTTCTTTTGACACTTTCTTGTACACTTCGTAAGCTTTCAAAATGTTTTTATAAGTCTTATACAGTTTTATGCAACGTATTTTATCATTTCCTTGTCCATCATTCATTATGTAGATATTTCTGATCCATTCATCGATAAACTTTTTTAACAATATCTGAATTCGAAAAGCATACACATAGCGGAGATCTATACTTGTAAATGTCAATTCAATTATAAAATGCACAATATTGATGTTGTTATACAAAATACGAAATGTTAGACTAATGAAAACATTAACACACAAAATGGTTAACACCGAGATCCAATTCCATACAATAGAACTGCGAACACTCTCACTAAAATCGATGCTCTTATGTATAATTTGGATCATTACAACAAGCAAAATGTTGTCGTTACTGTGGACCACATTGAGAATAAAACCTACGAAAACGCCTAAGGTTTCGTTTACAGCCAAACATATTGAGATTATAATAATTATTTCATTTTTATCACTCCCTATAGTATGATTAAACTCATCAGACATTAAACGATGCGTATTCAAGGTAATTGCTAAAAATATACCTAAGACGCCCAGTATCAAATACTTTTTCCGGTTAGGAGTTATATAATTGTCTCGAATACAAAATTTTGATGAAAATAACAGAGTCTGCAATAAATTGAACGGATAAAACATTTTTTGAACTTCTTCATCTAGTCTGTTATTGAGCAATACTTCTGCTGGGTAAGACGAAATCTTTGGTATTACTTTGTGATTTAGAAACATTCTTAAAATTTACCCGGCTTAGTTCAATTCGTATAAGCGTCACGAAAATACTGAGGCGTTCTTATATTGTATTGATCGTATCGAAGACGGAGTTAAAGTCTGTAAAATAGTCCCTTTTACCTTTTAATAATTTTATTAGAAGGTAAAATGGACCACTTTAATTAACGACTAGGTTTACTAAAGATAGTGTAGTCAACAAAATTTGAAACTTTTTCAGTCCTTGATAGTAATATTTTAGTCAGTGACGTAATAACTACAAATCTATATGTATAAAAATGAATTGCTGTTCGTTAGTCTCGCTAAAACTTGAGAACGGCTTGACCGATTTGGCTAATTTTAGTGTTGAAATATTCGTGGAAGTCCAGGGAAGGTTTAAAAGGTGAGAAAGTGGTAGGTAGGTAGGCAGGGAAGTAGGTAGAGTAGTAAGTAGGGTAGTAAGTAGAATAGTAGAGTAGGTATGATTGGTAGGTAGGTAGGGTAGTCGGTAGAGTAGTAGGTAGGAAGGGTAGTAGGTAGGTAGGGTAGTAGGTAGGTAGGGTAGTAGGTAGGTAGATAGGGTAGGAGGTAGTAGGTAAGTAGGTACAAAAAAGGGCATTGCAACGCATGCCGGGAACAGCTAGTATTTGATTAAAATGTATTTGATGATTTTTAGTAATTTGCTGCCTTAACAGCAGTACACCTTTTTTTTGGGGCGGTGAGAAATCATCAAATAGCCCTCTCTGGGCAGATCGGAAGGGAGTGTCAGACTTCTACTGATTAAAAACCACCCATGTTCCTTCTTAGCCCTTGTGCCGAGGCTGCGGTATCTCTTTAAAACAACCCGCAGCCTCGACGGGATATATGGCGGCCCTTAGCCAGCCATTAAAATTTTGCAACTTACGTGAAAGCAAAGACGTAACTTGTAGTCAAAGAAATCATGCAGATTTTTTACTGATAGATGTTTACGAAGACGAAAAATTTGAAGTAAGAAAATAAAGAAGATTTTAAAAATTACGGATAAATTAGAACCACAATACATGTAGAAGGATTGGTTTGAAGAGAGGTGAAAACATTAAATAAGAAGACATAAAAGGAACGTTGCTGCACGGTTTTGGTTGAATGCTGAAGCCTTATGACGAAATTATATGCAGGGCGCCCGCCGGGAGATAAATGGCATTGATTAATTGCGGGAATTAATAAATTGAGTGGAGTATCAAAACAAACGGAGATGTTTGACTTAGATAATTTAATGCTTTATTGATTCTTCATTCCAAGTACCAAGGTATTATTACTTGTGTTTGACAGAGTTGGTTGTGGTGCAAGGATTCCCTATCAAAAAGTTAGTTTAGTTTAGTTTATTTATTAATAATTATAAAAATAAAAAACAAATAATTTAAAAAATTAAAAAACACGCCTGCCATGACAAAAAGTAAACTAAAAAATAAAAAACAAGCCAAAGGAATTCAGCGATGAATGGGAGCAAGGTCCCGTAAATGTATTCGAAAATGGAAAACTGAAATCTAAAACTTTTATTGCAGTTGGGGGACCTGTAAAGAATTGTTCCACCGAACTGTTCCCCGACTGCAATAAAAGTTTTAGATTTCAGTTTTCCACTTTCGAATACATTTACGGGACCTTGCTCCCATTCATCGCTGAATTCCTTTGGCTTGTTTTTTATTTTTTAGTTTACTTTTTGTCATGGCAGGCGTGTTTTTTAATTTTTTAAATTATTTGTTTTTTATTTCATATCTTTTAGTGATATATCGATATTTTTTCGCCATGTTTCTAGTAAATTGATTCACAAATACTGACTTTTCATACAAACTTAAAAACCATTTAGGTGCCGTCGTGGATGGATTTGGGAGTTGTAACCTAGCCAGTTTTATTTCTTTCATTACAGGGAATCTATTGATATGTAGCTTGTTCGTATCGAATCCCGGGTTTAAAATGTCACCATATCATTTGTTAAGTAGTATTACTAGAAAACACTAGATATTGAATACTACTGTGGTATATTTTTGTAATCTACTTAATAAGTTCTAGACGATGATTATATTTTTCATTGAAATTTCAATAAAAACAAATTAAAAGTTATTTTTATTTCTAAACCATGGCCACCCTATTATGTTTTTTGATATTTTCTCTAGCCTATGTTACCCGGGATGACGTAACGAATCTAACGATACTACATACATCAAAATCGGTTCAGGCGTTTAGAAGTTATGGTGGAATAAAGAAACTCACAAACAAACATACATACATACATACATACATACAAAACATAACACTCTTTTTTTTGGGGCAGTCGTGTAATGAACGCTAAAAACATAACACTCTTTTTTTGGGGCAGTCGTGTAAAAAAATACATGTCAGGTTTTGAATGAAAAATAAGAACACAAATCATTATCTATTTCAACAAGCATACACAAAATAATCATACATTAAAGAAAAATAATAATAATAAAATTACCCAGGTCAATAATAATTCAGAATACAAAAATAAGTAATATGAAAACAGAATTAAGACAGTAACATTTAACTTCATGAAGTAAGTTACTAAAACCATTCTTTTAGGTCATATAATGCCTGGTCGGTTAGCCAGTCTTTCAGTTTAGCTTTGAAAGCATTTTCAGGTGTCGCACTTAAAATTTTATCTGGTAGCCGGTTATACAGTGTGGTGCCGACAATACGACAATAAATGAAACCACTGGTAGTTCTAGTTCATAGGTACATTTTTAAACTATCAAATATTATATATAAATTATTAAATAGATTAGATTAGATTATATCAAATTTTATATCCAGTATTAACTGGGCTGTGGAAGTCGCTCCATGTAAAATACTGGTACTTAGCTGCATCCGGTTAGACTGGAAGCCGATTCAAACATATGATGATGATGACTTAATTTATAGAACAGCAAACTGTAACAGTACAACAACATAATTAGTTAGAAGTCCCATCAAGGATATCTGTAGCGTAGCGCCGACATAGAACAGGCCGCACGCAGTCATCTTACTGAACGTGCGATTTGTCAGTATCACGTTCTTGCACAGTCGTTCTTGACTCTCTGTAAGGAAAACATCCATTTTGTTTAGTTGATGTCTGGACTTATCAGCTTATCACCGTCATTTTTCATTCGATTGTAAATCGTGTTTGCAAAATTTTAATAAAAGTTTTAACCAGTAAACTAACTTGAATAGTTTCGATTCTTCATACTCTGCATACAAGCTGTCTCTGCCTTCTCGATGGCGATGTAGAACTTCTCAGAGTACATGTTCTGAATGATAACGAGGCTCATGTCCTTAACGAGGCCTGATATAACCAGACTCACCGTCTGCCAATTTACTAGCTGAAAAGTATAAATATATTTTGATAGTGAGTTGCTTCTGTGACTGTCTGTCATGTATTCCTAACTTTAATTTAATATAAATAAATTAATAAATTACAAATAGCTTAGTCTTTAATCTTTTTTAAAAATCATCACATGGTATCGGGCCATTTACAAACACATCATACTTCTATTTAATGACTTGACTTATTTATCACGAAAAGTAATGTTATTTTTGGGACTGTCTGTAGGGTTTCAATAGATTTGATTTCCAATTCTATTGCAAAATTGTTCTTGAGTTCATTATTTAACTCAATACCTAAATTCTTAAACTACATAAATGTATTCGTTAGCCAACGAACCCGATAAATCAGTCAATTTGTTTATTTATTTTATTTTATAAGCCTAGTGAACAATTTAGGAATAAGTTCAGCGCAAAGAGAGAACTGCGCTATAGAGGTTGGTTGGTTAGGCCGCTGGTACTCACGTACTTACCAGGGCAGCAAAAAGTAGGAAGAGAACACCGCTATAATCCTTACCTCACCATGTTGTGCCGCAATCACCAACATTGTCTCGATGTAGCATAAGGTACGTCCAAATACTTTGACGGTACTGAACATCACCTGCAGTGAAAGGTAAGTTAAATGAGAAGATATTTTAATTAGATATCTGCCATCTACATCCGTCCATAGCTGCCTTTACCACCACTATGTCTGTGCATGCCAATATCAATCCTCCTTCACAGCAGTCGCAATTGCGCCCTGGACTAGAGCAACCAGGTCATCATCATCTCTGTTTTTTGACATGCTAGTAATATCATTAGTATTTCATATCTAAAACTGACTTATTAATTATGTTGTTCGTGTATTATTTTTGACTAATTTACGTATTTTCTTACGCAGGTAATCTTACCATTACATTTGACACTTTCTTGTACACTTCGTAAGCTTTCAAAATGTTTTTATAAGTCTTGAATATTTTTACGCAACGTATTCCACCATTTTCTTGTCCATCTTTCATCAAGTAAATATTTTTGATCCATTCATCGATAAACTTGTTTAACAGTATTTGAATTTGAAAAGCATACACATAGCGGAGATCTAAACTTACAAATACCAATTCACTGATGAAATGCACGATATTGTGGTTGTTAAACAAAATATGAAATGTTAGAGTAATGAAGACATTAACACAAAAAATGGCGGATACCGAGATCCAATTCCAGACAATAGAACTACGAACACTCTCACTAAAATCAAAGCTCTTATGTATAGTTTGGATCATTACAACAAGCAAAATGTTTTCGTTGCTGTGAACGATGTCGAGAATGAAACCCACGATAATGCCTAAGCTTTCGTATACAGACAAACATATTGAGATTATAATAATTATTTCATTTTTATCACTCCCTATAGTATGGTTAAATTTATCAGTTAATAAACGATTCGTATTTACGGTTACGGCTAAGAGTATACCTAAAACCCCCAGTATCAAATACTTTTTCCGATTAGGAATTATATAATTGTCCTTTATACAGAATTTTGGTGAAAACAGCAGAGTCTGCAGTAAATTGAACGGGTAAAACAATTTTTGAACTTCTTTATCTAGTCTGTTGTTGAGCAAAACTTCTGCTGGATATGAAATCTTTGGTTTTATTTTGTGATTTAGAAACATTCTTAATATTATTCGCTTAGTTCTATTCGCTACGAAAATTCTGTGTCGTTCTAAAATTGTATTGATCATATTGATTATATTAAAAGGTAAGGAGTACCACTTTAGTTAACGACTAGGGTTATTAACAATATACGTATATTGATATTTTTGAATATGAAAACTTTCTCAGTCAATAAACTAGGGCCTAGACAATGTACTATGTTGAAATATCTGCCTTCACAGCAGTAAACAAAAAGCAATCTTATTGAGCGGTGTTTAAAGGTCACTGAAATTTTCACCGACGACGTGTGTCAAAAACCTGAAACTTATTGTAACGAGTGTTAAGCTTATTTCGAAAGTAAGGCAAAGTTAGAGACAAAGTAATTAATAAGAGAGTGAGAGTAATATAATAATATGGCGACCCTTTGCCAGCCATTAAAATTTTGAAATTTACGTGAAAGCGAAGACGACTGTAATCAAATAAATCATGAAGATTTTTACTGATAGAAGTTTATGAAGACGAAAAATTAGAATAATAAGTAATAATAATAAGTTTAATAAGTTTATTTCTCCTTAAAATAAAAAAAAATGTAACATAATTGATCAGTATATTATAAAAACAGTTAGAAATAAGTACAAAGAATAAATATGAGCAACTGCGCCTGAGCTAGGCCTAGCCTGTATTTCAGGTCACAGTTCTCTTCCCAGACTTATGAGCGGTATTAAAAATGTTGCATGACATTTTAGTATAATCGCTTTTTATTTACAGAAATAATAAGAAAAACTTTACAAAAAGTTCATTTGTTGTGTGTTTTTATGTGTGTATGTGTTGTATTGTGAAGTGATTCGGAGTGTTAGGTTGTGTGTGTGTGTTGTGGGAGCGTGCGTGTGTTGTTGGTGTGTGTATTGTGTTGTATTGTGTGTGGTCTGTGTTCGGACAGACAGGTTTGCTTAGTATTTCCTTTTTATCTTAAAGTTTTTAGAATATCCTCAGTTGTTTGATAATCGCATGTAAGCAGAAAATCTAGTAGTTTGGTTTTACATTCTTGTTTGTTTAGTGTATACATGTTGAGTGTGGTATTAAGTTTGTTGTAAAGGAAAGGACCGCAGAAACAGAAGAACCTATGTGTAAATGTGTGTTTAGATTGAATGGATCGTGGTGCTACAGCATAGTGACGTATTTTAAGCAAAATACTCAGGTCTAAAGGTGTAAAAGTATGTTGTTTGAGGATTGTTGTTATAATGAAATGTTGGCGGACGGAAGGTAATTTCCAGGATTGGTATAATAGATGTGTAGAGTTATGGGTCGAAAGAGAAAAAAAAAAGTAAAGAAGACTTTAAAAAATACAGATAAATTGGAATCGCAATCCATGTAGAAGAATTTGTTGAAAGAGGTAAAAACATTAAATAAGAAGACATAAAGGGAACGTTGCTGCCCGGTACCGGGAGAATGCTCCAGCCTTATGACGAAAGGGTATTAACAATTGAATTTCATAGTGAAAAACACTGCTCTTGACATTCGCAGATGGCAATAGATTCTACACAACAAAATCTTGAACACCATTACAATTGTAATTTGAAAAGTCCTCATCGATCCGCTACCTGGAAAAAAAATACTCTGGGTAAAGGCCATTGACTTATATATTACTGCGTAAGGACTGGGCGGACCGCATGTTACAATGACGGCTCGAACTTGAACCTAAAACGGTCTTTCCTAAGCGGAAGTGAACTAGTCCGCGATCGGCTCTCTTCGGGTGCGGTCGTAAATTTTATTAAAAGCTTTTTTTTTTTTGCAGACCACACCGATTCTCTGTATGGTGAACGCGTCGAGCAAATGTTCGGACGACCGTATCTTTAGTTTTTATATCAATGGTAAAGGGTCATAAAAATAGATTTTTTTGCAAATATTTCGCTCCCTATAGGTTTCTCGATATTTTTATGTATGATCAAAATTGTAGATAATTAAATTCTCTACAACTTGTGTTTCAAAAATTTTCCATAATTATGACGATAAAGAAGAGGACTTTGAAATACTGTCGCGGGTGGGAATTAATGTAAACTTACCTTTATTTTTTGGTCTAATTTGACCAGACTTTACAGAACAGCAAACTATAACAGTACAACAACATAATTAGTTAGAAGTCCCATCAAGGAAATCTGTAGCGTAGCGCCGACATAGAACAGGCCACACGCAGTCATCTTACTGAACGTTCGATTTGTCAGTATCATGTTTTTGCACAGTCGTTCCTGTTCTGAGTCTCTGTAAAAATAGTTTACATAATAAAGCAACACCATTTTTTCACTTCATGTCTTCACTTAAATTGGCGTATTCATCATTCAGCCGATTTCATAAAAGTATTTCCAAGTAAACTAACTTGTATAGTTTCTTTTCTTCATACTCTGCTTACAAGCTGCCTCTGCCTCCTCGATGGCGATGTAGAACTTCTCAGAGTTCACGTTCTGAATTATAACTAGGGTCATGTCCTTTCCTAACCATACTAATGTTAGACTCAGCGTCTTCCAATTTACACGCTGAAAAGTATATTAAGATATCTGGAAAGTGAGATGCTTACAAATAGCCACTATGACCATATACCGATGAATATATTTATATCCAGTGCAAAGTATAATATACAGCACAGAACTGTGGATGTTTTGACACGTCAATACATAATGCCCCTGGGCCGCTGGTGCTTACCAAGATAGCAGATCTAGAAATATATCAAGTAACTCAGCAACATTTTTATTATTACCTCACTATGCTGCGCCCCAACTTCCAACATTAATTCTAAGTAACACATGGTACGTCCAAATACAATGACGGTACTGAACATTACCTGCAAAGAAAGATAAGATGTACGTTAGAGAGTTTCTTATATCGCACTCCTTACAGAGCTAGATACCTTTGTCACTATTCAACTTGTGGTTTACGTGGCATATACAGGGTGTAAATCAACCCATCACACAGCCGTCAACCAAGCATTCTGTACATCAAACTGAGTACCCCTACGCAAAAATTTTTGCTGGAAAATGATTTTTTTTTTTGAGTCAATAATCACATTTTACGGTATGACTCAATGTAGCACTGTTAAAACAGTGTGCTAGAGGATGCTTTGAATAGTAAACGGGTCATGGAGGTAATTTAAGTAAAGTTATAACCTGAAAAACTAGTATTTACAAAAACAGCTGTGACAAATTTGGAAGTTTGACCCCCAATATCTCCGTAACTAGGAGGTTCCCAAGTATGGTCTAGAACAAAAAAAATATTGCAGTAGTGGGGAGAACAAGTGCCCTTCGTTTGCGTTAAGGTTACTTTTACACCCTATTTAATCACGTCCTTAACATTAAAATATATGGACAAACTTTTAGAAATCATTTAGACCACCAAAATAAATACTGAGACAAGTGAATAAATAATTAGAAAATCGCATTAGAAACAAGAAAAAAACCAGCTAACGAAAATATACTAAAAATGTAGTATCACCAACATTTTAGATCAACCACTGAAACGTTTTTGGGTGACTAATGTCCCCTTGCGTTTTGACGCCAAAGCGTTCCTGGGTGACTTTTGTCCCCTTTTACGTTTTCGTCAGCATGGCGACGGAATATATCTATTTCTTTCTATCCCATGAAGTTTCAATCCTTTGTCTCTTTTCTACTCGATACTTTATTAAATTCTGCATGCTAAAAATACGACAACACTTTACCTCTAGGGTCAATTCGATTTAAAAAAAAAAGTTAAATGTCAGTCGTTGAAACTCGCGCGCGATAGAAATAGCTCCAGACTATTTTCGATTAATTTATTGGTTTTAAGTGAGTATTTTTGAATAAACTACTAATTAAATGGTTAATTATATATGTGATTATGTGTGTGCAACCGGATTTTAACCTGAAGGTAAGTATGTTTCAAATTCTGAGTGATTTTACGTGTGCTTGTAACGGTTTTAGAATTTTGTCAGAATGCTTTCGTAATAAAATTGTAAGACCAGTTCTGTAACCAAAGTAATAGTTATTGCATTGAATATTTACTCGACAATAGTTTTCAGTCAAAACATATGCAAAAATAGTAAATTTAAGTCAAGATTACATGTTTTGTTCAAGCTAACCTTGAAAAAATTTTAAAGTAAACAAACAAAAATGGCGGTTGGCTTAGTTACTTGAAAGCCTGTAAATAAATATTTTTATACTGTCAAGTATGTTTATTTTTATTTTATCGTACGTAAATAGAACCGTTCCAACTTTAGAAGCCATAAAATATATGTGTTACCTATTTACTTTTTAAAATAATCCTTGTACAAGTTCACCACATATTGTTTTTTTCAACTACAGTCAATGTTTATCGCTAAGTATAATAAATTTGAAACGAAATACTAACAAACACTTGACACCACTTGAAAGAGTCATTCATAGGCTTGAACAAAAACATTACTCGAAGCGTCCTTTGTTTATAAAACGTCAACAAAAAAATAATTTATGAGCCCGGCCGTACGGCGCGCGGCGGGCCGCCGTTTTTTGGGGGGGGTAAAACGTTTTACCGTAATCGCGAGCCGCACGCGAAACGCTCAAGTGGTGCGCTTTTATCACCCGTTTTTCTGCTTGGGTATCTATGGTTAGAGGTTCTGAACATTATTATTACATTATTTGAATGATGTAGATTGTATTTTTTTTGTAATTTTAAATTATCAGTCGTCTCCGTTATGTTTCAATGCGTATTCAAGTATTATTTTTGTCTTATTTGTGTACTTTCTTTGACAGACAATCTTACCATTACTTTCGACACTTTCTTGTACACTTCATAAGCCATAATAACGTATTTGATCATTTTCTTGTTCATCATTCATTAAGAAAAACAAGAAGAAGAAGAAAATAGTTTTTGATCCATTCATTTTAGTAGTATCTTAATTAGAAAACCATACACATTTTTCAATAGTATCTGAATTCGAAAACCATACACATAGCGGCGCTATACTTGTAAATACCAATTCAATGATAATGTGCACGAAAGCGGCGTTGTTGAACAAAATTTTACCTATTACCTGAAAATGTACATTATGGATTGCAATAAAGAATTTGAATTTGAAAATATGAAATGTAAAGAAAAGAAAAAGCTCTGAATGTAAGTGTACACAAATAAATGTTGACACCGAGATCTTATTCGCGACAAAAGAAAAGTCAACACTTTCACTTAAATTGATACTCCAAATTATACATAAGTATAATTTAGATCATTACAACGAGCGAAATGTTTTCGTTACTGTGAATGACGTCGAGATTCCAACCTATGGTAAGACCTTTTACGTACATAGACAAACATGTGGAGATTATCGTAAGTATTGCTATCATTCCCCATACTTTGGTTAAACTCAACAGTTATTAAACGTCGCGTGGTCACAGTTAATACGATGAGAATACAAAAGAACTCGAGTATCAAACACTTTTACCCGTTTGGAGTTATATGATTGTCTCTAATATAGAATTTCGGTGAAAACATCAGAGTCTGCAGTAAATTGAACGGGTAAATCAATTTTTGAACTTCTTCATCTAGTCTGTTATCGAGCAATACTTCTGCTGGGTAAAATTAAATCTTAGGTATTACTCGTACTTTGAGATTTAGAAACATTTTCACAATTTACAATCTTGTGAGTGTTTTAATGCATTGATCGTATTGAAGACTGAGTTAAAGCCCAATCATTGTGTGTCAATTATACTAATAGGTTAGGAGGACCATTTTCATTTCCTTGTAGAGTTATTAACAGGACATTAATTTAGCTATGTGATGGTTGGCCATTTCATATACTTATTGGATCATTACGAACTTTTATTCCATTTTCGATACGATCAATACAATATAAGAACGCCTCAGTAATTTTGTTATGTTTACGAAACGATTAGTTAGTATAAGCATAAAGCTTACAAATTGTAAGAATGTTTCTAAATCACCAAGTAATACCAAAGATTTCGTCTTACCCAGCAGAAGTATTGCTGAATAACAGATTAGATGAAGTAATTCAAAAAGTGTTTTACCCGTTCAATTTACTGCAGACTCTGTTGTTTTCATCAAAATTCTGTATTCGAGACAATTATATAACTCCAAACGGGAAAAAGTATTTGATACTCGAGTTCTTTTTTAGTCTCTTCGCGTTTATCATGATAACGCAACGTTTGATATCTGATGAGTATAGCCATAGTATAGGAATTGTTAAAAATCCAAAAGTTATGATAATCTCAATATTTTTAACAATATACGAAACTTCAGTTGTTATCGTGTGTTTTATTCTCGACATCGTCCACAGCAACGATAACATTTTGCTTGTTGTAATGATCCAAATTATACATAGAAGCATCGATTTTAGTGAGAGTTTTCGTAGTTCTATTGTCTGGAATTGGATCTCGGTATTAACAATCTTTTGTGTTAATGTTATCAACATTCTTGCACTTCATATTTTGTATTCCAACGCCAATATCGTGCATTTTATCATTGAGTTAACATACGTTAGTATAGACCTCCGCTTCGTGTATGCTTTTCGAATTCAGATACTATTAAACAAATTTCTCGATGAATGGATCACAACTATCTACTTGATGAAAGATGGACAAGAAAATGATAAAATACGATGCATAAAATTGTTCAAGTCATATAAAAACATTTTAAAAGCTTACGAAGTGTACAAGAAAGTGTCAAATATAATGGTAAGATGACTGCGTAAGAAAATATGTAAATAAGATTAAACACTAAAGATATTACTAGCTAATCGGGAAACAGAGATGATTGGGAAACATAAATTGCAAAAAAAAATGATAATGCTATGTCAACCACAACTACAGCGGTGGTAAAGGCAGCTCTGGATGGATAGAGATAGAAGCAACTATCTACTATCTTTTATTTTATCTTTCTCTGCAGGTGATGTTTAGTACTGTCAATGTATTTGGACGTACATTGTGCTACGTAGAAACAATGTTAGAAACTGCGGCTCAACATGGTGAGGTAAGTATAGTGATGTGGCTGTATTTCGTGCTTGGCGCTGAACAATATATGTATTCCTCTGCCTGTCATTGCGGATATTCGAAAGCATTTCACTTTCTAGGCTTCTTAATATACTTTTTAGCCTGTACATTGGAAGGCGGTGACTGTGATAATATTATGGCTAGGAAAGGACATGGTCCTAGTAATCGTTCAGAACGTGTTCTCTGAGAAGTTCTACAGCGCCATCGAGGAGGCGGAGACAGCTTGTATGCAGATTATGAAGAATAGAAACTATACAAGTCAGTTTACTGTTAAAACTTTTATTAAAATTTTGCAAATACGATATACAATCATCTGAAAAATTATGATGATAAGCTGATAGGCCAAGACATCAAGTGAAAAGAATAGTGTTGCTTTAACATGGATGATTTCCTTACAGAGAGTCAAGAACGACTGTGCAAGAACGTGATACTGACAAATCGCACATTCAGTAAGATGACTGCGTGCGGCCTGTTCTATGTCGGCGCTACGCTACAGATATCCTTGATGGGACTTCTAACTAATTATGTTGTTGTTCTATTACAGTTTGCTGTTCTGTAAATTAAATGATATCGAAATATACAGCTTCAGTAATATAATAATCAAATAAAATTATGGTTCCTTAATTACATAAAATGACTTGTCCATCGCACGGCAACATTAAGCTACCTTTCATAAATAAATAAATAAATAATAATCTAACCTCCTAAGTCCTCATTGAAAAAATCCAAATCCAAATGACAATCCAAATGTCCAAATGATATTTTGATGTGTAGCTGCTATTGCCTTTTGCAATTAAAAAGTGAAGTTGAAAACGAATTTATATAATCGGGTTTTGTAAATCATTCTTGTGATTGAAATAACTCTTCGATTACCCGAACAGTCAAAAGATAAATAACTTCTCCCGCTCTGGGCGGGACGGAAGGAAGTGTCAGACTTCTGCCGACTAAAAACCACCCATATTTCTTCTTAGCTCTTTGTATCCTGGGCTGCGATATCTCTTATGAACAACCCGTAACCCCGGCAGGCGTCTGCGCTTGCAGGCCCCTGCAATGTTGCTGACATCATTTTGAGGCACGCGTGGAACACAAATACACCGTCAACACGGGCTGTCGTCGTCATAAGACGGACGGACGGTGAGCTATACCATTACCAAAGAGATTTAAGATAGGTATAGAGCGGGCATTGGGACATTTGTCATATAAATATTTTCACCTCATGCGTCTGTAGCGCCATCTAGTTGTGAATAGAAGAAACTCGAATATACACAATTAGTTCAGCTATTCCCCGGTAGATGCGCTAGTGTGATAGGGATGTGCTACAAATTATCGACAAACGATATCGATAACGTATAATAGATTAATTGTGTTATACCTATTTTAATAAATTCAAAGTGTGTAAAGATCTACGGAAGTAATGAAATTATGCGGGTTGTTTCAATGCTCACTAGCAACTTATTTATAAATGCACCATAGTAGAGAAACTATACCCATGAGAACAGAGATGGAATGAATAGCATTACTGTAGGTGCTGTCAGTTATGTATAAAAAAACAATTTTATCGTTAATAAGATTTTTTTTTAATTAGGAACATGTTATTACAATCTATTAAATATTTTTTTTGTTGGGTAATTTTTTTTAGTTTAGCCTGATATTTTCGACCAGTAGGGCTAGCCAAGTTACAACCGCTTCGTTTCTATTCTCTTTCTACAATAGATAACGTTTCGGCGCAAGCGATTATTGAAAGCGCTAAGTTGGTAGCCAACTTCACACAACTGAGTTGATCGCTCATTCTCTAATAAATATAGAAAAAACCTACACTTTAGTCTATGGTGAGCGTTTCTACTAACGTCAAACTAATGTCAAAATCGCAGTTGTTTACTTTATGCGCGGGTTGAAGTTATGTTTTGAATTGTTATGAAAGGAATACATTGTATTAAGTGTTAAAAAAGTAAGTGAAATAAGGTACAAGTTCTTCTTACAATTGGTTTAATATGATATCACAGTGCGGAATGTAATTTTAAACATTACTGTGTCGTGAAATAATATGATATTGTGCATTTCGATGAAAGATACTTAAATGAAGTGATAACTTAATATTGGATCGAGATCTCGACCAGACCCAGAACAGTTCACAGGTAGATTGGAAGGTACGTAAATTATTACTTATTTTGTGACCTTCCTTTGTTAAAATCTAATATACTTGGGCACTTGAAAGTTTACAATATAAACAATGACGTGTTGCGCGGTATGAACCTATACTAGGTACTTCTTATGAAACAAACAAAATAATTATTGTGTTTGACCCTTAGCGCACCACAATATCACAATATATTTAAAATATGCATTTTAAATGCTAAATAGGCACATAGAATCCAAAATTATGAGAAATAAACAAAACACTTCTCGGTCTCAAGACAGCTGTATCATAATTATGTATATAGACGCCATTTTTAAGGGGATCACAGCAGTGGATGACTTTGACGATTTGACCTCTGTACTGGCTTTTGTTTATTTTTCGGCCCCTACCGGCAAACGACTGTACTACAGAAAAACGTAACAAAGAACAGAATGTGTCGCAGAGTGGTCATCGTATTTGCCTAACATATTTTGTTTCTCTTGGAGTACTTACATCATAATGTATGAATAAAATATTTAATAATAAATTATACACTTTGACTAATGAAGTAATAACGTAGCTTTCATTAGTTATTTCACTGAGCACAGGTACTCCTACGATACATTCCTAAGGTCTGATAAAGACCAGGTAACTGCTTATCGCTTCTCAGTCACGGAAATAGTCAGAATGCTCCAGCTTTCAGCTAACTGAGCACGAATGCTACTACTTGATACATTTTGAAGGCCTGACGATGACCACCTAAGTGCTTATCGGCTCTCAGTGACTGATGTAGTTAGAATTACCTAGCTTTCAAATTTTATCTGTCTGAGCACGGATGCTACTACATAATACATTCTAAAGGTCTGATGATGACCAGCTAAGTGCTAATTGGTTCTCAGTGACGGGTATAGCTAGAATGACCTAGCTTTCAAATTTTATCGATTTGAGCACGGATACCACTACATGATACATTTTGAAGGTCTGATGATGATCAGCTAAGTGCTTATCGGTTCTCAGTGACGGATGTAGTTAGAATGACCTAGCTTTCAGATTTTTTCTTATTGAGCACGGATGCTACTACATGATACATTTTGAAGGTATGATGATGATCAGCTAAGTGCTTATCGGTTCTCATTGACGGATGTAGTTAGAATGACTTAGCTTTCAGATTTTATCTTATTGAGCACAGATGCTACTACATGATACATTTTGAAGGTCTGATGATGACCAGCTAAGTGCTTATCGGTTCACAGTGACGGATATAGCTAGAATGACCACCATCAGGTAAATGGCACCATCAGTCTCCAAGGCCTCCTCGAGCTCTTTCAAATGAGTCCAAACACGATGGTTCTACGCAGCGCTGTCAATGAGATCCTGTACCCACCTTCGAAGTCCACCGTCTAGTAAATGGCATCATCAGTCTCTAAGGCCTCCTCGAGGTCTTTCAAATGAGATCCTTTACTTACCTTTGGAGTCCACCATCAGGTAAATGACATTATCAGTCTCCAAGGCGTCCTCGAGGTCTCAACACCATTAAAATAATAAGATACATAACATAACATCACGCCTACTATTAGGTACACCTCTGCCTAACCCTTCGGGGATTACAGGCGTGATGTTATGTAATGTATGTTATTATTTTAATGGTGTTAATTGTTTTATCGCTTTTAATTATTTTGTCTTGAGAATTTCGTTTGATGGAAGATGAAGATCTGGATAACTGATGATGTCTCGCACCTGATGGTAAACTCCGAAGGTGGGTATAGGATCTCATTGACGGCACTGAGTAGAACCATCGTGTTTGGACTCATTTGAAAGAGCTCGAGGGAGCCTTGCAGACTGATGATACCAGCTACCTGATGGTAGACTCCGAAGGTGGGTATAGGATCTCATTGACGGCACTGAGTAGAACCGTCGTGTGTGGACTCATTTGAAAGAGCTCGAAGAGGCCTTGGAGACTGATGGTGCCATTTACCTGATGGTGGTCATTCTAGCTATATCCGTCACTGTGAACCGATAAGCACTTAGCTGGTCATCATCAGACCTTCAAAATGTATCATGTAGTAGCATCCGTGCTCAATAAGATAAAATCTGAAAGCTAGGTCATTCTAACTACATCCGTCACTGAGAACCAATAAGCACTTAGCTGATCATCATCAGACCTTCAAAATGTATCATGTAGTAGCATATCCGTGCTCAATAAGATAAAATCTGAAAGCTAAGTCATTCTATCTACATCCGTCACTGAGAACCGATAAGCACTTAGCTGATCATCATCAGACCTTGAAAATGTATCATGTAGTAGCATCCGTGCTCAATAAGATAAAATCTGAAAGCTAAGTCATTCTAACTACATCCGTCACTGAGAACCGATAAGCACTTAGCTGATCATCATCAGACCTTCAAAATGTATCATGTAGTAGCATCCGTGCTCAGATCGAAAAAAATTTAAAACTATGTCATTCTAGCTATATCCGTCACTGAGAACCAATTAGCACTTAGTTGGTCATCATCAGACCTTGAAAATGTATCATGTAGTAGCATCCGTGCTCAGATCGATAAAATTTGAAAGCTATGTCATTCTAGCTATATCCGTCACTGAGAACCAATTAGCACTTAGTTGGTCATCATCAGACCTTCAAAATGTATCATGTAGTAGCATCCGTGCTCAAAAAGATAAAAGCAGAAAGCTGTGGCATCATAACTGTATCCGTCACTGAGAACCGATAAGCACTTAGCTGATCATCATCAGATCTTCAAAATGTATCATGTAGTAGCATCCGTTCTCAGATCGATAAAATTTGAAAGCTAGGTCATTCTAGCTATATCCGTCACTGAGAACCAATTAGCACTTAGCTGGTCATCATCAGACCTTCAGAATGTATTATGTAGTAGCATCCGTGCTCAGATCGATAAAATTTTAAAGCTAGGTCATGCTAACTACGTTCGTCACTGAGAACCGATAAGCACTTAGCTGGTTACCATCAGACCTTCAAAATGTAGTAGCATCCGTGCTACAAAAACGACTACAATTGTTCTTTGCATTAAAATAATAACATACATAACATAACATCACGCCTACTATTAGGTACACCTCTGCCTAACCCTTTGGGGATTACAGGCGCGATGTTATGTAATGTATGTTATTGTTTTAATGGTGTTAATTGTTTTATCGTTTTAATTATTTTGTCTTGAGAATTTCGTTTGATGGAAGATGAAGATCTAGATGACTGATGATGTCTCGTACCTGATGGTGGACTCCGAAGGTGGGTATAGGATCTTATTGACGGCACCACGTAGAACCGTCGTGTCCACACACGACTCATTCGAAAGAGCTCGAAGAGGCCTTGGAGACATTTACCTGATGGTGGTCATTCTAGCTATATCCGTCACTGTGAACCGATAAGCACTTAGCTGGTCATCATCAGACCTTCAAAATATATCATGTAGTAGAAAGAAAGAAAGAAAAATATTATTAGTAGCATCCGTGCTCAATAAGATAAAATCTGAAAGCTAGGTCATTCTAACTACATCCGTCACTGAAAACCGATAAGCACATAGGTGATCATCATCAGACCTTCAAAATGTATCATGTAGTAGCATCCGTGCTTAGATCGATAAAATTTGAAAGCTAGGTCATTCTAGCTATATCCGTCACTGAGAACCAATTAGCACTTAGCTGGTCATCATCAGACCTTCAAAATGTATCATGTAGTAGCATCCGTGCTCAATAAGATAAAATCTGAAAGCTAGGTCATTCTAACTACATCCGTCACTGAGAACCGATAAGCACTTAGCTGATCATCATCAGACCTTCAAAATGTATCATGTAGTAGCATCCGTGCTCAATGAGATAAAAGCTGAAAGTTGGAGCATTCTGACTATTTCCGTGACTGAGAACCGATAAGCAGTTACCTGGTCTTCATCAGACCTTCAAAATGTATCATGTAGTATGAGAGACCATCATTAGGTACGAGACATCATCAGTCATCTAGATCTCCATCTTCCATCAAACGAAAATCTCAAGAAAAAATAGTTAGATAACATAACATCACGCCTGTAATCCCCGAAGGGTTAGGCAGAGGTGTACCTAACAGTACACCCACATTTCGCCAGTTATGTTTAAGTCCCATATAATAGGGGCGAGCCTATTGCCATCAACCGGGCACAAATCCAGACTCCGTGGCTGTTACTTATAATTTCCTGATGGAAAAACCCAATAACACTTTCCCCGACCCGGGAATCGAACCCAGGACCTCATGCTCAGCATCGTGCTTACGACCACTAGACCAACGAGGCAGTCCAAAATTAAAATAATATCATAGATATATCTATATACCAAAATATCTACTAAGAAACGTGGGTAATTTACCAATTTATCAACGTTGTTTTTAAAAGCGATCTTTACGATGAAACATCAGAGAACTCGTCGTTGTTAACATCTATGTTGAGTCTGTTAGTGAATCGCATTGCAGCTTAGTCTATGATAGGTGCAAACAACAAAACGAAATTACAAACTACTTTAAATATATTTACAAACTTATTTTCTGTTCTTATTTTACGAAATATTGATAACTATACAATTTAAAATATGTCTTAATTCAGAAAACATTAAAAACGTGAACTTTTGAATTTTATTTGTGAAGTAATGACATGCGTGCAGTCCACCCGTGACAACAGTCATCGAGACACTGGCGCAGCGCGTTCCGAGTATGCGCGACGGGTCTCGCGCCGCATTTGCCTCAAAATGTCGGGAATTAATTTATTATTTTAAAATTTTATTACAAACTAGCTGTGCCCGCGACTTCGTTCGCGTGCTTGTCAGAAACTAAAATGCGTCGCTTAGATAAAAGTACATTTAATCATTGCCCTGCGTTAACTTACTGACGCTGTAGAAAATAAGAAGAGAGTAATGCAAAGTACTGACTATGTCTCATACTAAAGTTTAGATGGATGGGTGTTTGTTAATCAACCACGTCAGAACGGCCGAACGGATCTTGAAGAAATTTGAAACAGGTACATTATAGTCGACAGGCAGACAGATTGTCGTTGGCGCGTTCGTGTTCCACGCGCGCCTCAAAGATATGTCAGCAACAATTAAGGGGCCCCAAAGGGACGTCTGCCGGGGCTGAGGGTTGTCCGCAAGAGATACCATGGCCCCGAAACACAAAGGGCTAAGAAGGAACGTGGGTGGTTTTTAGTCAGTAGAAGTCTGACACTTTCTTCCGCTCCGCCCAGAGCGGGATGAGTCATTTGATAATTTACGAACCACAAAAAAAAGGGCGGATTAGAGGGTGTTTCGAGAGGGTACCTGTACTGAATCTGGGACATCGAATCTGAAATGGCCGCCACCTCCTTCTGCGAAGCAGTAATGCTAGCGAAAGAGGTGGCGGAACGTGAGAGGGAGACAACCTCTCGTCCCAGCCGCCGCGGGAGACGCTCTGGGCATCGGGAGCCACGTGATGGCTTCCGGGCACCGTAGGCGCGGGCCTGTGAACGGTGAGTAACGGGCTAGTTAATCGTTCGTCCGTCCTATGACGATGGAGGCGCGTTCGTCTTCCACGCGCGTTTCAAAGAGATGTCAGCAACATTGAAGGGGCTTCCAAGGACCGACGCCCGTTGGGGCTGCGGGTTGTTCGAAAGAGATACCGCGGCCTCGACACATAGGGCTAACAACACACCACATCTATATGACGACATGGTTGGCGCAATGGCTGGACGATTAACAGTAGCACTGCGTGTCGCAGGTTCGATTCCCACACGGTACAAAAAAAAAATATGTCTTGGGTTTTATCTAATTTTAATTTAGTTTAAAAAAAATTGTATTTTAATACTGTGTAATTGGTAAATTTTATTTGTTGACTATTCACTAAACATAATGTGTGTATGTTTACTATCACCGCGGTTCAGAAAAAGACATCAAATGAATAACGCCATCTGTCGAAGACGAAGATAAACTGCTAAAAAAGAGCGATCAAACACTATAAGGTTTAGGCTATGTAGATTTTGAAAGCAGCATCATTTAGACTTATATCTACGTACCTTTTGCTATCATAACTTTTTTAAAGTTATCTTGTGAAGGCATTTAGTAATAAGTACCATATTCGTTCAATAGATGTCGTTGCTTGTCTCATTCTTGACCATAACGATAAATTCTTCTTGAAAACTATAAATTCATATATCTTTTGATAGAGAGCACCGATTACGATGAAACAAAGACTAAGTAATAGCCCAAGTTTCGCACATTATTTATGTATAAAAGTTACCTACATTCGTTTCGTAAATTTGACGTGATGCTTAGTCATCGAAACAGACAAACAGATAAACAGACAAACAGACAAAAAATCCAAAAATGCTGGAAATGTGTTCTGTTGGTTATACTTTAATACCCTGACTATTTTTTTTTTTAATATTTTCGATGTACAAAAACGATTTCTCTACAGATTTATTATATGTATAGATAGATATAGATAGATAGATCAGAGAAAATAAACAATACGAATTGATAAATACATCACTACGTATTTTTGGGTATAAAATTCATACCGAACTATTCAGCCGTTACAGAGACAAAATTCGATTTAGGTTAAGACATACTACGATTTTTTATTAAATAATGTGAAGGTTTATTAAAATTTTAAACAATACGAATTATTTGTGATGACTTTAAGTATAACATATATTTTTTATATGGAAATCGTACGGAAGGATTCCTCAACAAATTTCCTTAAACATACGTCGTTTTTGGGATTTTAGCAACGCAACGGCCTTAAGCGTTATCTCCAGGGTCTCGGTAAACGCCAACGTTTCGTTTGCGCTTGTCAAAAGTGTGACATGGCTAGCATTTATATGGGATGTAGCGATCAACGTTGTAGAAAGGATCACATTTCATTCTATCATTTTGAACGATTCGATAAGTTGTAAACATGGCTACGAATTTTCTATTCGTTTGTTCTGACCACGTGACTTAGCGTTGAGATGACGTCATCCCCTTACATTTGAGTCGTTTTCTACTAGCGTCAACGTTTGTAGATTGTCAACTTGGCTAAGCCTACAAATCTTTGACGAAGCACCTTGGAAGCCAATTATTTTCGCTTCGGTCTTTTTGGACAAACTGTATCCACTTTTAAAAACTCTACACACTTTTAAACACTATAAAACAGTAATATATGTGAAACGTTAGCTATTAATTTTAAAAACCTAAAAATTTTAAGTTTCAAGTTGTATGTAACTATACTTATTTTTTCTATGGATATGATAGTGTCGCGTGATCATACCCGACGATATTCTGCGGACACGCTTTTTTATCTAACGGTCTTATTTGACCATCCGACTTTGTTCTTAGAACCAAATTCAGTTTCACCTTTTTTCTACTGAAAAACAATGATTATTCGTCTATATTTGATGTATTTTTCTATAAGAATATAATCTAATCTGAGTAATAATTTACCTGTATAAAAAAAAATAAGTAAATTTTATAATTTGTATACTTCTGCATATTTTTAATGCACCCGCTTGTGACCTCTCAGGAGTCAAACAGCTGACAAGACACAGGCGCACGCGCATTTATTTGAATGTTGTGTTGTTAAGTTATTATGATAAAAGTGAATGAGTAAAAATTCATTGGAAAAGTTGTTTATTATGATGAGTACAATCTCGTGTCTAAGTGTAGTTCACTAATTACCAGTCACGGTATTATATAGGTAATTATTTATTACATTAATAATTCATCATAATATATTTATATCATAATCATATCTTTTCAGAATGCCATTCACCATTGACCAGGAGCACGCAACGTAATGGAAATTATGAACGACATTTCAACAACACAACAACTCAACTCAACTTTCTTTTTATTATCCCTGCTTCTTGTATTTTTTAATATTGTTATGCGTTGTATGTGTATTGCTTTTTTTTCCTGTGTGTCTCTTTGTGTGCTCGCTAAGTTTCTGCAACAAATAAATATTCTTCTTTCTTTATTTTCTTTCTCTATATAAGGACGTCTTTTCAGACAACGCAGACCTACACGGAACAAGCATGGTGTAGTCTCCCTCTTAAATATCAGCTCAGCCTTAACCCCTTTTTTTTTTTTTTTTGGGGGTGGGAAATCATCAAATAACCCCTCCCGCTCTTGGGCAGAGCGAAAGGGAGTGTCAGACTTCTACTGACTAAAAACCACCCATGTTCCTTCTTCGCCCTTCATGTCGAGGCCTCGGTATCCCTTGCGGACAACCCGCAGCCTCGACAGGCGTCGGCCCTTGCGAGCCCCTTCCATGTTGCTGACATCTCTTTGAGGCGCGCGTGGAACACGAACGCGCCGTCGACACGGCCTGTCGTCGTCATAAGACGGACGGACGGCGAGCTTACCCATCACTCACCGTCCACAGGCCCGCGTCTACGGTGGCCGGAAGCCATCACGTGGCCCCCGACGCCCGGAGCGCCTCCCACGGAGCCTTAACCCCTCTAAATACCTTGATATTAGATCTGTCACCTTTCCCTAAACCGATAACCCCGGCAGTTGAAAACAATGAACAAACACCTATGCCATCACCAGTAAAAACCCATTATGAAGTATAACGATTTTGTTCTCCCACTCACGATGGTGCAGACTGTCCATCAATCAATACAGCTGTGTCTGTGGCTGATAAACAAGGTTATTGCTATATGTAGGATGAAGGTGTTGCCAAACGTGGGGCCAGCGAAGTAGCCAGTTTCGTTTACGACTTCATAAAGAAGTTTGTATCGAAGGGTGTGAAAGAGTTTCGATTCTGGACAGACAATTGCGCTGGCCAGAATCGAAATCGCATAGTTTTAAATATGTATGATCTTGCAGCTAAATAATATGATATAGCTGTAACACATAGATTCCTTGAAAAAGGCCACACCCAAAACATTCAACAACAACAACATTCTGTTCATAGTGTGATAGAAAAGGCTGCTGAGCCCAAATATACACCAGATGAATGGAAATTACTTGTAAGTTGGACTAAAGTAACCGGTGATTCTTATGAAGTCATAGACGTAAATCAGTCGTTAGTGATTGATTTAAAGATCAGCTAAAAAATAAGAACTGAAAATATAGCTAGCAACAATCTGTTGCTAGCTGTATTTTTAACCCAGTACTTAGACAGGCTTAAAAGAAGTTTCTGTCGATGGGACTCAGAGCAATACAATCCGGTACAAATATGCTTTATCTGATGATTACATGACCCTTGCACTTCGAAAGGAGACTAGAAATTACAATATTCCAACCTTACACAAAGCTTATGTAGGTCCAATTACAATTAGTAATGATAACTAAAAGGATCGTATTAGTCTTTGCGATTCCTCAAAAATATGTACCAAATACCATAACTATTTTAGAAGTTTAACTCATGGACGAAATGTTTCTGGTGATGACAGTGAATCTGACTGAATATTATTGTGCAATAGAATTGTTTTACTTTTTGATTACTTATTAATATTTCTAGTTGCTTAATTGTTACCATTTTGATCTCAGGAGTTGTTGTTTTAAGAATTTATACATTTTTAATAAGATTGATTGTGACACTATAGGTACCTAGTTTTGCTAATAAATGATTAGTGTTTTAGTTCTAGATTACCAAAAAAGAAGTAATTAGGTTCAAATAGGTTTGGGTTTGGTCTACTTAGTAAATAATGGTGTTGATAATTACTTAATTGAAGCTTAATGTTTATTATATTGATTAAAAAAGGGTCCAAAAACCAAACTAAATATACTATTTTTTATTTGTGATACTCTACCTACCGCAACCTACCTATTTACATACCGACCACCTGCCTACCTACTTACTCATGGTCAAAGTAGAATATAACGAAAGACACATCCGCCAAAATATTACTGCGTAAGTCAATAGAACATGATCGGTAAGTCACATTCGTCATTCTTTGAACAGGAACTTTCCGAAGAACAATGTCGGATAATACTATGTGACTGTGTTGACTCCAACGTAAAATGAAGCATGTGATTTTTCTGGAAAACTGTTTAATTATAAGTTATTATTTTTATGTCATTTTAAAACAAACCCTATTTTTCACTAGTGTGCGAATTTTCAAAATTACAGATTTAAAATTAAAAAAGTTACGTCAAAAAACTAACATAATTATTTGAAATGGCTGCCCAGGAAAGTTTAATATTTGTCAGTTCCGTCACTATTCTACGACTATGACGAATTGATTGTCGAGCCGGTCAAGGGCTGAAGAAGTTTTAAGTTGGCAACACCCATTAAAGAAAACATTACACACAATATCAAATATAGTTATTAACTCTAGTCGTTAGTTAAAGTGGTCCGCCTTACCTTTTAATATAGTTATTGAAACATTATAGACTTTAACTCCGCCTTCGATACGATCAATACAATAATATTAGAACCCCTCAGTATATTCGAAACGTTTAAACGAATCAAACTAAGGTTATAAATTGTAACAATGTTTCTAAATCATAAAGTAGTACCAAACATTTTGTTTTACCCAGCAGAAGTATTGCTCAATAATAGATTAGATAAAGAAGTTCAAAAATTGTTTTACCCGTTCAATTTACTGCAGACTCTGTTGTTTTCACCAAAATTCTGCATTAGAGACAATTATATAGCTCCTAACCGGAAAAAGTATTTGATACTTGGAGTCCTAGGTATTCTATTAGCGGTTACCGTGAATACGCAACGTTTAATATCTGATGACGTATATCAAAGCATGGGCGTTAATAGTAATACAATAATAATGATAATCACAATGTTTTTGACTATGTATGAATGTTTAGGCGTTATCATAGGTTTTATTCTCAACGTTGTCTATAGCAACGATAACATTATGCTTGTTGTAATTATCCAAATTATACATAAGAGCATTGATGGTGGTGAAAGTGTTCGCAGTTCTATTGTCTGGAATTGGATCTCGGTCTCAATCGTTTTTTGTGTTAATGTTTTATTTATTCTTTCACATCATATTTTGTGTAACGACTCCAATATTGTGCATTTTATCAGTGAATTGACATTTGTAAGTATAGATCTCCACTATGTGTATGCTTGTCGAATTCAGATACTATTGAACAAGTTTCTCGATGAATGGATCAAAAATATTTACTTGTTGACTGATGGACCAGAAAATGATAAAATTCGTTGCATAAAAATGTTCAAAACTTATAAAAATATTTTGAATGCTTACGAAGTGTACAAGAAAGTGTCAACAGTAATGGTAAGATTGCTTGTTAATGAAAATACATAAATAAGACAAAAATAATACACAAACAACGTAACCAATCAGTGACTTTTACGAAAACATACATTTATTACTGGCTAGTCGGGAAACAGAGATGACTAATAATTAAAAATTGCAAAAAATATGTAAGAGGTATCATTTAAAAATGTAGGTGCACAAATAATACATTGTTCAGAACCTCTAACCATAGATACCCGCAGAAAAACGGGTGATAAAAGTGATTTTAAATTGACCTAAAATGTTGGGATCCTAAATTTTTAGTGTATTTTCGTTAGCTGAATTTTTCTTGTATCTAATTCGATATCCTAATCTTTTATTCACTAGTCTCAATCTTTGTCTCCGTCTTTATTTTGGTGGTCTGAATGATTTCTAAAAATTAGTCCATATATATTAATGTTAAGTATGTAATTATATATGCCACGTCAATCACAAGTGAAATAGTGGTAAAAGCATCTCTCTCATAAGGAGAGCGATATAAGAAACTCTCTACTAACATACATCTTATCTTTCTCTGCAGGTAATGTTCAGTACTGTCATTGTATTTGGACGTACCTTGTGTTATTTAGAATCAATGTTGGAAGTTGGGGCACAACAAATTGAGGTAAGGATGATAGTGGTTCTGAGTTACTTGATATATTTCTAGATCTGCTGTCCTGGTAAGTAACAGCGGCCCTACCCCGTCGGGGCTGCGGGTTGTTGGCAAAAGATACCGTGGCCCCGACATAAAGGGCTAAGAAGGAGCATGGGTTGTTTTTAGTCAGTAGAAGTCTGACACTCCCTTCCGCTCTGCCTAAGAGTGGGAGGGGTTATTTGATGATTTCCCAGCCCCAAAAAAAAAAGGCGCTTCATGTACTTATGAGTCACTTTCCAGATATCTTAATATACTTTTCAGCTTGTGAATTGGAAGACGGTGAGTCTAACATTAGCATGGCTAGGAAAGGACATGACCCTAGTAACAATTCAGAACGTGTACTCTGAGAAGTTCTACATCGCCATCGAGGAGGCAGAGACAGCTTGTATGCAGAGTATGAAGAATAGAAACTATACAAGTAAGCTTACTGTGAAATACTTTTATAAAATCGACTGAATGACGACAAAATCTTAAACCAGCTTATCATAAGCTGATTGAAGAGAAGACATGAAGTGAAAAAATTGTGTTGCCTTAATATGGATACTATGCTTACAGAGAGTCAAGAACGACTGTGCAAGAACGTGATACTAAAAAATCGCACGTTCAGTAAGATGACTGCGTGCGGCCTGTTCTATGTCGGCGCTGCGCTACAGATATCCTTGATGGGACTTCTAACTAATTATGTTATTGTACTATTACAGTTTGCTTTTTTGTAAGTTTAGTTAATAAAAGAAAATATAAGTGTCATTCTACGTGTTATTCCCTTTAAATTATTTAGCCCTATTCGCATGATTATAAACTGCGTATTAATAACTCTTTCATGTTATTGTACTATTCTAATAATAAATTTACCGACCCGCACTGGGCCTGTGTGGCGGATTGTAGCCCATCACTCTCCTAGAGAGGAGGCCTGTGTCCCTGCAGTGGGACCATTATAGGCTGATGGTGATTATAATTTATGTTATTCGACTTTATTCAATTTGGATTGCTTTAATTAATTGAATTAGATAATAGCGGATCGGACTAAGTCAAAAAAATTTTATTCTGTTAAGTCCGTCAGTTAGATTATCGAAAAATATTAAATACTTGATTTATTGATTATTTTTTGTTTTATCGAATTAATAAAAATTTACGAAGTTAAAAAGCGTTAAAGATCATGAGTGGGTGCTTATGACGTCACTTGTAGGTAAAAAATGTACTGGCATGTGACGTTTTCCAGGAGTTCACGAGTTTTTGAAGCACTGTATCGTCTTAATTTTTTGTTTATGTGAAAAAAGAAAAAATATGTGTTCAATATTTTTTGGAAATCTATCTGACGGACTAATTAGATATTTTTGATCCAATCCTCTATTACATTGCATTTACATTCTATTTAACCTTTCAAAAGCAAGATATTAGGTAATACAGGTAGGTTTTGTTGCTTCTATTTTTTATAAAATTTAACCAAAATTAAGTGTTTAACTGCATTTGCCTTTTGGTTTAACTGCATTCCCCTCTTGTTGTCATGTTATTGAAGTACTGTTTACGTCGCCTTGAACGTTTATTATACTCGATAATATTCAGTACGGAAATGATGTTTTATCTTCACCTATAAAAAATAGTTTTTTTTCTATGTTTCATAGAACAAATCTATTTTTTTTAGGGATAATCTAAATTAAATATGCGTAAAAAAAATAATAATATTGTTTGTCGAACATAAATTACTTGAAACACGTCACTAACCAAATAAACTGATTGAAATTCTTTGTAATTTATTCAAAATAAGGGAAGAAGCTGTCATAAAATTCATTTGCATTCGGACACTGATTGTATACTTTGTCTACCGTGACAAAAAATTATAGCATTATCGATCTTCGCGACCAAAGAGAAGTTTTATCTAATAACGTTGTAGATAAAAGAAAGATAAGAGATAAGATGTGCAGTCTATTTTTTGCCTTTTACTGTATTGCAAGCCAGTTCAGCTCAAAAACAAAGTACCGCAAACACACAAAGTATCGCATCAAAAACAATGTCACAACTGCAAATATTTTTTTTAATAAAGTCTTGTTGTTTTGTGGATCAGTCAATTGCATGTTCTTGTTAGGGTATCGACTCGTTCACACTGATCATGTTATAGATAAGATTGCAGTTTGAATGAAAGTCTACAATATAGTTCACGATATTTTCTATAATTTCTTTGGTGTCTTTATTAACTTTGTTCTCAATCTGATTCAAGCAGAGAGCAATGTGTTACTCGTTTTGTCTATTCAAGAAATCCACAGATGTCTGAACGACGAGATGAACTACAATAGATATATCAAGAACAGTTGGATAAGTATTGCTTTTATTATTTGCAACTACGTCATTTACTGCAGTTATAATTTTGGTGTGTTTGAGGAAATTTCACTTTATGTGATTTTCCAACTCCTTGTGTTCATTTTGATGCCAACATAGTTTACGCAATCAGATTTATGAAGTTGCTTGAAGATAAGATTGTTCTATATAACCCAAATGAAACATGTCACAAAAGGTTGTTCCAAACTTACCTCCAGATATTAAAAAAGTTATCAGATTTATTAAAATATTTCTCTACTAATGGTGAGTTAAAAAAATATGTAGTGATAATTCTTTCGCCTCACTATATTTGAACAATACTATTAAATATTTTCATAACATTTTTACTCTTTTTCCATGTTACTTGAGGATCGGTGCAAATTTTTTTTTCATTTCAGATTTCAGAGATTCACTCTTAACTACTTTTGGAGAGCCTTCTTTTCCATTTATATCGTTCTTCACACCAATCAATCTTTTATGTTATCTTCTTGTCTCTTGGCATCTATCAACATTTTAGTTCTCTCTTTTAGTAACATGTATGTCCTTAGGCATCATCTTAATTTCCCATCCCATAAAACTGAATCCTTTTCTTACTCCTTCTCTGTTCACGCAGTACGTTTGTGGAACTCACTTCCGCCTAAAATTCTAGACTCCAAATCTTTGTTTATTTTCAAAAAACAAGTCAGAGAACATTACCTCTCCTCTATACTGTAATATTCTGTATATGTATATGTGTATTGTGTATATATATGTTTATACATTATAGGTATATATTCATAATACTAGTATTTATTTTTATATTTTGTTTTAAATTCAGATTAAATTTTTCCTGTTAGTCTTTTCTACACACTGTGTCTATATTTCTTATCCAACTTTCCTCTCGCAGGTCTGCTGGAAGAAATTTCTTATGAAATAAGCAGTACCTTTGTGCTCTACTATTTTTTTTTTGTTTTTTTCCTTTTTTTTTGTATTTTGTGTGTACATAAATAGATAAATAAATAAATAAATAAATGTATTCTTTTCTTCATATTATTTTGTGTCAGTAGAAAGCAAGTAATTGAAAAAAGGTTTTTGAATGGAAGTAATTGACGCTTGATATTTTATTTATATTTTATATGTATTTAGCTACTTATTTTTGTGTAATATCCTAAGACTTATTGTCGGGCCTACGTTGTCCCCCCATGTCTAAGTACTAATGCTGTAATATAAAATATTGTTAAACCAAACCTATGTGAAATGAAATATTTTTATTTTGAAAGGAAAATTTTACGAGAAAATGATACATTTTCAGATTCTATCCTATACTGTGCAAATTGCATTGCATACGTTATTATATGTTCAGATTTTGACAGATTATCATCAGATAACAATCATACCACAAGACCAGGTACGATTTGTTTTTATTTTTCGTTAGTGTTGTTGACTGCCTCGTTGGTCTCGTCGTCGCAATCGCCTGGGTTCGATTCAAGGGCCAGCAAATTGTAATTGCTTATTTCCATCAGGAATTTCTCAGTAACAGCCACAAAGACCTTTGGGGGGTTTGAGGAACAAGATGTAAAGTTCCTCATCCCGCGATGTAGGATTTGCCAATTTAGTTCGCATGTGTTGCGATAGATGCCACTGTCGCCACAAACCGGTTGATAAGTTCGTGCACTATTACAATCATGGAACCTAGACAAAACTGGTTAAATGTGGGTTTAGTATTTGGTACACCTGTGGCTTCTTCTTTCTCTTTTCGTGTTGATTGTACTTCCATATTATACGGTTTGGGCCCAGTAGGTATACATGTTTATTGCAGCGACAGAGGCGCTGTTCAGGTACCATTGGCTTAACTTTTGGGATTACAGATCTTAAGTTATATTCTTAGTATGTTTTGTATTTGGATTTACTTTAGTGAGTGAAGGCACTTATATCGCATGGAGGTAGAAAGAAAGTACGGAACGCCTCCTGATACGATCCCTATGAACAATATGTGTCACACTTATAAGTATGTTCACTTGTAGACTCAACTAAAATTTATTTTGTACTGCAAAATCTTGACATACTATAATTATTGCAAGTTTTCCTTTGACTTTGTCCTGTCTTTGTAGTTTTGTTAATTTAGCATTTGCATCAGCAGTGGTGATTTACACTCTTGGTTGTTCAAGAATCTAATGTTACAAACTATACTGAGTCTGTACTGCGAGGCATTCTATATTGCTGTAGAGGATGCACAGGATACATGTACAATCTGCTTTCAAATTGTACAGGTATGTGAGATTTGAATTAGACTCTCCCAAAAATTACCTGCCAAATAAAAGATTAAATTGAAGAAGTGAATTGTAAAGGTTTCTAAAAAAGTAAAGGTACTAAAGAAACGATAGATAGCCGTGTGAAAGATGACATGGGTCAAAACGGGGGCGAAATGAGATTACACAGAGAAGTATGTAAGATTAATTAAGGTATGCTGCACCGAACCCAACTAAATTTGTATAAGGACAGTGGAATGCTTTTAAATTCACAGATGAAGACAAGAAGTTATGCAAGAACGTGAAGCGCGTGCACGGTGCATCGTTCAGTAAGATGCGCGCCTGTCGACTGTTCTACGTAGACGTATGTCTACTTCTGCACCTGGTGGAATTTCTCAGAAACTATTCCGTTGTGTTACTACAGTTTGCGTTTCTGTAATTCTAGTAACAGTTACGGTTGTGTGTGCAAGTGCTTTGTGATAAGTCTTGTACTAATTCGTTATCTTATCCAATGAAATAACCTATTCAAATGTACTCATCCCCTTTCTTTGGAATCTTTTATGTGTATTAATTTATGCAGATTAATTAAGCATCATAATACACAAAAATCATAAAACATAATAATATTATCATCCTTTGATTATTTTGATTGATCACATATACCATCACATCTATCATTTTCTTATCTAAACCTCATTTATATTGTTTGACGTATTTTTTTTTATTAAAACCCAAATCAATCTAATAAATCAAAAATCTAATAGATCAAATTGATTTGAGTATATTTATTAAAAAAAAGAAACTTCCCAAAAAGAGTATACTTCCGTTTCAACAGTGTCCTCGAAATTATGTTTACCAATAGTAGGAATAATAGAATTATAGAACTTAGCGATCACACAGAAGTTTTGTCTAATAACGTTGTCGATGAAGATGTGCAGTCTATGTTTTTACCTTTCACCCTGATACAAACCATTCTGTTGGTTCCAAAGTATTGCATCAAGAACAATGTCATAACTGCAAATGATGTTTTTAATAAAGCCTTATTACTTTGTGCCACAGTTCTTTTTATGTTCTTGTTAGTGCTTCGACTCAGGGACCAATATAATTCTAATCATATTGTTTTTGATCGAATGCAATTCTACTCTGTCGTTCACGACATTTTCCATATTGTTTTCGGAGTTTACATTAACTACGATAATAATCTGATTCAAGCGGAGAGTACTGTGTTGTTCGTTTTGACTATTCAACAAGTACATCGATTTCTGAACAACGAGGTTAACTTCAAGAGATATATCAGAAATAGTTGGATAAGTGTGGCTACGATTACGATTTGCTTCCACATCATTTTCTGTTTTATGTCTGTCATTGTCCAGAAACTATCATTTTATAGATTTTTTCAAGCTGTTGTTTTACTTTTGTTTGATGTTGATATAGTTTACGCAATCAGGTTTATGAAGTTGCTTCATGATAAAGTTGTTCTATGGAATTATTTGGTATTACACTCGGTCAGGGATAACCAAGATGAAACTTATCGCATAAGGTTGTTTCAAAGTTATCTTCAAGTATTAAAAAGTTACGAGATTTATAAACATACTTGTCAACAAATGGTAAATAATCATTTATAATTATTTTGACTTCACTATTAGGTCTTGTGTTCATCACCGCTTTTCATTTCTATTTTATTCTCTCAGTATTGTTTCTTACATTATTCAGAGGTTTTATTTTAACTGTTTTTGGTAAGCCACTTCTTATTTCATTTTGTCCCTCACACTATGCATCAATCTTAAATAGGGTCTACCTCTTGCTCCCCATTTACCAAGATTAACATAATAGCTAATTTAGTTTTATTTTTTTAATATCTCTGGTAGTGTATCGTGAGTTTCGACGAAAACCCATGAGCAAAACCTGCATACCATTTAAATGCGCATGCTGCGTTGGGTGGAGTCACTCTCAAAGACAATGAACACGTAAGGGGGAATTTCAAAGTAACATCTATTACTGAAAAGAGTATGTACCACCTGTATGTACCACCTGCGCCTGGCCTCAGTAAGGCCAGGCGCAGGTGGTACATACATGTTATATGCGTAGACCTAATGACCATAGAAAATTTGCCTTAACATGGTTACAAAACAAAGAGAGAGAAGTAGACCGAAAACTACCTGGGTGACAAATATCCGAAAGGACATGTAAAAGCTTGGTCTTATAGATAGCCATGATTACCAGTGAAGCGCCTAAAGAATAAGAAAGCCGACGTCGAGCTGAGGGTAAAGAAAAAGAAGATTTATTTCATTAAATTAATACAAACATGTTACTTTCAGATTTTATACTATACGGTGCATAATTTACTGCATACATTATTATATGTTCAGATGTTAATAGAATTTCGGCAGACACTCAACACACCAGAGGAGCAGGTATGTTATATTTTATTTTAACCATAAAAGCCTTGTCAGTATATATAAAAGAGTTAGAGTATTTTTTCACGCGGAGCACGTAGTGTTTTGTATTTTTTTTGGGAATAAGCTCGCCACAATATTCTCAAAATACTGCAACTCCTGAAAGTCAGAATCAACAGTAGTGACCATCAGAAAAGCGCCGAGATCGTGAAGCGCGTAGAAGTCCCGGAGAAACAATTTAACTTTCTTGGAACCCGCAATAAGTTTGGAATTAGCGAGAAAAAAATATTGTGACATTTCCAACCCGCAAATCAAATCAAATCAAATCATTTATTTGTTTGCAAACATGGGTAAATAATAACAGATGTTGTGACAGTAATAAGCTCTCCATGTTCTACCATCACATGGGCATGCAACACATAATTAATTAATTAATATTATTTCAAATAGGAATTAATGCCAAATCATCTGAATTACAATAAAATAAAATGTCCTAAAATTACATGATAATGTCAATGGGTAAAAATATGAATAATGTCAATGGATACATACAAGCATGTCAATTTAAATGTCAGGAATAATTAAAACTAATAAATAATAATAATTACGAAAAAATAATACCAAGAGTCCGCCATAGTCATTAAATATTGCAGCAAACATTGATATTTAGGTTTAACTTAGGTCCCGCAGTTTTTTTTTCGATAGGAACTCCGAAATATTATAATATGATTTACTTATCAGAAAGTTTTTTAGATGTCTTTTAAATAAATTAACATTACATTAACATTATTTAAATTATTAACGCAATGTGTGTAGATTTGGCATATCAAACTCATGTTTTCTTACAGAAACGAGTTCTTGATCTTTATACGCTGAATAAGTACCTATCTAAAAAAAAAAAAACCGACTTCAAAAACACCAAAAAGTGTTTTATTTTTTGCCAAAAAGTTTTTTATTTTTCCATTTTTAGTTGTTCCCAAACAAATAATAGGTTTTATTTATCCCCAATAAATGGAACATTACATAATATCTTACTGTCCAAATCTGGGTGTACACATCTGCGTACCCCCTCAGATCATACAGGCGTGATGTTACGTCATGATGTTGTATAAACAATAAACATCCAAGCGATTGCAGCAATCACGACAGATTTGCCGTCTATTTTTGAAGAGTTCTATTGTATATCTCCGAAGATCAGGATCAGATCTTCACCAAATTTAAATGGGACCACCTCAGGAGTATACTCTTTCAAATAAAAAATTTTGAGAATCGGTTCACAAATGGAGGAGAAATCAGGTAACATACATAAAAAAAATAAAAAAAAATACATACACACGAACATAGAACCTCCTCCTTTTTTGAAGTCGGTTAAAAAGATATTGACTACAGTTTTAATGTCCAATTTTCTTTTCGTTTGATGTTTTTGTAATAGTATGTTATTTTTCCAGTATACAGCATTGATATCATCAGTTTCGATATACATTTGGTTGTCCAAGAATTTGATGTTACAAACTATACTAAGTCTTCACTGTGAGGCGTTCTATATAGCTGTAGAAGATTCTCAAGACACGTGCACTTATATTATGCTATCAAATTGTACTGGTAAGATTTCAATCAACATGAATGATGTAACCAAGATAATTGTACTAATATTTTTCATTTAAAAGAGTGTCCATGGGATTTTACGCCCATTCATCTCCATAGAGATCTTCGCTATGGAATGGCCATCTCCAGTACATTCATAAGATATTATGTCTTGTGATTATAGCTTAATTTACTTTGTTTTGCTGCCATTCAAAAGTACCTGCAATGTGTTAATGGAAATAAAATAAATGTTTTGAGTGTGAGTTTATTTGACGTAAGGAACGTTGTGGATGGCTATGAGAGAAAGGCAAGACCAATGAAATCATTAGTGGACTGTGTAAAAGATGATAAAGCTAAAAAGACGTTAACTCAAGAAATGACTATGGAAGAAGTAGATATCGAAACCTATCAAATATCAAACAGCAAGGGCTTGTATATTAATGGTCCTTCGAGCCGGATTGATAAAAAAGAAAGTGAATGATAGAGAAGTACGGGCAAAAAAAATGAAAGATACCGAGTAGCATGAGACTAGAGAAAGAGAAATAGTTTAAAGTGTAACATATAACAAAAAAGTTCAGAAAGGTTATTTCTGCTTTCAGAGGAAGACAAGAAGTTATGTAAGAACGTGAGGCGCGTGCACCGAGCATCGTTCAGTAAGATGCGCGCCTGTCGACTGTTCTACGTAGACGTGTGTCTACTACTGCACCTAGCGGCACTTCTCACTAACTATACCGCTGTGTTACTGCAGTTTGCATTACTGTAATCATAGTCTATATTATAAAATGTGTTGTGGGAAACTGCTTCGTTTTTATTACTTCTGGAAATAATACCAAAGTAATTTTATTATGAACCCTTACATCTGTCATTATTTGTTAATCACTACACATTATAAATCAAAGTCCTCCGCCGCGTCTGTCTATTCGCGATAAACTCAAAAACTGCTTCACCGATTTTTATGTTGTTTTCACCAATTGATAGAGTGGTTCAAGAACTTAAGTCTTACTACAATCTTCCTCTTGAGGAAGATTTATATAATTTGTCAAGTTTTGGTCGCGATAACTGACATCCAGGCAGGTGAAGCCGCGGGCATCAGTTAGTTATTTATAATTATGACAAGAATCTTTCATTTTTATTATGTTATGAACATAAATAATTTGGTATATACATCTAATTGAATATATCCGTAATTAATTAAACACTCTTTATAGAAAAAACATATTTTATTATTAGATTCATTTGCGTTGAAAGGACGGCTGATGAAACCAAAAGCTGCTGGAGAGCCGTCAGCCGCGGTGTTTTAAGAACTACTACATAACACACTGATGATTTTGTAAAGGCCACGTGTATTCCCTGACTGTGAAAAGCACAGGGCTGGGAGGGATATGTACTTTCGGCTTTCAGCAAATATAAATATTTGAAGAGACTTTTCGTGTTCGAGAAAGAGTACATATTTACAAAACCATTGAAGAATATTATTTTTTATTTTGATTGACTCCTGTCCTTGACTTTCACCTTTTTTAATTTTACTCTAACCCTTCGGCCATGTCTTCGTTCATGTTTCTTCCAGATACAAATCAATGTTTTCTTTCAACGAAAATATAAAGATAATTAATAATCCTTGACATTGGATTAGTTTTTAAGATTTCAAGATTAGACACCCAGACATGATGGATTTTTTTAATCGAACAGCCATACTAAATAAATCAACAATTTTTAAAAAACAACGAAAGACAAAGATGGAAAGAAAAATATTACAAAAACGTAAAATGATTTCAAAGCCATTCCAAGTGCTACCCAATAATCGACTTGAAACAGAAGTTAGAAGACTTGTGAATTCTTTCAATTTTGTACTTCAATTGTTTTTCTCTTCAAAATATTGTGTTCAGAATAATCATATTTATCCAAGAGGCAACAAGTATTTAGCTTCGTCATTTTGCTATATGCTATGCATGTTTTCAGTATATAATTACCGGGCGTTTACTATAGATCTAACAAATGAGAATATGAAACCAAAGGAAAATGCATTGCTTTCTTTTCTTACCGCTCTTTATTACATCGTTCAGTCAATTTCTCTCACTATTTTATTCTGTCTAGACTTCGTGCACAAACAAAACAACGTCAGCCTCATTTTGAAGATCCAGACTATTTACAAAAGCGTAAATTTTAAGAACAGTATTCGCAGTTATGTCCTATGGAACTGGATCTCAATGATAACCTATATTGGTCTAGATATTTTTCTCCTTATATTATTTTTTGTGTTTGTACCATTAAGCTTAGAAGCTATTGCTCTCGAGACTTTTTGTGATCTTACATTTATCACATTTGATGTTAACTATGTTGCTGCTATTCGAGTCATAATATTATTTAAAAAATATCTTGATGAATGGATAAAAGAAATTCTGGCGTTGGACGACACTCGAAGTAACAAAGAACAATGCCAAAAAATTCTAATCAAATACCAAAATATTTTAAAAGCTTACAATTTGTATAAAAGGAATTTTCAGGTGTTGGTAAGTTCTTAATTATTTTACTTGATTAAGACAACAAGACCCTTCGTTCCCAGAAAGCACTTTAAGCTCTGTTATTTATACACAGTGATTACGAAGGTTGTCGTGTTACTTACCCCTAACAAGTAAAAGAGGGTAAGTAATTTAACAATTGAATTTAATTTAGAGGTAAGAGGTAAAAAATACAAATAAATCTATAAAAACACGAACCTTCCTAACTCACGCTTTGCACAGAATAAAACAGCTCCAGGGTAGGTAAATCTCGAAGGCTGGCCAGCAGATTACGGGCAAGTCCTTTAGGGAGGCCCGGAGAATACGTTGGAGGTACTTCGCGTCGCGAGGATCACGGGCGACTCCTTTAGGGAGGTCCGGAGGATACGTTGGAGGTACTTCGCGTCGCGAGGATCACGGGCGAGTCCTTTAGGGAGGCCCGGAGGATACGTTGGAGGTACTTAGCGTCGCGAGGATCACGGGCGAGTCCTTTAGGGAGGCCCGGAGGATACGTTGGAGGTACTTCGCGATGGTTCTTCTTAAGAACTCAGATAATAACTTGTAGACGTGATCATTCTTCTTTAAAAACCAGATCTCAACTGGAGGGCATCCTTCAGAAATCCCTTTTTTAAAGAGGGTAAGTAACACGACAGTTTGGCGCCCAACGTAAAATCAAGACTAGATCTCACTCATTCCCTCTCTAAATTCTAAAAAAACTTCCACAAGCAATCAAATTTGGTATATAATTATTTTTCATCATAATTCATCACCTCATCAATATTTACTACTCTTAATACTAAACATACATTTATACTACACCCCCACACACATTCCTTTTACCTTTGGTAATTGGCATCCTTTCGGCCTCTTGGATGTGTTAATCCACTTGTGGACACTGCCAAGGTTGGAGATTGGTTACTATACGACGACTATTGGACAATATCTCGTAGTCGTTTCTCATTATACTTAATACTTTACCAAAACATCACTACACTGCATCCCACAGACTTGCACACATTCCATTATCGAAAGATAATGTGCACCCTTTCGGCCTCTTGGATGTGTTAACCACTTGTGGGCACTGCCAAGGTTGGAGATTGGATACTTTACGACAGCCGCAGGACAATATCCTGTGGTCGTTTATACAAATCTATATATATTTATATAATACTTATTACAAATACTTATCATTATATCGGATCCTCTAGTCCTCTTAAACTCTCTTTCTTTAACTCTTGAGTCCTCCTCTTAAACAATTATATTGAACTACGTTTAGTGTCGTGGGCTCTAGAACTTTTATAGATACTGGGTCAATACAAAGTATAGAGACTGTTAGTAGGCTATTTTAGAATCCTCCTTCAGAAATTATCTTTTACTCTTTGTCCCTCCTCAGCCCTCCCTTACCCTCTGGTTTTGGAACCTTTATTATTTTTTTTTTCTAAATATATTTTTTTTTTTTCATATATACACATGACTCATCTCTTTCTTCTTTCCCTCTTCTAAAATAGAGTTCCTTTTCGGCTTATTAAAACTCTATTTATTTTCTAATTCATTCATCGGTTCTTAAACCATTATAAGATTATTTTTAATCTTTCTTTATATATTACCTAACCTTCGTTTCAACTAACTCTACAAGTTAGTATGAATCTTGTTTCTACCTATTGACTCTAAAAGTTGATAGGAGCTGCCCTTGACGTTTTACTCGGAGCATACCGACTACTATTGCGGGAGCTGCCCTGACGTTAACTCGGAGTATACCGACTACGGTGTTGTTATGTATCAACTAAAGTTGACTAGGAGCGGATTACAACTCCTTTAAAAATAAGCCTTTGTTTAAAAATTTTTTTTACTTCATGTTATTATTGGGTTTTAGACGAGAGCGGATTACAACTCCGAAAATAAGCCTTAAAGTTATTAACTTATCAGGTTGCGTAGTGATCATTGAATGTGAATCCTACCTGACCTAACTTCGTAAGATATCGGTGTATTTGAATGAAGTATGTACGTTTTGTGAATGCTGTTATACTTTAACCTTACAAAATTTTTGTTCTAGACCAAAAATTTTCTCGGGGTCGTTGGGGAAATATAGTATTTATTGAGATTTATACTTACACTTTTACTAATCATCCTCATCTTTCATAAAATGTCCTTTTTACGTCTCATTTCGCGCCTTGGCGACAACTATTTTTGTTGGCAGTCTTATAATCGATCTTATTCGATTTATTAACGTTGTTTTTACTGTTTTAAAATATAAAATCTTATAATTTTTCATTGTTTACTTTTCGTGTGACATAACGTCAGTTGTCAATATGTCATTTACTTTTTCTTTTAATTTGTGTCATAGTTTTTCTTAGTGGTTAGAACTATGAAGGTTACATTTGATTTATATAATTTAATTTATTTTTATTAATATATTAGCTCAAATAATGTAATTTATTGATAATTTCTATTTACTGTAACTTATCTCACGCTTATAAAATTAATTAACACGCTCACAGAAATTCTTTGAGGAAGTTTTTGACATATTGACAACTGACGTTATGTCACACGAAAAGTAAACAATGAAAAATTATAAGATTTTATATTTTAAAACAGTAAAAACAACGTTAATAAATCGAATAAGATCGATTATAAGACTGCCAACAAAAATAGTTGTCGCCAAGGCGCGAAATGAGACGTAAAAAGGACATTTTATG
Source organism: Diarsia brunnea (assembly GCA_949774965.1). NCBI lineage: Eukaryota > Metazoa > Arthropoda > Insecta > Lepidoptera > Noctuidae > Diarsia > Diarsia brunnea. The sequence continues at coordinate 18,747,264 of OX459007.1, forward strand.
AAAGATGAGGATGATTAGTAAAAGTGTAAGTATAAATCTCAATAAATACTATAAGGTCTAATAGCTACTCTTGCCAAGGACTATCAGACTATCGTCTTATCAGTATAAAATTTTTCAACATGACCTGGAGGGAAAATACTAGAGTTAGCAACTTTTATTCAAAGTGCTGACGTTCGAAAAGATTAAGATTTGATGTTTTTTTATGAGAGAAAACATCCAATTATTTAAAAAAAGTAATAAATCAGCACAGCATTCATTTTGAGGATCAAATCTAACAAACAGTTTTGACTTATCGTGCTTTCCGAGGCATGGAAACTCAAGGATAACTAAGAAATTTTTCAAGACCCCACGGTCTGTCGCCACGAGACCATCGGGACAGTACCCAATAACTAGGTTTTGGAAGTCAGACAGGCAGTGACGTCAAATAAAATGTTGGCATTCAGATGCACCCACAACATAGTATTGGTAATGCTACTTAATAACACATTTCAGCCTGTTAAGACTTAAAAAATGCAGCTCACGTCTTTTGTTTTTACAGACTCTAAGCCAAGTGGTAATAAAATTTCTACTGGTTATGCTCTATTACTATTACTCCATCTTTGAGATAAAAAGACAACTACTATCTGACGACGAAGTAAGTTTGACAATATTAACGGTTATATTAATGTTTTGTAACCAATAGTAGGAGGTAATCGGATGTCAAGGTATAGATTTGTGATGCGGAGGAATACAAAGTGTGTGTGTGGGATGCAAAGTGGTGAGGAAAGTTTTGAGTGTGAATGGCTTTAAGAGTAGATCGAAGACCAAACAAACGATGTATGGACTGTGGAAATGATAATATGGTAAGAAAGGAGGTGACTGATGAGAGGACCACTAATAGAGAAGTATGGATGAAGAAGACATTCTACACTGACTCCAAATTAATTGAAATAAGGGCAGGAGAATTGATGATAATGAGTAGTTTGAGGTTATATTATAACCGTTTCATTATACCTTGTAGATGCTGTTCCAAATTCGATAGCTACAGTTACTCCAAATGCCAAACTATTAATTGTTCTGACAACCCGAAGTGATACAACCTGTTACTGCATATTATTATGTAAGTCTAAAAATACTTGTGTACATGGTGATGTTACCGCCGCGCCGTTTATATTTGTTTAGTAGTAATCTTATTTTTTCTAGTTAGGGAATTAATTAATGATAAGTGGTAGGGAAACGGTAGCAACCACCAGTCAAGCACCGAGACAATGTTGCTCGACAAAGTCCCACAAAAAAAAATTACCGTCTTGGATAAAACAACAAAAATTTAGTTAAATAGATTGTGTGAGCAAAGATATGAAAGTAAAAAAAAGAGTGAATGATAGCGTGACGATTTTGCAGGGGAAAGTGGAAGAAAGAAACTTGTTACTCCCAAATATCATGGTACACTGGCAGGAAGATGATGATTCTAAAGTTTTCTAATTTAACCCCATTCATTTATAGCCTGTATCCTTCGGGGTCGATTCAGCCTTTTTTCTATTCAAGACTATAATACTAATAATACTACACAGTATAAACTGCGAGAAATTCTATATTACTGTTGAAGACGCTGAGACGGCGTGTATACAGCTTCTGAAAAACAGAGACTGCCCAGGTAAATATTTCGTCATTACGCGTATGTAATGGGTTGTCCATCCAGAGACCAACCTAGCCAAGTGCGATTTAACCTGTGGATTGATCCGAGTGGCTATTGTCCAATCAAGAGCTCCTCACCGAACTGTTTCAGATATGTTCCATAATTAATTCTATGTTGTATTTAGCAAGGAAGCAAAGTATGAATTTAGAAGTCAATTACATGTCTATAAAACAAAGACATTTGTTTTTACTTCTTGACTATCTTAACCTAGCCGACTACTCTCAGAAGAAACATAGAAACTAGCCCAGATATCAATCTCTTTTTAAATCTAGCTCTGATCATATCGTGAGGATCATGCAAATCTTGTCGGGGCTGCGGGTTCTTCGCAAGAGATATCGCGGCGTCGACATGAAGGGCTAAGAAGGGACACGGGTGGTTTTTAGCCAGTAGAAGTCGGACAAAAAAAAAGGATCATGAAATAAAAATCGATTTCCTTATAAATTAAGACTATATTTTTAATTTTCAGAGTATCACAAACATCTATGCAAGAATGTGCGACAGGCAAATCGTTCGTTCAGTAAGATTACCGCGTGTGGCGTGTTTTATGTAGACGCTACGCTACCATTGTGTTTGATTGGAGTTATTATTAATTATGCTTTTGTGTTTTGGCAGTTTATTTTTGGATAACAATAATTTAAAGAAATAAAAACATTATTTAAGGCAATACTTGCAGCATTTTATTAACGTGTTTGTCAGCTAGCTAAATTTTAGTTCTTCTGTTAATTCAACTGCGTTTTTTGTTATCTATTTAATTTAACGCGTCTGTACAATAGCACCACCGTATTTCTCCAGGTATTCTTTTCGTGCACCACCTCCACCAGGTCATCTTACCATCTCTTTTCTTTTCGTTCCCTTCAAAATGGTTGAGTGGAATGGTGCTGATCCATGCGTCATGCTCGTGAACGGGTGCTGTCAGTTGTGACTGGTCACCTCTTGGCTGCCACGGCTTGTTTGAGTTATTATTTTATCTTTGAATCGTCGTTTTTTGACTTTACTGTGGACACTTATCGTGCACATCTTGCTACATCGTTCTCACATAATATACCATCTCAACATGAATGATATAATGTACCAAGATTTTGTAACAATATTCTGATTTAAAAGAGTGTCCATGGAGTTTCTTGCCCGTTCTTCTCCATAGAGATCTACGCTAGGGAATGGGCAACTACAGTACTTTCACAAGTTATTATGCCTTGTGACTGTGACTGTAGCTTAGGAGTGCAATATGTCGTCCCGGGGGTTGCTGCGTCGAGTTGCGCGTCGCCGGATGTCTGCGGCGGCGAGTGCTGTGGGTGCGGGGGCGCGCGGCGGCGCGTGCCGTGGCGGTGGGTGCGCGGGGCTCCGGGTCGCGGAGCGGTGGTTGCGCGTTGCGGCGTGCATTCGTTGTTCCGTGATTTGGAGTCTCGTACATTCGTTGTTGCGGTGTGCGTCGCTGCGTGCTTTCGTGCTCGCAGTGTTCGTTGTTGCGGGCATTCGGCGGCGTGTGATTCAGCGTGGTGGCTTTCGGGATGACGTATTGCACTCGTAGTTTAGTTTTATGAATTGTTCTTCTGACATTCAAAAGTACCTAGTAATGGTTTAATTGAAATAAATGCTTTGACTTTGACTTTGACTTCTTTCTGGGCCCAATCATGAATTACATGGAGACTTTTACCAAGCGGGCGTCATCCATGCGTCTTACGTGACACGCCCAATCCTATTTATGCCCGGCTGCTTTTTTGCTTATCGTTTAAGGAGATGTTTCTATGGAGCTTCATAAACAACTGCCGATGAATTCTTAATTTTTGCGGACACTCGTGGAGCTCGTGGTCAAATAATAACAGCCATTTGGGTTCTTCAGGTTAAGCTGCGTTTGTGTAGGTTAGTTTGTGGATGTTTGAACTTCCATAACATACCGAGTTTCCTCTGTGCCTGGAAAAACAGGTTGATGTCATTTTCTAGATCTTTAACAGTCGTTCCAGATAGACAGTGGCCTGAAATTCTAATTATACGTTTTATGAAGGGATTCTGTATTACACTGTCATGCTAACTGGGTTGTGGGAGTCAAATAGGCAATCGCATCATTTAAAATACTGGTATTCAGCTGCATCCAGATGGATTGTAAGCCGACTTTGCTGATAATGAATTTTAGCGGACAGACTAATTGCCTGCCTATATTGCGGGATGGCATTTCCTGCATAACCTTATGATCATCATATTAATAACTCTCAATGCCAGCCGTTGAGTTAAGTGGTGCAATAAACTCAATGAATTGAAAACCACTAAGGACGCAAATACTTTACCTCATTGGTCAACCTCAGTTGTGTTTGAGCTGTTTGGGGTTTAACAATAGAACCATCAGGACAGAGTGTACATGTACAGTATTTCGGGACATTGCCAATTTCTAACATTATCGTCTTTTATTCATCAATCAAATTCAATCCAGGGTTTTTCTCCAAGAGCGTGTTGAGCATTGTTAGCATACGCGGTATAGCGTATATGGCTACAGCTACAGTATGACAAAATTGGACATTAAACAATTTATGTTTTCTAGAGCGATTATAATGGTTAAAATAAATGAAGAACGGTTGCGAAATCGGTTGGTCGACTCTTCCCATGACCTGGTATATTTTTGACCAGAGAATCAGCACCATCATCCAATTTTGCGAGTTTTCTGAGAACTACTCCCGTTAACAGCGGACAAATTTTTTCGACGTTTCCTAATGCTTTTGTACTTTTTACACAAACATAATTATTGTATTGGTATAATATTTAGTTATGGGCATTAAAATGTTTTCTTGTCCGTGTTTACAACTTTTTGGGTCTTACTGTACGTTATACCTATGCAGTTAAATCTAAATTGTAATAAAAAGGATACCAGTGGCGAGGTGTGAACTATAAGAAAGGGAAAGCCGATGAAACAAAAAAAAAATATGGGTTTCTTTTCTATTTATTTTAGATTCTTTTCTATTTGTTTAATTTTTTTTTTCATTTTTAGTAGTAATATCCTATACAAAAATATATATTTACTATGTATTTAACATTCAACCAACGAACCTAAACCTTAACCTGCAATCAAGATTCCCTTATTATTGCTTTCAACTCCTAACCGTTGAGGAATTGTACCTTCCTTCCATAATCAGCTCACCTAGATAACCTGAAAGAATACCACTGTAGATACGTCCCCATAATAATTTATTTCGGAATTATTCACCAACTTCTAACCGTTAAGACGTGTCTATAAAATTTGAGGGTTGCCCTTTATTTCCCTGAGATTCCATCATCTGATCTTGACATGGTGACAATGGGACCACCTCGGGAATATATTCTTTCGAATAAAAAAAGAACTTTGATAATCAGTTCATAAAATAATGACGGAGTTATGACGTTTCTCCCCTACATAGTCTCGATTCCTTCCCGTCGTAACTCAATAATATGCGGCTTACTGAGTACCCTACAAAACCGTGTCATGAGTTGCGATGTCACGTGGTGCAATTTCATACGAATTTAGTTCTAAATTCTGACACCCAAGCACCGGGTTATTTGGCGCTGGCTGGCTGTTGCTTTCTTTGTTGACATGAAAAATGTTGGAATTTTTGTAATCCTTTTAATCTTAAGATGCATTAAATATTTTTCAAATTCAAATTCAAATTTATTTATTCTAGGACAACTATAAATCCAAAGGTTAGTATACAAACAACTTAAAAAACTATTGTTAGTTCATACACTTACAAATAGACAATCACATACATCTAATCCTCTAAGTACACAAAATACATAAATACCCCTGCGCTGAGACATCCCGCCCCGTCAAGATAACCAATAGGGAGATACCTCCCTAGAGACCACCAGACGAGCGAAATGCCTCAACACAGGTGCACGTACATCCTCAGCTATCGTTTTCAGGATGCTGTTGTGACTCCCCCGTACCCTCCTCATAAGTGAGACGACTTTTTTCCGAATGACGGCATGAAAACCATCAGTCTGAGTCTGCGCGAACATCCCGGAGGCACTGCAGAAACGAGGAAGTCCCAACATCATCCTGAAAATGTTATTATACTGGACGCGCAGAGTGTCCAGGGATTTTTTCGTATGACTAACCCATAGACCACCCGTGTACATGCCCTGACAATATGCCTTAAATAGAGTGATCTTGACTTGCTCCGTACAGCGGGCGAATCTACGGGCCAGCATGTTGCCACGGACTGACAGAGCCCTGCGCTCCCTCTCTATGTCGACATCATCTTTAAGGTCGTCGGTAAGGTAATGTCCAAGGTACTTGAACTGTGCCACCCTATCTAAACTGTTACCATTCAAAGTAATGGGTGGAACGGCCCATGTGTTTTTGCCCACAGAACGGATAATAATTATACTATTGATCTAAAGTACATAATAATTAGTTTTTTTACTCTTTTTTTTTGTTCTTTTCTTTTTGCTTAATTTTCAAAAGGGAAGCCGGTGGGAATGGGCTTATAGGCACGCCTCGGCACTGAAAGATACCCTTTGTTTTAATTGGTTTTTATTGACATAATATTCTTGTGAAAAGAGAAGGCGTCTTTTGATAGAAGGAATATGGAGTAAAACTAGTGCAATGACGAAATACTAGCACACTAATATTGGTGGATCCTTCTAGAAGGATTACTGTGATCCTAGGATCACAGAAATGTAAATTGTAGCAACACAACGGTATAGTTAGTGAGTAGCTCCGCCAGGTGCAGTAGTAGACACACGTCTACGTAGAACAGTCGACAGGCGCGCATCTTACTGAACGACGCTCGGTGCACGCGCCTCACGTTCTTGCATAACTTTTTCTCTTCTTCTGTAACATAGTGGTTGTATTTTAAACAAAATTTTGTTCCTTCAATGTTTTTTTGTTCATCAATATCAAAATGTTACAAACCTGTACAAATTGATGTCAGAATATAAGCACATGTATCCTGTGCATCCTCTACAGCAGTATAGAATGCCTCGCAGTACAAACTCAGTACAGTTTGTAACATCAAGTTCTTGAATATCCAAATGTACACCATCAATGATGATAACAATGCTGTACTCTAGAAATCGATTATTTCGAAATCAGAATTTTTTTTTCAGTTTATTGTTATGCAAAAAATAAAAACTTTACCTACGAGTTCAAAATGTGTTCCGAAGACGATTTTTTTATAAATAACGATATAAACTTCGTTGAATGCTAAAGTTTGTAATAAATTGTGTACCGTATAGAATACAATCTGAAAATTATGTAATTCTGTCAAAGCTTAATGTTGATGGACAAATAAAATGGGATAATTTCAGGAAGATGATGATTTACAAGTAATAAAAAACAAAAACATTTTCAGTTACTGACCACGTGATGAAACAAATTCTTATAAATCTGGTAACACCTTAATATTTGAAGATAAGTACGGAACAATCTTTTGTGACAAATTACATTTTTTTTGTCATTGAACGAATGTAAAACCTCATGACTCCATTGAATAACGTTATCCTCAAGTAGCTTTATAAATCTTATTGCAAAAATTATATTAACGTCGAAACCTATTAAAGCCATTCTAGCGATGGTAATATAAAATGGCATATATGGGTACAAAGCATAACTGAAACCGCATAATAAAATGTAGTAGCAGATAATCATAGTGAAACATATCCAGCAGCCCTTAGTATACTTAGCATAAACTTCACTATTGCCAAATCTATTCACTTCTTGAATGATCAAAACAAACAAAACATAACTCTCCGTTTGAATCCAATCAAAAACAAAATTAATTAAATATCCACTATAATGATAGCAGAAATTGATGTTCATAGAATGGATCTGAAAGTTCGTTATGACGTACATTTTGAGTGTCATTATATGAACGCATCGTAACAAATATAAAGTCGAGAAGATTACTGTCCCGCATAGAGACAGTACTTTATTAAAAAGATTATTTGCTGTGAGGACATTGGTCTTAATGCTATACTTTGGAATCATCAGAATTGTCTGTATAAGGGTAAAAGGTAAGAACATAGACTGCACATCTTTATCAACAATGTTACTAGACAACATTTCTGCGTGATGTCTAAGATCAATAACTCTGTTATGCCTTCTTTTGGTAAACATAATTTTCAGATCACTGTCAAAACGCAAATGAGGCTAATACGATAGTGTCCTTCCTGTACGGTAGTAGATATATTTTTAATAAATTACTGTGTTACTCAATCAATTTATTTGTTTAATCAATTGATTTACAAAATTGACAGTGATTTATGATTGTCAAATATATCTTCTATTCATCCACTTGAACTCCCGGCCGTTTTGGTGACCTGCTGCCATTTAAACTTCGAACGCGTTTTATCTATGAAAACGTTCAAAGAGCTTCATGACTGTTTTGGTTAAATGGCGCTGTATTAAATTACGCGTCCATTGGTATGAAATACGATAATGCCATTAATTCGTTGATGTGATCATAAATATTGGTAGACGTAGGTCAGGTTTAATAAAAAATACACGTATATACACTGAGAGTAATTTAGTTGCACTATTGAGGGTACTAATTTTAAACATTCAAGATTCCTGGTTTAACGTGAGAGGGAGAGAACCTCTCGTTCCAGCCGCCGTGGGAGACGCCACGAGATGGCTTCCGGCCACCGTAGACGCGGGCCTGTGGACAGTGAATAATGGGCTAGCTCGCCGTCCGTCAGTCTTATGACGATGGCAGGCCGTGTCGACGGCGCGTTCGTGTTCCACGCGCGCCTCAAAGAGATGTCAGCAACATGGAAGAGGGCCCGCAAGGGCCGACGCCCGTCGGAGCTGCGGGTTGTTCGAATGAGATACCGCGGCCCCGGCGCAAGGGCTAAGAAGAAACATGGGTGGTTTTTAGTCAGAAGAAAAAGACCCTGCACAATTTCTAAATTAACAAAAAACATTATAATATTAGTAGAAGATGAATAAACCATGTACCACATTAAAACGTATTTTTTATTTATTCTGGACGCCTTTTCGATAAATCCTTTCATGGTAGGCTTAAAGTCATTGATATTCATTCACAATATGCCTTTTCATACATTCTCCACTAAATATAATAATACATTAGTGCTTAAAGAACTTAGCAATCAGCTCTTTTATAGTGAACATAACCTCACTTTTACTTAACCTCTAATAACTCAGCTCTCAGATTGCGAAAACTTACAGAATTTTCACCGAGGGACTGGTAAGTCTGAATCTATTAATTGTTACAATTTTCATCTCGTTACATCAGGGCTTATGAATGTATGAAATCGTGTCCGTCTCCTTTGAAATAAACAAGTTTTTCTGACTGATTTACCTTTTTCTTTCTCTTTGCTTTCTTGCTACAGAGTTGAGTTTTGTTATCTGATTAATAATACATGAAAAAGTCACCATGATTAGATTGAATGTTACATTGCAGACACACAAGATTATTATTATCTAAGAGCCTATTTTGATTTCAGTAATCATAATTACTTGTTTGCTTGTTATAGAGTCTTAATTATAATTACATTTTTTAACTGACTACACCCAATTCAAAAGGATGAGTTATTATGTGAAAGTTTCAGCTAATGTATCAATATGTTTGTATGGTAACTTAACGAGTGTTCGGGCGCAGCGTCTAAATTACTAAACCGATTTTGATGAATGTAGAATCGATTTAATTGACCCGGGTGGGTGTGTAGGCTATAAACGAACAAAATCAATTAGGTTTAGGTTTCAAGATATTTTTTATTTATGCTCAAAAAAAAACAGAAATACACTTAAATGAGAATAGACGTCCTTAAGCTCATATTAATAAAAAGTTAGTCACTGCATTTAACATTATTCAGTAGAAGTACACCAATTCATTGCATTCAGTTTCAATCTATTAATTAGATGGACGTTACATCCTGAAAAATGAGGGTTTATGATTTTTTACATCCAGTTAGTCACGCAGCCGGCCCCAATGAATGCAGTAACTTAGTTAGTAATACTTGTATTATAATATAGCAAACTGTAGCAACACAATAGTGTAGTTAGTGAGAAGACTCATTAGACTTAATTGTAACGCAACGTCTAAGTAGAACAGGCCGCACACACGTATCTTGCTGAATGATGCTCGATGTAAGCGCAGCACGTTCTTGCATATCTTTCTCTCGTCATCTGTAAAGTGATTATGAAAAAAACATAACACTCTTTTTTTGGGGCAGTCGTGTAATAAATTAGAGAACAGTAGATATTATTGCCTTAGTCATCATCATTATGTGAGGCCGAAATCACCTACGGTTGGGTATTAGGCCCCCCCTTTCGTTTTCCACTCTTCTCTGTTCTCTGCGTCTGTTTCAGCGATGTATACAAAAGCTAACGTAAGTAACTACGTCTAAAAGTTAAGACCTTTTTTTTTGTCGACTACTCCTATAGCATAAGGGAAGTAATTAATCAATCAATCAATCAATCATTTATTTTGTAAAACATAGGTATTACAGATAGTCTGTGTTAAAATATGAGCACTATGGTTTGCTAATATACAGGGTGTAAATTAACCCATCACACAGCCATTAACCAAGCATTCTGTACATGAAACTTAGTACCCCTACGCAAAAATTTTTGCTGGGAAACGTTTTTTTTTTTGGGGTCAAAAATCACATTTGACGGTAAAACTCAATGTAGCACTCTTAAAACATTGTGCTAGTGGATGCTTTGAATAGTAAACGGGTCATGGAAGTAATTTAAGTACAGCTAAAACCTTAAAAACTAGTATTTACAAAAACAGCTGTGAAAAATTTGGAACTTTGACCCCCAACATCTCCGTAACTATCGCAGTGGTGGGGAGAACAAGTGCCTTTCATTTGCGTGAGGGGACTTTTACACCCTATGTAGCGTACAATAAGGATATAAGCATCGGAAAGCACGATAAGTTGGTCCCGGCTGTCAAATTGTAGGTCTATGACAGTCGTTAAGTAGTCAGTGCCCCAAAATTCTGATAGCCAGTCTAAGTCTTACCAAGAGGTATCATGTTACCCAGTATTAACTGAATTGTGGAAGTCAAAGCATCAGTTGCTCCATGTAAAATATAAATAAGCAGCTACATGTGGTTAGGCTAGAAGGTGCGTGCAGTATAGTTGGGGCAGACTAGGCAAATGAATATGGACGTCTTCGAAAGAAGTTCAATTTTAAAGAACTCCTGTCACTTATGCCTGCGTGAAATTTTCAAAAGAAAGAAAGTACCTGAACAATCCGACATTAGAATAACTGAGCAAGTATCTTGAAGATTCTTGGAGACAACTTTATAGAATTCCTCACACCGCCAATTTTGTACTGTTTGCCACGAGAAGTCTTTTACCACCCATATGTATATCGATAGCGATGCTAGGATTGCTGAGTCCTGAAATAATATGTATAATATGATCTCCTGTCTGATACTGCTGAGGATTAGGTCCGCAATATTCTTACAAAGGTCGGGAATAGTGTTATGGTTTTATTCATTAGGAGTTTCCCAGTAGCATTCACAAAGTCTGGGTTTGTTACCCGTTGATGGGTTTGTTACCGGTTGATGGGATTAGCTACACGTGACTGAAAAAGTAATGAATATGAATGCAAAGGATAGGTGGATGGATTGTATGAGGAACGATATAAAAGGAAAAGGAGTAAACGATACCGTGTTGGCTGATAGCGGAGAAGATAAGAAAAAAACGCGCCATCCACAATACTTATAACGTATAATAGGACAAGAGCAGGATGATGATAATTTTAAATAGGTAAAGGATAATACTCACAAACTGTATCACTCCACTTTTCAACATTTCAATCGTCATTTGAATGTAAATTAAAGCGTGGGCGAATATTTGTAAAGTGTTTAAAAGTAGCTGAAAAATTAGGCAAATCAGTTTTCATTATTGTCTAATGTTCAATATTTACAAAACGCAAAACAAAACAAGTTACTTACAAAATAGCGAAAACAGTTAATATGAATTTCATAGCATTTTAATATGTCTACGTAAGCCTGAAACATTTTCTTACAAAAACTGTCCTGAATCGGGTGTCTCCTTTCTGGAGGATTTAAAGCCTTTTTGTTCCATAGAATAACTTTTTCTTCTAAATGTTTCATGATTCCAATGAAATAAGCTACTTTAAATTCATAAAACACGACAAAGTAGCAACTAAAGATTTTGCAGAAGGACAAACCTAACTTCAAGATGAAATAAGTGAACACAATGAAATAGGCAAAGAGCGCCACAGCTGCGGCAATCCAGCTCCAAGTAATGGTTCTGCTAAAACTGGATTCATCGTTAAGAAATCTGTGCACTTTTTGAAAAGTCAAGGTTAATTCAATTTTAGAGTTAGACTGAATGATACCCGTAACTAAATTAAGAGCGAATACCGAACAGTTGTAGATAATGTCATAATAAGCAACGACGTACATGAAAGAAGTGTCTCCCAAATATTCTTTGTAAACGTATAAAGTATATCCACGGTAAACAGTGGACAGGCTGAAAGCCAGAGCTCCGAGAACAGAAACAAAATTAGAGATTAAACTATTTGGAGCAATTAAGTTGTCACTGATTCGAAAGTTTGGACATAACATCAAATACTGCAACAAATTGAATGGTAAAAGCATCGACCGTACATCTTTATCCACTGTATTTTCTAAAGGTACATCTACTGTATGTTCGTCATCATTCATTTCAATGAACGTTTCTTCTTCATTTTTAACAATATATTTTCTTTGCTTCTTGTCTCACAAATGATATTTACATGACATTCTGTCATAGAAAGCAATTACTTAATATTTTCAAGGTTTGATATTAAAAAAATGATAATATATATACGTATTGAGGCTAACAATACAGTATTGTATTGATAGCCTCAATGTATTACAATTTTTTTTCAGTAATTGCTTTAATTATACCGTTGGCACAGTAGCTGAGCGATTGATTTCAGGCTTATATGTTGCGTGTTGCGGGTTTGCTCCCTGTACTGACCAAATATTTGTATGGCCTACCGGTTAAAAACGTGCAACTTTTTTATTTTGGTATTGAAATCGTAAAGCGGTTCAGAGAATACATCTACATACGAAGTTTCAACTGTATTGTCTTAATAGTAGGATGGACAGACGGACAGACAAAGTGACATACATGACGAATCTATAAGGGTTCCGTTTTTTGCCATTCAGCTACGGAACTCTAAAGCATTACAATAATAGGAAATATTGAGATTCATGCTCAGCAGTCGTGCTTGTGACGACTAGATAAACGACTACGTTAATATAAAGGGAAATAAGAATAATAGCGACAAATCCAACGAAATTTGTTTGCAAAACATTTGTAATCATCAGTGTCAGTCAAAAACTGCAGTAAAAGTAATATGTCAGGTATGAGCAATAACATAGCATCGGTTTGTTTAATATAGTTGAATTCCAAATTCCGTGAAAAGTTTTTCCCAGAATTGTACTTCTTCTTCCTCTGGTGTATACCCGGGTTTCAACTCGTTGCCAATGTCCAGATATTCTTTGTTTTCAAGAGTATACGGCAACCACTCAGCACCAAAGGAATCATCAGGAGTCGGATTACTGAAATGACAATAAAAAAACAAAGTTGCATTAATGGGTCACGTAATATCAGTGTACCTAGCAAGATGCAGTGGTGATAGGTGGACTGAAGCTGTCGCCGAATGGCATCCAAGAACTAGGAAAATAAATGTGGGTCATCTGGCGGCGAGCTGGGCAGACGAAGTAGTTGCCATCGGTTGATAACCTGGATAAGGCTGGCACAAGAACCTGGATAATGTCACAAGAAAAGCTAGGCCTATACCCAACAGTGGGTGAATTCAGGCTGTGAATTATTAATAACATCTTAGTCATACACATAATAATGATAAACAGAATTATAATAATAATATTGGGTGCAATTGCAACTATACGGTACGAAATTTCAAAACAAGGCTCTAACCTAGTTGACTTCAACGAGTCCGAAAGACCAAAATATTATGTATTTAATGTTTTTCAAAGGCGTTGATTAACCATTTTTCCAACGACCGTGTTGTGAGTACCTATAAAATACGAAATTGAAAAGTGAAATAGTGTCAGCAGAGTGGAGAGGGTTTTGGTGATTTAAGAGATGAGTCTGTTAGAATTAACTATGTACAATTGTTTTCTCGTCTTAAATTCAAACTGCAAGCTGCACTTACCCGTATTTAGCGAAATTGGTCCAAAGTTTTGTGACTTTCTCAATATATTGGAATTCGACAGAGTTCAAATCTATAGTAGCCTGATCTCTCACACTAAACAAATACATTAAGTCATCAGCATGCGCGACTACCGGTTTATCTCCAACCAAATCACCTATTCCCATTAACTCAGACATAACATTCAATTTAGAAAAGAGAGTGAATTTGTACAAATATGCTTTGTTCTTCTGAGAGCGGGACACAAGTTTAATCCATCTAAGCGTGGGGAATACAAACACATCCATGCTATAATATCTTTTTAGTTTCTCCCAGTCATCTGGTATTGAAATCTCATTCATGAAATAATATTCCTTGATTCTTTTCCCAAGTTCCAATTGTTTATTTACTGATAAATCGAGTGACATTGGATAGGAAATAAAGAACTGTGGGTAGTTTCTTGCTTGCTCAAGACTTTCTCTGAAATCACCAAAGATGCCTATACACATTAGACCTTCATCAGCTGTATATCCAACCATGATATCGACTCCCTCGTGAACACCATTTGAGACTGCATCGATCATATCTCCATAATAAAATCTCTCATTATTTCCAAAATCTTTTTCATCAGCAACACTAAAATAAATTTCGTTGTTGGTCCTTAATTTTTCGGAATAAGTTATAGGAACTTTGGCTTGTATAAGTGCATCGACTGGTTGGTTTTTTAAGAATTCATATACTTCCTTAACGTCTTCAGAATAGAATCCCAATTGCCTTGCTAATGTGAAGCCTCTTTCACGTGGTTGGTATGACTGTGCCCAGTAAGCAATACTGACGCCGCTCTGAACAATGGCTCTCTTGAATAAACCCTTTGACATAGGTGATATTAAATGGTAAGAGATGCTGACCCCGCCAGCACTCTCACCAAATATGGTGATGTTTTCTGAATCACCACCGAAATTAACGATATTTTCTTTTACCCATTTGAGGGCTAGTACTTGATCTTTCATACCAGCGTTTCCAGGTACATCTTCTGTTTCTAAAGAAAGGAAACCAAGAACTTCAAGTCTGTAGTTGATCGTGACAAGGACAACATCTTGCCTTACTAGGAACTTAGGACCGTATTCAGTATCATCTCCAGTGCCAGATACGTAACCTCCTCCGTGTATCCAGAACATCACAGGTAAAGGTGTGTCAGGGTTGACTTCTGGTGTGTAAACGTTGAGGTACAGGCAGTCTTCAGAGCCACTTCGATTTCCTGCGAGCTCATCAAAGAACAGTTCATACTGAGCACATTTAGAGCCAAATTGTTTTGCGCTGCGAACTCCTTCCCATGGTGATGGGGGTTGTGGGGCCTATGAACAATATAGATAGTGTTTAATTGAATAAGTAGGGGGAAAAAACCCAGATGTACCCCGAGGGCAAGTGCCCTCGCACAAGATAAAGCTATGCTTAAAACAATTTAGATTACGTTTTCAACTTAATGATATTGTACGGAAAGTTTTTCTACACCTTCTTTGATCTATGAATAATTTAGTATAGCAAGGTAACAGTGAGAGTATGCAATTTGGGGATATCACACTACTAATATAAAGTCCATAGTTTGTGTGCATGTTTATGGGTACGTGTGTTTGAATGTTTGTTGTTCTTTAACACAAAAATAGCTGAACGGATTTGAATGAAGTTTTGTAAACAGATAAATGATGAGTGAAGAGATACATTGGTTATAAAAATTTTAAACTGAAACACCTAAAAACACAGAGTACCCTATTATATAATGTTAGTATCAAGATCATACATCCAGTAACCTTAAACCTTAATTCCCCGAGTGGCGGCTGAGCGAACGGTATTCCTTTGAAGCTGAAGTATGATCCACCGTACTCGTTCTGGACCAACTCTCCCTCCAGCAGGCCCTCACTCACTATCACTTGCACCGCCGTCGTGGAAGTCACTCCCACACACAGCAACACAATGCTTATTACTGATACCATTTTTATCATTAGCTGTTATGTCTTCTGTTTTTTAAATACTAGACACAAAGTTTTATTTAGAATTAACACACAGTTTTACATTATTTTTGTTCTGTAAATACAGGTGAATGGAAAATATACATGTCGATGACTGAGTGCACAGATATATACGATGCCATTCTAGATACAAGTCTTGATCTTTATCTTTATAAGATACCGTATCAAACTTACTGGATACTATTATCAAAACTGATAAAAAAGACAAGTTTTAAACAGATCTTTGCTTTGATAAAAATGATTCAGATCGTCATGACCGAAAGTATACTTTCTATATTAATATTATAAAGAGGAAAGAATTTGTATTGTTGTATGAAAAAAAAACACTTGAAAACTACTGGACTAATTTGAAAAATTCTTTCACCATTGGGAAGCTACACTATTCCCAGGTGATATAGGCTTAATTTTATCCCTGTATTCTCATGAAAATAGGAACTACGCCGGTGAAACCGCGTGACGTCCGCTATTTTGAGATATATGTTCGTTAGTCAGACAGACCTGAATTAATGGAATTTTCTTTATCTACCACAAGAATGGCACATGTTTTGCTTTATGTATTATCTTTACAAAATTGAAAATCAGTAAAAAGATAAAGCTATTAATTTTAACAAATAATAATGCAAGTATCACACTAACGCACAAAATCTTAAACAGTAATATGATTACAGAAATGCGAACTGCAGCAATACAACGGTATAGTTAGTGAGAAGCGCCGCCAGGTGCAGTAGCAGATGTCAGGTGACAGTCGACAGGTGACCATCTTACTGAACGATGCTCGGTGCACGCGCCTCACGTTCTTGCATAACTGCTTCTCTTAATCTGTAACATGATTATAGTTAGTAGATGACTGATGATGATGACTGATGTTACTGAGCTTTTCTTGTGATATTTTTATAGTATACTTCAAATCTCTCATACCTGCACAATTTGACGTCAGGATATAAGCTCTTATATCCTGTCGTCGCTCATGTATCCTGAGAATCCTCCACAGCTATGTAGAACGCTTCGCAGTACAGACTCAGCATAGTTTGTAATGTAAAGTATTTAAATAACCAAATGAAATATAATAATGTTGCCGTTAATGCAAAACTTTTATTCTGAAAATCACTTGTTAATTTAATTATACTAGCGTATTATGAATTACAGTCGGAACGAATTAATCCACGAGGAGCTCGTGGCTTAATAATAACTGCCACTCGGGTCAATCTTTAGGTTAAGCCGCGCTTGCCTAGGTTGGTCTGTGGATGGGTGACCACCCATTACATACCGAGTTTCCTCCGTGCCTCGGAAAGCACGTTAAGCTGTTGGTTCCAGCTGCCATATATAGATCTTTGGCAGTCGTTACAGGTAGTCAGTGACCTGAAAGTCTGACAACCAGACTTACCAAAGGGTATCGTATTACCTAGTATTAACTGGGTTGTGGAGGTCAAGCAGTCGCTCCATGTAAAATACTGGTATCCAGCTGCATCCGGTTAGACTGGAAGCCGACCCCAACATAGTTGGGAAAAGGCTAGGCAGATGATGATTATGAATTACGGTCCAACGACGTGGCAAAGGCTTCATTCACAGGAAGAAATGAGCAGTCATCACCACACTTATGCAAAACAAGTTGGCTATTTTACCCTTAGTTACTTATAAATTTCTGACCGTGTCAAAAACAGTTTACTTTGTTTGATCCAAGAACAAAATCGCAGACGCTTGCATCTCAGCCACCAAACAAAAATGGAATTAAGTACATCACATCTGCCGCATGTCACTTCAAAATTCGGTCATGAAGTAGCTTTAGATTGTGTTTCACACAATAGCACCGGGCGACGCGGTAGACCCAGAAGGAGATGGAGACGATCGAACCGGACTCTTATCAAAAGGATTGGGTCTAAACAGCCATAGTTAGAGATAATTGGAAAGAGGCATGGGAGCCCTTTGACTGCAGTGGGACACATTAGGCTTATAATAAAATAATGATGCGTACCGCATTATGGTTTCTGTTGAGTGATTGACAAAGGTATATATATATGCCGCATTGTACATTAAGGTATTTAATAAGTTATGTACCGTGAAGTAAAGAATCTGAAAATAAATAAGTTATACATTTGCTACTTCTAAAGTGCGCAAATTTTTCAAAATGAACCTATAAAAAGTTGTGGGAATACGTCATCATCATCTTCTCGAGTCAGAACTCTATTGAGATTTAATTGGGATAAGGGCAGTCTTTTTACCCAATTTATTTAAGGATTTTGAAGCACATGCCTTCTTCTTTATAAGCCGTTTTCCCATCTGTCACATTTTCTTGCCATCTTATCTTCCATACAGTCCGTCTATCGTTTGCTTGGTCTGACGCTAAAAAAACTTTATTCTTACCATTGGTTGAGAAATATTTTGATGAATTTGGTAACTTTTTAATATTTGGAGGTAAGCTTGAAACAATCTTTTGTATGTTTCGTCCTGATTATCATTGAACGAGTGTAAAACCTGATGATTCCACCTGACAACTTTATCCTGCAGAAACTTTATAAATCTTATAGCATACACTATTAGCATCAAAAATGATTAAAACAGTTTTACATAAAATACTACTAAACTGCGCCATTGGGTAAGAAACTTAATAAGTCCAAACGCAAAAAATAATGTAGAAGCTGATAATAATAGAAACTGTCATCCAGTTGCTCTTGATAAGGGAGCTAGATCCAAGATCCAAGATCGATTACTCCAAAATCTCAGCACAGCAAGTCCTGAGTTTGAACTTTCAATGAATAGATCCAAGACCCAGATCATGACCAACAGCACGAAACGTAGGGTCGTGGTAGACGGGCAGTGGCACCTGGGCCAGATAGTTTCTTTCTAAAACAGGCAAGACAAAGAAGTCGAAAGATGAGTACAAAATGCCTGGTAAGACCTTCTGGAAACATATGAAGGGAAACCTTCCACTAACATTAAAAAGACAACTCGTTGACATGTGCGTCCTGTCCGTCCTTACCTACGGTGCACAAAGTTGGTCACTTACTGAACAACAGAAGTCCAAACTCAATATTTGCCGGCGAGCAATGGAGCGCAGCATTATAGGTGTTAGGCGAACAGACCGCGTTAGAAACACCACCCTGCACTCCATAACTCTAATAGCTGATATTGAAAAAAAAACAGCCAGGCTGAAGTGGGAGTGGGCAGGCCACGTAGCACGGATGCACCCGGAGAGATGGGCAAATATCATCATACACTGAATTCCTGAGGACGGATAGCGCTGTCGAGGTCGACCGCGGCGAAGGTGGCGTAACGATCTGATCATATTTGTGGGGCTAACATAGCCAGAGAATTTACATGACATTAAGGTATGGAAGGAGAAGGGGAGGCTTTTGCTCAGCAGTGGGACACCATGTCGGCTACAAACCAAAAAAAAAAATCTGATTATATAACAACTAGAAAAGCCTTTTATTTATTACACTCAAATATGAATCCACACTTGACACACCCAATCCTCACAGGACATTGATATGAAAATCTTTCGTTACTGGACGTTTCCGGCATCCCAGATCTTAGTTGTATAAACTTAGTTGTATTAGATGACGTATGTGAAAAAACGGAAGATACAATTCTCAATACGACAGCCGAGGGTGACAGATCAGGTCAGATATACGACGACCGTTCTTCTCTTGTCCATTAATATAATGTATACCCGTATTATCTGTATCAGTTGCAGGTCAACCACAGCAACAGAGAAAACAGCATCCATCTGTGTATGTTGATCATACAAATTTATAGACACCAGAAGTGTTGCTGCAGTCTGCCGTCATCTTCTGAATTGAACAATGAACATAGTTTTATCATAGAGGGTAATTTACCTCACATCTCAGTAACTGTGACACGTAAGGCAACTTCATTTTAAGTAACTTATTAAAATAAGTTTGTATTAGACACAAAACACTTGCACGTAAAACCTTTAGTTATACTAGAATTACAGTAATGCGAACTGCAGCAACACAGCGGTATAGTTAGTGAGAAGCGCCGCCAGGTGCAGTAGTAGACACACGTCTACGTAGAACAGTCGACAGGCACGCATCTTACTGAACGATGCTCGGTGCACGCGCCTCACGTTCTTGCATAACTTCTTCTCTTCTTCTGTAACATGATTACAGTTTTAAAATACAATTAGTACCTCCGTCTGAGTCCAAGTCTGCTTCAAATCTCACATACCTGTACAGTTGGACAGTAGAATGTAAGCGCATGTATCCTGTGCATCCTCTACAGCAGTATAGAATGCCTCGCAATACAGACTCAGTACAGTTTGTAACATCAAGTTCTTGAATACCCAAATGAAAGTAAATGATGCTAACGACATTGTAATGTTTTGATACTGAAAGAAAAAAATTTAAAATGTAGTAGTGATGAAAAAAAAAATCGTAGTGAATTTAAACACATCATAATGGTTAAGCTTTTTAAAATTGATGAAAGTAAAATAAGTGTTTTAATTACTTCAGTAAATTCAATGGAAAAGATACGTACTTTATTGATTCTATTGTATGTTAGACAATAATTTATAAATAACTCATTATACATTAAATTATGCAATACATTTTGCACCGTGAAGTAAAGAATCTGAAATAAAATAAATTATGCCATTAATGCCTTCTTTTGCTAATTTTGAAAAATGTATCAGTTCAGCTCGTAATCACCCACTGCTGTGTATGGGCCTCCCCTCCAACTGTTTCGCTCAACAACACCAGGCCGACTAACTTAGATAACTACGAGTATTTGTTGAATGCTTTGATCCATCAGCCATCCCTGCATCGAGCCGGATGTCCTCCTTAACTCCACTTGGGGTGAACCGTCCTGTTCCCGACGTCATTGAGTTTCAGACGCATTTTTTAAGTATGTTTATCAAATAATTAAAGTAAATTTATATCATCATCATTCTCTTACCCTTTTTATATTTATTTGGAGTCATAATATTATCAATATTCATTATCGTTAAGTTAGTTACATAATTATGTAGTTATCGTACAAAAGAGTAATTTTATTCAAAGGCTCACCATTTGTTGTGAATTATTTATATAAATCTGGTAACTTTCTAATATTTGTAGGTAAGTTTGAAACAACCTTTTGCGACACGTTTCATCTCGGTTATCGGTGAATGAGTGTAAAAGCTTACGATTCCATAGAACAACTTTATCTTCAAGCAGCTTCATTAATCTAATTGCATAAATTGTATTAGTGTCAAAGATTATAAATGTAGCTTTACTAGCGAAGGTACTTAACAGTATCAGTGGATAATTAACATTATAATTCGCAACGATATAAATGATGTAGAAACAGATAATCATAGCAAAACTGATCCAAGTGCAGTTGATAAACTTGGAATTAAAATCACTATTGCAAAATCTGTGCACTTTTTGAATGATAACAACAAACAATGCAAAACTATTTGTTTGAATCAAATTTGAAATAAAGTTAGCGAGAAATCCGCAAAAAGAGTAACAGAAGTCGTAGTAAACATTGAACTTTTGGCACGTTTTGTGATTTCTGTCTCTCAAATTCGATAATTTTAATTAAATATAAGGACACGCATATAACAGTTCCACAAATTGACAACACTTTGTTTAAAATATTATTTGCAGTTATGACATTATTCTTAATGCGATACTTTGGACTCAACAGAATGGTGTGCATTAGGGTAAAAGGTAAAAACATGGACTGCACATCTTTATCAAGAGCATTATTATACAAAAATTCCGTTTGCTTCCTAAGATCAATAATTCTATTATGATTTTTATTGATAGACATCATTTTGACAGCACTGTCCGAGCTCAAATGAATCTAATTTGGAAAATAATATCAATGGGTTTTATAGAAACTCAATCAATCATATATATAATTATATAAGTATCTTTCTAAATACAAACGTGACAGCTCGAGTATGTGTGTGTTTGTCCGTGGCGTACGTCTGAGTGAACAAACGGCGGGAAAAATACAAGGCGATATACCTACCCTTAGATGTATTATAATTTATTACAAAACTTTGTGTTTCTTAACGTATTTAATGTCATTTTAACTAAGAGCTGTATTCACGAGAACACTGCCGACAAACTGTCCTGCAGTTTGGCAGAGAATTTGTATGATACCCACTCATGTAACTTTGGTTGAAAAAAATAAAAAATAAAATTTAAAAAAAAAATATTCTGAACGAGTCAACTACACTAAATTGATTTGTGTAAAAACAAATAAAAATGATGGCATAGATGTAAATGGTTACCAAAAAAGACGTGATAAAATTATCGTGGACAATTAATGCTTCACCAGTGATTTGACAAATACAGTACTAATTGTACCAGTAAGGCAGTAGGCCGGTTAGTAGGTATAATAATTTGTCAAGTGAAATCGTAGAATTAATACTAAAAACAGCCCTTTTTCTTTTTCCAATACAAACGTTTTCTAACTAAAACGTAAAGTCAATTTGAGCTTTAATACCGTACTATAAAGTTCAAGTGTTAGTGGAGAGGTTCTGGGAAGGCAAAACAATTGAGTGACGTTCAGTTGTTCAGTCAACGAATGACAACTTCAAACAGACCATTCGACATATCACAATAATCACATATTATAATTACTGTTTCTTTCCCAACAGAAAAACGATTTTTCAAATGGTGTTTGCGTAATATTAAAATTAATTGCTGTTAGTTAGTCGCGCTAAAACTAGAAAACGGCTAGACCGATTTGTCTAATTTTGGTTTAGAAACATTTGTGGCAGTCCAGAGAAGGTTAAAAAGGTGAGAAATTAGTAGTATGTAGGTAGGTGGTAGGTAGTTGGTACGTAGGCAGGTAAAAGGGCATTGCAACGCACGCGGGGTACAGCTAGTTTATTATAACATCATTGGCTCTTTCTTATTGAAATTAAACTAAGTTAGTATTAGACACAAATCACTAGAAATTGAAAGAACCCAAAGAGCCATACTAAAAGTGTCAACTTTTCGACCATATCGCTACCCCACTGAACAGCTATACAAAGAAACTGAAGTCCTGACGGTGCGGCAACTGTTTATGTTGCACATTCTACTAAAACAGCATGCTCTCTTGGTTTATAATCCAACGCTGTCCAGGGGGAAAAGACGATATGACCCAGTGGAGCGACATCATCTACGTCATAAAACTATTTTTGCAAGGCGTTTCTTTTGCTATCTGGGTGGCTACTTATACAATAAAATTCATAAGGTATTACATATTTTTAATTGATTATTAATTATCTTTAGCCTCACAAAGAATAAACTTAAAAAGAGGCTAACTGATTGGCTACTAAAATTAAACTGATATTGAAAACATTCTTAAAATAATGACCTAAGCACACAATCTCTTACTCTCACACACCCACACACGCATACACCCACAGACTCACACATCACACTCACACACAATCACCCATACTACATGTCTACTAACATTCATGTCGCATTCTTAACCTAGATTTTAATCATTGTAAATGAAACTACAATATATAATGCCGTATGATTGATTACTCACTACATTATGTCAGCGCGTCTAGTACATAAGTTGTAAAATGAAAATGTAAAGGGGTGGGATCCTGGTGTCCTGAAGCACAGGCCATGAGCCTAGCTTAGGCACCAGTCTCCCACAACATATACTTACCTGAATTGTGTATCTTGTCGAAACTGACCAATGTAAAATAATTTATGTATATTGTGGTGAGAAAAATAAAGTTTATTATTATTATTTCCTTTATTCATTTTCTTACATACTAAATACATTTTTAAATATTTCTTAAAAAAAAAGAATTAAAAAATATACAAAGTAGTAGCCCACCGGCATTGCGAACAGGGTCCGAGCTACCGGTGGTCAGGGCTCTTGAGCGAGGAACCTCCTGACAATGCGCGCCGTGTCCAGAAGTACTGCCTTCTGGATCAAGCCCTTGTTCCAGCTACCAAGCGAGAGCCTCCTTAGATGTTCGTCGAGGCTCTTGGCTATTAAGCCATTGGTAGACACGACTATCTAGGTCGATCCCAATACAATGAAATATTACCATTTTCGAGAACTGGGTCGGGCGCATACTTATAGTATGGCACTTCTGTTTCCACAAGTTTGTATTATTATTATTGTTATTTGCACACGAAACCGTTAATGATACCAAGATTAAAGAAAGGCAAACTGCAGCAACACAACGGTATAGTTAGTGAGTAGCTCCGCCAGGTGCAGTAGTAGACACATGTCTACGTAGAACAGTCGACAGGCGCGCATCTTACTGAACGATGCTCGGTGCACGCGTCTCACGTTCTTACATAACTTTTTCTCTTCCTCTGTAACATAAATATATTTTTTACATCCAATTAGTGGCTCCGTCTGAGTCCAAGTCCACTTTAAATCTCACATACGCGTATAATTTGACGTCAGAATATAAGCACATGTATCCTGTGCATCCTCTACAGCAATATAGAATGCCTCGCAGTACAGACTCAGTACAGCTTGTAACATCAAGTTCTTAAACATCCAAATGAAAATGAATAATCCAATCGATAACTTTAAACCCTTGCACTGAAAATAAAGTAAAATTGTTATTCATAGTAATGGGAAAAAAAAACATTTTTTTTCGTAGTGGATGTTGTGTGTTAAACATAATTATATTGATATAAGATTACTTTTCAAAATTGATGACAAATTCTGCCTCAAATGAACACAAAACCAAAAACAGTGAATTTTAGTTACTGCAATTAAAAATACGTACTTCATTATTCATTCCGTTGCACGATTGACAAAATTTTATAAACATTTCAATATACATCAAGTTATGTAATAGATTTTGTACCGTAAAGTAAAGAATCTGGAATTAAACAAATAGTGCCATTACTGCCAGGAATTACTAATTTTGAAAAATTTATTATCATCATTGAGCATGGAACCACCCACTGATAGGCAAACGCCTCTCATCATATCAATATTTTCTATTACGAGTATTTCTGTACGTCCTTAGTGCAGCTGTTTCCCCCAAATAGACAAGACCAATATTTCACTTTGGCCACCATTTGTGGCTCTGCTCTATTGGCCACTTCCTCGTCAAGCCAGATGTTTTGCTCAATTCCGCTTGAGTGTGAATCGTCCTGCCTCAAAGAGATGTCAGCAACATGGAAGGGGCCCGCAAGGGCTGACGCCCATGTCGGGGCTGCGGGTTGTTCGCAAGAGATACCGCGGCCTCGACATGACTCGAAGGAGCATGGGTGGTTTTTAGTCAGTAGAAGTCTGACAATCCCTTTCGCTGTGCCCAAGAGCGGGAGGGGTTATTTGATGATTTTCCATCCGCCAAAAAAAAAAAACTGAATCGTCCTATTCCCGCCTCCTACTCTTTTTCGATTTATCTGAAGTCGTATCATTATGACATATTAATAACCTTTTCTCGATTAGTCATCATAACAGTAGTTTATTTAATCAGGCCATCTTTCACATTTTTTGAAAATACAGTTATAGTAAAAAGAGTCATTTTATTGAGTATTATAGTATAGAGTGATTAATTCAACTAATTACAACTTACCATTTGTTGAGAACTATTTTTATAAATCTGATAGCTTTTTAATATGTGGAGATAACTTTGGAACAACCTTTTGCGACATGTTTCATCTCGATTATCAGAGAATGTTTGCAAAAGCTTACGATTCCATTGAACAACTATATCCTCAAGCAGCTTTATAAATCTAATCGAGTAAATTATATTAGCGTCAAATATAATTAAAATAGCTCGGCTTAAGACATCACACAACTTTTCTATTGGATAAACAACAATATAAATTGAGACGAAATAAATTATGTAGAAGCAGATAATCATGATAATAATGATCCAGTTGCAGCTGATAAACTTGATATTAAATTCACTATTGCAAAATCTGTGCAATTTTTGAACGATCACAACAAACAATACAAAACTATTTGTTTGATTTAAATTTAAGATAAAGTTAATGAGGAATCCACAAACGTTATAACAGAATTCGTAGTAAATTGCGTAGACTTGAAATTTTGATACAATGTATTCTGGTTTCTGTCTCACAATCTCAATCATGTGATATAAATTTAAAGATACGCATATAACAGTTCCACAAAGTAACACAATTTTGTTTAACAGATTATTTGCAGTTATGACATTGTTCTTAATGCTATACTTTGGACTCATCAGAAGTGTCTGCAGAAGGGTAAAAGGAAAGAACATAGACTGCACATCTTTATCAACGACGTCAATAGACAAAAGTTCCGTTTGATCACTGAGATCTAGAATTCTATTATTCCTGCTTATAGTAGACATAGTTTTAACATCACTGTCCAAACAAAACTGAATCAAATTTTGAAAATTCTTATATTGTCAATGAGTTGTAAAGAAACTCAATAAATTTATTAATGAGTTCAGCTATTATTGATATAGTTTCTTTATTTACTGTATTGATCAATGTTTCAAGTGATTTGTATTCGACTTGTCAAAGAATATTATTGCGACAGGTACTTGTCATAATCACCAGTCAAGATAATGAGATAAATAAAACAAATAAAAAGGATTGTGTGGTTTTATGAAACCACGGTAAAAGTGAAACTTTTTATCACACTATAGACATTTAACTAAAAATTTTTGGAATATTATTCCATTAAGGGTATAAAAATCGCTTTATCAATCTTAACTTATACTTGGAAAATTGGAACGATAATGGGAAATAATAAAAGTAGACTAAGTCTCCAACTAATCTTTATTAACAACTTTCACTTTATCCCTACTCCGCGGCCGACCATCACGCGACATGCAACACACAGACGAAAAAGTTTGAGACGATGTAATAAAAGTTTCACTTTAAATACCTTTACTGCTGTAAGATTTTCAGTTATGTGACCAAAAATTAATAAAAAAATTATAATATTGTAACCAATAGAGGTAAGAAAACTATATATATTAATTTGAACTAAAACATATTCTCGGCGTTCGGCCTATCTCCCCTCTTAACAGCTTGTCTTTCGACAAACGCCTCCTCTAATGATTTCCACTTGCTTCTGTCCTTTGCGCTGTACGTAACCATTCTGGCCCAGCTTCTAGCTTCAATTCGTCTTCCCATCGTTTTGGCTATCTTCTTCTACTTCTTTTGCTTTCTCTTGGGTACCATTCCGTTATTATTATGTTTCATTCTCTTTCCTTTCTCTCGACATAATATGTCCTGTCCAACGCCTTTTGATTTTCTGCATACTGATTAAACTTTTTTTCCTGACAAAAAAATGTATGATTTTGTTAAGTTTTGTTTTAGCAAATTAATAAAAATTTACGAAGATATTTAACGCGTCAAAGATCATGAGTGGGAACTTGTCTTGTGACATCACAAAGCATTTCTACAAAGTGAAACTAACGTCAAAGACACAGTCTGTTGTTTACTTTATGCGTGAGCTGAAGTTTTGTTAAGAATTGTTATTAAAGAAATTATTGAAGTTGTGTAAAAAGTAATCGAAATGTGATACAAGTTCTTCTGATAATTGGTTAATTATAATATCATCGTGCGGAGTTAAATTTTAAACATTACTCTGTGTTGAAATAATATGATATTCTGCATTTGCATGAAAGATACCTTAAATGAAGTGATAACTTTCATAATATGGAATCGAGATCTAGAGCAAATCCAGAACTGTCACAGCATAATTGGAATTAATAGGAAGGTACGTAAATCATTAGTTATTTCGAGACCTTCCTTTGTTAAAATCTAAGATACTTGGGCACTAGAAAGTTTACAACATAAACAATGACGTGATACGCGGCATACTTGGCATTTCTCACGAAACAAACAAAACATTTTTTGTTTTTGACCCTTAGCGCACCACAATATATTTAAAGTATATTTTAAATGTTAAAAGTCCAAAACCGTGAAAAATAAACTTAGAACTTCTCGGTCTCAACGCAGCTGGATCATGGAGATGCCTTTTTTTAGGGCTTTCTGTTGCCTGTATGCGATCAGTTATCAATCAAAAGAGTCGACTTCGATTCGCTTGTCAAAAGTGGGACTTGACTGCCATTTAAATGGGATGTAGCGATCAACGTTGTAGAAAGGATCACATTTCATTCTATCATTTTGACAATTCGATAAGTTGTCAACTTGGATACGAATTTTCTTTTCGTTTGTTCTGACCATGTGACTTAACGTTGCGATAACGTCATTCCCATACATTTGAGTCGTTTTCTACAAGCGTCAACGATTGTAGATTGTCAACTTGGCTAAACCTACAGATGTTGTAGTTGTAGATTGACCTCAGAAGTAACTTAAGACCCTGCAATGAAATGTAGAATGGGATATTTTATATCTATAGGTAAATCAATTGCCATATAATCGACTCGACGGAATTGGCATTTTATTTAGCTGTTGTGATAATAATTGTCTGGACAAGATTTGAATGATTTGATGATTTTGAATGTTGGTTTATTTTATGTTGGAAAGTGAATGCGTCGTTGATAGTTCAATTCCGCGTAACTAACATTTTCAATACAGTCTGTGCCCAGTATTACCTGACACCTCTTCTCCCACCACTTCGCCTATATTAGGGGTCAGGTAATATTTAGAACAGACTTTATTGACAATGTTAGTTACGCGGAATTGAACTATCAACGACGAATGGTACTATCATAATTTATGTCTTTTCATTTTACTAATGTTACGTGAAAATCTACAAGGAATTGTATGATTATTATTTGACATTTATTTCTTAGATATAAATCTAGACATACTTAATCAATTTCCCCTTCAAGCTGTCTTCCAAATTCAATAAATCGACATCACGTATAAGTCACTAACCAACGGCCATTCGATAATGTTTCACAATAATAGGATTATTTCAATGCCCTCAATCCAAAATATGCTACCTACAAATCGACTTGAAAAAGAAATTCAAAGAATTGTAAACTCTTTTAATTTTGCACTTCATTTGTTTCTGTCCTCAAAATGTTATGTTCAGGATAATCTTATTTATCCAACAGGATGGAAGTATCAATTTTTGTCATTTTGCTTAACGTTCATAATCGATGGTACCTTGGCCTATAGAATGTTTGCAAATGACATATTTGTCAAAAATATGAGAAATTTCGATCATTACTTGATTTCATTCCTGTGGAATCTTTTTTACATCGTTTATTTGATTTATTTTATAGTGTTATTCGTTTTAGACATCGTTCACAAGTACAACACCATTGCCCTTATGTTGGAGATTCAATCTATCTACAAGAGCATTGATTTCAGTAAGGGTATCCGAAGTTATATTATCTGGAACTGGATCTCTCTTCTTAGTTTTATCTGCAGTGAAATATATTCCTTTCATCTTTACTATACTAAGTTTCATATTAAAAATCACAGTGTTGTTGAGTCTGTTTTGGACTTCATTTTCGACATTATGTTCATCACATTCGACGTCAACTATATTGTTGCTATCAGAGTTATAATTCTGTTGAAGAAATATCTTGATGAATGGATAAAACCTGTCCTGATGTTGGCTGACTTACACGAAAACAAAGAACTGTGTACGGAATTACTCAAGGTTTACCAAACTATTATAAAAGCTTATAATCTGTATAAAACCATATTCCAGGTGTTAGTAAGTTTCAGTTTATTTAACTTGATTCTTCGGTCATTATAACGACTTAGCATCAAACTTGGTTATTTGATGATTTCCCAAGCCCTCCCAAAAAAAAAGGGTATACGAGTAGAGGAAGATCAAAGAAATGATGGATGGACTGTCTTAAGAATGATATGGTAAGAAAGGAGGTGTCTCATGAGATGATGAAAAACAGAGAGGTGTGGAAGAGGAAGATATGCTGCGCCAAGGTTATGGGAAAATGAATGTTTCGACATTCTGAAAGGCCTGTGGCTAAATAATAACAGCCGCACGAGTTAATCTTCAAGGTGAAGAAGTGCTTGTTGATGTTGTTAGATAGTGAGTTAGATAAAATGTTTGGCAAACACAAAGAATATTAATAGATAACTTACTTCGTCATAAAACTTGTATATCCCATTCTTCTGGTCAAAATTTGAATGGCAGAGTCTACTAAAATATTTTCTATTTTCACAGACATTAGGTCAGGCGGTAGTGAAAACATTGAGAATATTAGTTTATTTTTTCTTTTTTATTTTCTCGTTGAAACAAAAATTCATAGTTTTAGGAGATGATGTAAGTACTTGTATAATTTTTCTAACCTCTTGTACTCGTATAATATTCTTTCATTGACACAAATCATCATGTCATATAAACCATCGCTTGTAAACTTTCACCGCTGTGGGACCTGAATGTACCAAACATTCATGTCCACTCCGAAGAGTTAGTTATAACCTCATTAATGTTTGGTTAATTTCAATCCCCTTTTCATCCAATACCATTGTAGCATTGCACACTCCTTTCCTCCTTCCTTTGCACTCCAGTTGGAACCTCTGAAAATCATTGTGGATTTGCCTGTGTTGCAAAAATATACATATTTTGATCTATAGAATTTGGTATAAGTTTGTCTACTGACCCTAGTAGTTTTGTATAATTTCTTTCCTGCCTTCCCACTAAAATCATCATTATCTTCCTGCTCCTATCCTTTGTTATTTATGGTCGGTGCAACATGTTTTTTCTTTGTCTCTCTATCATTGACTCGTTTTTCCTTTATTTCATTCCTCACACAATCCTTCGTCGTCTATCTTCTCTTTCTACTGAAATATTTACTATTTTTTTCCAGCCACCTTCTATAGATTCATTACTATTTTTTCCTAAGTGTTTGATGCTCGTTTTTCTGCATATGTTATACTGCGAGAGGTTCTATATAACTGTTAAGGAAGCTGAGACTGCGTGTCTAAAACTTGTGAAGCACAGGGATTGTCCAAGTAAGAATGTTTTAAAATAAATACCTACACTGAATACACCTCAGAAGCCCGTAAATCTGACTACCAGTCTTACAAAAGAGTAAAATTAGTTACAGTAAGTATATGCCCATTAACTATATAATATGTTGTGGGTGATAGATAGGTAATTGGTTCCATAACAAATAATGCCATTTAGCTGCATACGGGTGGACCACCCATTTCATACCAGATTTTTCTGTGTCTCGGAAAAGACGTTAAGACGTTTGTCTAGACTATCATTTGTAGATCATTGACAGACGTTACAGGTAGTCAATGACCTGAAATATAATTTTTTATTCTTTTTTGATTATAGACGGTTTTATCACAAGCTGATTATGCCACCTTCATCGGTACAAACAAATATGTCTTACGATCTAACTCCTATCTTAGCTAGTTCATATAAGGTTCTTGCATCCTTTACACTTACTCTTTTTACTGTTGCATTTACCAACATCCATTGAAATGGCTAAGATTAAAAGTATTTCGGCCTCGTTTCGGGTAACCTATTCATCATCATTATCATCAGCCTATAATGTCCCCACTGCAGGGACTCAGGCTTTCTCTCTAGGAGAGGGATGGGCTATAATCCACCACGCGGGCCCAGTGCGGATTGGCAGATGTCATATGTCTTCGATTTTTGTGGTTCTAAGACATGCAGGTTTCCTCACGATGTTTTCCTTCACCGTTTTGAGAGCAGTGGTGATAAAATAATTAGACAAAGTAATCCGCCTGACTGGGTTCGAACCCACGACTCACTGTTCGTAAGTCGGGGCCGCCACCACTAGGCCACCACTGCTCATCCGCTTATCCTGGAAGCCAACCCCTAAAATGGCTAGATAGATGATGACCTCGGTTCAAATATTTAATAGAAATATTTCCTTACAGAAAGCCATAAACATCTTTGCAAGAGCGTGCTGCAAACAAACCGATCGTTCAGTAAGATGAGCGCGTGTGGCCTGTTCACTGTAGACGCTACGTTACCAATGGTTTTGATGGGAGTTATCATTAATTATGGCTTTGTATTGTGGCAGTTCACGTTCATGTAAAGGTTTAAAGAAATAAAAAAGAACTTCGAAGGCATTAGCTGTTGTTTTTTTATTTAGAAGATTTCATTCTGCATGGGTATATTGTTGTGACGAGGTGGGATGAAACATTAAAACCAAAGAAAATATGGGTAGATAGGCCATCAGAAACAAAACCGGCCAAGTGCGTATCGGAAAATATGTTTAGTAAGTACATTTTATAAGTTGGTCGACTTTTACTCGTAACCTTGTAAAGTAATCTTAGCTGTGATAGTTTTTCTTTAATTTCGTTTTATACATTACCACCGTCAATTTTCTCACACACCTAAACACAACCGTCTAGCTGGTTAAGGGAGTCAAATCGGAGTGTAACAAAAATTATCACTCTATAACTTAATAATAATAATAACTGCATTTATTTCGGGCAACGCCCACAGTGTTAGTAACAATGATCTTAAAAACTAGTGTTTACGTATTGTATTCACGCTAATATAGGCCTATACCCAGCAGTGGGTGATTCCGGGCTGATATGATGATGATGATGATGATTCACGCTAATGACCTTGTGCATAGCTAACTCTCAAAACCCCTCTCGGTCGTAGACACGGACTTTAAACGGACGCATTTTTAATTTATTATAATTAAAATAATACATGTTTTTAAAAATTAACAACCAAATTATTTTTTTTGTTTTGTTAAAAAATAAAGGGGTAAAATGGTTCAAATCAACGATTTGGAGGTGATTTTGTGATTTTTAAGCTATTGCATACCTTCTATCGCGGGCCTTGAGCGTGGGGACCGAATCCAGAAATTCCGTAACGAAAAAAACTTAACACTCATTTATTTATATGCCAAATTTATGCCATATTTATGCCAAACTCAAGCCTTCAACTGTTCTCACTCCCATAATTTCTTCATGTTTCTCGGACCATACCTGTATAACAAACTAAACAACATTCTTAATATTTATCCTCTAATGAAATATAAATGTAAAACCTCAGTCACTACTTATTTGAAATCCTTGGACTACAAAGACACAGAAAAACTGTTGATCCCACTCAGATAGAACATCTCCACTAACTATAACCATTCCCTATACTGTTTTTGCATAATTTTGTGCCCGAACCACAATCATTCTTCAATCATGCTCACACCAAATATTATATCAACTATTCTTACACTACAGTCACTCATACAAACTCCTACGCATACATTCCAAATCTCACACTACACTCTCCAGCTACTCACATGCGTTCAATATTTCCACAATTATTCTGTATTTTAATTTATTTTAATGTTTTTTTTTTTGTTTTTTTCTGTGTGTTTAACGTAACTTCCTTCACTTTTCTTATACGTAAAACCATTTTAATTAGAGTAGTCACAGCCGGCAAATGGCTGCGGGAGGGCCCTGGCGACTTGTAATACAGGTTTTTTTAGATACCTACGTCAAGCACCAGTCTCTCACAATGTTAATTCCGTGTTCGTGCTCCATTGTAACCCTAGCTTTAAGTAACTTGTGTGGAGAAAATAAATTTTATATTATTATTATTTAATAAAAGAAAAAAAAATGTTTTTTTATCGGTCACCACGCTCAAAGTGTAACTTGAATTAATATCAAAGAAAAAAAAACAAAGGAAAAAAAATACTGCATTAATAAAATAAATAAATAATTATAATTGCATAAGTTGATAAAAAATGCTATGCAATAGCTTTACCGCGGCAGTCTCAGTGCCACACGTCTTTTTTTTCTTATTATGTGATACCGATACAAAAATTATGGCTAAACTAAATTACGTGTCATATTATGTAGAATACAATAATTACACGAGCTTAATAATTCTTATTAAGCTCGTGGCTTAATAAGAACTGCCACTCAGGTCGATCTTTAGGTAAAGCTGTGCTTGCCTAGTTCGGTTTGTGGATGGGTGACCACCCGACATACCGAGTTTCCTCCGTGCCTCGGAAAGCACGTTAAGCTGTTGGTCCCGGCTGCCATATATTAGAGCTTTGGCAGTCGTTACAGGTAGTCAGTGACCTGAAATTCTGACACCCAGTCTTACCAAAGAGTATCGTATTACCTAGTATTAACTGGGTTGTGGAGGTCAGATAGGCAGTCGCTCCATGTAAAATACTGATACTCAGCTGCATCCGGTTAGACTGGAAGCCGACCTCAACATAGTTGGGAAAAGGCTAGGCAGATGATGATTATGTAGAATACTAACAATTTTTCTCAGATATAATGTCTCTGTAAGTGCCGGTGAAAAACTGCTTCATCTGCACGCTGTTTTTAAGCTTTTTCGAGAGAGCAGCCTTAATAACAAAGATAGTCGCGAAAAACATTACCCTTTCCTTGCACTCGGGTAAAAAGGCTACGAGCACTTGGACGACGCGGACCCAGAGATTCCAAATAAACGTCTTCTAACAAACTTTGTAACAAACGTCTTCTCACAAGGGGTTCTCTGCAGGAGAGGGAATGGGACGACGTCGCCTCCTTCTGCAAAGCAGTGATGCTAGCGAAGGAGGTGGCAAAACGTGATTGGGAGATTCTCTCCCAATCACTGCGTTTTAACGTTTTTGCGGCGACTGGGATGAGAGGTAGACGCAGACGCTCCGAGCGTCGGGGGCCACGAGATGGCTTCCGGCCGCTGTAGACGCGGGCCTGTGGACGGTAAGTAATGGGCTAGCTCGCCGTCCGTCCGTCTTATGACGACGACGGCGCGTTCGTGTTCCACGCGCGCCTCAAAGAGATGTCAGCAAAATGGAAGGGTTGTTGCCGTCGGGGCTGTTATTTGATGATTTCCCACACCCCAAAAAAACAAGGAGTTTTCAGCAGTGGCAACGGCAGCGCTGGCACAACGAGCTCAGATGATGTGATGACGGAAGAGTATCGATACAAATTGCATCCTACACTAAAGGGCCGCCTATCAGCCCTTTTTTAAATTGTAATAATATAACAGTTGGTTTATTAAATAAAAAATAATTAAAACCTTAAAAGAAAGTCAAATGATTCCGTCTGTTAATGTTTAACCAATCATAGCCTAGCAACTCTCTATCATCAGTTCATCAGTCACCCGGTTCAATTCAATTATTTACTTTTCCTTTGGTTAACCAGACGTCAAGCAATCTATTTAATTTTAGATAGATATTGCTTTCCTTCGACAGATGGTGACAAAACAAGGTTAGCGGTGATTGATGATAGTGATAAATGATTTTGTTTCATAAATGAAGGGCATGATTAAAAATAAAGTGTCAAGTATGAACTTGGATGGCCATAAGAAAAACAAATAGACCAAAGAAATGAAAAAGTAAGTAACATTAAGATGATGGTGGAAAAGATGAAAGCGTACGCAGGAACATTGAGGCGGAGCTGTATGAAGGGCACAGAGCGACGAACTGTCAACCGAGATCCGTGGGGGCACCCTCATAACATCGGGACAAACTCCACACCTGGATCCCCCCGTTGATGCAGAGTCTCCGGCTTGAGCTCGTGGATGACGTGATGAGCATGAATGCATGAACAGATCTTGATTCTGTTTTTTTTGTTCGAAAGGTGAATTAGTCGAGAGTGTTTTTAGCTATGTTTGACAAAAATCGGTCCAAGATGGCCAACGGCACAAAATGGCGGATTACATATTTTTTCACAACTTTATCAATATGGGTATCAAATGAAAGGGCTTGATTAGTAAAATACTTTGCACTGTGACAAATTTCAAATCCAAGATGGCCGCCATCACAAAATGGCGAATTATGTTTTTTTTTAAACTCCCTCAACATGGGTAGCAAGAAATGAAAGGGATTGTAGAATAATGTACACTATATTGAACGGGAATGAGGAATATAAATTAATAAAATTAAAACTGAAAGCTTGAAAATTGATTTTTTGGTGACCAAGTTTGATATAAAGGGAGTAAAAGTGGTGTACCAATATTTAATTTTTATTGCTTCTCAGCGAATGTTGCCGTGCGCGTAATTATTTAGTCGCGCGGATATTTTTACATTGCAATATCTTAGATATTTGTTTAAACTATATAGAGTAAAGGGCACAAATATTCTATATTGAATTTCCGTTCTAACAATCATATTTATTTAGATATAGATTAATACCATATGGGTTTAATAAGGTTCGCAATAAATAATTGAGTCGGGGGTTTTTTAAATTTTTAATTTATACCTGTTAAGCAATTACTACAGAATAAAAAATATTTTTCTATAAGTAGTTTAGTAATCGTATCGTAAAATAATGACTTTTACTCAAGTGTTAATTTTGATTGTTTATAAGTTAAAAACAAATATTAAGTGAGTCGAGATTTATACATGACACGTATATGAATCCTATCGTTGTTTATGCTTATCAAAATTCAGTAGTAGAATTAAAAACCGGCCAAGAGCGTGTCGGGCCACGCTCAGTGTAGGGTTCCGTAGTTTCCCGTCCGTCACAATAAGTGTTCCCACTTAAAAATACGGGCAAATGAAACTTGACCTCTGGATTGTATAGGCGCTCATACGATTCAGGGACCAAATTATATTGGTTAACTGCAGTTTCCATCTGTTGTTTCCATCCAAGTTCAAAATAATTTTCCTAGAAAGTCCTTATAAAGTTCTACTTTTCAGATTTTTTTCGTATTTTCTAAACTTATGGTTCAAAAGTTAGAGGGGGGGGGACGCTTTGTTTTTTACTTTTGGAGCGATTATTTCCGAAATTATTGACATTATCAAAAAATGATTTTAGTAAACCCCTATTCATTTTTAAATACCTTTCCAACAATATATCACACATTAGGGTTAAAATTAAAAAAAAAAACACTTCCCACTTTACATATAGGGGGGCTACCCTAATAAAACATTTTTTTCCAATTTTTATTTTAGCACTTTGTCGGCGTGATTGATACACATATTGGTCCCAAATTTCAGCTTTCTAGTGCTAACGGTCACAGAGATTAAGCGAGGACGGACAGACAGACAGACAGACAGACATGGCGAAACTATAAGGGTTCCTAGTTGACTACGGAACCCTAAAAAGTCAGCTAAAAGATGTCCACTGCTGGACATAGACCTCCACCAAGTGTCGCCACATAGCAAACCCCCGCAACCTTCACATGTCATCGGCAAAAACCTACTTTAATTAATATCTTAGGTACATTAATTCATTAATTAATTTACTAACCGACAATATACGAGCTTAAGGAGCATGAACTCGAAAATGGGATCGAGACTCACTGTATGTTATATTTGTCAATATTTCATTAAATATTGACATAACCTAATGTATTTGATTGAAGTTGATATTGTTACTACTAATTATAAGTTTTGACCTCTTTATATATGATATGTATAATAATTATTGTAACATTTTGCACACTGTTGTAACCTATGTTTAAAAATTTATAAAAATTAATTGATTGATGGAAGGCGGGATGAAGTAAGCGTAAACCTCAGGACCACTCGCGATGCCCCCATTCGTCTAGCTAGGGCAAAAAGGATTTTAAGCCAAGTAAGACCAGTAAGGGGTAGTAAGGTCTAGTATTATACGGCACGCCACGGTAGTGGCGGTAAATCCCCTCTTTGAGGAGTGGCTGGAGAGGCGCCACGGCACCCTCACCTTCCGTCTGACGCTGGTCACCGTACACGGTTGTTTTGAGACGGTACCTGCACCGAATCAGGCGGGAGTTATTGCCCGGATGTCACCATTGTGAGGATCGGCCGGAGGACACGGTGGAGCACACCGTGGAAGTCTGCCCCGCCGTGTCCTCGTAGCGGCGATCGGCGGCGGTAAACTCTCGCGTCCGGGCCTGGTGCAAGCCATGGTCCGGGGCGAGACGGAATGGGACGCCGTCGCCTCCTTCTGCAAAGCACTGATGCTAGCGAAAGAGGTGGCGGAACCTGAGAGGGAGAGAACCTCTCGTCTCAGCCGCCGTGGGAGACGCTCCGGGCGTCGGGGGTCACGTGACAGCTTCCAGCCACTGTAGGTGAGGTGTGGTGGGCTAGCTCGCCGTCCGTCCGTCTTATGACGACGACAGGCCGTGTCGACGGCGCGTTCGTGTTTCACGCGCGCCTTAAAGAGATGCCCGAAAAGGGCCCGAAAGGGCCGGCGCCTGTCGGGGCTGCGGGTTGTTCGCAAGAGATACTGCGGCCTCGGCGCATGAGCTTAGAAGGAACATGGATGCGGATGGTCTTTAGACAGTAGAAGTCTGACACTCCCTTCCGCTCTGCCCAAGAGCGGGAGGGGTTGTTTGATGATTTTCCAGCCGCCAAAAGAAAAGGTCTAGTATTATGATTTTCAATTACATTATGTAGCGAGAATTATTTTGACGTGGACACAAGCTATCTTATTAATGATTCTTACAAAAATGTTTTTGATAATTATTTTAAGTGATATTCTTGCAAACATTATTTACTGGAGAAACCCAATTACTTTACCAAGTTGTTTTATATTTTATAAATTGTCAGTAACTCTTTAGTTGCAGTTGTGTATAGAAAGCACTTTTGAAAACATGTCTACCGAAAGAAGAATTAATAAAATGTTTGATATTACCCATCAAACAGAAGTTTTATCAAATAACGTTGTTGATAAAGATGTGCAGATATTGTTTTTACCTTTCACCTTAACGCAGACCATTCTGTTAATTCCGAAGTATCGCATAAAGAACAATGTCATAACTGTAAATAATCTCTTCAATAAAATCCTGTTGCTAAGTGGGATAGTTTTAAGTATGACTGTATATTTGTACGGAGTTACTCAAATTGAGCAACTCAGAGAATACATCATTGTTAAAATGCAACTCGTTATCGTCTACTATGACTTTTTCTATTATTTCTGTAGTTTATTCATTGCCTTTATCTTTAATTTGATTCAAACAAAGAGTAATGTGTTGTTCGTTTTGACCATTCAAGACATTCATAGATTTCTTAACAATGAGATTGATACTAAGAGATTTTTTAAGAATAGTTGGATTAGTTTTATTATGATCACTTCCTTCTACATTATCTTCTGCATCAGTCATATTATTGTGTACCCATATATCCCTTTTTATATAATTATTCAAACGTTAGTTCTAATTCAATTTGACGCCAATATGGTTTGCGCAATCAGATTTATAAAGTTGCTTGAGGATAAAGTCGTTCAATGGAGTCATCAGGTTTCATACTCTTTCAATGAAACGAGGGGTGAAGGATTGTTACAAACTTACATCAAAATATTAAAAAGTTTTCAGATTTATGAAATTCTTCATCGCAAAATGGTTGGTCAAAGAAATTTTATTATTTGTTGTAGGGTTCCGTTATAAAATGGAACCCTTACAGATTCGTCATATCAGTCAGAATGTCACACTTAAGAGAATACACCGTTTTTTTGGCGCTACGAAACCCTTTTTCTGCGAACCTGACTCGTACTTGACCAGTTTTTATTACTGAAGAGGTACAAATAATTTGTAAAATTTCAGATTCTCTTCTATACAATTCAAAATGTATTACATTCCTTAGCATTTATTGAGATATTAATAGAGTTTTATAAAACGCCTTACAGAACTAAGGATAATGTGAGTAGTTTTGATTATTAAACATGAACTATTATTGAAATCAAAATGTTTGCGATTTCTGCTTAGTACTTGCCTATTTGGAGTTCCATCATTATTATCATCTTGCCCTTGTTCCATGGTTTTAGGGTCTTCGCAACACGTTTTTTTCCTTCCACGCTCCCCTGTCCAACGTCAAGTTATCATTTACTCTTTTTCCTACATATTTTCATTCCTAACACAATCCATCCATATTTTTCTTTGATCGTCTTCTCCCTCTATACTTACCAATATTTTTATTCATTACTCTTTTAGTCAAATGTGACCTATCAAACCTCATTACATGCCCAATTGCCCATACCACGACAGTTGTTTTCCTTTCTACTTTTCTGTAACTGGCGCAACTTTTAAACTTCCTCTAAAATACTCATTCCTTACTTTATGGATTCTTGTCACCTCACGGCCCACACATCCACATTCCGATCCATACAGTAGGACAGCTTATTAATTGGTGTTCCAATGTTAATACATATTTATTAAGAAATCATAAATTTTTGTGCGTGTTCATATGTTCTTTTCCGGTTTTCCAGTATATAACGTTGTTTTCGTCTACGTTCATTAATATTTGGATGTTCAAGAATTTGATGTTACAAACTATACTGTGTCTGTACTGTGAGGCGTTCTATATTGCTGTGGAGGACTCTCAGGACACATGTGCTTATATTCTTACGATGAATTGTACAGGTACGTTAACTCCGTAGTTATGTTTGGCTATTTAAAAGACTCATTAAAAATGTTATTTGATTGTGGCAGATGAGACTAAACTTCAGTAAGTTAAGTCTCATCTCGCCAGTCGTAAAATACTGGTATTCAGATTCATCCAGTTAGATTGAAAGTGAATACCACACACACACAGACATACACACATAACGCACGCACGGTCACATCATTTGATGATGGTGATTGTGGGAGATAAGAGATCGAAGAAAACATTAATTGATTGATATTATTCGAGTGATGATAAAATTGAAAAGGTAGCTTAGGGCACACCTGCAAAAGTAGAACATAAGATATCAAGGAGCAAGGGATCAGACTAAGCCCGGATGCCACCATTGTGAGGATCGGCCGGAGGACACGGTGGAGCACACCGTGGAGGTCTGCCCCGCTGTGTTCTCGTAGCGATCGGCGATCGGCGGCGGCAATCTCTCGTGCCCGGCCCTGGTGAGATGGAATGGGATACCGCCGTCTCCTCCTTCTGCGAAGCAGTGATGCCAGCGAAGGAGGTGGCGGAATGTGAGAGGTAGAGAATTTCTCGTCCCAGCCACCGCGGGAGACGCTCCGGGCGTCGGGGGCCACCGCGGGCTTCCGGCCACCGTAGACGCGGGCCTGTGGACGGTGAGTAATGTGCTATCTCACCGTCCGTCCATCTTATGACAACGACAGGCCGTGTCGACGGCGCGTTCGTGTTCCACACGCGCCTCAAAGAGATGTCAGTAACATAGAAAGGGCCCGCAAGGGCCGACGCCCGTCGAGGCTGTGAGTTGTTCGTAAGAGATACCGCGGCTTCGACACAAAGGGCTAAGAAGGAACATGGGTGGTTTGTAGTCAGTAGAAGTCTGACACCATTCCATCTGCTCTGCCCAGAGTGGGACGAGTCATTTAATGATTACCCACCCTCCAAAAAGCGTCAGCTGAAGATCGATCTGAGCTGCTAATTAAAAATGATGGACATGAATAAAAGCTTTAAATGTGTCTTCTTGTAATTTACAGAGGAAGGCAGGAAGTTTTCCA
Organism: Diarsia brunnea; assembly: GCA_949774965.1. Taxonomy (NCBI): domain Eukaryota; kingdom Metazoa; phylum Arthropoda; class Insecta; order Lepidoptera; family Noctuidae; genus Diarsia; species Diarsia brunnea. The sequence goes on from OX459007.1 coordinate 18,788,269, forward strand.
AGAACGTGAGGCGCGTGCACCGAGCATCGTTCAGTAAGATGCGCGCCTGTGGACTATTCTACGTAGACGTATGTCTGTTACTGCATCTAGCGGCGCTTCTCAGCAACTATGCCGTTATATTGCTGCAGTTTGCATTTCTGTAAACCTGGTCCTATGTTTACTAAGCGTTTTAGTTTTCAATACAGTATGGCTGCACCTCCAAGTTCTTTTATTGATAGCTTTGTTCCTGCACCTCTTTTTGTGACATACTTCCGTTGTCTTGGTGGTTGGTGGTGACTTTCTCGTTGGCTTAGTGGTAGCAAACGCGACTCTTGTGTAAGGTCCTGGGTTCGATTCCCAAGTCAGGCAAGTTGTTATTGGGTTGCCCATCAGGAACTTCTCAGTAGCAGCCACAGAGTCTGGATTTGTGTGGTTGATGGCAATAGGCTCGCTCCCTATTACATGTCTGCCGAAATGTGGGTGCACTATTAAGTGCGCCTCTGCCTCTCTTCGGGGAATTCAGGCGTAATGTTATGTTATGTTCCATGGTCTGTGGCTATGTCATTTCTTCCTTTTTGGTAACAGTTTCGATAAGGCTGTGACAATATCCCCAAATTTTTTTTTTTTTTTTAGTTACAAAATTTATTTAGTTCATTTGTGGTCGGCGTAACATGTCTTTTTCTTCCATACTTCTCTGTTTCTAGTTATCTTATGGGACACCTCTTTTCTTACAATATCATTCTTAACACAGTCCATCCATCGTTTCTTTAGTCCTACTCTTAAAGAAATTTTCAATTCGATTGAAATTTTCCTCATTCCTCCGCATCATATGCCCATATCACGACAACCGAATTCCACACAACTTTTCAGTTACCGGAGCCACTTTCAGACTTACTCTTATGTACTCATTTGTTATTTTATGCATTCGCGTAACACCACACATCCCCCTAAATATTCTCATCTCAGCCACATACTCATCCCTTTTGTGACCCAACATTCTGATCCATACAAGAAAGGCTTCCCCTTTAGTTTAAGGCGTATGCGGGTTCCCGTGACCTACCGCCATTTCATCCATCCTGTGTTTATTCTGTGTTTAACACTACGGTCTATTTCGCCATCGCTTTGCATGAGTGAACCGAGATACCTCAAAATTGAAGTCAAAAATGTGTGCTAGTTGAGAAAATAGAAAAATCAAAACAGAATAGATGCAGTTTTTTAGCAAAAGACACAGAAATTAAACACCTATATTTTTACACTAATTCTTTTTGTAATATCAATTTTATATAAAAATTAATTGCCACATCACAAAATGATAACTTCCATCAAACACATTGGTAGCGTGGTGTCAACATCTAACAGACCACACGTAGTCATCTTGCTGAAGTATCGTGTTGACAGTATCACGTTCTTACAAAGTTGTTTTTGATTGTCTGTAAGAAAAATTATATAATTAAGATTTTTAGTCATACATAATTATGGATCTTTAAAGTATTTTTTTCAAATCTTATTGACTTTCCTTTGTTTTTAACCCTAGAGCTCAGCGCTATGAGCATCTTGCCGCCCTCACCAAAAACACGTTAATAATTCGTAAAACCATTGCCCGTTAAGTATGCGCTTTTTAGTAGCTGCCCTTACTTTCGTTCGCAACTTTTACCGGAAGACTGGATTTCATCAGTGCACAGGAGGAGACCGCTAGATGAGGAGCTTGTAACATCAGGTGTCGCCAGGCGGCGATTTGCTCACAGCGCGCCCACTCACGTAAGTAAAATTTGTGTCATATATTTCTTGGAAAGTTGAAATGTAGAATAAAATTATATTTAATTAATTGTAAAAAAGTACTGCAGGAATTAAAGGTATCACGTGATTAACATGAATAACAAGAAGCAAGCTCAAAAAATATCTTGGTTAGAGGAAAGGCCAGCTAAGCCCTGTAGGACTACAAGGTCTTCTATTGAGACATTAAATATACCTATAGAACTAACATACTAATAAGTCTTCTAAGCAGAAGATAAATTAATAAGTTAATTTATTAAACAGAAGTTTTTAGCTAGAATTATCATCATCGTCATCAGCCTATAATGTTCCCACTGCAGGGACTCAGGCCTCCTCTCTAGGAGAGAGATGGGCTATGATCCACCACGCGGGCCCAGTGCGGATTGGTTGGCTTAAATTAAAAATAGCAGAACGAAAGTAGTAAATATTTGTATCCTCTTGGATAAATATGATTCTGAACATAATATTTTGAAGAGAAAAATAAATGAAGAGCAAAATTAAAAGAATTCACAACTCTTTGAACTTCTTTTTCGATCCGATTATCCGAAAGCACTATACAGGCAGGCTTTTGAGTAACTATAGGTTTTAGGAATATTTTTATCATCAGCTTCTACTAACCGTTGCGCTATGTATTAAGTAAGGTGACGGAATATTATCTGCTACTTAGAAGAATAGATAGTGTTGTTTGATTACCAAAATAATTAACCCTTAACCCTACCCATTCCATGAGAAACACTTTTACTACCGAGGGGTTTTAAAGACAATAATAATAATTATATTTTTTACGGACATAATATGGATAAATGTTTGATTTATCCATAGTATGCCGTAAAGAAAGAAATACCACTTAATTATAATAACTACACCAAAATATCAAACTTATCCTAATTTTTTTTATTAAAAATAACAACCTTCACCAATATAAAGGAATGACAAAAATACTACGTTATTACTACGCCGGGGTCAGACAGACCCATAAATAACTAAAAATCCGTAAATACAGTATAAACGTTGATGACTGGTGAAAAGATGGCCTCCGAGAAAATTCAACCTCTGGGGTTTGCTGGGCCCCCGGGTAGGGTTTAAGGGTTTAATACATTAGGAAAATTATTAATAGTTAAGAAAACTACTAAAGTTGATGAAAAAAATGTGACCGACACAGCCGGAAAAGTATGCAACAAAGAAGGCTCAGGTAAAAATAACAAAGAATAAAACACTGAAGTGTTTTATTCTTTGTTATTTATAGGTGCATTTTCTTTTAAGAAAACTGCAGGATGTACGTGGCAATTGGCAATGTAATAGAACAAAATGAGGAAGATAATATTGTGAAAGATTATGACTAGTCAGTCAGTGTTTACTGTAACTGGAGTTTCCTCCAAAGCTTATTAAGGCTTGTATTCACGCCAATGACCTTGTGCATAGCTAACTACCAGTGGCGTGCCAGCAATGATATGGGGGTAAAGCCCAATTTAAAAAAAAAAAAAAGTTTCACTTTTTGTTCCGAGTTCTGACACTGGTTTTTAATAACACTGGTTTTATTTTCTATTATTTATTTATGACTAACAGTTTTCGTATTTTACATCCTGTCACAAAATTTACAACTATTTTAATATAATGATCAAGTTGTAGAAGTATCAAGTAAAAAAATATATTAATAAGAGCCATCTATTGACTTAAACGTAACAACTGAACTATTCGAGTCGTCGTCTCGTATACGTACGCTATGGGCAAAATATTAAAATTACCGCTAGATGGCGCACAAAATAATAAATTAGTTTCTAACTACACTAATTGAAAAAAAAATGTAATTACTCACAATGTATACAGCTATAATCATTCTTCGCTTCTTTACCATGGACAGATGACAAACAACAAAACACCGAAGGCATAATATTACTAGATAGACTTACAGATACATATCAGCAATGACATACCTCCAGTGGCTTTGATAAAAGCCGTTTGTTGTCAATTTGTTTGAGTAAATGATTTTGGAGCATGCTTTTATTGTAACGATTGTATTGTATAATAAAAAAGGCTTTAATGTAATTAAAGTTTCCCTATCAAAATAGTTTGCATAAATGCTGAGTAACGAATGTAATGCCGCTGTCGGAAAATTTTGATTATAATTATTATATTGTTTATTATAAAACAATTGAAAAAACTCTAATTTAAACATTTTTGAATATCTGTCTTTAATTTCAGACGAAATGTTATCAATTACTTGAACAAAAATTCGTTTACTCTGTACGAACGCAAGTAACGTTACGTCTTAAACGAGAAGCAGATTATTATTTAGCAAGGCATTTTCGTATAATGCATTGAATTGCGCAAGGAATTCATTGCGCAACCATGACTCAAAAACTTTAATTTGGTTGACGCAAAAACCAAAATAAATCTGGAGTAATAGGTTTAGATGAAGTAACGAGGTTATATTTATCTGTAAAATTCAAAATATTTACCTTGCACAGTAACGCTTTCACACACTTTAATCCATCACAAGGAACAATTGTATGCGTTTTCGAATTCATTTTAGTAGATATTAAGAAACTTTAATCACTTCAAAACAAAGCTAATTAGGTACAGCAAAAACTAATCACAAAACTTTAAATTAATTAATCACTTCAAAACAAAGCTAATTACAGCAAAAACTATTCACAAAACTTTAAATTACTAACAAGAAATGGAAAATATCAAATTACAATAAAAAAATGCTCAACGATCAAGACAAATTTGAACTAAATCGAAATCCCATTCGATCGCGTCGCGAGCCTGCATTCACTCACATATTCACATTTTCTCGCAATCTTCATTCATTCAACCAGAAGCTATGCTTAAAATCCTATACATTCTGTCGTAAAACCGGCAAAAAGTTCGAAACAAAAACACCAAGAAAAGTTGGTAAAATAGAGAGGTCGGAAAAGCAGCGGCTCTACCGCTGCTATTGTAGTGGGTGTGACAGAGAAAGGGCTAGCCTAGCCCGACTATGCCCGATCGACCTGTTTGACCGATCGGCTGGGGTCGGGAGCTCGGGAGACATAATAATATGAAGTTAGGCAACGACGAGAGAATGACAGTTATTGAGTACGTAAACCTGACGTTGCATCAATACGTTCCGTTTAACGCGTGGCATGCAGTTTGAAGATAAATTATAATATTTTGTTTTTGCATTGACTGTTTTTTTTCAATTCGTTGTTTTATTAAGGCAAGCTGTGCTTTTCAGCTTCTATGGGAGTACGGCGGTACGACTGAGAGGGGTAGTTAGCAGTGGCGACTGCTAACTACCCCTCTCAGTCGTAGACACGCACTTTAAACGGACGGATTTTTCATTTATTATAATTAAAATAATACATATTTTTAAAAAGTAACAAAACCAAATTATTTTCCTTTGTATTTCAACGCAGTAGATATTTTTTTATATTATTTTGTTAAAAAATGAAGGAGTAAAAAGGTTCCATTCAACGATTTGGAGGTGATTTTGTGGATTTATTTCTTATTTTGTGATACCGATAGAAAAATTATGGCTAAACCAAATTACGTGTCATATCATGTAGATTACTAACAATTTTTTTCAGATGTAATTTCTCTGTAAGTGCCGGTAAAAACTGCTTCATCTGCAAGCTGTTTTTAAGCTTTTTCGAGAGAGTTAACAACAACACGAGAGAGTTAACAAAGTTGAAGTCGCAGTGGGCTGGCCATGTTTGCAGCAAACCAGTCCTAGAGTGGATGCTGCCTTGCCGTTAGACCGTCGACCTTAAAAAAATGTGACTGGTTCAGATTGAGTGCAAAAGGAGGAGGTCATGGTGATGTAATACTATTTGGAAGAAGCCCATGTCCAGCATTGAACTGTGATATACTGATTTCATAAAAGAAAATGGAATAGATAACCGCAGCAGAATAATTATGATGTCATTGTGTATGTGTGTGTCTTTCATAAGATAACAAAATGTTAATGATGATTGATATTCTCCACAGAAACACAGAAAAGAGCATGTAAATGCATGCAACGTATTCAGAATGCTGTGTTCAAGAAACTGGACGCGTGCGGTGTCTTCACCGTAGTTGCTAGTCTGTCTGTCATCATCATCATCATCAGCCTATAATTTGGTAGATGTCACATTTCTTCGAATTTTTTTGGTTCTAAGACATGCCGGTTTCCTCACGAGGTTTTCCTTCACCGTTTTGAGAGCAGTGGTGATGAAATAAATTACACAAAGTAATGTGCCTGCCTGGGTTCGAACCCACGACTCACTGTTCGTAAGTCGGAGCCGCAACCACTGGACTACCACTGCTCTCCTGTAAGAGAAGTCTCTCCTGCAAGAACTGTGATAACATAATAGTACATGTACTATTATGTTATTATAGTTCTTGATTTAATTTAAAATAAAACATCAAATATTTTTTTAAGGCAATGTTTTCTTTTAAATGAAATGTAAATGTACCTATCTAGAACACAGTTTTAGATACCTATTTATTTATTATAATTATGAAAGTTTCCCTTAAATATGTTCTACATATTATTAGTAAAAGTTTCGTTTTGGTAAAAGTAACATAAAATTCAATATTTCCGTGTTAAGAAGAACAATGTGGTAAGTTGGTAACATAGACTGACACAAAATGAATGCCACGTCATGCGATTGTAATGTATTAAATGAACTTCTAAAATATTGCTAGCCTTAAACTTCGCTGCCTCCACCGCGGCATCGGTGGCGGCAGCATGTTTTTGGGCTAAGAAGTCAGGATAGGATAAAATATGCTTGATGATGCAAATTTAATAAACGAATAAGTCTGTGACTTTACAAAACAAATAACTGTAAGATAACAATGGAATAATTAGTGATAAAAGCCAGGAGAACTATTGCTAGCGTAGCGTCTACATAGAACAGGCCACACGCGCTCATCTTACTGAACGATCGGTTTGTCTGTAACACGTTCTTGCAAAGATGTTTTTGACTCTCTGTAAGGAAAGAATTTATAATTTTAGTATAGGCTGAAATAACACAGGATCCCTCCATTATAATAATTATAGACGCACGGGTCATTCTCGAGATTAAGCCGCGCCTGACAAAGTCGTTCTGTGGATGGAAGACTATAATATGAAACCTAATAATATGGTTTCCTCTGTGCCTCTAAAAGCCCGGCTGTCATTTGAAGACCTTTGGCAGATGTTACAGGTAGACAGTGACGACAGCCTGACCACTAGTCATACCATACCATATATATACCATACATATACCATACATATACCATACATATACCATACATATACCATACATATACCATACATATACCATACATATACCATACATATACCATACATATACCATACATATACCATACATATACCATACATATACCATACATATACCATACATATACCATACATATACCATACATATACCATACATATACCATACATATACCATACATATACCATACATATACCATACATATACCATACATATACCATACATATACCATACATATACCATACATATACCATACATATACCATACATATACCATACATATACCATACATATACCATACATATACCATACATATACCATACATATACCATACATATACCATACATATACCATACATATACCATACATATACCATACATATACCATACATATACCATACATATACCATACATATACCATACATATACCATACATATACCATACATATACCATACATATACCATACCAAGGAAACGCATTAACCAGTACTAACTGTGCAGGGCAGATAGTCAGTCGCTCCTTGTAAAATACACATATTCAACTGAGTCCCAATTAGACTAGAAGCCGACCCCAATATAATTGAGGTCGGCTTCCAGAAACTGCAGGCAGTTCTAAGCGGCAGGCAAAAATGATCCCCTTTGCGAGCTCAACGACTGGAAGGCCTGACTTGAGGCTTTCCACCTTAGAATTCCCTGGACTCTTCATATCTAAGGACCTTCTCCCCGGTTTCCCTGATAGTGTACAGGCTGCTACTACATAAAATAAAACAGCATCACGTCGGTGATCCCCAAAGAATTAGGCCTAGGTGTACAAAGATATGGAAATCTATTCCAGGACACATTGAGGAGTCACGCTTGCGACCACAAGGCTAACGAGGCAGTCAATACAGGCTGACTACAATTTCATTTCCAGCTGCTTTATAATTTCTTCCGGTCCTCTTATTCAACTTACTTGGACAGTTGCTGTTCTTCATAAGCTGTATACACACTGTTTCAGCCTCCTCAACAGTTACATAAAATCTCTCGCAATGTATAATATGAATCATAATAAGCACTATGATTTTTGACATCCAACCAAATAAATTCAGATTATGGTACATCGAGATCTGGAAACATAGAAAATATTATTTCATGTTACTTTTATTATAAAAGCGAACGTGGATGTTTTTTTGCTCTTTCACTTAAAATTACTTTTCCGATTTCAGAGCATAGAGATAGCTTATAACTTGGATGAATAATAATCAAGGGTACTAGTAACGTACTTAGGACTCATCCTCGACAGCCTTTGGAACTTCGTGGAGCACTTTCGACGTTTGGCTCCACGGCGCCCTCACCTTCCGTCTGACGCAGGTCCTCACCGGACACGGTTGTTTCGGGAGGTACCTGCACTGATTCAGGCGAGAGGAAACGCCCGGATGTTACCATTACGAGGATCGGCCGGAGGACACGGTGGAGCACACCGTGGAGGTCTGCTCCGCTTTAGTGGACCCCCCCGCCGTGTTCTCGTAGCAGCGATTGGCGGCGGCGACCTTTCGCGTCCGGCTCTGATTCAAGCCATGGTCTGGGGCAAGAAGAAATGAGATGGCATCGCCCCCTTCTGCGAAACAGTTAGGCTAGCGAAAGAGGTGGCGTGAGAGGGGTGGGCTTTCGGCCACCGTAGGCACGGGCCTGTGGTCGGTGAGTAATGGGCTAGTTCACTGTTCGTCTGTCTTATGACGGCGACAGGCCGTGTCGACGGCGCGTTCGTGTTCCACGCGCGTCTCAAAGATATGTCACCAACAGGCCAGCAAGGACCAACGCCTGTCGGAGCTACCTACTATGTATTAATTATAACTACAAGGTTTAAAACATTAAAATACATGAGTGTAGGAGAACAGTTGGTAACGACTGCAACTGTCCAGCTATCAGTAAAGTTAACCACGTCAAGTACTTAGGTATAATGTTGGACCAAAGTCTATCTTGGTATCCTCAAATTGACCAAATTACTGCGAGAATACGAAAATTCATTTGGATGTTTAAAACATTACGATACATAGTCCCTAGGAGTGGCGTAGCAAAAAATCTTTTAAATGAGGTGTATATCTCACTAGTTCAATCTGTTATAATATATTGTATCTCCATTTGGGGGGGCGCGCGTAAAACACGTTTCTTGGATGTTGAAAGAGCTCAACGGACATTAATAAAAGTAATGTATTTCAAAAAAAGGATCTTTCCCACGTTTGAGCTATACCAAATTTGCAATTTATTATCAGTCCGAAAATTATATATTACACACATAGTATTAAAAAAATATAAAACCCTTCCCTTAGATCCTAATGTGTTAGTTAGAAGAAGGAAACATGACATTGCTCCCACCACTTATGTAAAAACAGAATTTGCTAATATCCAGTACGAAAAACGCTCGTCTTACTTATATAATAAAATAAATAAACAAATAGACATACACACTAAACCATATAAAGAATGCAAATCGTTGTTGATTACCTGGATCAACAAGTTGTGCTACGATGAAGTAGAGAATCTTTTATTAAATATAAGGTAAATCCGTTTCCGTATAAAACACACACACACGCATACACACACACACACGCATAAAAACACACAGACGCACACGCATACACACACACACACATCTACACACGCACGCACACATACACAAGCATGCACACATATACAAACACGCACCAACAGACAATGATATTAAGTTAAATATTAAATTTATACATCTTTTAAATTAAGAAATCTTTATTTATACTTAAACTTTTTTTTTTTTTCTAAATACAAACCTCTTAAACTTTTTTTGTTTAGCAACGTGTTACGCATATTATTATGTTAAAATATAAAAGAGCGGCGCCTCCTGGCACAGGCATCTATATGCTTAAAAGGAGACGCCACCAACTGTGTAATGTACAATGTGTTGTTATGTAATAAATATTTTTGATTTTTTTTATTTTGATTTTTAAATCGGGGACAACAGCCTCATGTGATCCAACTTGCGTCAGCACCATTTCAACGCGTATCTCCGGTGATAACCAAACCGAACCTTCTGTCATTTGTTTTTGTAGCTTCGCTTCACACACACTTGACAAGTAACCCCCAGCTTCATAATACATATAGCTGTTACGTGCATTATTAAATAGGTACCTATACAGAAAAATGTATTGAAACAAAATGTACTTGCATTGTCTCCTAGTAAATATTGCTTAGTCCTGAAGAATATCAGATAAAAGAAAAGTAAACTGCGGAAGAATGTTTCGAATACGTGGTTTAATGTCTGTAAAATAAAAGGTTTAGTGTTTGGCAATTTTCTTATTAACTGACAATAGTAAAATTAATAAGTAATGTTATATTTTATTTAAGATACATATCGAATGGAGGTATAATAATATGGAGTATGCAATGAACTACATGGTGCATGGTGTCCTTAGGGTTTATGAGAGCCAGGTACTTGAAAAGATGAAAAATTTATTGAGTTATGAACTTACCAATATCTGAAATACTGTTTTATAGAGATTGTAAGCTTTCATAATATTCTGGTAAATTCTTATCAATTTCATACATTGCTCATTATTTTCCTGACTATCATTCAATAACAGGATAACATATTTAATCCATTCATCGAGATATTTTTTCAGTAACATTACAAGTCGAATGGCAACCATATAATTGACATCAAATGCATTACTCATTAGGTCACAAATAAAATCAATGATTAACTTAAACAAAGGAATTTTATCAAAGCATAAATAAAAAATGATACTAATCGCCATATCAGTACAAATAACAGTTAATATTGAGATCCAATTCCAAATAATGTAACTCCTCATACTCTTACTGAAATCGATGCTCTTATAAATAGTTTGGATCATCAAAATAAGAAAGACGTTGTTATTCTTGTGCATACAATCAAGAATGAATAAAATGATAAAACCAGCTGCATGCATAAAGAAGTAGAACATGCAAATTGCACGTAGGAAAACATTCTCAAAATGACTCATATGTACATATGTGATGTCAACTTTGAATATGCGAAACAGACACAACGCAACCATGAATAACGTATAACAGAACGATAATAACAAATACTTGTTTCCTCTTGGATAAATATGATTACGTTTCACATAATATTTCGAAGAGATAAACAAATTAAGTGCAAAATTAAATGAGAACGTTATTCTTTGAACTTCCTTATCTAGTACATTATTTAATTTTGGTGGCACTTGTATTGGAGACTTTGGAATAACTTTAAGTTTGTGTAACATTGTATTCAGCTTCAAATGCCCGATGTTCGATTACGTCTACCTAGGTCTTTTATGTTAAAACTGTGTTTTTTTCAATTATTTGATGTGTTGATAGCACCACTGTTTACCTTGTTACATTAGTGGATGACAACGAATTATCATCGAGGAAGACCTATAAAATGGTGGCGTGACCACTTAAATGTTTTTATGAGATTGGCCTTATTGGACAACAGCGTAATTATGCTGTTATAGTTATCTATATTACGCTATTTGTTGTCTAAATATATCCGAAGGTTAGGGTCCCCCTAACCTTCGGATCCTTTGCCCAGTAGTCAGGGAAGATAGGTTAAAACAATTGGGATATACACCTACTTGCAGCATGACTATAATTCGACGACACGATTGGCGCAGTGGCTCAAGCAGTTGACTGCTGCGCTACGTGTCGCGGGTTCGATTCCCGCCCGGAACAAATATTTGTATGGCCATAGTTGTTTCGGGTCTGGGTATGTGAGTTTAAATATCTGTGAACGCACCCACGATACAGGAGAACGTTTGATTTAAAAAAAATTGATTTCGGAATATTTATTTTTTATTTCCATGTTTTAAAACAGTAAACGAAAGTTGTATAAATAGTCGATGCAAAAATATGTTAATTTTTTATATAAAAAATAATAAGCAAAGAGCCACGTGATTATGACCGCGTCACACACACGTTTGTGACGTCATAATGATAAAGTAATTTTACGATAGTAACAGTATCAACGGTTACTACACGTGAATTAACCAAAATTATCCGAAAACAAAACACATTAACATTATGTTGTTGCTCGGATTTATTTAACGTGTTTTCGGTGCTGCATTCAAAACACTGCTACGATCCTTACATACTCCTTTAGCCTCATCCTCATTCATACACACTCATCACTAAAATACAGGCAAAAAAAAAAATGTTTAGTCATAACAAATAAGTTTAGTTATTAACAAATGAGTTATTTCGAGTAAAACTTTACAAAACAAAGAACTGTAAGATAACAATGGAATAATTAGTGATAAAAGCCATGATAACTATTGCTAGCGTAGCGTCTACATAGAACAGGCCACACGCGCTCATCTTACTGAACGATCGGTTTGTCTGTAACACGTTTTTGTAAAGATGTTTTTGACTTTCTGTAATAAAAGAAATTATAATTTTAATATAAGCTGAAACAACAAAGGGGAATCTCGTGACTTAATAACAGCCACTCGGGTCGTTTGCGAGATAAAGCCGCGCCTGGTCAATCTGTGGCAGGATAGGATGACCATTCAGTACGTACGGATTGTTGTACAATACTTTATAACCCAATAACACTTGGACCGATATGGGAATCGAGATCATGACCCCATGCTTAGCAGTCGTGCTTGCGACCTCTGAACTAACGCGGCAGTCAATTACAATTTTATATTAATTACAATTACAATTCAGTTACAATTTTTTTTTTTGTTTTTTCTTTTTTTGTTTAACTTCATGATAATATCTTTTTTTTTCTTTTTATTTCTTTATGTCTTCCAGTATTTTGGTTCTTATCTTACTTGGACAATTACTGTTCTTCATAAGCTGCATACACACTGTCTCAGCCTCCTCAACAGCTACATAAAATCTCTCGCAATGTATGATATGCATCATAACAAGCACTATATATTTTGACATCCAGCTAAATGAACTCAGATTGTGAAACATCGAGACCTGCAAACATCGAAAATTTGTTATCTCATCTTACTACTATTATACTATACTTGTACAATAGGGTAGTTAACAAAAATAATCTAATTAGTCCGTCAGATAGATTTCCAAAAAATATTGGACACGTATTTTTTCTTTTTTCACATCAATAAACAATGAAGACGATACAGTGCTTTGAAAACTCGTGTGACGTCATATTCTAAGACATTAGTACGACATTTTTTACCGGTGAGTGACGTTACAACCCCCCATCCAAATCTTTGACGCGCTTTATCTTCGTTAATTTATATTGATTTGATAAAACGAAAAATACGTATCAAATATTTTTCGAAAATCTAACAGACGGACTAATTAGAATCATATTTTTTTACACATAACATAACATAAACATAACATCACGCCTGTAATCCCCGAAGAGTTAGGCAGAGGTGTACCTAATAGTACACCCACATTTTCGCCAGTTATGTTTAAGTCCCATGTAATAGGGGGCGAGCCTATTGCCATTAACCGGGCACAAATCCAGACTCCGTAGCTGTTACTGGTAAATTAAAATTCCTGATGGAAAAAGCCAATAACACTTTGCCCGACCCGGGAATCGAACCCAGGACCTCATGCTTAGCAGTTGCGGTTGCAACCACTAGACCAACGAGGCAGTATAGTAGGTAGTAGTAGTATAGTATTTTTTTTTAGTCAGTAAACATCCCTATTACACTATACTTGTACTATAAATGCGAAAGCTTGAGGATGGATGTTTTTTTGCTTTTTCACGAAAAATTACTGATATCAGAGCAAAGAGATAGTTTGAAGCATTATGTTTATCCATGCGATACGATTCAAGGATTAACGAATAATGAGCGGTGTAAGTTACTACCATAATTAATACCCAGTTGTTAGTACAGGTCACTTGTTTCCGTGAGCACCGTTTCACTGAAAGTCTCCGGTGACTCGTGACTAGTCGTGACGTGACATGCTCGAAATCATCTTTTATTTTTATTTTCCCCACCGCGTCGCTGTGGAGTGTGGTATGACTCGTATCATTCGAGCGGAAAGCTCGTGTTCAAGAAGTTTGAGTTTACTAACCGCTAACTTCTTTGTATCTCTGCTAAGTGCGTACAGAAAAAATAATAGAACCATTGACTTATATATTACTGCGTAAGGACTGGGCGGACGGCATGTTAAAATGACGCCTCAAATGAGGTCCCAATATGGTCTTTCCTAAGCCGAAGTGAACTAGTCCACGATCGGCTCTCTTCGGGTGCGGTCGTAAATTTGATTAAAAGCTTTAATTATGTTCTTTATACCTCGAAAATACCACGCCGCTTATACAAGGTTACATTAACGAGCAGACTACACCGATTCTCTGTATGGCGAACGCGTCGAGCAAATGTTCGGACGACCGTATCTTTAGTTTTTATATCAATGAATAGAACAAATGTACTTACATCGCCTCCTTGTACATATTGTTTAAACTTAAAGAGACTAAGATAAAAGAAAACTAAACTGCGGAAAAATGTTTCGATTACGTGGCTTAATATCTGTAAAATAAAAAGTTAAACGTTTAGCAATTTTCATAAAAGTGAAAAAAAGTATGGCTGGTTTTTTCATGGATAACGAATGCTGGTATAATTATGTAGTATATAATAAACTGAATAAGACGTCTCATGGCTTATGAGAGCCTAGTATCTACTCTCACATTATAAAATGGAAAATATAATATTCAAGCATGAACCAAACTTACCAATATCTGAAAAACTGTTTTATAGAGATTATAAGCTTTTATAATATTCTGGTAAATTCTTAATAATTTCATACTTTGCTCATTATTCTCTCGAGGATCATTTAATAACAGGATAACATATTTAATCCATTCATTGAGATATTTTTTCAATAGAATTACAAGTCGAATGGCAACCATGTAATTGACGTCAAATGCGCTAATCATTATGTCACAAATAAAATCAATGATTATCTCATACAAAGGCATGTTATCTAAACATAAATAAAAAGTAGTATAAATGCCGATATCAGAACAAATTACAGTTAATATTGAGAACCAGTTCCAAATAATGTAACTCCTTATACTCTTACTGAAATGAATGCTCTTATAAATAGTTTGGATCATCAAAATGAGACGGACGTTGTTGTAATTATGCTTAAAATCAAGAATGAATAAAATTATAAAACCAGATGCATGCATGAAGTAGTAACCCACACTAATGCAACGAATAAAAACATTTTCAAAATGTGTCATGTTGACATCTGTGATGTCTACGGTGAATACACGATACAGACACAATGTAACCATGAATAACGCATAGCAGAACGATAACAACAAATATTTGTTTTCTCTTGGATAAATATGATTACGTTTCACACAATATTTCGAAGAGATAAACAAATTAAGTGCAAAATTAAACGAGAACGTTATTCTTTGAACTTCTTTATCGATTTCGTTATTTGATGGCACTTGTATTGGAGACTTTGGAATAATTCTAAGTTGGTGCAACATTGTATACATCTTCAACTGCTCGATGTTCGACTATGTCTAGAACGATAATTTGAATTTATGTTATAACTGTGTTTAAAATATTTAATGTGTTGATAGCATCATTGTCACATTAGTGGAATTGAGTGCCTTGTTACATTAGTGGAATTAATAGGTGTTATTATTTATCGAGCGTATAGTGTCAAAACCCAATAAGTGCAATAACTTGTATATTTTCAACTACTCCAGCTGCAAATGTACTGGCAATGTCGTTGGTCCGTAAGGCCTTATTCACCTCCGGTCGGGGCTGCGGGTTGTTCGCAAGAGATACCGCGGCCTTGACATGAAGGGCTAAGAAGGAACATGGGTGGTTTTTAGTCAGTAGAAGTCTGCGCGCGATGCTTACAGTCCTTACTTGATGTAATGAATATAGTGATCCTTTAGCTAAACAATACTGTAATTGAATTTAGGGTGGAGGTCCTATCATCTGTTCATAATTATCATAGACTAGCACTTCGCCCGCGTGGTTGTCGGTTATCGCGACCAAAAGTATTCATAAAAAAAAACAACCTACTTCAAAAACACCAAAAAGTGAAAAATAAACTTCAGAAGAAAAATCAGCTTCTGAAGTCGGTGACATTTGTTTGATTGATTTTGTTTTTTTGCCACCGACTTCAGAAGCTGATTTTTCTTTGGAAGTTTATTTTTCACTTTTTGGTGTTTTTGAAGTCGGTTGTTTTTTTTGCAAAAAAGATTTTTTATTTTTTCATTTTTAGTTGTAGTCCAATACAAATATTTACTATGCATTTAACATTCAACCAAGAAACCTAACCCTTAACCTTCAAGATTACCTTATTATTGCTTTCAACTCCTAACCGTTGAGGAGTAGTACCTTCCATCATCAGCTCATCAACATGAAGTGATGACTGCTAGATGCGAATACTTGAATAGCGTGAGAAAAAGCACGAAATAAGTAATACGTGCCTATGAAATTTGAGGGTTGCCCTCGATTTCTCTGGGATCCCATCACCAGGTCCCGGTTTCTATATCATGGTACCACCCTTGAAATATCTCATTTATAATAAAAAAAGAATCATCCAAATTGGTTCATAAACGACGAAGTTATTAGCGGACACACATAACCGAAAAATGTTCATAAATCAAGAAAAAATTTCATAAAATGAAAAGTACTGGGTCAAACAATGTCAATTTTTTATGGGACCAAATGGCAACTATTACGCTTTAAACTAAAAAAGAATCACGTAAATCGGATCATAAATCTCGGCGTAATCGGTGTACATATATAGAAAAAAAAAACATACCGATCGAATTGAGAACCTCCTCCTTTTTGGGAAGTCGGTTAATTTTATTAAACCTTACTCGATAACCACTCTATCCATTGGTGACCGACAGACCGACGCGGCGGAATTCTTTGTTTTATAATCTGTATAGTGATAGTAATGAGTTTAGCTTTCAGTAGTAAAAGCAACAATTGTGAGTTATCCGTTGGAGATAGGCGTTTGAAGTGCGTTTTTTTTAAACATATTGATGTGTTCTTTAATATTGTAGTACATTTTCTTGCACTGTCACCAATACCACCTTTGCACAGCGCATGCGATGAAAGACGTTTTACGAAAAAAAAATACACTTTGGGTTACATTATTCAAGTTTTCTTAGAGATCTCTAATTATTTCTGGAAGTAAATATAGGCTATGGTACTCGGCAAAAATGTAGCTTTCTAACGGTGAAAGAATTTTCAAAATCGGCTAAGAAGTTTTTGAGTTAAATCGGTACAAACAAATAAATCTTTCCTCTTTATAATATTATTTTAGATAATCGTTTGAATATGCAATTCTTTTCTAGCAATTCTTGTCAAGTTTCCATGTATTCGCTCGTTGATCTTTCTTCAGAACCTTATTGAAATTTGGGAATCTTTTAATAGTAACATTGGGAACTCTAATCTTGTAATACGTTAATTATTATTCCCTACATCTTTGAGATACTAATTAATAGCAAAACAAATTAGATAAAACAAAATTCAAAGTATATACTTAGTCCGAAAGTTTCTCAAAATTTTACAAGTCTCTACTGACAGCACCCGTTCACGAATGTGATGCATGGATCAGCACCGGTCAGGTAAACCATTTTGAAGAAAGCTAAATGATTCGACACACGCGCGAGACATTTGAGTGAGCATGACATTCTCTCAACCACCAGGGCAAAATCGAGTCAACAAATAACTAAATGTAAAAAGTGGCTTTATAGTACAATATTACTCACACATGTGCTACGCAATGATATAATTCTAAAATATTAAATCAATGAAATGCAAAGATATACGGATTGTAGAAAAGAATAAACGATAACAACACTGATAAATATGTATGTCGCATCATGGGTGGCCGAGATGCGAAGCATCGGGTCTTCTTTGTGATCCGACATAGTTTTAGTTAGATGTGGGCACTGTCGTGGGTACTCGAGCGAAACAGAATTTAAATCAAAATAACTTTATTTAAAACACTTAACGGTTTTACAAGAAACAAATACGTGCGTTGGTGTACTGAGCGTCTGCAGAGACTGTCGGAGTTCAAGTGGGTGAACACTCCGTCCTTTTGCCAGTCCTCGCTGCATCCCCTCTACCGGCGATCGTGTCCAAGCGGTAGGGCGCGCTTGCGTTTCCGGTAAAGATTTATTTAGTTCCATAACGAACTAATAGGTGGCGCTGTCAGTTGCACTATGGCGCCATCAATCCACGACATGTATAAAAAAAAAACATTATAGAATAAATACACTATGTAGGTATCTAATAATTAAAACTAGAACTTGATTTTGTAATAAATGTAAATATACACTTGTAATTAAGTAAATTAAAAACAATTTAATGATCGCAGCATTTAATTAAAGAAAAATTAAATATGTGTTAAATTTTGAATGTTAAAATGATAATCAAATGTATTTGTAATGTTTATTTATTTTTCTAAAACAAGGAAGAGATGTGGTGCCCTGCTATAAAATCATAATATATTGACTTAAAATAAATGTGCATAAAGCGGGCGGTGATGGCAACCCCGACAAGGTGGAAGTATAATAACACAATGGCAGGGTGGGGCACACTTCGCTGTCAGACACCAAAGGGAACGGTCGTTGCGATCACTTGGCGTTGGATCTACCCAAAATACAAACCTAGTGTTTTATTACTAATATATACAAACCTATATTATTTGTGGAGTGAAAGTACTCCACAGTTATTCTATGATAATTATAAATACTTACTCTTATTTTTTTAACTTTATTTGATATAAAAACGATGATTTCTATTTCTTCAAAGTAAGTATAAAAGAACGCACAAGCGGTTTTGCCACTATATCCTCTATATGTAATAACACGTATTAATTCCACTAATGTAACAAGGTAAACATTGATGCTATCATCACATTAAATATTTAAAACTCAATAATAACATAATTTTTTTAATAATAAAAATAACATAAATTACTGAGTTAGACGTAATCGAACATCAGAAAGTTACAGATGAATGCAATGTTGAACAAACTTAAAATTATTCCAAAGTCTCCAATACGAGTGCCACCAGAAAATGAACTCGATAAAGAAGTTCAAAGATTATCGTTCTCATTTAATTTTGCACTCAATTTGTTTATCTCTTCAAAATATTGTGTGAAACGTAATCATATTTATCCAAGAGGAAACAAGTATTTGTTATTATCGTTCTGTTATACGTTATTCATGGTTGCGTTGTGTCTGTATCGAATGTTCACCGTAGATATTACAGATATCAAGATGCGACAGTTTGAGAATGTTTTCTTTCGATGCATTTGTATCTTTTACTACTTCATGCATGCAGGTGGTTTTATAATTTTGTTCATTCTTGATTTTATGCACAATTACAATAACGTCTGCCTTATTTTGATGATCCAAACTATTTATAAGAGCATTGATTTCAGTAGGAGTATGAGGAGTTACATTATTTGGAACTGGATCTCAATATTAACTGTTATTTGTACCGATATGGTGATTTATTCTGTTTTTTCCATGCCTTCAGCTATCATTGATTTTATTTGTGACGTAATGATTAGCGCAATTGATGTCAACTATATGGTTGCCATTCGACTTGTAATTCTATTGAAAAAGTACCTCGATGAATGGATTAAACATGTGATCTTGTTATTGAATGAGAGTCGGGAAAATAATGAGCAATGTGTGAAATTGATAAGAATTTACCAGAATATTATGAAAGCTTACAATCTCTATAAAACAGCATTTCAGATATTGGTAAGTTTATGCTTAAATATATTTTCGATCTCTACAGATACCAGGCCTTCATAAGCCGTAAGAAAACCAATGCAATTTATTGCTTATGTACTTAATATTAAACTGAATTCGTTATCCATGAGAAATAAAAAAATACGTTAATATTTTTGAAGTTTCTAAAAAGTTAACACTGATCCTTTATTTTACAGACATTAAGCTACGTACTCGAAACATTTTTCCGCTGTTTACTTTTCTTTTATCTGATTTTCTTCAGGACTAAGCAAAATGCAATAGGAGACGAAGTAAGTACATTTGTTTCATTTAGTTTTTTTTTCAGGCATACAGCAGAGATAGGGGTTAGTAAACTTTACCCTTTTGACCACGAGCTACACGCTTCAATAATATGCATCTTGCTATAGCGCTGGTGAATTCATCATTCACTTGCTTGAGTTGTTCATATAGTTTCGGATTGGTACAATTCGATTACTCTTGAGAAGCCCTTTCAAACCGTATACGATTTTTGTATTTGTATTTGAATTGACGCGTATAGATCGACATAATTTCTTTTTTATTATTTAAAAACATATATCACTGTTAAAATTGTTCACTGTCACTCTTTTGTACTAATATTTTGTATACCATCGATAGATTTTGACAAACGCTGACGATTGAATAAAAAATGAACGTCGTTGCTTTTCCGAGTTAAAAGTTATACTAAGTGGAAATCTACATACGTAACCCTCCTCTTTTCATTTTATAATAGTCATCATCATCTTCCTGCCCTTATCCCATTCTCTTTAGGGGTCGCCGCATCATGTTTTCCTTTTCCATTCTTCCTTGTTAGGCGTCATGGTGGCATTTACTCCTTTCTCTTTCATATCATTCCTCACACAATCCATCCATCTTTTCTTTGGCCTTCCTCTCCCTCTCCATCCATCAACATTTATATCCATCACTTTTTTAATCACATGCGCTTCGATTGCTTTTATAATAGTAATAAGATGAAATAACATTTTCGATGTTTCTAGGTGTCGATGTTTCACAATCTGAATTCATTTAGTTGGATGTCAAAGATTATAGTGCTTGTTATGATACATATCATACATTGCGAGAGATTTTATATAGCTGTTGAGGAGGCTGAGACAGTGTGTATACAGCTTATGAAGAACAACAACTGTCCAAGTAAGTTAAGAACAAGAATACCGGATGAAATTATAACAATCAATGGAAATACGCTCGCCCCTAATAAAAAGGTCTTGAACATAACTGGTGAAATATGTGTCCATTATGGCGTTTTTTTAGTTATTAAAAAGTGAAAAATAATAAGTCGTGCCACAATTTTTTTTATTGGCCACGTGATCAAATTTCTCATTTTATAACTAAGACACGGGGAAATCGGGGCCTCTAATAAACTAATTCGTCTTTTTACAAGGGCAACTAAATGACTTATAAAAAACGTCACGTAAAGATCAACAATTATCTTTATTTGTCCTTCTTATTAACCCTAAGCAGTGGTCGTGCGGACTCATTTTTTTATGTAATCCACTGGTACAAAATCAAAAAATCTTTAAAACTGTATGCGTTAGTATCTTGTGCGGCTAAGTACTTTCAAATGAATAATAGAGAGACGCACTCACCGAAGCGCAAGCCAGGGTCTCGCACACCACGACAGTGGCGGTAAGTCCCCTCTTTGAGGAGTGGCTGGAGAGGCGCCACGGCGCCCTCACCTTCCGTCTGACGCAGGTACTCACCGGACTCGGTTGTTTCGGGAGGTACCTGCACCGAATAAGGCGGGAGGAAACGCCCGGATGCCACCACTGTGAGGATCGGCCGGAGGACACGGTGGAGCACACCGTGGAGGTGTGTCCCGCTTGGGCGGAGCCCCGCCGTGTTCTCGTAGCGGCGATCGGCGGCGGCGACCTCTCGCGTCCGGCCCTGGTGCAAGCCATGGTCCGGGGCGAGGAGGAATGAGACGCCGTCGCCTCCTTCTGCGAAGCAGTGATGCAAGCGAAGGAGGTGGCGGAACGTGAGAGGGAGAGAGAACCTCTCGTCTCAGCCGTCGCGGGAGGCGCTCCGGGCGTCGGGGGCCACGCGATGGCTTCCGGCCACCGTAGACGCGGGCCTGCGGACGGTGAGTGATGGGTAAGCTCGCCGTCCGTCCGTCTCATGACGACGACAGGCCGTGTCGACGGCGCGTTCGTGTTCCACGCGCGCCTCAAAGAGATGTCAGCAACATGGAAGGGGCCCGCAAGGGCTGACGCCCGTCGGGTGTTCGCAAGAGATACCGCGGCCTCGACATGAAGGGCTAAGAAGGAACATGGGTGGTTTTTAGTCAGTAGAAGTCTGACACTGCCTTTCACTCTGCCCAAGAGCGGGAGGGGTCATTTGATGATTTTCCACCCACCATAAAAAAAAAGGGTCTC
Source organism: Diarsia brunnea (assembly GCA_949774965.1). Lineage (NCBI taxonomy): Eukaryota > Metazoa > Arthropoda > Insecta > Lepidoptera > Noctuidae > Diarsia > Diarsia brunnea. Next base: position 18,810,403 of record OX459007.1, read on the forward strand.
GTGCGGACTTGCCACAGGAGCTCCGCAAAGTACCTGGACTACACAGATGGACCTGTCCTAATCAAAGAACGCTATTCGATTCATGTGCCAACGAGTCAGTCAAGTGTATTTGTTTTTGTCGTTCGTGCATTCGTATTGCAATTGTTTCGGGTACATATTTAAATTTCGAACATTAAAATACCAACGGGTATTTAAACGTCAACGTTAAAAACATCGAATATACCAATGTCGATTGTATCGTAATATCGAAAACTGTTATATCTAAGATCAAAATGTCAAACTTTTAGCATACTTTAGATTTAGATACTCTAAACTAGTGATATTCAGGCGTTTATTAATAATTGTGGCTGACTTAGTTATTTAGAACACAATGTAGATATTTTGAGGCGAATAATGCTATTAAAAAGAAGCCTGTGCAAAGTCAACAATACGATGTGGTAGACAGAAATTGTAGTATGCATGTTGATACTACCAACTGTGAGTCTAGGGGGTAAAAATCTCAAATAGCTTGCACCCTTAAAAAATTTGCAGTGTTTCAGAATAAGCCTTATAACATGGTTTAGGAAATACGCAATTATGGAATGAACGTTTTCCGTTTGTTTATTTGTGTGTGTGTAAAAGTGCGGTTTCTCATCGACAGATCGACTTTGGCAAGCGTGGCTTAACCTCAAAGATTGATCCAGGCGGCTGTTATTATTTAGCTGCTAGATCCTCCTCCGATGTTTAATCCTATACTAAAATCATAATTTATTTCCTTACAGAAAGTCAAAAACATCTGTACAAGAACGTGTTACAGACAAACCGATCGTTCAGTAAGATGAGCGCGTGTGGCCTGTTCTATGTAGACGCTACGCTAGCAATAGTCCTCATGGCTTTTATCACTAATTATTCCATTGTTATCTTGCAGTTCTTTGTTTTGTAAAGTAATAACTTATTTGTTTATTTAATTGTGCAAACTCACTGTATCGTATCATCGGTATCAGTAACTACTGGATACCATTTTATGAATCGAAAAATAAAATCTGAAAAACATAGTTGTTTCGTTTTAGATTTGAATTCTCTTTGTTCTCTTTTCTACATATGTAAAACTCAAACCTGTTATGTACAAATAATGGTTATAGCCTTCACGCCTTTAGTGAATTTTAGTTAATCATTGAACACTCACAAATAAATAGCGTCAAGAGGTTTAACTCGAGCATCATGAGGGTAGGGATTGTGAGACCTAGCCATTGACTTATATATTACTGCTTAAGGACTGGGTGGACGGCATATTAAAATGACGCCTCGAACGTGGTCCCAATATGGTCTTTCCTAAGCCGAAGTGAACTAGTCCACGATGGGATCTCTTCGGGTGCGGTCGTAAATTTTATTAAAAGCTTTATTTATGTTCTTTATACCTCGAAAATACCACGCCGCTAATACAAGGTTACATTAACGAGCAGACTACACCGATTCTCTGTATGGCGAACGCGTCGAGCAAATGTTCGGACGACCGTATCTTTAGTTCTTATATCAATGGACCTAGCACATTTTACTATGATTATTATTCGGTTAAGTTCATTTTGCATGTTTTTGTCTATATTTCAATTGCATAGAAAATAATAAGTAGAAGTGCGGAGTCTCCTCATACAAGAAAATTCTTTGCTTTGAAAGTGATCTCCAAATATTACGTATTGCCTATTTTAATGGAAATAAACACTGTTAATTTTTATTTATTATTATTTTATGGTTGAGTAGAGCTTCTCAAGAGCAATCGAATGATACCAATAAAACACCATATGACTGAGATAAGCAGTGCTGGAGGCGTAAAAGAATGAAAATGGCCGAGGGGATTAAGGACGGTGCCAGTAAATCTGCAGCTGGAGCGGTTGTAATTATGCAAATGGGCGATGCATCTATATCAACACGGGACTGTGTCAGGCATACATTGTGTACACTCGTCAATTATGAAGACATTTTAGGCAGCAGCTAACATCTGCCGAAGAATTTGTAAACGCATTGACGTACGTCGCACGGCCGTGTCCAAGACACAGCTATACTACATTTAGGCCAGAAAGGTTTCGATACTATATTCTCGAAATATTAATAATTCTAACACCTATTACCTAAAACTGATGTGACAAGGTGGACACTAATGCTTTCAACACATTAAATATTTAAAACTAAGCATTAACATAAACTACCGAATATGAAGTAATCGAACGTCGGGTGGTTGAAGATAAATACAATGTTGCTCCAAATTAAAATAATTCCAAAGCCTCCAAAACAAGTGACACCAAATAATGAACTCGACAAAGAAGTTCATAGAATAACGTTCTCGTTTAATTTTGCACTCAATTTGTTTATATCTTCGAAATATTATGTGAAACGTAATCATATTTATCCAAGAGGAAACAAGTATTTGTTATTATCGTTCTGCTATACGTTATTCATGGTTGCGTTGTGTCTGTTTCGCATATTACACGTAGACATCACATATGTCAAGATGAGACACTTTGAGAATGTTTTCTTTCGATGTAGTTATATCTTTTACTTCTTCATGCATGCAGCTGGTTTTATAATTTTGTTCATTTTCGATTTTATGCACAAGAATAACAACGTCTATCTCATTTTGATGATCCAAACTATTTATAAGAGCATCGATTTCAGTAAGAGTATGAGGAGTTACATCATTTGGAATTGGATCTCAATATTAACTGTTATTTGTACTGATATGGCGATCTATACTGTTTTTTACTTATGTTTTTATAAAATGCCTTTGTTTGAGACAATTATTGATCTTATTTGTGACATAATGATTAGCGCGATTGATGTCAATTATATGGTTGCCATTCGACTTATGATGTTATTGAAAAAATATCTCGATGAATGGATTAAAGATGTTATCCTGTTACTGAATGAGAGTCGGGAAAATAATGAGCAAAGTATGAAATTGCTGAGAATTTACCAGAACATTATGAAAGCTTACAGTCTCTATAAAACAGTATTTCAGATATTGGTAAGTTTATACTTGAATATATTTTCCATCTTAACAAGTACCAGGCTCTCATAAACCCTAAGGAGACCAATGCAGTTCATTGCTGATACTTAATATAACTCCATCCGTTAACTAAGTATCTGAAATAAAATATAATTAACTAATATCAATATAATAATTTGAATACTGCCGGTTTCTAAGAATATTGGATAACACTTAACATTTTATTTTACAGACATTAAACCACGTATTCGAAACATTTTTCCGTAGTTTAATTTTCTTATTTTTGATGTTCTTCAGGACTAAGCAATATATACTAGGAGACGATGCAAGTATATTTGTTTTAGTAAATTTTTATGTATATATAGGGTGTATTTTTGCGTAGGGGTACTTAGTTTGATGTACAGAATGCTTGGTTGACGGCTGTGTGATGGGTTGATTAATATTATGCACGTAGCAGCTATACTAAGGAGCCTGGGGGTTACTTGACCACGAGCTCCCACTCGACTGATACGCGGTTTGGCGACAGTGATGCTACAAAAACAAATAAAAGAAGGATGATCTAGAACAAAACAACTATCGCAGTGATTGGGAGAATAAGTACCTCTCGGTTTCATAAGAAACACTTTTACACCCTTTATAGGGTTACTGGTAACTCGACGTATCCCTTGCAAGGTGTTAAGGCTTGTATTCACGCCAATGACCTTGTGCATACAAACTACCCCTCTCGGTCGTAGATACGGACTTTAAACGAACGCCTTTTTCATTTATTATAATTAAAATAATACATGTTTTTAAAAAGTAACAAAACCAAATTATTTTCCTTTGTATTTCAAAGCAGTAGATATTTATTTTATATTATTTTGTTAAAAAATGAAGAAGTAAAATGGTTCCATTCAACGATTTGGAGGTGATTTTGTGGATTTTTTTTCTTATTATGTGATACCGATACAAAAATTATGGCTAAACCAAATTACGTGTCATATCATGTAGATTACTAACAATTTTTCTCAGATGTAATTTATCTGTAAGTGCCGGTGAAAAACTGCTTCATCTGCACGCTGTTTTTAAGCTTTTTCGAGAGAGGAGCCTTAAAGTAGTAAATATTTTAGATGTTACTCCTTGAGTAGCAGTTTTGTCAATCTTTTTAGATCTATTAATTTAGCTGATTTTTGAACCAACATGGGTCACGGCTCCTTCGTCAACTCGTCTTGAAGTCTTGAGATATGTTAAGTGATTGTGTTGCCGAAGACAAATTAATTTTAAGTGACTTCTGTAGTGACTCTGATCACTGTGGATTAATAGCTAACTTCCATAAGTCATTAAGTAAAAAGGCGCGCAAAATAGAATGCAGGCTTCATAGAGCTAGTCGTTGCAATAAATTTTAAAGTAATATAGCACTTAAAGTTATACCGTCTATAGCAGAACACGAGACTCCTTATGAAATCTATAAAGACCTTTTTGATGTTGTGTAAAATTAATACCAATCTATGTTTAAGTCTAAAACCATTGGGTACCTTATGTGGGCTTCAAGCAATGGGCAGGTATTTAATTTACAAAAGTCGAGGTTGATTTTACGAGTTGTATGGTCTTAAAGTCGCCCAGCAAACAATTTTTAAACTGGCTTCAAATGATTCAATGTGGTAGAACATTTTTTGTTGCATTTTTGCAAGGAATGCATTGAGTTACCAGTACTCCTGATTATTAATCCAAGTTACAAGCTATCTTTATACTCTGAAATTGGTTAAGTAATTTTTAGTGAAAGAGCAAAAAACATACATGCGCAAACGTTCTAATTTATAGTAGAAGTAAGTTGGGATAACATTTTCGACGTTTCCAGATCTCGATGTTCCACAATCTAAATTCACTTAGCTGGATGTCAAAGAATATAGTGCTTGTTATGATGCATATCCTACATTGCGAGAAATTTTATATAGCTGTTGAGGAGGCGGAGACAGTGTGTATACAGCTTATGAAAAACAGCAACTGTCTAAGTAAGTTAAACAAGAGGACCGGAAGAAATTATGATGCAGCTGGAACTGACATTGTAGTCAGCCTGCATTGACTGCCTCGTTAGCACGACTCATCAATATGGGGTCCTGGGATAGATTTTCATGTAGAACAATTGCGAAATATTGTTATATCTACTATTTCGTATACCCAGGCCTCTTTGGGGATTACCGACGTGATTTTTGTCTGCCTTTTAGATAGACTGGAGGCCGACCCCAATTATATTGAGTTCGGCTTCTAGTGTATCTGGACGAAGCTGAATATGCGTATTTTACAAGGAGCGACTGACTATCTGACCTACACAGTTAGTACTGGTCTACTGGTTAATGCGTTTGCTTGGTTGACTGGTGGTCGGACTGTCATTACTGTCTACCTGTAATGACTGTAAAGGTCTTCAAATGACAGCGGGGACCAACAGCTTAACAAGCTTTTAGAGGCATGGAGGAAATTTCATAATGTATTATGTAGTCATTCATCCACAGAATGAATGACCTTGTCAGCCGCGGCGTCATCTCGAGAATAACCTCTGCTAATAAGAAAGATCCTTCTGTGTTATTTCAGTCTTTACTAAAATTATAATTTCCTTCCTTACAGAGAGTCAAAAACATCTATGCAAGAATGTATTACAGTTAAACCGATCGTTCTGTAAAATGAGCGCGTGTGGCCTGTTTTATGTAGACGCTAAGCTAGCAATAGTTCTCATGGCTTTTATCACTAACTATTTCATTGTAATCCTACAGTTCTTTGTTTTGTAAAGTTATATAAAATCTTATCTTTGTTTAAAAGCTTACTATTCCATTAACGACTACTTAAATGATAAGAATAGTTGGTCGCTGAGTTGAACACAAGACAATGTTTGTTATTTATGTTCTTTCTCCAAAATTAGTTTACTGACATGTTATGTCTTTTTTATGTTTTTAATATTATATACATTTTTATTATTGATTTGTGTCTGTAGTCAATCGTAATATTAAGTTACACCTTTCTATTGTATCGAGTCTGGTTCCTCTAACCAAACAGACAGATGTGTTGCTGGGAAGTTTGTTCCGCCACTTCTTCTTTCCAGCAAAAAACACTAGGACGTGTCGAAGGGTGGGCGTTTTGGGGGACTGTCACTTGTAAATGAGTAAAGTAAAGTAAATTTTGACGTTCGAAAAGTGCTGATTATCAGCCTAGTTTGAATAAATGACTTTTGATTTTGATTTTAAAAAGTTTAAACATTTATAAGGGAAAGTTTCATTATTATAATTAATTCATATATCTAAAACTATGTAACAGGTACATATAAAAGAAAAATGTTGCTTAAATATATAAAAACTCTGCAAAGATATTTGAAGTTTTATTTTCAATCACATCGAGAACTGTAATAAGACAACAGTGTAGGTAGTAATAAAACTAAACAGGTTCAAAGGTAGATTAGCATCTATGGTGAAGACACCGCAAGCGTCCAGTTTTTTGAACGCAGCATTCTGAATACGTTGCACGTTCTTACATGCTCTTCTCTGCGTTTCTGTGGAGTATATGAAGCATCTGGTCAACTTACTGAAGACACACACATATGCAATGACGTCATCATTAGTCTGTTCTTGTTATCTTTATTTTTTGTTTATCAACTAGGTGTATCTTAGTCCACTGCTGAACATTTCCTTTTGTACTCAGTCTGTACCATCAACAGTTTGTAAGGTAGACAGTTCACCTGAATTCACTCCAGGACTCGTTTGCTCTCAGCCATCGGTCCTTGGACAAACATGGCAAGCCCAGTGGCTTTAGCTTGTATACTTTTATTTACTATTAAGAGTAAGGGGGAGAGCGGACATAACATCTTTCCGGCCCCAAGAGTCATCCTCACCTGCACGCGCTGAAAGGCGGCGGCTGCCATCTGGCAGCCGTGGTGCTCCCTGCTAGACAACGAACGAGGCTATGGCGACCGAGCAATAGCGGTATAACTAGATACCCATCCGGGCAACTGGTTTGGAAGAGGCTGCAGCGGCCTTAGGGTCTAAATAACCCTTAAAATGTCTGGTGCAGAAGGCAACGGGAAACCACTGCACTATTTTCCCATGAGAGTCACAATGGATTTAAGAAATAGCGATCTAGATCTGTTGAGCGCTCCGGCTGACGCCCGGCGCCACCAAACCGGGGATGGTGGTGTGAAATGTGCTACCGGCCATGTGTTTGTGTCGAATCAGGCAACACATGGAAACTATGTTACTGATAAACCAAAATCAGTTAGGCAGCCTCACCGCCTTGGCACCTGGAATGTACGCGGCCTTAACCAACCGGGAAAACTCCAGTTAGTAGAGAGTGAAATGAAAAGGAAGGAAGTCACTATCCTCGGACTCAGCGAAACACACTGGAAAAAGTCAGGATACTTTTCAACTGACCAGCTGAACAAAGTCTACTTTTCAGGACCTGAAAATGAAAGTTCTAAGGGTGTTGCCTTCGTCGTACCACTAAGCATGGACAAATATGTCAGCGGTTATAAGCCAATTAACGACCGAATAATTGCCATTAAAGTTAACACAACTCCCTGTAAACTGAACATCTTACAGGTCTATGCGCCTACCGCCCAATCTGGGGAGGACGAAATCGAGAACTTTTATAGCACGTTGGCAAAATCTTTACAGGAAATACCCAAAAGGGAGATAACGGTCGTTCTAGGTGATTTTAACGCCAAAATCGGTCAAACAGACAACGACGAACATCTTCGACGGGTAGTCGGGAAGTATGGAATCGGAAACAGAAACGAGAGAGGCGAACGTATGCTTCAGTTCTGTAGTGAGGAAAATCTTACCGTGACGAACACCTGTTTCAAACAGCACATACGGCGATTGTACACCTGGATTTCTCCTGGCGACCGTTTTAGAAACCAGATAGACTATATCCTCATCCAGAACCGTTGGAAATCGTCGGTCATGAACACCACAACATACCCGGGGGCGGACTGTGGCTCTGATCACCAACTTTTAGTTACCACAATCCGACTTCGGCTGAGGAAACTCCACAAGCAAGAACGTACACTGAATATGCGCCATGTTGACCTGCAGGCCTTCAGAAAAGCAATTGAGCACAAAGTACCGGAATGTTCCAAAGATGACACCATTGACCCAGACACCGCGTGGAAAGCCTTGCAGAGAATTATCGTGCAAACTGCCAAACAGAACATGTTGCCAAAACCCACCATGAAACCTTTTATATCTATGGAAACAGCTGACCTAATTCTTCGGAGACGAGAGTTGAAGGAAAAAGGTCTAACCATACTGGAAAACAGAAGGTTATACGACAAACTCAGCACAGAGGTCCAGAAAAGTTGCCGCAAAGACTATGATCAACACATAAACAACATTTGTGCTGATCTCGAACAGAATTCTGCGAAACATCAGACTAAAGATCTTTTCCGCAAGGTCAAAGAGCTGACTAAAGCTCGTAATACGAAAACTTGCACAATTGCAGATGAAGCAGGTAACATCCTCACAGATAAAAATCGGGTTCTGGAACGCTGGAAACAGTACTGCACAATACTTTATGACACCGGCCAACCTATCACAATCGGCACGCAGACAGATTTTTCACCGCAAGAACCTGAAATTCTGCAGTCAGAGATCGAACATGCACTTGGATGTCTCAAGGATAGAAAATCTCCAGGTAAAGATGGAATTCCCGCCGAATTACTTAAAAACCTAGATTCCAAAGGTGTCAAACAGATCCTAAACATCTGCAATTCTATCTGGAAGACCAGGAGATGGCCTGAAGAGTGGACAGAGTCCGTGTTTGTTCCACTTCATAAAAAAGGCTCTACCAAAGACTGCAGCAACTACAGAACCTTGGCACTTATTCCACACATCAGCAAGATACTCCTGTATATCATAAATAACAGGCTAAGACACTTTCTTGAGCCACAAATTCCAGAAGAACAAGCAGGTTTTGTTAAAGGTAAAGGCACGCGGGAACAAATCCTGAACGTTCGCCAAATTATTGAGAAAAGCCGGGAATTTAACAGCCCTGTATTGTTGTGTTTCATAGATTACACCAAAGCCTTTGATTGTGTGGAGTGGGACAGGCTGTGGGAGGTTCTAAAGAACATGGGAACGCCTCAACATCTTGTTGACCTAGTCCGATGCCTCTACATCAACAACCGCTCTTTCGTCAAAATAGACACCGACTGTTCAAATGTGTTCTCCATTAAGAAAGGCGTTAGGCAGGGATGCATTCTCTCACCTCTGCTCTTCAATGTGTATGGAGAGTATATAATTCGCAAGACCCTTGAGGGCTGGGATAAGGGGTTTGCTGTTGGTGGAAAGCGGATTTCCAATCTGAGGTACGCTGACGACACCGTTCTCCTTGCTACAACACTTAGCGACATGAAAGAGATACTGTGCAGATTGGAGGTGGAAAGTGGCAAATTAGGGCTTGCAATAAATAGGCAGAAAACCAAGCTTATGGTGGTAGATCGTGCGGGAAAGCTATCGGGCGCCTATAACATCCAGGGCATCGATACTGTGGACAGTTTCGTCTATCTGGGCTCTAATATAAGTAATGAAGGCAGCTGCGTCCCAGAAATAAAACGACGGATAGCCATGGCTAAAGATGCTATGACACGCCTCCAGAACATCTGGAAAAATCGTGGCATAAGTTTTAAAACGAAGGCCCGTTTGGTCAGAGCCCTTATTTTTCCGATTTTCCTCTATGGAGTTGAAACGTGGACAATCCAAACAAGGGAAAGGCAGAGGATAGACGCATTCGAAATGTGGTGTTGGAGGCGGATGCTCCGAATTCCATGGACGGCCAAACGCACAAATGTGTCTATCCTTACCCAACTCGATATCAAGACTCGATTGTCTACAGTTTGCCTACAGCGTATTTTATCCTATTTCGGCCACATAATGCGAAGAGGAGATAGCAGCCTTGAAAAACTGGTCATTGTTGGTAATACCGAAGGCAAACGAGCGCGAGGCCGGTCGCCAACACGATGGTCCGACCAAGTAAAAGAGGCTATTTCCTCAAGCAAATTTCAGCAGGTGGTGAGGGCAACTTTGGACCGGAGTAGATGGAGGCAGATGGTTCGCTTGAAGGGGTCCAGTGACCACGATCCTCAGTAATGAGGGACCGACTGAAGAAGAGAAGATTTTTTTAATTTATTTATTTAGGTCTATCAACAATTGTTCACACTTAATACATCGACATTATGCATTATTAAAATTAGGCTACAGCGTAACAATTACTTAAAGGTAAACACCACATGCACAAAACAATAAATTAGATAGATAAGCTAACTTAGTAACTACCAAGCGCCAATTCCTATTCAATGAAATAACAATACAATTAATATTAAAAGAAATAACAATACAATTAATATTAAAAGTGTGAAAATAAAATTATGACAAAATTAATTAAAATAAAATAGATCAAATTTATTGGATCTTTAACAACAGCTGTTGATCAAATAAGCAGAAACATCAATCGTATTATACAGTATGTTAGTTAAAACGAGGGACATATTGAAACCCGCAATAGGGCATGCTTCCATGATACTAATGAAAATGTGAACAAAAAAAAACACTGATTAATAAATAATAGGCAGAACCATACTAAATATGGCGGAAAAGTCTCGCAACCCTTTTTTTTTTTTTTTTTTTGGGGGTGTGGGAAGTCATCAAATAACCCCTCCCGCTCTTGGGCAGAGCGAAAGGGAGTGTCAGACTTCTACTGACTAAAAACCACCCATGTTCCTTCTTAGCCCTTCATGTCGAGGCCGCGGTATCTCTGCGAACAACCCGCAGCCCCGACGGGCGTTGGCCCTTGCGTGCCCCTTCCATGTTACTGACATCTCTTTGAGGCGCACGTGGAACACGAACGCGCCGTCGACACAGCCTGTCGTCGTCATAAGACGGACGGACGGCGAGCTTACCCATCACTCACCGTCCACAGGCCCGCGTCTACGGTGGCCGGAAGCCATCACGTGGCCCCCGACGCCCGGAACGCCTCCCGCGGCAGAAGTCTCGCAACCCTTGCGCTTATCACGGAAAATGTGCATGGGTCAAAGACTTTTAGGTATAATCCATTTTTCCTTCATATTTTAAAACTGGCGTAGGATATTAGCGAAAGGAAATGCATCTAATAAAGTACGATCTGGAGAGCGTGCGGGGGCCCTGGCACAATTACATCCCAAATGAAGGTTATAGTTTAACCTAATACGCTGTATAACTTAACTTTGACAATGTTTTTTTGTTTCTCTTTCTTTTAGAACGTTATAACTTAATGTATTTTAATTTACGTATCATATTAATTAGGTAATCATAAGCTAGTGATCCGTGAACCGTTCTGTTTTTGCAAAATAATTAAACCAAGTACTTACACTGAATCCTCCGTTTTCTTCAAATAGTTTCATCTGTAAAATAACCGCTATATTCAATAAACCATGAGAAACTGCGAATATTGTGTAGAATAGAATCTGAAAATGAAGTACCTATTAACATAAATTAATGATGCAAAGAACGATATACATTTTTTTATTTTAATTAGGTGCCATAATAATAATATCCTTTCAAAGATAAAATTTAAAAAGTGTTGCAGGAGACCAACTAGAAGATTCACTAGTACATGCAGTCTGCGTGCCATTGCGTGTGCCATCCATCAAACCAAAGATTGCCTGAGTAGTGGACTACAGCCCACTACCTCTCACAGAGAGTACGCCTGTGCTCGAGCAGTGGGAACTTCATCATCATCATCATCATCAGCCATAAGACGTCCACTGCTAGACAAAAGCGCTCCCCCATTGAACGCCATAAAGAACGGCAGCCTGCCGTTTGCATCCACCGGTTGACCACGACTCTCACAATGTCGTGGATCCACCTGGTGGGAGGCCTACCAACGCTGCGTCTTAAAGTTCGTAGTCGCCACTCGAGAACCTTTCTTCCCCATCGGTTGTCGGTTCTTTGAGCGATGTGGCCTGCCCATTGCCACTTCAACTTGCATATTTTGAGAGCTATGTCGGTCACCCTGGATCTTCGGCGAATTTCCTTATTTCGGATTTTATGGCAAGAAACTCCGAGTATAACTCTCTCCATGGGGAGCTGGAACTTGCAGACTGGTAATTGCTAGAGGCCCATGACCAGCTACGGAGGAGATCTACTCTCAGCATTAGATGCTTGAGAAAAGAAAAATAAAATCACAAAATCTTACCAAATATCTAGATGTTTTCTCGACAGTCCTATAAATCTGTAAGATTTTCAAATAAACATCGAACATAGTTTCCCAAAAAGACTCAGGTTTTGAATTCCCTGCCTTGCGAGCATCATCAGTCCAAACACAAAGTGCTTTGCAGTTCAACTTAATCAAAAACTTAGCATACACTACATTAATATCGAAGGTCATACTGAAGTAAAAATACGCCATATCGACGATACTCAAACTGGGATAGAACTTAACAGACATATATACAATAGAACCGAAAATGATACAATTTATAATGGTGACAGAAATCCAATTTTGAACAGTCAATCTATAAAGATTATTGCCATCAATCTTAAGGGTCCTAAGCACTTGCTGGATCTTTAAAACCAACAGTTTATTGTCGTTGCTATACTTGACATTATAATAGTAAATCAAAATGAAACCAAAAGAGTAAATGAAGAAGTCGTAGAAACTGGTCCAGTTAAGTATCAGAGTTTCCCAGTCAGTGAGGGACGTGTACAGACTATATAACTCAACAGACCGGGATATCATCAAGCCAAGAACTCCAATACAGTTGTAAAGAAAACTGTTACAAGTGATAAAGTTGTCACGAATGGAAAACTTAGAACATAAGAGAAGGGATTGCATTAAAGTCAGTGGTTTTAGGACTGTTTGCAAATCTTTTTCTATAAAATTTTCGAGCAAGATTTCATTTGTATATTGGATTTTCCAATGAGCTTTCGGCAGAATAGGGACTAATTTTAATCGTGGTTTATCACTGAACTTGAAGAAATATTTAATACCGTTCATGTTGATGTTTATTTATGAAGTGATACGAAAGTACATCGAAGTCATTACAAATGCATTTGTTAAATCGATTGTTATTTGTGTTAATAAAATTTGATATCGTTTTTTTCAAACTGTCATTAGTTGTGTAGAATAAATTGTTAAGTGATTGGTCTAACGCCTTGATTGGAAAGGGAATCCAAATGTATTTTACTATGAAAGTAGTATTGTGTATGTATGCCCAAGTACCAGAAACCTTCTGTTTTCTCTCAAGAATAACATTATTCTCATGTCTAAAATATAAGCTAGACTCGTTGTTTTAGTGCAGGGGTCACCAAATGGCAGACTGCGATCCGGGTCCGGGCCGCTGACCTATTTTGCGCGGAAGTTGTAAACAGTAACTTTTATTATTGAGTACGTAATAATTAATAAAATGTATATTTTAGACATTTTATTTTTTCAAAGTATTTCACAAACATCTATGCAAGAATGTGCGACAGGCAAATCGTTTGTTTAGTAAGATAACAGCGTGTGGCGTGTTTTATGTTGACGCTACGCTACCAATGTGTTTAATGGGAGTTATTATTAATTATGCTTTTGTGTTTCGCCAGTTATTTTTAGATAAAAATTTAAAGAAATAAAAACATCAGTTAAGGCTTGCAGCATTTTATTAACGTGTTTGTCAGCTTGCTGAATTTTAGTGCTTCTGTTAATTCAACTACGGTTTTTGTTATATATTTAATGTCAGACGGCTATACAATAGCATCCCCTTATTTCTCCAGGTATTCTTTTCGTGCGCCATCTTCACCAGGTCATCTTACAAACTCTTTCTGGGCCCAAGCACAAATTGCATGGAGACTTTTTTTCCCAGCGGGTGTCATACAGGGTGTAAACGAACCCTTCACGCATACGACAACCAAGCATTCTGTACATCAAACCAAGTACCCCTACGCAATTTTTTTTGCTGGAAAACGACTTTTTTTTTTCGGTCAAAAATCACATTTTACGGTTAAACTCAATGTAGCATTGTTATAACAGTGGTTGCTTTGAATAGTAAACGGGTCATGGATGTGATTTAAGTAAAGTTATAACCTGAAAAACTAGTATTTACAAAAACAGCTGTGAAAAATTTGGAACTTTGACCCCCAATATCTCCGTAACTAGGAGGTTCCCAGGTATGGTCTAGAACAAAAAAATTATCGCAGTGGTGGGGAGAACAAATGTCCTTCGTTTGCGTTAAGGGTACTTTTACACCCTATAATATATTATGCGTCTTACGTGACCCGCCCAATCCTATTTATGCCTGGCTGCTTTTTTGCTTACCATTTAAGAATATGTTTTTTATGGAGCTTCATAATATTATTACCGATGACTAATATTAGCGACACTTGTGGAGCTCGTGGTCAAATAATAATAGCCACTCGGGTTCTCCAGGTTAAGTCGCGTTTTCCTAGGTTGGTTCGGGAATGTTTGACCACCCATAACATATCGAGTTTCCTCTGTGCCTCAGAAAGTACGTTAGTTCCAGCTGTCATTTGTATATCTTCGACAGTCGTTCCAGGTAGGCAGTGGCCTGAAATTCTAATTATGAGTTTTACCAAGAGATACTGTATTACACTGTCATGCTAATGCTGGGTTGTGGGAGTCAGATAGGCAATAGCTTAATTCTTCTTCTTATCGTGTGGGCAGTAAAGTCTAACGACCCAACACGCCCTTGTGTCAGAGTTTCTAAACCGCCTCAAGGGCCTCTGGCATGGTTTGACGACCGCCATTTGCCTCCCGAAGCACGGAATCATATTTTTGTCAGACAATTAGTCTGCAATGAATCAAGCCTGCAATGTCCTAGCCAAACTGGTATAAATATTGGTAGACGTAGGTAAGGTTTGATAAAAAATACACGTATAATGACGTATATGCACTGACAGTAATTCAATCTCACTGTTGAGAGTACTAATTTTATGCGTTCAAATACTCGTATTGGTATATTAATGGACACAGGAAACAAACACATTTTCTCTAACTGACCACATGATGAAACTTCTTATAAATCTGGTGACATCTAAATATTTGGAATATTTGGACTCATAAAAAGTATTCTTGTCAAACAAAGAGTAACATTACAGAAACGAATCAAGTTTTAAAACTGTGATTATTATTTTATTCAGAGCAAGTCAAGAAGCTTAAAAAGAACGTGAAGCGCGTGCACCGTGCATCGTTTAGTAAGATACGCGCCTGTCGACTGTTCTACGTGGACATGTAGATACAATTGTCCACGTAGTAGTAGATGTAGTAGATACTACTGCACCTGGTGACGCTTCTCACTAACTATACTGCTGTGTTGCTGCAGTTTGCATTACTGTTATTCTAGTATCTATCGACGCGAAATCGACGCCCATGAGATATAGTGTTGGAGACACATGCTCAGGATAGGCTGGACCGCTCATCTGACTAACGGGTCAATACACAAAGAACTGGCAAAACGCTGATATGGCATTAGTTTCACCTCTGCCTAACTCTTTAACACCGACGTGTACGCGGGATGTGTTGTAGTGGGGCTTAAAAGAGAAAGGTTTATCTGAGAAGTATGTAGAGTTAATTCGTGCGATGTACCGACAATCTTGTGCTTACATCCAGTCAGCTGCTGGCAACACCGGCGAGTTTAGTGTGGCTGTAGGCCTGCATCAAGGGTCGGCTTTGAGTCCGTACCTCTTTCTGTTGGTTATGGATGCTTTGACGGCGGAAATACAGGAAGAGGCAACCTGGTGCATGCTTTTTGCCGACGACATTGTTCTTATCGGTGAGATGGACATGACATCCAGAGCAGACTGGAGAAATGGCAACAGAATGGAGAATGTTGGCTTGAAAATCAGCAGAACTAAAACCGAATATATGTTCTGCGATTTCGGCGGTCTCTCCAGCCCTGAAATAAATAAATGTAAATATTTTTAAAAGTTTAAGTCATATTTTTTTCTGAATTAAAAGTCTATTTAGGCATTAAATCCTACATGCAATGGTTTTCATCTCATGAGAAAAACTCTTTAAACTAGTGATATTAGTATTAAACACCGAGCAACTGTCCTACCACAACCCAGTTCGTATAAATGGTCGTATCTTCGGCGTACGTAGGTTGATGCAAAATAAAGTGTTAATAATCCAGTTAGGGTTATAAAACTTACAAAAACTTCACTTCTTCACATAAACCACAAGTGTAATAACGTGGCTATATGTGTCAGTCTATGGCACGCTGTATTTATTGTATAGTGGGCAATCTAAAACAAAAAATCTTAACCCTCATTTGTCTTTGTCAATCTGTAACCTCGCCAGGTATAACATGAACAAAAATGAATGCTTACAAGCCAACCATAAGTTGGCTCCACGAGCTTGTACACTGCCATGATGTTGACATAAACATCATACTTGATTTTCCAATAAGATTGTCTTTCCGTATCAGCAATATCTTCTGCTCTCCGAACATCTTCAGTCCATACAATCAATAGTTTTCACAATAACTTCATTACAAACGAGGCGTACATGACATTATTATAAAAAATGATGACGGTATAACCAATAAGAATATTGAAATAACCTATTCCATGAAACGAATTGAAGGAAATAATTGATGTGCCAATAAAAACACTATTGACACTCAAAACTGAGATACAGTTATAGATTTTCAAACCTCTGAGATCTTCGCTGTTCAGTTTGAGGAGAGCAATAGCGTGTTGGATCCTGGTAACCAATGACACATTTTCGTAGCGATACTTGATATTGCTGTAGTAATTTAAGATGAACCCTGTTAATATTTAGTCGATTTTATTATGCAAAAAATAATCTTTGATTTTCTTTATACTGGCAACACAGTCACTAAACGTCTGTTATAAAAAGGACGGTTGCTTTTAGTCGCACTCTCACTTCTATCTAAACTGTGTTAAGAGGCAGTTACTATAACCTTCCTTGTGAGTAATTTTATATTTGAATAATAAACGAGTCAACGTATTTAAATTTAAATTGCTGCTGTTTTCTTGACACCCATTTTCTATGAACCCAATGGAGTTGAAGCAGTTATCATGAATACTGGACCAGTCAAGAAGCACACTGGCACCCTCACCGAAACCGGAAATCGCCCACTTGTTGAACAAATCATAGAAACAGTAGACGGCAGCCGGAGTGTGTGAACAGACACTCATTTCAAATTTCAATCAAAACGTAATTTTGAGCTGTTATTTCTACATATTATTATTATAGTAAAAATCATCTGCATGATGACTTTGTTTTGCAAGATGGTTCCAACAAAACATTAAGACTTCAAATAAAATGGTTTTTTATTACTTTATTGTAGTTATCAAGCTTCAAAACTGTGGGCAGAAAAAGAACATATAATTCCTCATCATCTTCCTAACCTTTTCTGAAATTCGTTAGTGTCGGATGCTACTGCATACTAGTATTTTAAATGAAACCATGTCTAGCTCACCTCCATAACCCAGTGACCGGGTAATACAATTGCTCTTGGTTAGACTGGTAATTAAATTTTCAGACTTCTAAGTACTCCTAACGACTGTCATAGATTTACAAATATCAGCATCAACTCGTAAAGAACAAACAAGATATTTATAAACTAACTATGCACTTATCGAAATTAATTCGTGTTCGTGTCGTTTTCATTTCATTAAGTCCAATCAACTTTGAGCTGTCGTCAAACACAAACTACAAAAATTATTGTAATAATTATTATAATTGCTGTCACAGTGAAAAATATAGCATTACTTGCAATATATTCCACTGTGACATGGCCTAGTAAACACAAGGAATTAATAAAATAAACATCTACTTAGCATAATCTTCTTAAAACAGTCTCTTGTAACAACTATGTCGCCACAAACAGAGAATAAAAAATATTTTAATAATAAAATCAATATCGTTATTGTCAATGAAGTAAATGAAAATAGTACACAAAATGAACCCAATGGACCAAACGAACTAAATGACATACATACGAGTAACAAAGCGCTAAATGACAATGTAGTCGAAAAATATTTAGAATCTATACTTAGACCGATGGATATGATGCAAGCTTTATTTGTGTGTGCTAAATACAGAATTCGAGACAACTTCATCACTCCCAACAGTCGTATTTACAGTGTTATGTCAGTTTTAGCTTCAGTTATTTTGATATGTATCATTTACTTCATGTTCTTCATGACTCCTAACAGAACTGGACTGGATGTCTTCGACTACTTCTTTCTTAACATCTACGACTTCGTTTTGTATTTCTTTGGTTTCTTCTTAGACGCGTTCACCAATATCGGACAAAGGCTCAACAACATGAATTTTGTCTTAAAGATTCAGAATGTACATAGAGTCCTCAACCTGACAGGAAGTTCTTTCAATTATTTGATCTACTCCAACTGGGCGTGCGTCATCTCCATCAATTGCTTTCATTTTACCTGGATGTATATGTACTTTTATATCTTCTATGAAATTGGAATTGCCAATATTTTAGCTAGTTATACTTGTATACATTTTGATACGAACGTGATATACGCTACAAGGAATGTAAAGCTTGTCAGTAAAACTCTCAAGGCTTGGATGGCAGAACTACAGAAGTCAGAATTAGTCAATGAAGCAGCAGATGACGGGTACTGGGATAGTATGTTTGAAAGTTATATTGACACCATACAAGCTTTCAAAATACTGGAGAATACCTTTCATCGACAGGTGGGTAATTCAATTTTAATAGTATTCTATGTTTAGGGACTTGTCGCTAAATAATAACAGCCCCACGGTTCGATCTTCACGTTGAAGCAACGTTTACCGAGATCGTTCCATTTACAAGTGATCCTTAATTACATACCGAGATCAGAATCCTCAAAGTCTAGTCTTACAGTCCAGTGTTACCAAGGGGTAACGTATTACCCAGTAGCTAGGAAAGTCAGATAGCCAGTCGTTCCATGTAAAGTACTGGTATTCAGCTGCTTAATAAAATTGTTAGAAAGGCTAGACAGATGTATTAGTATTTTTCGTATATTTATTTGAAAGCTGATGACCGCGGCTTCGTCTGCGTGGATGTTAGTTATCACGACCAAAAGTTATATTTTCACCCCCCCCCCCCTTTTCAACCTCTGACAACCCTTTTTTGCAATAATAAGTAGCCTATGTCCTTTCTCAGGCTCTTTACTATCTGTGTACCAAATTTAATTTAATTTAATAAAAATCGGTTCAGTAGTTTTGGCGTAAAAGCGCGACAGACAGACATACAGAGTTACTTTTGCATTTAAAATATTAGTAAGGATTGTGTCGTTTGTTACAGATTTTGTTTTATATCGTACATACCTATACTAATGCGTTATTGGATATCTGGATACGTATAGAAATGAAGAATCCTGACTGTAGCGATTTACAGGTAATTTCACACGGTTTTATTTTATACGATAACGTTATGAGTATCTTAACGAACAAAGATGATATAACTGAATGATGATACTCAACATTTTTTTCACGTATGCATGATTACAAAAAAAAACCACAACGCATCCCTCACACATTAGACTCAGCAGAGCTATTGCGTATCTTTTTAAATGTCAGTGACTATCATAGTGTCCATCGATTAACTGTCAAATGGTTAGGGTTTGGTACAAAATGGAACCATTTAACACTATGATAACCACTGACATTTAAAAAGATACGCAATAGCCCTTCGGGACTAACTATCTACACTAACGAAGTACGAAGTAGTTTACTAATGAGTCTTTTCTTGTTTCTTTAATAACTAAAGAAGTTACTATTGAAACTTGATCACTGTTCTTATTTTCAGTATGCTGTTCTAGCATTTACTGCTTTATCTTGGGTTTTTAAGAACCTAAGTCTTCTTATATCTTTGAGCGTGAAGTGTGAGCAGTTCTACTCAGCTGTGAGAGAAGTGCAGTGCATTTGCATACAAATTATAGCATCAGATGGATATACAGGTAAGAAATAAATACACTTGATATAAAAAAATAGAAGAGAAAATTCCAAAAGATCATGGCAACGACCTTGATGAGACTCGCAATTAAAAGAAAATGGTGGTACCAAAGCCAGTTTTGATTATACTTGTAAAAGAAGGAGATGTGATGAGATGACGAGTAATAGAGAAGTATGAAAGAGTTAACCATGCTGCCCCAATCTCAAATAAATTGGGATAAGGGCAGAATTACGACAGAGGAAAGGGGAAATATGGCAGAGGAAAGAAAAGGCCTTTAACCAACAGCTGGATTCCGGGCTGTAATGATAATGATGAGTCCTTATTAGCATCGAAGACATGTTCAAGCCTAATTCAATAGTTTAATATTTTGTAACTAACTCAAATTGTTCACAGAAACTAGAAAACGGTTCTGCAAGAATATCCAGCGACTTAGTGCAGACCTCAGGACGATGGAGGTCTGCGGTCTGTTCTCAGTAGACGCTACAATGCCGGTGCAATTGATAGATCTCATTACTACATACACCATCGTCTTACTACAGTTTGAGTTTACTAAATCACTCTAGTTTCAGTTCCTATAAAGTCAGGGGTCCTCATAAATACTAGCTGCTCTAATGAAAATATATTCAGTTTCATTCAATTGAAAACGGGCTGTGTACATTATGCCGCTGTGTAATACAGAATAGGGTAGTTGACAAAAAATCTAAGTAGTCCGTCAGATAGATTCCCAAAAAATAATGGACATATATTTTTTCTTTTTCCATGCAAACAAAAAATGAAGACGATACAGTCTTTCGAAAACTCACGTGACGTCACATTGCAGTACATTTTTACAGGCCAGTTACGTCAAAATCCCCCACTTATGTTCTTTGACGCGTTTTATATCCATCAATTTTTATAAATTTTATAAAACCAAAAACTAAAAATAAATAAATCCAATATTTTTCGACAATCTAACTGACGCGACAGACTAAACAGATTTTTATTTTTTTGTCCGGAAACATTCAGTGGTCTCTCCAGTCCTGTGCCTATAACTCTTGCCGGAACTCCCATACCGATCTACTCCAACTTCCGGTACCTCGGGTCGCTTGTCCAAGGGGATGGTGAAGTAGACCGGGACGTAACGCAACGGATCAACTCAGGATGGATGAAATGGCGACAGGTCACTGGAACAACTTGCGACCCACGGAGGCCCTTCAAGTTAAAAGGGAAAATATACAAGTCCGTAATTAGACCTGTCGTACTGTATGGATCAGAGTGCTGGGCTTTGAAAAAGATGGATGAAAAACGATTGCATGTAGCGGAGATGAGAATGTTGAGATGGATGTGCGGAGTGACAAGAATGGATAAAGTAAGGAATGAGTATATTAGAGGAAGTTTGAAAGTGGCACCTGTTACTGAAAAATTGAAAGGTAGTCGTTTATTTTGGTATGGACATGTAATGAGGAGGGATGAAACGCATGTGACTAAAAAAGTGATGGATATAAATATTGATGGATGGAGAGGAAGAGGAAGTCCAAAGAAAAAATGGATGGATTGTGTGAGGAATGATATGAATGATAAAGGAATAAATGCCACCTTGACGTGTAACGAATGGAATGGAAGAAGAAAACGTGTTGTGCCGACCCCTAATAGAATGGGATAAAGGCAGGAAGATGATAATGATGTCAGGAAACATTCCTATTATATAAAAAAAACTAGAAAAAGAAGATTTTGTCTAGTTAGTTAGTCACACAGCCCGTTTTCAATTATCGGTTTATTGCATAGCTTTAACTCTGTATTGTATCATCATCTTTTATTATTATTACAGTCCTTTGCACTTGTATAAGTTAAAAATTCACTAAATCTGTTTATGTAAGTTTTAGTGATAAAGTCGTTGAAGTACCATATAAATAAACATATAATTCTACCGAGTACTATGCTCCCAACTACATAAAGGCAGACAGGACTATCTGTCAATTATCTATTTTTTTATATAATTTTGTATGGAAAATCTGACAAAAATCCAATCGAGCGATTACAGAAACGTTTGTAAATTGGTGCGACTGAGCCGTAACTTTTGAAAAACCTTGTTTTACCGTCATTATTGTAATGAGTTTATAAATTAAACTTCTATAAGTACACAAGATCTTGTTTCCTTTATCTTTCCATTCTTTGTTTCTGTTGATACCTTTTGAGTTTCAATTGATTGTTCATTATTATTGGTCTTTCCAATTATTGATTGCAAACATGAGTTATTCTTTTAATTAATCAACGAGCACTGGCCAAATTAATTAATTGCTTTTCCGCAAACTTCACATTTTAAGTAACGTAAAACCGTCGACTGCAACAAACATGTTTTCATATTTGAGAAACAAACAAAAATCGAAAATAAAAGATGTAATAATCAAGAACACACCAACCGTGCCATACACAGAAGTATTGCTGAACAACCTGATTGAAGAAGATTTGCAGTCAGTACTAAAACCTTTGAATATGATGCAAAGTCTTTTCATCTGCGCAAAGTATTCTATTCGGGACAACTTTATCACTTCAAACAGCAGGAGATACAACTTTATTGGTCTCTTCATTGCTGTTTTATTTCGCTGTATAATCTTCATTCAACTTGTGACTTCCATTTCTGACTGGAAAGGTGCATCCACTACCCTCCGTTGGTGCAATTGCTACGACTTTTTCTTCTTCTCTATTGGATTTATTTTCAACTACTGTCCGAATATCGTTCACAGCAATATCAATGTCCTGTTAGTTTTGAAAATCCAACATGTGCATAGAATTCTCAAAATCGATGGTAAAGTTCTCGAAAGTTTGGTTACTTCCAACTGGGTTTACGTCATAGTCATAAATATAATTTACCTTGCGAGTAGTGTCTATTACTCTTACCATTTCTCTTTTAGCAATATTTTCGACATTGCCTCAACCTATACCGCCATTTCTTTAGATATTAACATTGTTTATGCTACGTTTGTCATTAATTTGTTGAGGAGAACTCTTAAAGAATGGATTAAAAGCATGCAACTATTAAGCAACGGTGCAGATTTCAGGAATGAGTCACATTTCGAACTTATGTATGATTTGTACCTAAATATACTGGAAGCTTATAGGATGTTTGAGAAAACGTTTCGTCTATTGGTAAGTATTAAATAACCTTACTGTGTATATTCTGAAAATATGGAAAAAGATTACTTTAATATTGACAGTGATGCAAAATCTCCACGAATCAATATTTTAAAAAGGTTTGGTGTGTAAGTTTGGACGGTTACAACTGAAGCTAAAAATCCTATTTCGAAAA
Organism: Diarsia brunnea; assembly: GCA_949774965.1. Lineage (NCBI taxonomy): Eukaryota > Metazoa > Arthropoda > Insecta > Lepidoptera > Noctuidae > Diarsia > Diarsia brunnea. Next base: position 18,833,593 of record OX459007.1, read on the forward strand.
AACTTTTAAAAAATCAAAACGAAACTGCTGCTGCTTTTCTTTTCCTGTGTGTCTCTATGTATGCTCGTTATATTTACGCGATAACTAAATATTTTTCTTTCTTTTTCAACATTATTGCACAGTGTCATCATGATTTTTTTACACGGGCAGAAGGCAGGACCAGGCGAGTATAATCTAGTCAAAAAAACCAATTCAGTAACTTTCTGTCATATGTGGTTATGATTGTGTTCTGTTGGATAATATGACATACATTTCAGCTTATTTGCTATCCTAACCTTTAAAGTACCTATGTAAAATACATAAAATAAAATTACCTTTACTTTTAGATAGTTTACTATATTATACACACAGTCAGTCATGGATTAATGACCGTAGCGATATTACTACAAATGAAACAAATACTGGCAGACACTGGAGAAGAAGTGAGTATATTTTTAATTATTTTATTGAATGTATTTAACATACTATGGGCCTATTTCCAAATGTCCGAATTGCCGGTACTTACCTAATAAATTGAAAAATGGAACAGAATTTGTATTAACATTATCTGCCAAGTAAGTTAACGGGATCTTAATCGTATGTTGTGAAACAGGCCCTATGGTGTGACTTCTTTCTTTCTAATAACTATTGTTTTTTTTAACTATTATATACATCACAGTACTGTATATTTTATACTAAAGCGATTAAGGAAAACAAAGCTAAACTAAACCAAATGTACTAAGTTTGACATATTGATACAAAATTTTCTTTTCTGACAACTCCACCATGAACTGGAACTGTGAATTTGTATCTTTGTCAAGATCACAGCCTTTTTTTGTTACATAAAGTTACTGCTGAGATAAAATGATGGTGGAATTGCTGTGGTTTATGCGCCTTAAGTCCTGAACTGTCTTTACCTCTTTTCATCATCTTCATCATTTCAGCCAAAAGACGTCCACTGCCGAACGTAGGCCTTTACTTCTTTTAAAATAACTAAAATACCTACCTTTTTTGTTTCAGTTCGCATTATTTGCAGTAACATCGCAATCTTGGATTGTCAAGAGCACGGCCTTACAAATCTTGCTGAGCATTGCAAGCGAGAGATATTATGCAACCATGACAGAAGTGAAAAGTGTTTGTACCCTGCTTAAGAAATCTAGAGGATGTTCAGGTAACGTTCTGTTATGCATTTATTTTATTTATTTCTTTACACAACTCTTACGTTTTTGAATATTTCTATTTAAAATGGTACCTATTAAAAATCATTAAAAAAAAATTAAATATGCATTTCATTACATACACATACTTTTTTTTATTATTAAATATGCATTTTATTACATACAGAATCTTTTCTTCTTTCTTAAATCTGTATCATGTCAGTTCCGTCTACCACAAAGCAGAAAAATAATAGACTCTAGTATTGTCTTGCTTGTATCATAAAGTATATTATCAAACTCTGCGTTTGCATTTTTACAGAAACACAAAGAAGAATATGCAAGAACATACAACGCCAGCAGATAACATCGTTCACCAAGTTGAACGTCTATGGTTTATTCGTCATTGATGCGACGTTACCTCTCCAGATATTTAGCGTCATCACTGCCTACACGCTTGCCTTGCTACAGTTCGATTTGTCTTAATTCAATCGTTGTTATTGTGTCGAGTGCAATCTAAATTAATTCAGCACAAAATTTGGCGACTAGATCAATCGAAACGATTGTATTTGTACACTACATTATTCCTTTAGTAAAGTACCTTTAGTTTTTTTTCCAAGAAAAAAACATTGAGAAGCGTCCTTGTCTTGTCCTGCAGTTACTCAGGCCTATTTCTATACAGACTCACTGCAGGGAAAAATCTGGTTTTATATTCAGTAGCATTAGCATCATAATGAGCTGATATCCCAGTCAGGCTTCCTGTGCAAGAGGGAGTAGCCCAGAATACACCACACAATCCCAATTCGGGTTGGTGGATGTCGTTTACCTTCTAATGTTTGATTCCAAGACATATTTCTTATTAATAAAGATAATTTATTTTTGTACAAAAGTATATAGTTATAGTTGTGGTTACGGTAACATACCGCTAAAATACAGTGTAGAATAAATTGCAGCATCAGATATTCTACATTGTGTGCGTGTTCATCTCAAATGAAATAAAGGGACAGTTTCTATTTATCTGTCAACTAGCTGACCCACGCAACTTCGTCTGCAACACATAATATAGCTTATAACCTTTCTAGATAAATCGACTATCCAACTTATTAAATTGAGCTATATCGTACTCGTAACAAACAAAAAATCTTACCTTACCTCTATAAAATCCCTATTAGTTTAGATTGACTTCGATTATATTATTAAAGTAACAATTACTATAGGTACCTCTTACTGTTTAATATACAGTAACACCTTGTACTTGTAAACATTATGGTGCAGTAATTTTTTTGAATTTGAATTTCTCCGGAGCCCCCAGAGGCCAGAATCCCCACGTACATACCTACCGCACCGGACGTCGCCCGTATATTTTTACATTGCGATATCTTCTAAGATATTTGTTTAAACTGTATAGAGTAAAGAGCACAAATATTCTATATTAAATTTCCGTGCTAGCAAACACATTTATTTAGATATGGATTAATACCATATGGGTTAAATAAGCTTCGCAAAATATAATTCTTTTTAACCTAACATTTTAATATAAAAAAATGGTTACAGTGAGTCAATCGTAAAAGATAAACATATAAATAAATAATAAATAAATATAAATAAAATGTTTATTGAGTCTCAAAAGTTACATAATATGCATGAGTTGAGACAGCCCCAGTAAGTAATTGAAAATACTTGTGTTGGGGCTGACTCGCTACATTCCCTTTTTAAAACAGTATTGAGACTAAATTATTACAATAGAATACAAAATAAAACAAGATAAAACAAAACCCAGCCGATAAGCAACAAAGCTGGTGAAAATATGTGCTTCTTAGATTCTATGAACTTATTCTATGCATGCGTGTTTGTGTGTATGTGTGTGGGTGTGTGCGTGGGTGTTTGTGTGATTGAGTGTGTGTGTGTGTGATTGAGTGTGTGCTTGTTACTGAGTGTATAATTAGTCATGTATGTGTCATTAGCAAATTCTTACTAGAATGTTCTCAGTTTCCTCATACGTTAAAGTTTTTAGCCATTCAGTTATAACTTTCTTACATTCATATAATTATTAGGGTGGAAATGAAGCTTAGCATTTATCTTGTTGTAAATATATGCAGATTGAGTTACATACTGACGTCTTGCAAAAACTGAACGAACCATTTCGGAGTGAGCCACAATATCCCTCCGTCTTCTATCCCGGTTAGCAGACTTAAATGGAATAGATTTATGTAAAAATAAGGTAACATTTAATAAGTAAAGTTGTCTCACAGATAACAATCCACTAGTTTTGTATAAGTTAACCGTGGGGTACCTATATGGTTTAAAGTACATCACTTTAATTAGAGATCGTTGGGCTCTTTCCAACTCAATAAATTTAGTTTTTATGGCACCACCCCAGACCGGTATGCAGTATGTTATTACCGATTGAGCTAACGCAATATAAATATTATTCAGTATCATTGGAGACATCACATGGCGTAGTGTCTTAAAAATCCATATTAATTTTCTCACCCGTGACATAGTAGCAGTAGTCTGAGAGTGCCATGATAGACATTCGTCAATAATTATGCCCAAGTATCTTGTAGAAGGAACTTTTTTTATAATTTGACAGTTGCACTTTTGTGTAAAGCGGTCTGCACACCCATGTATCCCAATCTCAAAATCAGCACCCGGTTTCGATCTTTGACTAGGGGAGAAGCAAATATAGTTTGTTTTAGATATGTTAAGGGTCAACAAGTTGGCCCTTAGCCAGTCAACTATAACAGTGAGACCACGTTCAGCATTTTGGCGTACTGATTCCCAGGTTTCTCCGTGGTAGACAACAGCTGTATCGTCCGCATAGGAGAAGATCTTCCCCCCGCTGCTCAGCAGGTTACACAGTTCATTTATGTACACCAGGAACAGCGTAGGGCCAAGCACACTCCCCTGCGGCACACCAAAAACAACATTTTCGTCTTCACTATGTAGGTTTCCTATTTTTACTTGTTGTGTTCTACCGCGGAGATAGCTGTCAAAAAGACGAAGGGCTGTACCTCTTATACCTATCGCCTCAAGCCTCTGCACAAGGATGGAGACCGAAACGGTGTCAAAAGCTTTCTTTAAATCCAGGAATACGGTTATGCATTTGTATCCTTTGTCTACCCTACCTACAATTTCCGTCGTCAGTGCTGTAATAGCGTGCTGTGTTGAGCGTCCTTGTCTAAAACCATATTGAGAGTCAGACAGAAGGTTGTATTTATTCAAGTAGTTAATAAGTCGCTTATTTAATATTTTTTCTATAATTTTGGAAATTGTAGGTAGTACAGATATGGGTCGGTAAGTGTTGACATCGCTAGTGTCTCCCCCCTTGTGCACAGGCGTAATTATGGAACGTTTTAGTGGTTTCGGAAATATTCCCGATTTGAAACATAGATTGGCCAGTTGACATATAAGGGGAACTACGAAATCCCTAGATAATTTGAGGAAACTTATCGGAATATCGTCCCATCCGGATGCACTTCCCGAATCAAGAGCCATGAGTATGCAGTCCACTTCTGCTGGATCAGTCTCCAACAACACAAAAGATGTGGACTGTGACCGATAATTAGAACTCGGGACTAAATTAGAACGAAGCCCGGTGGGAGATATTATTTCTTCTGCTAGTGTTTTTCCAATTGTGACGAAAAATTGATTGACACGGTTTAAAGAGTCGAGAGGATGCGGTGTGATTTGAAGAAGACGTGCGTTAGATGATTTGGGTTTTTTGAAATGAGTTATGTTATTAATACTTTGCCAAAGCTTTTTTGGGTTTTTATAGAACATGCAATTTGTTTTTTATGATATTCTCTTTTCAATTTCTTAATCAGGTTGGAGCAAAAAGTACGATAGCGCTTGTAGGTTATTCTAAGTATAATATTACACGGATCCTTTCTCGCCTGCAACTGCATTCTATTTCTTAGCCTGATACATCTCAGAGCATATGCTGTCGCGGACTTTTTTTTAGAACTTTTAAAGAGAAACAATTCCTTCATACATAATATTTACGTAACTTAAACCGTTTTCGCAGCGCACGCAACGGAAGCTCTCAAAAAGGAATATCTTTTCCCGTTTTTGCAACATTTTTCATTTATGCTCCGCTCCTATTGATTGTGGCGTGATGTTAGATAGCCTAAAGCCTTCCTCGATAAATGGACTATCCAACACTAAAAGAATTTTTCAATTCCAACCAGTAGTTCCAGAGTTTACCCCTTTCAAACAAACAATCAAACAAACAAACAAACTCTTCAGCTTTATAATATTAGTATAGATATAAATTAATTCATAATTATTACAAAGGCAGAGTGTATTTTGAGGATAATGACGAAAGTTTTAAATATGAAAATGGATGGCTAAAATAATTGTGGTGTGGTTACGGTTAGAAAGGACATTCTGGCTTTAATACCGAGACTTAAAGAAGAATGTAAGAAGAAAACATGTTTGAGATAGGGGCAGGAAAATTATGAATAAAAAGTAACTTTACCGTCAGGAAAACACTGTTTATTTCAATCAAATACAAATTTTAGAGAAAAGTAAATTGCAGCAGTACAATAACGTAATTAGTGAGGAGACCCATCAAACGTAATGGTAGCGCAGCGTCTATATCAAAAAAACCACACGCGCTCACCTTTCTGAGACTTCGCTTTTCCAGCACCACGATCTTATACAGACGTATTTGACTTTCTGTAAAGAAAAGAAATTTCACATGTAGTTAGGTTTGAAAATCTACTTAATGAAAATCTTAAATTAAACTCACTGACAGATAAAGCACAGCTTAAACAGCTAGAACTAGAAGCTTAAAGTTATTCACAAGAGTTTCTTCTATAACGAAAGGAAGAGTTCTGTGGGTCAAGGAAAGGATGGAATTCATAGAAAAATGTTCAAAACATTCTTACTTGGACAGTTCTTGTTCTTTAGGAGCCTTATACACGCAACCTCAGCTTCCTCAACGGATACATAGAACCTTTCACAGTTAATGCTGTATGTAACAACAATCGCTATTGACTTCACTAGCCATGCGATTGTCGTGAACACAATTAGCTGTAAATTATTAATTATTTCATAGCATGAATTCACACATTTTGTGCACCCACATTTCGTCAGATAAAAACAGAATAATTACATTATTATGATAATTATCACCACACCTGCTTGATGATGATGATGAGCTCCTGTAAATCTAATACCGAAAACTGAACACTGCGATAAACAAACGCCAAAAGTATTTTAACGCTCGAGTGCCTAGAATTATGTGGTAAATTCATAATAGCAGTCAACTCGTTGTCCCTTACACGCTGTACTTAAATAGTATTTCAGACAGATCTCTCTAATAATCACAAATCAATCTGAAATATGGGAAGATTGTATACTTACAGAGCTTTTTACCTGACCTAATTCCTTCATAACATTAAACAATGTATCCAAAAAGTACAAAGTTCGGATAAACGCGTCCATCACTTGACATAATGCCTGTGAACATAAACTTTGCATTATCAACCAAGCATTAATATAATTATAACGGTCCCAGTGCTGGAGAAAACTGCTGCATAAAAGAGGTATTGTGTGTGTTTCTGTGGGATAGATTGGACTATAATTCAGCAAACAGTTTTTGCGTCTAGCCTACCAACATCATCATCATGATCTTGATCATCCTAGACTTTACTCCTGTTACTTGCGGCCTGTGTAACATATATTTTCTTTTAGTCATCTCTGTTAACTGTCACGATATCAAACATAACTCATTAAGGCACATGCGATTAAACCCTCCTCATCACATAAAGAGACAGAAGAAATCTTACCACGACCGTTAAAATAATAATACATTATGGCTTAAGTAAGAAAGGAGGTGTCTCATTAGATGACGAAAAATAGAAAAGTATGAAAGAGGAAGACATGCTGCGCCCATCCCAAATGAATTGGGATAAGGGCAAGAGAATGATGATGATGGTTAAAGTAAGAAACTAACCAATACTCGGAAAATCGTTTTATACAGATTGTAAGCTTCCAAAATATTTTGATGTATTTCAAGCAGCTTATAACATTTTTCATCATTGTCCTGCTCACAATTTATCCTCAGGACTGTATCAGTCCAGATTTCGAGATATTCTTTTAACAATACAATTATTCGTGTGGCAATCATGAAATTAATATCAAATGCGAAAAACAATACATCAGTAAACATATACAGAAACCACATAAAGGTTGTCATATTATGAAGTGTGGAGTAAAAACCCACGACTAAGAAAATATCAGCAGACATAGTAATAAACATTGAGATCCAGTTCCAAATAATGTAAGTTACATAACTCTTGCTGAAATTGATATTCTTATGGATAGTTTGCATCTTCAAAATAAGACTAATATTATTTTGCTTGTGCACAATATCCAGAATGAATAACATTGTAAAAGATATAATATGTACTATATTATATAAAATTAAGACCAAGACATATAAGAAAGCATCAGTACTATCGTTATCTAAAGTTTTTAAATAAACGCCAGTAGTCAATGAATTGTACACTCGAAACAGACACATCGAACCATAAAATAGCGTACGACAGAACCACAGTAGTAAGATACATTTGTTTTGATTAGGATACACATGATTATTATGAACATTATACTTTGAAAACAATAAAATGCCAAGAGGAAAGTTAAACGAACGGACTATTTCCTTAATTTCTTTATCGATTCGATTGTTGGGTAGTACTTGAAATGCTCGTTTTTTTATAGTTCTACCTTTTTGAAACATTGTTATAATCGTCAACTCGGTTCTGTTTTTGATGAATGTGCTATAACTAGCTCATTAAAATACTGCCCAATATGCTTGTTCATCAAAAATACAATAAATTGCTTTGTTCATGAACCGATGTTATCAATGTTAACACGAATAAGTGAGTTTGGTGTTGTTGTTCTAGTACAAGTACTTATATCAGAGATAAATTATTACCCTCTAAAAAACATTTGACTAATTATGTCTAGAACGCACTTCAGAAATTACTAGGTATTTATGTCTCCAAGGTTAATGTAAAATGGGAGTACCACAGGGCTAAATTCTGGGCCCATTTTTGTTTTATGTTTGAAGGTTATATCAATTGATTTTATAGTATTAAATACAAATGTAAAGCATGAAATTACAAAGCTCTGCAAAAAAAAAACTGTTCAATGAAAGTCTAAATCTATCTTATTATAGAGTAGGAAAGAGATGGAAACAGACATCATTGCACTATCTCTTTCCCACTTTCTTCGTATTAAATAACCAATTGCTTTTAAATATTTAAGGGTGGGTTGCACCATATTACTATAACGATAACCAAACCGTAACAAGCCATCAAATTATACTTTTTTAATGCTTTTATGGCTTGTTACGGTTTGGTTATCGTTATAGTAATATGGTGCAACCCACCCTAAGTGGTGATTATAATCTAAGTTAGAACAGGGATAAGGCTCAGAAATACTGCCCACCGAGCCTTATTAGAGTAGGTTGTGCATTTCATAATGCGCCTAGTTTCTCGTGGCCCGGATACTGGCGTAACAGCTCGCCACTGCATGTATAAAGTCGCAAATGCCCTTCTTCAGATTCCTTACAATCTCCCTGAGTATCACAATTAACGATTCTGGCCTGCATTCAGTGAATTCTTGGGACCTTTATCAGGAATCAGTTCACCTCGTGTGAGAGCCACCAATTTGTTGCGGTATCAGCTAAAATTCGCTTCGCATACAGAAATCATAGTAGACATAAACTGTAGCTGTCAGAAACCATAATTGTCAGAAAACATAGCAGCGGACTGGTACATAATGATATTAACTAACTAGCTATTGGATTGTAATTATCTTGTTGTGAATACTAACAATTTTATGGGTCAAGTGTCTAAATCAAAGATAATAAATAAAATATGTCAGATAAGGGTTTCAACTTTTTTTTTGTCTTTTTTTTTGTTTTTGATTATTTCACACAATGAAAAGTTTACAGAAAGAAGAACTGTAAGAGTACAATTACGTAATTAACGATAACTCCGATCAAACTTCGTATTAGCGTCGCGTCTACGTAGAAAAGACCACAACGCCGGTTTCTCCGGGTAAAATGGCGGTACTCTTATGCCTACTCGCTGGATGTCATGCGATGTGCTAGGCGACACGTTGGCGCCGCCATTTTTAGCGTCCTTTGACTCGTTTATTTTTCGTGTTCGTCGGGGTCACCAATGAAGCTAGGTAGTGGTTGTAAATTAACAGTCTTACCGCCACACTCAGAGAGCTTTAATGATTACTTAGGCCATCACTAAGTAAAGGTTCTGAAAGTTTTGTCATACAAAAGTATGTCAAATCTTTACTAAGTGACGGCTTCAGTAATCATTAAATATCTCTGAGTACCGCAGTTAGTGTAGTAAATAAGATGTATAATTGTTCACACTTCAAAGTTAGCTGCACAGTAAATACACATTTAGAAGGTCGAATGAATGTTGTAAGGAGGCACGATAGACACAGGACACAGTTTAGGGATTAGGCATTAATTAACGAGGCGCTCCGGGCGTCGGGGGCCACGTAATGGCTTCCGGCCACCGTAGACGCGGGCCTGTGAACGGTGAGTGATGGGCTAGCTCGCCGTCCGTTCGTCTTATGACGACGACAGGCCGTGTCGACGGCGCGTTCGTGTTCCACGCGCGTCTCAAAGAGATGTCAGCAACATGGAAGGGGCCCGCAAGGGTTGATGCCCGTCGGTGCTGCGGGTTGATCGCAAGAGATACCGCGGCCTCGACATGAAGGGCTAAGAAGGAACATGGATGGTTTTAGTCACGCCAAAAAAAAAAACAGAGGCATTAATTAACACAGTTAGTTTTTATATAATAACAATGAGCACATAATTATTATATATCTGAATGTTACGAGTTTACGACCCATTCTGTGGTGCATCGATTGCCAACTGGCGAAGCGGGTGCGGAAGCGGGAGCGACATGCGCTTGCATTCAGTAAGGAAAATGCACTACTCGTGACACGGTGTGATGCCGCGAACCGCGAGAGTGAAAGAGCTAGCAAGACGCAGTGTGCGGGCTATGCCGCGTGTGAAAGAGATAGATACTGACGCCCCGTTTGGGTGGCCGGTACGCATTCAACTCCACGAAACCGCGGTAAAATATATTTACTAATAAAATAGTCTTTTTGTACAGTTGTCTTAATTTTTACGTTTTTACAATATGGAAAGTTAAGTTTCTTAAGGTTTTATTAAATTACAGTGTACAACATAAATATAAATAATTTAATGTAAGTAATAAATAATCAGTAGTAGCTTCGCTACTTAACTACTACGTCTTACTGCCGCACTCAGATAGCTTTAATGATTACTTAGGCCATTACTTAGTAAAGGTTGTGACAGTTTTGTCATACAAAAGTATGTCAAACCTTTACTAAGTGACAGCTTAAGTAACCATTAAATATCTCTGAGTACTGCAGGTAATCTCAAGAATATTGTTAGTTAGTCGGTAGCTAATGCCAGTTCAATACATGACATTACGCCATTTATATTGCTGATAGATTATCTATCACTTGTCCAAGCTGTTAGATTTTATCATCGCCATAAAACATGCATTAAAATAAATCTAATTATGTATAAATTTACTTAGTAATTAAGACTTATGTCGTAAAAAGCGTTGGAAACAACTAATATAGACTTTAAAAACCTTGTTTAATTAGTATTATCTGCAGAATATCACGACTGTATACTTTGATTTGGACAAAACTGTTTAGTCTTTTTACCCTTGGTCAGCTCTTGGGCAGAGCGAAAGGGAGTCAGACTTCTACTGACTAAAAACCAGCCATGTTCCTTCTTAGCCCTTCATATCGAGGCCACGGTATCTCTTGCGAACAACCCGCAGCGCCGACGGGCACTTAAATGTATCTACATTACCAATCTGGTGTCTGCCGATATGACTTTTGCAAGCAGATAAATACATAATTGGTCCCCTTGGACCAATTCTGATTCCAATTCTGATTGTCTTTTGTAAATAATTACGTGTTAATGGCTTTGTTTCTACTATAAACGTTGGTTATGACTTCTTCTAAATCAATTCAAGGTGGTGGTTGTGCAAGACCTTACCTTACTAGTCCTTAGGTTGTAATAAAAGATTTCCGTTGAAGTTTAAACTTTTTTATTTCCTTACGATAACATCACATATTTAAGAGTTTATAGAAAGTAGAACTGCAAGAGCACAATTACGTAATTAATGATAACTCCTATCAAACTTCGTATTAGCGTCGCGTCTATGTCGAACAGGCCACACCCGCTCATCTTACTGAACGATCGATTTTCTAGTATCACGTTCGTGAATAGACATTCTTGACTCTCTGTAAGGAAAGTTCACTCCATGTTTGTAATTAGATTTTGCGTAGTCCAGATAATCTAAGTTTTTTTTTAAACCGCGGTTTTCGAAAAGTAAATATTTGAAATGATTTGCAATATCATCACTCAAAGGTATATGAGTATTTCGTTATCACAAAATTCTTACTTGAACAGTCTCTGTTCTTCATAAGCTGTATACAAGTCATCTCAGCTTCCTCAACAGTAATATAAAACTTCTCACAGTACATACTATGTAAAATGACATAAATTACGTTTCTTGTTATGCACAAAATAGTAACAAAACCAATGAAGAAAACCTGGAAAACAAAATTTATAAGTTATAATATAATATAAGTTATAATATAAATAAGTTATAATATAAATAAGATATAATATAAATAAGTTATAAATATTAAGTTTTTCTAACTTTCACCAGCATGACCGTTTTGTGGGCGCTTGGATAGTAGTTAATCTAAACATAATTTAATAAATTCTGCTAAAATTATATATACAGGGTCTAAATCAACCTATCACACAGTCGTCAACCAGGTATTCTGTACATCAAATTAAGTACGCAAATTTTTTTACTGGGAAACGACTTTTTTTTTTGGGTATAAAATCACTGTAAAACTCAATGTAGCACTGTTAAAACATTGTGCTAGTGGATGCTTTGAATAGTAAACGGATCATGGAGGTAATTTAAGTAAAGTTAAAACCTGAAAAACTAGTATTTACAAAAACAGCTGTGAAAAATTTGGAACTTTGACCCCCAATATCTCCGTAACTAGGGGGTTCCTAGGTATGGTCTAGAACAAAAAAATTATCGCAGTGGTGGGGAGAACAAGTGCCCATCGTTTGCGTTAAGGATACTTTTACACCCTATCTATATACTTCATACATACTTCAGCCAACGAGCTATTCGAAAAGAGATGTCACTTATTAATGTGTCACCTAATAAATTATGATGTACTTGAGCCACTACCTTTTTAAAGCTTCAAAACGCGACCGGAATAGGTGATAAAACCGGAGAGTGTGGTATTTCTACCTCACTCAAGCCAGCTCAAGGTTGACTTTCTTCCCGTCGGGGCTGAGGGTTGTTCGAAAGAGATACCGCGGGCTCGGCGCAAGGGCTAAAAAGGAACACGGGTGAAATAAAAAATGCCGGTCTGCCCAAGAGCGGGAGGGGTTATTTCCCATCCGCCCAAAAAAAAAAAGTGGTTGACTTTCTTCTTGTAATTCAAGTAGGTATTATTTATCTTGAAGCGTGGGGTCTCAGTACAAAAAAAAAAGAATACAAAAAGAATCAACATCATCATCTTCCTGCCCTTTTTTTTTCCTGGTGGAAAATCATCAAATAACTCCTCCCGCTCTTGGGCAGAGCGAAAGGGAGTGTCAGACTTCTACTGACTAAAAACCACCCATGTTCCTTCTTAGCCCTTCCTGTCGAGGCCGCGGTATCTCTTGCGAACAACCCGCAGCCCCGACGGGCGCTTCCATGTTGCTGACAACTCTTTGAGGCGCGCGTGAAACACGAACGCGCCGTCGACACGGCCTGTCGTCGTCATAAGACGGACGGACGGCGCGCTTAAATCATCTTCCCGGCCTTATTCAATGTTATATTTTGGGGCACACAACATTTTTTTTCTGCCATTGTCCCCTGTCAATCGTAACGCTATCATGTGCTCTATATTTTTGCGTATAATCTTTTTTTTGGTCTTTCTTTCTCTCTCCATCCATTAACAAAATTCATCGCTCTTTTAGTCACATCACAAATCCATTCTTAAACAGATATTTTCTATATCAGGCGCTAGGTTCGAACTTTCTCTTATTCTGCTCATTTCTTATAGCTAGGGTGCTGGCGAACAAAAAATCTATATGATTTGCTCGTGTGGCAGACTTTATTAATAGCGTTAATTATACGATAAGAAATATTAAGAGCCGCGTCTGCCACCATGGTAGCGCTGCGTTGTCAATTGACAGCCCTTTAAAAATGTTAAAAAAAATAGGTATCCTATATCATTTGCTCGTGTCTGCCTCTAAGGCTGATGTTTAGGAACCTTGTCAAAATGAAAAAAATCGAAAAGGCAGACGTCTAGGACTCTGACTTTTGAAGTTATGAATTTTTAAAGATTTTTTTATCATTTAAAAAAAATATATGAAATGCACGCTTGGCAGACTTGCAGTGTTCGTTTAAAAACCCTGTAAACAACCTCAGAAAAATAGTCAGCCACCATCGTAGCGCTGCGTTTTCAATTAAAAGCGCTTCAAAAGTGTCGTCAAAAAAAACGGTGCTATATCATTTGCTCGTGTCTGCCTCTTTGACCGTTGTTCATATTGCTTATAAAAAAGAGAACATGAATGAGGCAGACACCCAGGCCACTGATATTCCGAAGGCAGACCATTTGAATATATTTTTTTTTAGTCTTTGTTTAATGATTCCAGTGTGTAAGCGCTGGTTTAATATCTTGAAAAGCGAAATGCGCGTTAGCAAAACGTGCGATTCAAAGTACCCTGTGTGTACTATGCCCAAGGCTTTGAAACCACGGGTTTTTTGTACGTTCGCACCCAGTAACTAAAGATGACACTACCATCGAAACATAAGACGCTAGTGTAGGGCGGTCGGTCTCGTCGCAGCTGCACACATGCATACATACGTATTTGTATTATGTACACAGATTTTTAAACATGTTTGGGAACACCTCTTAGCTGCCTCGGCTTGTTTGAATTATTATTTTGTTTTTGAATCATCGTTTTTGACGTTACTGTAGACACTTTTACTGTGCACATCTTGCTACATCGTTCTCACATAATATACCATCTCAACATGAATGATGAAACCAAGGTTTTGTAACAATATTCTGATTTAAAAGAGTGGCCATAGAGTTTCTTGCCCGTTCTTCTCCATAGAGATCTCCGCTAGGGAATGGGCAACTACCTACAGTACATTCTAGTGGTGGGTCGTTGTCAAATTTTTGACGGACAAAACCCAATGTTTTCCCGACGACGAAAACGGTTGCAGAAAACGGTCGTCGTTACAACTGGTGTCGTTCGTCAAACGACAGCATTGACAACTGGTAATACAGTCGCTATTGTACCTACACGACGAACGCGCAATCGACTACAATTTAGCGCGGAACGTTATGGATAAGGACAACGCACGACGACGCGACGACGACGAGTGACTTTATCAAGAAAGATAGTTGAATCATTGCGTTCTCGACTTTATTTTAATAGGCGTATAATAAAAAATCGTCAGTGACATATGTTTGTTTGTCTCGTTTTTTTTTTGCTACCAACTTCAGAAGTTGATTTTTCATCTGAAGTTTATTTTTCATTTTTTTTTTGTTTTTGAAGTCGGTTTTTTTTTAAAAAAGGTATTTTTTATTTTCCATTTTAAGTTGTAATAGGTATCCTATATAAATATTTACTATGCATTTAACATTTAACCAAGAAACCAAACCCTCAACCTTCAAGATTCCCTTATTATTGCTTTTATGTCCTAACTATTGAGGAGTAGTTGTACCTTCCATCATCAGCGCATCCACATGAGATTATGATTATCAGACGCAAATAAATGAACAGCTTTGGAAAATATATGGAAAACGTAACAAGTGCCTATAAAATTTGAGAGTTGTCCTCGATTTCCCTGGGATCCCATTATCAGATCCTGACTTGGTGACAATGGGACCATTTCGGGAGTATACTCTTTTGAATACAAAAAAAAAAATTGAAATCGACGGAGATATCCGCATTAATTAGCCGTAATACCCGCTTTTCCTCAAATTCGCAGACTTCAACGAGCTGTAATGGTTAAAGTCAGTAAGTAAAATGTCTGCCAATTTGTTTTTGTATTCAAGGGGTTCTAATAAATCGATTTGACCTAATTAAAGCTACGAGCAAATGATTTAGTAGAGCTTTTTTATTTTACATTTTTATATCTACCTCCTGTGATAATGCAGAGCCCTGGATGTCTGCCTCATAGATTTTCTTCGTTATCAAAATGGTATTGACCACTAACCCCAGAGGCAGACACGAGCAAATGATTTAGTACAGATTTTTTTTTCGACAGATTCAAAGCCCTGTAGCTAAAAAACGCAGCAACATAGAACCTTAATTCCTTAAGAAAATTTTGTCGTATTGGTCCGAACTTTAATGCCTATCAATACGAAGTACGAGCAAATCATATACTTAAATGCTCGCCAGCTCCCTAGCTATTACTTTATTCATTTTAGTCGCTTCACACATCCCATTAGTAATTCATCATTAATGCAATTACTAAGAAAATGGACTTAAAGACAAATGGTTTTACACTTACCAGAAATTTCGGAATTGTATTTTTTTCTGATGTAAATAATAAACTCGGCAAACCATAAAACAGAAATTCCAAATAGACGATAGCACGAAAAAATGCTTGATATATTTGATACAATGCCTGTAAGTAAGAAACTTTTATTGTATTTTTTCTTACAGGTAATTTTCAAGTTGAAGCTTCACTAACTTACCAATGCTTGAAAAATGTATTTGTATAGGCTGTAAGTTTTCAAAATATATTGATATATCTCAAACAGTTTGAGATATTGCTCATCATTAGCCTGAACATTTTCCATCAACAAGACATCAACAATCCATATCTCAAGATATTTTCTCAACAGTATTATAAGCCGAGTGGCAACCATTGAATTGACATTAAATACTATAAACACTAAAACAATAATCAAGTTAGGGATATAGTCGATAAACTCAAATCTTCCGACCAATGCAGTATATTGCATCAAGACCACAAAAACATCAAAGCAAATGGTAGTTATTATTGAGACCCAGTTCCAAGTGATATAACTGCGGACACTCTTACTGAAATTGATGCTCCTCTGAATTGTTTGAATCCTCAAAATAAGAGAGACGTAGTTATACTTATGCACGATGTCCAAAATGAATACCATTGCAAAACCGATGCCATCACTAATGAAAATCAGTATTTCAAAGAGAATAGAAAGACGTTTTCCGAAATTATTACGTTCCTCATAGTCTAAACCTTTAAGTACAATAAACAACATTCTCCACATAGCCACCATAATCACAACAAACAAACAGCAGAACGACAGCAAATAATATTTTCTTCCGTTTGGATAAATATGATTATCCCGAATACAGTATTTTGACGAAAATAATAAATTGTATGCAAAATTAAAAGAATACGCAATTTCTTTAACTTCTTTATCTAGTCGATTATTTGGTAGCACTTGGAATGTGGGCTTTGGAATTATTTGACGGTTTTGAAACATTCTTACAATCTTTGCGACTATTTTAAATCGGTTTCTACAGAACATTATCGCTTTAAGTCCGTACAAAGAAAAAATACAATCAATTGCTTGAGAGTGCTTTGTCTTGAGAGTCAAGACAAGTCAACATCACTTTCGATTCGTTTTGGACATCTTTAATTTCAACAAGATTGATTTCCTGTCGGAAGCCAAATGTCAATTCAATACATGACTTTATAACCTTATCACTGATGGACTGTCTGTCACTTTACAGTCCATTTGATTTTATCATCGCTAAAACGAATATTAAAATGAATGTAGTTGTTTTCCTAGTAATTAGGACAGATGTTTTTATTTTTTTATTTTTATTTTTTTTTTATTTTTTAAAAAACGTTGCCCCACACTAGGAATTTCTCCTGTACCGTGGGTGCGTTCACAAACATATAAAGTCACATATACACACATACCCAGACCCGAAACAACTATCTGCAGGCCATACAAATATTTGTTCCGTGCGGGGATCGAACCCGCGACACGCAGCGTAATAAGCATTTGAAATTAACTAATAATTATAGACAAGTGGCCTAAAAAACCTGGTTTATTTGTAGCATTATCTGCATATCAACACAACTGACTTTGATCTGATCCAAAGTTCGCTCACACTTCTTAACAAGTAATAAGTTACCAAAACGCTCTTAAATTTAATAATACAATAAGTTAGTTTTACTCCAGAAGATCTAAAATACGGAAAAGAGGAAAAGATGTCATAGAAATTGTGTGATTCCTTGTGTCAGTGAAAATTTAGTGAAAAATGCCGTAATTTCAAAGTTTGACAAGTTACACTTTGCATGACGCATCGACAGCACCCAGTTGATTCTTAGTGATTTATTGACTTTTACAAGTCGATAAAATTATATAATTTAAGTGGTCCAAGGTGTGTATTTCAAATTATGTTTTATTGTCTTTGTTTCTACTGCAAACGTCGTTATGACTTCTCCTACATACAACGGCGTACATAGAGCGGTAGCGAGTGTCAGACTTCTACTGTCTAAAAACCACCCATGTTTCTTCTTAGCCCTTTGTTCCGAGGCCGCGGTATCTCTTTCGAACAACCCGCAGCCCCGACGGGGTGTGATGCGGACCTAACTAGCTGTTTCGAAGTAATAAAAAAAATCCGGAGAAGTTTGAACTTTTTTTATTTCCCATTGATAAATTCACATATTGAAGACTTTACAGAAAGATAAACTGCAGGAGAACAATAACGTAATTTATGATAACTCCTATCAAACTTGGTACCAGGGTCGCGTCTACGTAGAACAGGCCACACGCGCTCATCTTACTGAACGATCGATTTTCCAGTATCACATTTGTGCATAGATATTCTTGGCACTCTGTAAGGAGAGATATCGTAATTATCATATCATACAGAATTCATGTTATTGTATTTGTTATTGGAGTATGCTTAATGCTAAAGGCGGTTTAAAATCCTCGTTTAGCATAAACATAACCAGCTGATATTGTTTCCATTGCGGGGAATCCAGGCCTCCTCTCTATGAAAGCGAGTGGGCTACAATCCATCACGCAAGCCCAGTGCGGGTTGGTACATGTCACAGGTCTTCGAATGATTTGGTTCTAGGACATGAAGGTTTCTTCAAGGTGGTTTTCTTCACCGTTTTGAGAGCAGCGGTGATGAAATATAAACTACACAAAGTAATGCGCCTGAATGGATTCGGACCCGCGACTTACTGCTCGTAAGTCGGGGCCACCTTTATCCGAAAAGAAATATTTGAAAATTCACAAAAGATTTGCAATGTTATCACACAAAGCGAGCGCATGCGAGTATTTGTTGTCACTAAATACTTGCTTGGACAGTCCCTATTCTTCATAAGCTGCATACATGTCGTCTCAGCTTCCTCAACAGCTATATAGAACTTCTCACAATACATACTGTGTATAATGACATATATTATGTTTCTTATTGTGTACAGAACAGTAAGAAAACTAATGAATAAAACCTGGAAAGGATTTTTTTTTTATTCTCAATATTTTTTATAAGTAGTTTTTTATAACTTTCTCTTGATTGTCCGTTTTATGAGCGCTTGATCAGTGGTTTATGTGTTAGAGACAAATGCTCAGTATAAGCTGGACTGGTCATCATTCTAACGTGAAAACACTCAAAGACCTAAATATACAGGGTAACTGGTAACAAAAAAGTATAAAACGTTATGCAAAGTCATGGACTACATTACGAAAATTCGTTTTTGATTTTGTACAGGTACAGTAATAAATCTGGGATTTCTCTTTAAAAAAATCGAAATAACTTGAAAACTACTGAATTTTGGGGGAACATTTAGTGGCCTAATTTATTACTTTTTAACCCTACCATGATGTCCTGCAAGGACCGACCGAGTTACCAGTAGCCCTGTATAACAAAGACAACGTGCTCTTAGGAATCCTCATATTCTTTGGAAATTCAATTGATGATTCAGGGTAGAGTCGATGACACGAGACCACGCCGTGTATCACCAACCCGATGGACAGACTCCACCTAACCTGTCACCAAAATTCCTCTGGCAGAATGTGCTCGAAGTGCGGCCAACAGAAACCGTTGGAAAAACCGCTAACCGCTAAGATTGCGACCGCAGTTGTGGGACAGATTTGTCAAGAGTGAGCGACTAACAAGAAATTTGACACTTACTTGTGAATTCGGAATTGTATGTTTTAAACTCAGCAAAGTATAAAATAGAAATTCCATAAAGACGATAGTACGAAAAAATGCTTGATATATTTCATATGACACCTGTCAATAAGAAAGTTTTACCGATATTTTTTTTTATTTAAGGAATTTATAAGTTCAAGCGTCACTGACCAATGCTTACCAATGCTTGAAAAACAGATTTATACAGATTGTATGTTTTCAAAATATATTGATATATCTCAAATAGTTTCTTACATTGCTCATCGTTGGCCTCATCATCTTTCAACGACAACACATCATCAATCCATGTCTCAAGATATTTTCTCAACAATATTATAAGCCGGGTGGCAACCATTGCATTAACATAATATACGATAAATACCAAACCAACAATAAAGTTGGGCATGTAGCCGATGAACCCAAATGTACCGGCCACTAAAAGATACTGCATCAAGACTAATGAAATTTCAAAGCAAATGGCAGTTGTTAGTGAGACCCAGTTCCAAGTGATATAACCGCGGACGCTCTTACTGAAATTGATGCTCCTCTGGATAGTTTGAATCCTCAAAATAAGAGAGACGTAGTTATACTTATGCACGATGTCCAAAACGAACACCATTGTGAAACCGATCTCATCACTAATGAAAATCAGAACAGCAAAGAGAGCAGCGATTTGTTTTTTTAAATTAAAAGGTTCCTCATGGCTTAAACCCTTAAATACAGTAAACAACATTCTAAATATTAACATAATATTCACAACAAACAAATAGCAGAACGACAGCACATAATATTTCCTTCCGTTTGGATAAATATGATTATCCTGAATACAGTATTTTGACGAGAATAATAAGTTGTATGCAAAATTAAAAGTGTACGCAATTGCTTTAACTTCTTTATCTAGACGATTATTTGGTAGCACTTGGAATGTGGGCTTTGGAATTATTTTACGTGTTTTGAACATTTTGACAATCTTTGCAACTATTTATCGGTTTCCACTGAACATGGTCGTCTTAAGCACGTCCAAAGAAATAAATGCAATTAACTGCTTAAGCTATGCTTTTGATATGTTAAGTCTTGAGCGTGACAAGTGAACATTACTTTCGAATCGTTTTGACTTTAATATCAACAAGATTAACAGCCTGTTCAAGCCAAATTAATGTAAGTTTAATATTTTTATCGCTGATAGACTGCCTGTCACTTTACAGGCCGTTTGATAATATCATCGCTTAAACGAATATTTATTTTTTAATAACGTTGTCCCACACTAGGAATTTCTCTTGTATCGTGGGTGCGTTTACAAATATTTATGCTCACAGGCACAGACACCCAAACCCGGAACAACTATCTGCAGGCCATGCGGGGATGGAACCCGCGACACGCAGCGCAACAGTCTGATTGCTAAGTCACTGAGCCAATCGTGTCGTCAAATATTGAAATGGAACTAGTTGTTTTACTGGTAATTAGGGCTGATGGCTGATGATGTAAAAAGCATTTGAAAGTAAGTAATATAGACAAGTGGCCCTTAAAAACCTTGTTAAATATTGTAGTATTATCTGTGAAGCGCGCCTTCAGCGGGCCTCTCAAAATATAGAAGGTGCAGAGCAACCGGGGCTATAGTTGTTAGGAGAGCGGAATAAAAACTCGAAACTATGTTTAAACTATATACATGAAAATCTATGTACAATTCACGAATTTTATAATGTCTTCAGAAAATATTTATAACACGAAATTATCAGAACGCGACATGAAAAGATTTTTATCAAGAAAAAGTGACAGACAAAGAAAAGTCAAAAAATAGAGTGCCGCAGCACCGGCCAGCGACATACGTACGCCGCCTTCTTGATCACGGCCTCGCGGCACTACATCTGCATAACATCACGACTGTATACTTTGGTCTAGACAAAACTATACAGCGTACAGTTTACTTATACTTTTTAACCTAAGTAACAAGTTATCATTAACACTGAAAACGGGACATTTAACTGTTTGTTTCGAATTTCCGATATTTGGGCGCTGTTGCAAGCAACATGGTCTACTCTCGGCTAAACAGAAGTTAATGCTGGTGGATGACAAATAGGTCTACCCCTTTTTTTTTTTTGGGGGTGGGAAATCATCAAATAACCCCTCCCGCTCTTGGGCAGAGCGAAAGGGAGTGTCAAACTTCTACTGACTAAAAACCACCCATGTTCCTTCTTAGCCCTTCATTTCAAGGCCGCGGTATCTCTTGCGAACAACCCGCAGCCCCGACAGGCGTCGGCCTTTGCGGGCCCCTTCCATGTTACTGACATTTCTTTGAGGCGCGCGTGGAACACGAACGCGCCGTCGACACGGCCTGTCGTTGTCATAAGACGGACGGACGGCGAGCTAGCCCATCACTCACCGTCCACAGGCCCGCGTCTACGGTGGCCAGACGCCATCACGTGGCCCCCGACGCCCGGAGCGCCTCCCACGGCGGCTGGGACGAAAGGTTCTGTCCCTCTCACGTTCCGCTACCTCCTTCGCTAGCATCACTGCTTTGCAGAAGGAGGCGACGGCGTCCCATCCCTCCTCGCTCCGGAAAATAGGTCTACCCTCTTGTTCGTTTTCTTTCGCCTACCACACGCTCATGTTTCACCACAGTCCTGGCCTGCGCAAACTGGCATGAATTGTCCGTGTTCGGTGTTTTCGTGCGAGAAGCTCGCGCAGGCTGGGTCTGTGGTGAAGCTTGAGCGTGTGGTAGGCCCATTTTGCGCTCAGTACCACGACCACTGTCACTCGCAACTCGATTCTGTTCCCGACACACAAAACCCACACGTGAACTGCGAACTTTTTTTTTCTGTGACTACTACTGGTACAAATGCTCAGTAGTAGTAACCCCAATAATACTTGCTCGACCTGGGAATTGTAGCCACGACCTCATGCTCAGCAGTCGCGCTTGTGTCCACTCAATCAACGAGGCTCAAAAATTATCCAACCAGCAAGTGGCCAGTTGCACAGGCCTAAAGTTGATTTCGTTTAAGTTCTGGAGGTGATTGTGCAAGAACTAACATTACTACCAATTTGATTATAATAAAAAAAATCGTTTAAGTTGGAAAGTCTTTTATTTCCTTATGCTAAATTCACTCACTGAAGCTTCTATAGTAAGAAAAATTGCAAGAGTACAATTACGTAATTCACGATAACTCCTATCAAACTTCGTATTAGCATCGCATCTACATAGAACAGGCCACACGCGCTCATCTTACTGAACGATCGATTTTCCAGTAGCACGTTCGAGCATAGATATTTCTGGCTCTCTGTAAGGAAAGTTTATTAGTTCTTTTAAACCGCCATACCGATATTTAATAACGCAGATGTGATTTGCAGTATTATCATGACCCAAATAAGTTACATACGAGTATTTATTTTCACCAAATTCTTACTTGGACAGTCTCTGTTCTTCATAAGTTGTAAACACGCCGTTTCTGCTTCCTCAACAGTTAAATAGAACTTCTCACAGTATGCACTATGTATAATAACATATATAGTGTTTCTTGTTATGCACACAACCGTAAGGAAAACAATGAAAAAAACCTGGAAAAAATGTTTTCTTTACTTTCACTTGCTTGGATAGTGATTTATCTAAATTTAATCTAAGATTTACGAATGTATTACCAATATTAATTTTAATGTATCCATATTCTTATATAGTTGAGATGAGTGTTTTATTTTTCCATTGTCTCCTGTTAATGTTACGTTATCATGCATTCCTTATTTCTTTGCTTTTGAATCCATCACAATAAGTGTGATTAATATAATATTATTATTAATATAATATAATATTAATCACTATTTTAGTCACATGTGCTACATCCCTCCTCATCACATGTCCAAACCAAGACAGACGACCTTTTCATCCTTTCTGTAACAGGCACGTCTTTATCCATTTAGTCACTCCACACATCCTGCACGTCATTCTAATCTCTTCTATCTGCAATTTTTTGGACCGGCTCGATAAATCAAATATACCACACAAAGAAAATGGACTTGTATACAAATAGTTCACACTTACCAGAGAACTGGAAACTGTATTTTTTTCTGATTCCGATAACATCTTGGGCAAATCATATAACAGAAATTCCATATAGACGATAGCACGAAAAAATGTTTGATAAATTTCATATAATACCTATAAGCAAGAAAAAATTTATTGCATATTTTTTTTAAACAATTTTCAATTTGAAGCTTCACTGACTTACCAATGCTTGAAAAACAGATTTATAAAGATTGTAAGTTTTTAAAATATACCGATAAATCTCAAATAGTTTCTGACATTGCTCATCATTAGCCTGATCATCTTTAATCAACAAGACATCTACAATCCACGTCTCAAGATATTTTCTCAACAATATTATAAGCCGAGTGGCAACCATTGAGTTGACATGAAATACAATAAATGCGAAACCAACAATCAAGTTGGACAAATAGTCAATGAAGCCAAATGTACCGGCCAATATAGCATACTGCATAAAGAGTACTGACATATCAAAGCAAATGGCAGTTGTTAGTGAGACCCAGTTCCAAGTGATATAACTGCAGACACTCTTACTGAAATTGATGCTCCTCTGGATTGTTTGAATCCTCAAAATAAGAGAGACGTAGTTGTACTTATGCACGATGTCCAAAACGAATAACATTATAAAACCGATCCCATCACTAATGAAAGTCAGTACAGAAGAGAAAGAAGCAATATTTTTTCTTAAATTATTAAGTTCCCCATAGTCTAAACCCTTAAATACAGTAAACAACATTCTATATAAAAACAAAATAATGATAACAAGCAAATAGAAGAAAAACAGCCAATAATACTTTCTTCCATTTGGATAAATAATTCGTCGACCGTAGTGTTCACGCCTACCGCTAGCGCCACCTGCCGACAAGGTGCTGGACTCGGTGCGTGAGCGCTGCGGTGAAGACATTCAACGCCGCCTGGTTCGTCCACTGGCCGCCGCGCGCACTGGCGCTACGCGCTGCTGCGTTCATTCCACGCTCCGTTCACTCAGTCATCGCTCATTCATAACGTCTATAAAAGCTTTTGTTTGTATAAAATCATTCCTTTTTACCTCACATCCACCATCCAGTACAGACCCCAACCCAATCTGCAGTCTGTAATTTCATATTATTCAATATAATGTAAAACCATAACGATAGCTTCATTTAAACAACCGGGAACAGACCTCATCCTAAACATTTTGGTCCTACGAGACGGATTATCAATCATACCAGCCGGAAGAAGACTCCACATACACGGTGCCGACCACGTTGCGGGCACGTTGCGGACCTTCGACTCGGACTGGAGCCGGGCGCTGAAGACGATAGCTGGCTGTGAAGACGATCGACCGAGTGCAGCGATCATCACAGCTGGTCCAGTGACCCAGCAATAACTTCATACAAGAGGAAAAGGCGAAGGCGTAAGAAACATAACGGTCAGGTCTCTGTTCCCGTCCCGTCCGTCCCACCCGTCCCATCCATTCAGTTGCGATTTGTGTTAAAGCTGTGTTTCGTTTCAGTTCACGCGAGTGTGGCAGCCACGTGGTCCAGGTGATATTTGCATGTAAGTAACTACACCACATCACACCACACCACATAACGCTCATCCATATTCCGTCAGAATGTCGGTTAAAGCAGTAGACGAAGTTTTGTCCGAATTAAAGAAACGAAGGGGTAACATTAAGGGTCGGTTAACCCAGTTTAAAAATTACGTAGAATCGTTCGCGGGAGCTCACTTAACAGCCTTACAAGCAGCGGAGCTAACTTTACGTGTTCAAGCCGCGAGTGAATTATACGATAAATTCGACAACGTAGAAAATGAAATCGAACTACTCCTGCCGGAATCAGAAACAAACGCAAATTTACAATACATAGAATCATTAGAGGCAATATATTTTACGGCAATAGCCAGTGCGAATTGTTTGATTAAAAACGCGGAAATTAAAAGTCGACTTCCAATTGCATCAGAACCACGTGTCAATATTAAATTACCAGACATAAAATTACCTGCCTTCGATGGAGCCTATGATCACTGGCTAGAATTTAAACATTCATACGTAACTATGATTCACAATCGTTCCGATCTAGACGAGATTCAAAAGTTCCACTATTTGCGGTCAGCCCTTGGTGGAAGCGCGTTACAGGTGATAGCAGCTTTAGAATTCAGCCCTGCCAACTATGTTCATGCATGGGAGTTATTAGAAAGCCGTTATCACAACGAGAGGTTATTAATAAATAATCACGTAAAAGCGTTGCATAATATTCCGTCATTAAAACAAGAATCGCCATCGCAAATAAGGAAATTAATTGATACTATTTTACGTAATCTGCGCGCTTTAAGTTCACTAAATGAACCCACAGTTAATTGGGATACATTAATAATTTATTTAGTGATCAGTAAGCTGGATTCGTCTACGGAACGCGAATGGGAAAGTCACATCGGAGCCACGTGTTTGGGTTCACGAGAAAAAATAAAACTTAGCGATTTAATAACGTTCCTCCGAAGCCGAGCGGACACGTTGGAAATGATCGGCGCGAACCACGTTAAAGATAAAACGCCTCATACCGATTTTAAACATCAAAACGCAAGCGAGAAGCGTAATTCACATCGCGTACATAGCTACACATCTACTAAAGCGACGCGCTATAATAATAACCGTGGTGATACAAATAATAAATGGGATTTACCCAAGTGTGCCCTATGCAAAAGGGAACACTCATTGTACTCGTGTATAGCCTTCCTTAACATGTCCGTGAGAGACAGAATTAAATTGATTAACGATAATAAGATGTGTGCAAATTGCCTACGAACCGGTCACGCGTTAAATCAATGTAGATTCGGGTCGTGTAAACAGTGTTCAAACAAACATAACAGTCTGCTACATGTGGAAGAGGTTGAACGCGCACACAGTTTAGCGACATCAACCTTACATTCCAACGACTCGAGCAGCACTGTCACGTGTGAAGCAAACACTACCGAATTTAAATTAATAAGTACTGTTTTGCTTTCTACGGCGTTAATTGAAGTAGCTGATCATAATAACGTGTACCACACGGCTCGCGCGCTTCTAGACAACGGAAGTCAGAACTGCTTCATAACAGAAAAACTAGCAAAGAAAATAAATGCGTTATATATACAGTCCACTATTCAAATCTCGGGTGTGGGACAATCGGTCTCGCAATCACAGCATTCATGTGACGTCACAATACGTGCAAAATTAAGCGATTTTAATACCAAGCTTCGTTGTTTGATCTTGCCATGCATAACATCCAGTTTGCCTACGATGAACATCGAAGCCGGTAATATACGTATACCTGAGTTCTTACAATTAGCAGATCCGACGTTTAACGTTAGTTCGGAAATTGACTTGTTGATTGGCGCGGATAGATTTTGGGATCTTCTAGAAACGGACAAAATACGTCTAGCGAGTGGTCCATTCCTACAAAACTCAAAATTAGGGTGGTTGTTGTCTGGTCCTGTGTTCGCGAGGAACCCAAAGCCTGCTCACGTTCGTTGCCACTTCAGTCAGGAAATCGATAAACAACTCCGGCTGTTTTGGGAACTCGAAAACATTCCTTCATCATCATGCGTACCCCTAACAGATGATGAACGCACATGCGAAGAAATATTCAATAATACAACAAAACGCGTTGAAAACGGTAGATTTTCGGTTCGTATACCGTTGAGAGAAGCACCAGATGCGTTGGGTGATTCTTATACGTCAGCGACGAAACGATTTCTGACCTTAGAGCGTAAACTCAATCGTTCACCAGAATTTAAACGTTTATATTCTAACTTCATGCGTGAATACAATGACTTAGGTCATATGTCCAAGTTAGAGACTTGTAGTCAACCAAACTATTACCTTCCACATCACGGTGTTGTTAGGGAATCTAGTTCAACTACAAAACTACGCGTTGTCTTCGATGCTAGTGCCGTTACTAGCTCGAATAAATCGTTAAATGATATTCAGTATCCGGGACCCGCGTTACAAAACGATATTCTCTCGATCTTGTTACGATTCAGACAATATAAATACGTAGCTTGTGCAGACGTGGAGAAAATGTTTCGTCAAGTTCTTCTCCAGCCTGACCAAAGGTCACTGCAATTAATATTGTGGCGGGATAACCCTTCAGATCCGTTATATACATATCAACTGAATACAGTCACGTACGGAACTGCGTCAGCTCCATACTTAAGCATGCGCTGTATTAGACAGTTAGCATTAGAATGCGATGATGACGTCATCGCTCGTGTCATCACGGAGGACATATTCGTGGACGATCTCATCACCGGTGATGATGATCTAAATAACTTGCTTCGAATATGTCAAAAAACATCAGACGTGTTCCAGTCGGGGTGTTTTCCTTTGCGCAAGTGGACCTTTAACTCAGATGCATCTCAAAATAAAGCCACAGAATGTTTCATAGGCGAACATGCGCAAACCAAAACACTCGGATTGGGTTGGCACAACACTAGCGATGAGCTACACTTCGTTACAAATATTGATAACTATGACAACAATTCATATTTAACTAAGCGAGTAATGTTATCAGTAATATCACAAATATACGATCCATTAGGTCTTCTTTCACCTGCAGTCATAATTTTAAAAATGATTCTACAAAAATTATGGCTGAGTAAAATCGACTGGGATACTTCGGTTTCTCAGGAAATTGCTAACAGTTGGAAACATTTTATTTTTACGTTGAGATTTCTAAACGATATTCGCATCCCTCGTCACGTAAAAGGTGATCATACCCAATACACAGAACTTCATATATTTACCGATGCTTCTCAAAATGCGTATGGCGCGTGTGCTTATATACGTACATATAGCGATAACGGTGCCGCAACCGTTCGGTTATTGTGTGCAAAAGGTAAGGTCGCACCTTTGAAAACAATCAGTATTCCTCGTTTGGAACTGTGTGGCGCGTTGATAGGAGCTAAATTATATAAGAAAATAGTTGAATCTCTTAGGTTGCAGTTTAGTAAAGTATATTTTTGGACAGATTCCACAATAGTCATGGGTTGGATTAAAATGTCACCACATTTACTAAAAACGTTTGTACAAAACCGAGTAACTGAAATAAATGAACTCACAGGCGACTCAGTGTGGTTACATGTGAGCAGTAAAGACAACCCAGCTGATCTATTGTCTAGAGGTTGTAGCCTAGATTTGTTAAAAGATAACGAACTTTGGTGGTACGGTCCGTCTTACTTACATAATCGTTTACATTACTTCGAGCAAACTAAACGCGATAATTCCGAGGCATGTAACTTACCAGATATAAAACACAAACAAACCTGCTTACCCAATATTCAACACGAAGACATAATCAACTTCAATAAATACGCGTCATTCACTAAGCTTATACGAATAGGTAGCTACGTACTTAGATTCATAAATAACTCACGCCTCAAGTCAGCTGACCGAGCCAGGCGACAAACCGGTTTCTTATCTGTTGACGAGTTGAACGCCGCGCAAAGAACGTTAATTAGACTCGTACAAAGGAATTCTTTTCCAGATGTTTTAAATAACTTAGTTGCTCAAATTCCTATCAAGCGAAGTTGTAAACAATATAATAGGATTTCAAGTCTGAATGTTTTTATTGATGAACATAAAATAATTCGGGTTGGCGGTAGACTATGTAATTCGTCCGATTTTACCTACGATAAGAAACATCCGATTCTATTATGTAGTAAGCATCCATTTACAATTCGTTTATTTAAATACGAGCATGTACGATTATTACATGCCGGGCCTCAACTTCTATTAGCTACTATGCGTGAATGTTGGTGGCCGTTGAACGCTAGAAATCTCGCTAGAAAAATAGTACACGAATGTGTAACGTGCACACGTAATCGGGGTAAGACATTAGCACCTATCATGGGCAACTTACCTCCCGAGCGCTTAGAACCTGGCTACCCGCTTATGCGAACCGGTGTAGACTATGCGGGGCCAGTTTTCATATTATCCAGAAAGGGCAGAGGTTCTAGACTCACTAAGGCATACATCTGTCTTTTCATTTGTTTTACGACTAGAGCCATGCACTTGGAACTCGTCACTAGTTTATCTACAAATGACTATATATTAGCATTAAAACGTTTTATTAGTAGGCGAGGTACGCCTCGCACTATCTTTTCTGATAACGGTAGAAACTTCGTGGGCGCGGAAAAGGAGTTTCCTTTATTCTTAGAGAAGGAATCGGAAGCCATCATTAATTACGCTTCCAATAATAGCATTGAATTCCGATTTATTCCTCCTTATTCTCCACATTTTGGCGGTCTATGGGAGGGCGGGGTGAGATCATGCAAGTATCACCTGAGACGCATAGTAGGTAACGCGCGACTAACTTACGAGGAATTTTCCACGGCTTTGACACAAATCAAAGCTGTCTTAAATTCCCGTCCAATGTCACCTCTTTCCTCAGACCCTTCTGACCTTTCCCCCCTCACCCCCTCACACTTCCTCATTGGCCGACCGTTAACGTCGCCACCTTCAAGGAATGTTCCAGACCAGCCAACTTCGAGTCTGACACGCTACGAACGCATCGAGCAACTGCGGCAGCACTTCTGGCGGCGCTGGTCCACAGAATACGTTTCGGAGCTGCAACTGCGAACCAAGTGGAAGACCAGGCAGGAGGACATCACATTGGGCAGCCTTGTCCTCATCAAGGACGACCAGTTGCCACCATTACAGTGGCGGCTCGGTCGCATTCTGCGTATACTTCCAGGAGGAGACGGCGTAGCTCGAGTGGCTGACATCCACACGGCTTCTGGGACGATCAGACGTGCCTTCTCCAAGATCTGCCCGCTGCCTTCACAACCTGTGAGCGACGACGCCTGACTCCGTGCCGGGAACCATTTTGGAAGCAGCGCTTCCAAGGCCGGGGGCATGTTCACGCCTACCGCTAGCGCCACCTGCCGACAAGGTGCTGGACTCGGTGCGTGAGCGCTGCGGTGAAGACATTCAACGCCGCCTGGTTCGTCCACTGGCCGCCGCGCGCACTGGCGCTACGCGCTGCTGCGTTCATTCCACGCTCCGTTCACTCAGTCATCGCTCATTCATAACGTCTATAAAAGCTTTTGTTTGTATAAAATCATTCCTTTTTACCTCACATCCACCATCCAGTACAGACCCCAACCCAATCTGCAGTCTGTAATTTCATATTATTCAATATAATGTAAAACCATAACGATAGCTTCATTTAAACAACCGGGAACAGACCTCATCCTAAACACGTAGGTTCAATTGAGGTAAGGGTCAAAATACGATTTTTCAGGAGAGGCCGACAAAGTTTTTTGTCGGACTAAATCGCCTATAACTTTTTTTCTTATTAACCTTTTTCGAGTCTGATTTCACACATAATCTTGTATTTTAGTGCTCTATCTACACGTGTAACATTTATTTAAATAAATTAGCTATTTAAGAAAATAGATGTCCCTTACAACAACGTATTTTGTTAGTAATGTCCCTTACTGACCAAGTATCTTGTAGTCTCGTCCCTTACATTAAATTGACCTCTGCGTTGGATTCAATTTATTAATGAAAAAATAGTGTAAAGCACTTGTTGAAAAAAAATATGGAAAAAATACAGTGTAAAGAGATTTTTGACATAAAATGAAGTACACACTTTTGACGTACGGATATCATAAATTTGGAAATCGTTATTATTGTTACAAGAAATCATTTAAGAGACATGAAAATGTATTAGAACCGTGTGTCTGTTTTTTGTGTGTTGCTTACATAGTACAATGAAATGAAATGTTTGTACATTGTAATAGCTAATTTGTATAGATTTAATAAAACAATTTATAAATGATCATTTAATATGTTTATTGTAATCAAATTATTAAAAGAAATGGTAACAATTTTACCTATAATTACTTTGAATTTTTATTCAAATAAAAAAGTAGCTGCAAATAATCCTAATAGAGCCTCTAAGGCATTGTTAATCAAATTAAAATAATCAATTTTACTTACTACCGCTTTACCGCTTAATCAGCCTTCAACATGAGACCAATGTTTAATCATTATAATCATTAAAAAAAATATTAATAAAATTGAGATCAATAAATGTTTCAGAACTAAACGTTTTTTTCATCAACATTATCTTCTTCGTCCGTTTGATTCAAATTGTCAATCACTTTAGCGCAATATATGGTAGCTTCAAATAATCTTGCTGAAATCTACTGGGCGTAGCATTCACACACATTTTTTTTAAATCTTTGTATTTTGCGAACGATATTGGTAGCCTGGTGTTATACAAAGGTCTTAGTTCTATGCAATTATTGTCCACTGTTATATCAGGCGAGTCTGCTAGTTGTGACGGCACACTAACAGATGTTTTACTCTTAACTTACCCTTGGAGTCCCTTTTCCTTTTCCCTTCCCACTTTTCGTTTTACGTTCTGGATTACTCCCTATCTTTTTGGCTGCTATTTCCCCATTTATTTTGATGACATAAACAACCGCTTCCTCCTTCATAAAGTGTTTAGTCCAAATGGTTTTAAGGTCTTTTTTCTTCGCACCCGGGACCCCCGCTGACGCAGAGTCTCCGGCCTGAGCTCGTGGAGGACGTGGTGAGCGCTCTGTTCCCTTCGCGAGGGGAGCATCCTCCCCCGCCAATGGCTCCGCCACCTGCGGTGCCGGAAGCGGACCAAACAGGAGCCGATGACGACATTCCGGAGGTGACTGGGGTAGACCTGAGAGTGGCGGTACGGAGGCTTAAGGCTAAAAATACCGCCCCGGGACCCGACGGCTTGCCTGGCAAAGCCTGGGCCCTGGCCTCAGAGGCTCTTGGGCCCCGACTGGAGGGGTTCTTAAGCGCGTGCATGGAAAGAGGCCAGTTCCCGCTTCGTTGGAAGACGGGGAAGCTGGTAATCATCCAGAAGCCGGGGCGCCCTGCGGACTCGCCGTCCGCATACCGGCCCATTGTGTTGCTCGACGAGGTGGGCAAGCTCTTTGAAAGAGTAATTGCAAACCGCCTCGCCGAGCACCTTGAGGGAATGGGTCCGGATCTTGCGGAACACCAGTTTGGTTTCCGCAAGAGGCGCTCGACGGTGGACGCCATCATGCGCGTGAGAGCCCTCACGACGGGAGTTGCGGTCTCTCGGGGCGGTGTGGTCTTGGCGGTGTCTCTCGATATCGCCAACGCCTTCAACACTATGCCCTGGAGCTGCATTAGGGAGGCACTCCGGTATCACCGGGTGCCTACCTTCGTCGTGTAGTCGGGGACTACTTGACAGACAAGGCTGTCATCTACCCCGGTCAAGACGGAGAATGGAACCGGCGAGAGATGTCGTGCGGTGTTCCACAGGGATCGGTTCTGGGGCCGCCCCTGTGGAACATCGGTTACGACTGGGTGCTGCGTGCCGACCTCCCTAGCGGTGTCAGCGTAGTATGCTACGCTGACGATACGCTTGTGCTGGCAAAGGGGGGGTCGCACGAGGCGGCGGCCGACAATATGACACGCGGGGTTGCGATAGTCGTAGAGAGGATCCGGCAGCTAGGTCTCGAGGTGGCACTTCACAAGTCGGAGGCCATGGGCTTCCATGGACGTGGGAATGTGCTACCGTCGGGATCCCAACTAACGGTGGGAGGGGTTCTCATCGGCGTCGAGTGTACTTTGAAGTACCTCGGACTAGTCCTCGACAGCCGGTGGAACTTCGTGGAGCACTTCCGACGTTTGGCTCCCAGACTGGAGCGGGCGGCGGCTGCCTTCAGGTGGCTCCTGCCCAATCTGGGGGGGCCAAACGCCTCCTGCCGGAGGCTCTATGCGGGGATCGTGCGGTCCATGGCCCTTTACGGGGCCCCGGTGTGGGCGAGTGCTTTAAGAAAGCGGGCCGCCCATTACCTGAACGCGCCCCAAAAGGTGATGGCCGTGAGGCTAGTCCGTGGTACCGCACGATCGCCCGCGAGGCGGCGAACCTCCTTGCCGGATTGCCGCCATGGGATCTGGAGGCGATAGTCCTCGCGCGGCTGCATGAATGGCGCGCGGAGGCGCTGCACCGGGGGGTCAGTCCGTTGCCGCGGCTAATTGCTGCGCAGCGGACAGACCTCCGGTGCGATCTCATGGCGGCATGGAGAGAGCGACTGTCGCAACCCCGTGCAGGGCACGCCACGATAGTGGCGGTAAGTCCCCTCTTTGAGGAGTGGCTGGATAGGCGCCACGGCGCCCTCACCTTCCGTCTGACGCAGGTACTCACCGGACACGGTTGTTTCGGGAGGTACCTGCACCGAATCAGGCGGGAGGAAACGCCCGGATGCCACCATTGTGAGGATCGTCCGGAGGACACGGTGGAGCATACTGTGGAGGTGTGTCCCGCTTGGGCGGAGGCCCGCCGTGTTCTCGTAGCGGCGATCGGCGGCGGCGACCTCTCGCGTCCGGTCCTGGTGCAAGCCATGGTCCGGGGCGAGGAGGAATGGGACGCCGTCGCCTCCTTCTGCGAAGCAGCGATGCTAGCGAAGGAGGTGGCGGAACGTGAGAGGGAGAGAACCTCTCGTCCCAGCCGCCGCGGCAGGCGATCCGGGCGTCGGGGGCCACGTGATGGCTTCCGGCCACCGTAGACGCGGGCCTGTGGACGGTGAGTGATGGGTAAGCTCGCCGTCCGTCCGTCTTATGACGACAACAGGCCGTGTCGACGGCGCGTTCGTGTTCCACGCGCGCCTCAAAAAGATGTCAGCAACATGGAAGGGGCCCGCAAGGGCCAACGCCTGTCGAGGCTGCGGGTTGTTCGCAAGGGATACCGCGGCCTCGACATGAAGGGGAAGAAGGAACATGGGTGGTTTTTAGTCAGTAGAAGTCTGACACTCCCTTTCGCTCTGCCCAAGAGCGGGAGGGGTTATTTGATGATTTCCCACCCCCCAAAAAAAAAAGGTCTTTTTTCTTTAACGTGGCTATTCTAATTTTGTTTGTTTGTTGTTTTTCCATTTTTACCACTGTTTTTGTCAAAAACCGTGCACAATCCCGACCAAACGACAGATGAACTCGCACTGATAGCGACTTTTTTGATCCCCGCGCGCTGCTTTCGCATTGGTATCATCCTCTCTTTCGCACAAAGAAAGACGTTGTGAGATAGAAAAGGATAGTAATAGTGCAAGTACGTGCTATCTTGTGTTATGAAGTTAGAAGTGTGTGTAAATAAAGGTAACAGGGATAAACAATTCAATACTTCTCATCAGCAAATTAGTGTAACGGACACCGTACCTAAATATAATTCGATTCAAATTGGTGTAACGTTGACACTGCTTAAAGTATGACAATGCAAATTGAGGTAAGGGACAACTATGTCAAAACTCGTGCAATCCATTTAAAGTATGGATGATATTAATTTTTTAGATAACAAAGACATTAGTGTAAGGCCAGTTTTATTATTGTTTCTTCAAAAATAAACCATGTAATGGTAATTCGTTGATTGGGAAAACCCTTACCTTATTTCAAGTGGATTGGCGGCAATAATTACATCATTTCAAGTTCCTATATTGCATAGTTTTTCAGATACATTGTTATTATGGGGCTGATTCGAAAATTGGATCCAAAAATCATTAGGGTAAGGGACATTTTTCTTAAGCTAGAATTTTTTCATATACACCATTCGATAGAGCGAAAAATTCTGAACAAAACTGTATACTTAACTCATTTTGGGTATTTTGTCCCTTACCTCAATTGAACCTACGGTCGACGAATGATCATCCCGAAGACAGTATTTTGACGAAAATAAGAACTTGTAAGCAAAATTAAAAGTATACGCAATATTTTTAACTTTTTTATCTAGTCGATTATTTGGTAGCACTTGGAATGAAGGCTTTGAAATTATTTTGAGTTTTTTAATCATTTTCACTTTATTCGTATTTTAACTCGCCGATGTTTAACTTTCCAGTAACTTTTATGTATATTTTACCCTCTGAAATTAACAAAACTTAATGTCTTGACAAACTGCCACTCAATATTCTCATACGCAATACTAAAATAGCCTGTTATCGGTTTGTTTATATTTGGGCCACCATTACGTGCCACTGAGCACGTGTTATAATTACTTACTTTTGTAAACAACTTTGTTCATTTGTGAACTATCGGGCCGTTGAAGATGTAGAGAATGTTTCCACAACGTACAATTCCAAATCCATAATTTAAAGTATTGCCCAATAATAAACTCGATAAAGATATTCAAAGAGTAGCATATTATTCTTTTAATTTTGCATTCAATCTTTGTTTTACTTCAAAATATTGTATTCGAGATAATGAAATTTATCCAAACGGATGTTTTTTTTAATTTTTGGTGTCGTTTTGTCATTTATTAGTGACGAGTGCATTATGTTTGTACCAGATGACTCAATTAATATTATATCTTTGCGATGCATGATTGTAAGAGCTATTTCGGAATTCCTTTAACTTTACTTGTTCTTCTTATCTTTTTCTTTAGTTATTTCATCTGTTTCACGACCATGTTCATTCTGGACATTGTACACAAACACAACTACGTCTGTCTTATTTTGGAACTCCAAGCTATCCATAAGAGCATCGATTTCAGTAAGAACATTCGGAACTATATCATTTGGAACTGGATCTCAATGTTGACTACGATCTGTAGTGAATTTGGTTTTCTTTACCTCAAATTCGATGGTTCCACCGCAGAACTTATTTGCAACATCATGTTTACAGAGTTTGATGTCAGTTCAGTGTTTACCATTCGAGTTATAATACTGTTGAGATTATAATATCTCGACAAGTGGATAAAAGATGTTTTAATGATGAATGATGAACAGGAGAATGAAGAACGCTGTGTGAAACTACTTGAGATATATCAAAATGTTTTGAAAGCTTATGATCTGTATAAACAGAGTTTCCAAGAATTGGTAAGTCAGTGATACTTTTACTTGAATATTTCGGGTGCTTGCATAAAGTTAAAATTATTTGGTGCCAATGAATGGAGACGGAGGGGAAGACAAAAGAAAATATGGATGGATTGTGTGAGGAATGACTTAAAGAAAGAAGAAGTAAATGATAGCGTAGCGACCCTTAATAACATGGAACAAGGGCAGGAACTTTTCTGCATTTAAGCATTTCTTTATGTGCGAGCACTTATCAAGTATTGGCACTGGATATTCTACCCGCATCTATCAGTACAGACCCATTAACAACATGTTTCAACTGAAAACACGTACCGTGGTGAAAAGCCCCTTTATTTAGAAATAACACGAGTGTAACTTAAATTTTGTTTTTGATTCAAGGTATTATATCAAGTTCTTAAAGCGTTTCTGCGTATGTACTTTAGGTTTATTTGAGATAATTTTCTTCATATTTAAAGTACTAATAAAAGCAAGAGAGTCAATACCGAAAATTGAGGTGAGCAAAATTATTCTATTTGAATTCACACTAATTATTGATTTATTTTTTACACATACAAATTCCATAACAAAACATGATCTTTGTAAGTTTCCAGTATAACTATCTTGTCGCAAAACCGCTAGAAGAGATTTTTAAATTAAATTAGTTCTGTTTTGTCTGCATTTTATTTCTCGTGTGTGTGTTTAACCTCACTTTAATGACTCTTAGCATAACTTAGTACATCTTTAGTTTATATTAAATAATCTATGGTCGATTATTTTGTCTCTGTCATGTTGTGTTCTGAATAAGATTCTCTCTTTAAATAAAACTACGTTTTGTAAAACAATGCACTTTATTTTCCATTTAATTTAACAGTAAATAAATACATTCTCACTCATCAAAGAATTTCGAAATTTTCATGCGATTTGATTGCCTCGTTGATCTAGTGGGACTTCTGAGCATGAAGTCCTGGGTTCGACTCCTAGGTCGGGCAAAGTATTGTTGGGATTTCAATTAAGTTTTTTTAAGCTCACGCCCTATTACATGGGATATAAGTTACACCACTGCCGAACCGTTCGGGGATTACTTACGTTACCTTTCAACAACTACAGTCGTGATATCATATTACGCTTTCCACATTTTGCCGTTCTTTATTCCGGCTGCTTTGAAAGCATTAGGGTGTTTACTATTTCCAATAATACACATAGTATTCACTGCCAAAAATTCTATATAACCGTTGAGAAAGCTGACACGGCGTATATACAGCGTGTGGGAAACAAGAACTATCCAAGTAAGAGCATTTTCACATATAATCCACAAGGTGTAAGAAGGCGAGACGGACAAACAGTTAAAGTGCTTTACCTAAACATTCAAAATTTTTCAAAGTAATTTTTTAAATTTTTGCTACACAACTAACGTATTTACTCCAATGAATAGGGATGTTTCAGGTAAGAATGGAAAAAGAGAATGTGTTGCGCCGACCCCACATAGAATGGAAGCAGGAATATTATGATGAATAGGGATGTTTCCTAATTAAAAAACAACATGATTCTGTTGAGTCCGTCAGTTAGAATATCAAAAAACATTGGATACGTGTTTTTTGTTTTATCAAATTAATAAAAACTGAGGAAGATAAGACACGTCAAAGATCATGAGTGGGAAGTTGTTACGTCACTTTCCGGCAAAAAATGTACTGCATTGTGACGTCACACGAGTTTTTGGAGCACTATATCGTCCTCATTTTTTGTTTACGCAAAAAAAGAGAAAATATGTGTCCAATATTTTTTGGAAATTTACGGATTAATTAGTTTTTTTTTGTCAACTACCCTATTGGTGTTGGAAGAAAGATTTAGGCCGCAGGATGTGGTGTTCCGTAGCTTTTGCGGACTAACTCTACACGAACGAACAAAAACATCGTGCAATTGATAAATATATACCTATGTATTTGTAGACTTAGGTTGAAATATTAGGTAACAAAGACTCATTCAAAAACATGCATTATTAGAAAGTTACTAAAACGCTTTCAGTCGATGATTGCGGGCTGTCGAATTACCAGCTGATTCCGAACAATAAATCCGAAGATTGTCTTCATCAAACAATACATAATGTCAATGACGTCTTGGCCCACGAGTGGCATGGTCAAGTGACCCCCTTCTTGCAACATCGACTGTGCAGAAACAAAATTAAATGAAAGTGAAGTGGGTTAAGACGAGATTGCAGTACTTTTGAAGATTTTTGAACCTATGAAAATCTAACTAAATATGAGTTTTTTAATAAATAAAAAACATTACATAAAAATTGAACATACCCTCAACTAAATCGTAAAGATAGAAACGCGATTTAGAATGATCGGCTCGATAATATTTTTTATCAAAAATCACAATTTTAAACGTATACTGCTAAGAGATTTCATCATGAATTTATATGAAAGTTATATCAGTAGATAGAACTTTTTATTCTGAAGTAAATGTTGAAAACATATTGTATAATTTCTTTATCATTTTTCTCCAAGAAGAAAAACAGTCAAAATTTAGGCATTAGGTATATCGCTCGCCGGTGCCCGCCTGGACGTGATTGAGGTAAGACCTATGTCCGTTTTACTGGCGTGCGCCAGCGGCTGCGGCTGTCCCGCTAATTTATCGAACGATTTATTGATAGAACGTAGTGTAAAATATTTAAGTAACTTAACCCCCAACCGCGACACAAGCGGGGTGTTATAAGTTTGACGTCTCTGTGCTGTGGCATCGTTGCTCCCGAACGGATGAACATTACCGTCCAACGTGGCAATGCTATCAGCCTTCTTCTTCCCATGCAAAGTGCTGAGCACAAGCCGATTACAAGTCGAGCTTCGTGATAATGCCGGTGTATTTCTTAACCTCAAGTTATTCTTCGAGCACAAAGAACCCGTTAATCCATTCTGCTTCTTATTGTCTGCTCACTTACGTTTACCCCTCTTGCCTTTGTAGCCGCTGCTGTATGTTGACCGCTAAGGACCCAACTTCTCAAAATTGCGAGAGTGATAAATGGGTCATCTCCCACTGATGACACTTGATACCACCGTTTCCTGGTGATATATTGTCTAGTGGTGGTTAAGATGGACCTAAGATATGTACATGGTACCTACATTAATAGTTTCAGTAATCTCTTTTTTGCTTCGCTCGTTCGCCCATAACTCCCTGGCAACACAGCTAGAGCATCTGGAGCAGAAGTAAGGGGCATTATGTTTCAAATCCGGAAGCATAATGGGCTACAGCTTACATATAATACTTACCAACAATAAGTGTCACAGTCCAGGAATGAACATTAACAAATTAATTTTTCTGTGTTTACCTTCTTAATTAACAAAAACTAATGTCTACTGACAGACTGCCACTCAAAATACCAAAATCGCCTGTTATCGCTTTTTCCATGTTCCGTGTCGCTGAGTGTATAATTATAATTTCTTAGTTTTGTAAACAACTTTATTAATGTTTTTCCGGCTTCTAACATTCGTCAAAAACTATCGGGCCATTAAAGATGAAAACAATGTCTGGGCAACGTACAATAATTCCACAGCCATTATTTGTAGTACTACCCAACAATAAACTCGATAAAGATATTCAAAGAGTAGCGCATTCTTTAAATTTTGTATTCAATCTTTTTTTTTCTTCAAAATATTCTATTCGAAATAATCATGTTTATCCAAACGGAAAAAAATATATTTTTGTGTCGTTCTGTCATTTGATAGTGACGAGTGTATTATGTTTGTACCAGATGACTCAAATAATACTTTATCTTTGCAATGTAACTAATAAGATTTATTTCGGAGTTTCCTTTACTTTGCTTGTTCTTCTTTTCTTTTCCTTCTGGTATTTCATCTGTTTCACGACCATGTTCATTCTGAACATTGTGCACAAACACAACTACGTCTGTCTTATCTTGGAACTCCAAGCTATCCATAAGAGAATAGATTTCAGTGAGAACATTTGCAGCTATGTCATTTGGAACTGGATCTTAATGTTGACTACCGTCTGTAGTGAATTTGTTTATATTTACGTCACATTCGATGGTTCCATAGTAGAGGTTATTTGCAACATCATGTTCACAGAGTTTGATGTCAGTTCAGTGTTTACCATTCGAGTTATAGTACTGTTGAGATTATATCTCGACAAGTGGATAAAAGATGTTTTAATGATGAATGATGGACAGGAGAATGAAGAGCACTGTATGAAACTACTTGAGATTTATCAAAATATTTTGAAAGCTTATGATTTGTACAAACAGATTTTCCAAGTATTGGTAAGTCGGTGATACTTTCACTTGAAGATTTCGGGTGCTTGCATATAGTCATAATTATCTAGTGCCAGAAAACTTGTATTTTCTTTTGCTATATTTATGTTTTCTGAATTTATCTCTTATTTTGTAACAACGACACACATTCATTTGCCTCCGTTTTTCAGTCACTAGATAATTTGTGGGCAAAAGCCCTTTTTAAGAAACAAAGCGAGTTCAATTTTAAATTTGTTTTGTTCTAAGGTACTATATCAAATTCTTGAAGCATTTCTGCGTCCTTTAGGTTTCTTTGAAATAATATTCTTTATATTGAAACAACTATCTGGAGCAAGAGAGGCAATATCGACGAATCAGGTAATTAAAATGATTCTTATAATTGTATTATTTATTTGTTATGTACATAAATAAAAATACTTCCACGTTTTAAAGGATTTCGATAAAACTCCTTTGTTTTGTTGCAAGGGCAACAAAAAAAAAAGCAGAGCATGTATGTATGTAGCATGAATCTAGGTTCAACTCCCCGATCGGGCGAAGTAATATTGGGTTATCCAATCAGGAATTTCTCAAGCTATTGGCTCGCTCCTTATTACATGGGATGTTAAGTACATACACAACTGGAATCGTACGACTATCGACCTAAAGTATACTGTGCTGTCCACAATAATAAATAGTTTTTGTATAGTTTTAACAAAGTTTCGGTTCAGTGTTGGTGATTTTGTTCTTGGAGATATGAACTATCTGTGAGTTGAATAAATTGCACATAAACATTACAAACAAGACCTGTTTAACAAAATTAAATACTAAGTGAACTTTTCGTCAATATACCAAAGCGCACACCGAATACAGAGCCCTTTACTTGAACGCGTAAGCTAAAGTTGTTAAAAGTGTTATTTCTCCACTATTATTGTAATTTTTTATGTTGGGTATATTTTAGTTTTTTTTGCATGCTGTGTCTATCGCACCATATTGTACACTATACTTGAATCTTATTACATACATAAACTCACGCCCTTTTCCCATGGGGGTAGGCAGAAACCACAGAACGCCACTTGCTACGATCCTTACATACTCCTTTTGCTTCGTCCACATTTATACATCTGGTCATACACGCACGCCGGTTACGAGTACTACGCACCTGTCCTTTCAGAAGAACGGCACCAATAAGATCAGTGTATGTCTTTCTAGGGCGTCCCCTCCCGGCATTACCACTCACATCTGCCTTGTAAAAACCTTTTGTTAATCGCCTTTCATTCATCCTTTCCACATGACCGAACCACCTTAGCATACTCTTTTCAATTTTTGTCACTACATCTTCCTTTAAACCGCAACGTTCTCGTATAACCTCATTCCTCCATTTATCATTCAGAGTTACACCACACATGCTTCGCAAAGAACGCATTTCCACAGCATTAATCCTACTTTCATGCTTCGTTTGCCACACCCAACATTCACTGCCATACATAAGAGTAGGCACCAGCACACCATTGTGAACAGCCAGCCGAGCCTCTTTTGACATCGACTGGTTGGTCACCACCGCATTGCATTGAATCTTATTGTTTGTACTAAAAGGATAAACAGTGTAACAATTGTAGATAGGCCAATAAATAAAACTGCCGAACCCTTCGGGGTTCATATAAGTTACCCTTTTTTTTTTTTTTTTGGGGGGTGGGAAATCATCAAATAACCCCTCCCGTTCTTGGGCAGAGCAAAAGGGAGTGTCAGACTTCTACTGACTAAAAACCACCCATGTTCCTTCTTCGCCCTTCATGTCGAGGCCTCGGTATCCCTTGCGGACAAACCGCAGGCGTCGGCCCTTGCGGGCCCCTTCCATGTTGCTGACATCTCTTTGAGGCGCGCGTGGAACACGAACGCGCCGTCGACACGGCCTGTCGTCGTCATAAGACGGACGGACGGCGAGCTTACCCGTCACTCACCGTCCACAGGCCCGCGTCTACGGTGGCCGGAAGCCATCACGTGGCCCCCGACGCCCGGAGCGCCTCCCGCGGCGGCTGGGACGAGAGGTTCTCTCCCTCTCACGTTCCGCCACCTCCTTCGCTAGCATCACTGCTTCGCAGAAGGAGGCGACGGCGTCCCATTCCTCCTCGCCCCGGACCATGGCTTGCACCAGGGCCGGACGCGAGAGGTCGCCGCCGCCGATCGCCGCTACGAGAACACGGCGGGGCTCCACCCAAGCGGGACACACCTCCACAGTGTGCTCCACCGTGTCCTCCGGCCGATTCTCGCAATGGTGGCATCCGGGCGTTTCCTCCCGCCTGATTCGGTGCAGGTACCTCCCGAAACAACCGTGTCCGGTGAGTACCTGCGTCAGACGGAAGGTGAGGGCGCCGTGGCGCCTCTCCAGCCACTCCTCAAAGAGGGGACTTACCGCCACTAGCGTGGCGTGCCCTATATAAGTTACCCTTGAACGATTACAGGCGTGATGTTATATTATTACTCTTTCCAGATTTTTATGATCTTTGTTCCGACTGCTGTAAAAGGAATAAGGTGTTTACTATTCCCAATTATACACAGTATTAATTGCCACAAGTTCTATGTAACTGTTGAGGAAGCTGAGACGGCGTGTATACAGCGTATCGCAAACAGGGACTGTCCAAGTAAGAGCATTTTCACAGTAAATAATCTACAGGGTGAAATATGTATTCGGCGGCGGAAAGACGTTAAAAAAACAGCCGTTTCTTACAGAAGTGTAGTAATGCCTACATGACCACAATGCGGTTTTTGGCCACTGGATGAGGTGTTCCGTCGCT
This sequence comes from Diarsia brunnea, assembly GCA_949774965.1. Lineage (NCBI taxonomy): Eukaryota > Metazoa > Arthropoda > Insecta > Lepidoptera > Noctuidae > Diarsia > Diarsia brunnea. The sequence goes on from OX459007.1 coordinate 18,876,893, forward strand.
GCAAAAACGTAGTGCAAGTGATGTGCTAAAGTCCATTTCACGAAAGAAGTCCCGCGGACAATTGTGGAACTAAATTTAACAGATCGGCCATGTTGTCGTTTGTCGATGTTATCAAGGTGCGTTTTATTTTGTGAGTTTGTTATTAGATTAGTGCGTTATAAGGTTTATTTACGATGCCAAAACTAACATAGCTTTTAGTTCTATATACTTACAAAATTATTTATTAATATGTGTATACTTAGGTTAAGGTATTTATGTATGGGCATTGTTAACCTGAAATAAATTAGTATGTTATGCGTCTATACAAATAACCTATACAAAATAACAGCTTTTTACCAATTGCTTATTAAAGTAAGTACGGTACTTATAACAAAACTACATTTTTAACCTCCGAAACAGCTTAGCCGATTTTAATGGGACTTTTACTGGCAGATATTTAATGTCACAAGTAGTAACTAAGACTTCTTTTATTCTAGAAAAAGGATTATGGTTTCAGACACAGCTATTAGTATCAAGTTATTAAAATTCCATGAGTCGCATTACCAACAGTTTCCGAAATGTGAATTAATTTCCAAAGAGTGCATTTTATATATCACTGTCTTTATCAAACAACACGTAATGTCAATATCGTCTTGGCCTCGAGTTACACGCTGAAGCGACCCGCGTCTTGCGTTTTGTGCATAAAAGCTCATGGTTCTCGTCTATAATTTGTTTCTGAGTAATATTTTTTCATTCGACGCAACACACAAGCTTGAAGCTCGTAGCCTAGTACTGATCGAGACCCTACAAGTATAAATTCAAATCTTAAAATGCGATATATTTTTTTACAGAGAGCCAGAAACATCTCTGCAAGAACGTGATACAGTCAAACCGTACGTTTAGTAAGATGTCCCCGTGTGGCGTGTTCAATGTCGACAGTACGCTACCGATGTATTTGTTGGAAGTTATCACTCATTACTCTATTGTACTGTTGCAGTTCTTTTTTCTTTAAACTCTGGCGTATTTTGTTATATGGAAGGATATTCCGGTGGAAAGATAGGACTTGAAACTCCAGTGTGGTCCAGATTTGTATCTATAAAGTGAATTAAATATGTTTCGATCAAAAAAAAAATCTTCCTGACCCCGACAGCCCTTGCCCGTTACGGTCGACACCCTTACGTCATCCTATTTTCCTAGCACGATGGGCTTCACTAGTGTGTCTACTGCTGATACTAAAAACCTCAAACGGTGCAAATACAACAACTTAAAGAGTAGTTATATGTTGTCAACCTTCTTCTTCCCATGCAAAGTGCTGAGCATAAGCCGATTACACGTCGAGCTACGTGATGGTGCCGGTGTATTTCTTAACCTCAAACTATTCTTCGAGGACAAATAACCCGTTAATCCATTCTGCTTCTTACTCTCTGCTCACTTACGTTTACCCCTCTTGCCATTTGTAGCCGCTGCTGTATGTTGACCGCTAAGGACCCAACTTCTCAAAATTGCGAGAGTGATAAATCGGTCATCTTCCACTGATGACACTTGGTACCACCGTTTCCTGGTGATATATTGTCTAGTGGTGGTTAAGGTGGACCTAAGATTTTGTAAAAATTGTAAATATTGTGAGATGGATAATGACATCAATAGTTTCAGTAATCTCTTTTTTGCTTCTCTCGTTCGCTCATAACTCCCTGGCAACACAGCCAGAGCAACTGGAGCAGAAGTAAGGGGAATTGTTTTCAAATTCCGGAAGCATAGAGGGCTACAGCTTAATATCAACCTACATTAACTGCGGTACTCAAAGATATTTAATTATAACCTAAGCCATCGCTTAGTAAAGATTTGATATACTTTTGTATGAGAAAGCTATCAAAACCTTTACTAAGTGATGGCCTAAGTAAGTAATAGCCTCTACAATACACCTATTTATAAACTTTCTAACAAACTACCACTCGAAATACTTAGACATGTGACCAAAATCGATCAAATTTATTTAACTACGTTTGGACCACATTCCGTACCAATAAATGTATAGTTATTATAATTACTTAATTTTGTAACAACTTAGTTAAATCCTTTTATGTAACCATTTCTGGCTTCTATCATTCGTCAACTACTATCGGGCCGTTGTCGGTGAAAACAATGTTTCGGCAACGTACAATAATTTCACAGCCATCATTTGTAGTACAACCCAACAATAAACTCGATAAAGATATTCAAAGAGTAGCGTACTCTTTTAATTTTGTATTCAATCTTTTTTTTAGTTCAAAATATTGTATTCGAGATAATCATATTTATCCAAACGGGAAAAAATATAATTTTGTGTCGTTTTGTCATTTATTAGTGACGAGTGCGTTATGTTTGTACCAGATGACTCAAATAATACTTTACCTTTGCGAAGTAATTAATAGGAAATATTTAGGAATTTTATTTACTTTGCTTGTTGTTCTTATTCTTTGCTTCAGTTATTTCATCTGTTTCACGACCATGTTCATTCTGAACATTGTGCACAAACACAACTACGTCTGTCTTATCTTGGAACTCCAAGCTATCCATAGGAGCATCGATTTCAGTAAGAACATTCGGAGCTATATCATTTGGAACTGGATCTCAATGTTGAGTACTGTCTGTAGTGAATCTGTTTATTTTTACGTCACATTCAATGGTTCCATAGTAGATGTTATTTGCAGCATCATGTTCACAGAGTTTGATATTAGTTCAGTGTTTACGATTCGAGTTATAATACTGTTAAGGTTATATCTCGACAAGTGGATAAAAGATGTCTTGATGATGAATGACGGACAGGAGAATGAAGAGCACTGTATGAAACTACTTGAGATTTATCAAAATATTTTGAAAGCTTATGATTTGTATAAACAGATTTTCCAAGTATTGGTAAGTCGGTGATACTTTCACTTGAAGGTTTCGGGTGCTTGCATAAAGTAATAATTATCTCTTGCCGATATGTTAAGCACCAGAAAACTTGTTATTTCTTTTGCTGTATTTATATTTTTCTACATTTATTTCTAATGTTATAATTATCTTACTACGATGAATGAAAATGGATGAGAATGAAAAAAAAATTGATTGATTGTGAGAAGAAAGATAATTAATGGCAGACCCATAAAAACTTGCTTGAAACTAAAACCCGAACTGTTGAGCAAAGCCCCTTATTTTGTAACAAAAGCAGTTCAACTTTTATTTCTTTTGTTCTTAGGTACTATATCAAATTCTTGAAGCATTTCTGCGCTCTTTAGGATTCTTCGAAATAATATTCTATATATTGAAACTAATGTCTGGAGCAAGAGAGTCAATACCGACGAACATGGTATACAAAATGATTATATTTGTATTTTTTTATGTACATAATAAATATATTTTAAAGTCTGAACGGATTAAAATGTTGACAGCATTGTTTGTCTAGTGATTGCAAGCGTGACTGCTGAGTATGAGAAGCTATGTTCAATTTCCAGGTCAGGCAAAGTTTTATTGAGTTTTTCAACTAAGAATTTCTCAAGCTACAAGCTCGCCTCGTATTACATGGGATGTTAGGTACACAGCTGCTGAAGTATTCGGGGATTACACAAGTTACCCTTTAACAATTACAGGCGTGATGTTATATAACACTTTCCAGATTTTTACGATCTTCATTCCAACTGCTTTAAAGGGAATAAGGTGTTTACTATTTCCAATTATACACAGTATTAACTGTCAGAAGTTCTATATAACTGTTGAGGAAGCTGAGACAGCGTGTATACAGCGTATCGGAAACAGGGACTGTTCAAGTAAGAGCATTAATTTCACAATAAATAATCTACAGGGTAAAATATGTATTCAGCGGCGGAAAGACGTTAAAAAAATAGCTATTTCCTACAAAAGTGTTTATTTCCAAAAAATGCATTAATTACTCGTATATTACTGTTTTCATCGAACAACACATGATATCAATAACGTCTTGGCCACGATTTACACGCTTTTTTTTTTGGCGGGTGGAAAATCATCAAATAACCCCTCCCGCTCTTGGGCAGAGCGAAAAGGAGTGTCAGACTTCTACAGACTAAAAACCACCCATGTTCCTTCTTAGTCCTTCATGTCGAGGCCGCGGTAGCTCTTGCGAACAACCCGCAGCCCCGACGGGCGTCGGCCCTTGCGGACCCCTTCCACGTTGCTGACATCTCTTTGAGGCGCGCGTGGAACACAAACGCGCCCTCGACACGGCCTGTCGTCGTCATAAGACGGACGGACAGCGAGCTAGCTCATCACTCACCGTCCACAGGCCCGCGTCTACGGTGGCCAGAAGCCATCACGTGGCCCCCGACGAACGGAGCGCCTCCCGCGGCGGCTGGGACGAGAGGTTCTCTCCCTCTCACGTTCCGCCACCTCCTTCGCTAGCACCACTGCTTCGCAGAAGGAGGCGACGGCGTCCCATTCCTCCTCGCCCCGGACCATGGCTTGCACCAGGGCCGGACGCGAGAGGTCGCCGCCGCCGAAACACGCTAGTTCCTCAAGCTTGAAGCTCGTGGCCAAGTGGTGATCGAGGCCCTATTTAATTAACATTTGTTATGCGTTGTATGTGTATATCTTTTTTTTTTTTCACTTTGTATACTCGTCATATTTCTACGATAAGTTAATATTTTTTCTTTCTTTATTTCTTTACAAGTATAAATCGACGCTTGGAAGCCAAAAATTACCAATTGGAGTGAGGGAGTTTAGACAAGAATGCTGAGTGCACACATAACCAAGCGACATTGTATCAATGTCGTTTGGTAATTTTTGCTTTTCAAGCATCGAAATCCAAGTCTTATGAAACGATATGTTTCCTTACAGAGAGCCAGAAACATCTCTGCAAGAACGTGATACAGTCAAACCGTACGTTCAGTAAGATGTCCCCGTGTGGCGTGTTCAATGTCGACAGTACGCTACCGATGTATTTGATGGAAGTTATCACTCATTACTCTATTGTACTATTGCAGTTCTTTTTTCTTTGAACTCTGGTGGATTTATTGTTAAAGAATAAATATATGTATTCACCAGAAGGTTTCAATTCAGGTTTGAATTATCAAGGATACGATACAGGAAGTCACACAGTTTAGTCAGCCCGCCGCCGCCGTATGGAAGCATAGTCCTGCGGAAAAGGAAGGACTAGAAACTCCTGTGTGGGCCATGGTTCATATTTTTATCTATAACTAGCTGTTGCCCGCGGCTTCGCCCGCGTGGATGTCGGGACTTAACTAATTATATACTAAAATCTTCCTCGAGAACCACTCGATTCATTGGTGAAAACAGCATGAAAATTGGTGCAGGGGTTTTTGAGTATATTGCGAAAAGACAGACAGATGCGGCGGAAGACTTTGTTTTATAATAAAGTCAAAATTAAATGTGGGAATTAAGCCAATTTAGCGCAAATTCAAATAGAACTAGATGCTCCAGTTGTGAGACCAGTAATTTGCAGTGAAGGTTATTACAGTGTCATCTGCAAACGATATTACCCCTGCTCTATTGATGTTCAGACCGCACAGGTCAGTAATAAAAATTAAGAAGATAGTAGGGCCTAAAACGCTTCCTTGTTGGACCCCATAGTGAATGCGCTTTTATGGCTATCGATCCTGACTTTTTACGAACAATCCAAGAAGTAACGGTGGAAAATATCCAGTTGTGTCCCCCTGACGCCTTTTGTCTTAAGTTTGATTAATAGTGTGGAAACCATTTCAACACTCTTAATCAAACTTAAGATGACACACTGTGGAATGCTTTCACAAGATCAAGGAATACTGTAAAGACTTTTCATTCTTCTTATTTATTTAATCTATGGCAAAAACTGGTTTGGTCATGAACAGAGTCGCAGGTTGACTTATTATTATGAAAACCATAGTAACAATGTGAGTCCCACAGGGCTCATATGCTTATGCTTGGTGCTTTCTTGTTTCCAACCTAATTAAGGTTAAACATGATATTTGCTTGTTTATGAATGTGAACCCTGGTGATCTGCTATACTGGTTTTCTTAGTGCAGATACCAGTCTCTCACAAACTTTTATGTGAAATGTTTTTAAGCTCTATTTATACATAAAATGTTAAGTATGTTTATGAAGAGAAATTAAAAAAACATATATCTGAATTAAACGTCTAAACGCCTTTTATTTATTACACTAAACATATACTCAAATATAAAATCATTACATCACACAGCGAAACCCCCCTAGTATAGTATATTAGTATGAAAATTACTTGTCACTAAGTTTTTCTTACATACCTGATAAAAATTGTATGTTTTTTAACATACAATTCAATTATAAAATGTTTTAAACATACAATTCATCAACAAAAACATTCAAAAACAATGTGTACATGTGTGTTACATTTAGGAAATGCCCTTTTGATGACGTATGTGGGAAACCGTAAGATGATTCCTAACAAAAAAAAACTGTTTAGTCCGTCAGTTAGATTATCGAAAAATATCATTGATTGGCACACCGATACTTACAAACCAGACATACCTCTTTTTTTTAACAAGTATTCTTACCTTCTTCTATAGCCGTAATTTTGTATAGTGTTCTGTTGTGGACATTGAGACCATCTCTGTTTTTCCCGACAATTGGTATTGGATTAATTAATATATTAATTCGCAGACAATCTTTCAGAGTGTTTAAAGACTGTAGATAGTATTATATATTCGCCGCAGGTGTCATTGCCGCTTAAATTTTGATTTCAAACGCGTCACTTATAATACAAATTCTGATCAGTTCTCTTATCCATGTTAGTGCCCACACTTCTTGTATGCCATCTGTAGTCGCAGCTCGACCACAGCAGCAGAGAGAACTGCATCTATCTGCATAAGTTTGTTCATTCAAATCTATAGAAACCAGAAGTGTTGCTGCGGTCTGCCAACATCTTCTGAATTGAACATTAAAATAGTTTCAATCATAAAGAATAATTTACCTCACATCTCAGTAATTGGGGCTTGTAAGGGAATCTTTTATTAAGTGACTTATCAAACTAAGTTAGTATTAGACACGAAACACTTGCACGTGAAACCTGCAATGATACTAGGATTACAGTAATGCGAACTGCAGCAACACAACGGTATAGTTAGTGAGAAGCGCCGCCAGGTGCAGTAGTAGACACACGTCTACGTAGAACAGTCGACAGGCGCGCATCTTACTGAACGATGTTCGGTGCACACGCCTCACTTTCTTGCATAACTCGTTGTCTTCTTCTATAACATTATTATAGTTTTAACACGCCTGTAATCCCCGAATTGTTAGACACGGGTAGAGGCACCTGATAGTTCAACCACATTTTGCCAGTTATATTTTAAGTCCCCTGTTGATATGCCATCAACCGGGTACAAATCCAGACTCCTTGTCTGCTTTTAAGAATGTAAAAACCCGATAACTTGACTAACCAGCCAATTTATTATTTTCTCCATTCAAAATGCCTGCGTCTTTGACAAGGTCATATAATTTGAGCCTGAACGTGACAGTATCGGGAGTTTTCAACTTAAGTATAAAACAAATAAAATTATTTTTTATTTACACCATGGTCCATGTTTTATTCATTGTTGCAGATATAAATCTAGACGATGACTTAAGCCCTCACTGCAGCACTAGAGTTTCTTGTCCTTTCTTTAATATAAGTTTCCCAACGTCGAACTGACTTAGCTTTGTGACTTATTGTATCGTATCGTACAATTCCATCCCGATTTGAAACCTTCTGGTACTCACATTCCTTGTATTAAATGTCTCGATGTGTTGCACTGGGGGTGTTAAGAACGGCCACAGTTTGACACAGTTTTTGATCTATAAAAATAAATACTTACACCAGAGTTCAAAGAAAAAAGAACTGCAATAATACAATAGAGTAATGAGTGATAACTCCCATCAAATACATCGGTAGCGTACTGTCGACATTGAACACGCCACACGGGGACATCTTCCTGAACGTACGGTTTGACTGTATCACGTTCTTGCAGAGATGTTTCTGGCTCTCTGTAAGGAAAGATATCGTATATTAAGGTTTGTATTTATACTTATTGGGCCTAATCCACGACTTGGCCACGAGTTTCACGTCTAAGTAACACAAGTGTTGTAACATCTCTTGCAGACACAAAATGAAAAAAGTTGCAAATAAACAATTGACAGACGAGAACTGGGTGCATTTTTACAAATTGTTTTTTTTAAAATAAATAATGGTGGGCTACCATGTCGCTCCTCCCTTAACCAATTTGTGTAATTGGTTTATGCACAGTCGTTGTCGCAAGATGCGGGTCGATTGAGCGACGAGCGTCTAAGCATGGCCAAGACGTTATTGACATTATTTTTTGAAAAAAGACAAGTAAACGAAACAAAAACGAAAAAGAAAAACAAACGCCTTAATTTATGTTTAATAAAAAAAAACGGCAGTTGCGTACATTTTGAACCAACTCGGTCAAAATGTACGCAACTGCCGTTTTTTTTGTGTAGTGTAGGGAGAGTATGGTAGGATTATATTTTTCTCCCACAAAAGTGTGCAAAAACAACTGATTTATCCGTCAGTGCTCCTTCCACCCTGTAGATTATTTTCTGTGAACTTACTTGGACAGTCCCTGTTTCCGATACGCTGTATACACGCCGTCTCAGCTTCCTCAACGGTTGTATAGAACTTCTGACAATTAATACTGAGTATAATTGGAAATAGTGGACACCTTATTGCTTTTAAAGCAGTTGCAATTAAGATCGGTAAAATCTGGAAAGATTCATACTCATATAACGTCACGCCTGTAATTGCTGAAGTGTTAGGCAGAGCTTTACGTAACATACGATGTAAAAGGGGGCAAGTCTGATTTTTTTTTTATAAGTAAGAAACACGACCTGGGAGTCGAACCCAGATCCTTATGCTCGGCAGTCACGCTTGCAACCACTAGACCAACGAGGTATTCTTAAGGACGCGTTTACGAATTCTCGCGGTTCAATTTTTATTTTTGAGTCTTACTACTAATATTTTGTGTTCGCAGAGCTATCTTTTTCAACACGAGATCCAGCTAAAAAACGACACAGAGTCCACCCACGACGGGCGGCGGCCAAGCGCAAATAAAGTTTTACATTTTAAACTTTGGCGTAATTTATCATGACAGTGACCACTAAAATGAACCTTTAGTAACATAACATAACATAACATCACGCCTGTAAACCCCCAAGGGTTAGGCAGAGGAGTACCTAATAGTACACCCACATTTCGCCAGTTATGTTTAAGTCCCATGTAATAGGGGGCGAGCCTATTGCCATCAACCGGGCACAAATCCAGACTCCGTGGCTGTTACTGATAAATTCCTAATGGAAAAAGCCAATAACACTTTGCCCGACCCGGGAATCGAACCCAGGACCTCTTGCTCAGCAGTCGCGCTTGCGACCTCTAGACCAACGAGGCAGTCTCTTTATTTGAGTTGAACATGTCTACTTCCATAAAATATTTTTAAATAAATATTGTTTTTGTCATAAAATAGAGATTGACGTACCTAAAGTCAACACGATATCACTAATTTTGTGCGGAGAGGCATCGAAAATACAGTAATTATTGAAGATAAAAAAGTAATCTATATGTATTAATTATTGGTTTAGTTTTATTTGGCCGCATAATGTACCGAAAACTTCTTATTTTTGTATTTTTTTTAAATACGTCTTTAATTTTATAATCTTGAGTATAATGGCTTCCTGGATTTGTTTACGTGGTTCGGACAAGTTTTATTATGGATTCAATCAGGAAAGTAGTAGTTATTGGTATCAGCCCCGGGGCTCATCATCATCATTTCAGCCAAAAGACGTCCACTGCTGGACATAGGTCTATTAATATATATAGGCCCGGGGCTGGTTGCTAATAACAGCAAATGACTCTCAAAAAAAAAATGCGATAAGGTGTTAAAATGTATTTATTTATGCCTCTACAAACCACAATCAGGAAAAATTAAACAGACAAAGGGACACAATGTCTTTATATATAAACTCCAAAGCTGACTGACTGGGGATCAACCCTTAAGGCTAGAAACGCACACGTATTCCTCATAGGACGAAGGCATCAACTAAAAAAGTACACAGGGGATGAAATTTTGTACTGAAAATCGACATTTTTAATATTTCCGAAATAAAATAAGTGTTAATTAAAATAAAATCATTTTACTCACCTTGCTCATTGGTACTGACTCTTTTTCTGTTATTAGTAGTTTCAATACAAAGAATAAATACTCAAAGATACCTAAAGAGCGGAGAAATGCTTCGAGAACTTGATATAATACCTTAGAACAGAAATAAATTAAAGTTAGTGATGTTTCGAAAGAAAGGGGCGTTGAACAAAGATACGAGTTCCTAGTTGGACTAGGAACTCGTATCTTTGTGTAACGCCCCTTACAAGTTGTGATGGGTATATATATATATATATATAATAATACGTTTAATAGTACATAAAAATAACAGCTCAGCACATAGCATGTTGGAACAGTGGGTTGTACTACCACGTTAAAAAATTAAGGTCAGCTCTCCGGGCACCTAAACTAGGTACAAGAAGCCGCAAAATATCCGATACAGGTGCAGACAAGACCTGTAGTTCCTTTCAAGATTGAATATAGTTACGATTCTATGATCAAAATATTTTCTGTTTCGTCAGAAAAACATAAACATTGCTCAAGAAGATATAAGGTTTCTGGTGCTAACATATCGGCACCAGATAATTATAACTTTATGCAAGCATCCGAAATATTCATTAGAAAATATCACCGTATTACCAAAACTTGGAAAATCTGTTTATACAGATCATAAGCTTTCAAAATATTTTGATATATCTCAAGTAGTTTCACACAGCGCTCTTCATTCTCCTCTTCATCATTCATCATCAAGACATCTTTTATCCACTTTTCGAGATACGATCTCAACAGTATTATAACTCGACTGGTAAGCACTGAACTGACATCAAACTCTGAGAACATGATGTTGCAAATAACGTCTGGGTTGAATCCATTGAATAAGATGTAAACATATACAAATTCACTACAGATCGTAGTCAACATTGAGATCCAGTTCCAAATGATATAGCTCCGAATGTTCTTACTGAAATCGATGCTCTTATGGATAGCTTGGAGTTCCAAGATAAGATAGACGTAGTTGTGTTTGTGCACAATGTCCAGAATGAACATGGTCGTGAAGCAGAAGAAATAACCGAAGGAAAAGATAAGATGAACAAGCAAAGTTAAGGGTAACCCGAAATTAATCGTGGTATTAGATTTATTGCAAAGATAAAGTATTATTTGAGTTATCTGGTGCCAACACAACGCACTCGTCACTAACAAATGACAGAACGACACAAAATTATAAATTTTTCCGTTTGGATAAATATGATTATCTCGAATACAATATTTTGAAGTAAAAAAAAGATTGAAAACAAAATTATAAGAATGCGCTACTCTTTGAATATCTTTATCGAGCTTATTATTAGGTAGTACTTCAAATGCTGGCTTTGGAATTATTTTACATTGCGCAAACATTGTTTTTATCTTCAACGGTCCGATAGTAGTTAACGAATGTTAGAAGTCGGACAAGGATCAAACAAAGTTGTGTACAAAACTAAGTAATTATAATATACACTCAGCGGCGCGGAATGTTTTCCAAACTTTCCAAACATGAAAACACCGATAACAGGTGATTTTGGTATCGCATGAAAAATCTGAGTGGCAATTTGTCATGACATTTAATTTTATAAACACGTTAATTTAAGAGGGTAGTCACTAAAAATAGTTAATTTGTTTATTTTCTGCGACACTTAACGTTACTTCATTACTAGAATTCACAAAATAATCTTTATTTCATTTTCAATAAATAATGGAACAAAATGCCCCTCGCTTCAGTTCAAGTATCCCAAGTTGAGTTGCTAGGGAGTCAAGGGCGACCGCAGCGAGAGACTGCTGAAACTTTTAATGTACCGCGTAAACTCTCAGGGCCGCCTTCACGCCCGTCGGGGCTGCGGGTTATTCGCAAGAGATACGGCGGCCTCGACATAAAGGGCTAAGAAGGAACATGGGTGGTTTTTAGTCAGTAGAAGTCTGACACTGCCTTTCGCTCTGCCCAAGAGCGGAAGAGGTTATTTGATGATTTTCCACCCGCCAAAAAAATAAAAGAAAAAAGGGCCGCCTTCACAAGGCACAACCAGATCTGCCTACACACAAATAGACCAGAAAGTGACGGTATCAGGTGCCATCAGGAGATGACCGATTTATCGTCCTCGCAATTTTGAAAAATTTACCTATTTTATACCGCAGCGGCTACAAACGGCAAGAGGGGTCAGCGTAAGTGAGCAAACAATAAGAAGGAGAATGGAGAAACAGGATCTTTGTGCTCGCTGAACGTTTCGTGATTGTTTTAAGTCCATTGTATCGAGTCTGGTTCTCCTAACCAAACAGACAGATGTGTTGCTGGGGAGTTTGTTCCGCCACTTCTTCTTTCCAGCAAAAATACTAGGAAGTGTCGAAGGGTGGGCGTTTTGGGGGACTGTCACTTGTAAATACGTAAAGTAAAGAAAATTTTGACGTTCGAAAAGTGCTGATTATCAGCCTAGTTTGAATAAATGACTTTTGATTTTGATTGATTTTGATTTCCCATGGTAACATGGGGCAAGCCACTTGTCATCATACGGGCACATATTCAGACTCAGCCACGAAGTCTGAATTCGAGCCCGTTTGATTACTACTACTGTTAAATTTATGATGGAAAAACCCAATAACTTGACTAAACAACAGAATTTTCGTCTGATCTATCCACAATACCTGCTTCGTTTACAAGGTCGTACATTTTCAAGGTGAGCATTACAATACCAGCAGGGCTATTGCGTATCTTTTTAAATGTCTGTGGCTATCATAGTGTCCATCGATTAATGTCAAATGGTTCCATTTTGTAATAAACCATAACCCTTTTTCAGCTTCAATAGTAGTTAAGGAATGATACGAGTAGTAATCGGAAATGATTACATGAAGGATTCAACAAAGTTATTTACAATACTAAGTAATTATAATATTATTAATATAATATGCACGGAATGTTGTCCGAAAATGAACTAACAAATTTGATCGATTTTGGTATGGCGTATAAGTATTTCGAGTGGAAATTTGTTAGGATATTTATAAATAGGTAATTTAAAGAGGGTAAGCACAAATAAAAGTTCATTTGATTAATTTCTGTGACACATAACGTTACCTCGTTACTGGAATACTAACTATTATAATTTAATAAATCTTGATGGAACACAGTGCCACTTCAGCTCGAGTTGCTCAAACTGTGTTGCAAGTCGTCTAGTTGCTGTGAGATATATTGAAGAACACGTTACGAATCGATGGCAGACCTTGATTCAAGGCAGGTAGCGCGTTTTATAAAATGGAAAAGAGATCTTCTATTGAAAATCTTCTAACTCTGCCTTTGTATATGTTAGAGTTTATATGTAAGAAAATATTTTAAATTAGAAGTGATCTCACATAACTTAATATCAAGTGCGTATTTAAAATTTTGTAAGGGACAAAACGGTGAAGGAATCGTGAGGAATCCGGCTATCTTAGAACCAAAATATTCGAAGATATGTCACATTTACCAACCCGCACTGGGCCCGCGAACCCTTTATAGCCCATTCCTCTCTTAGAGAGGAGGCCTGAGTCCCTGCAGTGGGAACATTATAGGCTGATAATGATGATGAAGGGACAAAAACATCGAACAAAGAGTTAAATTTTGCATCGCCAATAGAATTTCGTTTTCAGAGTCACTGAAAATGTTCCATCAGGAATTTATCAGTAACAGCTACGGAGTCCAGATTTGTGCCCGGTTGATGGCAATAGGCTCGCCCCCTATTACACGGGACTTAAACAAAACTGGCGAAATGTGGGTGTACTATTAGATACACCTCTGCCTAACCCTTCGGGGATTACAGGCGTGATGTTATGTTATGTGAAAATGTTACAGAAGACTTACGGTGAATCGATTTTGTCAAAAATACGTCCTTACGAGTGCGCTACAAAGCGATCAACAGCAGTCGAGATGTGATGGAAGATTTGCCTCGATCTTTTAGACCATGAATGTCTGCAAGTGAAGTTAACATCTTAAAAGTGAAGTAAATAGTGACTGAAAATCAAAGAAAAAAAATTGCCACCAAACTTCTCACGAGTCGATCCGTACCATAAGCCTAGAATAATAAAGTAGGCAATAACCCAAGTCTTTCTTTATCGGCGTTACGATCAGTACCTACATACACACGGAGTGTGGTCTAAGCGCGTTATGAGGTTTATTACTAATTGTGGCTGCTAACGGAGACCAACCCTGACGACGTGCCAACGTTCGTGGCGAAAGACTTGAACAAGCTTCCTCCCGTCACATTCGATGTAACTAACCTTTTGAAGGACATCGTTCTTCTTAAGGCAAGTCTAATAGATGTGCAGAAGAAGTTGGATGCATCCAAGGATGCCATCACAGAACAGATAAAAGAGGTTAGAAGGGCCTTGTGGGCGGGGCAGGCGCGCCGCTCATATGTCGCAAACGCTCAAATGTCGACAAAATTTGATTTACCGGCCAACAATCGCGCTCATATTGTGACAGCGTACGAAGCTCCGCGAAAAAAAAGAATTATGCCATCTTGCGCTATTATAATGTGTCGGAAAAGAAGCCAGGGTGTGTAGTGTGCCTCGAGAAGGGATTTCTTATCACCGGTAAGTCCAAATACCTTGAAATACAAGTAATATTTGTAATTATTACAATAGTATTATGTAGTTGGTAGAAAAAATGATACTGTCGCAAGCAGTTAAAAAATTACGTACATTGCTTGCAATACGTGGGTACCATCTTGTACTGCGTGGGCGATTGCGCGATGTATTTCGTTCACTGCGAACGTCGCGTACGACGAGCCAAAGCTTGAGTTCTGCAAAATCTATGCGTTTCGATTGTGTTGTACCAAATTGTAAACAATGTCGATATTTAGTATGTGTGAATGTATTCAAATGATATTATTATGAATATGATTAAATAACTTCGTTTATTACTGTCAATTATTGTTTATTGTGGGTTATTAATTTTGGTTTTCGTCTAAAATTTGTTTTGAGGTTAGTCATTTATAATGGAAACATAACACAACAAAGTTTTGTTTTTAGGTTTCTAACAGATCCAGATACAAGAACACTATGGCTAGAGGCAACCGGTAAAATTGAATAGATACCTACTAACTAAATGTAGTAATTAATTGAATGTATGTCTTATTTTTAAGTGTTTCTCGTATGTTTACTTTTGATTTTACTTTTTTAATCTTTAATTTTGTATCTGTGTGAGACAAATAAATACCTTTTCATTCTTTCTATCCCGTTCCGAAATTAAAGCAAAATTTTGCAAAACTTAAAGTTACAAAACTAAAGTAATTTTATCGACATAAATTATCGACCTTTTGGTCGCCGTAACATGTATGAGAAATTAAAGCGTGTGTGAGTGTACGTCATACGCAGTGTTTGCGCTAGTGTGACAACCAGTAGCAAGCTCGCGATCTAAGTGAGTGCGGTTTATTTGTGTGCGTTATGCGCGTACGTATTAGCCTCTTGCTTGTAGTGGATATAGAGAGTGGGAGACAAGCGGCGACAGGCGTTCTAATACAAATCAGGAACTATTTCCTTTCTAATCTCTTTTATCTGTTCTGTGGATGCCATCGCCGAGGTACGCAACGAACTCAATGAGTGGTGTCAAAAGGTAACGGTCACCATCGGGTGCATCGATAGTGAACATACATCGCGGAGCTGGCGTCGATGTATCGTCGGCTAGTTTTGCGTCAGCAGTTTTGTCGCCACCGTCACCGGAGAATGCTGAGTCGGCTATGTGCGCTCCATGTGCGGCCCCGCTGCCCCACGCCCGTCCCGCCGGCTCCTCGCCTCGACGCCGCCGAATGTCCGCACGATCCGCTGCCTGTTTCTGCAGCGTCTGCGAAATCTGGCCGTGTAGATTTCGCTGCCGTAGTTGCGGGAAAAACTGCTCCTTCCGAGTAGCCTGTGCCTGAAAAGGCACCGATCGAAGCTGATGATGGTTTCCTGACGGTGTTGAGGAGGAAGCGCCGTCAACAAAAAATCAAGATCCGCTGCGGCACGGCTCCATTGGAGCCCAATGTGCCTATTCGTACCGCAAAGCCGAACACTCCGGTGTACCTCTCTCGTCTACATTACTCCACTACGACGGAGGACATCGTAGAGTACGTGCGCCAGAGGATCTAGTACGTGGCGAGAGTGCAGTTGCTTGAGTCTTTAAGGGTTTGTATTGCGAGTACCGACATGCTATCTGCATCTCATCTTGGAAGAGGACTTTTGGCCGCAGGGGGAGGTGCGCCATTTAAGCGAATCCCAGACATGTGCCAACTAGGAATTCATTTCTGGGCTCCGAATTTATAGTTCTCACCTCCGATCGCAATCATGAACGCAACGTACTGAGCACAAACCGAGTACAAGTCGAACTACGCGATGGTGCCAGTGTAGTTCTGAACCACAAACTGTTATAAAATGTTGACTACACTTAAATTAACAAAAAACTGGCCAAGTGTGAGTCGGACTCTCACATGAAGGGTACATAATTTGTGAAAATCTCAACTGTCTAGCTATCGCGGTTCTTAAGATACAGCCTGGTGATAGACAGACGGACGGACAGCGAAGTCTTAGTAATAGGGTCTCGTTTTTACCCTTTGGATACGGAACCCTAAAAACAAGCTGAAACTCAAAATTCTCACATGTGACACCAAAATCGCTTTTATCGGTTTGTTTATGTTTGGACCACAATCCGTGTCGCTGAGTGTTATCATAATAACTTAGTCCTATAATCAACTTTGTTCAATCCTTTCATGTAATCACTTTTTATCATTCGTCTTCTACTATCTGGCCGTTGAAGATGAAAACAATGTTTGGGCAACGTAAAATAATTCCAAAGCCATCATTTGTAGTACTACCCAATAATAGACTCGATAAAGATATTCAAAGCGTAGCGTATTCTTTTAATTTTGTATTCAATCTTTTTTTTACTTCAAAATATTGTATTCGAGATAATCATATTTATCCAAACGGAAAAATTTATAATTTTGTATCATTTTGTCATTTTTTAGTGGCGACTGCGTTGTGGCTGTACCAAATGACCCAAATAATACGTTATCTTTGTGATGTAACTAATAAAAGTTATTTCGGGTTTCCCTTAACTTTGCTTGTTCTTCTTAGCCTTTCCTTCAGTTATTTCATCTGTTTCACGACCATGTTCATTTTGGACATTGTGCACAAACACAACTACGTCTGTCTTATCTTGGAACTCCAAGCTATCCATAAGAGCATCGATTTCAGTAAGAACATTCGGAGCTATCTCATTTGGAACTGGATCTCAATGTTCACTACCATCTGTAGTGAATCTGTTTATATTTACGTCAAATTTGATGGTTCCACCGCAGACCTTATTTACAACATCATGTTCACAGAGTTTGATGTTAGCTCAGTGTTTACCATTCGAGTTATAATACTTTTGAGATTATATCTCGACAAGTGGATAAAAGAAGTCTTGATGATGAATGATAAACAAGAGAATGAAGAACGCTTTATGAAACTACTTGAGATATATCAAAGTATTTTGAAAGCTTATGATCTTTATAAAAAGATTTTTCAAGTATTGGTAAGTCGGTGATACTTACACTTGATGATTTGAGGTGCTTGCTTATAATTATTTTTAAGTTATATGTATTTATTGTATCTTCTTTTATTGTATTATTTATCTGCATTTATTTATTTATGTTTGCGTGCATAATAAACACTATTGGCACTAGTTATTATCCCTATCTGATCAGTTCGGTATAACACTCGGACAGACCCATCACAACTTGCTTGAACCTGTATTTTTGTGCGAAACACCTTTCTTTTTAAAACAAAACTGGACTAAATTCAATTTATTTTTGTTCTAAGGTATTATATCAAGTTTTCGAAGCATTTCTACGTTTTTTAGGTTTCTTTGAGTTCCTATTTTTTATATCGAAACTACTTACAGAAGCAAAAGAGTCAGTACCGACGAGCCAGGTGAGTAAAATAATTCCATTTACAATTCTCACGTAATATACACAAAATAAAACATGCAAGCACCCTATGTCCGTTTCTTGTCTACCTATCTCATCGCAGGGTCACTGTAATAACTTCTAGATTAAATAAGCGGTACATTCGTGCTCTTTTGTAACACATACCACATACTCCAATACTCAAATAGTTGATGCTGGCTTTATAACATAACCAATCCAATAGAAATCCAAAGAGATTTCGATTTGATTTTCTTGAGATTGATTGCATCGTCCTAGTCTCTCCCTAGTCTAGTCACTTGGTCTAGTCCTGGGTTCGGCTCCCAGTTCGGGGTAAGTGTTATTTGATTTTTCCATCAGCAATTTCCAAGTAGCAGCCACGGGTATGCCCGACTGAAGGCGATAGGCTCGCCCCCTATTAATGGGATGCTAGGTACACCACTGCCTAAGCCTTCGATTATTTCAGACATGATGTTATGTTACTCTTTACAGATATTGCTGTTCTTTATTCCGACTGCTTTAAAAGCATTAAAGTGTTTACTATTTCCAATGTTACATAGCATTAACTGTCAGAAGTTCTATACTTATAACTGTTGAGGAAGCTGAGATGGCGTGTATACAGCGTGTGGGAAACAGAGACTGTCCAAGTAAGAGAATTTTAATAATTTGAAGAAGTTCGTGGCGTTTGTGGTCCGGATACGAACGTGTTTACTCCAATTGCTCTTGGAAGAAAGATATGGCCTCGCGATGTGGTGTTCCGTCGCTTCCGCGGAGAAATTCCACGTAAGGACACAAACCCGGCGACGTGCAAGTAAAGTGTAACTAAAATAGTATTTTGTTATTAAAATTGTCAATTGTTTCCGAAATGTTAATAAACCAAAGAATCCATTAATCTGTGGATACGGCAGTGACCCCACCAAGACGATCCAAGCGCATCTACTTTTTTTTAAATAACTTCATCGTTTAAAAAAAAAAAATTAAAACTTTTTATTTCAAAAAACATTTAATTAATTTTGGTTAATAACACATCGCTTAATCTTAATTCTGAAAGATTATGTGCGAGTGAGGCGTCTCACTTGTTTACATAACAATATATTTAGTACTACTAAAAACGTTACAATATATTTAGTAGCAGTAGTTATAAATTCAAGATTAAATTATTTATTTATTTGTGAAAGATCTGGAGGGACTTTGTATTGATCCACTGTGAGGTAATATTTAGTTAGATATTCGTTTTATTTGCAAAGTTGTCTTGTTTCTTTTAATCTTCATAATATTATTGTCGTCTACAAACAATACGTCATCATTCTCATGCCCCTATCATAATTTATTAAACGACATGATGACGGATATTATTATAATCTTTACCACTTACCAGAAAAAAAAAATTAAAGGTTTCTATTACTAAATTTTTTTTTGCTAAAATGTTATTCTAAAACAAAATTGGTAGATTGATTTTGCACCACCTTGTATTATATTCAAAATATTTATATCATACGATATCTTTCCTTTCAGAGAGCCAGAAACATCTCTGCAAGAACGTGATACAATCAAACCGTACGTTCAGTAAGATGTCCCCGTGTGGCGTGTTCAATGTCGACAGTACGCTACCGATGTATTTGATGGGAGTTATCATTCATTACTCTGTTGTACTATTGCAGTTCTTTTTTCTTTGAACTCTGGTGTATTTATTTTTATAGATCAAAAACTGTGTCAAACTGTGGCTTATATAATTATTTGTTTAAAAAAAACTGTGTCAAGCCATGGTCAATCAGAATGTCGATCGAGGAACGTGATCACCAGAAGGGTTCAATTGGGGATTGAATTGTCAAGGATACGATTCAGTACGTCACAAATAAAGACCAATCTGTTAAACATAATGGAGCATTTTATTATGTCGGATCATGAATTTGTTTACCGCCTTGTCATGCCGAATTAAAGATTTGCTGCATGTTACAGTAGACAAAACAGCAAAAGAGGCTGAGCTTGTATTATGGTCCGGTCTGCAGGGCTATTGCGTATCTTTTTAAATGTCAGTGGCTATCATAGTGTCCATCGATTAACTGTCAAATAGTTCCATTTTGTACCACACCATAACCATTTGACAGTTAATCGATGGACACTATAATGGCCACTGACATTTAAAAAGATACGCAATCACAATGAAAAGTCATTTATTCAAACTAGGCTGATAATCAGCACTTTTCGAACGTCAAAATTTTCTTTACTTTACTTATTTACAAGTGACAGTCCTCCAAAATGCCCACCCTTCGACACTTTCTAGTGTTTTTGCTGGAAAGAAGAAGGGGCGGAACAAACTCCCCAGCAACACATCTGTCTGTTTGGTTAGACGAACCAGACTCGATACAAAAGAAAGGTGTAAATTAATATTACGATTGACTACAGACACAAATCAATAATAAAAATGTATATAATAATAAAAACATAAAAAAGACATAACATGTCAGTAAAGTAAAGTAAAAGTTTTGGAGAAAGAACATAAATAACAAACATTGTCCTGTGTTTAACTCAGCGACTAGCTATTCTTATCATTTATAATAACTTAATATTTCCATGTTTGTTCTTTTTTAATAATTTTATTTGTGAATTGTGTACCCGATATTTGCGTGCCCCACATGGCAGAATGTGATGAGACCATTCTTTAATTTCAGATAATGTAATTTACCATATTCGGACAAATAAATGAATTTGAATTTGACTTGTTATAAGATTGTTTATGTCTGAGACACGTTACAATTACTTAGTTTTGTAAACAATTTTGTTGGATCCTTGTCCGACTTCTAACATTCGTCCACTACTAACGGGCCGTTAAAGCTGATAACAATGTTTGGGCAACTTAAAATAATTCCAAAGCCACCATTTGTAGTACTACCCAATAATAGACTCGATAAAGATATTCAAAGCGTAGCGTATTCTTTTAATTTTGTATTCAATCTTTTTTTTTCTTCAAAATATTCTATTCGAGATAATCATATTTATCCAATCGGAAAAATTGGTCATTTTGTGTCGTTTTGCCATTTTTTTGTGACGAGTGCGTTATGCTTGTACCGGATTACTCAAATAATACGTTTGCTTTGTAGTGTGTCAGATATTACGTTTTATTACGGAATTCCCTTTACTTTGCTTGTTTCTCTTATCTTATACTTCAGTTTTTTCATCTGTTTCACGACCATGTTCATTCTGGACATTGTGCACAAACACAACTACGTCTGTCTTATCTTGGAACTCCAAGCTATCCATAGGAGCATCGATTTCAGTAAGAACATTCGGAGCTATATAATTTGGAACTGGATCTCAATGCTGACTACCATCTGTAGTGAATCTGTTTATATGTACGTCATATTCACTGAGTTCAACCTAGACGTTATGTGCAACATCATGTTCACAGAGTTTGATATTAGTTCAGTGCTTACCATTCGAGTTATAGTACTGCTGAGATTATATCTTGACAAGTGGATCAAAGATGTCTTGATGATGAATGATGAGCAGGAGAATGATGAGCGCTGTGTGAAACTGGTTACAATTTATCAAAATATTTTGAAAGCTTATGATCTGTATAAGCAGATTTTCCAAGTGTTGGTAAGTCGGTGATACTTTCTAATGAATATTTTAGGTGCTTACATAAATTTATAATTCTCTGGTGCTTTTCTGATTAATTACGTTGCGGAATCCAAGACAGTTACATCGTTTCTCTGGGACTTTGTCGAGCTTCATTGTCTTGGCGCTTTTCTGGAGGTCACCACTGTTGATTCTGGCTTTCAGAAGTGACAGTGGTTAGGGAATAGTGTGACGGGTTGGTCCAAAAAAAAAAATTATAATTAATAGTATTGGCACTAGGTATTTTACCTCTCCGATCTATTTCGAGTACCACCCGGACAGACCCATCAGAACTTTCTTGAACTGGGAATCTGTATATTTGTGCAAACCACTTTCTTTAGGAACACAAAAAGACTAACTTTAATTTTATTTTTGTTCTAAGGTGTTATATCAAGTTCTCGAAGCATTTCTGCGTTTTTTATGTTTCTTTGAGTTCATATTCTTTGTATTGAAAATACTAATAGGAGTAAAAGAGTTTGTACCGCCAAGACAGGTGAGTAAAAAGATTATATTTGAATTTACACTCCTTTTATGTATTTACTTCTGTACATACAAATTACAAAATAAAACATGCAAAATTCCCGCTCTATGTCAGTTGTGTCTATCAATCCTGTAGCAGGACCGCTGGAACAGGTTTCTAAATCAAATAAGCGGTACCTAAGTGCTCTTTTGTCTATAAAATCTTTGTATGAATTTAAATAAATACATTTTCACGTCCAAACCATTGATATAAAAACTAAAGATACGGTCGTCCGAACATTTGCTCGACGCGTTCGCCATACAGAGAATCGGTGTAGTCTGCTCGTTAACGTAACCTTGTATAAGCGGCGTGGTATTTTCGAGGTATAAAGAACATAAATAAAGCTTTTAATAAAATTTCCGACCGCACCCGAAGAGAGCCGATTGTGGACTAGTTCACTTCAGCTTAAGAAAGACCGTTTTAGGACCACGTTCGAGGCGTCATTTTTACATTCGGTCCGCCCAGTCCTTTTTTTTTTTGGGGGGGGTGGGAAATCATCAGATAACCCCTCCCGCTCTTGGGCAGAGCGAAGGGGAGTGTCAGACTTCTACTGACTAAAAACCACCCATGTTCCTTCTTCGCCTTTCATGTCGAGGCCGTACGCAGTAATATATAAGTCAATGGTCCAAACGGATTTTGATGAAATTCTCTATCGATTTGACTGCCTCGTTGTTCTAGTCTTGGGTTCGACTCCCACTGGGGACAAAGAGTAATTGGGTTTTTCATCAAGAAGAAGTCAAGGAGTCTTGATTTGTAACCGGCTCTTGGCAATAGACTGGCTTCCCATTTCATGGGATGGTATGGACATCATTGCCTAACCCTCCGGGGAATACAAACGTTATCCTTCAAATATTACAGGCGTGATGTGATTAATCTTTCCAGGCTTTGCCGTTCTTAATAACGATTGCTTTAAAAGCAATAAAATGTTCACTATTTCCAATTATACATAGTATTAACTGTCAGAAGTTCTATATAAGTGTTGAGGAAGCTGAAACAGCGTGCATACAGCGTATGGGAAACCGGAACTGTCCAAGTAAGAGCATTCCAATTATGTAAAAAAACATAATGCATCTATGGAAGGCATACCAACGTGTTAACTCCATTTGGTGTTGGAAGAAAATTACACCAACATTCCATGAGTCGATGAATGTGTGCTGTAAAGTTACCAACTGCTTCTGAATCGTGAAGAATTCATTAGTATTATTGCTCTTACCCTTTTTCATATATTTTTTCTGCAAGAGCTGAGACGTGTGTTGCTCAGACATGAAGCTCGTGGCCAAGTAGTGAAAGAGGCCCTATACAACAAGTATAAATACAAATCTGAATACACGATAACTTTCCTTACAGAGAGCCAGAAACATCTCTGCAAGAACGTGATACAGTCAAACCGTACGTTCAGTAAGATGTCCCCGTGTGGCGTGTTCAATGTCGACGGTACGCTCCCGATGTATTTGATGGGAGTTATCACTCATTACTCTATTGTAATACTGCAGTTCTTTTTTCTTTGAACGTTGGTGTACTTATTTTTAAAGATTAAAAACTGTATTAAACTGTGGGAGTTCTAAATATCGCCTACGAGGAATGTGATCACCAGAAGGTTTCAATTCGGACAAGGATTCGGGATGGCACTGGCAAGGATATGATATAATAAGTCACAAAGCTAAGTCAGCCCCAAGTTTGTAAGCTTATATTCCGGATGTTGAAACACTTAAAAGCTATCTTAATATTAATGTAGGTAAGTAACAAATAAACACACTTAATTTATATTTGTGTTCCGATACACAAAACTCATTGTGTCCACTCGCGAACTTTTTTCGGCATTTTTTCCGTTTGTACACAGTTGAACCACTGGATTCCAGGCTCTCGACAGTAGAAACTCATTCTCCCGGTTGAAGTTCTAATATTTGGTAACTAACTGATGCCCGCGGCTATACCCGCGTTGATCTCGATCAAGTTATATACTAACACCTTCCTCGAGAACTATTCTATCCATTGGTGAAAACAGCATAAAAATGGGTGCAGTAGTTTTTGAGTTAATCGTGAACAGACAGACGCGACGGAGGACTTCGTTTTAAAATATGTAGTTATTTCAATGACCTCTTTAACTAGACGAGGTATATAGTGACGTTCTATCGAGATGACCTGAGGTTACGCAGCTCAATCCAGTAGTTCGATCCCGATTCTAGCCATTTCTAGCACATGTTTAGCTATGGGCGATTTTTGGTTGTCATTATTTTTTACCCACCGATATATTACTTGCCGCAACTATAGTCTGCCCACATAAAGAAAAAAAAGACAAAAAAACATGACGAATAAACAAAACACACACACATGACATGAGAAAAGTAAACATGGTAAATATCCTTTTTTCAGTATTAATAATAGTATGAGTGACCATGTAGTTTAAAAACTTATACTCCAGAAATTGTCACGCTCAGACTGAAATTGTACGACCTTGTTGACGACGCGACGCAGGCATTTTGGATGAGTCGTCGTTAGTCAAGTTATTGGGTTTTGCCATCAGGACTTTTTATTAGAGGACTTAAAACATAACTATTGCAATTGTCACCAACATTGCACTAGTTGCGTTTACTATTAGGCCTGTGTTATGTTTGATCAGTTCTAAATCGATAGATCTTTTTACTTCTCCCTCTGATTAACTCGCGAAGACGACTTGCAACTACTGCCAAGTTTAGCGTGCGTCTGAAGAGATCCCTCTCCAAACTATAATTAATCCTCTGTGGAAACTGACGGTTTGTCTGGTGGTAGAAACCTTTCTCCATGCTTTCTTCACACACGTTCGCGGTCATCTAGAGCTCTTACGGCCATCGGCATTCGTTTGTCCACATAACTTTACGGTTTTAGCTTGCAGAGTTCTAAAACGATGTCGAGTCAAATAAGTCGGTGCTCGGGTGTCAGAATTCAGAACTAAATTTCGTACGAACGCGCTCACGTGACCTCTGTTGCTCGCAGAGCCGTTTAGTAGGTAACTCAGTAAGCCGTAGGAACCCCAAAATATATATTTTTAGTTGTAAGATGTATGTACTGTTATTGTACCTAGTTTAAACAATTATTAAAAAAAAGATTACTTTGTGCATTCCAGTAACGAAGTAACGTTAAGTGTTACAGGAATTAAACAAATGAACTACTGAATTTCTTGACAAACTGCCACTCAAAGTTTTCATGCGATACCAAAATGACCAGTAAAAGTTTGTTTATAATTGGGTCACGTTCCATGCCGCTGAGTGTATATTATAATTACTTAGTTTTATAAACAACTTTGTTTAATATTTGTCCGACTTTCAACATTCGTCAACTACTATCGGGCAGTTGAAGATGAAAATAATGTTTGGGCAACGTAAAATAATTCCAAAGCCATCATTTGTAGCACAACCCAATAATAGACTTGATAAAGATATTCAAAGAGTAGCGAATTCTTTAAATTTTGTATTCAACCTATATTTTACTCCAAAATATTGCATAAGAGATAATCATATTTATCCAAATGGAAAAAAATATTTTTTTGTTTCGTTTTGTCATTTGTTAGTGATGAGTGCGTTATGCTCGCGACAAATATTTGTAACAATACAATTTCTTCGCGATGTGTTTAATAATGACACCACGATGTATTTTGGAATTTCTTTAACTTTGCTTATTCTCCTTATCTTTGCCTTCAGTTATTTCATCTGTTTCACGACCATGTTCATTTTGGACATTGTGCACAAACACAACTACGTCTGTATTATCTTGGAACTCCAAGATATCCATAAGAGCATCGATTTTACTAAGAACATTCGGAGCTATATCATTTGGAACTGGATCTCAATGTTGATTACCGTCTGTAGTGAACCAGTTTATGTTTACTTCAAATTTAGTGGTTCCATCGCAGATCTTATTTTCAACATCATGTTCACAGAGTTTGATGTTTGTTCAGTGGTTACGATTCGAGTTATAATACTCTTCAGATTATATCTCGACAAGTGGATAAAAGAAGTCTTGGTGATGAATGATGAACAGGAAGATGAAGAGCGTTGTGTGAAACTACTTAAAATATATCAAAGTATTTTGAAAGCTTATGATCTGTATAAACAGATTTTCCAAGTATTAGTAAGTTGGTGATACTTTCACTTGAGAATTTCGGGTCCTTGCATAAAGTTATGATTATCTCGTGCGCTTGTGTCAGCACCAGAAAATAATAATATTTTTTTTTTTGCAGTATTTACGTTTTTTTGCTGTTATTCCTTTATGTTTGAGTACATAACAGAAAGTTTTGATTATTATTGGTACCGGGTATTTTACTCGCACCGATCGGTACAAACCCAACACAAATTGCTTGCACTGGGAACCCATATCTTCGTACAAAGCCCTTTTCTATAGAAATGAAACAAGACTAACTCTAATTTATTTATGTTTTAAGGTATTATATCAAATTCTCGAAGCATTTCTGCGTTTTTTAGGTTTCTTTGAGCTCATATTCTTTATATTGAAACCACTAATAGAAGCAAAAGAGTCACTACCGCCGAGCGAGGTAAGTAAAATGACTATTTTTTAATTCACACGTAATTTACAGTCACGAGCACTAATATGTAAACACTTAAAAAATTCGAGAGTGATTTCTCGTGGAACAGCTATTCCAACTTTGATGAAAAATCAAAAGACAATAGTGCCTTTCGTACTTTTACACCCATTATGTAATCATGGTAACCTAACTCTAATACACTTTCTTACTAAAATATTTTTGTAAATATTTTCTAAAATATGAACGATAAAGCTAATTTCGAAACATTTATACAAACTAGGTTACGTTACCTTACAATTAGTACTTTAACTAAGCTTGAACCTACTTTTAATAACGAAATAAACGCCATTATATTTAAGGCTCTATATTTAAAAGTCTCAACAAATTATTGAACCTGTTTTCTAGTATTTTTCGTGTTTATCCGCTGCAACAAATTAGCAATTAATTGTCCATGCACATCAGCCTCTATTAATTTGATACTTAAGACGAGATACCTACTCATAACCTGGGAACTAAATATAGGTAGCATAACTATTTGTTTATTTACGTTTTGACGTTTTTTGTTTTTGCAACAAATACAACAAATTATGACCTTACTTTTGAAACATCATTCGATTTTCTGCATTATTAAGTTTCTGTGTAATCACTGGCGATGACTACAGCAAGTGGCAGTTCTAGCGGCCAACTATTTTTGGTCATAGCCTCATAGTTTTTTTCGACAAATTCAGGAAAATTGGTGTGTATAGTTTCATATTACAACTAATTCTTGGCAAAGTTTCATCAAATTTGATGAGGTGGCCGCGCGGTTGAAATGTACATCAGTTTTTGTCAATCTATCCCGTCGCAGGATTATAAGCGGTTCTTTATGCTCTTTTGTCTGTATATTCTGAAAACGAAACTCAATTAGCTGGCTTTGCCGGTTTGGTAACTTGCTTAAAATTTCGCGACCCAAAAGTCGTAAGCGCCGTGGTACATATATAGGCGTCACTTACGCGTTTTCGGCCGCACTGATTTTTAAATCGAACCCGCACTTTGATAGATTTTTTACGGCTAGTTTTAGTTTGTGTTTTAACAGTTCTAAGTTATTAGACTGGGTTTTTCCACCATAATCGCATCATATATATTGGTCCAGTACTTTCACTCAAAGTTCGGGCAAACTGTTATAGGGTTTTACGGCTAATTTTAGTTTGTGTTTTAACAGTTCTAAGTTATTAAACTGAGTTTTTTCACCATAATCGCATCATATACATATTGGTCCAGTACTTTCACTCAAAGTTCGGGCAAACTGTTATAGGGTTTTACGGCTAGTTTTAGTTTGTGTTTTAACAGTTCTAAGTTATTAAACTGAGTTTTTCACCATAATCGCATCATATATATTGGTCTAGTACTTTCACTCAAAGTTCGGGCAAACTGTTATAGGGTTTTACCATCAGGAACTTCTCAGTGCCAACCACAGAGCCTGGATTTGTGACTGTCTGAAACAATAGACTCGCCTCTTGTTACATGATATTAAATACCTACTTCAACAATTACAGTTGTGATGTTTTATTACTCTTTACAGCTTTCGCCGTTCTTAATTCCATTTGCATTGAAAGCAATAAGGTGTTTACTATTTCCAATTATACATAGTATTAACTGTCAGAAGTTCTATATAACTGTCGAGGAAGCTGAGATGGCGTGCATACAGCGTATGGGAAACAAGGACTGTACAAGTAAATGCGTATTCATTTTTTAAAAACAAAACAAAAAGATTAAGGCGTTTATGATACACATACCAATGTGTTTAGTTCAATAATTAGTGTTTAAACAAAGTTTTTAGCCGCAGGATGTGGTATTTCGTAGCTTTCACCGACAAATTCACACGATCGCACAAAAACATAATCGACTCATGGAATTTTTGTCACTATAAAGCGACTCTTTATAATAATAATAATCCTTTTTTTTCAGGTAAGAGAGAGATAGGTCTTTGTTATACTATAGGTATAACATTTAATTTTTTATTAATATTATATATAAAATTAAAAAAATATATATATATTAAAGTTACTGAAATTCCATGAGTCGATTACGTTGCATCACGTGTGTTGCTCAGGCGTTAAGCTCATGGTCACGTGGTAAATGAGGCCCAACAAGTAAAAATATAAATCTTAATATCCGATATAATATGTATTTCTTTCCAGGGAGCCAGAAACATCTCTGCAAGAACGTGATGCAGTCAAACCGTACGTTCAGTAAGATGTCCCCGTGTGGCGTGTTCAATGTCGACAGTACGCTACCGATGTATTTGATGGGAGTTATCACTAATTACTGTATTGTACTACTGCAGTTCTTTTTTCTTTAATGTCTTGTGTATTTATTTTTGAAAAAACAAAAACTGTGTCAAACTGTGGGCTTTCTAAACACCTCCAGTACCACACATAGGGGTTTAGATCACCAGAAGGTTTCAATTCAGGCTAGAAATCGGGATTGAATTGTCAAGGATCCGATACAATGAGCCACAAAGCTAAGTCAGCCCGACGTTTGGAAGCTTATATTCTTGTGGAAAAGAAACTTCAGTGCTGCAGTGAGGGCTAAAGCCATCGTCTAGGTTTATATCTACAAAATAAATTAAACATAGTGCAATTTAAAACGAATTTTGTTTAATTTATGCTAAAGTTAAAAACTCTGGATATTGTCAGGAACAGGCTGAAATTGTACGATCTTGTCAATGACGCAGGCATTTTGGATGGATCAGCTAACATTCCGATAGATAAGTTTTCCAACAGGATTTTTTTATTACATAGGAATTCAAAAGACAACTGTGGGTGTGCCTCTGCCTAATCCTTCAGGGAATTCAATTTAATTTTAATTTTAAAAAGCTTTTGCGGACATACAAAATATTTCCTAAAATACATAATTATGGTAAAAGTAGAGTTTATCGATGGATCTCTTTACTTTCCCTCTGAAGAACTCGCGAAGACGACTTGCAACTACTGCCAACTCTGTGCGTGGCATAGATATTAATTTACGACTTGATGCAACGTCGCCAATACACTCAGTATTTGTTGTGTGGAAGAGAAAGAAGAACTGAATTCTGAAAACAAGAATGAAAAATTAAGGATTGGCTTGATAAGTGCTGCAGATTGTTGGTTTTTCCTGTAGCTGCAATGTTTTCTTATCTTTTGAAGAAAAGAGAATAGAATAGAATAGAATATTCGTTTATTTACTTACAAAGTAAGTACATATTTACAGGTATTTGAACAGCAGTTTTTTTATGAATTTAATTAAACTTGTATGTTCACCTAATGGGTACCTAATTGCTAAGTCGAAATGTTCAGTCTCTTTACTCAGTTATCAAATTGTTATTATTCAATAACTTGAATCATGCCAAAACTACTTAAACGGCGACTAAATGTTTTTCCCGGCAAAAACATTGCTAACAGTGCAAAAACATTGCTTTAACCGACACTTATTGGGTTTTGTCTGTTTTTTATTTTAAAAAAATCCCCTGTTAAGTTCCTTTAGCTAAAAGCTAAATCCAGAACAGAGCGTCATCTCGAAAACCTGGTTTACCAGTATGTAGATCTTGAAAAGAAAATTCTAACGGTATCTGTAACTCATTTTTGCCCATAAGTGACTTTAGTTGGTTTTTGCTTTAAGGGCAAGATATTATATAAGGCACGCCACGATAGTGGCAGTAAGTCCCCTCTTTGAGGAGTGGCTATAGAGGCGTCACGGCGCCCTCACCTTCCGTCTGACGCGTACGACGAAACTTGTTTGTGAGCGAAACGAACTCGATGATGAAGAAGCATTTCTAAACCTCAAGCTGTTCACCGAGCACGCACAGATCCCTTTTTCCATTCTCCTTCTTATTGTCTGCTCACTTACGTTAACCACTCTTGTCGTTTGAGGCCTAACGTATGTTGGCCGCAGTAAGGAACCAATTACTCAAAATTACGAGGACAATAAATCAGTCACCTAGCGCTGATGAGTCCTGATACTGCCTCTTCCTGATCTCCTTGTGTATAGGTTGGTCTAGTCGTACCTAGTTAAGGCGGACCTGAGGGGTATACGCGGAGCATCAACAGTTTCAGCAATCTCTCACTGCGTTTGCGCCTGACACAGCTTGAGCAACTAATGCTCAAGAGAGAAATAACGCAATATCGTTAAGTGTCACAGTACTTAAATAAATGAACTTTCCGGTAAATGTATTTAGCCTCTCCAATATACCTATCTATAAATGTTCTAACAAACTACCACTCGAAATACTTACACATGTGACCAAATTCGATCAAATTTGTTTAACTACGTTTGGACCACATTCCGTACCAATGAATGTATAGTTATTATAATTACTTAATTTTGTAAACAACTTTGTTAAATTCTTTTATGTACCCATTTCGGGCTTCTATCATTCGTCAACTACTATCGGGCCGTTGTAGGTGAAAACAATGTTTCGACAACGTACAATAATTCCAAAGCCATCATTTGAAGTATTACCCAATAATAAACTCGATAAAGATATTCAAAGAGTAGCGTATTCTTTTAATTTTGTATTTAATCTTTTTTTTACTTCAAAATATTCTATTCGAGATAATCATATTTATCCAAACGGAAAATTGTATTATTTCGTTTCGTTTTGTCATTTGTTAGTGACGAATGCGTTATGCTTGCGACAGATATTTCAAATAATACAATATCTTTGCAATGTGTTTAATAATGATACCACGATGTATTTTGGCTTTTCCTTAACTTTGCTTATTCACCTTATCTTTTCCTTCAGTTATTTCATCTGTTTCACGACCATGTTCATTCTGGACATTGTACACAAACACAACTACGTCTGTCTTATCTTGGAACTCCAAGCTATCCATAAGAGCATCGATTTCAGTAAGAACATTCGGAGTTATATCATTTGGAACTGGATCTCCATGTTGACTACCGTCTGTAGTGAATTTGTTTATTTTTACGTAAAATTTAGTGGTGCCACCGCAGATCTTATTTGCAGCATCATGTTCACAGAGTTTGATGTTAGCTCAGTGTTTACCATTCGAGTTATAATTCTGTTGAGATTTTATCTCGACAAGTGGACAAAAGAAGTCTTGATGACAGATGATGAACAGGAAAATGAAGAGCGCTGTGTGAAACTACTGGAGATATATCAAAATATTTTGAAAGCTTATGATCTATATAAACAGATTTTCAAAGTAATGGTAAGTCGGTGATACTTTTACTTGAATATTAAGTTATGGTTATCTCGTGCTCATATGTCAGCACCAAAAATCTAGCATTTTCTCTAGAGCACAACTTGCTTGCACTGGAAACCAAAACGATTGAAACAAAATGAGACTAACTTCAATTTATTTTTGTTCTAAGGTATTATATCAAGTTTTCGAAGCATTTCTACGTTTTATGGGTTCCTTTGAGCTCATATTCTTTATGTTGAAACTACTAATAGAAGCAAAAGAGTCATTACCGACGAGCATGGTAAGTAAATTTATATTTGATTTCACACGTAATGCTCACACATAGGGTCGCTAGAAAAGATTTCTAGATGAAATAAGCGGTACCTTTGTGCTCTATTGTCTGTAATTCTGACCGCATCAGAAACACCATACATTGTTCCAAAACTCAAACATTTAGAGTTTAAGGAAAAGTAAAACTCAATTATATTTCTTACATATATAACCCGAAAACATGAGCCCTTACATACTAAATAACATACATGGCATCGTTGACACTTTGCTTAGATACAAATTAATTGGACCAATCACAGTGCAGCACTAAATCTATCAAGCCCGGCTCGCGGAGTCCACCGCTAGATAAAACTGGGGCCGTATTTTTGAATCACTCGAAGTGAATCTTAAATTCATGCACGAAAGCAAAACGTATACGAAATTAATTTCTATTGCTCCAAATT
This sequence comes from Diarsia brunnea, assembly GCA_949774965.1. NCBI lineage: Eukaryota > Metazoa > Arthropoda > Insecta > Lepidoptera > Noctuidae > Diarsia > Diarsia brunnea. Next base: position 18,909,483 of record OX459007.1, read on the forward strand.
TTACGTATTTTTGAAGTAATAGAAATTAGTGTTGCCCTAAAACTCGAATCTTATAACATTTTTCATTTCACGCAGAAAAATAAAAACCGGAAAGCCATAACTCGTTGATTTTAAAAACCGGTAATGAGTTACGGTGGAACGGAACGTAAATTAAAAAGTTATAATGTCATTGTCTGACGGCTGTCATTGGGATTTCGATATTTTTTTCTCTAGTATTTACATATTTTTTTCTGTCGCTGATGTAATTCATCAGGATATACTCCTCGAGGCTAACCATCGCGAAAGGTGAAAGAAAACACTGATTTATAGGTTAGATAAAGTCAACGTAACGTATCTGTCAACAAATCTTCACTTGTCAGTGTCATTCTCATTTCTACTGGTAGAATATCGAAAACGAGTGGGTCGGACCACTCGTTGCAAAATTCACGGGTATGAATATTCAAAAATAGCGATTTTAGGGATTCTCATACGAATTCTGCGATTTCGTACACGATTTGGAATTCTATCGATTCAAAAATACGGCCCCTGTTCGTCCGAATCGTTTCGCCTCAGTGCGACGCTGGACTCCAAGCAGGCATGTCGTCGGCGCGATGATGCGGCGGCGCGAGCGCACCTGAATAGTCAGTACGCGGCCGCGCTCCGTCTACCCGTTATATTACTTTACTCTATGGCTCCGTCCCAGCTGCACGCATGATCATATTATGTAGACCACTACAAACACATAGCTGATGCTTACCTTACAGCTGCTAGGATGAAATATAAATCCAAACGGATTTCGATTCTCTTGAGATTATTTTGCCTCATTGGTGTTCTCTTTCTCAATGGCCACTTCAGCAGAACATAATATGAATTGCGTTAAAAAGGGTAAAATAGACCTTTCTTTTTAATAAAAAAATTGTAAAATGGTCACAGACGCAGTCATTATTATGATCTGCTCAAGTGGCCACTTAAGACCCCCAGTTCAGGCAAAGGGCTTTTCTGTTAGCAATTTCGCAGTAGTAGCCACAGGGTGTAGATTTATACCCCGCTGATGATAATAAGCTTGCCTCCTATTATTGGGGTGTTAAGAATATCTCGAGAGCAGTGGTAGCGGCCCCGACTTACGAACAGTAAGTCGTAGGATCAAACCCAGGCAGGCGCATTACTTTGTGAAATTTATTTCATCACCACTGTTCTCAAAACGGTGAAGAAAACCGGCATGTCTTAGAACCAAAAAAATCGAAGACATTATGACATCTGCCAACCCGCACTGGGCACGCGTGGTGAATTATAGCCCATGCCTCTCCTAGAGAGGAGGCCTGAGTCCCTGTAGTGGAAACATTGACAGTGATCATATTTACTCTTTGCAGATATTGCCGTTCTATATTCCAATTGTTTTAAAAGCAATAAGGTGTTTACTATTTCCAATTATACACAGTATTAACTGTCAGAAGTTCTATGTAACTGTTGAGGAAGCTGAGACGGCGTGTATACAGCGTATCGGAAACAGGGACTGTCCAAGTAAGAGCATTTTAAATAAAAAAAAATATATAAAAAGTGTCGTACGCATAATAACGTGTGCACGTAAAATGTTTAGACATTTTATAGATAACTAGCTGTTCCCGGCATGCGTTGCAATGCCCTTTTTCCTACCTACTACCTGCCTGTGTACCAACTACCTACCTACCTACTACCTCCTACCCTACCTACCTACTACCTCCTACCCTACCTACCTACTACCCTACCTACCTACTACCCTACCTACCTACTACCCTACTACCCTACCTACCTACCTACTACCCGACCTACCTACTACCCTACCTACCTACTACTCTACCGACTACCCTACCTTCTCTACTATCCTACTTACTACCCTACCTACTACTCTACCTACTACCCTGCCTACCTACCTACCACTTTCTCACCTTTTAAACCTTCCCTGGACTACCACGAATAATTCAACACTATAATTAGCCAAATCGGTCCAGCCGTTCTCGAGTTTTAGCGAGACTAACGAACAGCTATTCATTTTTATATAATACTAGCTGTTCCCGGCATGCGTTGCAATGCCCTTTTTCCTACCTACTACCTGCCTGTGTACCAACTACCTACCTACCTACTACCTCCTACCCTACCTACCTACTACCCTACCTACCTACCTACTACCCTGCCTACCTACTACCCTACCTACCTACTACCCTACCTACCTACTACCCGACCTACCTACTACCCGACCTACCTACTACCCGACCTACCTACTACCCGACCTACCTACTACCCTACCTACTTACTACCCTACCTACTTACTACCCTACCTACTATTCTACCGACTACCCTACCTACTCTACTATCCTACTTACTACCCTACCTACTACTCTACCTACTACCCTGCCTACCTACCTACCACTTTCTCACCTTTTAAACCTTCCCTGGACTTCCACGAATAATTCAACACTATAATTAGCTCAATCGGCCCAGCCGTTCTCGAGTTTTAATCAGACTAACGAACAACAATTCATTTTTATTTATATAGATAGATATAGCTGTACCCCGCGTGCGTTGCAATGCCCTTTTACCTGCCTACGTACCAACTACCTACCACCTACCTGTTACCTACCTACCTACATACTACTAATTTCTCACCTTCTCTGGACTGCTACAAATGTTTCAAAACCAAAATTAGACAAATCGGTCTAGCCGTTCTCTAGTTTTAGCGGGACTAACTAACAGCAATTAATTTTTATATTATACGCAAACACCACTTGAAAAATCATTTTTCTATTGGGAAAGAAACAGTAATTATTTGTGATTATTGTGATAATGTCGTATGGTCTGTTTGAAGTTGTCATTCGTTGACTGAACAACTGAACGTCACTCAATTGTTTTGCCTTCCCGGAACCTCTCCACTAACACTTGAACTTTATAGTACGGTATTAAAGCTCAAATTGATTTGACGTTTTAGTTACAAAACGTTTGTATGGGAAAAAGAAAAGGGCTGTTTTTAGGGCTTTTCCGGCCATTATTCGATTTTTTCTCGCCGTAAAAACCATCCTTGAACTTCAACGAACATTTAAAAAAAAAAATCTGCCAAATCGGTCAAGCCGTTTTCATGCCAAGTCGTGACAACGAAAAACGGGTTTCATTTTTATATATATAGAAGATAGAAGATAGAAGATAGAAGATAGAAGATAGATTATCTGATCTACAATTTTGTCTCAGTAATTTTTTTGACTGAAGTAGGACTTAGGATGAATATGGCCAAGACGAAGATTATGGCAAATATCAACAGCTATTCATATTCTTCTGTCAAAGTTGAAAATGAAGAGTTGGAGATAGTTGATCAGTATGTCTATCTTGGTCATATTCTTTCCTTTGGCAAAGAACATCAACAAAAGGGGAATCCCGAAGAATACAGCTTGGGTGGGCCGCGTTTGGAAAATTGGACGACCTTTTGAAATCAGCCAAAATTCCGCTATGTCTGAAGTCCCGCCTCTATAACCAGTGTGTTCTGCCCACAATGACGTACGGTGCTGAAACATGGACGCTCACGCAGGAGGCTGTGTACAGATTGAGAGTGGCACAGAGAGCCATGGAGCGATCCATGCTCGGCATAAAACTAATAGATCGAGTTCCTAACGTCGAAATCCGAAGACGCACAAAAGTTTTCGATATTGGGAATCGCGTTACGGAACTCAAATGGTTGATGACAGGTGGACTAGGGCTGTCACCGAATGGCGTCCAAGAACTGGCAAAAGAAGTGTGGGTCGTCTGGCGGCAAGATGGGCAGACGACATAGTTGCCATCGGGGGCAAAACCTGGATGAGGATTGCACAGGACCGTGGAGATTGGCACAAGAAAAGAGAGGCCTATACCCATCAGTGGGTGAGTTCGGGCTGTGGATGATGATGATGATGATGAATTTTTTTGATAAAATTTACCGTTTTGCTGAAAATCGCGAAAAACCCGTTTTTGTGACCTTTGAGCCCGAGTAACTTTTTTTCCAGGTGTCGGATCGATGAGGACTTTTCACATTTCATTTATAATGGTGTTTTGAACAATCGTACCAATTTTCAGCCGGGTGGGAGTTAATGTAACCTTGCCTCTATTTTTTGGTCTAATTTGACCGGACTATGTTTCTAACATAATTTTAAGTTTTATGTAACACCACAAATGTTATAGGTGTGAGTTTCCTAAAAAAAATATATCAACTATTTTTAAGTACTTATAAAATTAAATTTAAACAGAAATTCTATAATAAATTGATGGATATGAAAAATGTGAATCAAAGAATCCATTTTAATCCGCATCTTACAACAACGACTGTGCAGATACAAATGATTCAAAACATTTATATTATGATAATAATTATATTGTTTTATTATTTACACATATTATACGATATCTTTGCTTACAGAGGGCCAGAAACATCTCTGCAAGAACGTGATACAGTCAAACCGTACGTTCAGTAAGATGTCCCCGTGTGGCGTGTTCAATGTCGACAGTACTCTACCGATGTATTTGATGGGAGTTATTACTCATTACTGTATCGCACTATTGCAGTTCTTCTTTCTCTGAACTCTGGTTTATTTATTTGATCACTAGAAGATTTCAATTCTGGCTAGACTTCGAAATGTACAAAAAATCAGAAAGTTAAGTCCTCCCGTCGCCGCGCGCCGTCGCGTTGTTAAGAAGCTTATATTCCTGTGTGAAAAATAAAATGTGGAAAATATAGAAAGTCCAGTGTATGTATTAGGTCGTCGACTAGATTTATATGTATAAAATGAATTAAACATGGTGCAAATTAAAAGGAAATTTATTTATTTTAGTTAGTTTCTAGTTTTCCCGATATTGTCTTGTGGCAAAGGCGAAGGCAATTTGAATGTATGTCTGCTGTTGATACAGAAGAATACCATAAGACAAAACAATAAGTATATAACAGCAAACTAACCTAGCTATGGCTGCAACGTCAGACTGCCTTATTTTCCTCACTGCATAATATACAGTTAAGCTTAACCTACCCAAAAGAGTTTCAATGTATGCGCTCCACTTCAATTTTGGATCGATAACAATACCTAAAAATACAGTTTGTGCTATATCAACAAGTTTATAGTCGTCAAGATTTTTTTTAATTTTAGATTACTTGGTGGTATATATCGCAAAGAATAAAACATTTTATTTTGTTCCCATTTAGGTACTAACAAATTATGATTGACTGCGAAGCATTTCGAGAGTTCAATTATTAGACTACATCCGGTCATTTTCGAACAATTTAAAAAAATTGTGAAGTTTCATCAGCAAATAGAATTATGTCCAATTATGTCCGATAACTTTGACCATTTTATTAGGTTAGGAAGATCATTTACATAGACAAAAAATAGGAAAGGGCCGAGAATTGAACCTTGGAACACGCCCAGCTTGATTAGAGACCCACAGGACGTCACCGTATTTAAATTGAATTCTTCTTCTTAGCGTGTCGATGGCAAATTTCTTAAATTGAATTGAGAAATTGAGATTGTGAAAAGGGCAGGAAGATGTGGTTGAAAAGGCACGAGCTCTGATCAACATAATTATGTTTCTTGCGAGAAGGTAGATTGGTGCGTCAACACTTATGTATAAAATACTTATGTGTTGTGTATTATAATCTTCATCATCAGCCTATAATGTTGGGAACATTATAGGCGGATGCTGCAGGGACTCAGGCCTCTATATGAGAGGGAAGGGATATAATCTACCACGCGGGCCCAGTGCGGGTTGGTAGATGTCACGTCTTCGATTTTTTTGGCTCTAAGACATGTCGGTTTCCTCAAGATGGTTTCCTTCATGATGGTAGAAATTACACAATGTAATGCGCCTGCCAGGGTTCGAACAAACAACTTACTGATCGCAAGGCGGGGCCGCCACCACTCGGCCACCGCTGCTCTAATTATAATGTAATAAGTCCATGTTCAACACAAAGACGTAGGTATAAAAAAAATAGATTATGAGACTTCCTCTGGCCTTGATACGACCAGTAGTACATCATTTTTTTAATAATATAAGTTATTACTGTAATGGATTGAATGAAATGAATAGTTAAGTGCCAGCCGCCACTTGAAGATGACAATAATGTTCCAGGAAAGTGTAATTCTTCCAAACCATACATTTGAAGTGTTACCAAACAATAGACTCGATATAAAAGTTCAGAGACTTGTATATTCTTTTAATTTTGCATTAAAAATATTTTTTTCTTCAAAATATCGTGTTCAAGATAATCATATTTATCCCAATGGAAAGATATATTACTTGCTGTCGTTCTGCTATTTATTGCTTGCAAATTCTTTGTCTGTGCATCGATTTTGTGACTTAGACTTCATAGGTTTAAATATAGATCACTTGGGACAGCGTTTCGCCGTGCTCTCTGCGATTCTTTTTTTTGCCAGTTACTTGATCGGTTTCACAATGATGTTCATTCTGGGCATCGTGCATAAGCACAAGTATGTTTCTTTCATTCTAAAGATTCAAACTATCCATGAGAGCATCGATTTTAGTAAGAATATCCAGAATTTCGTCATTTGGAACTGGATCTCGCTAATAGTTACCATGATATGGGATTCTTTTGTATGTTCGTTGTATTATATTACACCTGACGAGCTTTCTAATTTTCTCGAGTTCATACCAAACATACTTTGTGATTTCTTGCACATCACATTCGACATTAATTTAGTCGTTGCAATCCGATTTATAATATTACTAAGGAAATATCTCGATGAGTGGATCACTGAAGTTCAAAGGATGGATGACGAGCAGGAAAATGATGGACAATGTCTCAAACTGCTTGAGATACATGAAAATATTTTAAAAGCTTACAGTCTGTATAAATCTATCTTCCAAGCATTAGTAAGTGATAAGTACTCAAAATCGGACATGTTGTGCAGAGGAAAGAGGAAAATTTCGTGAGATTTTTTGGTGTATGATGTGAATAGCATTTAGTATAGGAGATAGACCATAAAAACGGTGGTTGAATTGTGTGGAAAATCAGATGCCTAGAATGGGGGCGACTACCGAAATGACGACAGATAGAGAAGTATGGAAGAAGAAGACAACGCTGGGACTAACTATAAATTAGAATGAGGGCAGAATAATGAGAATGCTAATGCGGATGATGTGAAAGAACAAAGAGTGAATGATGAAATGACGGTTGACAATCACGCTGTGCAAGGGCATGGGGATGACAAATGGTTTAAAATATGATACATGTTGCAAATGAGTCTTTTAATTATTGAAGTTTTACTTTCGAAACATGAGCTTTCGTTCATTTACAGGTATTATTTCAAATATTGCAAGCATTTTTCCGCACTTTGGCAATGTTAGACTTGACTTTTAATTCAATTAAAAGACAATTGGAATTGGAAACAAAGACGATGTTGGAAAGCAAGGTGAGTTTAGAAAGATTTTTTTAATTAAGTGTCTTCGGTGTTCAGTCTAGTCGGGTGCAGCTAAATACCCGTATCTTACATGAAGGGACTAGAGAGTTCGCCTCCTTTTGCGAACCAATGATGCTAGCGAAGGAGGTGGTGGAACGTGAGAGGGAGAGAACCTCTCATCCCAGCCACCGTGGCAGGGCGTCGGGGGCCACGTGATGACTTCCGGCCACTGTAGGCGCGGGCCTGTGGACTGTGATTGATGGGTTAGCTCGCCGTCCGTCCGTCTTATGTCGACGGTGCGTTCGTGTTCCACGCGCGCCTCAAAGAGATGTCAGTAACATGGAAGGGGCCTGCAAGGGCTGAGGCCCGTCGGGGCTGGGGATTGTTCGAAAGAGATACCGCGGCCTTGGTACAAATTGCAAAAAAGGAACATGGGTGGTTTTAAGTCAGTAGAAGTCAAACACTACCGCTCTCCCCGGAGCGGGAGGGAGTCATTTGATGATTTCGCACCGCCCAAAAAAAAAAAAAATGGGACTAGAGAGTTGCGCAATGTAACTGAAAATTATACTTTGGTACGACTGGTCTGCAAACTAGGAGCACTGACTCCTTGCGACTGACAAAGATATTTTAAAAATGACAGGACCAAAATTTTGAAATTGACATAAGCTACCGAAAATCGGTAATTCTGTTGAAAGTCGTCATGGAAATACGAAACGCTATGAAATCGATAGCTTTATGTGTAACACAATCACTTAGCGGCCCAATTTCCAGTCTCTAGAAAAGCACAAATTGATATTGTGACCTAACCTACATAACAATTACTACTTTTCTAGAGACTCCAATCCAATTAAAAAAAAACAAATTCTGCTTTCCAGTTTTTCGTCTCTGGACTTATAAACACAGCACACATAATAAGAAATACAATGTATGTTATAATACAAAGTATTAACTGTGAGAGATTCTATATAACTGTTGAGGAAGCTAAGATGGCGTGTATACAGCTTATGAAGAACAGCAACTATCGGAGTAAGAATAAGTGTAATTAATACTAAGCAGTATTGTTTTAATGACATTCAGGCTAAACAGGAGTTAACAGGACATGCTCTTGAGAGGATTACTCTTGAATACATTAAATTTCAAAATTTTCTGGACGCGTTGCCAAAACTGGAACTAACGCCGACTTTTCCACCATCTTGTGTTTCAATTTATCCATATCTATTTTAGAAATGTGTATCAACAATTCCTGTCGAACTCATTGTAACGTCAAAATATCCTTGCAACACATTACATGTTTCTTTTTCTTACAGCAAGCCGAAAACATCTCTGCGTGAACGTACTACATGCAAATCGATATTTCAGTAAGATGAGCGCGTGTGGCCTGTTCTATGTAGACGCTACGCTAGCAATCAGCTTGATAGGAGTTATCATTAATTACGTAATCGTACTCTTGCAATTCTTCTTTCTTTAAAATCTGTATTGGGTGTGTTATTATTAGTTATTAATAAAAAATAATTTAAATGCCAAACTGTAAGTTTTTATTACCTACTATTATATTGCTTACTAGAATGCGAAACCAGGCTTATCATTAACAAACAAACGCTCCAAGTAATTTTTGAAGCTACTTGACTGTTTCGTATGTTTAACACTTTGTCAAATATTTATTTATAATCAACTTATAGTAACAGTAACACCATACATATAAGTTAACATAATATCATCTACTAACTGATTCCCACGGCTTCGCCCGCGTGGGTTCGGTCATATTATAAGTATATTACAACCTTTCTCGAGAACCACTCTATCTATTGGTGAAAACAGCATAAAAATCGGTGCAGTAGTTTTAGAGTTTATCGCGAACAGACAGGCGCGGCAGAGGACTTTGTTTTATAATATGTAGTATCAAATAAGTACCATACTTTTTTTTTTTTTGGCGGGTGGAAAGTCATCAAATAACCCGCTCTTGGGCAGAGCGAAAGGGAATGTCAGACTTCTACTGACTAAAAACTACCCATGTTCCTTCTTAGCCCTTCCTGTCGAGGCCGCGGTATCTCTTGCGAACAACCCGCAGCCCCGACGGGAATAAGTACAATCCTTCGTTGTCTTCTTATTGTTATAATTATTATTAATTAACTATACACAGGCCTTAACATGGACGACCTGTAAACCACTTAAGATTTGCGGAAATGCGGACGATCTGTTGTATTGGTGATTTTAATCAGTTTTAATCATTATTCATTTATATTATATTTAGTAGGTACCTATTACGAATTATTAATTATGTATTTATGGTTAAATAAAGTCAGTGTTTATTTTTGATATAATAATCAGTACATTAATTTCATATGATCTTTATTTGCGGTCTGCCTTTGCGCTTCCACCCTATTTTCCAACAAAATTACCGAACGAAACAAATTGGATGCGTCATGCGACAATCAAACGTCATAAAATGTAAACAGCATTGGTTCGATGTCAAAATTGTCAAACATGTCGAATCTCGTTCTCGGGAAAACTTTCTTTTTTTTTCTATTAAAATCTATTTTATTAATGAATTGAGTCTGTGTCTGTGATAAAGTAACAGATATTTGTTGTTTGTTTATGTTTGAACAAGAACAATCTCTGGCAGGAAGCGTAAGCAACTGATTTAATTGCAATTACGAAAGACTGCATAATAATGCTGGAAGCAATTGGTAAGCTTTTATGATATTACGCCAGTTTCAATCATGCCGCAGGTAGCTACATACGTGTTCACAGACTTAGAGACGACCGGTCTCCCTCAGTTTGACTTAAACAAGACGAGAATTACTGAAATAAGTATGGTGGTAGTGAGACGGAGGCATATTCTGGACACAAGACCAGGCGCGGCGCCGCGAGTGCAGGAAAAACTTACTCTATGTTTCAACCCTGGTAGGCTCGTTCATCCAGAGAGCTCCGAGGTATCAGGCATGGACAACTTCTTACTGGAGTATCAATCGCCCTTCAACATGAACGTATTTAACACTATAACCTGTTTCCTACAACTGTTTGAGAAGCCAGTATGTTTAGTTGCACAAAACGGTCACGCCTTCGACTTTCCCATCCTAAAAAATCATTTTGAGAAGCTAGGAGTCAGTTTACCAGATGATATCTTGTGTGCTGACAGCCTCCATGCATTCCATGATATTTTCGAACGAAAAAACGTTAGTAACGGTGTGTCAGTGGTTGATCATAAAACATTAAATGGTGTGCAGGCAGATGAGTCATCTAGTGACCAAGAACAGAAAAACCAAATATTTGATAAGATAGTAGAACAAGGAACTAGTTCAGAAAAACAAATACGTAACGGTGCCACTATACATTGGGAAGAGTATATAACAGAAGAATTGCAAAAAGATTTTATGGAAAACGATGATTTGAAGTTTCAGCAATTGATGCAACAGCGGAATGAAAGTACACCCAAACAGAGGAAAAGTGTTTCAAAGCTACGCCAAACTAAAAATGGAGTTAGACGTAAATTATTCTTTCCAGGCAAAAAGCCTACTAGTTCATACAAACTGAAAGATGTTTATGAGCGTGCTGTCGGTCGTCCCGCTATAGAGGCTCATCGGGCCGAGAATGACTGTGTCATGGCAATGGAAGCAGCAGTTGCCATAGCTAAAGAGTTTGTGGAATGGGTCGACAATGAGGAGAACCAATGGAAATTCAGTAAAGTCAATGCTATGAGACTTGGCGTACCACTCGGAGATTAAAATGATCTATTTGATATTGCAGTACCAAATTCTTAAGGCTGAAAAGGCACTTTTCAACATATATATGCTGTATAAAGGCCCGTGTCCATGCGCAGACCAACCTCGGCATGCACTGATTAACGTGGAAGATTGTTCCTCCCTTAAAGTATACTGGTGAAAATAGAAATGACAATATAACTAACTAATGGTGCCTAGCCAACTGACTGATATAAGTGATGGCCCACTTTGTATGTTTTATTATTCAAGATGCCTGGCATAACAGATTCTGTTTTCCACCCTTAACATTATTTTTGCAAAGTTTTCAGATGTACTCAAACATCAAACAACGGTGATGTTCTCCTTGTGTGTTGGTGTGTGAAGTCAACATGTCTTTCTGGTACAATACAGCAAGTGTTTTTTACTGCTTTATCCTCATTTGGATTGTCAAATGAATGGTGCTAATGTTTTTTTTTATATAATTTTACGAGTAGATAAGACAAATCATGTAAAAGTTAGCTTTTATATACATTTAGCATTTTTTTTCTATTCTATGTTTTATAGTCACGTTTAGTAAGGTTTTTTTTATATGTTTTCTTATTTTGCTTAGAGGCTTGGAAATAATAAAATGTGTGATCTAAATTATTATTACTGTTGTTTATTGAAAATTGTTTACTATTTTGCCTTGTATTCTAGCTAGATTGATTCTTATATAATTATACTCCAGATATAAATTATCTATGGTGTATCATGAAACACACAACTGTCATTCTTTGAGAAAGTAAAAAATCTGTAAGTTTTAAATTCCTAACTGTTCTAGAATAGAGAAATTTTCAAGTGTAAAGAAAAAAGATTATTAATATTATATAACAACTGATTGATCTCTTGAAAAAAAAAAAGATTTGGTTTCAATTGAAAACTTTTTGGCTATAAAATGATGCATTTTGTAATTTAAACTTAAACACTTATGTACATAGTCATATATTATGAATGTAAACATAAGAAATGTATTTTTTTTAATAAGTACCTTCTTTAATGTGTTAAAGAATGAATTTTCATATCTAATACTTTATTTTCCTAATTTATTTTAGTAAGTATGTAGATGACTATCATTAGCTGCAATGCATTAATGTATACAGATATATAAATAATTATTAATGTATAATAAGACAAATGCATTAAGTTAAAAAAAAGTCAAGATTGCTAACATTAGAAATTGTTTTTTTATTCAAAAATTATTATGATACCTATTATTATGGATTTAAATTTAAAATTGATCTCTAATTTGAAAATGACCAAAATTTTGTTAACTATTAGATAGAGTACAGATGAAGAAAATTTGTTAAATTGTTTTACTTTATTTTAAGGTTAGATTAATTATAGAATAAAATATTTTATAAAAAAAAATCATAATACTCAAAAAACTGTATTGTAAAAGCATTTAAAAAAAAATAAAGTTTTGTATTTTTTACTAATATTTTATTGATTTTTCTTTACCATAATTCATGGCCATCTTCGTTAGAATGAGTACCCCTGATATCCCAGAATGAGAGAGCTACATTCTGTCCTATAAAGGGTGGAACGCTAAAACTGTTACCACTTCCCGCATAGAATTATATTAACATTGAGGAACAACTGTTTTTTTAAACTACCCATGAATTATTTGTATGCGGGGGGCTCAGAATTATGTAAGTTGTACTGAAAACAGTTACCACAACCGTTTTGGCATCGATGTACCTTCCATTCTCTTTGTATGGACAAACCGTCGAACCCTGTCAATCAATGTTTCGTGACCCTTACCTACTGATGATACTAGATTATTATCCTAATATTGCCTGTGTGACAGGCTGACCTAAGAGAATTGGAGATCGGACAAAAAAATCTAATTAGTTCGTCAGATAGATTTCCAAAAAATATTAAACACATATTTTTTCTTTTTTCACGCAAAAAAAATGAAGACAGTACATTTTTTACCTACAAGTGACGTCATTTTTATTGATTTATCTTCGTCAATTTTATTAATTTGATAGAACAAAAAACATGTATCCAATATTTTTCGATAATATCTAACTGACGGACTAAACAGAATCAATATTTTTTTGAGTCAGTCCGATCCGATCCCGTATTGAAAATATACTGTAACAACAAATAGCTTTAGCCACTGGATGACGAAGCATGAAAGGACAAGACTACTTCATAACGAAGGTGAGATTAAGGTTTTCGAAAAAATTAATGCTTTCTACCACACGACATTGTGGTAGAAAGCATTATTTATATTATATATATATATTATTATTATATTATATGAAACAAAAATAACCAGTTATCTTTATGTTCCCAGGTCTCTTGGTGTTGACCGGTGTGCTGTGGGGTTGCACGAACCCCTTCATCCGCCAGGGTACGAAGGGACTGCGAGACGTATCATCCACCACTGTGCTAGGACAGGTCTGGGCTGAAGTCACCTTCCTGCTCGGGAATTGGAAGGTAAGCGGCTATTTCCTCCATTTATTAGTGGCCATTGGTCTAAGACTTGTGGCGACAGCGACATCTGTCGCAACACATGCGAACTAATTTGGCAAATCCTACATTGCACTGTCAACTTTATCCGCGACATTAGCCTATATAGAAAATACCGACTTATATGTCGAGCAGTTAGCCCACCAGACACAACACCCGTCTGGTTGGAGGATCCTCCCTTTTCTATGGGGGATGAGGAACTTTACATCCTGTTCCTCATACCCCCCAAACTACTATAACAGACCTTCATTAAACCACCTGGAGCTCGCGACCTATTCATAACATAACATCACCCCTGTAATCCCCGAAAGGTTAAGCAGAGGTGTACCTACCTAATACACCCACATTTCGCCAGTTATGTTTAAGGCCCATGTAACTATTTTTATTGCCATCAACTGGCCACAAATCGATGCTCCGCGGCTGCTACTGAGCAATTCCTTATGAAAAAACCCAATAAGACTTTGTCCGACCCGGGAATCGAACCCAGGCCCTCATGCTCAGCAGTCTTGTGACCACTAGACCAACGAGGCAGTCCTCCATAAAATAGGCATCTGCACTTGGTCAGAAACTGACGTCGATTTTCGACGTTATCGTCATGAAACTGTTGAGAAAATCTGACCTGGTCGGCGGTCGTGCCAGCTGCTGGTAACCACCAGTGTAACATGTTACAGTACGTGTTACCGTGGCTGGTGAACCAGGCGGGATCGCTGAGCTATCTCGCGGCCGTGCAACGCGCGCCGCTGTCGGTGGCCGTGCCTGTCGCCAATAGTCTGGCCTTCGTGTTCACCGCAGTCACTGGAGCGAGCATCGGGGCTGAAGAACCGCTGGATAAAAGTACGTATAGTCTGTTATCATTCCTCGGCCTGAAAGCCCTGCCCAGAAGACATATACCCTTCCTTTTTTAAATGATATGATTATGATGATAAAGTGTAAGACCTTATTGGATAGTAATTAGAAGTTCTGGAATAGTTGTCATCAACATCATTTCAGCCGAAAGACGTCCACTGCTGGACATAGGCCTCCCCCAAGTGTCGCCGCATTGACCAGTCCCATACATCCATGCGGATCCCTGCAAACTTCACCAAGTCAGCGGTCCACCTAGTAGGGGGCCTTCCAATGCAATGTCTTCAGGAGTAGAGAGTTCCTGAGTAGTAATAGTGATTTCTGTAGACATCGCATCATCAGTTTGCAGCAGTTCACTGCTGTACATAGGCCTCTCCAATCGCACGCCATCCTACTTGATTTTCGTCAACTCTCATCCAGCTGCTGCTACCAAGCTGCCTGAGGACGTCCAAACTCACGTTGTACTAGTCGCTGTCTATGAAAGTTCACTACCTGAGGGTCTAGGGAATCTAGGGAATTTGATCTCTTGGCTTTGAGCTGTGCTTCTAAAATCCAACAATGCACTTTTATGTAGGAAGTGTGTACATACTGCTCGTTACAAGTTTATACTAACACTAGCCGAGTTTTCATTTGAATATGGTAATATCTCAATCTGGGCGGGTCACGTTCCTAGGGTGAAGCCGAACAGATGGGTTAGGTCACACAGTAGATGCCTGAAAACGGCCATCGTGAAAGACGTGATGATCTGGACTTATTCTTAACAGTTTGGACGGAGATGGCAATTTGTATCAAACTTGGAAAGCCATTATCCAGCAGTGCGACAGCTTTTGCTCCTCCCGCTCTAGGCAGAGCGGCAGGGAGTGTCAAACTACTACTGACTAACAACCACCCATGTTCCTTCTTAGCCTTTTGTGTCGAGGCAAGGGTATCTGTTTTGAACAACCCGCTGCCCCGCGACAGGAAAATCACAATCCCTTTTTTTTTTGGGGGGGTGGGAAATCATCAAATAACTCCTCCCGCTCTTGGGCAGAGCGAGCGGGAGTGTCAGACTTCTACTGACTAAAAACCACCCATGTTCCTTCTTAGCCCTTCATGTCGAGGCCGCGGTATCTCTTGCGAACAACCCGCAGCCCCGACGGGCAACAACCCGCAGCCCCGACGGGCAAATCTCAATCCCTTACAATGTCATAGTGGTATCTGGTGTAGGTATCTACAAACTTATTCTTTTACGTTCCAGGATCGATCGTGGGTATTATGCTGATCATGACGGGAACAGCTCTTTGCTGTTTTGAGGACCCCAGTTGAAGACACCAGCATCAAATATAATTTAAGTTAGAAGTATGATTCGGTATGATACTACTATTTTATTAGATACTGTGTTCCCACTAGTGAAACATTTATGTATTTATAAACATGTTGTGAGAAAATAAAAAGAATGGATGGACTGTGTGAAGGATGAAATGGCTAGAAAGGAGGTGGCTGCTGAGATGATAAGTAATAGAAAATTATGGAAGAACACATGCTGCCACAACCCCAAATAAATTGAAAAAGACAAAGGCAAGAGAACCAAGGTTACCGACATAGCCCGAAGAATTGCGAAACATAAGTGGCAGTGGGCAGGGCACATTGCTCGCAGAACGGATGGCCGATGAGGCCGAAAAGTTCTGCGACCGCGAACCGGAAGACGTTGTGTTGGAAGGCCTCCCACTAGGTGGACCGATGACCTCGTGAAGGTTGCGGGGACCGGGGTGAATGCGAGACGCACGGGACTGGTCGATGACACCAATGTCAACAACTATGGGGGCCTATGTCTAGGAGTGGACGTCTTTTGGCTGAAATGATGATGATGATAAGTAAGGGCTGCAGAATGATGATGACGAAGACGATGACATGTATGATGAGATAAAAGACGAAGGAGAGGGACAAGGAGAAATGTTAACATGTTTTTAATGAGAATGTTTCGCTATTGTGAACGCTACGATTATTAGAGAATTATTATTATGTTGTATTTGAATTCTTTTAATTTTTATGTGACTCTTTTTATATATTATTGAATGATTTAAACAATTGTGTCTAATATGGGTTATGATACCTGAAATAAATGTATTTTATTTTTTGTTAGTCAATTTGTAGTAGCACTTAAAGTAATTTTACTTTTTTAATGACACAACTACATCGATAACAGGTTAAACCACAAATATGTTGATTACGCTCAAAGCAGTTTTAATTTGAAAGTTGTAATAAAACAAGATTTAAAATGTTAAGTATCTTTTTATTGTTTCGTTACTAGTAATAGTTTCCGCGAAACGTATTTTACAGTAAATATAACAAAAATAATATTACATGCATACATACAAGATACGCGCGAAAAAGATAATCCACCCTTGGCAGTCGGGTAAATAAGAGACGCATTACAAGCTTTTTCATTGGTTGATAGTTATCAGAAACCCAGTGTGAAAACGTATTTATTTATTATTATCCTTATATACTTATTAAATAATCGGCAAATTGATCAGTGTAATTCTTATCAGAGTAGACTATTTAAATGGAATAAATGTATTTAAAATATATATAATGAATGGTTATTTTATTATACAGTGAATAAACATGAGTAGTACTATAATTCGCATAAATTTCTCTCCTACATTAGCTACAATGTGCCCAGTATATTTTTAGAAATGGCAATAGTTGCAGCAACTGACAAGATCCATTGCATTGATTGGAAACAAAAGATACGCGCGAAAAACATTACCGTTCCTTGGCAGTCGGGTAAAAAATCCGCATATATAATATTAGTATCATTTATATCAGATAGAGATCGGATAAATGTATGACTTTCTCTCTCAGACAGATTGCCAAGTAAAGTCCATTTCACGAAAGAAGTCCCGCAGACGCGTTGTGTCACAACTTTTGGCATCGTAAATAAACCTTATAACGCACTAATCCAATAATAAACTCACACAATATCTACCACAACAAACGCACCTTGATAACATCGACAAACGACAACATGGCCGATCTGTTAAATTTAGTTCCACAATTGTCCGCGGGACTTCTTTCGTGAAATGGACTTTAGCAGTTAAAACAAAAAAATGTTTTGGCGCTTTTAATGACATTGACAGTGACGCGTTTAATAGTAAATACATATTATGCAGTTATTGAAAAATACTTGTGAAAAGGCTTCCTTTAAACCGGTCATTTCAAACCGCGCTAAAAAAGCCATGCACAAAAGTAGTACTTAAGTTCGACAGCTTATTCATGCAAAATATACCAAGCAGCCTGTGTACAGCAAACATTTTAATAAAAAAAGCGTTAAAAAACAGTTGGTTAACGTAGTATAATTATTGCGTTATTTCAATGAGTCTTAAAGTTTACTTTAATAAATATTACCTTAAAATAGCTGACTAGTTATTTCTATCTTACACTTAAATTGACAAAAACATTTTCTACAATTTTTGGTACACTTTTATTTAACCTTATGGTCAGACCACAGGGTTTTAGTTTTTGGATAAATAAATAACGGAGACGGGTTAAAACATTTTTAAAACCCTTTATCGTGAGAGCTCCCATTTTAGGTTTATAATTCAAAATTATTCTATTTACACAATTAATGTATTTACAATTATCTTACACTTCCCGTCATCTCTAAGACTAAGTATTAATGTTAATCACCTGTAGGCCGAAACATGTGTTGTCATGTCAAAAATTTTCTCAGTGATTTATTAAATGATAATTAACATCTGACATCTTTTTGGGGAGGGGTGGGAAATCATCAAATAACCCCTCCCGCTCTTGGGCAGAGCGAAAGGGAGTGTCAGACTTCTACTGACTAAAAACCACCCATATTCCTTCTTAGCCCTTTATGTCGAGGCCGCGGTATCTCTTGCCAATTAACAACCCGCAGTCCCGACGGGAACATCTAAGTTTGATATCAGTGTGATTTTCTTTAGCCACCATCATTAACTTTCATGTAATTAATTTGGTATAACACTTTACGGCCTATAAATTGGCTAGGCCACTAAGTCATGAAATAACAAAACAACAAAATAATTGTCTCCGTCAAATACAACTACATATTTACTAAGTATTTACAAATTTTAACCAGCAATTTAATTATTATTTCTTACTTGAAATAATATAGGAAAGCAGTATAAAATCAAATAATGTTGCCATCCTTCATCTGTGACCTATTTTTACACTGTGCTCAGTGTAGTATAATAATAATTGGCATATTAGAACTGAATCACAATGTACGGAGTTTGAGTATTGCAAACAGACGGGCGTGTTTTTAGGCGTCTATTCAATATACATAAACAATTTAACTGTGAAAAGAGTGTAATTTTATTCATTCCATTTTTTTTTGTTTATGGCAATGATGCCAAACAGAAAATAAATCTAAAACACTTTGAAATCACCTACACCACAATTGACTACTTGACTACTGTTAAAAAATCATGAAAATGTTATGTTATTTCAAAGAACTAACAGAAATAACACGATCTGTGAAAAAAGAACTAAAGTCGATAAAAAAATGGAGTAGCTACATGCTTTAGAAGTTTTTAGTGGGGGTAGGTACTTTCTATCCTTGTCGCGTGAAACGGCCATTTGTACTTGTTGGCAAATAAGAACGCAACCATTTGTATTATAAGTTGGCAACATTGTTCTCATTGTCCATTGTTCTTTTTGTTTATTTATTTCCACCTAAATATCAACAGTACTACGTAACTCTATAACATACATCACGCATGTAATCCCCGAAGGGTTGGGCAGAGGAATAGTACACCCACATTTCGCCAGTTATGTTTAAGTCCCATGTAATATGAGGCGAGCCTATTGCCATCAACCGGGCACAAATCCAGACTCCGTAGCTGTTACTGATAAATTCCTGATGGAAAAAGCGAATAACACTTTGCCCGACCCGGGAATCGAACCCAGGACCTCATGCTCAGCAGTCGCGTTTGCGACCACTAGACTATTCCATTATAACTAAGCCATTTTTTGATCGATTTTATTACTTTTTTTCTTTGAATTAACATAACATTTTCGTGTTTTTTTAACAGTAGTTAAATAGCCAATTGCGTAAAGAACTCGGATGGAAAAATCCTTTAACTTTTCTAACCAGTACCTATATTTAGCAAAACCCATTGCTGGCGATATTCCTGTTGTCATAAAGAGATCGGTAGAGGTACCTTATTTTCAAACAATCTAAGTAGGTAGGTAATCCAAAGGTGGCAATGAATGTTGTTAATACGAATGTGTTATTTAATTAAGATCACGAGACCCAGTGTGGGTGAAGCCTATTTCACTAACCGCGTTGAGAGTTGAAATTCCAGGTATACAAAATTAAGGTGTTTATGGAGGCTATTGAAACTAAAAACGGGTAAAATTAGTATTCAAGGAGTGAAAAAAACCTTAGTCGTCGACGCCGGTTCATTTTGCAAATCACAGTTAATTTATACAGGTTGACGCCGGGCCTTCACAGGTACATTCACGAAAATTAATTCATAACCAAACCGACATTACGTCAGTTACAGCCATTACATGCAACTGTCAAAGTTTGAAAGTTGTGATTTGAATATTCATCAAATTTAAGTCGGAAAACTTGCTTATCTATTAATTCCCCTGACTTTACCTCGAAACTCTTCTATACAAAAACTATTTCAAATTCTGGTGCCTCGACCGCTTTCGCATGTCATACCTGCTTGAACTCTGCTCGGGTTCAATGGACCGGCCTCTCATGCCTGGCTAATAGTTCTTAATAACTTCGATGAATCGCTGTATCCTCTGCAGCGACAGCCGGAGTTTGCTTTCTTCCGAGGACAGGTTGTTAAGTTCAGCTACAAGCGCACGCGCATGGTCAGAGTCGCGCGAGGCTGAGAAGGTGATGTGTGCGTCTTCTATTTTGAGGTTGGTATTGCGCTTCTGGAGGTCGGCTATCTCTTTTCGGCGAGCTGAAATCAACATCGAGTAGTTTAAGTAGGTTTGGTTTGGGCACTTTTCATTCGATTTAAACATATCATGGGACGATCAATTAGTAAATCTCATCTTTCATGGGGTACCTACTGTTTAAAATATTACAATAAAATACCCCCTCACATTCTTCAACTGAATGAGACGAAATTTAAATCTTGCATAAAACGCACACTATATGCAAGCATATTAGGAATAAGCAAATTATTTGGCTTTCGCGAATTGTTGGTTATGAACAGGCATTGTAGGTTATCCAATTGGGTATATAGACCGCTGCCAGAAAATAATTTACAGTACCAAAATGCACTTTAAGGGACCTGGCCGAGGAGAAATGGGACGCCGTTCGCCTCCTTCTGCGAAGCAGTGATGCTAGCGAAGGAGGTGGCGGAACGTGAGAGGGAGAGAAGTTCTCGTCCCAGCCGCCGCGGGAGGCGCTCCGGGCGTCGGGGGCCACGTGATGACTTCCGGCCACCGTAGACGCGGGCCTGTGGACGGTGAGTGATGGGTAAGCTCGCCGTCCATCCGTCTCATGACGACGACAGGCCGTGTCGACGGCGCGTTCATGTTCCACGCGCGCCTCAAAGAGATGTCAGCAACATGGAAGGGGCCCGCAAGGGCCGACGCCCATCGGGGCTGCGGGTGTTCGCAAGAGATACCGCGGCCTCGACATGACGGGCTAAGAAGGAACATGGGTGGTTTTTAGTCAGTAGAAGTCTGACACTCCCTTTCGCTCTGCCCAAGAGCGGGAGGGGTCATTTGATGACTTTCCACCCACCATAAAAAAGGGACCTCGCCGAAGCCACTACCAACGCCGTCAATGTGGCTGAGTTCTGGTCGAAAGTTTAATGGAATAAAAAAACCAGATTGGGAATCATCAAAACGAAGAAAAAGAAGTAACAGAATGATGATGATGATGACCTTTATAACGAAACAGCTTCCTGAAGCAAATCCAAAAGCTCAAAAATTGATGAATTAGATTCATTGGTTAATTACCTGCATTATATTCCTTGTAACTCTTTAACAGAGATTCTACCCCCGGCCACGACGGTTCATCCACTTGACAGCTCATGTCCTTCGTGTGCTCAGTAAGTGAGAATTCCTCCAGCATCTCCGTCGCTCCCGCCGCCGAGTTCTGTGGCTCGTCCATAGATGTCGCCTGCGACGACATCGCGGTCGCATTCTCTTGCGTCGATTTCAACGAAATTATCTTTGAAATACTTGGTATGTTAATGTTAGGGTAATTTTGGTACGGCAACTGTACTTTTAAGCTTTGTTTTTTAATGTTCTCGCTGTCGAAACCAGGGGTTAAGTCTCTTTTTCTTGTGTTTGGAGTCTTAAACAGGTTTACACTATTGTCGGCCATCTTGGATAGGCGGCTTAACTCAGAGAAGTTTTTCTCTGCTAGTGCTTTAATGCTGTCATCATTCGGGTCTCCACTGGAAACTGAATCTAATCTCTTTTTGATAAGGTTGTTATTTTCGTTGACGCAGTTCTTGATTTCGGTTAGAAGTCTGAGCTGGCAGTTAGTATCGAACCCTAGGCGCGTTTCTTTGTTATTATCCTCTTCATCCGGGTTGCTGCTGCGACGTTTTCTTTCTTTTAATATTATTTCTTGCCATACTTTGTCGTATCCTGAAATTGAAATGAAACTAGAAAAGTACTCCTGAGTCCTTCGTTAGCGTTGAAAGAAAGCTACTGTCTTGGGACAATAACGATTTCCTATTATAATTGAGTGCCTCACCAACTTTGAACCAAAAAGTAATAGTATACTCAACTAGCTAATGCTGGAATACGGCCTCCTCTCAGAGTGACAGACTTTGCTGTAATCCATCACACGGGCCAAATATGTGTGGTGGGTAAGATCGAAGAAGTAGGGATTTATTTTCTTATTTAAGCGATCGTGTCGTAGCTTCCGTATCAACAAATATTCGGAAGTTTAGACCCACCTTCTTTATATTGTTGCGTGACTTGCGCTAGCTTCAACCTCGATAGGAACAGTTTCTTTTTAGTCCTGTTTTCTTCACTCTCTGGTATCTTCCCTTCCTCCATCTCTTGCTTGTCACTATCTTCAGCTGTCTCCCCCGACGGAACATTGAATAGCACATCCAGACGACCCACTGCTGCATATGCTGATGCTACCGAGTCGTTTCTTAGCACCTTGTCCTGAAGCTCAAGGTCTTTGTCTGTAAAGTTTTAAAGAACAAAATAGTTGCTACATATAAATGTACTAAGCGAGCTGATTCAAACGTGGTGTTAGTTTAGTCTGTTTGGCATCTATAAAACATTCTATTTAACTTAAAATTGGGTAATAATTAAGAAATATTTTGATCTGAATGTGGTGAGTTTACAAAGACTGTGATTAAAGAATTTGCATTTTGTATTGTCTACAGCTAACATACCTTTATAAGCTTCTGGTGTCGCCAAACTAAGATTAGCCATGAAATCAACTTTCCCTTTGTCGTCAGCTTTAGCGCCATAGTCCTCGATGATATCTTCGTACATCCTTAGTTCATCCTCTCCGTAATCATCAGAATCACTTCCACTGCTGCCTTCATCTGTGCCTACTTTACTATTTGCAAATTCTTTATATATCTCATTATTTATATTACCACGTGTAATTATTATATTAGGAGTTTCAGTCTTTTCCACCTTCTTGGCATCAGATTTAGCGTCTTTAGTTTCACGATTCGAAAGATGCTTAAGTCGCCTCAAACGTTGTCTTTTCTCATAATTATCTACAGAACTAACTTCGTCAATTTTATTAATTGGTAGTAAATTAGTTATTACTATGGCAGACTGTAGTTTTGTGTCCATTTGGTAAGGACATGCGATATACAATTTTTCATTTGTTTTCGGTGGATCTATTTTTTTGGGGACATCCTTTTTAGGGGCAATTTTTTGAAGTAGTGGTTGAACAAATTGTATATACTCTCGTTTCTTTGGCGGTTTCATTTTGTCAGATTCTACGAAGTTCATCGAGGAAATTGGCACTTGGTAAACCATCTTTGAACCTACAATAACTGTACTAACTGAGCTAGCTTGAATGACTATGTCAGGATTAGTTGTGATTGGGCTAGCTGGAATAACTATGTCAGGCATAGTTATAATTGGGTTAGCTTGAATAATTATGTCGGGTTGTGTTATAATTGGGTTGTTAGTTATGCTTGGGTTAGCTTGTATCACTATGTCAGGCTCAGTTATGTTTGGTAGAGTTTGTATAGCACTGTTGTTGGATTTCATAACATTACTTTCGTTACTCACTGCTGTGTTTGGTATGAAAACTTCAGTGTTTATTTCTGTATCACATTCTGTAATTGGTATAGTAATTACTTCAGGAGCTACTCGGCTACTTACTATTGGCGCTATCTTGGATTTAAAAGCTTCTGGTATTTGTGATACTTTAGAATTATTTTTAATCACCATGTAGTTAGCGGGAATCTGAACGTTGCTAAGGTATACGAAATTATTGCAAGGCTGTAGAACAACGTTCTTAGTCTCTGTTGTCGCGACTCTTTCAGTTAACTGTTTATTTTTTAAATCTTGTTCCTGCGATGTGCCCTGAGACTTCTCCTTCACAACTATCTTGTTACCATATATTTGATTCTCAGTGATTAAATTCTCGAAATCGTTTTCGTCACTATTTTCCTGGTGTAATCTTTTCAATGCCACCACTTTCGACGAAGTGCTTTCATTCACTGCGTCTTCCTTGCATTTCTTATTTTGGTTTAGTGGTCGTGTAGGAGTTGGCAGGGTTTTTGGTTCGAAACTAGTTCTTTGTAACATTAGTCTTGCATTCTGCGGTATCTTAAACATCGTGTTTGTGTTTGAATTCTTCTTTTTACTTTCTACGTAAACTACTTTGTTTTTTGTATCAGTAAATGATAGTTTCGGTGGTTTGAACGTGGCGTGCTTGTTTGCTTCACTGTTGTTCGGATGGAATAACTCTTTAACTTCAGGTGGTGGCTCAATTATTTTTGGTTCAGGTATACGAAACGGATTGTCCGTTTTGTTGATAGCTATAGCGTCAGCTGCATTAATTAAAGTACTAATATTTTTATTTGATATATCAGTTGGCCTTTCCTCTATAACTTCAGGTTCTATCGTTGCGCTTTTTATAATAATATTACTCTGAATTTCAATTCTCGGCGGTTCTTTGCTGTAAGTTTTTTTTACTAAAGAACTTTGAAAGCTAAGATCGGGTGGATTGATGACACATTTCATATCAATTTTACTTATCGGAATACTGGTTATTAAACTGAACCTTTCTGGTTTCTTCTTGAACTCTTCATTTGCATTCATTGTTTGGGCGGGTATAGTGACCGTGGCTCCGGAACCTTGTGCTAACGATGTAATGCTCATTTTTGATTCAGTACTTAGTGTTTTACTAGACTCAGGTACTGATGTAGCTGTTATAATTTCCGGCGTGAAATGTTCTTCAAAGTCAGTCTGTGGTTTTAAGAACTCTTTAAGCGGTTCCATTTCAGAACATTGCTCTTCCACCTTCGGTGGTGTTAGATTTTCTTCGGGCAATGGTGGGAATGGTATTGTGTATAACTCAGGATTTTGTGGCTCATTATTTATTGGAGGTGGAGGGGGAATGATCGCCGGGAGTGAGGGTAATGGCGGCTGGTAGCTCGCTGAATTAATAGGCTGAAATGCCGAGAACCCCGGTATATTGTAAAGGCAACTTCCAATGTTAGGGGGCCCGCCATCCACTTGCTTCGGGGCCATGACACTAGGATTAGGGTTAGGAATAGATGATGGCGATATTTTCGGACAATGTGGTAATGGTATAGGTTTCGCAGGAGTAATAAAGGTGGGTTGCTCAAACATGACAGTTTCTTCGGGTCTGTATAGTTCTGGAGGTTTGGGGGGAATAGGGTCCGGGGGTAAGGCTCTCTCCGGGTCCAGTAGCGCTAGTGGAGTTTCCGGCTTGTCGGGAACCATCTCTGTAACGCGGGAAATGCTGTGTTAGTACATTGTAGGTATATTTACGTAGGGTGTAGAGTACTTCGACGCAAGCAAACCTCTTAACCGTAGAAGTTTTTTCACTTTTGTATGGAGCTTTTTTATAAAAATCGACGAATCATTTCTATGGTCTAACTTGAATCATGTGGTGATTTCGTGGAAACAGTTTGCGCGTCGATGTTACCTACACCAGGTATTTTGAGAATTGGTAAATCTACTTACAGTGTTGATTGTTTCAAGAACTCAATAATCTAGTTATTCGTAATCTCTGACAATATTGATTAATATTAAAGACACTTACTTAATTTATTGTTTGTAATTAAAGTTGTGCCATAATATAGCAAAAGACAGAGACACTTGGACAGCTTTGGAGGAGGCCTTTACCCAATCTGGGGTCCTTGCAAATGAAGATAACTAACAACTACAATTAATACAAAAAACGAACACATTCCTACTAGAAATTAAGTTAAGAATTTTTGTAAAACAAGCAAGGATTAAACAGGCTTTTTTATTTTATTTTGTAATTAAAGTTGTATCTATTAATATATCGTACACTTTCGTCTTATTGACAAGTCTTTAACTGAACTTACTGTAAGTAATTAAGTATGTCTATAATAGGTAAGTAGGTACCCATGTACAATTTCTGGCCACACGTTTTTAACGCCACGAATGGTTACCTAGTACATACTGCATTCTCTTGATGCTACCGACGACGGCGACGCGACGTGGAGAGTTGCTCTGTGGTACCTACATAGAGGTATCGATAGTACCTACAAAGAGCTGTATAAGTACACCATTTTGTTTTTTTAAGCTTCTAATTTAAATAAAATAAAAATAAGTAGAGAGATCATGCTGAGGACAGGAATTAGGGAGCAATGCGATCTAAACACACTAAATGAAACGTGCACTGAGATGCAAGATTTATTAGGTAGGTACCTACAGACGCCAGCACTGATACCCGAAACTGTCAAATTTTCCAAATCAACCTTTAACCTGATGCTTTAGCGGTAAACTTGTAAAATCTATTGAAGAAATTTGACCGATTGTGGCACCCTTGATGTGCATCAAATATGATGATGTTTATTCACAATGACCGGCCGGAGCAATGCGATTAATTTGTGTGTCGGTAGCTAACCCTGTGAATTTTAATATAAGCTAGGGCCTATACACGTAGAACTTTTATCGGCGCGGGTCCGGCACAAAGTATAACTATAAAGATTGCATGCGCCGACCGGTTTCGCTAAGCGCTGGCAAATCGGCACCGGTAGCCAGCTTTCTACGTATATGCGCCCTTACTTAGAGCAATCACGTGAGAGTTTTTAGGCTTTTAAATCCCTCTCGTTCCCATGACAATAAGTCTTGAGGTTTGCTGTTTATTGAAAAGATCCAAAAGTTTTAGAATATTTTCTAAAAAGACACCAAAGCAATTCAATCCGATATTGGTCAAAATATTTTATTAGATTCTTGTCTAGTCCCGTGAAACATTACACGGTATGGTCACGCTTCTCCCTCTACATGATTTTTTTCTGACGCCTCACACACAGTTGTGATAAAACCATCCGCGTTAGCTTTCGCCTCCGTAATTGCCCCTTCGATGTCGGCTTAATAAACTTCTCAGTGCACGTTTGTGTTTGCAAAATGGCAAGCATGATAAAATCGTATGCAATAAGCATGCTGTTTAAGGGCGAGGCCCCATTAGTGCGTTGCGTCGCGTCGTCGCAACGGAACAACGCATTGTATGCGTAAAATATATATGGAAAACGACGCAGCGACGATGCAACGCACTAATGGGGCCTCGCCCTTAATGATACGTACTATTTTGATAGGCAACGTAACAATCCCCATAATACTGAAGAATAGTAACAAATTACCTACACCGATGCTTGTGTACTTAGGAACAAAGTCAACTACCCACTATATTACTATGGATGCTGTGCACAGAACGGCTGAGAAAAGTCCCCTAAATAATGTTCTTACTCAGATCCAGCCTGTCCCTTTGCTGCCCACCCTAATGACGCTCTAAGTCGAGGCTCGTACCCCGCAAGGGGTGCCTCTAGCTGGATATCACTTACTGCCGCACTCAGAGAGCTTTAATGATTACTTAGGCCATCACTTGGTAAAGGTTTTGACAGTTTTGTCATACAAAAGTATGTCAAATCTTTACTAAGTGACGGCTTAAGTAATCATTAAATATCTCCGAGTGCCGCAGTTAGTGATGGCCAAAGTAATCATTAAAGCTCTCTGAGTGCGGCAGTTAGTCTATAAGTTTTAACGCCCTTGCTGTAGGCCTTACACTCAAGGGATAGTCCGGTTAAACAGAAGCCTGCATCATAGGTTGAAATGCGAGACGCCATGCAAAAAAATATTTCAGAAAGGTATGTGTTAGAGTTGCGCGGTTCATTTGTTTCCCACTCACGTGGGCGAAGCTCGACTCGCAGGACACGATCCCACCTACAACTATACATTTTGATAAAAAGCGTAGCTTGGTCGTGCGTGGACCGCTCTGGAGGTTTAAAGAAATAGTATGCAAATAGTGCTTGTTTACTTTCGTATCATAGCTCCTTTATTATGGTGGGTGGAAAATCATCAAATAACCCCTCCCGCTCTTGGGCAGAGCGAAAGGCAGTGTCAGACTTCTACTGACTAAAAACCACCCATGTTCCTTCTTAGCCCTTCATGTCGAGGCCGCGGTATCTCTTTCGAACAACCTGCAGCCCCGACGGGGTATCGCATAGCTCCTTGATTGCTATTAAAAATAGGATCGCACTGGATCAGCGTGAATTGAATATATTGTGAGCTGCAATTTTTACGCGGCCTAGTTATGTATAGACGGGTAACTATTCAACCATATACCTACCTATTTAATATTTTCCGACTTTACAGAGTATTATTTTCAAGTAATACAGAAGTGTGGTAGAAGAAGACGCAGGTGTACCGCGCCGACCCCAAATAAATTGGGATAAGGACTTATTATTATGATGATATGCCGTATGATGATGATTTCCAGATATTTTCCCGTTCTTTCTGTCGCGGTCGCTTCGTTATTTTTTTATTTAGGCGACGGCTTTTACAGGTTGAATTACGTCCAGCTTCTTAATATACCGTATGTAATTTCTGTGGGTTACACTAACACGTACTTTACTATTAGTAATTTTCTAAGCTAGTAGTTACCTACAGATCACCTAACCAAAATCGGAGTTTCGGTAACTATACTTATTATTTATTTTCAGAAACATGAAATCGCGATTATGCGAACTACTACTAGTTTACATAATCTTTTGGTTTATTTATTTTTTCACATCTATACCTACGTATAGGAACTGTCTTACAAATAACTGGATGCTGTATGCAGAGATAGGATAGCTCATCTCTCTCAAGTTTCATACAAATTCGTACTAATATTATATACTAGCTTGTGCTAGCGGCTTCGCCCGCATGGAGTTCGATAATTGTCCCACGGGATCATACCACCGGGATAAGAAGTATCCTATAGGTTAATCCAGGTTATAAACTATCTGTGCTCTAAATTTCATCCACATCCGTTCAGTAGTTTTTGCGTGAAAGAGTAACAAACATTCATCCATCCATACATCCTCACAAACTTTCTCATCTATCTATCTATCTATACATATAATAAATCTGTAGAAAAATCTTTTTTGTACATCGAAAATATTAAAAATAAAATTGTCAGGGTATTAAAGTATAACCAACAGAACACATTTCCAGCATTTTTGGAATTTTTGTCTGTTTGTCTGTTTCGATGACTAAGCATCACGTCAAATTTACGAAACGAATGTAGATAACTTTTATACATAAATATTGTGCGTAATTTGGGCTATTACTTAGTCTTTGTTTCATCGTAATCGGTGCTCTCTATCAAAAGATATATGCATTTATAGTTTTCAAGAAGAACTTATCATTATGGTCAAGAATGAGACAAGCAACGACATCTATTGAACGGATATGGTACCTATTAATAAATGCCTTCACAAGATAACTTTAAATAAGTAATGATAGCAAAAGGTACGTAGATATTAGTCTAAATGACGCTGTTTTCAAAATCTACATAGCCTAAACCCTATAGTGTGTTTGATCGCTCTTTTTTAGCAGTTTATCTTCGTCTTCGACAGATGGCGTTATTCATTTGATGTCATTTTCTGAACCGCGGTGTTATCAAATAAACATATGTTTCATGAATAGTCAACAAATAAAGATTTACCAATTACACAGTATAAAAATATTATTTTTTTTAATCTATCTATATCTTCTATATCTATCTATATCTATACATATAATAAATCTGTAGAAAAATCTTTTTTGTACATCGAAAATATTAAAAATAAAATTGTCAGGGTATTAAAGTATAACCAACAGAACACATTTCCAGCATTTTTGGAATTTTTGTCTGTTTGTCTGTTTATCTGTTTGTCTGTTTCGATGACTAAGCATCACGTCAAATTTACGAAACGAATGTAGATAACTTTTATACATAAATATTGTGCGTAATTTGGGCTATTACTTAGTCTTTGTTTCATCGTAATCGGTGCTCTCTATCAAAAGATATATGCATTTATAGTTTTCAAGAAGAACTTAATCATTATGGTCAAGAATGAGACAAGCAACGACATCTATTGAACGGATATGGTACCTATTAATAAATGCCTTCACAAGATAACTTTAAATAAGTAATGATAGCAAAAGGTACGTAGATATTAGTCTAAATGACGCTGTTTTCAAAATCTACATAGCCTAAACCCTATAGTGTGTTTGATCGCTCTTTTTTAGCAGTTTATCTTCGTCTTCGACAGATGGCGTTATTCATTTGATGTCATTTTCTGAACCGCGGTGTTATCAAATAAACATATGTTTCATGAATAGTCAACAAATAAAGATTTACCAATTACACAGTATAAAAATATTATTTTTTTTAAACTAAATTAAAATTGGATAAAACCCACGGCATATTTTGTTTGTACCGTGTGGGAATCGAACCTGCGACACGCAGTGCTACTGTTAATCGTCCAGCCACTGCACCAAACATGTCTTTATATAGATGTGGTGTGTTGTTAGCCCTATGTGTCGAAGCCGCGGTATTTCTTTCGAACAACCCGCAGCCCCGACGGGCGTCGGTCCTTGGGAGCCCCTTCAATGTTGCTGACATCCCTTTGAGACGCGCGTGGAACACGAACGCGCCTCCATCGTCATAGGACTGACGAACGATTAACTAGCCCGTTACTCACCGTTCACAGGCCCGCGCCTACGGTGGCCGGAAGCCATCACGTGGCCCCCGATGCCCGGAGCGTCTCCCGCGGCGGCTGGGAAGAGGGGTTGTGTCCCTCTTACGTTCACCTCTTTCGCTAGCATTACTGCTTCGCAGAAGGAGGTGACGGCGTTCCATTTCAGATTCGATGTCCCAGATTCGGTACAGGTACCTCTCGAAACAGCCTCTAATCCCCCCTTTTTTATGGTTCGTAAATTATCAAATGACTCATCCCGCTCTGGGCGGAGCGGAAGAAAGTGTCAGACTTCTACTGACTAAAAACCACCCACGTTTCTTCTTAGCTCTTTGTGTTTCGGGGCCGTGGTATCTCTTGCGGACAACCGTCAGCCCCGGCAGACGACGGCAGCAACAATTAAGGGGCCCCAAAGGACCCTTTAATTGTTGCTGACATATCTTTGAGGCGCGCGTGGAACACGAACGCGCCAACGACATGACAGTACCTGTCGACTATAATGTACCTGTTTCAAATTTCTTCAAGATCCGTTCGGCCGTTCTGACGTGGTTGATTAACAAACACCCATCCATCTAAACTTTAGCTTTAACTTCTTATTTTCTACAGCGGCAGTAAGTTAACGCAGGGCAATGATTTAACGTACTTTTATCTAAGCGACGCATTTTAGTTTCCAACAAGCACGCGAACGAAGTCGCGGGCACAGCTAGTTTATAATAATTTAGTAGGAAGCTAGGATATGCCGTGCAAAACTTAGAACCTTAATATCACTGTGGTGGGTCAACTCTGTGGAGTGACGTTCGTAATAATCCGGAAACACTAAAATAACCGTAAGTTCACACAACATTTTCTGGTTTACCTTACGGATACTGATCTATTTGCTGCTTATTACAGCTTCTATGCTTTGTATTTCACATAGTAATAGCCTCTCTGATCTGAACGGATCCTTAGCTCATTTAGGCGTGTGTACCTATAGCACGCCTAAATGAGCTAATGATCTAAATTGATCCGGTAAAATAACGGATAACTATAGATTAGATATCCGTTATCTATAATTATCTACCGGATGAAATAGACGGCGGTTTTGAATGTAGTCGACTATTGTCGCTTTGGTTTAGTGTTGGCAAGCGCTACTGCTGTACATGAGGACCCTAATAATATGATATTGACATATCTGGGTAGGTAGCAGTTCAGAGCAGAGTCTGTATTAGTAGGTATGCTCGGTTAATGACAATAGGCTCGCCCCAGCCTATCTCTTCGGAGCTCGCCCACGGCGACTTTTTGTAGCGATGCTATCGCGCGTTCGCATCGATACAGTCGCGATGCGTGATGGGGTCACTAGCTGTTTGCCCCTCGCCCACAAAACTAACGCGCGTCAGTAGCGATGATACGCGACAGCATCGCTACAAAAAGTCGCCGTGGGCGAGGGCGGGCCCCTGTAGTTAGGTTAGCATCAGTGTCTTACCGATGTCTTAGCTAGGCTATGTGCTATTAGTCTTATCTCTGTAGTTTGTAAACCCCAAGATTTCTTTATTTTTGTCACCATTCTCACAATGTACTTATTTTTTCTCAGATATAGAACTTTTGTTTTATTGCGTTTGTGAATATCATTGCTCTGGAAGTCATGCGGGAATCGAACCCGCAACGCGGCTAATCAGAGATACTATTGTGCGTTTTTTCGTCAGGATTTTGTTTGATTAGGGTCAATCCCCACTAAAAGAGCAGCGGCGCGCAGCGGCCGTAAGAGCAAGTGACTGAGCGCGGCGCCGCAAGGGGCAGTGTGGCGCCGCACGGGGCAGTGCGGCGCCGCGAGAGGCAGCGCGGCATCCCGAGGCGCCGCAATGAGCCTCCGCGTGGTAGCTTTGAAAACTAGTGTGCGATCTACTTCACTCAAGGGGTAGGAAATGGTCGCTCGCGCGCAGCCGCAAGTCTGTCAGCTGCACCGCGGTCGGCCGCACGTCAGCTAGCTGCGCCGCGATCAGCCGCGCGGCGCCTCTTTTGACTAGTCGGTAGAAGGCTCGTGCAGCCTCGCGACGCCACGCTGTCCTTTGCCTTCAAATGACTATGAACTTTTTAATCACGTAGATAAGATTCAAAATAGATTTGTAATATTTTGCCTCAAAAAGACGCTGCGGGCCGCTGCTCTTTCAGTGGGAATTGACCCTTATCCTCAGTTTTAAGATTAACTTAACATACTTACGCATTACTAAAATGTGCCTCGAACAGGTATGAGTGGAGTGTCACATAGAACCGGCTCATCGATCGGAGCGGGTAGTTTCACAACTGCTCGTCAGAAGTACAGCAGTAGAGCTCGAACCACGAAACCTTGCGATCTTCAGTAATCCCCGCTATACCAGCATGCTTGAGCCGTTCATCGCCAACCGTGTGAATGCATTACTAAGTGCGTACCTATCATGTCATCATGTTTGAGAGTAGATCACTACAGGCTACGTTTTAAATACCAAACCACCAAGGCTCCTACTTGTTGACAGAAGGTACCTATAATAAGCCATCGAAAGGCCGGCCACCTGTTGCTCCCCTTCTCTAGCCATACCTACTTATAACGTTGGGGTTAGCTTCCAGATGGATGGAGCGGAATACCAGTGCCTATCCTACATGCCTACCTACCTGCCTACACCAATATTTAGATCATTCAGAAGCTGTGTCGATTTATAAAATCCTGTGCAAACCAAAGAGGTTGGGTAAATATCTGTCAAAATAGCTTTTAAATAATGACGCTACAGGTTGCTGCACCGTATTTTATTTTATAATAGTAAGTTACCTGCCTATAAGGTGGAAGTGAATCCTCAGATGGTTGGCTTGGTGTGGACACCACAGCTGGAAAAGGTCAACTTCAAGAGTGATTTAGGTACTCCTCTATAATCCAGGTTACTTCCAGGGCACCCTCTTTTAAAGTTACTTGAACAGACTAGAATTTCAATTTGCCCAATTTTTTTCTGGTACAGATTACAGTCATCGGATCACACCGATCTCGGTTACTAAGATACAGAGGCCTAGCAAACAAACCAGAAGATACTTAAATGAAGTAGCAAATATTTATAATATGTATTAAAAGATTAACTAATTATTACAATTTTATGGAATAAACATGATTCGATTACTTTTACCTAACATTACGTAGAAGCTACGCCAAAGAAGAATCCCCCAAGAAATCCGACTGAAAAGCAGCTATTTCTCCTAACGACCTGGAGAAACGTTTCCATCCACTCCTGGCTATCAGTCGCAGCTTCTTTAACCTTCTCCCAGTTGACGTTGACGTATCCAAATTCTGCTGCGAAGTGGAGAAGAATGACGCCTCCTCCGAGGCCAAAAGCGGCGATTCTACCTACCCTAACCACGGACACACCTGAAACCCAGCCCGCGAAGGTTCCTAGTATCAAATTCTTAGTCGTGTTACTCTTTAAGCCGTCTATAGTGGCGTCTAAGAACGAAGGAGTCTTCTTTGGGGTGACAATTCCGTCACCTTGATCCGAAATGTTCTGGATATCAACGTTCAGTATCCGAGGGGCCATTGGAGTGCATCTTTTTGGATTTTTATGCAGCTTTAGGTACAAAATTATTGCTTTTTTTTGTGGAATTAAGTGATAAGTTCGTTTTCCCTAATGTTTTGAATTAAAAGATTTGGTTAGCGATGACAGCTTAGGTTGACGGGCTAAGTTCTGACAGCAACGACCTGAATTCTTCTTATTTTACTATGATCCTACCATAGAGAACAGAACAGAGTGAAAACCTCAGAGAGCAGTCCACGGAAGCATTTACGGACAGATTTCTATCTAAAGGCACCTATATAACTTGATTTTGAGGCTCGCACATATTTCCTGGTTTATTTATGTAAATAACGAGTGTTTCACGGTAATGAACTCTTCTTTGAAAGAACAATTTTACCTGTAAAAGCGTCTATGTAAACCAGCATAGGTTTACATAGACGCTTTTACAGGTAAAAGAATGTAGAATGTTGCTGTTATGAAGACTAGATTGATTGTGTAATTAAGAGCAAACAGAATAACGGTAACTTGATGTGTAATACATGTGTGTTGTACTTGTTATTCGTTTAACTACACCACACGTCAAGGAATCGAACCCGTAAACTTATTTTTAAATGCAAAAACGGCGCTTCTATCCTAGTGAACATAGTGAACATCACAGAACTGCAATCTTGTCCTGTAATCACATTTTACCACAAGCTGTGATACTTATTTTAAAACACCTTTGACATAATAAAGAACCCCCAAACTCGTTTTAAATGTTCAAGTCCCATGTAATAGAGGGCGCACCTAATTCCATAAACCGGCCCCAATTCAAGGATTCTGATGTTTAAAACTGAGAAATCAACAATCTGGAAGTCAAACCCAAGATTACATACTCAGGTGTAGTCCAACATTGTAGTGACCACATACTCGATCATTATTAGAGAAATATCGTTTCGGTGCGAGAGCTATGGAGCTAGTCGAGACGACTATATCTCTTTTTGTCAAACAAACAATAATGGATCGAGAACAAAAAAATAAGCCTCATATACAATGTCAAATGTGTTAAACTAAGGGAACGAAATGAAACGATTACTAAACACGATAAAACAAAAAACCATTGGTATTTTTTGGGTGAGTGATAAAAAGGAATTATGATTATTGACACAAGAAAAAATATCGAATTTTTTCTTATTTTTTATCGCGTTATTAATACCCCTCAGAATTGTAGTTTCTCTAGCTTATCAAATGTGACTTCGTCTGTCAGATTTTGTTGCAAATATGTTCTGAATACGATGTTTCCTACATTAGTAACAAAGCATGTATAACAACTTGTGCCAAAGTGCGGACAAATAGTGGTTTACTTCGTTACTGGTCATTTTAGTCGCTCAAACTTCATATTATTAAAAATAATAATACTCCTACTGGTGGGACGTAGGGACCTCTCTGTGAGAATACGTGGGCCCGTTTCGGGCAGAGCTCATATCGACATATATGTTTATGGTAAATGCAAAGATAGTGTTGCTGCGTAACCTATAAGCTGCACAAATACTAACTACATGCTAACTTCAAGCTGTAGGGAGGGAGAGGGGGTGAAAACAAAAATAAAAGTGACTACGCGAGCGGCGAAGACACGATCAGCAAGCTTCGTTACTTCGCCACATCGCTAGCATGCACACTTAATTTCATTGAATGTATTTTTCAACAAAACCCTATTTTTTCACTTGTTAGGTATTGTCCATATCATATCTAACTATTAAATATAATATTTACATGACATATCGGACACTGACACTTGGAATACGACAACTCGCCGTCCGCCTAAATGCTGCTCGTGATCGAAAAAAATATTGAAAAATATTGAACACCTATTAAAAGCTAAAATTAATAATAACTATCTAAGTTAACGTATAAAGAGGTTTTTTTGTTATAAAATTTCGTGTTTTTTTTATTTAATTCAATGTTCGTTAAACACTGCAGTCGTCGTTCGCGCGGGGTCATGGTCGCGAATACTGCAACGGGAATCAAGTCTTTATCACAAATGCAGTAGAGTTCAATATTGCGAAGCAGATTGCACGCTTGGCCTTGCGGGCCGAACTTAGAGCTACTTAAGTTACGTTTGACCCCGGACGAGCGAAATTACAAATAAAATTACTCGATCGATATGTCGCGTAAGTACTAGCCGGCACTCGCGAGACATATGACATACCTACGTATATAATTCGTGCATTATCGATCGATACATTTGTTTTTTTACACCTAAATGTATAATATATATAATTTTAAATAACCGCACTTCGTATCTAGTTACAGTCTGCGCCGGGCAGTCGTTTATTCGTCATTTGATCATAGCGGAGTTATATTACAACGTGTATATTATCTTAGTGGCGACTTAGTAAGCGTAGAGTATGTGCACCGTGCGGCCGCGCGAACTTCACACTACACACTTGTACGAACTGCGCGAACATAGCAACGAGTTGCTGGAACGTTCACTGCATGAAACGTTGCTGCAACTAAATTGTTGTAAATACAATAGGGAAACATTCTGATTGGATATAATAATAACAGATTTTTATTTACACACAATATGTTACAGGTATATAAGGCAGTCCGCGCGGCGACACAAAGTATATAATGTAGGAACTCGGCAGTTCTATCGTTTGGCTTCACTTTGTCGTCTCCGACCTCTCTTTCGCTCCCACAGCTAAAGAGTACACTACTATAGCTGTTGCTACTCAATTCGACACTTTCTCACAATGACAAAAGGTTCAGATTACGTCATAGCGAGAAGCAACGACTAGAATGCACTTCTATCGAAACTGATCACTTGTATTTATATAAACTAGATGAAAAATAACTTTGTAAAAATTACATAATCATGGCAAACTTCGTAATATTGCTCCAGAAGACTGGATTATCAGCCTTTTGTATAATCATAAAAATCAAACAAATAGTTTAATAGCAAAGTGGTGATAACGTAATAGTATCAGCAAAAGACAAACTTCAAACAACGGTATAACAGTTAAAGATACGATATCTAACTAAAAAGTTATTGTCAGTTTTACAAAAAACGATCAAGTTTTAATAACTTTAAGCGAAACTCAACTTTATGCCTATATACCAATTTTAATCGCAAATCAGTAAATTAATTTGCTCTAGGGCTGTATACGGTTATGTTGAAGCCGTCATTGATCAGTACAAGACAGAGATAAAGCTATAATGAATAGCACCATCTCTTTTATGCACTGAAACAAAACATAGCTTTAGAACTACCTTAGAAAGTTTCAGAATATATTTAACAGTAATCTTTGGGCATGCCATTCATTCTACTTACAAATCAGTAATAATGGACACATAAAAATTGTATAATCGAAATTACTCTATACATTTGACGCAATTATTTAATCGTAATTGATTTCACAAAATTGTAAAATAAATGTCAAAAGATACATCAATTATTGCCAATATAACATCACGCCTATGTTCCCCGATGGGTTAGACAGTACCTTTGGTACACTCACATTTCACCAATCATGTTTAGCCCTTTGTGATAGAGGTAAGAATGGCCATAAGTTAATAACAAATACAATTATATAACTTGATTCAATCGGTTTCGATAAAAGCACATAAAACTAATAACAGTAGGTAGCTCAATCAATTAAGTAAGTTTCTTTGTTTTGGAAGATACAATTATGGAGGTTTCAGTCAGTCAGGTATTTTGTTTGTAAACTTTCATTACGTGAGTTCACTCTTTTATTTCATCATTTATTTTCACAAAAAATATTTATTTATGCAATCAACAATGATTTTTGACAACAGATTACATTAACCTTTCGATCGTCAGAGCGTAAACGCATTGCCCCCTGCCACGCACGGCACAAAAATCTACATAATCATTATTTTATATTATTTGAAACTATTTTGTATTAAACAGCAGATACAAAGTTTAAAAAAATACGGTTTTGTGACGTTCAAAAGGTTAAAAAGACTTTCAAATTGCAGAGAAAAAAGATTCATACGACGACTTTGTTAAGATGCTATAATTCCTCATGAAACAGGTAAACAAGTTAAATGTAAGACACTTCTATACCAACTTGGGTAATATTGAAGATCATCAGTCTATGCACCTCTACCATGAAGTTACAAAACCACATATTCCTTATTTTCATTATATATTCGTTTTTAGTAACACTCACGTAAAGAAAGCTTTGTTGTTAATACAATTTGCGCGCATATTCAATTTTCAGTTAATTTTATTCGATACCCTGATTTCTGAAAGCCTTCAAAAGACTGATCCGTAAATCTCCTGTCATCAAATCTGTAATATGTGATCGGCACTGGACGGCAATTTACGGGTCGAACTTTTTAATAGGCTTTAAGAAACCAGAAATAAAATTGAAATAATTAAAAAAAAAATACTAGTGACTGAAAATTGATAACATTTGTTAATAATATCTTAAACGACTAAGTTCTTGAAACAATCAACTTTACATTTTGATATTATCCATGTTATACGCAAAAGGTAAATACGTAAGGATGGGGAGGACAAGATTTTAAATCATGGTAACGAGACCGACCACTCCTGGTTGTTTAGCAATCCAACACGACGTTAACTATACAAAATAAAAACACTTTTTATCGATTTTCAACATTGTTTTTATCAGTATCCAACAAAAACTTTGTCGGTATCGGTATCTAGCAACGATTTTATCGGTATCCAACATTGTTTTGTTGGTTTCCAGCAATTACTTTATCGATATCCAAAATCTATTTTGTCGGTATCTGACTATGATTTTGTCTGTATTCAACATTGTTTTTGTTGGTTTTCAAAAATGACTTTATCGGTATCCAACAAAATTTTTGTTGGTATCTGACTATGATTTTGTCGGTATCCAACATTGTTTTTGACCGTTCCCAACAATGACTTTATCGGTCGGCGGATTACTAAGCAAGAAAACTAGTTATAGACAACGCTATCGTTTTTGTCTTTGCAATTCCTAATGGCAGTGATAACAAAGGCCTTTTGGCCATAATGTGTCAAATTCAGTATTTATATTATTTACAACTCTATAGCTTACACTTTATATGCTTATCATATTTCGATGTATTATAGTTGTGATAAAGCATATTATATCGCAGATTTAGTTGATTTTTGTATGGAAACCTGTGACATAATATGTTTTGTCACGGTAGAAAGTCGGCTCGACACGCATGACATATCAGGATTATATTTATATTCTCATCGCAAGGCATTTGTCCGCTGATGACCGCATGCGGGGACGGCACAGTGCACAAAAACTTACAAAACAGTCAATTTGTACAAAATTTTATATTACATACCTAGCTGTCAATTTTATTTCTATTAAGCGTAATTGTTTACTGTGGTCAAAATATGTAGACAAATGTCAAAACTATTCATTAGATAAATATTCTAGTTTGATTGTACTGTGTCGTCCCCGCATGCGGTCATTAGCAGAACGAATGCCGTCGGACGCGAAACATGTAATTGTTTTGGGAGAATCGTGTGGGGATAGAGTCAGCGATGCGGTAAGTGTGGAGGCGCACTGCGGCAGTGGGTGTGGGTGCGGTCAGGCGGGCGCCTCCTCACCGGGCGCGTCGGGCGCGGGCTCGGGCGCGGGCTCGGGCGGCGCGTAGGGCCGGTAGGGGCGGTACAGCGGCAGCTGCGCGCGCGGCAGGTAGGCGGGCGGCGGCAGCAGCGCGGCGTGCGGGTGCAGCGCCACGGCCAGCGCTCGCTGCTCGTCTCGCGCCCTCTCTTTCTCGCGTAGTGCGCGCTCTCGCTCGCGCTGCTCCTTCTCCCGTTGCTCCCGCTCCCGCTCTCGCTCTCTGTGGATTTTGAGGTGACTACAATTTAATTAATGATGAAATCAAAACTATAATTTTCGGCTACGAACAGTTATATACCTTACCACCCTAGCTTCTTCTTTCACGTTCTAAACTAAATATCTTCACAGACTTAAAAAAGTTATCCCTTCCCTCTATAAACTCCGTTAACATATAACTTGACAAAATTAAATATCTTAACAACTAGATAAGCAAAACTATACGTCTATTTTGTAAGTATCTAAACTTAGCCATTTGTAATTTATCATATTATATTCCAAGTAAGCTAGTCAAATGATCAACACGCCCCTCCTCCTCTACTTCAGACACCTTATTTCTAATTAAGATTGTTTTTATGTGAGTTTCAAATAATAACTGTCGGTATTCGATGATTTTGTCAATACCCAACATTAGTTTTGTCGATATCGGATTGTGATTTTTTCAGTACCCACATTGTTTTTGTTGGTATCCAACAATGACTTTGTCGGTATCCAACTATGATTTTGTCGGTTTTTAACTAAGATTTTTTTTCTATTTAAGATTGTACATTTTATAAATAAGTGCATATAAATAAATGTACGATTATCATGATTATGATATTATTTTCCTACTCCTCCGCTACTCTTTTCTGATTAATTTCGTTGCGAGATCCAAAACAATTAAATCATTTCTCTGGAACTTCGTCGTTTCACTGTTGGTTCTGGCTTTCAAGGGTTACAGTGGTTTGGGAATAGTGTGGTGGGTTTGGCCCATTTAAAAAAAAATCACAGTACCTAAGTCGTACATCACCTACTACAACAAACAGTACACAATGCGTCTGGTATCACCTTTCCCTCTCGCGCTGCAGGGCGATCTCCTTGTCCCGCTCGTCGTGCAGCGCGTGCGCCACGTGCTGCGCCAGCGGGTGCGGCGCGCCCAGCGGCGGGTACAGCGCGTACGGCGGCAGCCAGCTCACGCCCACGCCGCTGCGGAACATGCGCTCCAGGTATAGCTGCTCTTCGGCTGCTAGCCTGTCGAGGTGATGCCTTAAATTTAATTATAAAAATATGTTAGTGCAAGTAATTTAAAACTAAAGTTTTACAGCTGGTTTCAGAAGGATGTGTACATATTTAAAATTATTCCACTTTGCCCTACCACCACTTGCCTTTTTTTGAGGGGGGGGGGAATCATCAAATAACCCTTCCCGCTCTTGGGCAGAGCAAAAGGGAGTGTCAGACTTCTACTGACTAAAAACCACCCATGTTCCTTCTTAGCCCTTTGTGTCGAGGCCGCAGTATCTCTTGCGAACAACCCGCAGCCCCGACGGGAAAGTGAAATGCCTTAAGTTTGCAGTTGAATTTGCTCCTCTAAATAGGATTTTAGTGGGGCAGTTTCCACTAATTTAAAAAAAATTGGATTCTGCCCCACTAGGGGTGGCAGTTTAGAGTTTGTTGGTAGGTTTGCTCATAATGTAATTTTTAATTGCAAAAGTATTTTTATAACACGTAACTATAACTGATGGCATTTGATGTAGAACAAAGGTAGTGCCAGTGACCTGGTGGGGCAAAGTGGAATAATTCCATATTCAAGGATGTGATATAGACCCGTCGTGGCTGCGGGTTGTTCGAAAAAGATACCGCGGCCTCGGCACAAGGGCTAAGAAGGAACATGGGTGGTTTTTAGGGGTTATTTGATGATTCCCCCGCCTCAAAACAAAGGATGTGTTATAGACGGTGGTGATACCTCTATTAAACTAAACCACTGTCTCAATTAGACTAAAGTGATAATGTGGGAAATAATCTAGTCTTTATAATTATCTGGCTCGAGTCGGTATTTAAGAGCTGGATATACACCACTGACAATTCACCCTCCCGCACCCAATTTATTAGGCGCCAGAGGGGTAGTAGCTACGCGATTTGCGAGTAGCGATTACGTAAAAAAAAACCATATAAATAATTAAGAAAGTTATTAGCAAAAATAAGCTGAACCTTGGCATGACTTTATATTATTTATTGATGGCAATAAAAAGATCCTATGATTGATAGTTTAGGAGAAAAATGGTAGTTAGTTACAAAATTAATAGTAGTAGTAATTAGTTAATTCCACAGGGTGACATTTAGTATGTTGTCCACTGTGTAACTTGTGTTTCTACCCAGACCCGTTACTTAGGACTGGACTATTAGTAATTTATGACTACTTTTGTTAGCTTGGGTCTTACTGTTAAAACAAATGTATGTGTTAATGGATAAATAAAAACAGAGGCTACTTTGCATATTTATTTATGATGTTTAAATTTTTTTGAAGCGATGGGGACATGTAGATTAATAATATATATTTTTTTGAAAAAAAATCCGGTGTTGGTTGCGGAAAAAAAAGGTTCTAATGTAAAGGTGTGTGTAAGGTTGTAATGTGGGGTTCTAAAGAAGGCCAATTCGCGTATATCGACGCCTTAAGTTTTGTATGGGACAGCAAACATTTTTTTTCGCGTTTATATTGTTGATCCTAGGCGTATGTCAACTTATGAAGCTGGCTTCTGCCGCTCTCTGTGGATACCTTGAGTGAAAGGTCTTAAGGGCGTAAAAACCCAACACAATGTTGATACATACCTATTTAACAGTCTGCCGGCAGACATAAGGAGTGAAACAAACACAATTAGATTTAGACGTAAACTAAAATTATATTATTTAGAAATGTTTTAAGTTTTATATAAGTTTAGTGTAGTTTCAATAGTGATATGTTTACGCGGATGATATGGTGTTGCTGAGCCCATCGATCGGTGCGTTGCGCAAACTTTTGAATATTTGTGAGTCCTACTCGGAGGCCCATGGGCTCAGTTACAATGCTAAAACGAGTGAGTTCATGATTATTAAAGCCGGTACCAAATCTCACACATCTGTACCTCCTGTCACTCTTTGCGGCATTCCTTTAAAAAGGGTGCAGCATTTCAAGTACCTGGGCCACTGGGTCTCTGAAGACTTGTGCGACAATATGGACATTGAAAGGGAGCGCAGGGCGCTGTCTGTCCGGTGTAATATGTTGGCCCGCAGGTTTGCACGGTGTACTACACCGGTGAAGGTGACTTTATTTAAGGCATATTGTCAGTCATTTTACACGTGCAGCCTGTGGATCAGCTTTACGCAGCGGGTGTACAGCGCGTGCAGCGCACTGCGCGTGCAGTACAACAATGCTTTCAGGATACTGTTAGGGCTTCCACGGTTTTGTAGTGCTTCGACTATGTTTGCTGAGGCGCGGACCGATGATTTTTTCGCGATCATAAGGAAGCGAAGTGCTTCACTATTAAGTCGCCTACGAAGCAGCTCGAACAGTCTCCTGAGGGTTTTGTCCGAGCGGTGGGACCTGTCACTGATACAAAGGTGGATGCAGCTTCATGTTAGCTCCTCTCCTCGTTTACTTTGACTTTTGTGACTTTTGACAATTTGATTATTGATTGTGTGTGTTTAATGTGTATTATTATTATTTGATTGAATTTAATTTGCTTGACATTGGTTATATGCAATTAATTGTTATTTTATTGTGTTTGTGTAATTTTATTTTTATTGATTGCTCGACATTGATTATATAATTCTAATGTGTGTGTGTAATTTATTTTTTATTGATTATTTTAATATTATGTTTGTGTTGAATGTCATTTTAATTCTTGTGTCATGTATGGACTGTGTCTAAAATAAATAAATTATTATTATTATTAATAATATTTAGTTTTAAGTACATTTAAGTATGTCTAGAGACTCATCGACCCCCACAGTCAAATCATTGCAACGGTTTTGTGGGGCTTAGCTTATAAGTTACTTACCTTTTTGAAATAAAGATAAATAATAAAAAATAAGACACTTGTAGATAAGTACGCTATAATATATAGAAAGTATTACCTGTACTGTATCGCGGCGCTGGAGTATATG
The DNA here is from genome assembly GCA_949774965.1 of Diarsia brunnea. Classification (NCBI taxonomy): domain Eukaryota; kingdom Metazoa; phylum Arthropoda; class Insecta; order Lepidoptera; family Noctuidae; genus Diarsia; species Diarsia brunnea. The sequence goes on from OX459007.1 coordinate 18,953,323, forward strand.
CTGGGGTGTGGGTACGGGGAGTACGCCGACGGCTCCAGCAGTGGGAACGACGATGCCGCCGGGTGCGACAGTCTACAACGGAAACAAGTTATCTATTAATGACAAGCACATACACACACACACACATACATAGATATACAAGGGAGAGGGATGTGTGGTGTAAGGCTAATGGATAAACCCGTCGGGGCCGCGGGTTTTTCGAAAGATATACCGTGGCCTCGACACAAAGGGTAAAGAAGGAACTTGGGTGGTTTTTAGTCAGTAGAAGGCTGACACTCCCTACCGCTCTGCCCATAGCGGGAGGAGTCATTTGATGATTTCCCACCCTCCAAAAAAAAAAACTTGTACTGACTAAAATCCACCCATGTTCCTTCTTAGCTCTTTGCGTTCCAGAGCCGCGGTATCTCTATCGAATAGCTCCGCAGCTCCGGAAATAAAAACTCAATTATTGGTACACACAGTTAAGTACTTTCAGGTGTCAAACTTGCGTTCCAGATTACGGTTCACCAAAATGGAGACGAGGGGAAAAGAATCGCCAATCGTATTAATTAAAATCCACATCGCGTCTTTCGTTTCTCTTATGATAAGTAAAATGTAGCGTGCCACCTCCCCGGTCCGCCTGTCTCATTTTGGTTACACGCTTAAACCGGGTTATAGATTAATTAATTAATAATATTATAAAGCTGAAGAGTTTGTTTGTTTGTTTGTTTGTTTGTTTGTTTGAACAGGGTAAACTCTGGAATTACTGGTTGGAATTTAAAAATTCTTTTAGTGTTAGATAGTCCATTTATCGAGGAAGGCTATAGGCTATATAACATCACGCTCCGATCAATAGGAGCGGAGCATAAATGAAAAATGTTGCAAAAACGGAAAAAGATATTCCTTTTTGAGAGCTTCCGTTGCGTGCGCTGCGAAAACGGTTTAAGTTACGTAAATACTATGTATGAAGAAATTGTTCCCCTTTAAAAGTTCTAAAAAAAAGTCCGCGATAGCATATGTTTATCTTTTAAGATTGACTCACTGTAACCATTTTTTAATAATTAAATGCTTGATTAAAAATAATGATATATTGCGAAGCTTATTTAACCCATATGGTATTAATCTATATCTATATAAATGTGTTTGTTAGCACGGAAATTTAATATAGAATAATTGTGCCTTTTACTCTATACAGTTTAAACAAATATCTTAGAAGATATCGCAATGTAAAAATATACGGGCGACAAAATAATTAAGCGCGTGGCAGTCATTCGATCCGGTGCGGTAGGTATGTACGTGGGGATTCTGGCCTCTGGGGGCTCCGGAGAAATTCAAATTCAAAATATTTACTGCACCATAATGTTTACAAGTACAAGGTGTTAATGTTTATTAAATAGTAAGAGATACCTATAGTAATTGTTACTTTAATAATATAATCGAAGCCAATCTAAACTAAAAGGTATTATAAAGAGGAAAGGTAAGATTTTTTGTTTGTTAAGAGTACGATTTAACTCAATTTAATGTGTTGGATAGTCGATTTATCGAACCTTTATAAGCTATATTATGTGACGCGGACGAAGTTGCGTGGGTCAGCTAGTAGATCAATACACTAATACACGTGGCGTTAAGAGCACTTGTCGATCCTAGTGTTTCTGTATCAAAGAGATAAATCCACCGCCAAGCTAGAAATTCTAAAATGACATCGCATAAACAAAGCTACGTGATTGATATTAAATGTAATAGGGTAGTTAACAAAAAAAATCTAATTAGTCCGTCAGATACATTTCCAAAAAATATTGGACACATATTTTTTCTTTTTTCACGTCAACAAACAATGTAGACGATTCAGTGCTTTGAAAACTCGTGTGACGTCATATTCTAAGACATTAGTATGACATTTTTTACCGGTGAGTAACGTCACAACCCAAATCTTTGATGCGCTTTACCTTCGTCATTTTTTATTGATTTGATAAAACAAAAAATACGTATTCAATATTTTTTTATAATCTAACAGACGGACTAATTAGAAACATAATATTTTTTTTCTCAGTTAACATCACTATTTAATCCAGTGTTGGACTTGAGGTAACGCAAGTACTCGGCTACTGTGTACGTTCTGAGCATGTGCAATTTCTATCCCACTTCTACTTCCTCTCACTACTCATCCATCATCCTCTAGGCGTGGCCAAGCTATTTAATGGTGTACCAGGGACGTATCTGCTGCTCTTCTTTTCCATTCGTATTATCACCTCACATACACGTTCTCATACGACACCACTATAGGGACTACTCGGGCCGTATCCAGATACCCGTAGGTATCCTATTTGACATGGCACATAGCCACCGGTCAAGGGTCCAGCTGCTTTTGATCCCTGAGATTCTTCCCCTCCTTTCAACACATGTACATACTCTATTCTTCTTTTCGAGTCCATGACTAAACTCTGTCCGAGCAGTACGTGGCAACCTGGACGGCTTTATGTAAGAAAGGAGCTTCCCCTAGTGGCCTTAATCGAACTACGTTTTTATTTAAATGCCCGGCGCACCTTGGACAGCTAGCACTCGGTAACGCAGAGTCTAGCTGACTAATCCCTTCACTACGGGCCACGATGACTCAGCCTCAACGGCACTTACAAACTCATACTATATTATTAGCTCTGCAATAGTTTATATAATATCATAACATAATATAGTGGCGTATTATGTAAGTATTCTTACCTTTCATCAGGTCTGTAGGGCTGGAAGCCACTGGCAGGCAGGTGATGCGGCGAGGCGCGCTTGGGTGGCGCGGGCGCGGGCTTGTCCTTCCCCGCGTCTCGCTCCGCCGCGGGCCCCGAGCCTCCGCCTGCACACTCGTCAGTCAGCAGGGCCCCCGGGCCCCCAGGGGTAGGGCCCCCGGGCCCCCAGGGCTGGGGCCCAGCCTAGTTCGCGCATTTAGCTCTTACTATGCTAACCTTAGTGTATACACCACTGATAGAAAACCATAAAGGTCTGTTTTGTTTTATATAACCTCATGGATGCAATGTTTGTTGTTAAAAGATGTGATCTTTTCCTAACATTTTGTTTTTCAAATATGTCGGCCCAGATAATAGCTACGAGTTATTTCTTTGTTATCATTTGAACCAGTTAGATGATTTATGATAAATAGGTCTGAATTAATTAGTCGAAGAACGATGTCTCAAATGAACGATAAAGTTCTTAAAACTTGAGGCCTTATCTTAGAAATCTCTGCATCTGATGCTTTAGTAGTATCCAGCTATAGGCTTAAAATAACAATATTTGCAAAGCCTACACTAAAATATGAAGTAAAGTCAAAAATATATTTAAAAAAACCAGTCACTTTAAAGAGCCAAACGCAATAAAATCAATAAATAAAATTACAAGTTGAAATTGTTAAAAACATTAAATAACAAAATATCAAAATATCACTCTTATTTACAGGATTGAAAACACTTAAAATATCTTATAGTTATAAATACAATGATTTTGTATGAAACAAGCATTTTTCACAGATAGACCAGAGATATTTTTACAAAATTGTTTAAAAAGCAACAAAAAAAATCGTTGACTACACACATTAAACCGGTCAATGTCAGCTGTTTAATAAAAGCACCCATTGTACAGTCAACAGCATCAATATGTATGCACTTAGCAACGTTTAAAATAAATTTTGACCTACTGTACCTACCGATTGATATTTTGGTTCCCATATTTTCATAAAATAGGTTATATCTCAAAGTTGCAATCGTTATTTCACGAGGAATTTTCTTTTGAACTTTACCGAGTGTACACATATTATTGCACGTAACTGTACCGCTCATACACCTCAAACATCGAGGTATGGTGGGGTGGTGGGTGGTCGGTTGATGTACAACAGATATGATTTCTGACAGCAACCGGTCGCGTGTGGTACTCTGGTCTATCATCACAATGTCTGATGTACGTTACAACTAAGTTCTAGCGAGTTAAGTTGACAATTATCAGTACACATATGGACAAGTTAACAACCCAACAAGTGCACGCTGAAGTTGAAGGAAATAAAAGAAAATGGGGACAGCAGACTAGTAGGGTAGTGGACTGTGGTTATGAACTCTGGATCTTAAAGAACATGGGGTTTTTTCCCGTCCTCTTTGCGATAAAGAATCATGGCCCAATTTCAAGATTCGGTAAAACGAACAGACAAATAGCAGACACAACTGCGGATTCCACTGACTCTGAAAGATAAATATACGTATGAAGTATCAGTCAGCGTCCGGTGTCCGCAGAAGGTCCGCAATCTATCCATGCCAGTTTTATCGCACCTAAATCTGATTTGTAAGTCATTTCACCCCAAGATCGTAGTCTTCAGGTGACAAACAAGTACGCAAATTCTTGGCCAAAAGATTTCTATTGTATATTAGGTCCCACAGTCCACGGTCCGTTGGTCCAAGGTCAAGGGTGACTAGCTACGGGTCCACTCACCGTCCTTGACATCGGGGCCCACGTTCTTGGCGAGTGTCCGCAACGCCGCGGCGAACGGCCCTGATTTGTTGGAAGGTACCTCCGCGCGCTTGGGAATCTTGTTCGCACTCACACCTGTTGACAATGCGTTGAGGTTTATATCACTAGAATTACACAAATTTCACGGCTGAACTCTCCGAAGGCTTAGCAGGGATGTGCCAAAGTACATGCAGTTATTTAAGTCCCGTGTAATAGGTGCCGGTTTTTACACGATCCGGGGATTGAACCCAAGACCCCACGCTCAGCAGTACTTGCGACCACGAGACCAACGGCAGTCTGTGTGGTTGCCTTCCCATCGGAATATGAGAGTATAGGAACAGAGAGTGCACCTGTGTCAGCGCAAGCACTTGTGTACTATTACATCTCCCACGCCGATGGCTAATGTCCGCTCAGTTTGGCTGCCGTGACCGAAACCGAGGACTATAATAGGGGGCGAGCCTGTTGCCATCAAACAAGAAAGTTTCCGATCTACTGCCGGCGAATCCGTAACGAAAAATCTCAACAACACTTTGTTAAAGTCCTATGTAATAGCAGGTCTAACATTTATAAAAAAAAAACCAACAACACTTACTGCGGTACTCAGAGATATTTAATGATTACTTAAGCCGTCACTTAGTAACGATTTGACATAATTTTGTATGACAAAACTGCCAAAACCTTTACTAAGTGATGGCCTATGTAATCATTCAAGCTCTCTGAGTGCGGCAGTTAGTCTGACCTGGAAATCGAACTCGGGACGTCATGCTTAGCACTACCGCTTACGATCAGCAGGCAAACGAGACCGATTTTTTGTTAGCAAGCATTGTCTGGTTAGACAAAAGTCTCCCCTTTCTCCTATCTAAGTCTCTCTACCTTAATAAGATCTGCTCGCCACTGTCACAAATTAAACTAAAACTTGGGAACCAACGCTTCAAATATTTTGAGTCGGTTCAAACATGATCGAACTCATATTGATTAGGTACGGACAGCTGTTCCCGTCACCGTGTCGAGAATGCCTTCTTCCACCAATTACAAACGGTTTGTTTATAATTGCGACCAATGGGAAGAGCGGCAGCTGCCCTTCGCCGCATGTTTGAGCTCAGAACTGCCGTTTCATTGGCGTATTTTTTACGGCGCGTCAACAGCAGGCAGTGCGGGTGTGTTTCCGACCGCGAGTTTATAAAGTTAGGCGCAGAAGTCGAACTTTAAATTGATAAACTCGAATTGGACATAACATAACTTCCCGTTGCGCTAATATTGGTTCAGGTCGAACACATTTTATTCAATAGTTTTGGTTTAGCAAAAAACCGTCCCGATGACGTCCCGCAAAGTTTCAGCTAAGCTGAGAGGTTTTTTCCCGAACAAATACTATTTACACATTTTTTTATATCATCGCGCATGAAAAGAAATTATGCCGATACAAAAATGTGCCGAACACACCCGAGAGACAACATCTATCTGTACCTTCACAATTACCCAAAATTCTCACCATCGCAACGATCACTAATTATTTGAACCCCTATGAAACTTCTGCCCCTGCACATGTCGTGGTAACCACCACACCGCTGTTCCCGCCCTCCGGTAATTACGTTCACACTTAGTTAAATATGACGAGCGCTGCTATTGACATGGCGATGAATACTGCACACAATACGGTCCGTTGCTATATTTAAACTGACGGGAGGTATACCGTGAGTATGATTAAAAATATATTGCTTTGTAAGTCGTGTTGCTGATATGGCATCAATAGCCACTAAAAGATGAAAAGATGATTTCGTGCTTCGGGAGGCACGTATTAAATGAGCCGGTGCCCCGGTCGCCAAATGGCGGTAATCAAACCATGTCAGAGGCCCTTGAGACGGTTTAGAAACTTTGACACTAGGGTGTATGGGTTCGTTAGACCTTACTGTCCACACAATAAGTAGAAGAATAGTCACTGCATTAGAACCTCAGGTGACGTTCAAAATGATAAAAAGACGCACTGACGTAGAAGGCAACTTATGCTGAAAATCAAAACCTTTTAAACTCATAAGACCCAAAACGACCGCCCATTGCAAGTAAAAATTTCTCCATGTTCATCAGTGGACTAGGAAAGACTAGGTTTATTGAGATAAATATTACTTGGCAGTTGCTTTCCTCTGTTTACGTATAGTCACCTTGATGCATCATTTATTTAGCCTATAGGTAAATGAGGCTAAGTCTTCGTAGCAAAGGCCTCACTCTCTTTTCAACACACTCCCGTTCTTAGTTGATGCCAGACCTTTTTGTAAGAGAGAAATCTCTTCTACTTCTTGGTACATCATAGTTGCCAAGACTCGGTACATGCTAGTCTACATTTATGTCATCCCAGCCACTTATATCCGTGCATTTATTAGCTAGGTCCCAGCCGTCGCTCCATAAGACTGGACCCCACAATTGACCCCGTGATCAATGTGCCCCCGCTCAATTGTTACTAATGGCGCCACCGACGCATACGCAATCACATGTATGTTCATAGCGGCTAATTGTTGTATTATCAACAAGATTTGGCGGTTGCTAGCAAACATGGTTCTCCTGCCCTTATCCAAATGTGTTTGGAGACGGTGTTTCTCGTCTTTATTTTTCATACTTCTCTTTTGCTGTTGCAAACATGGCTACTGAGAAATTATAAGGCAGCATAAAGCTGTTCATTTTCTGTCAAACGCTTAACTCCGTCAAAGATTTCGTCGCGCGCGATTTAATATCTCCGAGACGAAATATCATCTTCAAACCACTCAGCTCTTTCGGCGAAACCGGTATTAGATCTAGCCTTTGTAAGTTATCCGGAACCGTACAGTTTCGCAAATCATTCATTTATACAGTCAACTGCGCTATGGCAACTACATGTTTGAATTTCAAAACGTATTAGGTAAAGGTACAATTCATGAACTGTAATCGTAATGAAGTGCAGTGGAGTGGATAGCGCAGATATCATGCCAGTACTGCGGTCAAAAGTCTATCACTACGGTGACATGATTCGGAACAATTCAGCACATCCGGGCCCGGGCTGTGACGAAAATGTGTGTAAAAGCGACCAGATGTATTTTTTTATTTAACACAAAGACTATTGATGAAAACAGATAATGAGAAACGCACCTGCCGTCGGAATCGTGTCGAGTTCGTTTGTATTTGTAACCGTAGCAGCATTGTCGCTCGCGTTTTTATCTATCACAACGCCTTCAGAATTTTAACTTACGGAAACTTTTGTTTTAAAGGAGCTTTTTGGGGAGCTCATGGCTTAATAATAACTGCCACAGAGACATTACATACCGAGTTTCCTCCGTGCCTCGGAAAACACGTAAAGCTGTTGGTCCCGACTGCCATATATAGATATTTGGCAGTTGTTACAGGTAGTCAGTGACCTGAAAGTCTGACAACCAGTCTTACCAAAGGGTATCGTATTACCCAGTGTTAACTGGGTTGTGGAGGTCAAATAGGCAGTCGCTCCATGTAAAATACTAATATTTAGTTGCATCCGGTTAGACTGGGAGCCGACCCCAACATAGTTGGGAAAAGGCTAGGCAGATAATGGTAGCTTTTGCTTTTCTAGTGTTACACTATTTGCGATTAACCGTACCCTCTACTCGGTGTAGACGCGGAAAAAGATATACCTATCACGTTTATAGGCGGTCGTATCCGGTGTAACACGAAATTGTACGCCTTTTATGTTATTGACCATTCTTGGAATATGTTTAGTGGTTTCAGTAACAATAAAAACATGATTGGCGTTTACTGGCTCTACCATGCGAGGCGCTCCTTTTTATTTATTTCTAGAACAAGCCGTGGGTCTTATTGGTTTTTTCAAAAGCTTTAGAGGATGATTTTCAAAAAAACGATTGTACAGCTAACTTTAACTCATAATCAGATGTATAAGAACCAAATTCCATACATACTTTTACAAATTCCTTCGTTGGCAAAATTTATGGTTGAGGTCCCGAGGCTGTGCGTTTGAATTTATTTTTTTCTTTAAGTTAATTCCGACATCTATACTTCGTTATATTTTTGGCTAGCGTATTGACGATCCTTCTCTTTCTTTTTTTTTTTTGTGGGTGGGAAATACGATCCTTCTCTCAATAACTCACTTCCACTTATTGCAATTGAAACTCATACCTCACATAAAGTGACGCCTTGTCCTCCTTGTAAAATTGCAGTGCGATGCTTGCAATTTTAGGAATATTGGTTACAACCTATAACTACCGCATAGTATAGTGTAATACTGTATGCGTTTACAGACAAATCCCGCATACACCGGAATAAGTCCAATGCACATAGCCGACTGTAATCCCCAAAGGGAGCGCTGGAGGCGTACGTAAAGCACGATACATTTTGCCAGTTATATTTAAGTCCCAAGTCTATTGCCATGATCTTGGACACAAATCCAGATCCTGGGATACTGCTCAGGGAATTCCTGATGTAAAAACAACCCAAGAACATTTTTCCAACCTTAGGAATCGAGCCTTTGATATCAATCTCGGTAGCGCTTGCGACCAGGATGACCGAATGGTTTTACTATCAAAAGACCAGTCATTTCCATATTTGCACGTCACCAAATTCGCTTGGAAAGTCAATCGCTCGATCACAAGCAATATAAATACGTTTATACATAGGTTCTATTTATTCCCGTACCCAAGTAATAGCTATCCTCAACGCCCGGTTGTTTGCCGGATCCCACCTGAGCTGGGAGCACATTAGGACGGCCATTCTAACGGCTGCGTCGTTAGCTAAATTAAACACCGACCGGGATGAATTTCCATAGTTTACTTTGTTAGTACAGGTGTTAACTATTCGACAAGGGTGTTCTAGGTTTTATTATTTCTATATAGAGTTATTAATGTGGATTTTTTTTTGTTTTGTATGATGATTCTGCAGTTACAAGTAACAGTACGTGCTGAGTTGCTGACATGAAGTATTATAAACTTTAAATAAACGGGTTTGTGGACAATTTACTGAACTATTTATAGGGTAGTTGACAAAAAAAAATTAATAAATGCGTCAGATAGATTTTCAAAAAATATTGGACACATATTTTTTCTTTTTGCACGTAAACAAACAATGAAGACGATACAGTGCTTTGAAAACTCGTGTGACGTCATAATGTAAGACATTAGTATGATATTTTTTACCTGCAAGTGACGTCACAAGCCCCCACTCAAATCTTTGACGCGTTTTATCTTCGTCGATTTTTATTGATTTGATAAAACAAAAAATACGTTACCAATATGTTTTGATAACACATTTTTTTGAGTCAGGAAACATCCCTATTATGGCCTTTTGCACAGTTTACATATCGCTTGCCAAATCATCTTACTGACTATGGCCTATTATAATGCTGATATGAGAAATTGAATTAATAATTTTACTTCTTGTATTACTATCAGCTATATAACCACTGTCGTTGATGGAAGAACACCTTTACCCTTTAAATTCTCCGAACATTTTGATGTAAAACAAAGCTCCTATTTAGACGATGATGGCACTAGAGCACCGCGACCCTACGTCGTGTAATAGGCTAGAGCGGGGCACATTAATCTTAGGGGTCAATTAAAGGGTCAATGGGAGCTACGCGGAACATCACTAACTAGAATAGATGATACATTACAACCAAACATCTTGATCGTTGTGTTAGCGCTGGGGTGCGGCTTTACAACAAACAGTTTTGATCAAAATAGTGGGCCTTGTCTCTAACGACACCTAATGGTGAAAGCATACCGTCGGGGCTGCGAGTTGTTCGAAAGAGATACCGCGGCCTCGGCACAAAGGGCTAAGAAGGAACATGGGTGGTTTTTAGTCAGTAGAAGTCTGACACTCCCTACCGCTCTGCCCAGACTGGGAAGAGTCATTTGATGATTTCCCAATCACGAAAACAAAAAAAGGATCGTAGCAATTGGCGTTCTGTGGTTTCTCCCTATCCCCATAGGAAAAAGGCGTGAGTTTATGTACGGATGTATGAAAGCAACACAGAATCGATCTATCAAATAAATTCCTGATGCATGATTCGCTCTCGCTCGTCAGCTCGAACCTTAACGTGCGTAAGCAAGTGGCGGGGGCACATTAATCTCGGGGGTCAATTGCGGTGAATGACGGCCGCTCGTCCCATCACTAACAGGAATAGAATTCACACCATCATCGCACAACACTATGTGGATCCAGTTCGCATTAATTTCATATTTGGTTACAACCAGTTTCAGGCTTATTAGGTTTGATTTATGTTTATTTGGAACATAGCGCTTCTTGACGATACGAAAGTATCTGGACATTGGTTTTATTGTTTCGACATTTGACTTATTCATGATCATGACCATTGATATAAAAACTAAACATACGGTCGTCCGAACATTTGCTCGACGCGTTCGCCATACAGAGAATTGGTGTAGTCTGCTCGTTAACGTAACCTTGTATAAGCGGCGTGGTATTTTCGAGGTATATAAAGCTTTTAATAAAATGTACGACCGCACCCGAAGAGAGCTGATCGTGGACTAGTTCACTTCGGCTTAGGGAAGACCTTATTGGGACCACGTTTGTGGCGTCATTTTAACATGCGGTCCGCCCAGTCCTTACGCAGTAATATATAAGTCAATGATCATGACAGACAAGTGATAGTTATTGTAAGATAATATCTTCCTGTTTTATTTATTATTCACATCATCAGCATGTTACTGACCCACAAATCTTCAATGATGGATTAAAACTTCGAGCAGTGCATTGAGCTGGCAAATGTCGATGTACCCTAGCGAAAAGGTTCATGATCTGCCAATATTATAGGTTGTTTTCTGTTATTCAGTGGCGATTTATCATTTAAACGGATTTAATAAGTTTTGCTCTCACGGCGGCGCTGTGTTTTATTTGATTAACTTTACCCGTATAATTATATCCTTGACAGTCTGCATTCTTACCTGTAACAATAAAAAATACAAACATTAACCATACACATTCAATATAATAACAGGATAAGAAATATTCTAACCCGCGTATATCCCTGTGTCATATTTCATCCAATCTGTTGTTAGCCATTAAGACTTGAAAAGACAAACAACAGAGTTACTCTTAGTTTCATTAGTTTAGATTATAATATCGTAAAAGACAATACGCCTTTCATTAAAACCAGCTTATTCTCCTAGACATCTTCATAATTCATTACGTAGTCAAAATCGCTTGCGCTAAATCAACAGCGTCGCGACAATCCGACGCGGGACGCGCGATGGGCGACGGGAACGGTGAAGCAACCCTAGTTCTCTAGCAGAGGATAGTCACCGAAGCGGCGAGTGGCAATTAATTTAGTCTGAAGCGCTAATTTGAGTAGAGAAGTCAACCCCCAGGGCGGCAACGTCTCCGTTCGTATAATAGATCGTGGCTCGCAGATAAGTGACTTCGCTTGTGTTAAAGATGGCGTTGTGTTTGATGCATATTTCGATCGAATGGCTGTTATTTGTAGTTACGGAGTTAGTACGGAGGAGCTGTGGATAGACTGACTTGATTTGTGACTGAGTAAGATACATTCATCCACACTTGGATGAATGTATCTGTGTGTCACTCAATCTCATTTGGAAGGCTGCAAGCATTTTTAGGAGATCAGTCGAAATGAGCAAACAAATGCAAGTCAAATAGGAATTCGACGTCAAATAGGTTATTTCTAAATAACGATAAAGAAACCAAAAGAATCCAAAGTATCTCTTGAAGAAAATGCCCAAGGCATTAAGTCCGCCTACGTACAGTTTTTACTTGTGAATAAAGTTTTAATAATTAAATAAAACTACCTGCTACAAACATGTATTGAAACATTTCCCAGTTGTGTAAGTAAAAGTAAAAAACGCGAGAAAAGAAAACTCCGCAAGATAGGTCCATCACGAAACCGCAATTTGTTTAACTTACTGTAGTACGAGCGATTCGCCACTTTTTAAATTATTCATGACCCCATCTAATACCAACGGATAAAATTACCATTAAAATTTATTTATCAAAATATACGCTGAAGCGAAGATCTCAGTTAACTGATATGCGAAAAGAAAATCAAATATTCTTAATCTTCGGTTATTTAGTAAACGTTTTGAATAATTTTCGTTTCATAATCTCCAGTAACTGGCTCTGCCCTGGGGTGTAAATGTGATGCTGTCCCACCTTCCCAATCCCCAATCAATCTCCCAATCTACTTCTGATGCTGACTGAACGTTACGATTTAAAACATTGGGAGTTTATCGTGATATCGACAGCCCTGGCTCGGATGCGACTCGCTAATTGGCTAGAGATGTGTGTGCGTGTGTGAGTGAGTGTTCATTAACACGTGAGTGCGTACATGTCGGAGCTAGGGTTGTTACTATGTTTCTCTACAAAACCGATAATTATAATAATTATAATTCCCTAGTTAACATTGTAGATGTGGTAGTTTTATGTCTAGTAGCCATGTAGGTTCATTCCACCATGACTTCTTGACATTTTTAATTTTGCCTACGTGTCTCGGACAACACACGTTTGATATGATACCGAGTATCGTATCACCCAGTGATTACTGGATTGTGGAGGGCTCCATTAAAAGACTGTTGCGCCGCTGCATCCGACTAGACTGGCAACCGACCACTACGTAGTTAAGAAAAGGCTAGGCAGTTGATGACCCGGTAAACATGCGACTTTTAATTAAAAATAGTGGAATAACTAAAGTGATTCTTGTAATTATATTCATAGAAAATAATGAAAATACCAGAAAATCAATTAATTTATTTAAAAAACCGGCATTACACCAAACATTTCTTCATCACAATAAATTATCGAGGAGTCACCGCGCTTTTAGTCGCACAACGCAACGCACTCATTTGGCTTGAAATCAAGTCGACATGTGGTTCTAATCACACGTCAAGAAAAGCTTTAAACAAACATTTTTATACGTTTTTTAACGCGTTTCGTACCGGTTGTTTTTAGAAATAAAACGTCGTTGGAGGGTGACGAGGAACTAAATATATTTTTATTATATCATTAGACGGCAGGTTTAGGGTAAATTGTGGAGTAATAATTGCTTGACGTAAAGAAGGGGGCCCTCGGAAATGTAAGGTTGGTTTTGACGGTTTAATAAGACACGAAAATAACAGGGTTTTAAACTGGGGTTAACGGTCGTTAATGAGTGTTTGACTTGGTTTCTTAAATGAATATTTCGTAACAAAAGTCGGAGTTCTGTACACGGTGCAATCGAACCTTTAGAAAGTGTCAATGGTTTTTTTTGTAATCTACATTCTACGTAGGTACTGAAAGGACCTATGAGGTGTTCCCAGAGAATAATTTATTCGGTTTATGCTAGTAATTACACAGAAGCCCTTCCAAGTTTATACAAACAGCAATGCAGTTCAGAAGCCAAAATTATATAAAGCGATGTCAGTGGCTTACTATTCCGGAAGACAAAATTCATATTCATAAACTCATATTCAATGTTAGCAATCGGAATTGGTTGGATATTTTCGGTAAACATCCAATACAGAGAAATTGTACAGCCCTGAATAATGAAATATTCCTGTGTGCAATATTTTAACGTATAGTCGGCGAGACGCGGATTAATTAGTAGATATGACTGCATCCCTGTGAAAATACGTCCGGCTGTCGGATTAAAAATACCACAGATTATTGTGCTGACAGAACATCCACGTATTTGCTAAACGATTTACTGTGACTGACAAATACCAGAGGAACATTATATAATATTGCTAGCTGTGATGTCCTGGATGCGTTGCATTGCACCTTTTTCTACCTGGGTGGGTTAGGAGAGTGAAAAGTACTTCACGACCTATTCTCATACCTACTGAATATACACACAATTTCATAAAAATCGGTCAAGCCGTTTCAAGTATAGGAACCAATACTGTGACACGAGAATTTTGTATAGAAGAAGATAGGACTGCCAGTATCACTAGTAGTGGTGGTAACATGCATGGCGGGATGTTCACATAATGGAAATTGAATTCGTGGGTACAGCCATTCACACGTACTTGATTCAGGGAAGAAAAGTTTAACGTCTCTAATGGTGGTTGCACATTCTCGCCGAGACATTCTGAGGCAGGGCGCTCGTCTAACCTCGTTGTTTCTCGCTTGCTCTTCGTCACGTGTTTACGAGACATAAGTATACAGCCAGTATTACAGTAGAAGGAAATAACTCCCATGTAAGTATGTATGGGCAGACGATATAGTTGACATCGAGGGAAAAGCCTGGATGTGGCTGGCACATGCACGTGGAGATTGGCATCAGAAAAGAGAGGCCTATACACAGCAATGGGTGAATTCGAGCCGTGGATTATGATGACGATGAAGTATGCAGGTACACGTCTCCTTTTACCATCATCAGCATACTCCAAATGTCGTGATTATAGATTTTTTAAATATCCACAAGAACTTTACTTTTGAGCAGTCGATTTCTGGAAGCCGGAACCTCGTGTGTCAGTAGCGGTACTAAAAGTAGTGTGCCTGTAGTACTAGCTAGTAGCTTTATACGGCAGCGGTGGGGGGGAGTGATAGAGCGGAGTCGGCCCTCTCGACCGGCCGGGGTTGCGCTCTGACTACCGAACAAGGTATCAGCTGGAAGCGGATTCAAGTATTGTTTAGTAGGTACTTCGGTAAAGCGTCGGTTATTTCATCGTAGGAGACGGTTTAAAGTCGTCTTATATCCAGGCTCTGCTTTTGTTAAATTGCGCTGATGACAACTCGTAATATAAGTGTTTATTTTCCTGTATAGTATCATGTGTATCTCCAGTTTCTACACAGTCTGTCCTGTAAAGAAACTGAAAACTGGAATGCCATACATAACTAAGCAGTTTCCAACTCCAGCTCTACTGAACAGGGAGTGCTTCCATTGTATCGGCATGAGAATAACTCATGCCCAATGTATGTCCAAACGGGTTGAAGGCACCGAACACTGGCAGAAAAAATAGTATATCTGTCAATAACCGAACCTTTGTTTTTAAGGTTAGGAGCCCACTCTACGGACATTTCTTCTTACATCCACAAAATCTCTCTCCTCGAAGGACGGTCATTAATCTTCAAAAGAATTAACTCCCCCGCTTCACCCTTTGCCTTGCACCACGGGCTTGTGTATAACGTCTGCGGATTTCCATTACAGGCGCGCCTCCCCGCGGCCCGCCCGTCCGACACATGTTACTGTTGCGTCACTGATACTTTGGATGCCTATGAATACAGTGCCTCAGGGAGGACTGGATTATGTAGGGACAATATGATAGGAAAGTTGGACGGTCAGTTCTGATATCTTGGGTGATTGCTTTCATTTTTGTTTTGGTGATTGGCAATCTATTTCAATTTACGGTTTTTTCGATGTCAATAATTCTACATTTTAGTACAAACAGTGCAGAATCTTTTCCTATTTGAGAAAGGAATGCAAGTTCAGATCTCCATTCATGTAGTTATGTGGTCAAAAGACTATCCTCTCTGATCGTACCCTACTCTTAGCGCACAAGCCGCGTCAGTCTGTTACCAACTTCATTGGGATCAAGGCGATTACTGTTAGTAATCGTACTCCCTCGCCACTTCGGGAGTACCGAGGCCCTCGCTACCGCAGCGTCATACATAGCTAACAAACGCCAGAAATCACCACTTTAACCGGAACTACCGCGGTCCCCGCATACATACTCTAACGCGCCACAGCGGGTGACCGATCCATCCGACGAGGGGTCAACCTAAATTGGACGGTACACAAGCCGCTTCCGACCTTACGTTTCGGGGCGAATCAATTTCCATTTTGGCGCCTCGCATCGACGGCGTCACTTGAAAGTGAACTCACTAGCGTCAACAATAAAGTATAATTTACACAGACACGGATTTCATCGAGATTTCTAAGGGTTGTTTGTTGAAGTAATACGTGATTTGCGGCGTCGACTTCAGAGTCGATTTTCGTTGTTGCGTGTTCTTATTGTTTGGGTGGTACGGAGTATTTTGGATGTATTTTTATATGGATGGATGGTGGTAATCCTCGGTTGTTCGTCAAACTTTAATTAAAAGTTCGGAGGGGTCTAAGTAGATAAATAAGCATCACTGTATTAATAGATTGACGCGTTCTCTCAACTGTTTTGATTTGATGACACGCCGCTTTCCATCGGCACTATGGTTTGATTGATAGAGGGGGCGAGCAGATTGAATTGAGATTCGCTTCGCTTGCGGAGAGCGCTCTTTGTGTGTCTACATAATTAATTTAAGTGAGGAACTGAATTAGGTAACGTTTTAGAATGATGACTAGACTGACCTAATATTAGCTTAAGGAATCTTTGGTCTTTCAAATTCCTAACCCCGTAAATTTTGGTCCTTCGAGCCGGACTCAGAAGAATTCAACAAAAATTTGGAATATTTACAGGACAATAGAATACAGCGGGATGGTATAATACTAAGGAGTCCCCTAAACTGCATAGACGCTTTAAATTACACCTAAGTACCCAAACAGTAAAACAACAATATATCGTTTAAGTCAATTAAGTACCCATTACAGATGGGTAAACATACCGGCATGAACCGTAATAAGTTATAGGAGCAATCATCAAGTTCCCGCTTAGAGTACCCCTGCAAAGCTCGACCCGGGCACTCGGGGGGATATTTTTATACAACGGCCCGCGATCCGGGATAAGGATATCCGCTTCGGTTAGAAGGTTAACCGGACAGGGGTAGGGCCGACTTTATTTTTGAGATGCTCACAAGTCGAGAAACAGGGAATTGGCTTTTACGGTTATGGAGGATAATGGCTCGTTTTCAGTAAAGTTTGCAATTATCATTACTTCCACTAACCACTTTAGTTGTTGCTAACTAATCTGACGCTACCAACCACAATTCGATTCGTGGCATTATTATTACAATCTAAGCTGCAGTTTTTTCGCTCTAGAAGACACAAGGAGGAATTTTATTTTGAAATTGGCCTACTCTTGAGCTCCAGCTTGTCCTGAGGACAGATATGAGGTCGACGATGGAACAAGCTAACCCAGAAAAAGTTTATTAACTCGCGATTTAAATAGAACTCGGTAATTGGGGTTTGGTTACAAAGTGGATCGTATATTGGACTGCCTGAGTTTGCTGAACCAGGCTGACCTGGACATACGTGTGAAGCTGTGTGTACGACCTTCACACAATCGTCATGTTCAGATTTATTGACATAATAATATTCTAACCACTTCATCATGCCGACGAATGCATTTGTACCAATTTTCATCCCTAATGGTTGTCCGTACGGCAAACAAAACGACTAATTTGTCGCACAATGTTATACCAACAACAGATACGTATCGGGCCTCCCATTGAAACGAACTGAAACATGATCGTTTCTCTGTAAAAGTGATTTGTGAAGGTATAGAATTGCCAATTATCTACGATTGAACAGAAGCTGTAGTATTTTAATTTATTGACTGAACTTAATTTATTAACTCCCACACGGCCGTCTAGGCCGTGTGGGAGTTAATAAATTAAGTTACTATGAATGAAAGTAATATCTTGTTGTAAGGTTTTCGATCAGGGATTTCTCAATAGCAGCCAGAAGTTCAGATTTCTGCACGGTTGATGGTAGATGGGTCGAAATGATAGGTGGGTACAAGCCATTTCACCTAGTCTAACCCTTAGAGAATTTCAAAGATGTTGTATGTATTTTGGTCTCAGACCAAAAAGTAAGACAACTGCCGAGAGCATTTTGCTCCAGACTAACCACCCGTAACTAATTACAACCTTCGTATTCTTTGAAGTGCCAATAGAAGACCAAACTTCAACAGTTGGAACATTGACACCTACTAAGTCTTACAGGATACCTCATTCCAACCCGTTTCGGGACTCACATACCCCAGTCTTCCGTCTCAGTGGTAGAAACTCTCATTTCCCGCAACATAATGATTGCGGTGGGTAGCAAAGTTACATATAAATTATCGCGGGGCGGTAATTGGCGGGCCGGCGGGGCGCGACAAATCTGACGGCCATTTCCGACGGGTACCGTTACCCCCCACCTCCCGGAGCGGGGGTCTGTGTTAGTGGCTGGAGTGGGCGATGAGAGCAAGCGGTATTAACAGGTTGTTAGGACGAGCGGGTTTAGGATAGGATTGCTGCTATGATCATGAGTTGTAGGTACATGTTTCGTTCATTTGTAAAGAACTACCTTATGCATGCAATACAACTGTTTTCTCTATCGGCCTCATCACATTTTTTGCTTTATTCAGACCAGTCATCAGTTTCCAGTATTATTTTAAACAATTTTATCATCACTGACTGACTGTAATTCTTGCTTAATGTCAGTAGAATTTTGTTTAGCGATGAAAGTTACAGATTCCCTCTGTCTTTATAATCTTTAGTTTTATGTAGTACTCTAGTACTAACATAAAACACATTCATAAAAACATACATACATAGGTAAAACGAGCCTAGAGTTATCAAACACAAAGTTTCTGTCAGTTTATTAATAAAGCACATCTTACTACTAAATATCGTTTGGTGCATGCCCAAATAGCCCATCACCAAAACAAACACCCATACCAAGCGGTGTTTCCTCGCCCGCTACCCGCTCATAGCTTGGGCGCGCGCAACAAGGAGTCGGGACGGCGACGTGCGCGCGCAACTCGATAGGGTGACGATGGTATCGCGGGGTTGCGAGACAGTCCCGCTCCTAGCCGGGTCGCAACCCCCGCCGCAGATACTAACTATTTATTGCGAAACTCCACTTGTACCAGAACTGAACTCATGTTTGGGAGTTTTAAGTAGGAAATCGTTTTATTTCTTTTCACGTGTTAGGATGAATATGAGGATACATCGTGTCGTAGTTACATGGTTAGCCAGCATAGCTTGCAAACTGTCATTAAACATAAATCACCAACTCTTCTAACGTTAAACTTACCGACTGTCCGTAGTGCTTTGCTTTTGGGGCACAAACCGAATATATTGCCGATTGGCCACTGATAAATACTTCAAGTGTCCGTAGCCGCATCTGTTTTTGTCCATACCGGCTTGACAGAACCGTAAGCCCCGTTTACACAGTTCCAGTTTACTAACGAGCAGTTGACCGTAAAAATTAACAATCCTACGATCTCCATAAACCAATGAACCCAATAATATCAAGTAAGCAAACCGCTTCCTCCTGTCAAAAACGTTCAGCAACGTCATAATCTCGTCCACATTCTCTCAATCCGTGAACAGTCCACTGACACGTCATCCATCACCGGGGTCCAGTTGACATTTTGCTCTCGAGTCGCTCAATTAACCCGTCTGTGGCGACCGACGACCCCCGGGGGGTTCGCCCCGACCTTACGCGTATAATTATCTTTATAGCTACGGGTAACGGGTTCTTGTGCTAAGAGCCGTTAGCGGTATGGTATTTATTTAAATTGGTATGTGACTTATCCTTCTAATTAGAGAATAAAAGTTTTATTAAAATTAAATTAAATTTAAATTTTAGTTGAGTTAATTCCGGTTTTATTTTAAACAGAAGCTACGTTTTGTCGGTTTTTCGTCTGAATACCCGTTATTGGACAGGAAACGATTCTCCATCTCCATAGCCGAGTCACGGTGGCATTTTTTAGTAAGACGTATCAGACTTTCGGGTTTCTGACATCGTGTAACGGTTGTCAACGATCAATAAATGGCAGCCGGGACTAAGCATAACTGGATGGGTATGTAACTGTGTTTAAAGAAAATCAAAAGTAATGTGGACAACTACCTATACCATACAACATTAAAAGTAGTCGTTTACCTGGATGCGCAAAGTGCGGCGGGCCGTCGTTTATCGCAGGAGGAGCAGGGGCCCGGTAATCCATCACGAAACTAAACGCACATCACAAACACAGACACAACACTAGCGCCGTTCGCGCGAACACAACATTTCCCCCACACTTTTCGTTTCACCGTTCAATTTCCGAATGTTAAAAATGTTGAACTCTCCTGGAATACAAAGTAGTGATGGGACATACTTTTAGGGATATCGATGTCGATGCGCGGGCCATTGTGTCGGCGTCAGAGCATTTTATCGCGGGCTGATGTCAATTGGCGCGTGATTTAGCGCGGCTGTCTGTGAACGCGCATTCTTCTTCAGTCATGCTGGGAGCACTTTATAGTCTCACTCATAAATAATGAAGAGGGCGCCAGGAGCCGGACGGATGAATCGAGCCGTGTTCGGTGAGCGCATTCAACTAATTGATGTAAGTATTCTGAGCTGGACTGGTTTACACGCACTTGTTGGACTATTTCTGTATTTATGACGCCATTAAAGTTAATAATGCGAGATAACTTTTATTTTAATAGTTGGAATAATTTAGGTGGAGCGCCGTTTATTTATTTTCTTGTCGTTGCGGCCTTGTTTAGGTTGAATGAAAAGTATTGTAGTATGTACTTAAAGGAATTGAGAGTATTACAAAAATGTAATGAAAATGTATTCTATATACTGATCAGTTATTTTGCACACGTAACAACAACTTTATACAACGGACATCGGAATTCGAAGTAATAAAAAACACTTTCTCAAACGGGAAAAAGAAACACAAAAAACAAACCAACTCATTAATTCATTCCGCCAAATAAGGGATTTGTACATAGAATCGATTAAAATTATTTACAGAACAGTATTTACGAATTATTGTAAGGTTCCATACCAATTCCCGTCGGGGCTGCGGGTTGTTCGCAAGAGATACCGCGGCCCCGACATGAAGGGCTAAGAAGGAACTTGGGTGGTTTTTAGTCAGTAGAAGTCTGACCCTCCCTTTCGCTCTGCCCAAGAGCGGGAGGAGTTTTTTGATGATTTTCCACCCGCCAAAAAACAAGTTTCCATACTAATTTATAGATTTGATGTTTTGGGTAAACTGATATTAAATATGTGGGAGTTAATACACAGAATTTTGAAGCACCAATCTATTTCAACGTACCAGTCACAACACCGATATATTAATGACTCCACGAGTCAACACAACACTATTTTAATGAACAAATACAGAGCAATTTCACGTTTGCCCAGAATGCATTTACCATAAATAATATTCAAACAATCCATTCGAATAAACCGCCCGCCAATTGTGAGAACGACAGATCAAATGGAAAAAGTAATAAACGATATCCGTTTTCATAGACATACGGGTACGGAAAAAAACGGATTTACTGCAAATAAAACAGAAATGGTATTCATACGATTGTATTTTTTTTCATTTGGTTTTTGTTCTGGTGACACAATTTTATAGGGAATGTGTGTATTTGATAGAAGTAACTTGGTTTTAGGAGTAATATTGTTCTTCGAAATTTTGAGTATACGTTAATAGTAGTCTGGAGAACAGAAATCTATAATCAGAATTGTGCGGATATCGAATGAACGAAATCCGTTCGATATTCGAGTTTGCAGGATTTGTAGACTTTCTATAACTCTTCAATTAATCGTCAAGTTGAAAGACGAGTCAGTTAAGGTTAGTAGCAGACGTGATTGACAAGGGGGTATCCCATCCCATCGTTACATAACTGCCACCGCTATTGGATTGGGTCTTTTGCTGCGGATAGTAGGTATAAAGGTACATCAAACGGAACTATGTTTGGTCCATCTTAAAGGGCTGAAAGTAACTAGCGTAAAAGAACATGAAGTCGGCAGTAATAAGTTAAAGGCAACTCGAGTTCGTTCGTTCGTTTAAGATCGTGAGATACACACTTTTAAGGGGTAATATAAAAGCAGAAAAAGCAAACACAACAATAGCGTGCAAACAGGCGTAGCAACCAACACGGGTCCTTACACTGAGCTCAGCACATTATAGGTGGTCAGGGGACGATTAAAACGCAACAGGCGCGACCGCAACCGCGTTCCGTGTGTTCCGAGCCCGATGGAGTGTGAGGGGATCACAAGGGAGGTCACGGAAGAGGGGAGGGAAGGTGGCAAATTAACAAACACGAAGCTCTTCGCGGCGGCACGCACGGAAAGCCATAAAACCACGTATTGGACGGTCGGACGGAGTGTGGCGCTTCCAGCGCGAACCTCAGCTGTATACCTACGGCATTCTTTCAGTAATGAGAATGTGGGAAGAAGTGTTTTAACTTTCATTTAGTTGGCTTTTTCATAGAACGTGGAATTTTTAGAGTAGGAGAAGTGAACACAGACTGTGTGAAAGATAATAATGTCAGAATGGCGGTGACTACTGAGATAGCAACTGACAAAAAAGTATGACTGAAGAAAACAAGCTGTGCTTTGTTGATTTGGAGTCATCCAAATAAACTGGAATAAAGGCATATAACGCTGATAATGAAATGAGATATTTGGGAAGATGTAGGGAAGAGAGATAATGTAAACCCAACAAAAGTAGAAGCTGACAACATTGATGAGGAGAAAACTTTTGACGTTACGGTACGAGAACAAAGTCTAGCCGGCTTAGTGAAAACAAAGCAGCTTAAAAAAGCGCTGCACCGCTAAATGTCGCATGGTATATTTACAAACAGAGCTAACACAGCTCCCGGGGGAGGTAAGGCAGCCCGTTTTAATGGAGATGTACGTTACACTGGATTTTTAAGTGTAGTAATTAAAATAAATTATTTCCAACGCACTTGAGTACTGTAAGTGCTTGTTGTGGTTATTTTACGGTTACACACCCAAAGGTAGGATGCGGTGACGAGATTTTGGTGCAAATGAGAATTTTTACACAGTTTTTTGGACGTCTTGTGAATGGCTCTATTCAGAGGCATTCCCAACATGTATAATATTGGGCAGCATGTTGGATTATGACCTACTCCAACTCACTGAGAGAGGGCCTGTGTCCCTGCAGTGAGTAAGTTAAAACGTTACTGGTGCAGATAGCTCTACACTGACGTATGCCAAAAGTATCCTCCAAATTACAGGGGCAGACAACTGTTGCTACAAAGTCAATAACCCGCAACAGAATTTCATATAATGCTGAAAAACGAACTAACCAATAAATAAATAATCATTCCAAGTTTAACCGAACCAACAAGCGCTCCTGGAGGCATCAAATATGCATCTCGTAATCGTGCCGAGAAAATCAATAAGCATCCCGTGCTAACTGTGGAGTTTACAACAGAAGTCCATTTAAAACTTCGCGAGCATAAACCGCATCTGCCAAGCGTTTGGAGATGAGCTCCGAAATTTGTTAATACGCAGTGAACTTTCGGAGGAATTTAATAACGCAAAACCTTAACAGAGTGACCACGCTTATTGATGAGGAATCGGTTTGAATTCATTAGAAAGAGCTTAATGTGCTACATGTAATAGAAGCAAATAGTCCCGAGTCACATCGTCCAAACCGAAACGAGACGAATGACGTCTGTTTAGTTTCTGTTGCATCGACATATTGCTTTTTTTGATCGGTCGTAGTCAATTCCGCATCGAAATTGTGATCTCTCTTAATTCTGAAATTTTGCTTGGGGTCGAGAGAATAATACTGTATCGTTTCGTCCCCGATTAAGTACCTACATCAGAAAGAATAAATCAACTGAAGAGTTTTGGCAAGCCGCCTGTTTATGGGAAAGTATGACACATAGACATGTTAAGTAATGAAAGAATGTGGAAATAGCGTTCTGAGTTATTTACTTTAGTGTTCGTGCAATTGTTTGTACAAAACGTTGTTAGAATAACTAATCCCAAAGACTTCTAAAGGGCATTATGCAATTGCAAAATTCAAGAATCGAGATCAAGAAAGGAGCCCAAAGTCAATTGACATCGGCAGAAGAAAACTTCTTGACGAAACTTGGACCTGTAAGTCCGCCTTGTGCGGGCGTGGTGATCAATACTCATGCCTCTTCTGTATAAAAAGAGCCATTTCACTAGCACTGGGGCAGTAATAGGCTGGTATCATATTGTTAATTTTGCCCGCGGCTTCGCCCGCGTGGATATCGGAAATATCAAAAATGTCGATTTTCCATACAAACTTTCATCTTCTGTTTCAACTCCCTTGGGGGTTGAATTTGAAAAATCCTTTTTTAATGGATGCTTACGTTATAAGAGGAATTCGTGTGCTAAATTTTAATTTTAAAGTCCAAAGACTTTGCCCTGCGCGATGATTCTCAGTCAGTCACCTTTGCCTTTTTATATCTTGTTAATGCCAATGTCAACAACTTCAATAATGTGCAAGCAAATAATCAAACTTCACAAACTAATAGTACAATGCATTTGACATGAGAACTAACGACCATTCATCTAGAATTCTAGACCCATTTGCAACCGCAGTTCTAAAATACTTTATGCATCGTTCCGCTAACATTTGTGGCAATGGGCGATAAAACACTAATTTTAAACAATAGCAAACAAGCGGGATATGCTAAGGCGGTCATATTTGCGTAAGCGGTGGATATGAACGAGGTATTGGCTCGAGATAAAATGACATCAATGAACGCTGAAATATTGTTATTTTTATCAGTTTTTTTTGTGTCTTTCTCTCATCAGGGTACCTATCAGATTTTCGCATAGAAACTTCAATCCCAGGTGCCTGCTTAGGGATAAAAAAAACAAATGAAAAGAAATCTACAATTGTGCATAATTATGAACCTAGTCAGTGAAGCTATAGTATTTTTTATACTTAGGTCTAAAATAGCTTTGCGTCATATGGTAGCTAATCAGTCAGACAATTAGTCCTCGAATTGTTTCCTCCATCTATTCAGTAAATTGCCAAACCAGCCTTTGGCCCGCGGTGACATCTATGTGTAGGTCAGGTATTACTCCGAACCCGTCGGGGCTCCGGGTTGTTCGCAAGAGGTACCGCGGCCTCGACATGGAGGGGTAAAAAGGACCATGGGTGGTTTTTAGACAGTACAAGTCTGAAACTCCCTTTCGCTCTGCCCAAGAGCGGGAGTGGTTATTTGTCGATTTTCCACCAGCAAAAAAAAAAAAATCTCCTAAGGACGTAACATTGGGATTAAAAAGTATATCGTATCGTGACCCAGGTTATCGTCTTTTAATTTCGACTAAACGGATAAAACACCGTACAGAAAGATAATTGGACTAGTTTGGTACGATCTACTGAGAGCGGCTGCGGAGCTAACGTTAACGCGCAGATCATTATTTTCTCAAGATGTAGCAGTGTTATGAAATGGTAAACAGATGAAAATTTATTTTCATTTCAATAAAGTACATCATATTAGATGAAGGACTAGTCTCGACAACCACATTTTGCACATGTTTGCCACCTTCATGTCCTTAGCCATTTGCCATCATCATCATCATCAGCCATAAGACGTCCACTGCTGGACAAAGGCCTCCCCCATAGAACGCCATGAAGAACGGCAGCCTGCCGTTTGCATCCACCGGTTGCCGCCGGTTCGTGGTCGCTACTCGAGAACCTTCCTTCCCCATCGGTTGTCGATTAATCGATGGCCTGCCCATTGCCACTTCAACTTGCATATTCTGAGAGCTATGTCGGTGACCCTGGTTTTTCGGCGGATTTCCTCATTTCGGATCTTATCGCACAAAGAAACTCCAAGCATAGCTCCCTCCATGGCTCGTTGTGTGACTCTGAGCTTCTCTAAGAGGCCTCTAATCTAGACACCGGGACTGCTACTGAGATAATTTTAATGGAAAAGCCCAGAAACACTTTGGCCTACCTACAAATCAAACATGGAACCTCTTACTCAGCAGAGGCGCTAGTGATCACTAGAGCAACTAGCCAGTGTCCTCGAGTAGGTAGTGCCTCGTTAAGAGCAGCGACTAAGAAATAAGGATACATAAATATCAACCTGTACGACATTGGCTTCTAACGAAGACGAGTTACAGCTTATGGAGTCATTAAGTTACGCTTTAGAAATAAACTAGCCTAGAGTTGTTGTAACTAGCCTGTTCGTGAGCTTAGGTCGTTGGGTGAAGTTATAGGCTGGATTTTTTTTTCATTTCGAAAAATTACTTAAATGATTGTTAAGTTTATCTTAGGTATTTTTTTTTTAAAATAGTTTGTTTTATGTTCAGTAAAAGAAGCGCTTATAATTGATCAAAATCCTTGGGTGGTTCATTATTATTCTTACGTTAGTTTGTTCTTTCCGAACGTGTTAATACTCAGTACCAACAAAATAAACTTCTTGATTTATGATTTGTTTATTCTTTATGTCCTGTTTCTGGATTTCAAACACTGACTGCCGCACTCAGAGAGCTTTAATGATTATTATTGACAGTTTTGTCATACAAAAGTATGTCAAATCTTTACTAAGGGATGGCTTAAGTGATCATTAAATATCTCTGAGTACCGCAGTGAGAGTTGTAAGGAAATAGAGAAGTCTTAGGTAAGCAATAAGCTAATCCAATAAACAGTGTAATCGTTGCAATCTCACAGCAAAAAATCCATGGGAGTAAAGTCCGTTAGTCCAACATAACTACAGAAATACCTAATCTAGCCGATACTATCAATCAAAAAACATTCCCATTTCGGTAGCGCATAACAATTTTCAAAGTGCAAAGAGTATGTCCGCGGTTTGCGTAACTCGTGGCGACAGTAGCAGCGGCGGAGTGCCGCCGGGCTCGAGGGTGACAGCCGCGACGCTAATACCTCCATTATTAAAACATAAACTGTGGCACTCGGCGGGACTGCCGCGTGAATGGCGCGGCGTAGCCACCCTACACTCTACTATACGTTACAATTTCAGCATTTTAGTTGAGTGCCTAATTTATTGTTTATAAACTTTGTGTTCCATGAGAATTCATCAAATTGATTGATTCACATTATCTCCGTAACATAAAAAAAAACACTCACAAAAAAAAAATACAAACATATTTACATCGACACCGATGTTGCAACACGTCACATCACTAGTACACACAGAATCGCGCGGCACGTGCACTCATTAGTGCGCCCGACGCCCGACTGACGACTGACACAACACAAGCGTCCACCGTACAGCGCATGCGCTGCGAAAGACCACTCCACCACACAAAAATAGACTTTGTCACGTGTTTAATAAGGGTTATTATCATGGGGTGGTTGGGTGCCAGACACCTGTATACGCTTGTAGGGGTCGGAAGTGCGCGGTGCAGTGTCATTTCCACTCTTTCGACGTTACTTCCCTAATAAAAATGAGATTTGCCCCGTGGCGGGCGCTTCGCCTCGGTAACGCGATTACGTTTGCATCGAACGGCTACTCGGCTTGGCTTAGGGGGTGGCTGCGGGCGGTGCTAACTAGATATCGTATAACTTAATCATCCGACAAACTTGGATAGCTATTTTTATTAATAAATCATTTGACTGGCCTGTTGGTCTAGTGGTTAGTGACCCTAACTGCTATGCCGGAGGTCGTGGGTTCGATTCCCACCCAGGACAAATGTTTGTGTGATGAGCACGATCATTTGTTCTGTGTCTGGGTGTAATTTATCTATAATATGTATGTATTTAGAAATATATAAGTATGTTTATCAGTTGTCTAGTACCCAAAACACAAGCTCTGCTTAGCTTGGGACTAGATGGCGTTGTGTGATAGTTGTGGAATATTATTATTATTATTATTATTATTTATTTTGTTATTTTTAGATTATTGTAAAAAAAAAATTTTCTTGACAGAGTACAAAACATTCAACACCGAATTTAAACCAGGGAAAAATTATTTTCGCGCGGGCATAGGCAGAACAGAACGTCAATGCAGCGATCCTTACATACCCCTTTTGTTTATTTCGACGTTCATATACATCTGGTCGTCATATGAAGTAGCGATCTATAGGCCATGACAGTTACTTAAATCATGTCAAAAATAGACGCCAAAGCTATGAAATCCGTCAACACACGAGCACATTCAAGCGATAATTATGAAACGTTGCCTATAAAAATATTATCCGTCCGTCAGTCTCGCCACATGAAGTATATAAAAGTTCCCAAAATACCGCAACGTTGACAGAAACGCATGATTTATCTCTAGCTGGAAATTACGTAAAACTTTTAATGAAGTAGAATATGTAATTGAGTGGGGATTCATTAATTTGAAAAATTTATTGAAATAATGAATGAGAACGCTAAAGAAATATAAGATAATGCTAATTAAGAACTTAGCAGGATAAGTCTAGAGACAGAATGTATGTACTTTTGCGAATAAGCGATAAGTTTTAACTTTAACTTCATAAAATAGATATCTTAGAATACTATACCATAATAACAAGAAAAGATAATTGTTCATATTCGATATGATAATGATTAATAAAGACAATACAGCAAAATTTTCATACACATTTCTAAATGAATAAGTATCAAATCTGAATTTAAATTGAAAAGAAACTATCAAAAAAAAAAAGTTCCTTAAAAAAGTATCGATAAAATGACAAGACCTCGCATCACTAACGTGCACAGACCTGTTATTGAGTTATAATGTTTCAATTACCCAGTCTAGATTTATAGATCGCGCATTCGCCACCGTATACCATTTGTGTCCGATTCGTACGGTCGTATTCGCACAGCTTTGTGCGATACGAACACATTATATTTGCAGTGTCGAGTCGAGTGTTGCATATTGCAGTGCAGTCATTAATGCCATTTGAGCTTGTTAGTCTTGGTACCTCACGCGATAATTTCAGTGATGTGGGATGCGTTAAGAGAATTATAATTAGAGGTAATAGTATTAAAATCTATTACCCATTTTAAGTTGGTGTTGTAACGGTGACGTTTCCACTGCTGAGACACAAATGTCTGTGAGATAGAGTGAGCCGTATTCAGCTACGATTACTCAGTAAGTGTTTGGCTCTAGGATAAGGCAGTTTCACTGTTTCCAGAGCACAGTTAATTATAAAAAAAAATGATTATGACAATATCACGTTCGATATCTCTGGATCAAAACAACTAGAAGGTCATGGGAGAGGCGTTTTCCCATGAATGTGATTGTGCACACTACCAGTAACTCGTAACTAGAAAAGCAGTGACGTCAACTTATTCATAAGTAAGTTCAGGAAATATTCCCTGAAAAAAATATAGTATTTGTTGCTCGCAAACACTAAATCTTTTCAGAGAATATTTAATAAAACGTAAAACGTAGATATTTATGAATATTCATTGTGTCTGGTTCCGGGAAAAACTGAAAGCTCTAGTGCGATCTAGGCCGTATTTGAGTTAATAGGTTTCAACTGTGTGCTTCAATGATGATGTATTATGCTATTGTATTGATTATGATGATGAGTATGATAGCGTAGTCAATGAAACTTTGAACAATAGGGTCCTAACTTGAAATTTGTGTATTTTGGGAAATAACAAAATTGGGTTCGTGTTTTAGTACGTGTTCGCGGAAATTAATAGATTTAACGTGTTTGTTTGTATTTTTTTTTGTACGATATCGACACTTTTTGATTTACGAGACGATAGATGTTATTTAGAGCAGTTTTAGGTATTTAATTCAATTCGGTTATAATAAGTTCGGTCACTTTCGTGCTGACTGTGCGATAAATAAATGATTGGTTGGTGATTATCTTGAAGAATGGTTGTATGATTGGTATTGAAGCAACGACGAAAATGAAGAAGAAAGGTCGACTTAACAGATGGGTTTACAGCGGAAGACAATTATTATTTTCCATTACCGTATTACATCCATAAAAAGTCGGTTTTTAAAAGATACTCTTCACACCAATCTATTTTACACATGCAATCATCGGTCACCCGAATAAAAAAAAACATCGATACTCAAACACACCACTGTCCCTTCCCTAGGCAATCCGACTTGAACACAGCACTCGTATCATCGCGCGACTAGTGCTGCGACGCGTACACTCTACCGCACCGTATAGATAGACTACAGCCGGTATAACGCGTATAGTACACGGACGGGGCACAAGGTGCGGGGCGGATCGCGGACGGGGTATGTGCGGGCCCTGTGTAACTAGTGAGGATAAGGCCGCACTAACCGCCACGGTGAGCGCATGCGTTCTGTGACGAACATGGAGCAAGGAATGGTGGAGACGCGGTACTTTTTCCCAATTATTACTCTATGAGAAGTTTTTTAAACTTAGATCAACAGGCTGCTAAGGTGGTCCTCAAACTTTTTAAGCGGGTTTTTCTAAATGTCTTTTGAGGTATTGATACTTACGAAAAAGCGGAGATACAAAACTTACCTGAAACAAACAATAAAGTTTATTAGTTTTATAAAGCAAAACAAGTTATTCATCATCAATATAGTTATGAAAATCATCTTCAGAAGTAAATTATAACGTGACGATTAACAGGGGATAATAGAAGAAAAACAACGTATGGCGCCGACCCCAAATAACATAAGACCAGAGCAGGAAGATGATGATGATCTTTATAATATAATGGGGGTCGAAAGCACCTCATACTCAGTGCACTTGCTTGGTACGAAATTAAACTTTTGACACAAATCTTCGTTCCAGATAAGGCCCATTCATTTAAGGGTCATCTAACTACACCATAGCTAGGTCATAACCACTTAACAATCCACCACCATTACCCACTGCGAGCTCATCCACTCAGGTTACAAAGTCAACGATGTCGCGACCACTCCGCCACAGTTATCATTGGCTTGCCACCCTCGACTGTGTGTGGTGTCTATACATCGACTTATAGGTTCACGTGTGGCGCGAGGGGAAGCGACGAGCGGGTGTTATCACGTATATATGTTCAGTATAAATTCAGAATCAGAAATATTTTTTTTTAATTATTAGCCTACATTGTATCATTGCAGGGCAAAGGCCTCCCTTCCCTCCTTCAACTTTTCGCGATCTAGTGCGATAGTAGGCCAATCCATTGCGTCGCATCCCGGTGACAACGCGTCAAATAACCAACCAATAGCCGAATGTTGTTCCACGTATCTGCATTGTGTAGTACATACGTGCTCATGCTAGTGATGTGCCTATGAACCAGCTCGCGTGTGCGTATCGATATTTATTTTGTAAAAGCTCGCTGTTCTTTTCCCAACCACTGCAACACGCAGAAAAACTTCCGAGAAATAAATTGAAGCTCGAAAAGTGCCCCTCCACTAGTAATTTGTACTTGTTTAGTAGCTCTTTCAAATTTGAGGGCTACTTAACAAGCATCAAGTTGCTCTGAGTGAAATAATCTGAAACGCACAGATGTTACCCGACACAAATTTCAGTAATCGAGTCGAGCCTGATGACGACCGGCTTACCCATTTTCATAATTTACATAAGATCTAACATAACCATCGGTTGTTTATATCCTACTTCTACTGTAGCCGCATTTTCTCCTAATACCACTGGAACTGAAACCTCTTGAGAAATAAAAAAAACATGGTTTAAGACATTTATTTCTCAACTAGCTGATGCCCACGGCTTTGCCCGTGCCAAATTATGTACTAAAACCTTCCTCGAGAACCACTTTATCCATTGGTAAAAACAGTATGGAAATCGGTGCAGTAAACCGAATACAATAATTCACTTAAAATGAGAAACATTGGTTGCTTACATAAAAATACACAGTATATCATGATGTATCAACGAACATCGACAAAATCGAATCTCGTAGAACTTCTCAGTACAACTCGCAGGTCTAATAGCAACGTGGTGCTACCAATACACACACGTATGTATGGCAACGCGACAGAGATGCTCCGCTAATCACGAGGAAACTTTGTCCCACCCTCCCCCCGGTAGTGCTGCGAGTGATATCGATATTGAACTCCTTTTAGATTGCCTCGACTATAGGTTGCGAACAATTTATACTCGCTAATGTGTTTGTAATTTCGCGATCATATCGGTATGGAAATGTTTGGTGATTGATCAGTAAATAAACGATTGTGTTAGGGACGAGTTGGATGCTGTATTGTGTAGATACAACATGTCATTCGTACAGTCTGTAACGTTTCCACTGCTGGGACAGAAACGTCTTCTTTGTGTGAGGGAACGGTTGTAATCCAGCGCGCGATCTCAGTAAGGATGCTACATAAGAAAGTATCGTCTTTTCTTGGTCATCATTTCATAATACACCTAACCTCAAAATCACAGAGAACACCACTAGTAGCTCACCAAAAACAAAAACTACTACGACTATCGAAATCCCAGCAGTACTCCCCAACTCCGGCCGGAAAGTATGCACTCCGTCAGAAAGTCTACGTGAATAATTCGAGGCGGACGACTGAGCGTCGCGCCGAGTCACGGCCGTTGTACCGCAGAACGAGGCACGGGACTGCAGAAGGACTTCTAACAATGTTTGATCTGCTCACACACACACACTCGGGTACTAATGTAGAAACGTTTTTGTATTCTTCAGTACTGACTATTACAGATGAAGAAATGGGGGCTCAGGAGACGCAAATTACTACTATTCTAGACCCATCGCAGCAGCTGAGTCAACGCAGCCGACACAGGCAAATCTACTGCCTTAAAAGCGGCTCCTCAAATAGAATGAGAAGCTAAATCTGGAACAGGTTTAAACTAGTGACCCAATCTGCGGTAAGTCTAGTATACAAAACGGACTGCCTTCAAATTTTGGAGAATTTGTGTGCCGTGCGGCTTTCGGCAAAGTTTTCTATTCTGCCATGACCACCATATTGCTGTCTGTAACATTGTGAGCGGTGTGTTGGTTGGCACACGCTTTAAGCAAAAAAGGACCTTCTGTCACCCTCTTATTCTGCGGTTATAGCCAACTCTGCAGCTGAATTAATAATTATAGCACGTCAAGGGGCGCGTTTTATACGTATTTACGATTCGAACCGCAGTAAAGGGATGCGGGTGGTCTGGGATCCGTGGACTGGTCGAGTCTCAAATGAACATTGAACGATCTTATTTCGGGTCGGCGACAGGTCGAAGCCTTGAATCTACAACCGTCGTAAAAGACACCTTAACTGTTGCTTTTGTATTTACTTTTCAGAATATAAAAAGTTTCGAAACGACATTGTTAACGTGATGGAATTTGCCGGGCCGCATCTGCAGTAGCGAAACGACGGGAACATTATAATATTTGCACGAATGTTTTCATTGCGGGACTTTGGATATTTGAATAGTTGTTGTTATGGAATAACTTTCTTTGGCTTTGAATTCATTTCCTTCAAAGATTTTAACATATAGCACTTTTGTCCCAAGTACTTAGCAGAAATTGCAGCCTTTTTTTTTTTTTTGGCTGGTGGAAAATCATCAAATAACCCCTCCCACTCTCGGGCAGAGCGAAAGGGAGTGTCAGACTTCTGATGACTAAAAACCACTCATATTCCTTCTTAGCCGTTCATTTCGAGGCCGCGGTATCTCTTGCGAACAACCCGCAGCCCCGACGGGATTGCAAAAGGCCTTAGTAACCCACAAGTGTTTTGACCTTGTTTTTACTTCGGAAACAAAAACTTACAATTCAAGATCTTGCGGATTAAACCATAGCCGCAAAAACGAATAGGTAGCACTCCATTTCTCTATTTAAAATCTTCTCTTTCGTCTTCCAACGGACCGTTTCACCGCTAACGTTCGCGCCGGCTTCCCTTTTCGCCACTATTACTCGTCTACATTTCCTTAAAGTCCCTCCGCACAAAATCCGGGCCACTTACCGTCTCAATCGCTACAATAACAGTCTGAAACGGCCCAATTAAAATCTGCCCCGACGCGTTTTCCAACTGTGTTGAAAAAATGCTCATTTTTTCCTTAAGGTTCTGTAATATTCATTTTGTTATTCGAGTTTTGACTTTCGGTAATTTTATTGATAGAAAGATGTTTTAGTAGCTGAAGACATTGATTGCAGGTTATGTAAAAAAAAATATGTTGATATGGAGAAAGATACTAGCGCTGCAAAATTGCTAAAGGTAACTGTTAAGGCTTTAAGAAACAGCTGGTGGTAGTGCTCAGTTGGTGATTCATTTATGAAATCGTTTGGAGATAACCTAGAAGAACTTCTTCAAACCTCAGACACCAAAGAAGTGCAAGATAGAAAAGAAAACACCTCCACCTACATGTTTATGAGACTATAGCGGAGTTCTCTTACACAAGAAATTCTTTCAAAGTTTACAACCCTCACAATATTCTCCAATAGCTTCATAATACCGATTCTCACATCACTTGCGGAATCTTACAATTTCGGCTGACGGCGTTCATTACCGGCCTGGCCGTTAGGGGTCGAGAAAAAAACGAATTTGGCCCGTAATCTGATGAACGCATAATTTCATTAGAGCGGGCTCGTAAACCGGGCCGCATTAAATAAACCCCGAGCATGAGATCGTATTTTAAAGTAGGAGTACTAGTGGTTCGGATTTCAGTTGTTTTATAGTGGAGAAGAGGTTTAGATGTACTTAAATCTTGCCTATAAAAGGTTGGCGTTCATCATTAAAGATAATTTGGCAGTATTTTTTTAATTGTACGTGCAGTATTGTGTAGTACATTTTTAAGGCATCACGAGCGACGTTTAATTACACTGGGCAAGCATTTTACCGCTAACAAAATACATCATTTGAAAAGTGGGTAGTTCGTTTCTTTTGTTAGACTAAGATAATTCAATAATGTCATTCTTTTGAAAGGAAACGTGAAAAAACATGCAAAGCAAAACGAATTTGTAAGGTTCGAAGCAGGTTGTCTTCTGTAGTCCTATTGCTACTGCCTAACTATTTATGAACGTGTGTGAAAATGATGGAGATCAATAAACTGATGCTGATGTATATCAGTAAAAAGAAGGGGATATAAACCGCAAATATTTCACCAAGTCAATCAACAAACAAGTGAGTACGGAGTCACAAATAGCGAGCTCCGTGCAAGCGGACATCGCAACAGTCCGCGCCCCGCATCCGCAACGCAACGCGCATGCGCCGCAAGAGCACGTGTCCATTGAACGTACGGCTGGGCAGGAGATATTTACTCAATAGGGTAGTTGACAAAAAAAATCCGTCATATAGACTTCCAAAAAATATTGGACAACAAATTTATAATTTTTTCACGTAAACAAAAAAATAAGACGATACAGTGCTTCGAAAAGCCGTGTGACGTCACAGTTTGGTACCTTTTTTACCACAAAGTGACGTCACAAGCCCCCACTAATGATCTTTGGCACGTTTTATTCTCGTCAATTTTTATTATTAATTTGATAAAACAGAGAACACGTATCCAATATTTTTCGATAATCTAACAGACGGACTAAACATAATCATATTTTTTTTTTGTCACGAAATATCCATATTTACGTACCTATTACTACAAACATGGATAAGTATGATATGTCAAGAAAAACGGTGTCTAATGAGATGACGAGTTATAGAGAAGTATAGAAGAAGAGTACATGCTGCGCCGACCCCAAATAATTGGGCTAAGGGCAAGAGAATGATGAAGTATTACTACAAAAATGTACCTGACGTATTTTGCCCATTGGGATAGGCAAAAACCATAGAATGCCACTAGCTACGATCTTTTTTTTTTTTTTATGGTGGGTGGAAAATCATCAAGCTCTTGGGCAGAGCGGAAGGGAGTATCAGACTTCTACTGACTAAAAACCATCCATGTTTTATAGATACCGCGGCCTCGACATGAAGGGCTAAGAAGGACAAGGACCACAAAAAAAAAAAAGGCTGCGACAGACAAAACAATAACTAGCAAAATAAACAATTAATTATGTCCGACCAATATCGTACACGTCATTGACTTCGTACTTCTTACAAGTCGGTCGTTTCCCGTAACGTGTGCGTAATGGAAACGCTCCTCCACTACACACAGCGACCTGGGGATTAAGCGCTCGTAAAAAGAGGGTAGTACGGCAATAACGTCTTGATGCACAAACTCGATTTAACCGCCAACCTCGACCTTAACTAAAACGAGCCATAGAACGTGGAAATAAGGTTCAAATTCGCGTGCTGAGATACTTGGCAATGTTTCAACGATAGTATGACACATGTCCATTTAGTGAGACCTTCAGCAGTTCCGTTTGTTTGGCATCATTTCTTCTGTTATTGAGGGGAGAGTCCAAATTGTTCGTATAATTCAGCGCGTTAGTGTCCCAGTGTTTACATTAGGGGGAGTGTTGGCTAAAGTGGACTATCTTGGAACGCAGATGACCGTATCGGTTTCCTTGTCGAAGGGACCGCAAACAGTGATGTATCGTTGTAACGTAGATGATTTATAAGCGCGTGTATTATGTTTATGATAAAACTGTTTTTTCTACCCAAAAAAAACTTGTTTAGGCATGGGCGACAAACATTTTTTACGAACAGTCAGTCTACCAGCTTAAGTAATAATCATCTACCATTACCACTACATTAAGCAACAAACATCGCATTATTCCTTCCTCGTCAGCCGTTGATATCAGCATTTCACCCCTGTATAACATAAGTCACCCTTTGAATGCTTCTCTAATGGCTTGCGTCACTAAAGACTGACAGAGATGTCTTGCTCAACTTACTGACTTTTTTTTTGGAGGGTGTGAATTCATCAAACGACTCCTCCCGCTCTGGGCAGAGCAGTAGGGAGTGTCAGACTTCTACTGACTAAAAACCACCCATGTTCCTTTTTAGCCCTTTGTGTCGAGGTCGCGGTATCTCTTTTGAACAACCCCTAGCCCCGGTGTAACTTACTGATTTCAATTTTTATTTTGTACTAGCTGTTCCCGGCATGCGTTGCAATGCCCTTTTTCCTACCTACTACCTGCCTGTGCACCAACTACCTACTACCTCCTACCCTACCTACCTACCTACTACCCTACCTACCTACTGCCCTACCTACCTACCTACTACCCTACCTACCTACTACCCTACCTACCTACTATCCTACCTACCTACCTACTACCCTACCTACTTACTACCCTACCTACTACTCTACCGACTACCCTACCTACTCTACTATCCTACTTACTACCCTACCTACTACTCTACCTACTACTCTACCTACTACCCTGCCTACCTACCTAAAACTTTCTCACCTTTTAGACCTTCCCTGGACTTCCACGAATAATTCAACACTATAATTAGCCAAATCGGTCCAGCCGTTCTCGAGTTTTAGCGAGACTAACGAACAGCTATTCATTTTTATATAATATAGCTGTACCCCGCGTGCGTTGCAATGCCCTTTTACCTGGCTACGTACCAACTACCTACCACCTACCTATTACCTACCTACCTACCTACATACTACTAATTTCTCACCTTCTCTGGACTGCCACAAATGTTTCAAAACCAAAATTAGACAAATCGGTCTACCCGTTCTCTAGTTCTAGCGCGACTAACTAACAGAAATTAATTTTTATATTATACGCAAACACCATTTGAAAAATCGTTTTTCTATTGGGAAAGAAACAGTAATTATTTGTGATTATTGTGATAATGTCGTATGGTCTGTTTGAAGTTGTCATTCGTTGACTGAACAACTGAACGTCACTCAATTGTTTTGCCTTCCCGGAACCTCTCCACTAACACTTGAACTTTATGGGTACGGTATTAAAGCTCAAATTGATTTTACGTTTTAGTTAGAAAACGTTTGTATGGGAAAAAGAAAAGGGCTGTTTTTAGGGCTTTTCCGGCCATTATTCGAATTTTTCTCGCCGTAAGAACCATCCTTGAACTTCAACGAACATTTTAAAAAAAAAATCAGCCAAATCGGTCAAGCCGTTTTCATGCCAAGTCGTGACAACGGAAAACGGGTTTCATTTTTATATATATATAGATATAGATATAGATAGATATAGATTAGCTAGAAGACGCCCTTCAGATTTTGTAAAGAATTATATCGAGAAGGAAGCATTCCATGAACAGATCCGCATCGATACTGGAAACACTATTCCATTATAGAAAGGCTTTCAACAGTATTTCCACGGAGCCCACCAGTAAACTGAAAAACTCGCCTTATTGATAAATAAGTACGTCTTCCAACTCCCGAGAATATTAAAAACAGACTTTCTTTCAGCATTCAGAAAATGTAGATATAACGAGATTCTTCCCAACAAGTTTCTTGAGCTAATAACAATTTCCCGACGCTGCTGTTGGACGCACAAAGAAAGCTCTCGAGCTAGTGAGCTAGTGTAGCTACTCGCCCTGTCGGTACACAGAGCAGTAAATACTTGGCGGCGAGTCGACACGCCAGCGGAATACTGAGTGGAGTGCCTTTGAGTGGGAGAGTTACTCGTACCAGTGAGCGAGCTAGTGGGGAATTTAAATGAGGGAGTGTTGCAAGTTGGACTAGTGAGTAGTAATACTCACTAGTCCAACTTGCAACACTCCCTCCCACCCGTTCCGACATTATGACGACCCGTTCTTACGAACGGGTCGTCATAATGAATGAACTAAGCCCTAATGAGAATAGAAATAAAGTGCCCGTTATAATAGCTCGTATCGCAGGACCAATGGCAACTTGGTGGTCTTGGGATGTTTAATTTTCAACAAACATACTGGACTTGCAACCAGATGAATCCAGAACATATTTTAGAAGATTGCGAGTAAGACCTGGTTGTGAATAGAGGGGGCCTACACTCAGCAGCGGTTGTAATACTCTGCCCATCAATTAATGGGTACTGGGCATTTAATAATTTCCAGTAAATTAACGAACTTAATACCAAACAGCCGACAAATATCAAAGTTCCATGTCAAACACAATCGTCTCTGATTACATGTAGTTGCACAATTAGCTCATCATTACGTACGGCGGCGTACAAACAACGCTGAAGTACATTCTGTCGTGTCATGGACGAGGCGAGACAGGCGTTGGGCGCCAACAGTACGCTCGCGGAATACTGAGTGAAAACTATACGTTCCGTAATAGTTACTTGTAACAAGCTGGTGGATTGTGAATTATCTTTTAATCTTCGGTATTTTGTGAGTAAGCCATTAAATGTAGCAGGTAGGTGCTTTCTAAAATTAATAGAAGTCAATCTTTACTTTTCGTCAACAAGACTTCAATTTCAAGAAAAGTTAAACTTAAGCATTTGACAAGCTATAATGGAACTTAACAATAAGGCAATAATATCTTAGTAAACAAGGGGATTTAAGGCACGAATATTTTCCAATGTCAAATAAGTCAGTGGACACTAACTGTCTCAAAACATATTTCTCTGACACTCACACTATCTTCCAAAACAAAACCCTTCGGTTTTCACTATTCAAAATTCGCACCGCGTTCAAACGCGGCTGCTGAAGGTTCCCCCTCGTTAAAGGGTAGCCTGTACAAACTCCGACTACCCTCATATGTCGAGGTTCTGTTGGTATACGTCGCGAGTTGAAGATAACCGGCGGTTTAATGTTCTGCGCTGGTAATCTTTACATTGTGCGAGCTCTATCTGGAGGTTTTACTTCGCACTTGTTTATGTAAGCTGTGTCCACGAGAATTGTTCGTTTGTACTTTGTTGAAGAACTATTATAAAGCTATAATACTGCTAAAAGCCTGTGGATCAATGCCGTCTATAATCAGAATCACGTAACTTGTCAATACCACCCAGGCTATTACTTTCCCACAACACAACAGTCTCCTCATAAGGAGATTGAATGACCTTGAGCATAGATATTCAAGGTGGATTGTCAGTTTCAGCCATAATATAATTAAGAAGTGTTTTATGAAGTTCAGAAAACCGCGTTTACATTCTTATCAAAGCTTACTATTACAGCAAGATATAAAAAAACATGTTACTGAAAGTTACGTTTTGTGCCGTGGCCAAATAAATGGCAACCGCATCAATCACATCATATCAAACCAATCCCAAAATAGGAAACACGAGTCAAGTCGTGTAGCTCGCCATCGACCGTTGCATCAACTGTATGCATACGTGGAATAGTACGATATAGTCTCATGACAAAATAGAACGATACAGAAGGCTTGAAACAACCCCGTCGGGGCTGCGGGTTGTTGGAAAGAGATACCGCGGCCTCGACGCAAGGGGCTAAGAAGGAACATGGGTGGTTTTTAATCAGAAGAATTCTGACAATGGTCACTTGATGATTTCCCGACCGCAAAAAAAAAAGGCTCAAAACAACGAGCGAAAACGCAGACACAGTTTCACGTACAGCGATTACCAGCACACTCGCAACTGTCATTATTTTGTTTGTTATGGCAGTATGTACTGTACATTGTACGCGTTGACCCAGATAAACCTGAAACTATATTTTCTAGAAACGTTGAAAAAAACAATATTATTTTTTGTTTTATAGACCACTAGCTTTTGCCCGCGGCTTCGCCCGCGTGGATGTCGGAAATATCAAAAATGTTTATTTTCCAAACAAACTTTCTTCCCCTGTTTTACCCCCCTTGGGGGTTGAATTTTGAAAAATCCTTTCTTAGTGGATGCCTACGTTATAAGAAGAATACGTGTGCGAAATTTTAAGTTTCTAGACCTTTTTTTGGCGGGTGGAAAATCATCAAATAACCCCCCCCCCTCCTCCCGTTCTTGGGCAGAGCGGAAGCTAGTGTCAGACATCTACTGACTAAAAACCACCCATGTTCCTTCTTAGCCTTTGCGCCGAGGCCGCGGTATGTCTTTCGAATAACCCGCAGCCCCGACGGGTAAGTTTCTAGCCCTAAGGCCACAGTCAGTCAGCTTTGCATTTTATAAACACAGATAGTTAATATAGTGAATGTTTCTACTGTCACATATAGGACAGCAGGCTAATCTAGGTTAATGTGCCTGTTTTCACACAATGTATGGTTTGGAGTCGACCTTCTGCTACCTATTTATTTTATAGTCACGTGTTGGGCGCCAGTTCCCAGGATAGTAGACAAGCCAACAGAGAATGCAACTCGACGTTGTATTGCCTCCGTCAGTGAGGCTGTGAGAGCTGTACCGTGAATCGAATTGGGATTAATCAATTTTGTCTACCGATACAATTCTGAAAATAAAACATTAAATCGAATTACGATTTCACTTTTTTTGTAAAACTCATGAAATCTGGTCATCTGGGTGTTCGAGATTTTTTTTAGTTTCATTTATATGCAAAGTTTCGTCCTTCCTTCTTTATTTATTTCTTCAAACTTAAAGATTGTGTTTTTAGTATCTTCTACTTGATCTTTAATTTTAACCACATTTGCTCTCACCAAACACTTTCACACCTTATCCATAAACCGATATGAATCTCCACTAACTACCCAGTGCGTCGACACAAGACAGTACGCAAAGGCGACGTACGACATTACAATCCTATACGTTCCGTATCTGCGGGTGTTTAGCACTAATGCGCGCGTGTGGTTAGCGCTTGGCTCGTGACAGCGCCGCTAATGGGCTCTGGAATGTACCTACACGAGTGTGCGAAAGGGGAGGATGCGTACAGTCGAACAAGCTGTTTGCTACACAGATTCACTTTGAAACCTGTTGTGAGTATACTGTCGTTTCCTTTTCATTAGTACCGTCGCGTAATGGCTGCATGCCCTAAACAAATTTTGTTATTAATTTTCTTCGCACTAGCGGTCGCAACACGCGTCGTTGGAGCTTCCGTGGTTAAAGATGAATATTCGCAGTTCAGTGAGAACATGTTTTTTTTTTCACGTATACCAAACGTCTCATTCGATTGTACCTACACGAGCAGACGAGAGGGTAGACCGTACGTCTTGAAGAGATCTTTATCTCTGTTTTCTAACTACCCCCGCTGTTAGTTGTCACGACGTACTAGCAAGATAGTACTGACGTGTTGTTTACAGGTTTGTTTAAAGACAGCAAGTTAATGATTATTGGACCATAACAAAGAAAAATAATGTTATGTTAGGTACTTTCTACCCTCATTTTAAAAAACCTATGTTAAATGCAATTTGTGTTCAGTGAAGAAAGAGTTATGAAAGAATTGCTAAAGACTGGAATGCACAGTTTTCATTAAAGGAACGGAGGTAGTGTTGAGTCGTGAAAGTAGTAAAGTTTGGCAGGAGAAAAATAACAAACCAATATAATGTTGGATGGAACTTTACAGGTGCCAAGTTCTTAATTAATATTACCTACAGCAAATCAAATAAAAAAAGAACCCGTAGTTTATTAATTTCCATTACCTATAAATATCCTGATGAATAAATACAAATAGGATCATTAAACAAAAGGCCAATACTACGGGAATCAAAACAATTACGGCGCGAGGCTGCATGATGAATGAGGCAGCGAGGCGGGCGAGCTATAAAAATAATCAAGTCACCAGCGTTACGACAAATAACCCTCAGACTTGTGCCGAGCATGC
The DNA here is from genome assembly GCA_949774965.1 of Diarsia brunnea. Classification (NCBI taxonomy): domain Eukaryota; kingdom Metazoa; phylum Arthropoda; class Insecta; order Lepidoptera; family Noctuidae; genus Diarsia; species Diarsia brunnea. Next base: position 18,995,704 of record OX459007.1, read on the forward strand.
GCTCTGCGTAACTATGAGCTGGAATACTATGCTGCTAAACGTGGTAAAGGTTAAAATTAAAAATACAGATTTTTAATTTTCTCTCTCTCACTCAGTTGAAAGTTTCTAGAAAATAATATTTATTTTATTAACGAAAACAACAAAATCTTCATCTCATTAAGGCAACAAAGACCAAATAAGTTTTTCTGAAGATTCTCAGAACTTTATTTACAGGAAACACAAGTTTTTAGAAAAGAAGAAATTAAGTCAAGTCCCGCGTTGGGCGCCAACAAAGGCAACTGGCGCCCAACAGCCAGATATTGACCTAAGGGCTTTACTGTAATATTCATTAAATTCTTTCAAGAATCGCGGAAAAGCCTGTTGACGCTTTAAATTAGTAAAACGAAGCTTCCACTTAAATCCAGTTTCCGACAACAGATATTATAAATTTTAAGGTGCGATACTGTTGCTAGCCAATATGAGATGTATATAATTACATTCTGGGTGGAATGCGTAGGTAGCAGTCATACCAACACGAGTGAATGGATGATCATTCAACTTAATTTAACACTGAAAATCAATGTAATTATAAAGTTATCTAGCCGCTTTATGAATGGATAATGGCGTAACGTTTTATGGGTTACCTAAGTATTTAACAATGGACTGTGGAGTTAATTCGTCAAGTAATAAATGATTTGTTAAAAATTGTAAACAAAATAGACAACACATTCCATCTTTTCTTTCATAACGTTGTTCTTTTGAGCGAAACTTTTTTGCAAAAAGACGTTCTAGCTTTGACGTCCAGACTTCAAAGGGATGCACGCGACAAGTGGTTGCAACTTGCAACAAAGCACGGCCGCTATCAAAAACATCGGCGACCGAGTGGTGCCCGTACATAGCGACACTCGCAAACGAGAAACTGCACACATGAATGCTGTAGAGTGTATTTTTATAAGGAATCGTAGAATTTTATAACGGACCAGACCAGCTGATGGCCGCGGCTTCGCCCGCGTGGATGTCGGTCAAATTATATAATAAAACCTTCCTCGAGAACCACTCTATCCAATGGTAGAAACAGCATGAAAATCGGTGCAGTAGTTTTCGAGTTTATCGCGAACAGACAGACAGTCGCGGTGGAGGACTTTGTTAGTGACAGTGACGTAGTGATTGTGTAGTGATTGTTGGTTTACAGCGATCTGCTAGTTGTGTGCTAATGTCTCATTCAGTAAGTCAGCAGATCTCAAAACGACAAGGTTTTATGGGCAAACCAGAGCAATCTACTTGGAAGACCAAAATTCGCTTAACATATATTATGTTTAGGGTAGTGGAGAAATGTGGCAAAATGTTCATAAATAAAGATAATTTGATTTGAAATTTTAATATCTAGTTTTACTGAAGCTAACTGTCGAGCTAGCATTGTACATGAGCTAGCGGGCAACAGGAGTTACTGTTTCAAGTACAAATAAAAGCGAAACAACACATGACAGCTGCCCCACGCTGGGCGCCAGTAAGGCTCCGTGTGAATTGGAATGGGCACTTTGTCGGAAAGTTGAACATTGCTGCAGTCAGTATGGTATGTTATAAATTTTCAGACTTTTTATTATAGTTTACTCCAATTAGCGGGAAGCGGCATATAGTTCTCAAATGGTTTGTTTTTAACAAAGTTCAAGTTTAAGAAATGCATTTTTTTATACACAACATTAGACTGACGACAAAAATGTGTGCCTTTCAAAAGGCCAAGCAGATGATGGACTACAGTCTGCTTTAGTCAAGAAACCTTACATAAAATAAAGCAACCGACCTCTTTTTATTAAACATAAACACACACATCAAAAGCCAATATTAACATACAACTGTTCAAAGACAGCCAAGTCGTAGCGTTCTGTATTCAACTAATGGCCGTAACACTTGACACGATTGTTTTCCCCGCCCAGCGTACGAGCCTTCGATGCGACGCGGCTTTTATATCGATTACTCTCTGCAGTAAACACCCACTTTTGTTTGCAGTATTTATTATTGTACACTGTTGATATTGTTGTTTGTGACATAAGGTTTTCGAGCTAAAAGTATAAGTTCTAAACTGTTTTCTTAGTAGTAAGTTAATGAATTTCATAGATTTGATTCCTGGCTGTTACTTGGTGAATTCCGAACACTCAGATAAAATTATATATTTGGACATGCACAATTTAAGGGAGCAGAGCTATGATAATGGATCAAATATGCTTGGTAGGAATAACGTCTTTCAAACAGATTGTGGGATCTAAATCCTCGCGCTTTCTACTTTTTTAACAGACTTTAAACAGCACGCGTAGTATGGCGATTCTATCTCTATTCTACCAAGAGTAGACAAAGCTTTTTCCATACAATTTGACATGAAATTTTGCTACAATCTGTCATTTTGTCGATTCTTCCGTCGACAAAACCCGTTTCTACGGTGGTCATGCTACACGTGCAGGAGGAGGTTCTCAATTCGTCGGCGATCTTTCCACCGACTTCAGAAACAGATTTTTCTTGTAAAGTTTTTTGTGTTTTATTTTTTGTTGAAGTCGGTTTTATTTTTTGTTAAAAAGTTTTTATTTTTCACTTTCTAGTGGTTCACATGTGCTTAACCCTTCACATCATACCGGCGTGATGTTATGCTATGAACTGGTGTAAACAATAAAAAGACGACATTTCAGCAATCCCAGCCCATTAGCTATCATTTATTGAGGAGTACCGTTGCCTATCTCCGAAGTTCTTCATCTGATCTTCACCAGATTGAAATTGGATCACTCCAGCCATCTTCGAGTAATCGGGGAACATACGTATGTTTTGTAACCATGTGATTACTATATCACCTTCATAAGTTTCACACACAAGTGCTGCCGGGGATCAGCACGTCCCTGGGCATATGCATTTCTTATCGATATGAAAGGAGAGGAAATACACTTTCATATCAAAGTCAAGAATTATTTGATACTCTTCAGCTAGAAAACGATTTGCAACATGAACAGCGGATCACATCATAGAGAAGCCGCAGTGTGTGTCGACGGGGGTAAGTCACGGCAATTATGCAGCGGTTGTTATACATACAAACGCTCTGCGAGCTACTCACCGGTAGGCGGTGCCACTCGCGTAACAAATGGACTGGGTTAGGGATGCTTCACAATGTGGAAACGTGGCTAAATGTTTTGTTCATTCGAAAATAAATGCTCATTTAAAATCGTGCCCTACAATTTTCAGTTTAATAACAAAAAAAAAACACAAAAAAACTATATTTGAAAGTATCATCAAACGCTGGACATCTTTGAGTCTTCGTATCTTGCAACGCTAAAGTTATTGCAAGTTTTTTGCAACCTAACTCAACAACAAGAAGTTCTAAATTAGTTTTTTTTTATTTGCATAGACCCTATGCTCTGCAAAGGTCTTTTGCACTCTTCTTTCTCTTTATACGTCGTCCTCCGACCCATGTCGCATAAATGCCTCAAAGTCTCTTCAATCACAGTCATCAAAGACATACCTGCCATGCTAATTACAAGCCTACAAAGTCCCCCTTACTTGGAAGTGGTCAATAAACGGTTGCTCACTAAATAATGTACGTTTACGAAGAAGTTGGGAGTTAACCAGGTCGTGGGAAGCCACACATGGTGCCGTTTTAGAACTTAAGACGGTTGTAACAACGGGAAAACCTTCTCGTTACAGTTGCAACTAATCATAGTAACAAGCTCCTGTGTAAGTGAAATGAATAAAGGGGGAGTTTACCCAATTTGTTTTAGGGATGAGAAATGCACGCATTTTCATATTTCGAGACATGTGGAAAATCAACCTATCTAAAGCGGTTTATTTTACTTATATTTAAATCAAATACGCTGAAGTTCGCGTATGTCTGAATGTATTCAGACATATACTGGAGCAAATTGAACTATTACCCAATACTAGCGCTAGTAAGTATCGCATAATCGCATTGCTAAATAGCACAGATTAGTGTTTGGGTCAAGTGATCCTTTCGTAAGTTGCAGTTTAGTTTTAGTTACATGAATAACTTATGTTTTAATTATATGCTTCTGTTGTACTAACAGTTTATTACCTTATGAATAGCGTCAGTAGCTAGAAGCTTTGACTCGAGCTAGTTACATGAACCAGTAACTAGAGCTAATAACTCGTTCCAGAAGCAAGCGCCAGTGGGTAGTACCAGCAATTAGTACCAGTAACTCACGCCAGTTACTTGAACCAGTAACTACTGCTAATAATACATGCCAAAAGCAAGCGCCAGTAGTGACCAGTCACTCGCACCAGTTACTAGCGTCAATAACAAAAGTTAGCGCCAGAGACTCGCAACAATAAATAGTGACAGTGACTCGCGCCAGTGACTCGTACGAGTAACTCGCAGTCGTAGCAACACACCGGCATGGAGGGCTATTTTCAGTGTGCATGCATCGGTATGTTCACGCCCCGAACGCTGCGGATACCGTTACTGGTTTGTGGCTACGTGACTGAGGGGTGGGAAATCGTTTAAAATTCGATACAATTTCCGCTAGAGATTATTTTGTGATATTGTTGACGATTTGATAGAACGAGAACTTTGTTTGAATATAGTGACGAGCGAAAAGCGTCTGAGTGGACCTTTGATTGAACAGAACTTGTAAGATTTTAACTCAGATATCTAAAATAACACAAATTATTAGTTACTAGCTGCGTGAATTTTAAAAATTTGACAAATTATGTACTAAAACCTTCCTTGAGAACCACTTTATCCAGTGGTGAAAACAGCATGAAAATCGGTGCAGTAGTTTTTGTGTTTATCGCGAACAGACAGACGTGGCGGAGGACTTTGTTTTATAATATGTAGTGATAATTACTAAGGTAAATAATAAATAAAAGTACAGGTATTGTATTGCTACTAATAAGAACATCCGGGCATTGGACACTGACAGATGCATAATCGACCTAAGTTCGGATTGAATTGAAAGAAAAATTACGCTTGTACAAAAAAAAAAAAGGTGACTCCAAGAAATATTTTTCAAGTGTTACTTTATTTGATGTAAACAATCCTTAACCGTTTTATTAATGGTCCGTTTACAACCCGTTATAAAGGTAAAACTATATTCCAAAGGTAAAACAATCTATCGTCCCGGAGATCGAGACAAGCTGCGTAATTAACAATATCTCGTATAATCCTCTCGCTGACAAATCATAGCTGTGTTGAGCGCAAAGAAAATACGACGGCTTCCAATCGGCACGTCTTTAGCTCAGAGGGGAAAATGTGGGGGCGAGTGAGAGCGAGCTTGTAAGCGGAGCGGGGAGCGGGAATGATTGATTGTCTTACCCCCGAATACTGAAACGTGACTCAAAATTTAAGTAGCACTTATATTTAACAGACTCTCAAAAGTGACGTTTGACCATACGAAATCTAAAGTTTAGGAGCTGCTCAAATGTTAAGCAGCCCTTAAATTTTGAGTGACGTTTCAGTATTCGTGGATTAGACTTTCAAAGTGCTTAGAAAAGTACTAGATTCGATTTTACGTGTTTTTGAGCATCATCGTTATTGATCGTACTCGGAAACTGTAAGGCTCGCTGCGGACCAGAAGTAGTGTGTAATGGTTCATAAAAAAAAGTATGAAATCGACGGTACGGTGTGACATTTTCAGTGCGACTCAAAATTGCATCAAATGTTAAACAGAAAAACTTATTTGTTATTTTCTATTATACAATAATTGTTACTGTCATCCCACCGCTAAGCAAAGACCTCCGTCCATGACTTCCAAATCTTTCAATCCAAGGCCAACGCGAACCACTAGTCCTTGGTTCTGTCCAGCACCATCTGCGAGCTCTACTTCGTCGTTTCTGTATAAGGGATCCACAAGGTGGTCAATACTGAATTAAAATCAAACTATTACGGGAACCTCACCTACAAAACCGTTCTCAAAAAAGCCCCACAGCCCGCTGCAACACAGGCCCCACCTTACCCCACGCTCACAGCTCCACAAATGGCTTTCCAATAATCCGGGCTTTGACGCTTCTCCGTACGTCCGACGGAGACGACCCTCAAATTAGTACTCGACGCTATTGTACAATGTCCTACTGAGAGATGGTAAGATGCTGTTAATCTGTGTGGCTTAGTATTGCTGAGAGCGATTATTAATTCAGTTTTGCAGTTGTTGGGTAAGATGATATTGTTATGGGTTAAGGTTATTGCGACAAGGTAGCTCGCGAAATTCGATTATTTTTTACGTTATTTGCAATTTACCGATCAGTCAGGTTGTATGTTAAATAAAAATAATTTTTTCATCAAATACTCACTCAAGAGACTTATATATTATGAACTGAGACGGTTGTATTGGTGATTTTAATCATCATTACTCAGTATAGTCATATTTGTTACGGTCACGAATCCTATTTTATTTAACATACAACATGACACTGATAGGCAAATTGCAAAAAACGTAAGAAAATTCGAATTTCGCAGGCTACCTTGTCGCATTCACCTTAGTTGGACCAGGATTATCAAAAACAAATGTTTGCTTTTCTCTCTCGTTTTATTTCTTTATCGTGTGCGTAGTGTATTTCTGGTGTCAGAGCTTTTATACCGTTGAGAAATAGCTCTCTTTCTGTTTAAAGATAGTATCTATTATTTTATTTATTTATTTATTTTATTATCGTAGTCTGCTAGACTATTTTTTTTTATGGTGGGTGGAAAATCATCAAATGACCCCTCCCCCTCTTGGGCAAAGCGAAAGGGAGTGTCAGACTTCTACTGACTAAGAATCACCATGTTCCTTCTTAGCCCTTCATGTCGAGGCCGCGGTATCTCTCGGGTAGTCTGGTAGACTTCACTTTACTTTCAATGTTTATAGCCGATCATATATTAGAAGTATTATAAAAATTACTTTGTTTATCGTATTGAATAGTAATAGTAAGACCAACTGCTGAGCCTTGAGTCTTGGGTTTGATCGCCTCGTCAAGCACAGTTTTATAAAATTTAATTTCGTAGTACACCTAGTGAACTTATTAATACTCAGGGCGGGACGAACTCATTGTTCATCGTGTTTCACTCGAGACTAAAACTTAACTGTTTACCCTCCCTTCAATATAGGCGTAATGTTACACCTCAAAGCAGACATTGTCGGTTGACGGGAATCAATTCCGTCCGCGCTGCGTCACTTCCGTTGCGGAATAATTTATAGCGGCAAGCGGGATCGATGGAGACTGTCTATGACTGAGCGGTGAGTCGCAACAGGTTTAAAGGGAGACGTTGCAGTTGACACCTTTTTTTTTTGAAGGGTGGGAAATCGTAAAATGACTCATCATCATCATTAGATGACTGCGGGACTGTTTGAAAGAGATACCGCGGCCTCGGTACACAAAGGCTAAGAAGGAACGTGGGAGGGTTTTAGTCAATACAAGTCTGACACTCCCTTTCGCTCCGTATAGAGCAGGAGGGGTCATTTAAAAGATTACTTAACTAAAAAAATCTAATTAGTCCGTCAGATAGATTTCTAAAAAATATTGGACAGGTATTTTTTCTTTTTTCATGTAAGCAAACAATGAAGACGATACAGTGCTTTGAAAAGTCGTGTGACGTCATATTCTAAGACATTAGTATGACATTCTTTACCGGTGAGTGACGTCACGACCCCACTCAAATCTTTGACGCGTTTTATCTTCGTCAATTTTTAATGATTTGATAAAACAAAAAATACGTATCCAATGTTTTTCGATAGTCTAACAGACGGACTAATTAGAATCATTTTTTTTTAGTCAGGAATCATCCCTTTCCCACTAATAATAATTTGTAAAATCGCTATAAGCTTATGGCGGACACCAAGTCAAACACAATATACGTGAAATACCAATATGTAACGTTATCCAGACTTCCTCCCGTCATCACTACCCTTCCTACACGCAAACGACATATGTCACACACAACTTTCACAACACAACAACGGAACGTATTGCACTGTATTAAGGTTGACATTGCAACGGACAACGGAATCGAGAGGTTTATTCGTTAAAGTATGAGTGGATAGGAAATCGCTTTTTGTTTGTTGTATTTAAATGATAATATTTCGGTCAATGTGTTTGAATAAGAAGATATTATGTGATATGATACGACATTATAGTCCATTGGAAATCGGTAGTTTTTTCAGATTTGTTGTGGAAGCCAGATTACAACAAAAAGCCTTTTGAAATTAATATTTCTAATGATTTGATTGACAGTCGTTATTTTAGGGAACCAATCACAGCATTTCACTATACTATCGATGAAATCATTAAAAAAAAATCGTGTTACGACAATGTCACACATAAAGTCTTTGAATGCACCTAAAGATATATAATATGACGAGACATATTGAATAACAATATAGTCAAAAACTTTAAAGCTAAAGAATGCTTAATCTTACAAGCAGAAAACTCCCTCAAAAAACCGCTTAAATTAACTTTCCACCTCCGGCATTCCATACTTCCGTAACCCGTAAAAAAGGAAAATCTGAAAGAATTAAGTAATTTCCCTATTGCCATGAACAAAGGGTAATAAAGTGCGCGCTCGGAACTCTTACAAAAGTAGGTATATACACGGGGGGAGAGGTGTGACGTCACGAGTAAAGGGGATGGGGGAGCCGTCAGCGATACTCGTGCACTTAAGATGGTGTATTGTTACCGGTAGGGTCGGAAAGGGGGATAAAGTAGGTTGGTTACAGATGGGGCAATCGTTTGTCGGCTCGGAGTTTTGTGCCTACATGGTCGGGATGTCGTTGAAAAAGTGAAGAGATCAGAAACGTAACATCATTATTGTAATCTTGTTCTCCATAAAATAACTTAATCATAATTATTAAATTATTGCAATTTTGATCATATCTGTTCTCAGAATCAAGACCTAAACCGTTACGTAACTGCGAGATTAGTATCCCATCTGTCTTACATAGAATTAGACATACACAAAAAAAACAGTATTGTAGCTATCACGCATTTCAGCATAACTCGAAATATTACATAGTACAAACAAATAATTAAATAACCACTACGTCTGCTACATCTTAATGCGTCTGCCTCTAAGAGGCAATCTAGGTGTAGGTACAAAGCCTCACCACAAGTCGTCCTCACTTTACTCTTTGCCGAATCATAGCAAGGAGGGCGCGCACTTTATGGACATCCACAGGTGGTGCGCCATTTTAGCGCCATATTGTTATGCGCTATGTTAGAGTTGCGCGGGGTTAGGGTGCAGGCGTGAATGTGGATTTGGGGTGAATGCTACTGTTGTATTGAGTTCGTGGCTAAATAATAACAGCCACGCGGGTTGATTTTCACGTTAAGCCGTGCTTGCTTAGGTTGGTTCATGAATGGGTGACCACCCATTACATACCGAGTTTCCTCCGTACTCCGGAGCCGTGAATCGAATAATGTAATGATGATCATTATTTTTACAGGAACCAGGTGTCTTTTTCCTAAATATTTTTTATTTTGTTCACTCGGATTAAAATATTAATTTACGCGCAACCATGGAGATGAGATACTTTAACATATAAAATACTGGTACTCAGCTGTATCTGGAAAGACTGGAAACTGACCCAAATACAGTTGGGAGAAAACTAGACAGATGAAAACGTGTGTTAAAATACGTTTACGCAATTTATATTAGTTGGTTTTAGGCGACAAAGGACTTTTCAACGCGCACCCGTCCATCAAAAGTCCTCTTAAACTATTGTTCATAGAAACCAAGTTTCTTCGTATTGTATCGATGACATCAACATTACATCACGCCGGTAATGCCCAAAGGGTTAGACAGATGTGTACCTAATAGTACACCCACATTTCAACAGTTATGTTTAAGTTCCATGTAATAGGGGGCGAGCCTATTGCCATCAACCGGACACAAGTCCAGACTCCTTGGAATTTTGAAAATCGGTCCACAATTGACGGAGACATGCTCGAACATACATACACACGAATAGAGAACCTCCTCCTTTTTGGAAGTCGGTTAAAAAGTAAATGTAACATACCTTGGTCGGGCTTCTCGATCTTGTTCGGCGTTAGCCTCCGGTCCGCGAGCGCTGAACTCGGCTGCTTTGGACTATTTCGTTTCGAACTACTGCGGGACATCACCAAGGATTGAGGTATCTGTGGATAGAAGAGTCGTATTAGGAGGTTTGTATATGAAGGTTCGACGCATACAAAAGCGTGACGTCATCGCTTGGTAGAGAGAAACCTATTTCCCTATAGGGATGTTAACTTACTAAAAAAAATATGATTCTAATTAGTCCGTCTGTTAGATTATCGAAAAATATTGCACACGTATTTTTTGTTTTATCTAATCAATAAAAATTGACAAAAATAAAACGCGTCAAAGATGATGATGATTATGACGTCATTCACCGGTAAAAAATGTCATACTAATGTCTTAGAATATGACGTCACATGAGTTTTCAAAGCACTGTATCGTCTTCATTGTTTGCTTACGTGAAAAAAGAAAAAAATCGTGTTTAATATTTTTTGGAAATCTATCTGACGGTATAATATTTTTTTTTTGTTTTCTACCCTATTGTGTTCATTATTTTTCTGCCTTCTTCTTTTCCAGTTGATGACTAAACTCTGTCCGACCAGTAAGTGGCAAACTGGACGGCTTGCTTCATACAAGTCTTTGAATTTGTATCATGTTATTTCAGCGCAACAGTTATGTTATTTTTATCTTATATTTTGCTCTAATAACTGCCACGCTATCAAATATTTATTTGTTTTCTGTATGATTTATGTTTCTATCTATTAATCTATTTAATATCATGTATAGTGCCTACGGTTTATAAATGCTATGTATAAATGTTTTTTTTTTTGTTTGTCTGCTCTGTCCCACAGGTGAGCAAAGGCCTCCCCAATTCCTTCCAAGAGCTCTTTTCTTGTGCCGCCTGGAACCAGTCCTCGCGGTACAAGTCCAGATCGTCTCGCCACCTTTTTCTGCGCCGGCCTTGGCGCAGTGATATTGAGTAGTGCAGAAAACTACCGGGAGCTTTATTATAAAAATAATGAGTACTGAGTAGAGTGTTGGATGAGTGAATTGTTGTTGTAAAGCAGGGGTGTGTTGCTCACAAGTTTGTCGGAGCGGTCCCCGGAGGGCAGTCTTGCGATGGTGACGTCGGCGGAGTCCTCGGGCGGCGGCGGCTGCTGCAGCCAGTTGTACTCGCGCTTGTCTACCGGCACGCCGCGCCGCGAGTAGTCCTGCGCCTGCGTCCTGAGCACAACACTTACTTATAGGAGCAGAGCTGTGACTTGATGATACACCCACATTTCGGCAAAACATCTAATAACTTTTAGCATGATTAGCAGTCTTCCTTGTAACTCCATTTTGGAATTTTACGAGGATTCCTAGATTGCAAGTGACATTTGCTGTAACCTATCAAAAGCGTTTGGTTGCATTGACCACTATAAAATGATCTTTATTGTCATCAACAAATTACACCACTATGGAATTCGTGGACAATACTACTAATCTTGTTCTTTCACATTTAACAAATAGGCAAAAAGTAAGCATACATGAGCCGACATCTTCAAAGTCTCTAGTAAAGATAGGCGCACCCCAAGGTTCAATACTTGGCCCTTTCCTATTTATAATTAATGTTAATGACTTTCCATAAATGATGACTAGCTTGTCAAGTAATGTTCCTTAAGGTTGAACTAGCCGGTCATTCTTCCATACAAACGTAGTATGGTGATTACTCGTCTGTTTCACGGTGAAGATTCAAAACTAAAAATTGTATCAACTGGTTTTGTCATTATCTAGCCCTGTATGGAAGCAGAATTGGAAAAAAATCATTGGTTTAGAAGTTATGAGCGTCGAAACTTCCATATTTTAACACTTATTTGAACTCATCTTTCAGCGTAAATAAATAACTTATGTAGAATGAAAATGGAAAAAGTGAAACCATACAGGGATAGATAATTTATTCAAAAGTTCAAATAAATTGTTTTAAGTTTTTCCATAATATCTATACGCCCAAAGGTCAAATTATGAAATTTCACGCGCTCATTTTCGTTATAAATCGTCGTATAGTTCACTAAATAAATAAATAAATATGTAAATAAATAGAGAAAAACTAGATAAATGAATACTAAATGAATAAAACTAGATAAATTAAAAACATTACCAAATAACATGCATATTAGCCACGCCCGGCAACGAGTTCGAGCCGTCGGCTTGTGCAACCTTAAGGATTAATAATTAAATAAATAAATTGTCACTAACCTTAAGCTTTCATAACAGTCTAAACATACTACGGCATAATCGCCATTTTCTAATAATAATGAATTTTCAGTCCGCCTTTGCACTAAGAATGGGAATTCCTGGAACAAAAAAAGAACAGTATTGAATCAATCCTTATCAACCAAAATACAAGCTACGCTTTTTATTTGTAGTTTATTAGTTGCTTGAAGTTAGAACTTTCAAAAGTTAGAATTCTTAGCTTCACTTTCTTTGACGGTATTTAAGTTATAATTATGTTTGCGTAAGTAATTGCTTTACTTGATCCGATTACTTAAACTTGACAATAGATACGGGTGTTGATATCGAGATAAATAAAGATTGATGATTGCGGTCACTTACTTTAATAGGTAGCGCCCTAACTCGTTTCCTGTAGGTTTTGATCCCGCACAGGTGGCAGTGGTAGTCGTGTGTGTTGTACACGCGCCGCTCGGGTGGGTAGCCGCCCAGCGCTTCGTATCTGGGACAACGGAGGTCTTTTTTATAGAATGGACTGAACGAAATTAACAAGATAAATATGACGCATATATAGATGTGAAGTTTCTTGATAAATGTATGCGACAGTTAATTTATACTTTGATGGTTTTTCATCTTACTGATTATACTGAATTTCATTATAATGCATCATCATAATCTGCCAAGCCTACTATGATGGAGTCGGGTTCCAGTCGAACCGGATGCAGCTCAGTACCAGTATTTTACATGTAGCAACTGCCTATCTGACCTCCAAAACCCAGAGTACTGGGTAATTTTATTATAATGTGCCGGTGAATAATATAATTCAACCCTCAAGAAAAAATGGAATGCAAACAAGCTTGGCTCTCTTTCACTCTTGGCCATCGCTACGCTTTGGATTTTATTTAGAACTTTCTCAATCAGTTTCCTCGTTGAACTCTGCAGTTTATTATAGTATCCGTCGTTGCTTTTAGGATTCAATATAGCTCCCGTGTTGTGATACTACTTTACCCCTTTAGTGATTAATTAACTGTATATTATGTAACTTGTAGATTGTAGGTACTCACCTTCTCCACTGGCTGAGCAGCGAGTGGTAACAGAAGGTACAGACTAGAGCCGAGCCGTTCTCACGCAACTGCTCCGCGTTTGGATGACTCTGTCGACAACAAATCACAATATTAATAATAATCTTCCTGAGTGTGTCCGTCCATGGCGGCCAATCTAAGCTGAGACTAGCTATCAATATGCAGGGAAAAAAATTCTGTACTCTGTCTCTCTCACTCTTAGTTCCGTAGTCCTCTTAAAGAATACAGTCTGACATCGCGCGAAGACATCAGAAAAACATAACACGGCGACAACTAGACGTGTTTTCGGTGGCACGAAGCCCCAACTTTCATACCGAGAAGTTCCTTATGAAAAAATCTATGACACTTGGGAATTGAACCCACGACCTCAGCAGTCGCGCATTGCGCGTCTTTCTGCGAACCTATAATTTTGCTAGTCTGTCTTTTTACGTTTCTGACCATTTGAGACAAAATACTGTCTATATAAGACATCCCTGTGACGGACTGGACGTGCGCGACGTGGCAGCGGCGCGCCGCGACCTGCCACGTCGCATTTTACTCCGGCGGAGATACCGCGGTTTCCTTTTATATTATTTAATTCTATTGTTTAATGTACTTAATACACTATTGTAATCAGTCTACGATTTTCATTAGACTGCTCCCGCTTAGCTATCGAATATATCTTCATAAACACTAACATCTGACAATTCGCTAATCTGTAATTTAGCGTTTCTGACGTCCAGCGCCCTAACCGTTTCGACCACCGTGTGCTTAAAGGGGCGATTGGTCCAGGTCTTCTATATGTTACATCTTTTTGAGTAAAGTTGTATAGAAGTATATTTAGTTGATGCAATCACCTGGTGTGTGAGCAGACAAGGGAAGTAGGGCGCGTTGCCTTGCGGCTGGCCGTACAGGATGCGAGCCAGCGTGAAGTCCGAGTGCAGCCCACACAGGAAACAGTAGATTGATGTACATGCTGCAAACATTACAGTTATTAACATCGGTTTATATTACCAGCACAAAATAGGCGGGTTAAAAAGATTCAGTTCATACAAAGGGTGAAAACAACCGCACAGTTATACCGACGCGAAATCAGCGTATAATGTGCCCACAGCTGGGGGCACTAGCCTTTCTCTTTAGAAAGGTGGGTTCACACCTGCAAATGCGCGCGAACTGTGCCTCGCTATGGTTGTTTGGGGGGTATGAGGAACAGGGTGTAACGTTCCTCATCCCCCATAGAAAAGGGAGGATCCTCCGACCAGACGGGTGTTGTGTCTGGTGGGCTAACTGCCCGACATATGTCAGTCGGGATTTTCTACATAGGCTAATGTCGCGGATAAAGTTGATAGCGCGATGTAGGATTAGCCAATAAGTTCGCATGTGTTGCGATAGATATCACTGTCGCCACAGACGCGTCACACACGACGTGGTTTCTCTTTATGAACGAATGATCTACCACGATTAATTAGTACGGGTTGGTAAATATACATATGTGTCTAATTGTGCATTTGTTTTCACTCACTGTTCAAAGCCGACCTCCTAGACCTACATACTGTGTAATTTGAATACCTGTTTTTAACACTCGGCGCAATCTAATTAATGAATGCCGAAATATAACCGCTCTGTTGGACACTCGGCACTGAGAGTTGAAATTAAAGGAGATAGCCCGCAGCATTCAAATTTTCATACGTTTTTTGCAATTTGCATATGATTCACGATCGCAATACGTATGTATTAACCCTCTAAGTTTATTGAATGGCTATTTCATAAAAAGGCAGGCAATTTGAATTTTGCGGGCTATCTTGTTTCTACCTTAACAATAATATGTAATATTTAGGCATTCATAAAGATATCGATAAGTATTCTTAAAAACTGGCAGAAGTGCTCAATGATGTCAGTACCGCTTAAATAGGTCGCGTTGCCACACTTGACGTGGGAAAACAAGTTCAACGGTTTGTCATCAGTCTATCATAAGTTAGAGGATGGTTCGTGTAGGAGGCTATGTCCAGTAGCCGTCTTAGAGTTGGAATGATGATGAAGTCGTGTCTGAAGTACTGTAACAATTTTCGATTACATGAAGCGTGTACTCAGGCCATTGAATAGACTGACACACATAGCTTCCTTATTTTAGACTTTATTACTACACAGTGAGGTCGATAAACAAATGGCATTTAAGAATAGTACTAGTAGTATAGTAGACGGGTTTTTGATCTAACGTTGGGCCTAACGCTAGTCGTCCAACGTGTGAATCGATAGGCCAAATGGCCTTAGGTCGGAAGTTATGTGAATGGGAAGTCAATGAATCCTCCCACTCTGGGCGTGGCGGTAGGGAGTGTCAGACTTCGACTGACTAAAAACCACCCATGTTCCTTTTTAACACTTTGTGTCCGGGACCGCGGTATCTCTTTCGAACAACCCGCAACCCCGACAGGCGTTGGCCTTTGCGGGCCCCTTCCATGTTGCTGACATCTCTTCGAGGCGCGCGTGGAACACGAACGCTCCGTCAACACGGCCTGTCGTCGTCATAACACGGACGGACGGCGAGCTAGCCCATTACTCACCGTCTACAGGCCCGCGTCTACGGTAGCCTGAAGTTATAGATAGGCCAAGTGGCCTTAAGTGCTACAATGTAAGTGACATAATTCTCTTACCATTATTACTAGCGACGGTCCGGTCGGACGTGGTGGAGGGTGGGGTGGGTATGACGCGCTCGCCGTTTATCGACGAGTTCGCCGGGAGGGGCGACGGGATATTATATCTGGAACAAACGTGTTTCGGTAAATATTAGGTCCATACATATGAAATTAGCGTTTTGTCGTACTGACCACTTTGATCTGAAATAACTCTTCTTGGGTGGGTTAAGAATTCTAAATTTAAATCTATAAATTCATTAAGCTGGTACATTTGAGTTTTAAAAACAGTCATTCAGCCACAGACACCTTACACGCAGCGACTGCAGGCTAGCACACGGGCACCGCGCCAACCTACAGTACCAGGCACACATAGATCCACAGACACCTTACCTCCTATGTTCGAGCGGCACCCGCTCCGCATCCATGAGCTCCCACTGGCGCGCCAGATGCCGCACGCAGCGACTGCAGGCTAGCACACGGGCACCGCGCCAACCTACAGTACCAGGCACACATAGATCCACAGACACCTTACCTCCTATGTTCGAGCGGCACCCGCTCCGCATCCATGAGCTCCCACTGGCGCGCCAGATGCCGCACGCAGCGACTGCAGGCTAGCACACGGGCACCGCGCCAACCTACAGTACCAGGCACACATAGATCCACAGACACCTTACCTCCTATGTTCGAGCGGCACCCGCTCCGCATCCATGAGCTCCCACTGGCGCGCCAGATGCCGCACGCAGCGACTGCAGGCTAGCACACGGGCACCGCGCCAACCTACAGTACCAGGCACACATAGATCCACAGACACCTTACCTCCTATGTTCGAGCGGCACCCGCTCCGCATCCATGAGCTCCCACTGGCGCGCCAGATGCCGCACGCAGCGACTGCAGGCTAGCACACGGGCACCGCGCCAACCTACAGTACCAGGCACACATAGATCCACAGACACCTTACCTCCTATGTTCGAGCGGCACCCGCTCCGCATCCATGAGCTCCCACTGGCGCGCCAGATGCCGCACGCAGCGACTGCAGGCTAGCACACGGGCACCGCGCCAACCTACAGTACCAGGCACACATAGATCCACAGACACCTTACCTCCTATGTTCGAGCGGCACCCGCTCCGCATCCATGAGCTCCCACTGGCGCGCCAGATGCCGCACGCAGCGACTGCAGGCTAGCACACGGGCTCCGCGCCAACCTACAGTACCAGGCACACATAGATCCACAGACACCTTACCTCCTATGTTCGAGCGGCACCCGCTCCGCATCCATGAGCTCCCACTGGCGCGCCAGATGCCGCACGCAGCGACTGCAGGCTAGCACACGGGCACCGCGCCAACCTACAGTACCAGGCACACATAGATCCACAGACACCTTACCTCCTATGTTCGAGCGGCACCCGCTCCGCATCCATGAGCTCCCACTGGCGCGCCAGATGCCGCACGCAGCGACTGCAGGCTAGCACACGGGCACCGCGCCAACCTACAGTACCAGGCACACATAGATCCACAGACACCTTACCTCCTATGTTCGAGCGGCACCCGCTCCGCATCCATGAGCTCCCACTGGCGCGCCAGATGCCGCACGCAGCGACTGCAGGCTAGCACACGGGCACCGCGCCAACCTACAGTACCAGGCACACATAGATCCACAGACACCTTACCTCCTATGTTCGAGCGGCACCCGCTCCGCATCCATGAGCTCCCACTGGCGCGCCAGATGCCGCACGCAGCGACTGCAGGCTAGCACACGGGCACCGCGCCAACCTACAGTACCAGGCACACATAGATCCACAGACACCTTACCTCCTATGTTCGAGCGGCACCCGCTCCGCATCCATGAGCTCCCACTGGCGCGCCAGATGCCGCACGCAGCGACTGCAGGCTAGCACACGGGCACCGCGCCAACCTACAGTACCAGGCACACATAGATCCACAGACACCTTACCTCCTATGTTCGAGCGGCACCCGCTCCGCATCCATGAGCTCCCACTGGCGCGCCAGATGCCGCACGCAGCGACTGCAGGCTAGCACACGGGCACCGCGCCAACCTACAGTACCAGGCACACATAGATCCACAGACACCTTACCTCCTATGTTCGAGCGGCACCCGCTCCGCATCCATGAGCTCCCACTGGCGCGCCAGATGCCGCACGCAGCGACTGCAGGCTAGCACACGGGCACCGCGCCAACCTACAGTACCAGGCACACATAGATCCACAGACACCTTACCTCCTATGTTCGAGCGGCACCCGCTCCGCATCCATGAGCTCCCACTGGCGCGCCAGATGCCGCACGCAGCGACTGCAGGCTAGCACACGGGCACCGCGCCAACCTACAGTACCAGGCACACATAGATCCACAGACACCTTACCTCCTATGTTCGAGCGGCACCCGCTCCGCATCCATGAGCTCCCACTGGCGCGCCAGATGCCGCACGCAGCGACTGCAGGCTAGCACACGGGCACCGCGCCAACCTACAGTACCAGGCACACATAGATCCACAGACACCTTACCTCCTATGTTCGAGCGGCACCCGCTCCGCATCCATGAGCTCCCACTGGCGCGCCAGATGCCGCACGCAGCGACTGCAGGCTAGCACACGGGCACCGCGCCAACCTACAGTACCAGGCACACATAGATCCACAGACACCTTACCTCCTATGTTCGAGCGGCACCCGCTCCGCATCCATGAGCTCCCACTGGCGCGCCAGATGCCGCACGCAGCGACTGCAGGCTAGCACACGGGCTCCGCGCGCGCTCCCCGCGCCGCCCGCCAGACAGGGGAAGTGCATGGCGTGCGAGTTCATGTACTCCGCCGACGTGGACAGCCACTCCATGGACTGCTGCGGGAACAGGCCCGCACACACGTAACATCTACAACCGAAAATGAATGGTATTATTTGCTGAACAACCATAATACGCCTGAGTCGTTGTGGCAACACACCTCATCATCTACCTAGTCTTTTACCACCGACGCGCGACGTTGAGGTCGGCTTCCAGTTTAGCCGAATGCAGCGATATCAACATTACATGAAGCGACTGCCTATCTAACATTCACAATCCAGGCAAGATTCAACTAGTAATCTTTCACCACGACTACTAATCACAAGTTATCCGTATTCAAAGGATTCTATAATATCATCACCTCCTTTGTATCTTTTCCCAACTATGTTGGGATTGGCTTCTAATCTAACCTGATGCACGACCCTAATGCATCAGGTTAGACCGAAGCCATCTTGCTGCTTGTTTTTTTGGGTTCAAAAATCACATTTTACGGTAAAACTCAAAGTAGCACTCTTAAAACATTGTGCTAGTGGATGCTTTGAATACTATACGGGTTATGACAAAACCAGCTGTGAAAAATTTGGAACTTTGACCCCCAATATCTCCGTAACTAGGGGGTTCCCAGGTATGGTCTAGAACAAAAAAGTGATCGCAGTGGTGGGGAGAACAAGTGCCCTTTTTCCGCTCTTGGGCAGAGCGGAAGGGGTTGTCAGACTTCTACTGACTAAAAACCACCCATGTTCCTTCTTAGCCCTTGCGCCGAGGCCACCACAGTTTATTCGGCTGAATTCAGTATATCAAACTAAGATGAGTCGTACAAGAAATTATTTCAGAAACGTTTAGGAATTCAATAAATTTGATGTTTGAGTATTATTTCCTCAGATGCAATGTATAGTTACCGTGGCAAAACGCACGTAGTGAACGGCAAGCGCGACGACGAGTTTGATGAACTCTGTAGCTTGGTAGGTATTGAATTGCTGATTTGCCGACAAAGTATTTCTACATCCATTGTTGGTTTATATTTTTATTATAACCGTATTGTTTAAATGAATAGACTGTTCCGTAGAGAGAACGTAATTTTACATTGAAATTAAGGAAAAGTAACAGAAACAAAATCTGGAGGAACATTCCGAAGGAATATCATTCAGAATAAGGAGCTGTATGCAACCTGTCAGTTTGCATGGTCAAAGACTAAATCATGGTTGAAAATCGCCTGACACTTTTAGTGAAATATAAGTAACTAACCTGTACAGTCCCATGCCATTCTCTCCCGACACGATCTGGCTCTGCGGACTGCTCGACAACGCGTTCGACGGCCGCTTACTCGACTGACTCGAACTGGACTTGATGTCGTATGGCTTAAACCTGCAACAGAAACCAGTTTGTGTAAGTTACGAGAAAATTATAGGTAAATGTAGGTAGGTTTTATAGGTGGTAAGACAAAGTACAGCTATTTTGGACTAGCTGATACCCGCGGCTACGTCCGCATGGTTGTTGGGTCTCGCGACCGAAAGTAACCTTTTCTTCCTTTTTTCGCATTAAAAACTAGCTTATATCCTTTCTCAGGCTCTAGACTATCTATTTACCAAATTTAAACGAAATCCGTTCAGTAATTTTGGCGTGAAAGCGCGACAGACAGACAGAGTTACTTCCGCATTTATAATATTAGTAAGGATAAGGATTGTTCAAATTCAGATTTATAGTATTATATGCAGTTGTTTTATTCAGTTACGTTGCTAGTAACAATAATAACTTTGACAGTCGTTACAGGTAGTCAGTGTCCCTGACGACCAGTCTTACCAAGGGTATCATATTACCCGGTACCTCCACAACCCAGTTATTGTGGAGGTAAGATAGGCAGTCGCTCCATATAAAATACTGGTATTCAGCTGCATTCGGTTAGCCTGGAAGTCGACTTATTTGACAACAACATAGTTGAGAAAAGGCTAGGCAGATACAACACGCTCGACCCTTCCTACGGCGTTCTACACATTTCGTCGGAAAATAAAGGAATGACTTTATTACACGAACTAACCTAATACTACCTCGTTGATCTAATGGTCGCAAGCGCAACTGTTGGGCATGAGGTCATGGGATCGATTCCCGGATCGTGCAGTCTTCTTAGGTTTTCCCATCATACAATTCTCAGTAGCAACCACGTAGTGTAGATGTGTGCCGTGTTTATGCCCATAGGCTCACCCCCTATTAAATGGGACTTAGATATACCTGGCGAAATGTGGGTGTTCTATTAGGGACACCTCTACGACCCTTCGGGGATGACACGCGTGATGTTATGTTATGTTACGTACATTGATATAAAAACTAAAGATACGGTCGTCCGAACATTTGCTCGACGCGTACGCCATACAGAGAATTGGTGTAGTCTGCTCGTTAACGTAACCTTGTATAAGCGGCGTGGCATTTTCGAGATTTATAGAACACTAGCTGTTCCCGGCATGCGTTGCAATGCCCTTTTTCCTACCTACTACCTGCCTGTGTACCAACTACCTACCTACCTACTACCCTACCTACCTACTACCCTACCTATCTACTACCCTACCTACCTACTATCCTACCTACCTACCTACTACCCTACCCACCTACCTACTACCCGACCTACCTACTACCCTACCTACTTACTACCCTACCTACTACTCTACCGACTACCCTACCTACTCTACTATCCTACTTACTACCCTACCTACTACTCTACCTACTACCCTGCCTACCTACCTAAAACTTTCTCACCTTTTAAACCTTCCCTGGACTTCCACGAATAATTCAACACTATAATAAGCCAAATCGGTCCAGACGTTCTCGAGTTTTAGCGAGACTAACGAACAGCTATTCATTTTTATATAATATATATAGCTGTACCCCGCGTGCGTTGCAATGCCCTTTTACCTGGCTACGTACCAACTACCTACCACCAACCTATTACCTACCTACCTACATACTACTAATTTCTCACCTTCTCTGGACTGCCACAAATGTTTCAAAACCAAAATTTGACAAATCGGTCTACCCGTTCTCTAGTTCTAGCGCGACTAACTAACAGCAATTAATTTTTATATTATACGCAAACACCATTTGAAAAATCGTTTTTCTATTGCGAAAGAAACAGTAATTATTTGTGATTATTGTGATAATGTCGTATGGTCTGTTTGAAGTTGTCATTCGTTGACTGAACAACTGAACGTCACTCAATTGTTTTGCCTTCCCGGAACCTCTCCACTAACACTTGAACTTTATGGGTACGGTATTAAAGCTCAAATTGATTTTACGTTTTAGTTAGAAAACGTATGTATGGGAAAAAGAAAAGGGCTGTTTTTAGGGCTTTTCCGGCCATTATTCGAATTTTTCTCGCCGTAAGAACCATCCTTGAACTTCAACGAACATTTAAAAAAAAAAGTCAGCCAAATCGGTCAAGCCGTTTTCATGCCAAGTCGTGACAACGGAAAACGGGTTTCATTTTTATATATATAGAAGATAAATAAAGCTTTTAATAAAATTTACGACCGCGCCCGAAGAGAGCCGATCGTGGACTAGTTCACTTCGGCTTAGGAAAGACCTTATTGGGACCACATTTGTGGCGTCATTTTAACATGCCGTCCGCCCAGTCCTTGCGCAGTAATATATAAGTCAATGATTACGTACCTAATATTGTTGCTGTGTGAGTTGTTGTGCGCGGCGTTCGGCTCGCCGTTCTCGCCGTACGCCGGGTACTTGTGGGGGATGCTTTTGTAACACGACGCGCATATTTGTACCATGCCTGCAATCAACACACAATATTATAGTTTAATTTAAAGTTGAAGAGTTAGTTCCACCAGTCCAAGTGTCACCTTCGCCTTAGCTACGGGCGAAGGGCAGGCGTTTTGGGAAACGGTCTAATGTAATTTTGAAGTTCTAAACGGGGTGTTTCTAACCCCACAAGCAAAATCGAGTATATTTATATGTTGTGTCTAATTAAAGA
Organism: Diarsia brunnea; assembly: GCA_949774965.1. Lineage (NCBI taxonomy): Eukaryota > Metazoa > Arthropoda > Insecta > Lepidoptera > Noctuidae > Diarsia > Diarsia brunnea. The sequence goes on from OX459007.1 coordinate 19,018,325, forward strand.
CTGGCAAACATACAGTAAGGAATCATGCATGCCAGCATCGCAGCTTCGTAAAAACTGTTCTAATAACAATCAAATCAGGCTATGTTAAGCGAAGCTGGAATTGCCAGGATCAGTTACTGGTTTCCTGAATAGGACTCTTGTTATCCAAGATACTGACTGGTAGATTCTTTAAGATAAACTTCAGCTGCATCCGGTTAGACTGAAAGCCGACCCCAGCATAGTTGGGAAAAGACTTGGCAGATGATGTTACTCTTGAAAATTTTACTACCTTAGGTAGTATCAGTACTAGGTCCAACATTAGTTACATAAACATAGCTGCTTCATCAGAAAACATCTTAAACTCACCTTGTGGACTAATAGGACTGGCATCTGGATGAGGTTTGAGCGTCGTTATAAAAGGGTAATAAGGTTCTCTTTCAGGATTAGGACAACAGTAAACCAGTCTTAGTTGCGAGCTGGGGGCACTGACCCCGCAGACATAACAGACGAAGCTAGCGGTGGTGGCCGGCGTGGAGGGCTGACTCGCCGGCCGTTCTAAGGAGGGAGAGTGTGTATTGTGGGCTACGAGGGACTTGTCGCCGGAGCTGGCGAGGGAAAGAGGGGAGGGAGGAAGGAGAGAGGGCGGCCGTGTTCGTAATGTGTATACTCGCTCGTTCGCCGGGACGGCCCGCATCTGTAACAAGGAGGATAGTTTTGTTAAACAACAACATTCATTTATTTTCAAGCAAATTTGGCCCAAAGACCTTGCAGACTTACATAAATATGATAAAATACAATTTGTGTCAGTAAATAGAGCCTTAAAACTATGGTAGCACTTCACTTGATCACTGTGCGTTCATGTGGCACTTGCCCGCGGAAGTGTCGAAATACAGTTGTAGCGACAGCGACATCTATCGCAATACATGCGAACTAATTTGGCAAATCCTACATCGCGCTATCAACTTTATCCGCGACATTAGCGTATAGAAGGTGGTGCCGACAATACGACAATAAATTAAACCGCTGGTAGTTCTACTTCATAGGAACATTATTAAACTATCAAATAAATCGTAACAACAAAATATTTTTTTTTTTTTTAAATCATTAGAACTAAATAGCATAAAACTGTAAACGAAATACATTACAATTTACAAACAAATATTGGTTTACTAACCATAGGAATAATTCGCACCGATTAACGTGTGGAAATAAAATGTAAAAAACGAATTTGGCAAAGACATTTAGGTAGTTTATTGTCGTATAGTCGGCAGTTCGGCACCACAACGGTGTTAGGACTTATTTGATAGTTTAATAATGTTCCTATGAACTAGAACTACCAGTGGTTTCATTTATTGTCGTATGGTCGGCACCATCCTGTATAGAAAATCCCGACTTACATATGTCGAGCAGTTAGCCCACCAGACACAACACCCGTCTGGTCGGAGGATTCTCCCTTTTCTATGGGAATGAGGAACTTTAGACCCTGTTCCTCATACCCCCCAAACAGTGGTATTCCGACGCTTCCGCGGGCAAGGAGTAACCTGTGGCCAAAAGACCTCCAAGGCGAGATGCAAATAACATGTTGCTAGCTTTGTTAAAGGCTGAAGACACGAAGCAGACATAACATCACACCTAAAGGTTAGGGAGAGACATACCTAGTCATATTTTATATACTTATTGGCATCAACTTGAAGTATTGCGGCGGATATGTCATGCATGATCAATACCATTCTTCTGTAACAACTTTATGCCCACCACATCCTACGAATAAATGTCTTTGTCTTTCTATCATCATCCAATAGATATCACTGAACTTGATTCATGAGACAAGCCATTTAATTACAGAATACATTCCTAACCTAAGGATATCAGTTTACCTCATTAATGGGGTTGAAAAGGTCAGATAACAGTAAGACGCATTTACCTACAAGAGTACTTCTTGGAATGTCAAGGGTCAAGTTCTTGAGAAATCTTATTCTACGCATTATTAAACCCTGGAAAAACTAAGGTACCTGCCCGATGCGGAAGAGACTAAAGATTGTAATGGTAAAGTGTGGTCAACTAGTAACAAATCCTTCAAATTAATTACGCATAAATGAAGGCAATTCTTGGCAAGGCAAAACTACCCGACGAAGTCCCAGAAGACGATTTAACTGTCTTGGATCCCGCAACGAAGTTAATCAGAATTGAATTGCCCAGTAGTAGGAAATACATAATTTCCATCATATCAGCTGGAGATAGAACAGAACAAGGTCATTAGGCACAAAGGGATGTATACAACTGGGATGAGTCCAATTAACTAGCAAAAAGTCTAAAACTCTAGATCATTCCACGGCAACATCACACATTCCGTCTTAGAACCACGTGCACATCGTTACGCAGTCATCGGGTTATCGGTGCCGATCGACCGCGCTGGGTCACTACTACGATACGCTACACGGACTAGTAAGCAAATGAAGCGATAGGTTGGGTATGACGTTAGAGAAGGCTTCTGCCAATAGTTGCCACGTTGCTTTTATAAGTTTACCACGTGGTTTGACTTTTTTTAACTCATCTTTCTCTTGCGCTTATCGCAAATTATTTAGGGTGGTCGCAGCATGCTTTCTTTCATAGTTCTCTGTTAGAGTTAGGCCACAAACGGCATGCTGTCAAACGCATCATCGATGTGGAAATGGATGTTATAATTACTATCTGCTTTCCGTACTTAACAAGAACTTCTTATGTGGCCATAGATGTCATCTATGGCCCCATGGTTACAGGAATACATGAAACTTGGCAGATTCAAAAGGACGGCGATGTCTTTTTCCAAGTAAACTCATCACCACAATTTGTTTAGTGTTTAGTGGAATGTATAAGAAGACTCCATGGGTTCATTTATTACTCTTTGAACATTACTCAGACAGCATTACGTATTGGGACAAAACACGTTAAGAACACGTTTATTTTAAAAGTAAAAAGTTCATTAAATTGCTTCCTTGTATAAGTCACCATTTGATTTCCATTGTTAAATAGTCTTGCATCATGTGCCTTTAGGTAAAGTCTTTACATTTTTTTTTTAATAATTACAAAGATCAACTTTTTTTAAAGTGAACACACTCCGTGTCCACATGATATTGGTGAGTGTGTTGGTAAATTGACTGAAGATAATAAAAGTTTGTTTAACATGGTTTTATTGTTAGAAAAAAATCTGAGTAACGATGATAAAGCGAACACAAACCGGATAAAAAGGTATGAATCGTGTATTATCAAAATCAAATCTTTCAATAAATTGAATCACTGATAACATTAGCACAGCAATTATAATTCGATCCATTTTATCGTTGGACTTATCAGTAGATACTTATCTCCACGTTGTATAACGATAAATAATTTTAAGAGAATTATATTATTATCTATGTTTACTATAACACATGTATTATTAGGTTTTAAGATAAACGGCGTTATTTTAATGCTGGCTGATAAGAAATGGTAACACTATAAAATAATGTAGGTCGGAGTATAGCCCCTTGTAATACGCCTCATTTGATATATGTTACAAAAAAATATATATTTATGAGTTTTACCTATTTAGACGTCACTCTTGTAAAACTAAATTAAGTTTATAAAACCAACATTATTTATCATAAATTGTTCCAAAATAAGCCTATTGCTTGAAGCCTACTCTGTCAAAAGCCTAACAAAGTTACTCTTACATATTTACTATCTATTTGCTCTGCAGCGTATAACGAATGCCATTTAAATGAACAAAAGAGCTCCAGCGGTTTATTATTAACGTCATCAATTTCCCACATGACCCAATCTCCCTAGTTGTAACTTACGATACTGTACTTGTTCATATCTGACGTTATTACAACAATAGGCACAATATTGTAAAGGCTATCGCTCGACAGTCGATCTACCCTCTGATCAGCGAGGTCGGGTCACAGGTCACATTAAAAGCGTATAAACAAACGATATCGCTCGCCCAAATTATCGGATGTAATAAGTTAGGAATAATTCAAGACAACTTTGTCAATAAACTGATCACACTAATATTTATCAACTAGAAGTTATTTTTAAATGTTCGAGACTCATGCAACGCTATATCAGAAAATATAAGGCATTATTTAGCATAGCAGTTACTCAATTCACAAGTAAATATTCTATCATTTTAAATGTCTTGCAAAAACTATTGTATTTCATCACGACTACTCTGAATACGGATACTGTCAACCTGCACCATCGGTACCACGCTGGATAAATATTCTCCAAGGACGACTCCTAGCTATATAGACCTAAGGCAAGTGAACGATTTTTTTTTATGGTGGGTGGAAAATCATCAAATGACCCCTCCCGCTCTTGGGCAGAGCGGAAGGGAGTGTCAGACTTCTACTGACTAAAAACCACCCATGTTCCTTCTTAGCCCTTCATGTCGAGGCTGCGGTATCTCTTGCGAACACCCGCAGCCCGGCAAGAGAACCCTTGATCGTTTTATTTTTTCGACTTCGTTCTACTTCCTTTCCCATATCTTTTACGGGGTCTGCTACAACTTCTTACTGTTCCAAACGGTAACTACTATGGTCATTCATATTTCAATTAAATTATTTGAACATTTAGTTGTCTATTAAACAACAAACTTGTTAATTTTAGCAAATGACTCACGTGATATCTCTGAACGAGCATAATAGTTATTGGCGATAATTTCTATAACAGTGGTACAATAAGTGTCAGTATTACGAGGGGTCAGTGCGTTATCTAGTGTCAACACTTTTTCAGAGTGCACTGCTCCTAAGAGGTCGCCAGTTCATGTAGGTGCCGCAGATAATAGAAGCTTTTTATTAGTACATATTGCATGTTTAATTGTTTTGTTTTCTTTACTAATTTATGCTTCAGTCATGATAGTGTCTATTGGATTTATACGTTTGGTTATAATTTAATTTCAATAATATCTGACGTTAAGTATATACTATTACTACATCGCATGTCTCTAGATAGAAAGCACTCTTCACGCATACATGTCAAATGCGAGAGAGGTAAAACTAAAATGATGATTACTTTTACCAAATTGTTGATAAAGTAATCGTTTTGGGTTTCTTTACAGGAAATCATAATCACTTTAGTTCTTCAACGAGACATATTATGATATTAAATACCTGAATGACTCACCAACAACACCATTATTATAAAAATATCATGATAACCTATCTCTTATATTACCCATCTGATATTAACATGTCCGTTCTGCTATATCTTTTGGTGATATTCACAAATGTCAAAGTACTAAAAATCATGACTATAAATAAAGTCCAACGTGTCGCCACAGGTGAACGCTACGATATAAGGAAGATAACGAACGAAATGATGGCCTGATAAGAGCTGATAGTGATCATATGTCAGCTTATCTTAAGTGTCGATATCATATTTGGAGATATAGAGATAAAAATAACACATCTAATAAAAATGTGACGTGTGTTTGGGTTTCAAAGTGCAGAATATTTCACAAAAGTCTAAACCGATGAATCTAGGATCATGAAATTTTGCATGACGGATAAATTAAATTGAGCACTAACAACAACAACACTACTAACTTCAGGTTACAATGGGATATCACTACATATTATAAAACAAAGTCTTCCGACGCGTCTGTCTGTCTGTTCGCGATAAACTCAAAAACTATTGCACCGATTTTCATGCTGTTTTCATTAATGGATAGAGTGGTTCTCGAGGAAGGTTTTAGTATATTATTTGACCGACATCCATAAACACGACGAAGAAGAAGAAAGTAAATACAAAGCTTACAAACAAACGAACTAAGAAACTACTACTGAGAAAGTTAATCATTTAAGGGATAGGGGATGAAAATATCCGCTAAAGCCCGTCATTGTTAACAATGGGAAATATTTTTTTTTTTTGGGCTGGTGGAAAGCATCAAATAACCCCTCCCACTCTTGGGCAGAGCGAAAGGGAGTGTCAGACTTCTACTGACTAAAAACCACCCATGTTCCTTCTTAGCCTTTCATGTCAGGGCCGCGGTATCTCTTGCGAACAACCCGCAGCTATGGGAAATCCCTTCGAGGCCAATGACATTATTATCATTCTCCTGCTCTTATCCCAATTTATTTTGTGTCAGCGCAGCTTGTCTTCATCCATACTTCTCTATTACTCGCCATTTCAGCAATAAACTCCTTTCTAACCATATCATCCTTCACACAGTCCATCCATCGTTTCTTTGCTTTCCCTCTACTCCATGGAATTTATTGCCCGTTCTTCTCCATAGGAAACCACCAACCCGAACCGTGCACCTTTTTGTCGACGATTTATAAGTACCCATGTCTAGTTATGTAGGTACGTGTTGTGTTATGTGTACGTATGATGTCAACAAAGGAAAATTACGTTAAAAAAATCGTATAACAAAGAAAGATAAGAAACAAGACCTTTCCGATAGGGCCATTTACGAGTTGATAAAATCTAAACATTCATTACTAAAGAGTTGCGTGTATTTCGGCATTAAACTGATATGTAATCGCATAAGCCGATTTTCTTTGATAAACGATGAACGTACGAAGATAAAATGTAAAAGCCTGATAAAATAACGTTACATGTATGGGATATGACAAAATAAACAACAAAGACGTAGCTGACAAACCATTCAATGTTTTTAATGAATTAAATGTTGTTTTTACTGAATGGTTTTAAAGTAACAACAATGACAGATAAGTTATGCTGAATGAAATAGCAATTAGTTTGATGCTACCAGTAACCTATAGAACAAACGCAATAATGTAAGTACATATGTCAACATTGAAACACGAAACCTCCTCATTAGTGTAGTCGAAGGCGCTACTGAGCAAGAGATCTTGGGTTCCATTCCCAGGTCGCGAAAAGTATTACTAGACGGTGCATAGGAAATTTCTCACCAGCACGACGAAGTCTGATTTGCTTAAAATTTTGAACAAGAATCAGAATCAAATCAGAATAAGGGAAGTGAGTACTGAGGAAGTTTTATTGAAAATGCATCCTCCAGCAAGGTTAAAGCTTTGAGTAAGAGGTTTATCGATGAGAATTCTTATATCACACGGCTTTTCATCTAATAACACATTAATTCTCTAATCACATTTTTAGTCTTGTCTACATTATGACGTTACTGATCACCGAATGATTTACCTACGCTTATAACAAGTTAGCCACATTAACAATGGCATGCGAATTTAATATATTATTATGTTTTATAATAGTTTATTTTTTGATACAAATGTTTTTTTTTTTAAAAAAACGTTGCCCCACACTAGGAATTTCTCCTGTATCGTGGGTGCGTTTACAAACACTTAAACTCACAAACACACCCAGACCCGAAAGAACTATCTGCAGGCCATACAAATACATGTTCCGTGCGGGGATCGAACCCGCGACACGCAGCGCAGCAGTTTAATCGCTCAGCCACTGCGCCAACCGTGCCGTCTGTATATATCGTCGTGATACAAATGTTATGTTTATGAAGTCATTTGTTGTTTTTTTTAAACCGGTTTTGCTATCTCTATCCTGTTTCTTTTAGAATTCTCCTCGATAAGGTATACGATAGCTAGATATTATTGATGCTATCTGACCAATTTTCAGTATCTAGGTATTGAATTAAAGCGTTAAAGGCTTTGAGGGGATTTTTGTCTTTATCTTAAGTATGATTAATTAGATATACGAGTAAGTTACCGAGCATACCTACTTCTTTTTACGTTTAAGCCGCAATCTCCGTACTTCCCCTTTTTACACAATTAAGCTTAGCGGTTCCATCAGAGGATGTGCGCGTGCATGGATAAAATCCACCAATAGAATTATTTCACTACTAGTTACTACCACTAATAGAATACTAATAGAATTACTTCTTAGGACTTTATTTTCTTGTTGTCTCGATTAGCACAGCTATGGTGGAAATGGGCCAGCGGAGCTATGTTTTAGTGACAATGTAGGAGAGCCACAACGCGTTGTGGCTCTCCTACATTGTCTTTGACAATCTGAACAGGTAGTCAGTGGCCGGGCAGTCTGATAACCAGTCTTACCAAAGGGATATTATGTATCCCGTACTTACTGGTAGAATACTGGTATTCAGCTGCATTTGGTTAAAATGGACGCCGACGGCTAGACAGATGACATTAAAATTTACAACTTTTTGTCATGCCGCTTCACGGTCCTTGCCGGCGCTGATAGGCTGAAGTCGTAAGTGGTAGTGAGATCAAAACGAAAATGAAAACCAACCCTAAGGCTCAGACTCCACTAAAGCGGAGACGAGTGGAGTGCAGTGGAGACAAGACGTGCAGGAAACTGCCAATAACACTGGTTGAAATCCAGTCTCCGCTTTGGTGAAATCACGAGCCGCAATCATTCACAAACCCCATTCATCATATCGAAAGTGATAATCAAACAGTTTCATTAAAAAAGTCGGTATTATCAAGTGACCTACTATACCTTGGATTTAATTAACAAAATATAAAGGGAGCGGTCAATTATTTGCCAGGCACGTCACGTGAAAAGATAACACAATTGACAAAGTAAAATTTAGATTTGTTTGTCATTATATTCTAAATCCTGGTGTATTCGTTGTTATCAGATAACGTTGTATCAGCTGGTAAAGCCGTGTGAAAATGTGAACTTCTGTAAACACTTACACCCTATAGCGTATTTCAACAAAAAAAATCTAATTAATCCGTGTGTTTTTTGTTTTATCAAATTAATAAAAATTGTCGGAAATAATACGTGTCAAAGACCAAGAGTGGGGACTTGTGACGTCACATTGTGGGTAAAAAAGTACTAACCTTGTGACGTCACACAACTTGAGACGACTTTCCGAAGCACTGTATCGTCTTCATATTTTGTTTATGTGAAAAAAGAAAAAATATGTAACTATCCATTATTTTTTGATAATCTATCCGACGGACTAATTAGATTTTTTTGGTGAAATACCCTATTATACCTTTGCAATCATAAGACGTACTAAGATTTTCGATATTAGAAATCGCGTTACGGTACTCAAATGGAGTTGGGCAGGACACAGCAAGGCGCAATGATGACAGGTGGACTTAGGTCATTGCCGAATGGTGTTCAAGAAATGGCAAGAGACATGTGGGTCGTGCGGCTGTGAGATGCCACCGCGGGAAAAGTCTGGATGAGGTTGGAACAGGACCGTGGACAATGGCACAAGAAAAGAGAGGCCTATACACAGCAGTGGCTGAATTCATAAGGTGGATGATGATGATAAAACCTCTGCAATCACCAGCATTATCATTGGGAGCCTTGTTTAACTAACTTCCATGCCATGCTCCGTGGGAGTCTCAACCTGGTCTGAACCCCTTCTTTTGTTCACCTTCGTGACAAAAGTTGCGAAATATGCTTCTATACCCAGCGGTTTAAGATGAGCTTTTTCTATTAAGTAGTTCTTATGTTGAACCTATAAGTTACACTTTCTAAGAACACGTGCCATCATAGATAATCATCTACAAAGAATGAAATCAAACTTTAATGTAGAAAAGGAAAAAATGGTTTAATTTTACGTTTGCTACGCTAAATCTTATCTTTTAATCTCTTTGAATAATTATAATTTATTGTTTTAGGTTATCACTTATCAGCAATTAATTATTATAAGTCTCATTGATTAATCTCAGTACCTACTTCAGTTTATTGACGTAAAATGCGACATGTACACATTTGAGAAGAACATAAGTATGTAAAAACTATGAAAAGTTTCACTCTGACGTCAAGATTTTACAAACATATATAAACTCACGCCGTTAGTCCCATGGAGGTAGACAAACACTACTCAAGAGGACCTGCTACGATCCATACACTCTCCTTGCTTCATACACACACGCGGGTTGCGATTACTACGCCGCTGATCATACTGAATGAATCGATGAAATATTTGTAAGACAATCATACAGGCCAACACATAGTAACTGACCACTCTCAACAGTTTCTAACTCAACCCACCCACTACTGAGATTCAAAATTATGAAAGAAAACAATTTATAATGGTTTTAAAATATATAATTTAACTAAAAAACTCATTGTGAGGATGATACCGTGCGTCAATGGTACCATCTGAACAAATACCGATACATTATTATCATGGATTTTGGTACATGAATATGTATCCATCTTGTAACAAACAATTGTTCTCTCCGGAGCCAAGTAGGTACCTACACTAAATATTTTGCCAATAATTCGTTCTACTCGACTTAACAAAACAAATATTGGCAATGAATTGTGAATTTAATCGGGATGACGCATGTTTTTTTAAATGATTTTTTTTTTAATTTTTTCTTGCTAGTCGTTTAAGTTAACCCAAAATAAGACAACAACGCACAGCATTCATCATACGACGCTGGGAGACGCTCTTTAAAATTTTAAATTGTCTTGACATATTTTTATTTAGTCATGGGGGAGAGGCCTTTGCCCAGCAGTGGGATGATATAGGCTAACAGTAACAGTAATATTATTTTCCTGGTATGCTCCACTGCAGGGCAAAGACCTATCTTCCCTCTCTCCATTTATTTCGCGATAGATAGCCGAGTTATTTCAGCCTTTTAATAGCAACGATGACTTTTACGCACTTAACAGAGAAGAATGACAGAAGAAACCCCCCCCCTTTCTTCTGTTATTCTTCTCTGTTTTACCCAAAAAAAAAAAGACAAAAACAGCTTCATATAATGCTATTAAGTGGAATGGTTTACGAAAGCTGAATGTTATGGGATGAAGTAATTCTAGCTTAAATGGACAGTAGATATCCATGAACCGGTGTAGTACACGAGGAGGACAAATCGAGATGGGTTACAAGTTCCGGTAATTAGAACACAGAACATATCACGTCAAAAGATAAACTAACACAAATAATGGAAGAGCGACCGCGAACCGAAAGCCGTTGTGATGGAAGGTCTCCCACTAGCTGGATCGATGACCTGATGAAGGTAGCGGGGATACGCTAGATGCCAGACGCACGGGACCAGTCATCAATATGGCGACACTTAGGGGAGGCCTCTGTCCAGCAGTGGACATCTTTCGGCTGAAATGATGATGACAGAAGAGCTGAGCATAGGCAAAAAGTGTCGATGTCCGATGAAATCTTGTCAAAACCGTCAAAATGCTAGAGGATAGTAAATAAAGACTTACAAAAGATAAGGACAGACGTAATAAGGTAAAGTCCGATGAAAGTGAACAATTTAGACAGCGTGGACGCTAATGCTAGTGTAAACAAACGGGCGGCATCCGTAAACCGATGTAGTACAAGTGTAGCTCAAACATATGAGAGAGCTGCAATGTTTGTTGTGATAAGATAAACAGCTTCTGGGTTAAAATCCAACGATAGATGAACTGCGTGATGATATGGCTATAAAAGTGGTGACTTCTGAGAAGAGTATGGAAGAAGACAAAAAGCTGACTTGATTCAAAATAGTAGTCATTTTATTAAAACACGGAATCATGTTCCGCAAAAAGATTAAGAAACTCATATGAAAAGACTAACGTATAAGGGTCGTAATACTAAACGGACGGCAGAGTTCCGTGAACCGGTATGGTACGAGTGTCAAACAAATACACATAAGAGCTGCAATGTTTGTTGTGATAAGATAACTAGCTTCTGGTTTAAATTTCTGTCCTACACCCGTATTATTTAAACAACGAAACGAGAAAGATGGAAGATTAGGTATGTCATTATAATGATAGACAACCGATGCTATGGCAAGAAAGGTGTCAAATGGCTGAGACATCTTTTAGTCACAATAGAACAAAATGTTGGAAAACAAGAAAGCAAGCTTTAAAAAGCATTGGAGGTAAAGCAAACGTAAGCAACACACGACTCTACAAAGACGATCCCCAAGCTCGAGGAAACAGAACACAAGATTAGAAAACGCTAAATAAGAATGTAATAATAATTCAAAAGGGTGAATGACACAATCAATCTTATCAGAAAGCCCCAAAACATAATACTAACAAACAGATAAGAATGGAGTAACAGGATATCGGGTTTTATAAAGATGGAAATCAAGATCGGAATTTCCTACTTAAGCATACCAAGAGGTATCAAAACAACACTTGAAAAGCTCTCTAAATAGAGTGATAAATTAAAGCTTCCACAAGTACTACAACAAGTATTTACCTACCTACATTCAATAAAAACAAGATATCGCATCAAGTATAGTATTTCATTCACTTATCTACGATAGTCGATAGAATCTACCTGATTGCGATGCAAGAACAAGATAAACGCTAAATGCTATGATTAGGAAAAGCGATTAATTCTACGATATTATACCCGTACATGGACGTGACTGATTATGGTATGTTTATTAATAAGATACAGGAATCTTATACATATTCATTGCACACGATATTAGTAATGACGGGGAAGTCAAAGTGGTTTTATCTGTGTTGGTTCCGAACCCAGGCAGGCGCATTACTCTGTGTAATTTATATCATTACCGCTGCTCTCAAAACGGTGAAGGAAAACATCGTGAGCAAACCGGCATGTCTTAGAACCAAAAATTCGAAGACATGTGACATCTACTAACCCGCACTGGGCACGCGTGTTGGGTTATAGCCCATTCTCTCTCCTAGAGAGGAGAGCCTGAGTCCCAGCAGTGGGCTGATGATGATGATGATGAATACGATACACCATCATGACCAGCCTAGCCTTTCGTCAACAATTTGAGTTCACCATGTAGTCTAACCTACAGCTGAATGCCAGTATTTTACACCGATTGCCTTTCTGACTTCAACACGCTAGCTACGTAACCAAATACTCCTTTTATGACACATTTGGATATCTTGTAGGGGATCCCTGATTTGTCGTATCTCAAGAGTTCTATATCTACTTATCCCTAAGTCATGTTAAGTGTAGCATTGATGTGAACTAAGTTTAAATGACTTCCAACGTGTCATTAAGATCTTATAACCTGGAGTTCACACTACAATCTGTGTACACTGATAATGATGTAAAAGTTCCGTCTGATTACTGAACGAACTCCGACTTATTTGTTATTTTCCTCAAACGTGGGTGATAAGTTTATGACAAAGACATCCTTTTGTTTCCAGTCAGGGTTTTGTTTATATTTTTTTTTTTTATTCTAGAAAAAGGGCTTTGTCGCACATGCGATTATGCCGCCCTTTGTTTATATTGTTCTGCTTAGTTCAAAGAACAACCTTATAGTCATAGTTGAGAGGCTGGTACCCTCACGTTCTGGCGGGAAAACTACTCATGTTGAGCTATTGACGCAGTTAACATTGTGACGTGTTTCAAAGCTGTTAGAATGTTTATGCTAAGAAAAGACTATCCACTACCAAATTCCCAGTTGTACCTACTGTTTTATGAAAAGAAACAATGTCACAAAATGCACTCGCGCATATCACGCGCGTTGTTATCAATACTGCGTGCGCTCCTGTCACATTACCTTGCAGTTCACCGGCGCTCTGTCTTCGTTCCCACACATCCGCATTAACATCTCAATAATCCACTAAATATCACTAACACCGATCCATTATTTTATTTATCACAGAACACAGCCACTAAAACACTCTTGAGCACACAAAATGACTTATCACACGATATGTTATCGATAGTTTTGGGTATTGGTACTGACAAGCTTTATTATCAGGTCGGAGTAGAAATTCGTTCTACGTAGGTGTCTCGCTGGGGTCGATACGTACGCTCGTGGTTAAGCGTCGCACGCGACTGGCGGAGCGGTCGGTGTTATCGTTTGTAGGTCAACCGGTAGCCGCCATCAATGATTGCATGTTCAAACATTACGATACTGGCGTGTACATAGACGACGTGTTCGTGAAAGTAGGTAAACTTAACAACGCGGGACTTCTGTGGTTTAGGATGTTTGTTAGAGTAATTTTATGGAAATTAAAATATGACTTTACATTGCCACCGTCTGTCTGGGTCATAAGAATGATTAATGAAATAAATTGCATTTCCTTAGTCGGGATACTCTTCTGCCAATATTTCGTAAAATTAATTTAATCACTTCATTAATTTCTTGCTTTGGCTTTAAAATTAGCTTAATCTGATGATCTGGTCTCATGTATATTTATGATAGGTGATTGGTGCAAAAAAATAATTAAATTATGCTCGTCAATAGTATGGCGTCACAAAATTAATGTCAGGAGATACATAAAAACGTATCTTAGGTGTCGTCTAAATTGGCAAATTTTTCTTACAATTATAACAAAAAACTTTGATGGTTTAACTTCCATGCATGTTTCGGAATTACCATACAATTCTCAAGCTTGCGTGACCATTGCTTCATTGGGAGAGTTACAGTGAATTTGAATAAGGACAGAACAATGATGATTTTTGCTTTACTGTTACTTGTTATCCACTAGTATTCAGCAATGTTCAGTTAGACTGGTTTTCAACACTAACATGGTAAAGAAAATGGTACGCAGACTATGTTCCTACGAGAAAATACAGTTATTTCGTCCAATCGTGTACAAACAGTTCAAACGTTTTACCTAGTCGACAAGGACATCCTCAGAAGTCCCACTAAATAGAAACAGATGGTATATTAAAATACAAATAATTATGTTTTACGACGCGATTTAATAAATAATTTATTACTCAATCAAATGATCTCAGAGATAGTCGGTCAATCAGTGGAACCTGTATTTTATGGTCGCATTAATTTATTGGATTGTTTCGATAATTGGGGTCGTTATTGTATTTTTTTTTTTTTTTGTATTATTAGATTTTACACTTTTTTGTTTTTAATAAGGGCAATAATCATGCAAATCGGTGGAGACAGAACATAAATTTATTCATAGAATTAGAAAAGTGATTTTGTTGGTCTATAACGTCATCGCCAAATAAACTAAATACAGTTTGATTTATTAATTCGTCTTTTTTTACTACTTTCTTTGGAATGATGTTACAATATCATCATTCTCTTCCCATCATTCCAAATAATTTGTTTATGGTCGGCGCAGCCTGTCTTCTTTTTCTATATCTCTTTTATTGTGTTAGTTGTCACTCTCATTTCTAGTCTTATTATCTACCACACACAGTTTCTTTTCCTCAACCTTCCAAATAATGTCATTATGCAGATCTTTGACCATCGTTACAGGTAGTCAATGGCCTGAAAGTCTGACAATCAGTCAAAGAAGTACTGTAACCACTATTCAGAACTAACTGCGTTTTGGAGGTCAGATAGGCAGTCGCTCCATGTAAAATACTGGTATTCAGCTGCATCCGGTTAGACTGGAAGCCGACCCCAACATAGTTGGGAAAAGGTTATCCAGATGATGATGTCATAGAAGTAAGAAGCCTTACAGCATCGCATGAGAAAAACCTGATGGCGTCATATTTATACAAATACGCAATATCTCTCCCTGATCGAGGAATAGAGGAAAAACAAATTGTATTAAGAGGTTATCTGTGGTGCTACTGATAAAGATACCGCCGTGCCAGAGGTCGGCTAATGTTTTTACGTTCCAAGTATCCTTCCTATTTATTATAGAGAAAATATATCAACATGATTAAAGGTGAACTGCGAACTGCGAAAATAACTCTTGAGACTAATGAGCCTACCACACGCACAAGCTTCACCACAGTTTTGCCTGCGCAATTCGGTTTGTATACGGTACATCGTGCGTGTGGTTAGTGATACTGTACTGTATTACCATTGCGCAGGCAAAACTGTGGTGAAGCTTGTGCGTGTGGTAGGCCCATAAGTATGAATGTTTTTCAATATAATGTATTTTATTATTTTGGACATACAATTGGCTTTTCGTGTCCAATTTATATTTCTGTGTTATAATAACCAAAGCGATCAGTCGCGCGCTATACACGATTTACTTGTTCTTATTTCACTCAATTGTTCGAATATCTGGATTCTGGAAGTCTGTAGCTGCAGACACGCGATTATGCCTTACAAACGAACGAACGGTTAAGTGTTCGCGCGAGGATCGCTTTGGTTAGAACATGGCCTGAACGTAATTCTCTATGAATGTCAAGTTAATTTCGTTACGTGCGTCACACAGATAATTAATGCAGTTATTAATATGGAAGTATTCTCATTGTGACTGCACTTAAAGTAAAGCAATTTTATTAAGTGAGGTCGTAAGTATTTATTTAATTAATGTAGTTACCGTGGAGATGCTTAATCCTTTTGAGAATTTCGTACCTCAAAGGAAAAAGGACTGTCGGGGCTGCGGGTTGTTCGCAAGAGATACCGCGGCCTCGACATGAAGGGCTAAGAAGGAACATGGGTGGTTTTTAGTCAGTAGAAGTCTGACACTCCATTTCGCTCTGCCCAAGAGCGGGAGGGGTTATTTTGATGATTTACCAACCGCCAAAAAATAAAAAAGGAACCCTTTTTTTGGAGGGTGGGTAAATCACCAAATGACCCGCTCGCCAGACTTCTACTGACTAAAAACCACCCAAGTTCTTTTTTAGCCCTTTGTATCGAGGTCGCGGTATCTTTTTCGAACAACCTGCAGCCCCGACGGGAAAACACACATTCTGTACGATTTCTGTTTATGAGATATTCACTCAAAGCCTTCAACCATTGCCCTCAACCGATAACCAAATAATACTAGTTCGTATATTACATTGTGACGTCACAAGACACGTCGTATGAGTCTGTTAGATAAAAGAATATCAGCTATCCAACGAGTGACACATCATACTCTTTCAAGCTATAGGATTTTGAACTCTAAGTTCAGCGCAGACAGTTGAAAATCCAGTAGCGGAAGTTTTGTTTAGGGATTCAATTCAGTACTTAGTTTTGGTGAAAACTGTAATTTACATAACATGTTAGTGTCGGTTGTGATCTGACATTTTAACCTTTTCAAGTAATTATATTTTTTGTAAAGGTCGCGATTATCTTTTGGTGTTAATTAGGTTTTGTGTGTTGATTGTGATTGAATCGCTTAATGAATATTCTGTCGACCATGTGTCTACGACGCAGATATGCGAACGTGGAAAAAACAAAAGGAGTCTGTAAGGATCTTAGTAGTTGACGTTCTGTAGTTTTCCGTCTAATCACTACATATTAAAAAAAACAAAGTCCTCCACCGCGTCTGTCTGTCTGTTTGCTCGCGATAAACTCAAAAACTACAGCACCGATTTCCATGCTGTTTTCACCAATGGATAGAGTGGTTCTCGAGGAAGATTTTATTATATAATTTGACGCGGGAAAAACCGCGGGTCATCAGTTAGTTAATTATAAATATTTTTTTTATATTCTGGAAAGTAGATACTTCCGTTACTACACTGAAGATTGAATTGAGAAGATCAGTATGAGACCTTTTTTTTTTGGGGTTGGAAATCATTAAATAACCCCTCCCGCTCTTGGGCAGAGCGAAAGGAGTGTCAGACTTCTACTGTCTAAAAACCACCCATGTTCCTTCTTAGCCCTTCATGCCGAGGCCGCGGTATCTCTTGCGAACAACCCCCAGCCCCGACGGGCTCAGTATGAGACCTTCAAGTACCTTACATGACATGACAGGGATAGCTCAAACGCTTAGTGATGTATTTAAAATCCAGATTTTGCCTTGCAACTAAACTTAGCCTTCCAAAAACATAGAAAAACGAAATGCAAATCATATCATAAAATTCGTGACGAAAACCGACACTTGAAGGTTAGGTCATCTGCATAAAATCCGGTGTGCACCACAAATCATAACAAACACGTCTAACAAAACATTAATGTATTTATTTCTATACATTACCAAATAAATTCGCAAGGTCTATATCCAAGCCCACACTCCCCGTTTTTTTTAAATAAAAATTATATATAATTATCACGTCACTTACATAACACAAGCTAATGCACTCAACTCGTCAAACATATATAATAAACATAGTAATAAATCAATATAAAATATTTGCATATCCATTTAACAATATTTAACCTAAGCAGAGATAATCGCACAAGTTTGGTGTTATCTCGGTCTTTCATAACGTGTTAGAAAGAGATGGCGATACTTGTTGTGACGTCATAATTAGAGGTTGTTAGTACATTTATTGGGTGGGGGTGTGTACTGTGTATTTTAAATATTATTTGAGACGTAAATGAGCTTTCCTAGCATGTTTATGGTATTATTTTTTTGCTATTTAGTTAGCATGTAAATATGGCGATAGCTCCAGATGTTACGGGATTCTGTTATTTGCTATCTACAGCTACGCCATCAGATACATTGATAAACTAATAACTGCGGTACTCAGAGATATTTAATGATTACTTGAGCCGTCACTTAGTAAAGATTTGTATGACAAAAAAAACTGTCAAAACCTTTACTAAGTGATGGCCTAAGTAATCATTAAAGCTCTCTGAGTGCGGCAGTAAGTCTTTCTTCCCTTATATATCATCACGCCTGTAATTCCCGAAGGATTAGACAGAGGAGTAGGTACCCAATAGTACACCTACATGTCGCCACTTATGATTAAGTCCCATGTAATAGGGAGTGAACCTAGTGCCATCAACCGAGCACAAATCCTGCTACTTCTGAATACAATATTGTTCAAACCGTATTACAGCTGCTTAGTAATAAAAATAAAATTCCATCACAAAAATATTAACTTCTTCGCTAATGGGACAACCTTCATACTCATTATCATAATAGAATCCCGTATTTATTTATTTTTTTTATTATTTTAAATAGAACGGCCGAAGCCAATTACACTATTTAAATACATATAATTTATTTACGCAGTCAACGTATAACAATTGGTGCCAATTTATAATTTTTCTCCCGTCCTTATTCTAATTTATTAGGGGTTAGCGAAGTATGACTTGAGCTTTAAGACGCCACTCCCGCCGCGCTTTTGATAAGACGTCCACTGCTGGACATAGGCGTCCCCCAGAAGAGGGGGATTTGCCATAATCGCCACGCTTGGCAGGCGGGTTGGCGATCGCAGTATGGTTGTTACGAAGGCACAGAGAACGCTGCTGCCCATTCTCTGGTAAGTCCCTTAGTCGCCTGTTACGACACCCACGGGAAGATATGGGATGGTGCTTTTCTTTACGTTCGACACCATACTTCTCTATTACTCGTCATTTTCAGACAATGTGACAATCTTCACACTATTACAAGACAAAACAAATACTTGTTAAAACAGGTCAACTACATACTTCAAGTACTCAAGTTAAGGTAAAGAACTTTCTTCGATAGCCCACGATAAATTCTCACAATAACTTAGTATTGTTCGTAATGTGTGCGTTTACGCAACTGTGTCTACAAGTGAAGTGCTGTGTTTGAGCAGTGTGTTTGTAACTTGTTACGTTGGTACACTGTTTGAAGACAGTTTTGTATTATTTTATAATGGGAAGCGTATTCGTTGTATTTTATTTGAGTAAGGTAATAAATTAGATTTTTCATATAAATCGGCAATTTAACAACTCGGTACATTTTCGGTTTTGCGCGAACCAAGGAATTGCGAATCATCCCTTCAAAACCAAATACATAGCTATTCGATTTTGGGCTTCTTTTCTTGCGGTTGTTATTTTTTTTTGTTTGAGCGAAGAATTTAGCAATGCCTTTTTTTTTGGGGGGGGTTAGGAAGTCATCAAATAACACCTCCCGCTATTGGGCAGAGCGAAAGGAAGTGTCAGACTTCTACTGACTAAAAACCACCCATGTTCCTTCTTAGCCCTTGTGCCGAGGCCGTTGTAGCAATACCTCACATCGCATATTTTACAATTACATTGGTATTTCAGGACCCGTCGAAGTCTATTACTCTGCTCAACTAAACCCAGTGCCAGTTCTTCGAATAAGGCAGGTATAATAAGGTACCTTACGGTACAGTAGGGTAGAATGACTTATTTAAGAGTCAACGTATTACAGCATCATACAAAGCCTCTACACAAGCCATCCTTATCAAACCCACACTTGCATTCCGCTTAAGTGTAAAGTGTACTTCTTATTCCGTTACAATAAGGTCGATAGTCGTCCCAGGCGCACCGAGTACCCGAGTACCGAGTAGCGAGTAGGCACTGACCTGGTACGCGTTCCACTGCTGCAGCAGGTGATGGTGGCACGCGGCGCAGGCGCGCACGGTGCCGGCCGCGTCCTTGGGGCGCGAGCGCGGCGGCCGCGGGTGCTGCTCGCCGAAGATTGGGAAGTACGCTTGCTTATTCTGGAAGACATAAGGTACACATTAGCTAGGTTAGCTTTTTCACATACGGACATATCGTTAGGTGGAATATCATTTAAACTGACACCAAGTCTTTGAATAGTTAGTTGTGAACGCATTCACATGGCACGCATCATTTGGCACTTAAGCGACAATGCCAGGAGGACGCTATTGGCAAAATTTGTTAACTTACTGCAGTACTCAGAGATATTTAATGATTACTTAAGCCGTCTCTTAGTAAAGATTTGACATACTTTTGTATGACGTTTTGACAGTTTTTGTCAAAACCTTTACTAAGTGATGGCCTAAGTAATCATTAAAACTCTCTGAGTGCGGCAGATAATCGTAGAAACTTTAAAGAAATACAAAAGGGCGAAGTTAGCTTTTCGATTATGACCACACAGTGTGCAAATTTTGACATCGTTATATCAAAAAACTACCGACACTTTAGAGTTAATTTGCTGCCGTTACAAGGCTGTACCTCTTTCTTAAAAAAATCAGGGTTTTCAAAGAAAGCTAGCCCATAACCAACGGTTCTACTTTACACCGCTGTGCTAACGAGTGTGGCACTATCAAGAACATAATATTGACAGTGGTTAGTCTCGGAACTGACCCGCCGACTCCTGATGACCTGATAACAGCTCTATGACACAAGCTATAAAGACCTCCAGCCGATTACTGGGTAGTAGGGCTTGGGTGTAAAGTTCCTTTTGAATAAAATATAAATAGGTATACATTTTTACAGGTTTCATCTGCTGCATAGTCTTTTCCCAATTATATTCGGGTGGACTTTCAGTCGAATGTGATGCAGCTGAATCATCATTCTCCTGCCCTTATCCCAATTTATTTGGAGTCGGCACAACATGTCTTCTTCTTCCATACTTCTCTATTTCTCGTCATGTCAGCAGTCACCTCCTTTCTAGCCATGTCAACCTTCGCACAGTCCATCCATCGTTTCTTTGGTCTTCCTCTCCTCTAATAGCCATCCACATTCATATTCAACATTTTTCTCACAACATTTTCTTCATTCCTTCGCATCACATGTCCATACCACGACAATCGATTACCACACCATCTGATGCAGCTGAATATCATCAGTATTTAAAAAAAAAGCGACTATCTCCACAGACAGGTAGCTCACTGAGTACCAAATAGACTTTTCAATTTGCAAATCTATATTCCAAGATGATCTATTAAGGCCAAAAAAAGACGAAAAGATTGTTTGAGGAATGTTAATGAAAAAGAGGGAGGAAAAACAATGGGACGTTTGAAAGAAGAAAACGTGTTCCACCGTCACAAGTATCAAAGAACCCTTGTTGTCCTTGTTTAAGAAATTACAATTACTAACTGATATTCCATAGGGCTCAAACTATAGAGCATCACGTCAAAAGATACGAGCTATCTTAGTGCGATAGGTATATCACAAGTATTGGCCCGAATCTCAGCATTTAGTACTTCAGTGCCATTCGACATTCAACGCACCTTCGTCGGCTCGTGCCTGCAATATTATCGGCATACTGAGTCTTCTCAATAACGGTATTATTTGTATTCTGTATGCAAGAATAGTGACCATTGCAAAATATTAGCAGTCGTCGCCTGATAACTGTAACAGTAGAGGACAGCCATGAGACTTCCTCAATTACTTTGGGCTGCAATCATTTTAGTTATTCCTTAACCACGTGTAACAATTGCCAAAGATTTAAAATGACATCCAGAACCCATGGCTTTAAGTGTATAGGAGAAGGAATACTTCAAGTATTAATTATTGACAGAAAGGAGAATTATCTCAATTCTTAACAACTGCATTATATTTAGGCTTAATACAGTTATCTTGCACGAGGAGCTCGTGGCTTAATAAGAACTGCCACTCGGGTCGATCTTTAGGTTAAGCTGTGCTTGCCTAGGTCGGTCTGTGGATGGGTGACCACCCGACATACCAAGTTTCCTCCGTGCCTCGGAAAGCACGTTAAGCTGTTGGTCCCGGCTGCCATATATAGATCTTTGGCAGTCGTTACAGGTAGTCAGTGACCTGAAATTCTGACATCCAGTCTTATCAAAGAGTATCGTATTACCTAGTATTAACTGGGTTGTGGAAGTCAGCTGCATCCGGTTAGACTGGAAGCCGACCCCAACATATTTTTATTTTTTATTTTTATTCAAAAGGAACAACAAACAGCCACAATATAAAACATAGACATAATAAATAAACAAGACGTATTAACAATATTGCAGCCCACAACGCTGTTCACAGATTGATTAAAAGAATATATAACAGTGAAAATAATAATCATCGCTACGGTAACAAAAAACTTAGTACAAATAGTATATAAATGTAATATTCACAAAAGTTCATTTAGTATTAGATTTTTAAACTTATGGGGAGGACATGTATATATCGATGTGTTCAAAAGTGCTGTTATAGGAATCGACCATTCTGCGAACAGGCGAACGCAAGCCAGAGTTGGATTTGCATATACCAACTACTAACTAACATAGTTGGGAAAAGGCTAGGCAGATGATGACAGTTATCTTGCACGACTTTATACGGAACCGTCAATGTTCAGCATAAATGCATCAACAATGACATAATATTGACCAAAAACATTACAGCACAACATATAATTTTATTACAACATATACATGCATTAAGTATATCTAGACGTTACTATGTACTCATTTGGGTTATCATTGTTATGTAAACAACATGATTTTTTGTACCGACACATCGTTATAATGGTCAAAGATCAATACTTTATAATGTCAATGTTACATTAGACCTTGGCGTGACTAGTGCTTGGCTGCCGAATTAAGGTCAATAGTCTTTCTGCAATGAGAATAACCTCTAAAATCATGATTGAACCACTTCGCATTGGTTTTTCATAAGTTTTGGAATAAGGAGTTACTTTGCGGAATTCCATGACATTAAATGTTATGCAAAAGTTTAGTGTCCGCGTAAAAACGGTCCAGGTTTGGATGTAGGATTCAGCACAACAGTATAGAAAGGAATATTAGTAATGATTTACTGACATAACACGAGCCATGCTCGGCATCATTCTTCTAGATCCCGTAATATCGAAATCCGTCGGACGAAAGTCTACGACACTGGGAACCGGGCAGTGCTGCCCAAGTGGACCTGAGAAGGATATCTGGCTAGATGCGGAATGATCGATCAATATAATCTGGATAATTTAAAGTTCTAGTGAAAAGGTTTCTTCTAAGCATACGCACTCCACCCTAAGCCATAACCACCTGTTATGCAAGTTGCGACCGAACGCAAGCCTATGACGTGTTAAAAATAAATATCGCTCAACTCCGCACCACGTAGTAACTTCAGTTATAGTTTTTTTTTAGCTTAGTTGAGAGGTTTTTAGCATTTTAGCCAACCCTACACGCAGCTATTAATATACCAACATTAATGAGTCTGTAAGTAAACATCTGCACAAAGTGCACGGGTCACAGATAACAACGCGATAACAAGTGCGTGGATCACACGCATACAACCTTATGAGAAATTGTTATTAATATTGCATGTGACTAGGAAACTCGGAGGAGCTCGTGGCTTAATAAGAACTGCCACTCGGGTCGATCTTTAGGTAAAGCTGTGCTTGCCAAGGTCGGTCTGTGCACTCTTAAAACATTGTGCTAGTGGATGCTTTGAATAGTAAACGGGTCATGGAGGTAATTTAAGTAAAGTTAAAACCTGAAATACTAGTATTTACAAAAACAGCTGTGAAAAATTTGGAACTTTGACCCCCAATATCTCCGCAACTAGGAGGTTCCCAGGTATGGTCTAGAACAAAAAAATGATCGCAGTGGTAGGGAGAACAAATGCCCTTCGTTTGCGTTAAGGGTACTTTTACACCCTATAGATCTTTAGGGTTTGGGCGCAAAATGCCAGAAACGCAAAATGACAGATTAGCAAAATGCCAGGAGTTAGATTTTTTTCTCAAATGGTCAGAATCGCAAAATGCCAGAAACGCAAAATGCCAGAAACGCAAAATGACAGATTAGCAAAATGACAGGTTCGCGAAAAGACAGATTAGCAAAATGTCAGAAAAGTGCAATTTTTTTTTGTGGTTTATGAGTCACCTTTTTTTTTTTTTTGGGTTTGGAATATCATCAAATAACACCCCTCCCGCTCTGGGCAGAGCGAAAGGGAGTGTCAGACTTCTACTGACTAAAAACCACCATGTTCCTTCTTTGCCCTTTGTGTCGAGGCCGCGGTATCTCTTTCGAACCACCCACAGCCCCGACAAGCGTCGGCCCTTGCGGGCCGTGTTTGAGTCACATCAAGGCGTTACTAAAAGTAAAAAAAAAAAAAAAAAAAAGTGACTCATGTTTACCTCAAAAAAAAAAAAATTGATTTTGTTCAAGCTTATGGATGACTCTTTTAACTTGTGTCAAGTGTTTGTCGACATCTCGTTTAAAAAAAAAAAAAAAAAATTTTGTAAACTATACTGATAATAAAGAATGTTGTTAATATTCATTAATTGATGTTTTTATTTAATTCGAGATTGATCTGTCATTTTCAGATTTTGTCATTTTGCGACATTTTTTTTTTTTTTTTTGTGGTGGGTGGAAAATCATCAAATGACCCCTCCCGCTCTTGGGCAGAGCGAAAGGGAGTATCAGACTTCTACTGACTAAAAACCACCCATGTTCCTTCTTTGCCCTTCATGTCGAGGCCACGGTATCTGCGAACAACCCGCAGCCCCGACGGGCATTTTGCGACACCTGGCATTATGCGTTTCTGACCATTTGCTAATCTGGCATTTTGCGAATCTGGCATTTTGCGAATCTGGCATTTTGCGAATCTGTCATTTTCAGATCTTGTCATTTTGCGACACCTGGCATTATGCGTTTCTGACAATTTGCTAATCTGTCATTTTGCGTTTCTGGCATTCTGCGCCCAAACCATCTTTAGCAGTCGTCACAGGTAGTCAATGACCTGAAATTCACAGACATCCAGTCTTACCAAAGAGTATCGTATTACCTAGTATTAACTGGGTTGTGGAGGTTAGATAGGCAGTCGCTCCATGTAAAATACTGGTATTCAGCTGCATCCGGTTAGACTGGTAGCCGACCCCAACACGGTTGGGAAAAGGCTAGATAGATGATGATGTGACTAGGAAACTATCTATCTACGATTCAGCGATGGTAGAAGCCGAACGAAGTGAGGAATAATATGAAGGTAAAAGAAATAAATGATAGCGTGACGACTGACATAGGAGAATGGAGGAGAAAAACATGTTGCGCCGACCGCAAATAACATAGGATAAGGGCAAGAAGAAGCCGGGGCTACAGGTTATTCGAAAGAGATACCGCAACCCCGGACACGAAGGGTAAAGAAGGAACATGGGTGGTTTTTAGTCAGTGGAAGTCTGACACTCCCTTTCGCTCCGCCCAAAACGGGAATTCATTTGATGAATTTCCCACCCTCCAAAAAGGGCAGGAAGATGACGATGAGATGCCGAACGAGAAAAATGAGTCATTTGAAGTGGTAATGGAATAAGTCAAAGGTTCATCTGATAAAAAGTCTGCAAAATAAAATTCCCAATGCATTGCTCATCTTTAAAACAAAGTCGTATTTTTTTTTAATTGTGCGTCGAGTTAAAGATATTTTGATTACGGTTAGGCCTGGTGGTAAATAATATCCCTTACAAAACATATAAGTTAAGAACGAAAAAATAAAATATTTGTCCTTGAATCTGATCTGACTAAGTATTATCAGTCATGTGAAGATGCCTCGTTTTAGAAAAAACAACACTATTTGTTTAATTAGATCCAAAAAAAACTCGTATCATAAGTGACCCAATTGACATGTTTACTATCACATATAAACACCTATAAATGGAATAAGAAATATTTATAATTATGTAAACAGAAGGTTCGTTCATTAATTTTCCGCGAATTATCGTACACTTGCTCTTAACCCAATTTTAATTGAGGTCGACGCAGCATAATTATCTTCATCCATATATTTTAACTAGCTGATGTCCGCGGCTTCATCCGCGTGGATATCGGTTATTTTGACAAATGATGTACTAAAGCCTTCCTCGAGAAACAACACTCTATACATTGGCGGAAACAGCATGAAAATCGGTGCAGTAGTTTTTGAGTTTATCGCTAACAGATAGACAGAGGCGGCGGACGACTTTATTTTAAAATATGTTGTGATATCTAGCATATTAGCTGAGCTATCACTATTTTTGCAGATGAAGTCATGGGTGGTGGCAGGCAAAGTGCCAGTATTTTATATAACTAGTCCAATCTTCCATTCTTACAATAAAGAGCAAAGAGATGCAACTAAGCCGCTCAACGCAAGGCCTGGTGGCAAGGTGGTTTACAGGTAAAGAAGCAAGTATGTATGCCTTTCAACTTTCGTCATCTCTACTTTATATGTTACTGGAAATAAAACCGAGAAAAAACCCGATTATGTGGATTCCATTAACTTTGTATCTCATTTAATTGGATTCACCACAACACCTGTCTTTGCTGTATTTATAAAGAAATCGAATTTATTATATCCTGTTAGGTTTCTGAGCAACTTGTAATTATTACTTAGTATACTTATTTATTCCTTTTCAAATTGATTTAAGAGATAAAAACTATCAGTAATACTTTATTTTCTAAATCTATGAATTCTTGATTATGCAGCTGAAAGGACTAGCCAATGTTACCTTGAAATGTTGGTCCTTCGAGCCGGATACTTCTAGTATTCAAGGAAAACGCAATTTTGTGTTTTTTTTTTTGTAGGACATGTTTAGTTAGTTTAGTTTTTTTCCACAGCATTCATTTTTCTGGTATGCATTCAGTTACTTAGCGTGCTAAAAAATAAAAAAAAGACTAAAAATAAATCTTAATTAGTAACCTAACCCTAACCTTCACTACACATCTAACCTTTATAACATAACTACTTAAAATAGTAATAGACGTAAATAAACTTCAATGTAATTTCCACGTAGAACGGTGCGGTATCTTAACGCTGCTACAATAATAGGGGTCGGCAGTGCATCAGCGTGATAACGGGCAAGTTTATTGTTATCAATGTACTATTATTTACTTTATTGCTCCCGATACGTAGGGGTCACTATTGTTGGGTATTTTTGTACATTTATTACTGGACGTCGTTGGTTTGAACTACAAGTTATTTTACGACTTTTGATTTACCGTTTTAAGGGATCGGACTGCCTCAAAAAAATACGATTCTGTTTAGTCCGTCAGTTAGATTATCGAAAAATATTGGATACGTGTTTATTGTTTCATCAAATTAATAAATGTTGACGAAGATAAAACGCGTCAAAGATCATGAGTGGCGGCTTGTGACGTCACTTGTAGGTAAAAAATAAACTGACATGTGACGTTCGAGGAGTTTGCGAGTTTTCGAAGCACTGTATCGTCTTAATTTATTGTTTACATGAAAAAATGTGTTCAATATTTTTTTGGAAATCTATCTGACGGACTAATTAGTTTTTTTTATACGATCCGCTATTGGCAACAACGGCTATCATTATACGCGTAACTTTACTCACCCCGCATCATCATCATGGGTATAGGGCGTATTTTTTTGTCTTTTGCCACTTCTGTTTCACTTCTCACCGCGCCGCGATTAAAAAAAAATTGTCTCTACTACTTATTTTTCGACCTTACTATGGTTATAAAGGTGGTAACATTTATTGCGGTATCAACGGCATTCTTTAAATCGTCAAACGTGTAAATAACACTAAAACTTTAGCAAGTGGAACATGGTCTGATGAGAAGCACACCAGTCCCACTACATGTTACATGGGTCAACTTTATCAGATAACGTTTACAAAGCAAATCGGATTTTCTTTGTTATCGTTGCTGTAGAATGAAAACCACGTATGTCAAAAACGAACTTCTCTCTTCTTTTTTTGTGAAAATCGAATAAAAGCCACATATTTTATAACACGGTGAAACCGTGAAACCAATAAATGACTACTAATGCCAAAAAAAATATATATACTACTAAAACATTGAGGAAATGAAACATTTTTTTTTGTTTCCTGTAAAGTTTGGATTCTGGACATACGAGGTTATCATTCTACAGTGACGTTATGTGTTTAGTGCCTAATCTGGTGACATAATGTTTTTTGCCGCTTGGGCCTCTGACTTGTCTTAGCAAATCGATAATCAATAAAAAAAAAAACAGATTCGTGTCATGCTTTTCCGTTTTACAGAGACACTATAAATTCTGCTGACGTCAATAACAAATATAAGGGGCAATATTGATACAGAACCTTTACATAAAAAACACGATTAAATGATACAACCCATCATGAGGGTAACGACTGTTCTCAGTAATTATTGGGTGCACGGCAGTGCAAGGGTCGAGTTCTGTAATTATTAAAACTGTTATTAAAAAAATTGCTTTGTAATTTGCAACTTTGTCGTTGGCGGCTTTATGAGTAATGCAGAATAGGTATTACTTATTGTTTGCGTTCAAGATACTCAATTACATATCAAACAATCATGTTTTTATCTAAAACTCATTTATCAATGGACTTGAATATGGTCTGAACTGTTCATTTGTAAAGTTCAAAGAAGGTACAAATTTATCCCGTCGGGGCTGCGGGTTGTTCGCAAGAGATACCGCGGCCTCGACATGAAGGGCTAAGAAGGAACATGGGTGGTTTTTAGTCAGTAGAAGTCTGACACTCCCTTTCGCTCTGCATAAGAGCGAAAGCTCTTTCTGTGGGAAAGAAGTGTACTCATTAGTCCACCCACGTTTCGCCAGTTATAGACGGCACGGTTGGCGCAGTGGCTAAGCGATTGGACTGCTGCGCTGCGTGTCGCGGGTTCGATCCCCGCACGGAACAAATATTTGTATGGCCTGCAGATAGTTGTTTCGGGTCTGGGTATTTGTGTATGTGACTATATATGTTTGTGAACGCACCCACGATACAGGAGAAATTCCTAGTGTTTCCCTACTATGTTGGGGTCGGCTTCCAGTCTAACCGGATGCAGCTGAATACCAGTATTTTACATGGAGCGACTGCCTATCTGATCTCCACAACGCAGTTAATACTAGGTAATACGATACTCTTTGGTAACACTGGATGTCAGAATTTCAGGTCACTGACTACCTGTAACGACTGCCAAAGATCTATATATGGCAGCCGGGACCAACAGCTTAACGTGCTTTCCGAGGCACGGAGGAAACTCGGTATGTCGGGCGGTCACCCATCCACAGATCGACCTAGGCAAGCACAGCTTTACCTAAAGATCGACCCGAGTGGTAGTTCTTATTAAGCCACGAGGTTCTTTTTTTTTACAGGCCTCATATTAAGTGAAAATAACTTTGTTGTAAAAAGTCAGCTAACAGAAGTTGTCCGTCGCAGTGCAGTGCGCCACGTCAGAGCCGATAGCCCGCGGCTCGGACCACAAGGTTAGCGACAAGACAACGAGGCGATATTTTCCACTAGCGATACCCTTTAGCCTCTAGCCCGCCCCGCTGGCCTCAGATAGCCTCACGGAGATATATTCAATTTATTGACTACACTCACTGCTGAGTGAGCGTTGATTGCTGACGTCATAAGTGAGCGGGGGGCGAGAATGGGAAAAACTTTATGGCGGCTCGGAAGTTAGCTGTGAGTGACGGTCTGCACAGGTTTAGCGGTTCAAATTGTATGGTGGCTCGGAACATCAAACGTAAAACTGCGCAGAAAACCATTTTAGGTACCAGTGGAGCGTATAGGACGCAATGTCTTGACTGGATAATGCTCAGACCGTCACTCGCAGCTAACTTCCGAGCCGCCATAAAGTTTGAACCGAACTATACCAGTGTATTGTTCGATTGATCAAACTGGAATAAACCGACTATTTAAAAAAAAAAGAGATTATTACACATATTTATCCCTTTTTTGTTTAACGAAGTACTCGACACCAATAACTGTTACTAACATTGTCTTTAACCGAAATAAAGTACTTTTACACCAGTGTGAACCGGCGCGGCTAATTCCGTATTTACTGATAATTACAGTATAAATAGAACGTGATTGATTATTTACATAACGACTGTGCATACAAAATACTAGGAATATTTATATCGCACAAGGATTCTTCCACTGCAAAACCATGGAATATAAATTTCCTTAAAAAAAATTGAGTAATAAATCAAGAGAGGCCGATGCTGTAGGTTCGTTAATAGTTAAAAGTTATTTTAAAAGACTGCAAACGCCATCTCTTAGTGGACGCTTGAACTACTTGCACAAGCGATGATAATTCTATAATGAGGCACAATCAATGTCCCGTCGGGGCTGCGGGTTGTCCCGTCGGGGCTGCGGGTTGTTCGCAAGAGATACCGCGGCCTCGACATGAAGGGGTAAGAAGGAACATGAGTGGTTTTTACTCAGTAGAAGTCTGACACCCCCTTCCGCTCTGCCCAAGAGCGAGAGGGGTTATTTGATGATTTTCCACCCAATATAAAAAAATATATATATATCATAAAGTGTATCTCATGTTCCTTTCGGTATAGAGGTAAAAGGGACCGAATGAGTTCCTCATTTAGCAGAGAATACATTTTGGAGAGTAGACCACTAATTACGATGCGT
Source organism: Diarsia brunnea (assembly GCA_949774965.1). Lineage (NCBI taxonomy): Eukaryota > Metazoa > Arthropoda > Insecta > Lepidoptera > Noctuidae > Diarsia > Diarsia brunnea. The sequence goes on from OX459007.1 coordinate 19,048,973, forward strand.
AGTATTCTATTATTCTATGCGTTCTATTGCCACAATGCGAGTTTACCTTTAACATCTTTTTACGTTAAACTATATATATAAAAGGCAACGCTGACTGACTGAGGATCAACGTACAGGACAAACCCTTAGAGTTAAAAACTTATTTTTTCGCAACGCGCGCTTTGCGAAAGGGGGCTAGACGGAAAAAATTAAGACCAAAAGTTGTAACGACAATTTTTGCTGTAGTTTTTTTTTCTACTGATTAAGTTTATATTAAGTACATTATATTTGTTAATAATAAAAAAAAAATATTTATATAACTTAAAAAAAAAAATTACAATTCCTTCACTAATTAATCAAAAGGAACTTCGTTCCATCCGGGTGTCCCTTGATACCTCTTAAGTTTTTTCAACTCACGTATTTCTCTTATGATCCACGAAAATCGTCATTTTTTATTCACGCGGGCAAACCTAGTTTAATTTAAAAAGTTATGTACTTACAAAATGCTATTAGTAACTCAACAGGCGCTTTTACAGTCAACAGTTGGTCCCTCGTAACCCACAAAATAACAGCCTTTATGTCGTTGCAATAAAGGCGATTTTTCCAGCTCAATCTCTAACTGACATACGATTTAACCGACTATGGCAATTTTCGCACAAAATTATTTAACTCCCAAGATTATAACTGGATAAACTAAAATACTACATACTTCCACCAGTATTGATTGTGCACCAGACATTCTTGTGCAAATATTTGCTCAGACTTGTGTATAGTTTGCACAGCTGGTGAACACAGACGCGGATATGACGCATGTAATTTGGGGACCGCATGGCATGTTCAAGATTATTTAAATACTTATGTGATAATTCAAGCGCGACTGCTGAGCATGAGGTCCTGGGTTCGATTCCCGGGTCGGGCAAAAGTGTTATTGGCTTTTTCCATCAGGAATTTATCAGTAACAGCCACGGAGTCTGGATTTGTGCCCGGTTGATGGCAATAGGCTCGCCCCCTATTACGTAGCACTATAAACATAACTGGCGAAATGTGGGTGTACTATTAGGTACACCTCTGCCTAACCCTTCGGGGATTACAGGCGTGATGTTATGTGTGTGTGTGATAATTCAAATACTGGAATATTTTTGATGATTGCTATTTCTATTATCAAAAATTTACCTAGTTTCGAAATAAAGTTAAACAGCCGCCCGGATCGCTCGGGTTAAACTATGCTTGCCTAGATCGGTCGGTAGATGGGTGAGCTTTGGTCCCGGTTGTTATTTGTAGATCTTTGGAAGTTGTTATAAACCAGTTTTATCAAGGCGTATCGGCGTATCAGCATCATCATCAGCCGTAAGACGTCCACTGCAGGACAAAGGCCTCGCCCAAAGAACGCCATAGTTCACGGCAACCTGTCGTTAGCACCCACCGGTTGCGGGCCACTCTCACGATGTGGTCGCTCCACCAGGTGGGAGGCCTGCCAACGCTGCGTCTCCCGGTTCGTGGTGGCCACTCGAGAACCTTCCTTCCCCATCGGTTGTCGGATCTTAAGAGTGATGTGGCCTGCCCTGCACTTCAACTTGCATATTCTGAGAGCTATGTCGGTGACCCTGTTTCTTCAGCGAATTTCCCCATGTCGGATTTTGTCGTATCGTAATACCCAGTCTTAATTGGGTTGTGGAGGTAAGATAGGCAGTCGCTCCATGTAAAATATTGATGTTCAGTTGCATCCGGCTAAACTGAAAGACGACCCCACATAATTGGGAAAAGGCTTATGCAAGCAGATTTATAAATGTAATAATAATGTAATATGTAATGTAATATGTAATGTAATGTGTGATGTAACATGTAATGTAATATGTAATGTAATATGTAATGTAATGTGTGATGTAATGTAATATGTTACCCATGGAACGAATGAATTACGGAAGAAGACAGACAATCTGTATATATGTATATTCAGATTTACATATCAGAGTAAAAAGATGTTCTAGGTAAACTTGGCATTGTGACAATAGAACGACACTACGCATCGTAACTGGAGGTCTACTCTCGAAACTTTAGTTTCTGATGAAGTTGCGGGCGTTTCCTACTCCGTATCACTTCAACGGACATACGATTAGTTAGAGGCCTGAACTAAGATTTTTTTTTATTCTTAGCGTGTCGATTACAATTTATATGGAGTGGGCCCAAAATATGGCGACGAGTTTGGCACTATCAGTAGCCTCCATCAGCTCCTGTGATGTGCAAGTAACAGGACAGGCTGGACACTATATCAAGTGCCCCATAGTTTGTGGGGCAAGACTACATTGACACTCCAGGACACTTTGGTCTACCTGTGTCTGGAGTCTGTTTAGAGACTTTTTTTATGGTGGGTGGAAAATCATCAAATAACCCCTCCCGCTCTTGGGCAGAGCGAAAGAGAGTGTCGGACTTCAACTGACTAAAAACCACCCAAGTTCCTTCTTAGCCCTTCATGTCGAGGCGGTATCTCTTGCGAACAACACGCAGCCCCGACAGGATCTGTTTAGAGACTTCATTCTTCATTTAAAAAGATAATAATAATAGGCCTGTAGGTCAGCCATGGCAACTCGTGTCCAGGTGGAAGATTTTCGGCAAGTGACACAAATGGGTAGAGAATTCGATTTTGACAGGAAAGGGTTTTTCGTAGCCCGCGAAATTCAAATTTTCTTACGTTTTTTGCAATTTGCAGGCCAGTGCTAGTTTGTATGTTGATTAAAATAAAAATACAAGCCTCCCAGTTCAGGTGCAGGAACTTGAAAAAGTCATTTTTGCACCTTTATGAACTTGGAGGCTTATATTAATGATTTTGATGATTATATTTCTGTAACTACATACGTCTTAAAGCCGCAATTTATATTTTAATCAACATACAAACTAGCACTGGCCTGCAAATTGCAAAAAACGTAAGAAAATTTGAATTTCGCGGGGTGGTTGGAGCATTCACCTTAACGTGACCTTTAAATGATGAGTACGTTACCGTTTTATCCTTAGGCTCCTTGGTGTGCAGGTTGTAGAGCGTGCCGCGCTTGTACTCGTCTCCGCAAACGTAGCACACCTCCGTCATGGAGTTCTTGTCCGGCATCGACAGGTCCAGGATATCGCGGTCCGAGCTCGAGTTGGAGTTGCCCGAGTACACTGATACTGTTGACCTGGAATTTAGAGAGGATATCGTTAGTTTAGTGGAATTAGCAAAATGGACCGGGAGGTTCTTGAGTGGAGACCGCGAATCGGTCAGTATTGGATAAGCCAAGGTTGGCCGTCCGGGCTGCGGGTTGTTCGCAAGAGATACCGCGGCCTTGTGTCTCTGACAGCTGTGATCAAACTGCAACTTTATTTCGACGAGATATGATCACAGAGATTTTGAAAAACATTTGTAAGTGATAGGATGCCAAAACCAACCTTATTGCATCAACTATAAAGATTAAACGTAAACTTTATGCTGAAACTAAACTGAATTATTATTGCTAGTCTTCTCACAGTTATTTTTATCTCTGAATTAAATCACTGAACAATAATCTTTAGAACCCCCATGGGAAAAATGCGTGAGTTTTTTTAAATAGTGTATGTCCTTCTTATTACTGAAGGGATAACCCCCTCGCTCTTGGACAGAGCAGAAGGGAGTGTCAGACTTCTACTGACAAAAAACTACCCATGTTCCTTCTTAGCCCTTATGCAGAGGCCGCGGTATCTCTTTTGAACAACCCGCCGTCCCGTGTTCGTTTCCCTTCAGTAATAAGAAGGACATAAACCGCCCTTTAAAAAAACTCACGCCCTTTTCACATGGGGGTTCTAAAGATTATTGTTCAGTGATTTAAGTCAAAGATAAAAATAACTGTGGACTAGCAATATTAATTCAGTTTAGTTTCAGCATAAAGTTTATGTTTAATCTGACGGCACGGTTGGCGTAGTGGCTAAGCGATTGGACTGCAGCGCTGCGTATCGCGGGTTCGATCCCCGCACGGAACAAATATTTGTATGGCCTGCAGATAGTTGTTTCGGGTTTGTGTATGTGACTTTATATGTTTGTGAACGCACCCACGATACAGGAGAAATTCCTAATGTGGGGCAAAGTTTAAAAAATATATATATATATATAGTCGATGCAATAAGGTTGGTTTTGGCATCCTATCACTTACAAATGTTTTTCAAAATCTCTGTGACCATATCTCGTCGAAATAAAGTTGCAGTTTGATCACTGCTGTCAGAGACACAATAACCGGGTCTTCAGTGTGCATGCGTTATTTTTGTGCATGTTAGTAGGGGAGTAGGCTTCCTTAAAGATGTTTTTCCGGAAAAGCTTACTTCTCCCCTTCACGGGGTTTGTAATAGCTAACTGTCGCCGTTAGGGGGATTATTGAGCTGCGGGTTGTTCGAAAGAGATACCGCGGGCACAAAAGGCTAACAAGAAGCATGGGTGGTTTTTTTTAGTCAGTAGAATTCTGATACTATTTTCCGCTTCGCCCAGAGCGGGGAGGAGGCATTTGATGATTTCCCACCCCCCAAAAACCAAAAAAGGGGTCTACCGATACCGCAAATGTGTCCTCTTATCCCAGTTAAAAGTGACGACGAGGATCACTTTTACTCAGTTGCACTCTCACAGACCCTCCAGTCACAAGGAGACGACCAGACGGAGATCATTCATGAGGGTGATGCAATGTGGTGGTGAGCTTTGTGGTGAGATGTTCTGTGGTGGGTGTTGACATGTATAGTTGCTGCCAGTTAATATGGCAATAGTGGTCATTGACCCACCTACATTTATTAAAAACTTTAACTTTTAAATCCAAAAATAAGCCTGTTCAGTTCATGTCTTTAATCGTCATCTATCGTTATCTTCAACATTTTTTCTAATGAAAAACGATACACGGTTCATTTGTTTTGGTTCGTACGAAGATATATTAGTCTAGTCGACAAGTTGAAAATGGTACAAAATAGAGATACTGCTCTTAAAATTATGTGCGATAGCTCATTGGATCCGGAATGACGTCTAGAAAAATGTGCCAAAAGCGTGTATTAGCACATAAAAATTTTTTTTACTTAAACAAAAACTTAAAAACCCAAGTAATGTTGTTTAAGTAAAAAAATTGTTATAAACAAAGTATAAATATTTTTTTAACTTTTATGGCACGATCTTGTTAAGTATGTATGTAAGAAAGGCTCTACGAAGCGAAAATTTTTTACGACCATTATTTAAACTTTTTTTTTCCCTTACAATTAAGACGGTAGTTCAAGAAAATTTCGTTAGTTCACGATTGTTTAACTTGTTGAAAAATTAACTTTAAGTAAAATTTCCAACAGGAATAAATTAATTATAGTGTTCAGAACACACCATAACTTTTTCAAATTTGTAAAAAATATTCAATACCTTAAATAAATTAATCAATGTGCCGTACTTGCTTTTGACGCCACCCACGCGCGCATCCTAAAAATGTCACGCGCAGACCTATTTTCAGCGTTAAATTAAAATTATAAATAATGGAGATAGAGTTCCAGAAGTTAGAGAGTTTTTTATTGGAAATTTCCTCCTCTTTCAGAATCTTTTTTTGAAATTTCTTAAATATTAATAGTTTATTAAATATTGGCAAAAAACGAAATGCCATTTTCTTTTCATCTTTAATTGTTTATAACTTTTGCAATTTTTTATGTGTTAATACACGCTTTTGGCACATTTTTCTAGACGTCATTCCGGATCCAATGAGCTATTGCACATAATTTTAAGAGCAGTATCTCTATTTTGTACCATTTTCAACTTGTCGACTAGACTATATTAGCCATAAGGCAATGACCGCTATAGGGATGTTTACTGACTATAAAAAACATGATTCTAATTAGTCCGTCTGTTAGATTATCGAAAAATATTGGAAACGTATTTTTTGTTTTATCAAATCAATAAAAATTGACGAAGATAAAACGCGTCAAAGATTTGAGTCCCCACTCAAATCTTTGACGCGTTTTATCTCAATCAATCAATCAATTTTCAATCAATCAATTTGTCAATGTCTTAGAATATGACGTCACACAATTTTCAAAGCTGTATCGTGTTCATTGTTTCTTTACGTAAAAAAAAAATACGTGTCCAATATTTTTTGGAAATCTATCTGACCGACAAATTTTTTTAGTTAACTAAAAAAATCTATTGCTCTATTGTTAGCCCTATTGTCATGTTAACTGGCAGCAAGTACAGCAGTAGTTTACCTGACGGCGTCGAGGTACCCCGCAGGCTCGGACGCGCCGGAGTGCTGCGAGCCCACGGAGATGACGGAGGGCTCGCGCGCGCGCAGGTCCAGCACGCCGCCCTCGTCGTCCGCAAGGGGCGGCGCTGCGCTGCTGTTGTTGGCCTCGAACCGCTGCTGTAATGTGGACAAACATTATATTATTACTTTATTTTAATTGATTGACCGGTAATTTAGGTGACAGCAGTTAAACTAGAAGCCGACCCCAACATTCAGCACCATCTGCCTAGTCCGTTCCCAACTTTATTGAGGTCGGCTTCCAGTCTAACCAGAAGCATCTGAATTCCAGTATTTTACATGGAGCGACTGCCTATCTAACTTCCACAACCCAGTTAATAATAGATAATATTATGATACCTCTTGGCAAGACTGGTTGTCAGACTCTCAGGCCACCGACTACCTGTAACGACTGTCATAGACTTACAAATGACAGCCGGGACCAACGACTTAACGTGCTTCCCAGGCACGGAGGAAACTCGGTATGTCAGGCGGTCACCCATTCACAGACCGACCTAGGTAAGCACAGCTTTACGTAAAGATCGACCCAAGTGGCAGTTCTTATTAAGCCACGAGGTCGTGTTTTTTTACAGGCCTCATATTATGTGAATATAACTTTGTTGTAAAAAGTCAGTTCTTATTAAGCCAAGAGCTCCTCGTTAAAAAAAAAAGAGCATATCAACGGATAAGTTAAAACAATCTTATCCGTTGATAAAATAAATTAGAACGCCACCGCTTAGGATCCATTCCCAAACTGTTGGAGACGAGCGACTGCTCTGTGAATTACCGATCTTCTAACAATCTTATCTGATACTTATCATACAGCATTACAAAACAAACATGAAAAAAGTGTTGAAAATAATGAAACTACATACATATCAATGCACTCACATTATTAAACTTATGCACATGGTTCTGTTCCTTCTCTTCTTTCCTGAAATTGTCTTGCGGCGGATGTGCGGGCGCGTCGAGCGGGTACAGCGGGCGGGATGTGGGTCGCGGGGAGGACGCGGCCTCCTCGCGCGTGCCCTCGCCTGAGAGACCCAGGACTTGGGCTGCGTACTCGCCCTGGAAGGACATGTCGGCTCCTGAAAGATGGGAAAAGAAATGGGTTAATAACGTAACGTCATGGATGTAAACCCCAAGGATTGGGTAGTGTAATAGTACACATTACGTGAGTTATGTTTCAGGTGCCATGTAGTAGGATATTGACATCAATCGAACACAAATCCGTGGCTGCTATTAAGAAATTCCTGATGGAAAAACTCAATAAAACTTTGTCCGACCCGGAATCCGAAAAATGGGTTATTATTGTTGGGGTATTTCACCAAAAAATCTAATTAGTCTCTCAGATAGATTTCCAAAAAATAATGGACACGTATTTTTTTTTTCCACGTAAACAAAAGATGAAGACGGTACAGTGCTTCGAAAAGTCGTGTCAAGTCGTGTGACGTCACAAGGTTAGTACTTTTTTACCTACAAAGTGACGCCGCAAACCCCCACTCATGACACGTTTTATTTTCGTACTTTTTTTTTTTAATTTGTTAAAACAAAAAACATGTATCCAATATTTTTCTAAAATCTAACAGACGGACTAATTAGTTTTTTTTGGTGAAATACCCTATTGCCGCTGAGCTGCGGTAACTTAGCTATATTATACAAACAACATAGACTTAAGTAACACATGACCCCCTAGGCCCCGACTAAAAATTTTGTAGTAGGTATGGGTGGAGGCCCATGGTATGTTTTCAGCGGCGAAACCGGTAACATTTATAAATGATCATGCAAGACACAATTTAAGTGATCACAAATTACACTCTCCCTTTAACCGCGACCCAATCAACTAAATGGCAGGTTTCACACACAAAACCAACCAATTACTATTAACTTAAACAACTACAAGTCAATTATCATCCTATGATTACGTTCCTCTATATTATCGCGTGGGTACAGTTAACAAAATAATTTAGTTTACAATACTCAAAACACAAAAATATAGACCAAAAATATTCACCTTCTCACTACTCGCCATTATTTACTAATAAGGCTTAATATCTGAGTTGTTCGAAAGAGATACCGCGGCCTCGACACAAAGGGCTAAGAAGGAACATGGGTGGATTTTAGTCAGTAGAAGTCTGACACTCCCTACCGCACTGCTCAGAGCGGGAGGAGTAATTTTTATGATTTCCCAATCTCCAACAAAAAATCTTTTTAAAGTTAAAGAACGTTGTAAAATGTGGGTCCCCAAAACACTCGGCCTTCACCAGTTCCTAGTGCTAAGCAGGGGAAAAGAACTGGCAGAACAAACTCCCTAACAACGCATCGTCAAGTCACAAACATTTACTACGAACGCGACGACGAATATTTATGTTACGGCAGACTTTTCTATCATCGCGCACGGGGGATATCATCATAGACATGGGTGAAGCTTAGCCCGGTTAGGCATATTAAATACAAATATGTATATTTTCACTGTGACCTTATTTGTTAGCTTCTTTGGATTGTAGGTCAAAATCATTTGTACCTCTATCCACGAGTTCAAAAAAAAAGGTTTGTGTCCCGTCCACCATGGAAACCTAACTCTTTGGTCGACTGTACACACCTTTCCACCTACCTACCCATAGGTACGTAAAGTCATTCATGGCTCGGGTGCGCTCGCGCCTGCGACCTCGGCGAGTCGGCGCAGTGGCAGTGAAAGTGCCACCGTAATCAGCTGACCGACTGAATCGAAATGACCTACGCGGGTATGTGCAGTAGTCCAATTGTACACTTTTACTTTTAACGTGGGAATTCTCTACGATTGTTTGTTTTAGACACAATGATATGTATCTTCTCAATGAAAAGTCTACTAGGCGTAGTTGACCTCGTTTGGTTATTCACCAAAATGAATTAGGGTATCGTAAACTTAAAATTAGGTCAATAAACGTCACAAACATGGCGTTCTTGTGTTAAGTTGGGGGAGACCTTTGTATTTTTAAGAGGGGCTTTAAAAAGCTCGCTTGGAAACACAAAACGTCCTTCAAAGTGGAGATCCTCATTTTGTGTATGTTTTATTACGCAAGAAAAACTTCTGACATTCCCTTTCCGTGGACAATGCGAGTTCAATAATGTCACCCGGATGGCGATAAAATACTGATGCAATAGGTACATTCGTTTTATACTCGTCACAATCCTCACAGACCAGACAAAAGACATTACAAAAAATATATAGTTTTAATGGGAACGGAGGGAGGTGTTTGCCAAGCAGTGAGATAATATGGGTTAACTATAATATAATAGCCGGGAGCAGTGGTGGCCCAGTGGTTGCGGCCCCGACTTACGAACAGTAAGTTGAACCCAGTCAGGCGCATCACTTTGTGTAATTTGTTTCATCACCACTGCTCTCAAAACGGTCAAGGAAGACATCGTGAGGAAAACAGCATGTCTTAGAAACAAAAAATAATTCGAAGACATGTGACATCTACCAGCCCGCACTGGGCACGCGTGGTGGATTATACCCCATCCCTCTCCTAGAGAAGAGACCTGAGTCTCTGCAGTGGGATCATTATAGTCTGATGATGATGATAATATAATAAGAGTTTCAAACAAGTCACATTCACATCAGATTTCTCCAGTTATTTTCTTTTAATTTAGACTGTCTCAGTCTAAATTAAAAGAAGCTCAGATGCACAACTCGGAAAAGTCGTTCTAAACTAAAAGGAAGGGTTGGTCTAAGTCTGCCGCATGTCATCTAATCCCTAGGCTTACGTTACACTGAAGCCCCGACACAGCGTTGAGATAGCTCACAAACACGATGGCAAGACGATGCACTATCGACTGTATCGGCTGATCATCAGTAACGATATATAAAGATCATTTCATTTGGATGTCTGGTGCAACAATGCATTACGCAATATACGCCCTAAACACAAAGTATTGAGAGCGAAATCGAAGACCGCTGACGCCGCGATTAACGTGGTCACATACTGGGCCCCAGAAATTTAAACAAGTTGTACCAATAACACAAAACCGAAATCTTGGCAGACACATCAATGATTAAGTCATTCGTCTTTTAAGTATTGTGCTGACTACTAGACACACTAATTAGCGTTGTCCTACGTGCCTGAAAAATACGACCACAAAACGAAGTTGTATTTCTGCCTTCACCCGCATATTCTTAACCAAACTACAGAGCCGGTAGCAGGTTTCTGGCGTCGAACATTACTAGAACACGGTCGTAAGATAAGGCCACATAGGTCACTGGACCACCGGGGTAATACTATTAAGGGCAAGCAATTATAATAATAACTGCAATTATTTTTATGTTCCACGATTCTGGGGAAAGAATGTCTGAGGAAAGGGCGAGCGGATGGAGCCAAGATGACCCATTACAGTTAAATGAGGCGATGATGGGTGTTTCGCGTATGGAAACGGTGACATACTTTCTTACCATTAAGGTGTAAGGTTATTGAGCGATTTGTATGACGAATGCAATGGCATTATACACGTTGAACATGTATAGCACAAAAAACATTATTCCTTTTCATATAAGGCGAATAAAAACGCGCTTACCACAGTAATAATAAACTAGATTTTCCGATGGCTTCGCTCGCAATGTGGTCAGAAATTATCCCACAGAAACGTCCTAAACAGCCTTATAAACTCGTGGATAATATCGTTTTCTATAAGTGTAAGGATGTTTGTAATCGGATCAGTAGTTTCGATGGTTACCCCCTACATACAAACTTTAGCTTAGGTACTAGTATTTGTAAAACAAATAGTCTTAACCAGAATAGAGGTTGTTTTGAATCATACCTGTTCGTTTTGGATCCCAGAACCCAATTTAACTCAAAACAACGCCAAATACAGACAAAATAAATACCAATTAAAAATTTTATAACTTTAACGAGTTACCATTTAGCCACATAACCAGTCTGTTTGACTTGCCAAATTCAATAACAACTGCACTGCAAATTCGCGAATGGGTTTTTCCAAGTGCAAACAATATAGCAGTGAAATTCGTTTGGCCATTTGTGCAAGTCATGCGGCAACCATAGAACAATGGTTTATTGTAACTGTACAATAGTTCGGCTCTGTACTGTATTCGGACGTATTTCGTATTGTTAGCACTGAAGTACGTCATTTTATTACTGACTTAGAAAAGCCTAGACACCAAGCTTGCGCATAGAACATTATCTTAGGTGTTTTTAGGAGCAAGACTGGCTTGGTATACCAAGAAAACTTTGAAATAGGAAAGCATAAGCACTTTTGAATACAATATTTCTAATACGTTAGGCCCGCCACATTATTCTCAAACAATTGTAACTCCCGAAATGCAGAATCAACCATGGAAACTACCAGAAAAGTAAGAATAACGAGGAGCCAAGAGTCCCAGAGGAACGATCCGACTCTCGTATATCCCACAGCGAAATTAATTAGAACAGAAGTTTCATGACAATAATAATAGGGTAGTTAACTAAAAAAATTAAATTACTCCGTCAGATAGATTTTCAAAAAATATTGGACACGTATTTTTTCTTTTTTCACGTAAACAAACAATAATAAAGACGATACAGTGCTTTGAAAACTCGTGTGACGTCACATTCTAAGACATTAGTATGACATTCTTTACCGGTAAGTGACGTCACGACACCCCGCTCAAATCTTTGACGCGTTTTATCTTCGTCAATTTTTAATGATTTGATAAAACAAAAAATATGTATCCAATATTTTTCGATAATCTAACAGACGGACTAATTAGAATCATATTTTTTTTAGTCAGTAAACATCCCTATTATTTGCAAAGAATTTGCAAACAGGTCTTTCGAGTGTGACATGGTTACTGAGGGACGCGCGCACTGACACGTAGGCCACATCCTATGTGGACGTGACCAGCAACCTACCAGCAGTACTAAGAAAAAGTATAAGTTCAATCATCATCTGCCTAGCCTTTTCCCAACTATTTTTTGATCGGCTTCCAGTCTAACGGGATGCAGCTGAATACCAGTATTTTACATGGAGCGACTGCCTTTCTGACCTCCAGTACAAGTTCAATATCAGCTGGATTAAATGATTTTAGACCAGCTGTTTTAGTAGGCCTGCAAACATCCTATTGGCTACACACCAAATCTATCACTGACCCACTGATAGGAAGTACAAAATGACACCAGCAATGCCACTTATACATTCGATACATGGCGTCATCGTCATTATCCTACCCGGATCCTAAATTAGGGTCTGCGGAGCATGTCTTCTTCTCTTATCTTCCTGCCCTTGTCTCATTCTATTTGGGGACGGCACAATACGACATCATTTAGTTCTTTCTCTTTCATATCATTCCTCACACAATCCATGTGAGCCTTCCTCTCCCTGTCCATCCATTATTCATTCATAATTATAATCTATGTCTTCTTCCTGACTTGTATTTACTCATCACATGGCCATACCATAATAATTAATAACACAATCGACGTATCTAAACTAGGCTTTTTTTTAGAGGGTGGGAAATCATCAAATGACTCCTCACGCTCTGGGCGGAGCGGAAGGGAGTGTCAGACTTCTACTGACTAAAAACCACCTATGTTCCTTCTTAGCCCTTTGTGTTCGGAGCCGCGGTATCTTTTACAAACAACCCGTAGCCCCGGCGGATCTAAGCCAACCTAAGCAAATGTTCTAACATAATAAACTCAAAGTAACCTAGTAACAAACAATCTAGAATCCCAGCACCTAATCTAGGAACAAAACAACGAAAGTAGGTAATAAGTTAGCACACAGACACGCCAGCTATTAGTCTAAAAAGACAATTACGAGTAGTGTTGTGTGGCTCGCAGTTCGCGAACGCGAATTGTTCGTGGAACTAGAAATGCGGGCGAGTTTGGCTGTAGTTACGCGTTGTATTTTGTCTAGTTTATTTGTTTTGAATTAGTTAATGGAAGTTATTTTTAGCGAGGTGAGTTTCGTGTTAATTAATTAATCAGAAAATTTGAAATTAAGTTCCAGATGAAGATTGCCTTATCATCAACGACATCTTTCTGCCATTATCTCAAGTGCCTTAGTATACGCGTGCTAATTACAATTGTGCATAATAGAAACGTAAATAGCGTCATAGTTTAGGTATTATATGTTGGCTCCTGAAATACAAGTTCTCTAATCTAGCCCTGGAGCCAGGGTCCCACATTTATCTGTAATCGTTTTCATGGCAATTATAAAGATTGTTTTTTATTTAATTTCATAGTCAAAACTCTATCAGATTTTAATTGCATCGCAAAATTATTTGTTCTGAGACTAGCTTCACAAATTCGGCTCTCGAAAGTGACATATGCATCAGTAGGAAAGTTGGTAATACGGTTTCAATACACAGATGAACCTCGATCCTCGGGCTGACAAAGCAATCTCAAAGGAAAGTCTGAAATTCAAAAGTAAAACGTCAACAGTCCACCGGTAGCCATATGCCTCTCCAATTGCAGGACACTAGACTAGATTCCAAAAGTCAAACGAACAGACGAAAGCAAAAACCGACCTAATTCACCAAAACAACGAAACGAACGTCAACAAATTTCGCAAATCCTTAGTAAAGCGCCCCGAAGTATCGCATTAGTCACGTCGTGTGAACAATACAAAGTTCAGTATGCAACGGCAGAGACTAGAACCGGTTGGAGCCGCTTAGTGGAACTTCACTTTTATTTACAGAGACTAATTCGATGCAATCAGGGCTGTCCCTATGCTGGCATGGTTGTAATTTCTGTTTTATTTGAGTTAACGTTGTCAGTTGTTGTGTTAGACTATTGTTAGAGACACGTTAGGGCTGGATATTGGTTTATGCTCCTGCTACAAGATCCTACATAAATGCTCAGATGTTTTGGACGTCAAAGGTGTATTTTATGGGTTTTGCAAGGGTTTCGTTTATCGCTCTTACTGTTTCACAATGATGACCTATTTTATTTATCATTATCATTACATAATTACTTATTCATTTCATCTTTCTCCTCTTTGGTCGTTCTCTAATCTTATATTTTTTATTGCAAATCTACATTAATCGTTGTGTTCAAACTCATGCACTGAAACCAAAGTAGAAATTATTTAACCAATGATGGAAAATCCGACCCCAACATCGATTTAATCGGATTATGGACAAAATACTTCTATAGTGCTTTACACAGACTTAGGCCCGATTTCCACCAAAGCGGAGACGAGCACAGCGGAGATGTGCCAAATTCGACCAATCACAGGAAGGGCGACAGACCTGATGTAAATTTTAACTAATGTGACTGGTCGATTTCCGCACATCTCCTCTCGTCTCCGCTCCTCTCCGCTTTGGTGGAAACCGGGCCTTAAGCTCTTGGTTCTCTTGGTTTTTATGCGTACTGTACGTTCATGAAAATCCAATCCAGATATGATATAACACAGAATAGGTTAGTTAACAAAAAAAAACATCTAATTAGTCCGTCAGATAGATTTCTAAAAAATATTGGACACGTATTTTTTCAGTGCTTTGAAAACTCGTGTGACGTCATATTCTAAGACATTAGTATGACATTTTTTACCAGTGAGTGAAGTTACAATCCCCCACTCAAATCTTTGACGCGTTTTATCTTCGTAAATTTTTATTGATTTGATAAAACAAAAAATACGTATCCAATATTTTTCGATAATCTAACAGACGGACTAATTAGAATCATAATTATGTATTTAGTCAGTTAACATCCCAAACGGAAGAGACGCCTTGTAGTCTTACCTACGTATAGTAACACCATAAACAGGAATGCTTTACCCCCAAAAATAAAATAGCATTCTCTCCGTCCAGCCATTCGCGCGGCATCCTTAGTTGTCGAGCGGCGGCGGCCAGTCGTATTTATATAACATCAAAGAGTCGGTACCCCGTCGTCTGGCCGGGCCAGTGATTCATATTTCATCAACGTTTGACATATGACATGTTCGCTACCAGTCCCCCTTGCTTGCTTGCGAGGTGGAAATTCCCGCTGTGGAAATTATTGTATGCAGTTTTTCTTTCACGAGAAATGTTCTAAACATTTCTGAAGTGTGTGAATTGGGACAGACTTGTTGTAAGTAACTGAATGATACGCTTTCAAATTGAATGATAACAGCAAACATCCGCGCCTGTTATTCTCAAAGGGTTAGGCAGGGAAGTTACCTAATAGTACATCCACACGTCAGTCATGTTTAAGTCCCAAGTAATAGGGAGCGAGCCTAAAGCCATAAACCGGGCACCAAATCCGGGCTGTAACTGAGAAATTTCTAATGGAAAAACTGAATAACACTGCCCCACCTGGGGATCTAAACCAAGACCTAATGCTCCGCAGTCGCATTAAATGATAGCTTTCTGGAACTTTACTAACATTGAAGTGAAAACGGTATAGGTCCCTGTAAATGTCAAAGGTGAAGATGGCGATCGACTCATATAGGCGGGATTCCTACATAATAGTGACTCGACATGGAGTTACTTTTTTTTCAATGGAATAAGCCCGCCATATTATTCCCAAACCGCTGAACTCCAGAAAACTGAAAGCCAGAATCAACAGTGGCAACCACCAGAAAAGCGGCGAAACAATGAACCTCGACGAAGTCCCAGAGAAACGATTTAACTGTCTTGGATCCCGGAACGAAATTAATCAGAAAAGAATAGCGGAGGAGTAGGACGGAGTACAGTGTACCCTTCATCACTACATATTATAAAACAAAGTCCTCCGCCGCATCTGTCTGTCTGTTCGCGATAAACACAAAAACTACTGCACCGATTTTCATGCTGGTTTCACCAATGGATAGAGTGGTTGTCGAGGAAGTTTTGTTCTAAATTCAACCCCTAAGGGAGTTAAATAGGTGAGAGGGAGAGAACCTCTCGTCCCAGCCGCCGCGGGAGGCGCTCCGGGCGTCGGGGGCTACGTGATGGCTTCCGGCCACCGTAGACGCGGGCCTGTGGACGGTGAGTGATGGGTAAGCTCGCCGTCCGTCCGTCTTATGACAACGACAGGCCGTGTCGACGGCGCGTTTGTATTCCACGCGCACCTCAAAGAGATGTCAGCAACATGGAAGGGGCCCACAAGGGCCGACGCCCATCGGGGCTGCGGGTTGTTCGCAAGAGATACCGCGGCCTCGACATGAAGGGCTAAGAAGGAACATGGGTAGTTTTTAGTCAGTAGAAGTCTGACACTCCCTTTCGCTCTGCCCAAGAGCGGGAGGGGTTATTTGATGATTTTCCACCCACCATAAAAAAGGGAGTTAAATAGGGGATGAAAGTTTGTTGGGATATTATTCAACATCCACGCGGGTGAAGCCGCGTCCAAAAGCTAGTATATAGCATGATCGTCGACCTATCTATTCGAAACATTCGTCACACAAGTCCTGTATAGCAGACGACATGCCACCTTGTTTACTTTATACGACATCAAAGAGGTTATTACTATCGGGGCTTATGTCTGTCTGCAGCGGTTAGAATTCGCAAACCGCTTGACTGTTCCTCTGTCCTCGATGCTATATACTTATGTTTCAATACATACGCACATGCATCATTTTGTTGGAATATCGATGAGCATGAGGGCATGTGAAAATGGTTTGACTGAATGTTTACGAAGCATAATACGCCTTTTTATCGATAAATAAGAACAGAGGTTTTGTTTTTGCTTTGGTATTATAATTATGTATTAGGATGGGATTTAAAGAAAGAAAAAAGATTAGGATGTAAAGAAATACGAAAAAAATATCTACATACTACCTTTGCTCTACAAATAATTTTATTTTATCATCATATCTGTTCTGAATGATCCACAGCTGGGTATGTGACAGGTAATGTTCGGATCGGAAAATCTGGCGGAAAAAAGAGACCTCCTCTTTTTTCCGCCACATTTTCTGCGTCTTTTATCCATGTGTTTACCGCGACTTTGACGATATCGTGAACCCAACGAACTTTAGGCCGCCCCTGGTTTCTATGGCCTAACCTTGGCCACTCAGTCAACGCCTTACTCCATCGGCAATCTCCGCGTCTTGCCAGACGTACAGATCAGGTCCACTTGAGGCGAACCGCAATTTTACAAATAAACATGCAGGCCTTTGCCGAATAGTCATTTGAAAATCAACCTAATTTAAACTAGTATATCGTTGAAATATGTTTAAAGAGGAAATGAAATAATAAAGTAAATTATAGTAAAGTTCTTTGCGCAGGTGACACGTAACAATACAAAGCATTGTTCCAATAGTGGGGCGGTCACCACAATGGTGTACCACGAAACGCTAAGTAAACATCTTACGACTTAACTAGGCTGTAATTCTATTAGGTTCTTTAAAGTGCTTCGTTTACCTCTAGGGGTCGTATGCACTTATGTCGAGTCGAATGTCGTGGTATGAACATGTTATGAGGAGGAACGAATCGCATGTGAATAAAAAGGTGATGGATATAAATGTTGATGGATGGAGAGGGAGAGGAAGGCCAAAGAAAAGATGATTGTGTGAGGAGGATTTGAAAGAGAAAGGAGTAAATGCCACCGTGTCGTCTTACAGGGAAGAATGGAATAAGAAAACTTGTAACGCTGACTCCAAATAGAATGGGATAAGGGTAGGAATATGATGATGATGCATGCATTTATGTTGAGTGTGGAACCCCGAGTTTTTGTTTCCAATATACCTAAAGATTTTGATCGTTACCGCGCGAACTAAATACGACGAGAGGCTTCTAAAGACTTACATTTTGGACTAGCGGACGTCACGCGGTTTCACCCGCGTAGTTCCCGTTTTCGTGGGAATACAGGGATAAAACGTAGCCTATGTCACCCGGGAATAGTGTAGCTTCCCAACGGTGAAAGAAATTTTTGAAATCGGTCCAGTAGTTTCGGAGTCTATTCGTTACAAACAAATAAATCTTTCCTCTTTATAATATTAGTGTAGATATGTTACCGGTCAAACTTGATTTCAGGCCAAATTTGTTTGTCCTAGACCAAACTGATTCCAAGACGATCTCAATAGGTAAGGTAGTGGCCGGCGAGCTTACATCTAAGTTGGTCGTAATATAATTGCTTCGTTTGGGTTAGTGTATCCTGAATTTCCGACACGATAAACCAGTAAACAAGTTTGGTCACTAGTACAAACTAGTTAGGCCCGAAATCGGGTTGGTCGGTAACAGATACACCAGACACTTTATTAGGCAAAAATATGGAGTTTTCCTAGCTTTCGACTAAGAAATCTTCGAATATACTAATTTTTGAGAAAGTGACTCAGTAAACAAGGAATAGATGCTCAATGGATCGTTTCAATTTTATATCTTTAGTTGTGTTAGAGAGCAAAGTATCTACGCAGGCGCTACATAATTCAAATAGCGTTTTTCCGTGAATACATAACATTAATGTATTACCTACCCTCGAATAATAAACTCAAAAACCACAGTTCATTTTAAAAAGAAGATGTAAATAAAATTCTTAAACAAAAAGCCACGCAAAAGTACAACCTTCGTATATACAGCATGTCCTAAAAAAGGACAGCAAAAAAATAGGACACTTTCCGTGCGTCTATCACGGCTTGGCTCGGCCGAGACAAAAGAGTGCCGTGGGAGGGCCCAGCCTCCCGGATAATCCGCCAGGGGGCGCTTTGTACGACACGACCCGTTTTGACAGTTAAAATAATGTTTGATAACAATTTTTAAGGACATTTTTCGCGGAATGTTTTATTTTTTTGACTTAAAAAAACGTTGGATGTTACATTTTTATCTCGGCTCGTGGATCAGCTTTGTAAGAGAAGCCGCATCTATTTAAATTAATCAACCTTTTAAGAATTTTCTTTTGATAATTTTTTAGATAAGTATTTTGTTTTTTGTTTCGTCTTCTTTGAAAATCAAAAGGGACTGAGCTACAACATAAAACAAAAGTACTTTATTTTGTCTCTGAAAAAATTGCCATGATTATGAAAACAGGGACACATTTTTTCAGAAAGACCACTTTTTTAGATTACACTGTCTGAAAAATATTTCGGCTTGTATCTGCCCTTAGCTGTCAAACCCACAGAACAGATAAAAGAGGTTAGAAGGGCCTTGTGGGCGGGGCAGGCGCGCCGCTCATATGTCGCAAACGCTCTAATGTCTACAAAATTTGATTTACCGGCCAACAATCGCGCTCATATTGTGACAGCGTACGAAGCTCCGCGAAAAAAAAGAATTATGCCATCTTGCGCTATTATAATGTGTCGGAAAAGAAGCCAGGGTGTGTAGTGTGCCTCGAGAAGGGATTTCTTATCACCGGTAAGTCCAAATACCTTAAAATACAAGTAATATTTCTAATTATTACAATAGTATTATGTAGTTGGTAGAAAAAATGATACTGTCGCAAGCAGTTAAAAAATTACGTACATTGCTTGCAATACGTGGGTACCATCTTGTACTGCGTGGGCGATTGCGCGATGTATTTCGTTCACTGCGAACGTCGCGTACGACGAGCCAAAGCTTGAGTTCTGCAAAATCTATGCGTTTCGATTGTGTTGTACCAAGTTGTAAACAATGTCGATATTTAGTATGTGTGAATGTATTCAAATGATATTATTATGAATATGATTAAATAATTTCGTTTATTACTGTCAATTATTGTTTATTGTGGGTTATTAATTTTGGTTTTCGTCTAAAATTTGTTTTGAGGTTAGTCATTTGTAATGGAAACATAACACAACAAAGTTTTGTTTTTAGGTTTCCAACAGATCCAGATACAAGAACACTATGGCTAGAGGCAACCGGTAGAATTGAATAGATACCTACTAACTAAATGTAGTAATTAATTGAATGTATGTCTTATTTTTAAGTGTTTCTCGTATGTTTACTTTTGATTTTACTTTTTTAATCTTTAATTTTGTATCTGTGTGAGACAAACAAATACCTTTTCATTCTTTCTTTCCCGTTCCGAAATTAAAGCAAAATATTGCAAAACTTAAAGTTACAAAACTAAAGTAATTTTATCGACATAAATTATCGACCTTTTGGTCGCCGTAACATGTATGAGAAATTAAAGCGTGTGTGAGTGTACGTCATACGCAGTGTTTGCGCTAGTGTGACAACCAGTAGCAAGCTCCCGATCTAAGTGAGTGCGGTTTATTTGTGTGCGTTATGCGCGTACGTATTAGCCTCTTGCTTGTAGTGGATATAGAGAGTGGGAGACAAGCGGCGACAGGCGTTCTAATACAAATCAGGAACTATTTCCTTTCTAATCTCTTTTATCTGTTCTGTGGTCAAACCCGACAACTGGCTTAGCGTACACTGTGGGACACGGAAACCAACCAATTTTAAAAATTCACAACAGAAAAAAGTACAAGAGAATACTTGTACCACGTCCACAACACGGGCTTCGTCTCCTTTGTTTTAATATTATTTATCTGGCGAGGCGAGCCGAGGCGGAAAGGCGGTGGATTTACGACGGCCATTCGGTGTAAATCGGAATGCAACGTTGTTGTACGATTCGTAGTGACGCCGACTGATCCGATGCGTTTAATAGTCGAAGAGCTACATACGTTGTGAAGACATTGTGTTCCGAGTTATTTATTGTAGGGAAGATTTAAAGACGAATCCACGTTGTGCTGTCTTCGGAGTATGCTAAATACGACATTGGTTTTTGTAACGGTTTTATTGTCGTTGATGCTGTTGCTGATTGCTGATTGCTGTTGTTTCAACCGAAAGAAGATAATACTTGATGTAAATGCATTGCTAAATGACCACGACTACCTCTTCATATAATCCGATAGTCGAGCTTGTCCTAACACATCTGTATGGACCCAGTGGCTTGCCTAGGAGTTTACAGCCCATAAGGTAGACAGTCTGATCAGACTGGTCATCAGGGCAAGCCAAACTTGTAGGCTTGCATGGCCATAATGGAACCCATGTTTAGACAAACTCTAACGTGGGTACTTTTTACTGGTCAAGTTTGTAAGCCCACGTATGCGCTGTTTTCCGCGAGGCCTTTTTACCTTTTTTTACAGTTATCCATCCCAAAGTGTACCATATTATACTTTTAGGGTTCGACGCGGATAGATAAAAATCAACATTGTTGAAAGAAAATTTGTTCGGGCGTGGGCTTAATCTGTATAACAAAGCTGTGAGGCCCAAACAATGATATTTCCACGGTATATTTCTCTATTACTCATCATCAGTTCATCAAACAACTCTTTTCTAGCCATATCATCTTCCACACAGTCCATCCAGCGCTTCTTTGCTGTTCCACTACTCATATAGCCATACCACTTTTTTTTCGGTGCCAAAAATCCTCAAGGATGTTCTCTAATTAATGAAAACCTCCCGGTATTCCCTTCCCACACTTGCAGCACCAGGGATCATGAGATCACGATCCCCAGATCTAACCAAACCTAACGTAAAACACTCACCGATAAAAGGTTTCCCATCGAGCCTCTTCATCCAATAGAACCTCTGGCTGTGCGGCTTGTTCTCGCGGTCGTACTGCTCCCATTGCTGGCGCAAGAAGGTGTAGCAGACGCAGCAGCAGCGGACGGTGCCGTCCTCGTCACCCTCGGCGCGGTAGCCGGCAGGGGGAGCGTGCGCGCCCAGGAACGGGAAGTATGGTTCCGTGCACTGTTGAGAGAGAAATGGTTCAAAAATTAAATTACGTCTTCGGTGAATATATTGAGTATGTTGTTGAACTTGTAACAGGTCACTGGAACAACTTGTGACCTACGGATGCGCCTCAAGTTAAAGGGGAAAATGTACAAGTCCGTGATTAGACCTGTCGTTCTGTATGGATCAGATCAGAGTGCTAGGCTTTGAAAAAGATGGATGAAAAACGATTGCATGTAGCGGAGATGAGAATGTTGAGATGGATGTGTGGAGTGACAAGAATGGAGAAAGTAAGGAATGAGTATATTAGAGGAAGTTTGAAAATGGCACCTGTTACAGAAAAATTTAAAGAAATCGCTTAACTTGCTATGGTCATGTAATGAAGAGGGATGATACGCATGTGACTATATAAATTAATATTGATGGATGGAGAGCAGCATGACAATTCATTCCCTCATAAGGTGGTGATACATAACAAATTCTGAAAAATCTTACAAACAGTGTACCTACCTAGCTATCGATCGAGTACAATACATAAGTTAAATCTTCAAGAAAACAATGCACACCATTCCGTTATATTATAACTATCAACTATTCACTTACCGATTGCATACGCGCGTAAAGAGGCATATACACTACAACATTTACTTAACAACATGTTGGCAAAGTATTTACCCCGAATTAAATAGGAATCCCATTATTGGAATTGCAGCACAAATTGCAGTTCCGTATAATTAAGTTCCCAAATTAAAAGCGTGAATCATTTATGGGTAGTGCTTTGTTTTTTGTAATATGAGTTTAATTTGAATCAAATATTCTTGTATTCATTAAGTTCCAAGTTGATCATCAAAGTGATTCTTGATAAACAGCAAATCCTCTGCTCTCGACAAGTAGATAGTTTATAACATTCCCACAGCTGGGACACGGGCTTCTTTACCGCGATAAAGAGGGGACAATAATCCACAATGTAGGGCTAGTGCGGGTCCCGTCGGGGCTGCGGGTGTTCGTAAGAGATACCGCGGCCTCGACATGAAGGGTTAAGGTTTGTATTAACGCCAATGACCTTGTGCATTTGGGCGGAGCTAACTACCCCTCTCCGCGCCACTCCGCTACCCGCATGCAACAGAACGATGCGCCGAGGCCCGTGCCGAGCCGGCCGCCGCCGCTCCGCGCGTTGTTCCGTCACAGAGTAACGAAATCACAGAAGGTCAAATCATTTTATTTATATAAAATTCATTTTTACGTGTACCGCAAAAGTGATCCAATTTTATTTTTATTTACTAACTATTGATATGGATGTAACGTAGGGTAGGTAGGGTAGTAGGTAGTACTTAAGTAATTAGCACTAGTGTATGTCATACTTGTTATATTTTATAAACCAATAGATAAAAAAAAAACTACTTCCTTTCACAGAGTATTTTTATTTTTTTCGCTGGTTGAACTTCTTCATCCCCACTTATTTCTCCGTATTCAAATACATTGACTTTTGGATATTTCGTTAGACAGACAAAGTCTTGTTCTATGTTTTCTTTTACTTCTTCTTCGTTCTCGTTTTGTTCATTTTTCTCTTCAACCTCTTTTTCTTTCCTTTGTTCTATTTCCGTCTCTTTGACATTTTCTTCTTTCTCTTGTGCATCGTCTTCTAGTAACTAATTTTTTTGTTGGTTTAAATCATTTTGTTTTCTTTTTTGGGTAATTTATTTTTATTAGCGCTTTCTTTCACCGCTTTTTCTATATAAATGGGATCTCTAATTTTCATTTTTCTCGGGTATCTTGGATCAATAAGTTCCGGTAATATGCAATCCAAATAAAACCTAATTAATTTATTTTCCATAACGTCTTTCCAGAACTTGTCATCTTTTTCTATAATATCGATTTTCATAGGAATATTTTCACCTAGCCATATTCCATAAAGGCATTTTGTTCTTTTGGTTATGTGAAGCTGACCCTGAATTTGGTAATACCAATTATGATTGGTATTAATAATAATCTTACCAGTTCTATAAAAAACTGTTTTTTTAGTAACTGCTTCGGTAAAACTCATTTGGTGAGCTGCAACAAGGCATTTAATTTCTACCACCATGTTTTCCTCGACACATATACCGTCAGGAGTAGCGCCTAGATAATTATGACAATTCGTCGTCAATAAATAAACCGCATGGTTGTATATTTATTCCAGTGTCTTTTAAAATTTGCTCAAGAGCCAAACTATGTTAAAGTTTTATGGGACCAAATGACAACTATTCCGCATCTAACGAAAAAAAAAAGAATCACGTAAATCGGATCATAAATTTCAGTGTAATCGGTGTACGTACATAAAAAAAACACCGATCGAATGGAGAACCTCCTCCTTTTGGGAAGTCGGTTAAAAACATAAACGAAATAATTATATTTCTTATTGAAAATAATTACGAATGAATATTTAATATGATAAATATTTTATTATTTTTATATTGTAAATGTGAGGACCATGTGGGTCTTTCTTTAGTTTTAACGTTTGTCTGGCAGTTTGAATACTAAAGCGACCCACCCAAATGTCCTTTCTTTGGTATTGTTCGTCGTGACGTTGAGCTCTTTAAGTTACAAGTCGAGCTACACGATAAATGACAAATGCTTGCACTGACTGGACGGGTCCACTCAAATCAGTATGGTGCTTTCTTCAAAAGACCATTTCAGACACTAGTCTGCATAGTCTTCATGTGTGTATAACAAGTCTGGACCTTAAAAGAGACTATGACCTCTGAGTTTGTTTCGGATGTTTCTTCTCGGAGTAGTCAGGTACGAAACACCGACCCCATCTAGTTTAAAAAAAAGTGACTTGTAAAAGTGTTTGTGAAAACCCATTTGCAAAATAAACATCATTTATCATTTACGCCAGTAGTCGATAAATTAACAAATAACCAGCAAGTACCTAACTTATAATCATAATAATACCTACTTCAGAAGCATTTTCAGTTTTGTCAAAATTTTCGTCGGTAGATGGAGCTAAATCAGACATGCAAAAAAAACACAAATTATCAAGACGAATCTTATGACATCTCTCAAGCTAAAAAGGCATTTAGGGTACAGAGCGTGCCAAAGAAATATACATGTCATACATCAAACACTCGAAAAACATAACCCTCCTCCTGGCGCAGTCGGTGAGGTACCGAAAAGGAAAATTTATAATATTGACTAAGTCATTGCTTGGGCATGGTCCTTCTGTGATCATTCACTACTCTATGACACAGAAGCATTATACCTATGATACCTAGGTACGACTTTGTTTGAATATAGGTCTTATAAAAACAGTATCTATCTACTTTTATGAAAGGTAATAAAGCTATAATGAATATGTAGATAAAACTTACCTTGATGAATGTTTACCCTTTTGTTTGTAATATTTTATTAGACATTTCTTCATTCATTTCTGCTTATTCCCCATGTTTTACAAACTAAACTTAAACAATAATAAAACTATACCTAACTCTAAAACACTCCTTATACAAGACTAAAAAAAACCTACTCTACTATTAACAAAATTCAAAAGTAATATTTTATTTTACGATATGATTTCGTACTGCTGAGCTCTCGCAACGCACGTCCACCTAGCAACACGAGGCGCCCCGCACTGAATTCGTGGACGAATGCGGGGGTGATATAGACACGGACTTTAAACGGACGCATTTTTAATTTATTATAATAAAAATTAGACAAATTTTAAAAAAGTAACTAAACCAAGTTATTCTCCTTCGTATTGCAAAGCAGTAGATATATTTTTTTAAGTCTTTTGATAAAAAATGAAGGAGTAAAATGGTTTCATCTCAACGATTTGGAGGTGACTTTGTGGATTTTTTTCTTATTATGTGATACCGATAGAAAAATTATGGCTAAACCAAATTACGTATCATATCATGTAGATTACTGACAATTTTTTTCATATGTAATTTCTCTGTAAGTGTCGACGAAAAGTGGCTTCATCTGCACGCTGTTTTTAAGCTTTTTTCGAGAGAGTAGCCTTAAGAAGGAACATGGGTGGTTTTTAGTCAGTAGAAGTCTGACACTCCCTTTCCCTCTGCCCAAGAGCGGGAGGGGTCATTTGATGATTTTCCACCAACCATAAAAAAAGGGCTAGTGCGGGTTGTTTGATATTACATTTTTATAAGGGTTTCTAGGACATGTCGGATTCGAAAGGGTGTGTTTCTTCATAAATTACACTAACTGCGGTACTCAGAGATATTTAATGATTACTTAAGCTGTCACTTAGTAAAGGTTTGACATACTTTTGTATGACAAAACTGTCAAAACCTTTACTAAGTGATGGCCTAAGTAATCATTAAAGCTCTCTGAGTGCGGCAGTAAGTAATTTACGGCTACAAATAACCATGAAAAGCTGCTAAAGTATTCTTTTAGAATAATCTCGCAACACCGGGCCGTCATCAACACAACATTATGTCACCCAGTGAGCACACGTCTTAACGCACCGATCACTATGTGGGAACAGTTTATGGGAAACCACCGTGAATGATTGCTACGCCTTACGCCGGTGATGCGGTGATTATCTCATGGGAACATCGCGCATCGGTGTTTACTGATGAGCTATTAGAGGTACGTTGTGTTCTGTAGGCATTGCTCAAGAATGCAGTATAAAGGTCAACAAATAGGCAAAGTGGAGTATAGTATCAGCATCAGCTCCGACAGCTTGGCCAATGCAAGGAGAGCCTCCAGGTCTACCTGCTGTTCAACGGTATGCTGTTACACAAACGATGGGGCCCTCATTATTGCTTTTCTTTTGAAGATTTGGCAAATGACTCCTCCCGCTCTGACCAGGGTGGAAGGGGACCCAGGGTGGGGGGGGTTCTACTGACTAAAAACCCCCCATGTTCCTTCTTAGCCCTTTGTGTCCGGGGCCACAGTATCTCTTTCGAACAACCCGCAGCCCCGGTAGGCGTCAGCTCTTGCGGGCCCCTGCAATGTTGCTGACATCTCAATGATTAGCGCGTGGAACACGAACGCGCCGTCGACACGGCTAATATTGCATCCTGCGTGTCCTGTTTGGTCAGTAACTGATGAAGGCTACTGAAGGCGCCAAACTAGTAGCTTCGTTGTGTACAGTATGTAACGTGTTTCTCGGCTGAATGAATAGGGATGTTTACTGACTAAAACAATTAATATGATTCTAATTAGTCCGTCTGTTTGATTATCGAAAATTATTGGATACGTATTTTTTGTTTTATCAAATCAATAAAATTTGACGAAGATAAAAACGCGACAAAGATTTGAGCGGGGGTTGTGATGTGACGTCACTTACCGGTAAAAAATGTCATACTTATATCTTAGAAAAATAGTCTTCATTGTTTGTTTACGTGAAAAAAGAAAAAATACGTGTCCAATATTTTTTGGAAATCTATCTGACGGATTAATTAGATTTTTTTAGTTAACAACCCTATTTAATTTTACTTCGCCTCAACTCAAATTGAATCGGTATTGGAACTCCATACAGCAAGGCACACTTATAACGGCATCGCTTCGAATCGGGATTAGGCAAATGACAGAAAATCTAGCTACGGTTACTGCGTTAGCACTGGCTAAACAAAACCATGTTTGATAGAAAGAGATCAGGAGACTGAAGAAACGATGAATAGATTGTGCGAGTGATGAATTATATGGCACAGAAACGGGGAAAATTCTAGCGTGACAGCTGAAAGATGAGATGGAACACTAGGGAAGGTGAAAGCGATGTTGTTTTCCAAAAGAGATAAAGATTTCAACGGAGAACAGACAGATATATCATCATCTGCCTAGCCTTTTCCCAAATGTGGGGATCGGGTACCAGTATAAACCGATACAACTGAATATCAGTATTAAATAATTATTTTTTGACTACTAACACTAGTTTTCATAAGTTTTATTGTACTCACATTCTATGGATCTCTAAGTCCGAAATAAAAAGTTTTTATTTTATTTTTATTTTTTTTAACATGCAGCGACTGCCTGTCTGACCTCCACAACCCAGTTAACACTGGGTAATACGATACCCTTTGGTAAGACTGGATGTCAGACTTTTCGGTCACTTTAACGACCTTTAACGACGGCGGTTTAAATATTTTTTTTTTCTTTCTTTTTTATCTATATATGGCAGCCGTGACCGGAGCTTAACGTGCTTTCCGAGGCACGGAGGAAACTCATATGTAATGGCAGGTCACCCATCCACAGACCGACCTAGGCAAGCGCGGCTTAACCTAAAGATTGACCCGAGTGGCAGTTATTACTTAGCCATATTTAAATATATTTTTATGTGTATGTTTCGCCAGTTCGAAATCACAGATACATTTAACAAAAATACCACGTGACACGACTCCCCGAAACGCGCACGTGACTCAAGTCATAAAAACTCATTCATATGAATGGGCCTCACAAAATGGACCAGCGCGGCGGAGACTACTGATCAATAAATTGTTCCATTATTGTATTAGAATTAGGTCACATTATGCGGTAAGGAACATTAGCATAAGTATAGTTCTTGTTACAAATGGATTTATTCTGATGTTATTTTAATATTATAATTCGATTTTATCTTCTTTCTTATGAATTGTGGATTAATTATCATAATTTACTTTCAATATTTTCGAATCATAAAGAGGTTTTTCTGCATCCACGACGTGTTGGCATTTTTCGGAAACATTTTTAAACATAACATGACGCTTGTAATTCTCGAAGGGTTCAGTAGTCAGGGGTTTACCTAAGATTCCGCGGCCTCAAAACAAAAGTCTAGCAAAGGAACATGGATGATTTTTAGTCAGTAGAAGTCTGACACTACCGCTCTGCCCAGAGTGGAAGGAGTAATTTGATGAGTTCCCACCCTCCAAATAAAATAAGGGGTGTACCTAATGCTACACTCACATTTCGCCAATAAACATATTTGTGCGGACAAAAATTATATAGTCGCAATTTTTGCAAGGGAAACTGTCAAGAAAAAGCACAGGGAGTAAGTAACTTCTTTACTTCAACCTTCTTTCTTAAACACGATCCAGCCTATCACATTATAGACCTCACGTAGACACACATCGAATCATGAATAATTCAAAACTCGATACATCATACTTATTCAACATCTACCCACTGTTTGGATAAACCCTTCCAGAGCTATCTTTTTTTCTATATTTTCTTACTAGCTGATGCTCGCGGCTTGGCCCGGTTATCACGACCAAAAATAATCTTTTCATCCCCCCCTTTCAACCCCTTTTTTTGGTGGGTTTGGGAAATCTTCAAATGACTCCTCTTGCTGTGGCCAGAGCGGTAGGGAGTGTCAGACTTCCACTGAATAAAAACCACCCATGTTCCTTCTTAGCCCTTGTGCCGAGGCCGCGGAATCTCTTTCGAACAACCCGCAGCCCCGACGGAGCCCCTTTCAACCCCCTTACAACCCATTTTTCGCATTAAAAAGTCGTGTCCTTTCTCAGGCTCTAGACTATCTGTGTACCAAATTTCATTTAAATCGGTTCAGTAGTTTTGTCGTGAAAGCGCGACAGACTGACAGACACAGTTACTTTCGCATTTATACCTAATATTAGTAAGGCTATTGGCACCACCCGGGCATTCATCCAGATCCCGGGCTGTCATTGAGATTTCCTGTTGGAATTTAATAAACCAGTGGCCCTTTTTCCGACCCGAGAATCTAATCCAGGATCGCAACTTAGCAGTAGCGGTACCGACAACTGAACCAACGAGGCAGTTAACTTTATAAACCCAGTCTTATAGTATCTCTTCAAAGGATTATTTGACTGGATTTACGAGGATTAGGAGAGCGGACCCCAAATAAAGATATGATAAGACCAAAATAAGCGCTGCGGGTTGTTCGAAAGAGATACCGCGGCCTCAGACACAAAGGGCAAAGAAGGAACATGGGTGGTTTTTAAAGCAGTAGAAGTCTGACACTCCCTACCGCTCCGCCCAAGCCAAAAGAAGTAGAAGAATATTTTCTCCTCAACATTATCACAAAGTACCAGGAACACATAAGCACACGACCAATAACCGCCTCACCCGTGCGTTGGACGTAATTACGTGTCAAATGTCAATCGCTTTAGGCGCTCCATCAATTGCAATCCGGTTGGAACCAGCGCGGTACCCAAACACATGACTACTCGTAATAAGACGCGAATCGGGCGACAATGTCGGACGTCAAGACATCGTTGCGAAAATGATGGATGTGTTATGATTTATTGTTGAGGAAACACGGGTTTGTGTGTCGCGGGGAAAATATCGAAATATATCTCGAGTTATTTTGATAAGTAGGTCGGTGATTATGGCTGCGCGGTGTTTCCTTGTGACACGTGCAAATTCACATAGGATAGCTCATACCTGAAGGGTCTCTGTGCCATGTCATCAGCTATATAACTTGGTGGTGGTTTTGAGTTTTTCGTAGATACTGGCAAATGGCAATTCCTAATTGGGGCTGCAGGTTGTCCGAAAGAGATACCGAGGCCTCGGACACAAAGGGCTAAGAAGGAACATGGGTGATTTTTAGTCAGTAGAAGTCTGGCACTCCCTACCGCTCCGCCCAGAGCGGGAGGAGTCGATTTGACGATTTCCCACCGACAAAAAAAAAACTATGGAAATTCCTAATTCAATAGCTACTTTCGGTTTTGTTATTGATTACTGTCTATCTTCACCATGCAGACAATTAGAATAATTTGAATAACCCTAAGCTCTAAAGCTTTGCCAGAACTTGGTCACATTGACAGCACGCATATGCACGTACGTATGAAAAGTGGCTTCAGTGGTGCACAGGTCCCTTAAAGTGCAGATGGAATCAAGGTACCTAACTACAGGACAGGAGGTCAGATATCCTTTGTGATGTTGCCCTTTGGTTCATCAGAATATGGGAGTATTCTGATGAACCGAAGTGCAACATCACACACAATTTGGGTAAATTGTGCTCCGAGATTGGAAGAGTTCGGTAAAGTTGCCCGTTCACAGCTCAGTTCTCAATAGACTTCGGAGAGAAAGGCTATGGGGTCGCACCGCTGTGCAGGCTGCTCTAACGCCCTAAAGCCAGCTGATGAACCAAGTCCTTTAGACACATGTAAGTGTGTGTGTTGAATGACGGCTCATCGTGGATGCGAAATCCGTGGCGCACTTCATGATACGCTGATTTCGCATCTGCTATGCGCTGTCTCTTGGCACTTACTCCCATCTGCCTAGCCTATCGACCCGTGCGGCTGCGTGCCTCCCTTTAGTGACCAGTAAACTGGCAGTACCATCTCCAACCTGTATCCAGCGGTATTACTGCGTTTAGATCTCTACAATTACGCGCCCTTACACTCGGTTCAGCCACTCTGACAAGACCACCGATCCCGCTGGCTCGTGGCCGGCCTACGGTGCTATGACCAGCCAAGTTGGTGTAATATTACCTGTGTATCAGGCTTGACTCTAACTGTGTAGTGGTCGCTGAACCCGGCGCCGCCGCACACGAAGCACACACGCACGTCGTCCTGCGCGGGCGCCGCCTTGTCGCGCGACGCACACGGCGACGCCGGCTTTGACGCCAGCGAACTCTTTATGTAGGCTTTGGCCTTCTCCATACCCGCCAGCTGGTGGACAAAGAAAGTTGGGGTTAGTCTAATTGATTACACAGTTTTACTAAAATTACTAAAGCTTATGAATACACTAAGGGCAGCCGCGCCGCCAACGCGTCGCGTAACCATGCGTTCTGAGTGGTAATACCGCGGCAGCGGCTTCGTAGCCGTCAGGGCTCTTATAAGCTGATCATCATGTGTAGCGATATCGTTACTTTTAATAAGTGTGCCTTGCAATATGAAGTTTAATAGATAGAATCGACGACGATGCGACGTGATCCAGATTCCATGCTTATAAGTATGTGTTGACATTAAATCTGTGGTTACATTTATTTGCAGAATGAACCTCACGGATAAAGACCATCTTAGCGAAAAATGCGGTTTAAACGTGGAACTACAACTATTTGAGCAAGTAACTAGCTGATATGTCACAAATATAGCCTAACATAGATTAAATAATAAATAGAGCAAACCCACAACTTATAGAGAATCAAAATTCAAGTCAAAGTAACAAAACAAGACCAAACAGCACGCACTTAAAATTTCTCATTCTTCGATACCACATTAAATCATCTGACATAGAATTCAAGTCATCAAGATTCCTAACCAGTACCGAGACGGTGGTAAATATTTTGACGTTCCTTATAATGCGGGTCGCAGCGTAGCGAAAGTATAAAACCTTCTTTGAATAAAAGCGAGCTACTGCGAAAACACTGAAAATTTTCCTTCTTCACGACGACGGCCATCCATCTGTGAAAGAGTGATGGCTTTTCGGTTTTGTGGGCTGTGATGGAAAACAACCCTACTGCAGTTAGATATTAAGTATGTTTTATAAGGGTAAAGGGTGCTATTAATACGGCTCATATACCCGGAGATAGATGTGATGTAAAAGAATATTACACTTAATCTTTAAAAGAACCTCGAAAAGCAACCTGCTTCATACATCGAGAACGTATTTTTCTTCCTTGTGTTTCCAATTTATTTTTTCCTGCTAGGTGCGATTATTTTCTCTTTTCTCCGAAAAAAAAGATTGGCGCCAGTTACAAATCAAGTATCTGAAATAACCTGATTATGGCAGTGTTTCCATGGCCCAATCAAACCCGCTATACGTTGTCAACTTCGGACCATATAAAGTCTCTTCACGGGTGTATTCAATTCCATTCACCAGTGCTAAAGAACACATTGGTTACAAAGAAGCACTACATTTTCATGAATTCCGTGTTACCGCCGACATTTTCGAGAAAACCATAAATAGCTTTCCACTGTTCCGCGATCAGCTATTCAAGGCATCTATAGGTCGTGAAAATCTAATAGGAAAGTGAACTCTGGCGTTTTGCCAACGTTTACCAACAGAAATAAGGTAACACTCATGAATATCAAACGGGACACTTTTGTAAATAAACTCTTTGCTTAGTCGGCAAATGATATGGAAATTGAACGAAAACATTGAAACGCTTTAGCGTTTTTTTTGCTGATTAGAATTGAAATGAAGTTGCAGATATGAATTTGAATAAATGTTCTAGTTTTATTTAAGCTATGATGACACGGGCGCTTGGTTTAAGGCTGTTACTTTTCCACATAAAGAGATATGGCTATAAAAAGGAGTGAGTGAGCCGACCAGAAGAACGATGGTAATGATGATTTTCACCTATCAATACAGACAAATGCACTATAGTACTACATTTAAACAAAAACAAGAGATAAGTAGTACAGGAACTACAGTTTAGTTCATCATCATCATTATCTTGTAGTTATCCCAATTCATTTGGGGTCGGCGCAGCATGTCTTCTTCTTCCATACTTCTCTATTACTCACCATCTATTCAGACCCTTCGATCCCCTTCTTTCTTTCATCCATTACACAGTTCATCCATGTACCTATATGTGTGTGTGTATGTACTCTGGCAAATAAATTAATTTCATTTCATTTCCAGTTTCTTAGGTCTTCCTCTACTCTTATACCCATCCACATTAATAATTAAAACTCGACGAACTAAAGTTGAATTGAAAATACCAAAATCGAAACCGCAAAGCAATACTTATTCTTTAACAAAATTACAAGGCGTATTGGTTTCCGTGAACCATTTACATCAGTCCGTGCTCCACAATGTAAGGTCATATTGTTTCCAATAACATTAGTTAACGATATAATATTATGTGTTATTATTAGAGTTAGCAACTAGACGATCTCGATGGGTTATGTATGACGTAACAGTAAATATGATAGCTTGATAAGCAATACCGTGTATCGTCACCCGTTGTTAGACTTGAAGCGGCTCTTAACACGAGGCTAATGATCCCTTATGTTGACAGCAGTAATCAGAACCGCACTTCTGTGAACACCTACTTCAGGTTCCCGGAAAAGACAAGACCCATTCGGGTTCTTTCCATCGGTTACTTATCTATGGCTCTTGCACTTAACGTTTATTGAAGTACTGGGTCGCAATCGCAAAACAGGATTTAAAATGGATTCTTACCTAAGGAATAGACCAAACATTATTGACCCAATATCCCTATAGCTATATAATATATTTGATAACAAGTCTGACAAGCAGTCTTACCCAGTACTAAATAGGTGGTGGAGGTCCATGTAAAATACTGGTATTCAGTTGCATTCGGTTAGACTGGAAACCGTCCTAAACATAGTTGAGAATAAGGCTAGGCAGATGATGATGATGATTGGCACAATTCACAATATTACTAAGAATTCTGGGCAGTCATCGAATGTGCTTAAAAAACACTTATAAAGGCTCATTTTTGCTTCGATCACAAAGTCCATGTGTATTTAGAATCAATAAATCAAGATACCCATCAATACTAATGCGCCATTTGCAATTTTTAAACTGCTCACGTCTTCCAGTACGTGAGTTCAGGTAATTCCGCTTGGAATTCTGCCCATTAATGAAGGATGACCTACAAATAACTTAGAAAAAGGGAACGCTGTGAAACTACGAGCGGCGAATAATAATAGTGAAATTAATTAAATTTTATGAGACAAAAGAATCATAATTAAAATGTGAACGCGACTTGGATACTCTCTGAAACTCAATAAAATTATTTTATAAGACTTGGTAATTGGAATCCTTTTAAAATGATTATCTTAATTTGCTAACTTACTTATGATTATAGAAAAATCTTAATTACAGAAGAACCGACGTTTTTTGGTCCATTGCTGGTTAGACTTTTTGCTGGTTATTACTTTCGATGAGAACCATTTGCGCAAAATGCCTGTAACGATTCATCGGCTGAATTTGAACAGAGCGCCAGTAAAAATAAACATCACCGCTTCCCTAATGGCATATATGCGTGAATACCAACCACCCTTGCCGCGGGACTTTCTACCAAATTATAGGCCACGACCCTTTTCTATAGAAATCGGCGCCCAACCGCGATAATCACTGTACATTAATGAATATTTTATTACATATTACGAGTAAGCGATCGTGTCGCGCGATTGTGTTAATGAGTCACGCAGGCTTTAGGTGTTTAGTTATTATATGGCGACCGGTCGGCTGATGAGATGCGACGGGCTTTTTGTTTGTTTGCTTATTTATTGAGTAACGTTAAGTTTAAAAACATGGCGAATACGGTGGAACTTGACACCTACAGGTAGGGTTGTTCCGCACTAGGTTCAGCGGAAATAGAGTTCATAGCAAGAATTGGGAGAGGCATTTGTCCAGCAGTGGGACAGTACAGGATTAAAGAAACAAAAATTATAAAAATGCTCGAAGGACCATTTTAGTCATGTCTTTATACAAGCTACTAAGTTTGTTTTTCGATTATACCAAGGTATCGATAGCCTTTCCTCAGCCGAAAATCCACTGAATATGACTTGAGGTTCGAAGCGTCCATATCTTATCATAGGACCTCGGCCAGGCCTACAAGGTGTGGTTACATTAGACACGCAATCCGCCAAGAATATCATCTACGCACGTCACTGCTAGTCTGTTACTGAAATCTTCGAAGCATCGCCACTAAACCTTTCAGGATTATATCCATGACGTAAACCTCCATGTTAGCACCATCCATACGTCATAATAAACATCCAATTTCATCCATCGCATCGATCGGTCTGACGTCGGCACAACACGAAAGTGCGAAAACACGATGACGTGTTCCTTTCATTGTGGTTTGGTGAGGCACGTACAATGAACCGTGGTGCTGTCCTACTTCTTTTCTTGGGGAATGAAACAGTATTTGCTGTTGGACAATTTAAGTATGTACTACAAGAATAATTAAATGAAGGTTAATAGACCTTACTGTACCTGGCAAGGTAGGCTGGCTACCTCTTCAACCATGTTTTAACTATCACTATGGGCGAATTTCCCCAAAGAAACTGTCAGTCAGTCTTACCTGCAAAATTGCATGGATACTTTAGTATGTATTTTCCTGTGAACGTTTATGTCGATAACTAGTTTACGTTAGGTGGCGTCATTTCTCGCTTCACACGGTTTCAGTTCTGAATTGTCCATGCATTTTTGCAGGTGACTCTACCATTAAGATAACGTTCAAGAATAGTCAGTGTCATAAATTGCACTTAATGGAGTATTGACACGTCGGCTTTGGAATGCCGTTTAGCTGTGCTGAACGCGTTCTAATTCTATTTGATTGATTAGTGAAATCCGCTCAAGGCGGAACATGACGAGGATCGAGGGGCAGAAGTAAGACGCACCATTCTGTCTGCAAATATACCAAGATCACGAAGGCATCCTCATCATTGTCTTTCAAGCGATTCATTATTACCCAATTCACAGCTCATACTAGTGGTCTTTGGACCCATTCAGACAGAAAACGTTGACGAATTAACAATTTTATTTTCAGAAACAATTCGTCACTATTATATACAATTATGCCTAAAACGTCAACACAGTATTACAAACTGATCAACAACCGTCTCCCTTACTTCCAATTCACTCATCTCTTTCGGATTACGATATCCGAGGGTTTTGAAGCAATCCTCCCTTACCCAGATACACGAGAGTATAGATAGTGAGTCCGAATTAGCCAACATGTACAAAGTAAACCCGGAATCCTGATTAGTTCGAAGCCCCCAGGATTAGGGTAGGTTAAGTGTAACAATTTGAATGACATCCCCGGAGGGTAGCTGTGTCCTGTCGGGGAAAGATGCAGATGTGGTTGGCGATTTAATGTCATAAACAGTGCTCCAAAGGGTAGATATTTAATATGATATCAAACGTAACATGACGGCTTATCCCCGCAGGGTTAGGCAGAGATACCTAATAGTACACCCATATTTCGCTGGTTATGTTTAAGTATCATGTAAAACGGGCGAATCTATGGCTAAACCAGGCACTTATCTAGGACTCCGTGGCTGCTACAGAAAAAATCAAATGAAAAAAAATAACACTTTGCTCGACCTTTTTTTTTGGCGGGTGGAAAATCTTCGAATAACCCCTCCCGCTCTTGGGCAGAGCGAAAGGGAGTGTCAGACTTCTACTGACTAAAAACCACCCATGTTCCCTCTTAGCCCTTTATGTCAAGGCCGCGGTATCTCTTGCGAACAACCCGGAAATGGAAATAGAATCCAAGAATGCCCGAATGCTCAACAGTAGCTTTTGCGACCATCATTTTCATTCGTTTCGTCCCAATTCATTAAAATTAAGATTATAATTTTCAAATTGTTATATTAATTATTAAGATTTAACATCTCAAGTTACTAAAGTATAACGACAATGGAGAAGTAAACATTTAAGGATAAAGTATCATAATTAAAATTTCTTAGCCCAAACAACGAGTAATATCAACTAATTTTATCTTCTTAACAAATATTTGAGATATTAAATCTCATCATAATAACTTTCATTATATTTGTCTAAGATAAATTAATTTCTTAGTTCGCAAGTAGTGAGATAACTCGATTTGTTTCGTAAATTCTCGAGTAAATTAACTCGATTTTCTCGCTATCCTTCGTCTACAAAATAAATATTGTTGTACAATCTAGCCGAATAAATTCGGTTTGAAATTCAATTTCGAGGTATAGCTTTAAAAATATTTGTGGTTCATTCTGGTGAAATTCTCAAATAGGTAAATAAACGTTTCCGTAGCTTTTGATAGTTTGTGTAAGTATAGAAATCATTTCTAATGTTAATCCTCATAGTACAATATTTATTATTTGCACTGATTGGGTACACTCAAATCTGTGTAGTTTTCTTTAAAAGAACATCTCAGAGTCAGACACTAACCTGCATGGTTCCCATATTACTAGGACTTGACCAATAAATGGACTTTAATAGTGAGTATGTATGAATTTCAATAGTGACCTCTGAGTTTGTATCGGCTGTTTCTTCGCAAAGTAGTCTGGTACGAAACACCGGCCCCGTCTAGTTTTAAAACATAACATGATAATGTATGACGTGTAAATGATAAAACCAATTTACAGAAAGAAATATAATTTATTACCGTATATTTTCTTGACGCTAAGTCCTATATTATATAAGTTAAATTAGACGAGTCACAACATACTTGCTAAATGTCAATCGACAACCAGTCATCAATACTTGACACATAACCACTTCCTGCGGTAAACATATCATGTTTATCTGATAATATACTACGGATAAACCTTACAGGGTTTGAGTAAGAAATAGTTACTTTGTACCCGGTATCATGTTCCCAGTTAGGTCCTTTGAAACGCATGAAAGAAACTACGGGTTGATAAGTTAAGATAACCATATCATAGATTATGAAAGGCGCTTATTTAGTAGTATCTTTAGGTAGACGTCCTTCGCAGTAATGACTGATATAAACTGCAAGGTCGTTTTTCCAATAACAAATTGATAAATGCGAGTATTGGTGCCCAACAGGGAAATAATTTTAACAAATGAAATTACATCCGAAACTGACATTGCCAGACATTCCCCATCCCATACCTGCCACCTATCCATCTACCTACGCACCTGTATTCCATACATACAACCATACATACTTCCAGCAAACACACACAGCTACCAGGCTCGCAGATATGCAAACACGTCGCATCACAATGACGGACGGACAATCCGATCGATACGTCCGACTGACGTGCCGGGTCTAATTGCCGGCCCTTTGTGATGCCGGCGCGGCGTAGTTATATAGGCTCGTCTGGACTGGTCCTATGTACGTGCGTATGTGTGATTTTTGGCCGCCTCCCCAGGAGGGGTCCGCTGGATATAGGATATTGTGCGTGTACACGTACATTTTGATAACACGATATATCAAAATGTAAGTCGTACTCGTAGCGTAGGTATCAGATTTTCGTGCGGCGCTGTTGCCTAAATCAATATTTTGACGAAGCCATTTTGCTGGCAGGATGTATGTAGGCGAAACATGGACATTTGGACCATTAACGTTCACATTTGATGTTAGGACAACACTGATTTCATAAGAATGCGTAAATACAGTAGACCTAGGCTGGGAAACAAGAATGAAGATACTTTCTAGTTTTGGTAGTATTGGTACTGGTTCCAACTTTTCGTGTAAACAATCAAAGAATTGTATCTTCACATGAAAGAGTGATGAATATAAATAAATGTTGAAAGATCGCGCGAGGGACGAAGACCAAGGAAACAATGGCTGGATGGTGTGAGGAATATGAACGAAAAAAAGAATCAATGAAAGCATGACGATTGATAAAGGAGAATGGAAGAAAAATAATGTGTTGGGCCGACCCCAAATAACATGTGCCAAGGGCAGGAAGAGAAGATGTTGATGATGATTCAAATCATTGTATGAAAGAGTCAACCATCGAAAAGAAACGTACAATTCTTCCCCACAACCTCTACAGATTGCTTAACAAATGTTGTTCTACAGATAATTGTGATTCTGATTACATTACTTATCAGCTGATGCCACAACCGGTTCGGTCCGGTTTTGTTTATGTGTTTTTAATAGTATCGACCAATTGGCGTGCGGCAAGTAGGCAATAGACATCAAGGACGATTGGCAGCCAATATTTACTGAGCTAGAATCGAGCTGGTAAAAATTTCGTGGCACGTATTAATAATTTGCTTTTGTAAATAAACGCTGGAATGTGTAATGCTAATGAAAAACTACATCACTGCAGTAATCAGACGACACGGTTGGCGCAGTGGCTGAGAGATTGGACTGCTGCGCTGCGTGTCGCCGGTTCGATCCCCGCACGGAACAAATATTTGTAAGGCCTACGGTTTGGGCGCAGAACGCCAGAAACGCAAAATGACAGATTAGCAAATTGCCAGGAGTTAGATTTTTTTCTCAAATGATCAGAATCGCAAAATGACAGATTAGCAAAATGACAGATTCGCGAAAAGACAGATTAGCAAAATGACAGGTTCGCAAAAAGACAGATTAGCAAAATGTCAGAAAAGTGCATTTTTTTTTTTGTGGTGTATGAGTCACCTTTTTTTTGGGTAGAATATCATCAAATAACACCCGAGCGAAAGGGAGTGTCAGACTTCTACAGACTAAAAACTACCATGTTCTTTCTTCACCCTTTGCGTCGAAAAAAAAAATGAAAAACAAAAAATAAATAAATTGAAAAATGTTCATTTTGGTATTTCAAAAATGTTGATATAAACTATACTGATAATAAAGAATGTTGTTAATATTCATTAATTGATGTTTTATATTTAATTCGAGATTGATCTGTCATTTTGCGAATCTGTCATTTTCAGATCTTGTCATTTTGCGACACCTGGCATTAAGCGTTTCTGACCATTTGCTAATCTGTCATTCTGCGAATCTGGCATTTTGCGAATCTGTCATTTTCAGATCTTGTCATTTTGCGACACCTGGCATTATGCGTTTCTGACAATTTGCTAATCTGTAATTTTGCATTTCTGACGTTCTGCGC
Source organism: Diarsia brunnea (assembly GCA_949774965.1). Taxonomy (NCBI): domain Eukaryota; kingdom Metazoa; phylum Arthropoda; class Insecta; order Lepidoptera; family Noctuidae; genus Diarsia; species Diarsia brunnea. The sequence goes on from OX459007.1 coordinate 19,089,106, forward strand.
CCAAACCGGCCTACAGATAGTTGTTTCGGGTCTGGGTGTGTTTGTGTATGTGAGTTTAAATGTTTGTAAACGCACCCACGATACATGATAAATTTCTAGTGTGGGGCGCCGTTTTAATAAAAAAAAATTGATTTTCAATGATTTTACGGCTATCGTCTGTTTAATTGATTTCAAAATTAAATTATTGATGATTTTCAAGTAAAACGGTATTTTTCAATTAATTGGTAGTCACAACATTAGCCGAGAATACATAGCTATTAATATTATTCAAAACACCTTCTTGAATATTCTATGAATCAGCTATTCAATCTGAATAGTAAATATTATATGAATCATTAATGGCTATTTATTTATTGTATCGTAAAACCCGAGCACGTTAAATAGGTTATCGTGTTGGAGATAAACATCATGTTTAGCGAGTTTATAATTTATCTTAATCGATATCTTTTGTGTCAATCTTAAGATAAAATGGATCGTTAGTCCTCCGTTTATCTAACTATCAAGCTGCTGTAGGGAAGTACGGTCAGCATCAGAAGTAGCTTAACATTTCGGAATTTTAATTATTTGATGTACAGGACTCCAGCTGTTATTTTTAATGTTTTAGAACATTATTCTTTTAAATATTCCTTACTCTTCAATATTTTTTTTAGTAACGAGTAATATTTAACAAGTTTTTATTTAAAAACCTGCTTTGTAACTTTAAGTAGTGTGAAGCTACTTCTGCTGCTGACCGTACCTGCCTCAACAAATTCGCGATTCAGATTTATCGCGCTTAGCTGATAAAACTTGCTCTTATCAAAATTAGAAAACATATTCATGGCCAATCTAGTACAAAAGCCACTAAATCGGAGAAAACCGCACGGAGTGAAGTTGAGAAGACTATGAGGAGGCATTTGACCAGCAGTGAGACAACATAGGCTAAAACAATAAAAAAATCATGGTCTTTAAATCACCCATTTGGCCTGCCTGTGTACCTACCTAAATTCTGACGATATCGTGAACCCAAACATAACATTACATTCAAGTAATAACACAAGGAGGCAAAATCAAAATCAGCCTGTGCTTAATAAGCATAGCATCCATTCACCTCAATTTTCAGCCAATATGGACCCCAGCAATAACACCGAAGAACGCACCGATGGTTCAGAATGGACAAGTAATCAATAAAATCAACATTTCAGGACAGACCCGAAAGAGAAATGGCTTCATAACAACCGAATTGAATTGGTTTTGTGGCTAAATATTCAAGCAAATTAACTTGCCTATTCTATTTAGGTTTCTAAAGACTACTAGAATAATAATTGAGTACGTCAATATTAGCGTCAGAGTTTCTATTTGAAATCGAAATTGAATTTGGTTGGGGAGTAATTAAGTTCGCGAGGGAGCTTTATGAAAGCCTAGTACCTCGGTATGAGAATTTCATATCGGACCTTCAAACGTTACTTAATACTGTAATTATCTAATCAACCTATAACGTTTACCACTGATGAGCCACATGCCTTCTCTCAGCGAGATGGACTGGACCAAAGTCCATCACGCGAGCCCAATGTGCGTTGGTGGATGTCACATATTGTCATAATTTTTTTTGGTTCTAGGAAATGCCGATTTTCTCAAGATGTTTTCTTTTACCGTTACATTTACCATACTTACTACAGCAAGCAACCAACACGAATATAATCTCACAAAGTGTATTTGCAGTCTTTTAAGGGGAGCAAAAATATGAGCATATTCTAAAGCTCTTGAAGAATATCCATTTAGAAGTTCAACAGAATGAACAAAGCTTTTAGCAGTGTTAACACAAAAAGAACTTGGAACAAAGGCCTTATATGACTGCAGCATATAACAATAATATAGTAGAACTCTATAAGTACTCACTAGAATAATAATAAAATATATTAACGACACTTTTAATGTTTGAATTACAATTTTGTTAAACGTAATTGAAAGTTATTAAATAACAAAGAAATAAACTGTTTTTCGGAAGCCTTAAGAGCAAGAGTTCAGCCTCGATTTTTATAACCAATAACACAAAATTGAAAACCCAAATTATTGACGGAACCCACGATAGCCGAACATCAACAATTTCGTACAAAATAAATATTTATTAAACATTAATGACTACGATTTGTATCAACCTCTCCCCGGGCGTACAGCGCGCGCCGTGTAGGGGGAGGCAACCACCCCGAAACACCCCCAACCCGCTTCGCCGAAACGGGCTTTCGTTTGAATATTATTTTCTATAAAAACGTCCCTTTCATTCATAGGGTTAGCAAACTTTCATACAGAGTTTAACTAGTATTTCATGTTTTATTGTAGACAAAATCTATTACAATTCTAAATTGTTTAGTGAAGATTCGCACCTTTCTAGGCAATTATTTTAGCGCTTTTTATGGCAAAGTTCAAGAGGTGCCGACATTAGGAGTGTCGGCATTTAAGAGCCGTAAGTAACATTAATGTACGAAACTTGGAATCGAAGAATTAAAGGGCACCGGTAGTGGAAAGAGAAAATCTAGGCAACTGAGCTTATCGAAGATCCACATCTTTTGCGCGATCAGATGAGCTGACAGAATTACAACCTAACCATTCATTTAATAAAGGAACTTAGTACCACACCGAATTCATTTATAAATCGGTACCCTATAACTCTTTTCCCAATAATATTTGAGTACTAGGAGTGCAGAATCTCGAAAGGCACAAACATATTTCCCTCCATTCAAAACCACTCAAATCTCGAAGCCACTCTGATCAATCTTAAAGATAAAATCGAGGGTGAAATTCCGTGTTCAATTTTCTACTTCGCCAGCCCTGACCACTTCGCTGTTATCCAAATACTTATATTAACCGAACTATCGTATCGAGTAGGCGGCAAGGTAAATAAAATATAAATTCAGTTAGAAGCCCTTTCCTTTCTATGGTTCCTCGTATTTTGTATGTAAGTTAGGGACTTCAGGTATATATTTGTGTCTATTATAGATATAATACTGGCGAACTCTGTTTTCGGGAAAGGTAAAATGTGATATTTATCCGTTTGCTTGTTGTAAGCTAGGACGGGATTCTAAGAAATGTTTGTTCGGGCTTGGTCTATTTATTTAATGAACTAGCTGTTCCCGGCATGCGTTGCAATGCCCTTTTTTCTACCTACTACCTGCCTGTGTACCAACTACCTACCTACCTCCTACCCTACCTACCTACAACCCTACCTACCTACTACCCTACCTACCTACAACCCTACCTACCTACTACCCTACCTACCTACAACCCTACCTACCTACTACCCTACCTACCTACTACCCTACCTACCTCCTACCCTACCTACCTACTACCCTACCTACCTACTACCCTACCTACCTACTACCCTACCTACCTACCTACTACCCTACCTAACTACTACCCAACCTACCTACTACCCTACCTACTTACTACTCTACCGACTACCCTACCTACTCTACTATCCTACTTACTACCCTACCTACTACCCTGCCTCCCTACCTACCACTTTCTCATCGTTTAAACCTTCCCTGGACTTCCACGAATAATTCAACACTATAATTAGCCAAATCGGTCCAGCCGTTCTCGAGTTTTAGCGAGACTAACGAACAGCTATTCATTTTTATATAATATAGCTGTACCCCGCGTGCGTTGCAATGCCCTTTTAACTCTTTTCCCTTTAAATTACCTACCACCTACCTATTACCTACCTACCTACCTACATACTACTAATTTCTCACCTTCTCTGGACTGCCACAAATTTTTCAAAACCAAAATTAGACAAATCGGTCTAGCCGTTCTCTAGTTTTAGCGCGACTAACTAACAGCAATTAATTTTTATATTATACGCAAACACCATTTGAAAAATCGTTGTATCTATTGGGAAAGAAACAGTAATTATTTGTGATTATTGTGATAATGTCGTATGGTCTGTTTGAAGTTGTCATTCGTTGACTGAACAACTGAACGTCACTCAATTGTTTTGCCTTCCCGGAACCTCTCCACTAACACTTGAACTTTATGGGTACGGTATTAAAGCTCAAATTGATTTTACGTTTTAGTAAGAAAACGTTTGTATGGGAAAAAGAAAAGGGCTGTTTTTAGGGCTTTTCCGGTCATTATTCGATTTTTTCTCGCCGTAAAAACCATCCTTGAACTTCAACGAACATTTAAAAAAAAAAATCAGCCAAATCGGTCAAGCCGTTTTCATGCCAAGTCGTGACAACGAAAAACGGGTTTCATTTTTATATATATAGATAAGCGGAAAAAAATATATTTTAGCAACGAAATTCTTTAGTCAACTAATGATTTCTATAAACTATACCGGAAACTAAAGGATGAAATAAGTATATTTCATCAAATGTTATGTTGAAGCACTAGCTTTAGTAGATGACGAGATGGTCGAAACTGCAAAGGATATACTAGTAACCAAGGAGTGTGGACACTGGATAAGCAAAGGGAGTATAAGGGACTATACCCAGTAGTGGATGAAGTCAGGATGGAAACCAATGATGATGATTAAGTGTTTAGTATCTAAATCAAAAGTAGTGATAAAATGAATAGAAATCTAAGTAAAGAATCTCATAAAGTCTCAGACCAAAATAAACACGATTTAACGGCTCTATAGAAAATACTAGACTAATAGACGACTTCAATATTCTTAGAAAAGCTTATCTTAGTCTTTTCAAAACAATATAATCTTCTTATTTCAGATCACGCGAACAAATAGGCAAACAAACTTTAAATTACAAAAACGTTTTTGTTTTGTAATTCATGTTTGTTTTCCAATGAACTAGCATTCATTATTAGTTTTTTGTTGAGTATGAAATCGATTCCAACTGAGACTTGTTATGACTAATGCCATTCAAAATGCCATTACAATTAGGCTGGTAGACATTTTGAATCATACTATGAAGGTTTTTTAAAATAATCTTTTACTTACCCCATCGTTCTATCCAGACGAAACAAATGTATAAACAAGAATACGCGAAGTCATTACAAAAACTGGAGTACCGAGAGTTACTTATTGTTACCCTGTTTGTTTCCCACTGCTGGGTAAAGGCCTACCTTTCTCCTTTCAAACGTCTCTATCCTGTGCAAAATCAGGCCATGTTCGACCCGCAAACAAGATTAGATCGACACACAACCTTCGACGCCGTCTACCTCGAAGGCGATTTCCTCCGACAGACGTCCAGTAGGTAAGTGACGATTGTTTGAAAGAGTTACTAATGAAGAAATATGTAAGAAACTAAAATAAAGCAAACTGACCATTATCCAATGTTCACTCCACGCGAGAATACAGCTCCAAAATCACTGCATCAACACACACAAAAGAGAGAGAAAAAAACTAAAATTGAAAACACAAAGCCATTGTATGAAACAAACTTATATCCAGCGATTGGAACTGTGTCCGATAAAATGGCGATAGGCACCGAATCGGGACTCAATATTGTTATCGAAGGGTGGGTGGACACCCATGTCTACCCACCGGGGGATATAGACCGGTACACACCTAGAAACGTACAAATATTTAATTCACAGTGCTGTTAGTTCGTGTAAACGCTGCAATGGATGTACTGATGTAGATAGGATCGATCCGCGTTTAGTAAACCATTCGACAGTTACACGTTGTCTGATGAATGTTTTATTTCTGGTTCGACGTTTAGCTTTACTAGGCTCTGCGGTTGGACGATCGATATGTACTGTGGCTGGGGTTTAAAAGTAACTACAGAAAGAGCTGCTTTATAGTTCGATTTGTTTTCTGTCTCTTTTTGTTATTCCTAGTTGGTTTTAATTGTTGATGTCATTGATTCTGCGAGAATTGACGAAGCGGTAACAACGACTTTGAACGGGATTTACTGAAACTTTTCGGCAACTGTATCAATTCAATGTATTTTTGTCTTTTTCACCATGTTTATCGAGTATAGAACAGACAGGCTCTCTAGCTAGTCAAATCTATACTTAACAATAATAAGGTAAAACTTGTCTTGTAAGACTGTACTATGTAGTTGGTAATCTTCAGAACTTCAAGTCCGATATCGAGAATTCTTTCACTAACGGGAAGCTACATTATTCCCGAGTGTCATAGGCTACATTTAAATCATTCCCGTGAATTATTTACCGCGTGAAAAAGCTAGTTACATACAGAAGTATGTAACGTAACATAGTTCCGATGTTTCTACATCGGAACTATGTTTTGTCCTCTTGCAGGGAAGTAAGATTTCTCCGATCCTGTTCATAAGTGAACACAAATTCGCAGACCTAAGAATGTCTACAAGAACTATGTCACCTGGAAGAATCAAGAACCAGCACAATGAACACAAGTACATACAACGCGTACCCAATCGTACATGTTTAGAATTTCGGTCACGTGAACACCTGTTCGGTACGTAATCATCCTCAAGCGAGTGATAAGCGCGTGACGTAGGTGGGCTTGCAAATCTGACATTCATGTGTTTAGATGGCGTTCGTTCTATACATTCCGCGTATAATACGACGATTATTTGAACACTCTAAACTTGTTGTGCCCGCAGATCCACTTGATTATTTATCCATACTTATCATCTGCCTAGCCGTTTCCCAATTATGTTGAGGTCGGCTTTCAGTCTCACCGGACGCAGTTAATTACGAGTATTTCACATGGAGCAACTGCCTATCTGACCTCCACAACCCAGTTTGTTCTGGGTAATACGATATGCCTAGGTAAGACTGGTTGTCAGACTTTGATGCTTTATCTTTACTAATAATCTAAACGCGAAAGTGTCTTTGACTGTCTCTCTTTCTGTTATCTAAGGCTCCACATCTGCTGACAGGGACATGGATAGCCCATGACCTGGCCAAGGATATAGGACGCTTCTTCTTCCGGGAATAGGTACAGTCCCGTGACATAATTTCCGACCAACGCGGGGGCCAAACATAGCCAGTGAACCCTTTCGATCGCAGTTTGAACTAACTAACCGTAAAAGGCGCTCTCACACAGTACAGATTCACTTCTTTCTGTACAAAATCGAATCTTTGAGATCTGATTTGTTACATTACAGGCGAATACCGGGGTGAAAGAGCACCTAAAAACATCACGTGGTTCACAGTAGCGGCTAAGGATGACGATGAAGGAACTGGAAGGATAGGAAGGTAACCTTAAACCCTTTAATGCGACACTCATCATCTTTTCCCAACTATGTTGAGGTCGGCTTCCAGTTCAACCGGATGCAGCTGATTACCAGTATTTTACATGGAGCGACTTCCTATCTGACCTCTACAACTCCTAAGTGGGTAATGATACCCCTTTTTTTTCGGGTGGAACATCATCAAATAACCCCTCCCGCTCTTGGGCAGAGCGAAAGGGAGTGTCAGACTTCTACTGACTAAAAACCACCCATGTTCCTTCTTAGCCCTTCATGTCGAGGCCGCGGTATCTCTTGCGAACAACCCGCAGCCCCGACGGGACCCGCAGCCCCGATGGGGTAATGATACCCTTTAATGAGATACTATGGGGTTATAATAAAGAAGTTCCACACTTTCTACCTACGTTTCCTCAATCAAGAAGGGAGACAAAATATTTCATCACTGCGTCTTCCACTCTCACTATCACTTTCACAACAAACAAGACACGTCATCATCATATTTGGCAGCTATACAAACTACGATCAGCCCGTCACTTCCGGTGACGTCATCCTATTTTCCCATAGTTTTATGGCTACCAAACAAATATGACACAGGAAACAACACGACAGTCCGCTAAGATTTATTTGCTTTGTAAAAATAAGCACTTCCTATCAGACAACGAAAGAAAACCCCGACATTTAAGTAATAAATAACTGTTTTTGAAAATTCACACAAATCAGAATTCTGTGATAAATAATCTTGCTATTTCTGAAGGCATTATTCAAGCGAAGAAGACGCCTTCTTTCCACATTTTACCTTTTTTTTAAGCCCAGGCTTTTAAATTGACTATTTTCATTCATTTTAGCAGTAAGGAAAATCAATCAAATCGTTACCTTTCTTGCCATTTCTCAACTTCATTGGGGTTTTTTTTTTAGGGTAGAAAATCATCCAATAACCCCTCCCGCTCTTGGGCAGAGCGAAAGGGATTGTCAGACTTCTACTGTCTAAAAATCACCCATGTTCCTTCTTAACCCTTCATGTCGAGGCCGCGGTATCTCTTGCGAACAACCCGCAGCCCCGACGGGCGTCTGTCCTTGAGGGCCCCTTACATGTTGCTGACATCTCTTTGAGGCGCGCGTGGAACACGTACGCGCCGTCGACACGGCCTGTCGTCGTCATAAGACGGACGGACGGCGAGCTAGCCCATCACTCACCGTCCGCAGGCCCGCGTCTACGGTGGCAGGAAGCCATCACGTGGCCCCCGACGCCCGGAGCGCCTCACGCGGAACAGGGTACCCCTTAGTAATTCAATCAATTGTAAGGGTGACTGATAATCTGAAACAAACTCCTATTGGCGCAGACTAGATACCTACGCCAAATTTACGGAATCAAGCAAGTCTGACATCCGATTCTAGAACTCATTTCTCAGATAAAACTTCCCACAGCATTACATCATTCGACACACAAAACGAATCAAGCACAACACACTATTAATTTCTAATCTGTCTTTAAATTAAAACTATTAACTAAATTGTCAAAACTATTACCGTTATATGGAAATAAAAACTAAAATATATGAGCATTATCATGAATATTAATAACAGAATTTAAATTATTTGAATTTGATTTAATAATCACCATTTTAATTAGGCTATGACATTTCGCGACCACTAAATGTGGGTAAACTGTACGGGTATTCCTCATCAACAAAGTGTGTTTTTCAAGATTAATTGGTTTTATTCAAGTTTTGGTACTAATCTAAAACAAGGCTCTATAAACCCCCGTCGGGGCTGCGGGTTGTTCGAAAGAGATACCGCGGCCTCGGCGCAAGGGCTAAGAAGGAACATGGGTGGTTTTTAGTCAGTAGAAGTCTGACACTCCCTTTCGCTCTGCCCAGAGCGGGAGAGGTTATTTGATGATTTCCCACCCCCCAAAAAAAAAGGCTCTGTAAACCCCCGGAATTTCTTACTAGCATCCTGGAGTTTGGTTTTGTGCTCTGGCGATGGCCGTATACTCACCCCTTCGAACAATGAACAGTACATGGGGCTTAATCTATTGAATTTTCGGCAATTAAAAAAGGTTGCCACCTCTAACTAACCGTTCTAGGAAAACAGGCATGAACTTGTAGTTGTGTTATGCAAAATTCAGGAATATTTACAAACGTGGAAAACAACAAGCCTCCTTGTGCAAGGTTGTATTTGTATTATGAGTATTCCATTGTCGAGTATCAACAAAAACTCGGAGAAAAATTGTTGAGTATTTTTTTTTAGTAAATGTGTTTGTTTTGTTTGTGTTTGTGTGTCCAACGACCAGTGGTCCACATTGGCCTCAGATCGAAATAACTGGAAGTCATGGGGAGAGGCCTTTGCCCTGCAGTGGGATGATACAGGCTAACAGTATCAGTATCAGTAAATGTGTTTAATAATGGGGTTTCGTGGACCATATTTCGAGTTACGTTGGTACGGGAAAGTTATAAACTTCACCGTTTGACTTTTAAGGAAAGGTCGCTATGCTATTGAAAAAATTAAGAGCATAACATGACGGAATTTCAGCGATAAAGCTAAGCTCTTTGTTATCAAAGACCAGTGGCAATCGCAAACCAAAATATTTTAGCCTCTACCATCACCGTTATCACTTTATCTAGTCCCTCTGGTAACATCATCATCATCTTCTTACCCTCGTCCCATTCTATTGGGATCGACACAACGCTTTCTTCTACCTTTCTCCCTGTCAGACGTCACGGCATCGCTAATATCTCCTTTCTCTTTCAAGTCTCGAAGTAGTAGATTAAACGACAACATTCCTCACAAAATCGACCCCTCATTTCTTTGTTGTTCTTCCCCCTCCGGAACCATCAACATTTATAATCATCGCTCTTTTAGTCATATGCGATTCGTCCATCCTTTCTAAAATGCAGTACTGATACAGTAAATTATTCAGAAAAGTATGGTAGACTTTTTCCACTTGGTGGAAACTGACCTTCACTCTTCCTATTCTGACAGATCATACCAGTACCGACTTTCAAGGATTTCTCAAATTATCGCTTTTAATGTAACAACTATTTAGAAGTACCTTGGTAAGGTCTCTCGATCGAAACGGCTTAGTACGGGGGAAAAGTTTACAAACTTAATTGTTCAAGGACTTCGGGGAAAGTTGGTGTTTGCCATTGAAATGTGGGTTAAAGGTCGAGTAGATACCGCGCACTAATAATGAACGGAGGAGGCTGATACATAGAGATCGAAGATTTAGTTTTGTTGATTTTGGGTATTAGTATTCAGACGCTCCATGTAAATACTGGTATTTTGCTGTATCCACTATCCCGTTAGACTGGAAGCCGACCCCAAAATAGGTGGGAAAACGCTAAACAGATGAAGGTTCCGAAGCTTAAGAAGCGCATTGAATAGATCTATACTCACTATAATGTTCTAGAACATGTTCTTTTTATATTCAGAAGCTTTAATCTTCCTGTTCTTCGTCAAAACTTGCCAATATATTAATAGCTAAAGATTGACACAAAAACAATGCAGGCAGACGGCACACACTCGAGACCTCTTAACTTCAACTTCAACACCAAATCATTGGCAGCTTTTTACAAACATTACAAAAACTATGTACCTAGACTGCTATATGCTACATTGACCTATAATAAAACTGAAGAATTACTACAGATATCGATCGCCTAATGTAGTCAATAAACTAGTATGTTCATAATATATTTATACAAACTCTCATAAACACAAGTTTACACCATATTTATCTCCCCCTCACTCACACACATACACACACACACACACGCACATACACATACGTACATAAGCACACACACCCATACATAGTAGGTACATAAATAGAAAACTTCATAGTTGCATTAGCTAGTAAATGTATTGTAATATTTAATGATTGTGTACTGTGCTCATATTACAAGTACTTTCGCAAGTTCAAATCATAGGCGAGGACGCTGGCACCCTAAACACAAGTTAAATCTTACATTGGGTGCCAGAGTTCATCGAAAACACTCTTTTCCTAGTTGTAAAGCTCCATAGTGTTTATTTATAAAATATTATATATACACTTATTTTATGTATAAATATTTTATAAAATATTTATACATAAAATAAGTGTTTTGTATTTAGCCTCAGACATGGAGCGACAACTGTGCGGGGCAGAATAAAAATATTTTTTTTTTTTTAATCAATAGGGAAAACCTAACAGCCATCCGCTAAAGTGAGAAGGTCGCATTAAGTCACGGTACATTGTAACTGGAGAGCAAATCTCACAATTAGCACGATTAGAAGAGGAACGCTGGTTGAGAGGCGCGTCTTCAATGCTATGTGACGTCAAGGCAAATGTTAGGCGTACAAGAAGGCTTTATTTTAATACGGCTGTATCTAGATCCAATTCAAAACTAAAATGTAGTTTTTTCTGCGATAATTCAAGATAACCTCGCAAGCAGAAAATTCCTACGAGTGCTTTATTGCCACTCAGGCTAAAAGACGTCCTCAGCTGGACATAATCCTCAAATCTCAATCCCAAACGTCGCCGCATCCACGGCTAACGGCTTCTTGCATCTAGCGGATTCTTGCGGCCACACAAGGTCAAAACATGCACGTAATAAAACCAGGAAAAAGGATGTGGTAATGTTAGCAAAGGCTATTATTAAGCTATAAGACAGAGCTAATGAATCTCAACGTACTACCAATAACAGAGTAATAAAGATTTTTGATTAATTGAGAGAAACAATCGTTAAGACTAAAGACGTAATCAATTACCCATGTTCGAGATTTGAAGACAAGAGTTCCAAGTAATATTTTCATGTCATCATGAGATATGAGGCAATGAAATACATTGCAACAGTACAATACTAGAGGCGTGCCAGCCAGACTTTATTAGTACTTGTCATGTCAGAATCTAGACAGAAATATTTATTCGGGATGGGTATCGTCAGGAAATCATTAATAACACAATTCATAATACTATTATTACCAAACATTTTAAGACATCCACCACCTATTGGATTATTGCGCATTTCCTAGCAAAGAGAGCAGGTCGGTTTTCCAGCAGTGTTGTCCCAGATTATGTAGTAAATACTAAAAGAGTCAATACGTGTTAGGAATATTGCCACAAATAAATCCATTGCGGTCGAGGCTCAGAATTAACCGCATAAATATAATAATTACCAAAACTCCAGTACTAACATGATTACATATCCAATTATTCCAATTAATCTGTTAAAATAAACGTGAAATTATCAACAGAATTAAGCTTAAATACAATGTCATTGAAAATATTACACGATTGTGGTTCCAATGGTTGCTATTTGTCAATCAGTTGGAAATTAATGCGTCACTACACTGCAGTAAAACGATTAATATAACAATATCGAGTTTTCCTACCAATCATTTTATTTAAATAATAAATTTGGTTCGGGTCGAATGTCTGAAATATGAATTATCATAATTTGGGTAAAATTTGCATGGGTTACGAAATTGTATGCTCAGGTTTTATATTTCAGAATGATAAATTAAATTAAATGAGCCAGCTGTGTTGCTAGGTGATTACATTCGTATCATGTTCGACCAGCGATGAGACACCTGGTATCTTGTCCTGCGTACCCTCATGCAGGCACGCTACAGATCCTACAGACATTGATTGACTCTAGGACAGCTATCTCGTAGTAAAATTTTTCTTTCTCCGTTCTTAACATATAGCCATCGACACCTTCTCACTGCTAGAATAACCTTCACTCTGTGAGAGAGAAGTCTGTAGAGCGGGTTTATCTTTTAATTTCAAGAAGAATTGTAGAAAATGGAGCAATGTACCTTCCACTTTCATCCAATATTTCTCATGGAGGATGATCTGTTGATCTCACATTATTCAGAAACGATTTCTTCTTAAAATCTAAAAACATAAAATCTTACACTCGCCTAGCACAAAGTTGAAACAAAAACGAGCAGAAAGCAGCCTGCACAGCTTTAAAAACCTCATAACAATTCCAGCTCTCACCAACTATAAAAAATCAAAGTCAGCATAAAACCAGCTAATATTTTTCAAATATTTACTCAAGCATCACAATACTTTTATTTTAAACCAACCGGCAGAACTGTGGTTCTCCGTAAATGTTTATGAAATATTTTAAACGTTTTCGAAAACACTTGGAGGAAATTCGTTACACGTTGAAGACATTGAACTTTTCTAAGTAAGCAACACGATATTCGTTGTTTTTGAAATTGTTTTGACGTGTGGAGTGTAAAGGCACTTAAAAGTGAAAACGAATATGCAAGTTGGGTGCTATCAAAGACAATGGTATGATATCTTCTATAAGACTATATTAGTATATTTTCTTGTTCGCAGGTAACAAGAAAATATACTGATATGAGTTAAGAGGTAGTATCAGCTTCCCCAAATTTGCGATTTTCTTTGAGATATGGAATAATTTTGGAAAAGCTTGTTTGTGTGGCACAACAATAATTAAGAAGAATCGAGTCTTTCCTTTGAGGCCTCTGTCCAGTAATCCACGGTTTCAGCTGATGAATAACGAATTTGGTTCTTGGTTCTGTTAAAACGGAGGTTTGCTAAGTTGTAAACCTTAGTCCAGCGTTTCTCGTAAATGCCCCATTGAAAAGAAATGATTCACGCTGCCAACGCATACATTTCAAAGGCATTATTCAACCGTTTCTTTAAGGCGTATTTGTATTTAAATTCTAAACATTAATCCTCTTTACTTTATTTACACTGTAAACAAGAGTCGAAGTGACGAAAGAAATATCGCCGAGATTTGCAGTTCTGCAATATGGCTAAACAGGAGGAAATCCTGCTATGAGTCACTGATTTAATATATAAGGTATTTCCTTTAAAAGTTTAAAGGAGTCATATCTCGTCATCATTGATATCATCATCATTTCAGCCATAAGACGTCCACTGCTGGACATAGGCCTCCCCCAAAAGGGGGGGATTTGCCATAATCGCCACGCTTGGCGTGGGTTGACGATCGCAGTATGGTTGTTACGAACGCGAAGGCACAGAGAACGCTACTGCCCATTCTCTGGTAAGTCCCTTAGTCGCCTCTTACGACACCCACGGGAAGATATGGAACGGTGCTATTCTTTACGTCCGACACCATACGAAATCATCATTTTATTATTGTTAAAATAACAAAAAATGGAAGAAAAAAACGTGTTTCGCCGACTCCAAGTAACATGGGCCAAGGGCAGAAAATGAGGATGATGAATAACACATGATTGAATGTGCAACTTAGACATAAAAGTTTTAGTTTATTTTCGACAACATTTTCTCTCATGTGAGGACCACAGTACGAAGCCTTTTTTTTGTTACTTTTTGGCGGGTGGAAAATCATCAAATAACACCTCCCGCTCTTGGGCATAGCGAAAGGGAGTGTCAGACTTCTACTAACTAAAAACCATCCATGTTTCTTCTTAGCCCTTTATGTCGAGGCCGCGGTATCTCTTGCGAACAACCCGCAGCCCTGACGGGACAGACAGTACGAAGCCTAAAACTCAAAGTAGTATTATCCCAAAGGTTGAGACTTTCTGAAGTTTTGCCAGTAATTACGACGCCAGTTACAGATAGCTCAAAGTTTTCCGAATAATACGAATGCTTATCTCTTTTCTTATTACCCAAAGGTAATGAATAGTTCTCTTGAAAATCTTATTGCTAGCACTAGCAGTACTCCAAGATCTCTTTCTCGTAATGAAAGTCTAAGTAATAAAAGCTTTCGAGCTGCAAACAGGATTGTATCCGAAAGGTCGCTACTTGAAATCCGACCTTTGAACTCCGAGCAAAACCGCTCCAAGCTGTCATTTAAGTAAGAATTATAGGAATATTAGTCATTTTTATTACACGTTGGTTTACGTGGGCGTATTTTACGACAATGTAAATTCTGGAGTAAAAATGTGGCCCACGGCTGTTAAGCCATTACGGAGTTAGATATTTTTACATTGATTTTTTGCAGTGATAAAAATAGACGCGATGTTTCCGCATACTTTACCTACATACTGTACGGTTTTAACGCCTTGTTTATTTAAATATTTGAAATATTACTACACCTGTGAAGCCTTGAGCTGAAATCGTTCAAGTTACTTCAATTCTTGAAGGAAATCTTTTTGTCATAAACTAGCTTTTGAAAGATCACATCCGAAGGGCTAGCCAGAGGTGAACCTAATAGTACACACATTCCGCTAGTCATGTTGTATGTACCAAGTTGAGAGCAGTGGTGGCTCAGTGGTAGCGGCCCCGACTTACGAACCGTGATCGTGGGTTCGAACCAAGTCAGGCGCATTACTTTGTGTAATTTAATTCATCGCCACTGCTCTCAAAACGGTGAAGGAAAACATCGTGAGGAAACCGGCATGTCTTAGAACCAAAAAAATCGAAGACGTGACATCTACCAATCCGCACTGGGCCCGCGTGGTGGATTATAGCCCATCACTCTCCTAGAGAGGAGGCCTGAGTCCCTGCAGTGGGAACATTATAGGATGATGATGATGACCAAGTAGATAAAAAGGTGTGATCGAGAATCATAAAGTATAACAAAGCACTGTCTACACGAGATATAATAAATTGTATAATTGTTTACGAATTATGACAGGGAAGGATCATAAGAACCGCGAACTATGTATAGATCGCAACCATACAATTAGTCTCGTAGTCAAAAGGTATCGTAAAAATGTTTTGACTTTTTATTGTTTACTGAACTGGTTCGGAACAGCACATAAAAAGATGATACAGTAATCCTACTTTCAACGCTGTTCGTTCACCTCTACCAATGTCAAAGGTTCAAGGATCTTGGATGGACGCTTTTGAGGTCGGACCGTGGATGGGTGACCATCCGATATCGAGATTTTGTCAGATTTCCGATATTCTGACAACCATTCGTCAACCTCATCTTTGTACATGATATTAAGAGAGGCAGTCGTTTCATGTAAAATACTGGTATTCAACTGCATTTTAGTAAACTGGTTGCCGACTCCAACAAGCAAGGAACAAGCTAAGCAAATGAGGAAGTAGATGCAAATACGGATTGTCTGACAATTGCATCCATGCAGCACTGAAGAGTCAGTGGTAACCAAAACATGGTTCATAGTTTCTTTTGAGGGTTCATGTTTCCCGTTGATTTCTTTTTTGCACCCAGTTGGATTTCATGTTAAAGACTAGATTTTCTATCCGATTAATCAATACTGTTTCATTTTATAGAGATTCTTTCAGTAATTTACTGCTGCCAAAGAGACGGCGCGTAAATGTTGATCATATAATGGGACAATACATTGATCTCGTTTTTAGTTGTTCATTGTAATCTGGCGTTTTAAACATAGGTCCAAAGCCCAAGAATTTCGACACTAAAGAAGTATCTAAGCACGAAGTAACAACGTAATAGAACCGCAAGGAATTATGATAATGTGCAGTCTAGTAACGTGTTGCGGTTGAAGCCCTCCACATAGACCACTACATCGAACGATATTATATAGAAAATTATGCTACACATTTACATATAACCACCAACGTACCAACTTCGGTCATCGGTCGCAAAAACGTATCATAATATTTCACATTCCGATCGTACGCGTCACGGTCCACGAAACAAACCAAACCAGGAACGTATATCTACAAAAACCATTTATCAAGAACAGTACCATAAATCGCCGAAACCGTTTTGTAACGAACATTTTACTGCAGCCGAGGCAGATATATCATGCATTCCCATTCCCACACGAAATGTATAAAAATGTATAAAATTGGCACAATCTTTACGCAAACGAAGCGCCACGCCGGCACGGAGGCTCGCCAGCGGTTTGGCAAGCAGACCTTGAGATCGAGGCTAACATGACGAAAACGACCAACAATGGGTGAACACTACAAAAAAAAATTTTTTGCAACTAGAGATTATGTAAAAAAAAAGATTCGCCTAGTCATTGTAACACGAAACTCTGTTCAATCAATTCTTTGTTCAGCATTAAATGGGTGGAACAAATTGGTGTATTCCATGCTTCCTGCGGCCGTTTCATGAAATATAGGGAGTGAAACAAAAAAGCGTGGGTGTGTCTGCCTCCCAGATAGACCGTGACTTGTAAGCGACAATACAAATTGTACATAAAAAGCTTTTCCGACCTGACTCAAGCCACAGTTTAATGGTCCGAAAACCGAGAAGTTTCAAACTTTCTTCACTGATTTTGCACAAGAATTTATTAGAGTTTCATAGAAAGCCGAACGACATATGAAAACCCTGACCGCCCGCCGCGCAACTGTATATTCTGAAAATCGCTACAACCCTAGTCAATCTTTAGATTGCTGTGCGAAGTTTAAACTCCGATTTCCGAGCGACATAAATTCCCGATAAACGCAATCTAGATTTTATCAGGATTCTAGAATGTGTTCCGTGTTCATTTCCTGCGAATGTGTGAGATATATCACTGAACCTCCCGGGAGGCCCTTTATTGTCGTGATAAACTCATTTTCTTTATCGCTGCGTAGTTCAAGGCCTTGTGCCCAATGACTCGTGTACTTACAACATTTGCTAAAAAATATTTGCAATAACTGTAACGAAACGTAGAACCACTTTATTCTTTGGCAGTTGGCACAGTCTGTCAGTAAAGTCAAGTCCTAAAGTATACGATTTGCAGAAAGCTTGACTCAATATGGTCTTAAGGAAAGAAGAATAAAACAATCGTAATCAATTCAGCGAACTCTTCAATAAATCTCTCTTAATTACATTAAAATCAAAAAGAAATCAGCGCTCAATGGTCCGTAATTAACGCGGAAGTGAAAAACGACACAAATGTATTTCGATTGGGGCTGCCGAACGCTCGTATAAATGTGAAATCGTAAATTCGCAAACAGTTATATAATTCCTTTTAAAATTAAAAGCCAACCGATGGATAGAAACAATCGGACTTTAAAGCCCGCATCGGGTTGTATCGATTGAAATATATCGTATTACAATTTTATTCGCTGACCCAAATTTCAACGACCGCAAACGAAAACTACGCAGGTCCGTTGTGATTGGATATTGATTTATTTTAGACATTGTTTTACAAAACGGCGTGTATACAGCATCATTGTGTTTGTTTGTTTAGGGCTGCGCCCTCCCTGTTCGCATCTGAGGAACATTTCGTGGCTACTCGTCTGTGGCAAATGCACTTGAGGGCTATAAAGAAAATATACGCGCACGAAATGTCTCTGTGGTGTGCTTTTTATCTCAATAATTTTGCTCCCGTTGTTTTTTGTGGTTTCAGTAAAGACATCGTAAAAGCAGTGAAACGTTGAAATCAGTTTATTTGTTCTTCGGCTGATTACAAAGTGATTGAAAAAAGAAACGAAAACCAAGATTGCAAAGCGATTCAGAGTTTATAAAATCAAAAATCTTCATAATTAATAATGTGATTTTAGTAAAACCAAAATTAAACATAATATTTTAATAAAACATCTAGCTATGTCGCAATAAGTTCAGAGGAGCAACACAAGCTTTGTACTATACTCTAATCAGAGCATATGCCAAATTTGGAACATTGTCAAACCAAATCTATTCCATTGTGTGCCAATCTGGGCCGCAATGCTATGGGCACGACTTTCGACCTGTCAAAACTTGGTGTATCGAATTGGTGCTTTTTCAATAGGGTTAGTTGAAGGACATGGTAAAACGTAACAGTAACTTTGGAAACGCCGGATCTTGGAACCTTTCTATTTGGGGTCGGCAAAACACGTTGTCTTCATCCATTCTCGCCTGACAGACGTCATAGCATCATTTACTCCTTTCTTTCCATCTATCCATCTTTTGTTTAACCTTCCGCTCCCTCTTCATCCATCAACATTAATATCCATCTCTTTTTAGTCACATGCGTTTCATCCCACCAATTATTTTTAATTGATTACATCCGTACTAAGATAATACTATAATATAGAAAGAAACATGACGTGCAAAAGTAAATAGATTGCCATGAGAGAATAGGCATCACCATCATTTGTGCTAATTCGCTGCGTGCCCTAATCCGAAACAAATCGTGGTTAGGCCGGGCAATATTAATTGTGAACCTGCGTTGATTTATCGTAAATTCCGCGCCCTGTTAACAGACAATAATCGATCGATAATAACCGAATACAATTATAAGGCAGCAGCCCTGTATTTGCATCGAAACAACGCGGGGCATGCGTTTAATCAAGCTGATTCGGAGTAAACACTGTTTGTATATCCGCGCCGAGTGTTTGACTCGGTAATGCTCTTGGTATATCGCTGGATTACGGTGGAAGGTCATGGCGGAAATTTCTCGATTTTTGGAAAACTGGAGTTTGAAAAGTTTTGGAATACTGACATCTCGCCAGTTATGGTGTTGAGTGATCGGATCACAACAATCAAAATCAAAGGTTATTTGATTCGGCAGAGAATCAGAATGCATCGAAATAATTCGGACTGTCCCCCAAAACGCTCGTCGTTTAGCAACCCATGACGACCCACTGGCCAACACTTCATATTGGTTTAGCTTAAGGACAAGAACAACTTACCCTACCGTAAGCTAACCTACTAGGAAGTGTGATAGGTAAATACTCCCCAGGATCCCAGCATTAAACACAAATCTTAAGACCGGGTTTATAACCTAGTGATAACAAATTCCTAACTATGAACGATGAAGAGTATTGTTGTAGTTGCTATACCAGTATCAGTGTCTTGGGGAAACCCAACTGAATACCTGAGACTCACTAAACAGACATCATGTTTTGTACAAATACAGATCGGTCAAGATGTAGGCCCCGAAATAGATCACACAAATCAATTTCTCACAAATAATACTAATTTACCCATTTAACTTTCAATTTCGACATCGAATCGAATTGCCGCTAAACTAATTATCATCCTCAACAAATTATTCACAGAAATACGGGGAAGATTCTTTTTAAGTGTATTCTGAGTCATTTAGCAGGTGACATAAACATTTCACACATGAGGCGATAAAACGGTAACATGATGATATTCTCAGGAACGAGAGTAAAAACTTTATTGCTAAACAAATTAGAGCTTGTGTCGTATTTTGGAAATCGTATACCTAACAACGATGGTACACATAAAAACGGTCATGTGTGTGTCGTTGTTATAAATTCAGACTTTTGTTTTGACTTACTTTAATGTTTAGAATTATTATAGTGCGTAGTTTCTCCATAGTAGTCTTTGAAAGACTACAAGATTTAATTAGACTTATAAGACCACAATAACAATTAGACAAATATTAGAGCGTAAGGAAAATAAGTCCCTTGAGCTCAATTGAAATAACATAGCAATTAAAACAAGATCTTCAAACTTATAAAAAAGTAGCCAGATACCAGGAGCACATAAAAATAGAAGAGTCAAGTCGCGGGCCAGCCTTTACTAGTAATTATGACGGGTTACATAAGAACAGAACCGGCGACGACACTACGAACACGAGACGTGGGCGTGGCGGGCTAACGACATTCGATAGGTTCGACAGATAAATGGTCGGGGTCGCCCCGGTCATAGTTCAAAATCGCCGCGGCAAAGTGAATATTTGAATTTTTAATAAACGCAGATAAAAAAATCATGACGATTAATGGCGTCGCTATCGATACGGTGATGATTCGTTTTGAACGATGTTTTAGTGCTTATAGATTTTTAATTTATAAAAGGGAAAATAAAACCCGTAATGCGTAAGACACCAGCCACCGAGGCCGGCCCAGAAAGAGGTAATGAGACGATCTGGAAGATCGTACCGTGAAGACCAGTTCCAGGAGGCCAAGAGTTGTTAAAAGGAATTGGGGGTAGCCTTTGCCCAGCAATGGGATATAACAGGCATACAAAAAATGCGTATGACACATTGGAGGAGTATGCTGTTAGGACTTAGGAGTCTTATGTTCAGGCTACTATCCGACCGTGCTCTGCTATCGCCATTGATAATATTTGTTGTTATGGTTTGTCGAAGACTGTTTTGCTAGCGGGCGGAAAAGGATTCTCATCGTCATCCGTCTGTCATTAATCGCCATTATGGAAATGCTCGCGCTGCATACTCGACAGTGGAAGTCTGATGAGTCGTTCGTCTCCATAAATAGTTACGAGGAACGGGCAAATAGCTGCTACTTTCTGTCTAACTGGCAGACTCCTAGAAAATTCTAAATTACTAATGCTATGAGGTCGAAAGACCAGAGTTTAGCAAAAGCCTGAGACTTTTACCGACTCCCAAATCGTCATTCTCGTGCCGTAAGGGCACGAGAATGAATTTAGGGGCGGCGTAGAATGTGAAGACATTCTACGCTAGAAGTATGGAAGAAGAAGTTCTTCCATACTTCTCTGTTACTCGTCACCTCATGAGACACCTCCTTTCTCGCCATATCATTCTTAACACAGTCCATCCATCTTTTTTACCGACTCCTAAACGGAAAAAAAACCAAAATAAAATCAGAATAATACCATTTGTTTTACAACACCAAATGGTGGAAGAATTTCGTGACCCATGTGAATTATTTATGTATTAGGCGCACTAGGTACTAATATTTTATTCATAATAAGGATAACATATAAAAACATGAACTACACGGGTTATTTCCACATTATCTAACCAGTTCGCGTTTTTATGACACACGAGACCTTAACGAATGATGGTAATTAGTGAATGTTAAGTTTTACTAACAACCGAGGAATGGCGGATTCCTTAGTACCCAATAAACTACGTGTTTTGTTATTTTATTGAAAGTTGAAGGATATCCGGTAAAATCCTCCAGTATCACCGAGTTATCAGAGTAAACCGAAGCAATACTTTTACTAATGAACAGACTTCCAGATTTACTTCTAGGTTATACGGCTTGCGTTTTCGGCTGAAGCGGAATATCTGTAGCACTAAGGCAGTGCTGCATCATCGTATTCTACTGCAGTTTTTCCAGGTTATCGCTAAAACGAATTGTGGTAACAAATTGTACTTTGTTGTTAACTATGTATCTTTACCTATAATAAAGATTTAAAATTTCGGATAGAGCTAATAGCTATAATGATCTCAATATATTTTAAGTTACCACCTAGATAGGTACACATTCTGGAATGCATCACATTACAACTACTAGAATATTTCCAAAGGAGAACTGTTATTCCCAAACAAAATATCCAGGTACTCACGCAAGCCGTAGATAAACCTCTTACACCAGCACTCTGAAAAGCGGTATTTCCTGACGTCAGCTTTACCACTTATTTAAGTTTTTGTAGCATTAATACAAAGTTGCATATTTCATACGAGTTCCTAGAGTATTTTAATCCGCATAGAAACCTCTAGAGCTGTTTTAAGTGGGGATTATGCTATAAGTTTTGCAATTAATATGACTACGTTGGCAACAAGGTTTGCCAATGGAAATATATTTTCTTTTTTTTTAAACTGGAATCCCGGTATTTGAAAGGCATTCGTTGTAGCAATTCAAAAGCGAAAAACTGGTATTGCTTTCGTATAATTCCGTTCACGTGGCAACATCTATCTATCTCCTGCCCTTATCCCAATTTATTTAGGGTCGGCACATTCTTTCATACTTCTCTATTACCCACCCATCATCTCAGAAGTCACCTCCTTTCTTGCCCAATCATCCTTCACACAGTCCATCCATCGTTTCTTTGGTCTTCCTCTACTCTTATAGCCATCTACATTCATACTCAATATTTTCTTCATTTTTTCGCATCACATGTCCATACCACGATAACCGATTACCACACAACTTTCAGCGAAAATTAAACAATAGTGATTCTAAGGCATCTCGTGACGATGCTCGCTATGCAGCAAGATCTTAACGCTTAACAATTTTCATCCTCTGAAAGTAGTGGTATAAAATCAAGTACCTAGTAACATCATATTCTTGCCACACCTTCATGACGTGTACCGCCTACCTAGATACGTTCCATTCAATTAGCGCCTCAAGTAGGTGTCAAAATTATACTTTCATTACGACATCTAGGTAGGTAAAGAAGCCGCCATTGCCAGCCCACCGGATAGGAAGTTACTCGAAGGTTCTCGAGTGAGGAAACAACGGTGAAAAGTGTAAGTCATCATCATAGCCTTTTCCCAACTATGCTGGAGTCGGTTTCCAGTCTAACCTGATGTAACTGAATACCAGGATTTTACATGGAACGTCTGCCTATCTGACCTCCATTATATATTATGGTAGCGGCTAAATGTGCTTTCTGAGGCACGCAGGAAACTGGTCAACGGAGACAGTGTAAGTATCAAGGGGTATTTTGCGTTTTTGGCTGTATCTCTTTTTTTTTTTTGGAGGGTGGGAAATCATCAAATGACTCCTCCCGCTAGTCTAAAAACCACCCATTGTCCTTCTTAGCCCTTTGTGTCGAGGCCGCGGTATGTCTTTCGAACAACCCGCAGCCCCGACGGGTTCAGCTGTATCTCTGTCACTTACTTCATGAAGTTTTCACTGGAGAATGCAGTTTGTTATGTAGGGCACACACAGCTCACGAGAAGAAGCTGTGTAGCTCTGACATCAACACACTCATGATGCCAACGATAGGTGGCAACCGTCAGGTGAGGCCACAATAAAAAAAAACATTTTCTATAATGCCATTGACACCCATGCAATTAAACACTTTAAACAGTAACACGTAAGTATTTCAATTTAAATAACAAAACGAAACGCAACTTATTAATTTATTATAGTGATCTACACTATGATTAGTTAAAAAAAACGCCATCACATGATTGATCATGTAACACCATTCACAATGGGTACCGTAAATATATTATTAAAACTCTTTTGTAAATGTAATTATATCAAGAAAGCGATGAGGCAACGTAACAGGATAATAAATCTCAAATACTATGGCCAAGCATTCGTGAAATTTAATCCTATTGTTACTGTCACTAATCGTTACTTTCAAGTATGTAAAGATGTTTGTAACTCAATCACGCGTAAACGGTTGGCGGGATTTGGATATCAATTGGGATCAATAGACAATGTTAAGAATTAACACATGGATCCTGTCGGATGTTAAATTGTTAATTACCTTCAAATTACGTTAAAGTTTATTTTTAACTTTTTTTAATTGACGTCATTCCCACTTAAGCGAATATAAACCTTATATTTCAGTTCAAAGAAGTCGCTTTTAGGATGACTCTTATTTAGTGAAAACGTTACTAAAATATTTAGAACTTGTACCGGAAACTGACGGCACGGTTGGTGCAGTGCCTGAGCTGCTGCAGTTGGACTGCTGCGCTGCGTGTCGCGGGTTCGATCCCCGCACGGAACAAATATTTGTATGGCGTACAGGTAGTTGTTTCGGGTCTTTGTGTATGTGAGTTCAAATGTTTGTAAACGCAGCCATGATACAGGAGAAATTCCTAGTGTGGGGCAACGTTTTTTATAAAACAAAAACTGAATTTGATGTGTGGGCATTAAAGATTCGGAATTCAAATTAAACTTTAAGTTCCAAAATCTTAACATATTACATGTTTGGAAATAAATCGAACAAAACTAACTAGGACGTGGGTAAACGCGAGGGCAACAATTAGATCGGGATATTTCGAGATACCACAATATTCGTGACCCGTTATCCTTGTCATGCCAATTAATCAATAACAATAGTAAACACAATATGTTGTTGTCGACAGGCTATAATTCTGCGGTTTGTCACCACAAAACCACAATCATAGGGCGGGGTTAATTACAGGATATAATACGTGTTCTATAATTAGCCTACGTATTTACTGTTCCCTTGGCAACCTTTATATTAAAACACGGGAAGGTATCCAGCTGACTGCGGGTCCCTTTCACACAATGCCTGTGTTAGCTAAATGTGGTTGATATTTTTAAAACACGGTATCAAAGTCGTTGTCCGATAGTCCGACCCAAGGTTGTATTTATATTTTGGGCCTCTATCTGCAACATTTTTGCTTCGAGATATTTATAGATCTTCGTAATTAGGTTTTCTTTTCCGGATATGCATATTGAAACATCGTTCTTAGCACTGTACGGCAAACGGGCCAATACACGCCGGGAAACGACTACGCGAGAGCTTCAAGTTCCCTAGCCAAACGTAAGTCAGTTCCAGTAAGTCTTTACAAATCCTCCATCCGCCTTAGGGTCACGAACAACTACAGGATATCCAAAATAGAAAATGAATACTGTTACTAATTGGTTGAACACGCGACATAAAGGACTAGAAGTGACTCTAAAAAATACGAGCTCAATGAAACAAAACAGTTATACATTGTATCTACAAACATGATATGTGGCATTCTAGCGTCTGTAACAGTTGGCACTGCACCTCGACTGCGGCTATGATAATGAGTTAAACAAACGCCCATTCGCTGACGATACAATACAATGTATCAATTGTGGGCGTGTCGTCATGACCGACATACGATTTGCAGAAATGTAGATCTTACTGATTAGTTGAAAGCCAAAGAGAGTTGAGTTGGCGGTATCGTTCAGGCCGCGGAAAACTTGGACATGGGCCGCTAAGAAGGAAGAAAAATTACCGAATGCTGATACCAGCCAAGAATGATGATGATGATTCTAGGCTGAAATGAGTCTTAGCAAATAACTGCAATCCAGTGCCCACGGGTTAAGAGGTTTTTGGTAGCAGAAACATCTTGTTTTAACAGCTGTCATCTTAGAATCCATAAATAATTTTTCGATACACTTTCCTAATGGAATCTTTTAGAAAGCCAAAGAGGAACCTTTCGTTTGGAACGAGTTGTCATCCAGTTCATCTTAAGTGAGGAAAAGCTGATGATTTATAAATGTTAGATATGGTACAGCCAGCAAAATTATCAATTTTGCCACTCGGCGCCGAACCACCGAATTCGTCGAACATGTGGTTGGCACCCTTAAGAATTAACATAAAAATGCGCAGTGCGTAAGTGCGCGGTCGAAACATCGTACGAAGTTCGATTATAAAATGACACGTTATCTCTTGAACGCGTCTGAGCCCTGAGCCTAACAGATAGAGGGGGGCAAGTAGTGGGTAAGGTCGCGTCCACAAATAAACAAGCTGAACTATTGATATTTTTCTTGATAATTATTATGATTATTGTGGAAAGTTTTTTTCTATAAGGACGGCAGCGTTCATTAGTTACCGGTTGTTAACATAATTGAATATGTGATAGTAGGTACTTATTGTATTAAAACTTTTGTGTTCATATTATGCCTTATTTCTTCGCATGTCGGAGGAGCGATGGGCGAAATTTTAATATTTTAGTTATTTTTTAATTACTAGTCACTGGATACCAAAAAGCAGGAAACGACAACGCGGTAGGCCCAGAAGGAGATGGCGGGATGAGCTGGACTCCTTCTCAAAGGATTGGCCTATAATCGCACTAGATCGCGAAAAAAGGAAGGAGGGAAGGGAGGCCTTTGCCCTGCAGTGGGACAATATAGGTTGATAATATTAATTTCTTCAATCCTTTAACACGATTATAAAGTCCATCATGACAAATTTTCAAAGTCAAAAAGCACATCCTCCACATTTCAGTCACGTCTGACATCGCTTACTCTTTCAATTAAACTCAAACATACCAAGCAATTCATTTCTGACACTTAGTTCAGTCGCCACTCCTTAGTCAACCTCTGATCTCATTGAGCGCATGCATGTTTAAAGTCTAATGACAACAATGTCGTAAGTCGTGATGTATGGACTCGAAGCCACACGACTGCGACAGATGGTTCCCCTGCAGATAACGTACCGGCCTTACATGGTTAGGCCATGTGCGAATTTTGAGCACATTGCGTCACTTTGAAGACAGGAATTGTAGCAAGCCTTCTATCATAAACTTAGGATTTTGTGGGTAGGTTTTTAGAGACGACGCGACGTGTGGGTTCGCCTGTTACTTGAGTTAAAAGACCGAACTTTAAAGGCGTTCACATAATAACGAATAAGGATAAGCTCAAATTAAATTTAATGAATGACGTTGCTACGAACTATACAATGATAAACACGCAGAATATAATAATAGAATACATTTGAGAGAGAGCAAAAATCGATGAGTGGACGTCTTAAGCCAACAGGCAGCAAATCCTACATCTGCAGAAGCGTCTTAGAACGTTATTTAAAAACCACGCATATTGCTGCGGTCAATCATAGTGATGGCTTTGCTGTAACAGTGGTCATACGTATTATACTTTTATTCATAACTAGCTGATGCCCGCTGCTTCGCCCGCGTGGAAATTATATCCTTAAACCTTCTTCGAGAACCACTCTACGCAATTAATTTTTGTTTTAGAAGGACCAAGTTACACAAATACGCGTGCTTTCAGTCATATTGTACGAAATCCGTGCGTGGTTCATACAATATAGAGCACAAGTCGTGATGTGTAATGGCGCACGAGCACGATTCAGACAGATGCCCCGCTTTCTGATAAGATACGGGCGATACTCGTAACAATATTACTACGATAAGGCTCCCATCTAAATTACACAGGAAACGTATTTCGTTGGAATTGGTTTGTTCTTTTCGTTTGCGACGTCATCATCTGCCTAGCCTTTTAGAGTCGTTTCCGTTTATGTTGAATACCGATTCTCTAACATGACACGGCTAGCTTTCTGACTTCTGTAGTGTGGGCTAAAGCTGTTTCGTAAGTCTGGTTTGGTTAGGCCAGGCCTAAGGAGAGCTGAATAGGCCAAAAATGTTGTTAAACTCGTCAAATAATCTTCATAGCAGTCGTAAGTTATTTTTAGCTATCCAGTTGCAAGTTACTCAACTTATGAAATCTGTCGCTATCTTCATTTCAAGGCTGTTGTAAGGATATTCAATCATTTAACTATGATTATAAAGGAGATGATATTAAAGGATTGAGATGGCAAGTAATAATACTTCTCGTATAGAAGAAGAAGACATGTTGCGACGACCTCGTCATGTGGAAATGGATTGGGATAAGGGCAAGAGAATGATGATAAAGAGGATGCTTTTAAAAGTTCCTCTTGCAGCTAAAACTATCATAACAATATTTTAAAATAATACCAACAGCACAGTTATTCCTATATTTTTTCATGCAAGCAAAAGCAAGTATTTATACAATCTCCAAATCGGATTACGTTATTGCATCAAACCGTAGAGCTCAGATTTTCGAATGGAAAAAGCTGAATACATTACCATTTATACTATTGTATTGTGATTTTTTATTGTATCTTTTTTTAATTAATCTCAACCAGCTTATCTATTAAAAACTTATGTTTTTAAGGGGGGAAAGGATTAATGAAACATAACATGACATCACGCCAGTAATCTCCGATGGATTAGGCAATGGTGTTCCTAATAGCACATTTCGCCAGTTTTAGGTTCCATGTAGTAGGGGACGAGTCTATTGCCATCAACCGGGCACATATCTAGACTCCATGGCTGCGACTAAGAAAATCCTGATGAAAAATCCAATAACAATTAGCCCGATCCGGGAATCAAACCCAGGACCTCATGCCAGCAGCCGCGTGACCACAAGATTTCGAATATGACGTTTTCCAAGGCAAAGAGAGCAAAGACTAGGTGTGGTTATACCCGTTTAAAAGGTATGAATGAGGGACAGCCAAGGTGTGGCACAGGCTTGCCGATATGGTATCAGACACCGGCTTAAAATCTTATAGCTACTATTATTGCCATATTAATACGATATGCACGACAAATATTTAATGGTTCGATTATTAATCCAGTTTATAAAACGCTATTGAAGTTTCTTATCGCAAAATACTGATCTTTGGCGCCAATTCATACCAAAAGTCGACGAAATGGCGGCGCCAACGTTTTAGTTTCCGGATTTAAAACAAGTCGTTTTGTTGGACTTATTTCTGCAGTCGGCATTCTGAAGTCAGAGATTAGTAGGGGCGGCTCCGACTTACGAGCAGTAAGTCGTAGGTTCGAACCCAAGAAGGCGCAGTTTGTGTAATTTATTTAATCATCACTGCTCTCAAAACGGTGAAGGAAACCGGCATGTCCTAGAACCAAAATTCGGAAACATGTGACATCTACCAACCCGCACTGGGCCCGCGTGGTGGATTATAGCCAATTCCCTCTCATAGAGGGGGGGCCTATGACCCAGAAGTGGAAACATTATAGGCTGATTATGACGATTCATAAATAGGTGACAGTGTTGCAGTTTAACTACAATAAAAACACAAAAGATTACTGCAGTTTTTGAAAAGCTTTGCTACTCTTTACCTCATTTAACGTAGCTCGGTTTCAACGTTTTTTTTTTCAGGTTCGAGAAAGACATAAAGCACACAACATAAATACAATTATCTAAGTACCTATTATAAATATGACACACATACCTACATATATTGGCGCAGTACGTCAATGGAAACCTATTGTCCTAAATAGATAGCGAGGATGTATGTGCATCGTAACTAGATGCTATGATGGACTATGACTGTCAATGTTACCCACGTCATTCGATAAGCGTGGCATTCTTTGAATATGTGTATAGAAAGTGTTCAAAAGTAAAGTATATATCTATTGTATCCCAGCATTTGTATGATTAATTAAACTGTATTCTGGAGTGGCGACCGCGAACTGGAAGACGTTGCGTTGGAAGGCCTTTCACTATGTGGACCGATGATCTGGTTAAGGTTGTGGGGATCCGCTGGACGCAAGGGACCGGTCAATGAGATGAAACTTGGGGCAGGCCTAGGACGAGGCAAAAGGAGTATAAGGATCGTAACAGGTGGCGTTCTGTGGTGTCATGCCTACTATGAGAAAAAGGCGTGAGTTTATGTGTTGTTTTTCCTTGCCATGTTTGTTGGAGTCATCCATCACAGAATGTCACATGATCCACTGCGTAAATGCAATTGTGTCGGTTCTTTTTTAAAAGAAACACGAGTCAAGTACAGTAACTGAATAGCACTAGTACTCAGTTGAATGTGATAATAATTTTGTATCTAAAGTTATTATTCTACACATGATTAATAGGGTGCAACGGCTTTCCATTGAATCAAACGATTATAATAAATGTTTTACAACTTTACACTTAGGTATAAAATTTATATTGAAGTACCAAACTAATTACTGGTAACAATACTACATATATATAATGCAAAGAGAGCATGCATACGCAACCTAGAGAAAAATGTTGGATATTGAACAATCATTTTATTTTAGTTTTTTTATTTTTTTTTCTACGTGATATTTTTATCGTATTCTTAGAATCCATAGTTACTTGAAAAAATACTATGATAGATGCATTCAATTTTGAAATCATGCATAGCCTGGTGAAACTACTTTTTTAACGGATAATACCGAGTACTCACGTCATCGCAATTCAGCCCTTGTAACAGAATTACTGAAAACACAGAACTGAAATTACTGTTACTTTAAAGTTACTGAATTTAGGGTTGATGGTCATATTTTCAAAACAACTTTTGCGTGGTGTACAGGGAGAGACAGATTCTTGGACAATTTAATAACTTAAAATGGTTTAATTGAATTGGTTATTTTCAAATTCTGCTCTGTCCGTACAGTTTCCGATTTAATATACGAGTACACTTCAAGACTAGTGAAAATAGTTGGAAATCGTTGAACATGTCTGTCTTTCTATCGTCCTATGTGTCTTATGACGCGAACGTAACTAAAACAAGTACATAACACCGCTTATCTCCTTATGACTTGACCCATAACCTCGCATTTCGCAACGACCGGCCGTGGCTATCGTACATAATAGAATTAATTCATAAATCATGCTAGTAAGCGCATGAATGGCGGTCAACACACTCTCAATGAATTGCGTTTCAAACTGGTTACTTAGATACTTATTCTGGGTCCGTATGCCTGTTGGGCTATGAAACTTGCAACTTGGAATTATGCTTCACTTTCGCTGTTTAGAACGCTCTGTGAATGTGGAATACTGTTTAGGCGTGTGACTTTTCATGTTAGGTTGCGGAAAACATTAAAAGCTTTTACATTAGATTAAACTTTAAGGCTTTTAATTGTTCGAAAGACACTCAAACATACCAACAATAATCATGTTAATCAATCTACTTGCAAAACCAACCGTTACTTTAACAAAACCACAACAATACTATTGATATTGAGATTATTACTTTCAGATTAAAAACGTTTTTCCTTTCTCGATTCTACAGTTATTTCCACTAAGACAATCAGATCTCGAAAAAACATCACAAAATCGAAATTTTTATCCGTTTTCCAGCATCGATTATTTCTACGGCGATTCTACTGGCCCGACCACAGGAAGGATTTCGTCCGCTAATCCGTCAGTGTCGGGCGGTTGATGAATCGGCCCATTCTCTGTATTACACCCGATACCAATACAAGGCAGATGTATTAGATCGCTGATGCTGTGATACTAAGGTAATGGCAGATACATTGATAACAACCGTTTTGCTATTACTTTTATTAAGCGAGTCAAAGAGTTGATCTAGATCTGCCTCCCGGTGGCTTAAAGCTGCAGCACCATACAAAAATGGTATTCAGGTATAAAAATGTTCCCGTCGGGGCTGCGGGTTGGTCGAAAGCGATACCGCGGCCTCGACACGAATGGCTAAGAAGTAACATGGGTGGTTTTTAGTCAGTAGAAGTCTGACATTCCCTACCGCTCTGCCCAGAGCGGGAGGAGTCATTTGATGATTTCCTACCCTCCAAAAAATAGGTATAAAAGTTGACAACAGGGTGACACAATGGGCTCTCCACTGCTAAAAGGGAACTTTTCCATGGACGGAATGCATGGAGAGGTAGACAGAACTGCAAGTACTCTGTGGTGTACAACTTAACTATTTTAAAAACGTACATTCTACAATGAAAAGGCTTTTTAGGCTCGACAGACGACATACCTATATCATGATGGGATGTGATAACATGTGTTGCGGGGGAGTTCGTTCCGTCAGCTGTGCTACCCACCTAACACTACAGAGTTGGGGTTTTAGGAAGCTGTATTATGTAATTTACACGTTCAAAAAGTGATGATTCTCAGCCTAATTTGAATAAATGATGCACGGTACTTCTGCCTTAGACAAATGTGTACCATCGTTGGCCGCATTTTCGCGCTGGTAAAAGCTAAAAATCAGGCTTTAAAATTTTAGCCGAGTCAGCCACGAGCCATTTCTGGCATTTTTCCTAAAATACCGTGAGTGAATTCTTAACATGATAATATTTCAAAGTTAATGGAGCAGGAAAGAAACGAAAAGCGAGGCTTTTACAAGAGGTTCGTGACCTTTCCAGGGGCATTAAGCCTAAGTATTTTCATCAAGACATTTATTACTTAAAAGATTTCTACTTTTAAGACATCTTTTTGATTGAATGTTCTAACTTCTACACACATGCTCTCAGATGAGTGATGGATATCTAGACTGGAGTTTTTAAACCTACGCTTAGTATAAAAAGCCTATAATATTCCCGTTCCTAGGGCACAGGTTTTCTTTCTGTGAGGGAGTACGCTGTAACTTAATCACCATGAGGTACGAGTAGGGTCCCGTCGGGGCTGCGGGTTGTTCGCAAGAGATACCGCGGCCTCGACATAAAGGACTAAGAAGGAAAATGGGTGGTTTTTAGTCAGTAGAAGTCTGACACTCCCTTTTGCTCTGCCCAAGAGCGGGAGGGGTTATTCGATGATTTTCCATCCCCCAAAAAAAATAAAAAGGTACGAGTAGGGTTTGGTGAATGACCCCGTATACCTATATATTATTATAGTATGAACTAACTAGCTGTTCGTCCTTCGTTCGCGTGAAATAATTATAAAAAAGATATTACTTCTCTTTTTAATCAGTTTTTGCTACCAATTTCAAGGGTTTCTTTTTTTGCATGGAACTCTAATTATTTTTCTATAAAGAAGTAGCCTAAGTTAGGCCGTTAAAATCGGTTGAGCCGTTTCAGAGATTAGCCGGAACAAACAGACCGTTAGACAGACAAAAATTAAAAAAACAGCCGTATTATTTTTATGTGCATTCAGTAAAAAAAACTGCTATTTTAATATTAAAAACAGACATTTTAATGTTATTTATCTGTAGTATTTAATAAAAACATCGTAGAAGGTAGGTAGGCTGACTGCGAAAGTTCATTGTTCAACGGACAGGTGTAGCAACTAACATAGGACAATAGAAATCGTGTTTTTCCTGCCGCATAATAAAAAAAACTTTACACATACACAGAGCCGTTAGGCATAGCCAGCCAAGAAAGTAAGATACTTCAATTACCTATAGTAAATATATGAAATATGACGAAAATTCAGAAACCTCGGTCCCCTGGCAAGTCGAGTGCGACATTTCGAACGAATTTGATCGATCGTAATAGGCGGCTTCATCATGTAAAATACGTGGGGACATAAACCGCGGTCGATACGGGAGAATTTTGCGAAGGGGATCAAAATTCTATCATACTTGAATGAAATATCAATCAAATTAAGTTTTGAGTACTAGTAATGTTATTATGAGTGCTTTTATTCAATTAAATCTTGAGTCTAAGGAAAAACTCTCAAAATTTTTCTCTCTTAATGTAAGTATAGACTGAAAATTGTGGCGGTCAGATGGCAGTCGCTTCATGGAAAAAGCTTAAGACATTTTTTTTTCGTAGGATGGGAAACCATCAAATGACTCCTCCCGCTCTGGGCAGAGCGGTAGGGAGTGTCAGACTTCTACTGTACAAAAACCAGCCATGTTCCTTCTTAGCCCATTGTGTCGAGGCCGTGGTATCTCTTTCGAACAACCACGGCCTTAATGCTTAAGATAATATAATTTGTTAACAATTAGGATATTGATAGTTTCTCCATCATGAACCTAGAGAAAAGAAGTTTAAGGTCTACAAGTTTCCCGTCGGGGCTGCGGAATGATTTCCCACCCCCCAAAAAAAAAAAAGGTCTACAAGTTTCGGAATGAAGCTGGCTTGTTTTCATCATGTTATCTCGATTAACGATACGATCAGTCATGTCCGAGGAGTTAGTGAAATTTCAATCAAGTTTTAGCTAACCCAAACTTGTCTGGTTTGTGTTTAGTCTACTTTGTTTGATGTTAACTGAAAACTATTGATGCAAGATAGGTATGTTGATTACTATGCAGTTTTTGCGTCATTCTTTTTATTTTCAATACTGGTATATTTGTTAGATAAAGAGAGAAGGCCTTAGGATCAGTTTCATCCGTAAAATTGAACGTGATCAGTACAAATAAACGGTGTTCATTTGCTGTCAGTGTTATGTTCTATGTTAGGGATTTGGTTTCCGCATTTGGTCCCTTATAGGGGACCATTGTACGTGGCTGTCAGTGTAATCATTGCCATGAAATACTGACAGTGACAGCAGGCTATGAAACCCCCCCCTAAGTTTTATAACATCTTGTACTAGTCTGTACTGTTAAACCATCGTGTTGCTGCCCTTATCTAGCAGAACTATCCAGACAACAGCTCACCTTCACCTGCCTATAGCCCGTCAGCTGTCTCTAGTTTCATCATAATTCATTTAGCCACAATTCATCAAAATCTTTTATGATATGCAAGTTATTTCAAGCCACTGCTTACTAAACTTATTGTATTTTTTCTGCGTCTAGTAGCTTATCGTAAAAAATCTCGAACATTAAGTAAGTAATGAGTTGATTTAAGTGGGCGTCTACAAGATTAGTTTATTTAAATTTTTGTTAGCAATAGAAAAAAACTTTGAAAAAAGGTGCGGCGCAGTGCTACTTGTACAAAAACTTTGGTGGAGGAACTTTAACGCCTAATTTAAAACCAAATAAAAAATACCGTCTGTTGCTTCCGTATGAATGAGGGAAATTAATAAGTACGTTACGCAGACATGACAAAAGTAGAAGGTAGACAGTTCAGAAGTTGTTAAAATACAATGATTCATAAGAAAGTAAGTTATTGCATTTGCGAGAATTTAAATACCTGTAAATTAACAGTAAACCATTGAAAAAGCTCTACGGTAATCCCATACCGTTCGTGGGCGAAAATTTTGAATGGAAATTAAACTATTTTAATTCATTTATTATTAAACTAATAGGCTTACTTAATTAACTACAAATAAAACAGACCGAAATGTAAAATACATTTTCGACCATTAAACGAAGTACTTAATAACGAGAATTATGTTTCAACCGCATATTATTAGCAGAATTTTGCAACGATTCGGTTATTTGGTAATACAATTTTTATTTACGCAGTTAATGCTATCATTGGCGATTTCTTCGGCCTTAAAATACCGTTAACACTGGCATTAAAGTTTCAGCCACTTAAGATTTTCGTGATAAGTGTTAAAATGCTGATAAAAAATCAATAATTTCGTACAAAATTCAACATTCCTGGATTGAGTTTCTTTTGATAAAAATGTCAGTGTATTAAAAATAAGTTGAAAACTGTTTAGAGCACTGCCGATCGCTTCCAGTAAACCCCCATGGGTCAATGGCGATACGAAGGCCAGGTGCAACCACCCCGCAGGTGTGTTAACCCCGCTAGTTTTCATTATTTATCTTCAATAAACTGTAGAGTGATATTAATCTATATTATTTTTAATGCTATAATGACAGCCTAAGTATTTGAAAGCCTATAATGATGATTGAGGACCCTTTGACGGTAGAATGCATGCATTTCTCTTATAAGGATCGCGAAAGGGTCGTCGGTTTTAAAAGGGCAGAATAAATTCCCGATGCGTTCAAATTAGGTTACCTTATTTGGTTTTTTTGTGTAAAAAACATGAAGTCTTGACTAGATAGTTTACAAGAGAGGTCTTCAATAAATTAACTTATTACTTTAAATTATAGTCCTTTTTAAATGCGACAGTAACTCTCGTCTGTCGCGCTTTCACGCCAAAACTACTGAACCGATTTAAATGAAATTTGGTACACAGATAGTCTACAGCCTGAGAAAGGACATAGGCTACTTTTTAATGCGAAAAAAGGTTTGTAAGAGATTGAAAAGATTATGGTGACTAAATTATTAACTCGACGTTTATGGCATTAATTTGGTGCAACCATGCCAGTCAATCAAGCTGCCAAGTAAAGATGCGTACCAAACATCAAGTGATAACATGCAATAACGCCTGTGATTCCCGAAGGTTTAGGTAGAGGTGCGAAATGTGTGTTATATTTAAATTCCATGTTATAGAGGCGAGCCTATTGCCATCATCCGGGCGCAGATCTGAGCTTCGTGGCTGCTACGGAGAAATTCCTAATGGCACGACCCAATAACACTGGATAACCTGGGAATCGAAACCAGGAACTCATGCACAGCAGTCTCGTTTGCGACCACAGGACCTACAAGGCAGTTAAATTAATAAAACTCAAAATAATTCAATATGATTCACATGCAAATATTATCAATTTAATATTGTTAATGACTCAATCAGAACGCCTACATGCTCGCGTTGACACAGCGAATTTCATTCGGCATTACAATGAAAGGCAGAAACGAAGCCTTTCGTGTCAATGACACTTTAGCACGTGGTCGATGGGTATAAAAGGCCTACCCTTAATTTTTTGCGGTGACGTCAGAGGTAAGGTACCATTTTGTCGAGTCTCTGGACTGGTGAGTGTACCCATCCCAAATGCGTAGATACGAAATAACTTGCTACGGACTTATTCCACGGGTTTTAAGATGCTGCTAAACTTGGCCAATAGGGATAAATACTTCAGGTTAGGGCCAAAAAAGGCGACAATCATTTGCATGTGACTTTTTTACGAAGAGAATAATTTATTTACAATCACTGAAGCCATTCAAATGACGCAACTTTCCAGACGGGTCCGGCAGATAAAATCACAGCGAAAAATATGGAATCCCCTAGGGTTACAGAGGGCAGACGTCGGCCACTTATAAAAGCAGTAGCTTGCCATAACATGATGGATGGAAGAACCGGTCCTAGCCTGCTAATGATCACACGACCAGTTCTTTTAAAAGGAGCGAACTCTGGATTCGACGAGGTAGGGTGGAGTGTCAATGACCCATGCACCAAATTATCCGTAAGTACTTAATATCACCGTAGTTTTTGCCCGATATTTTTGGAGCCGGCAATCGAGCCAGAAGCTGGGAGTTTGTGCTTTTTACACGGCGCGATTGCTATCGAACCTTCGTTTTGATATTAAATGGGTTCTGTTAGTGGCAATTTGGACCATAGTAGTATGCCCCGTTACCGCTTTGCTAATATCTTTGGTTTCGGTTAGGTTTGGTTTTGTTTCGAGTGTTTCAATAAAAACCAAAGTCCCGATCTACGTGGATCTCAGTGACGATGACGGCAATACGAATCCGATCGACCTATAAAGAACTCGGTATTCATTAGGTAGAATAAAATTTATTCGTAATTGGGTAAATATTTGCTGACCAAAGTAAACAGCAAGGCTATTTTACAATATACTTGTGCAAAGCAATGCTTTCGCGAATTTAAAATGAAAACGTGCTACATCGTGCAATCATCAGACTGTTAACCACTGCTGTAGTGACAGGGTGTTTGTTTTACATATAGTAATTTAAATAATTTATTGTTTGAAAACATTATAATCACGACTCTGATATGTAAATACGATACGTGTATGTATAAACGTTTGTGGTAGGTACGTGCGTCCGCGTGATGCGTCGGTGCGTCCGTTGGGGGTATCGCACGAATATCTCGACTCGTAATAATATGCATTCTTCTTCGAACCTCAATGCTGAGGTGTCTAAAATTCAAAGATTAAGCACGCTTCTTGCTACAGAATCGAATGAAAGCGATGAAGATGGAGTCGGAAACATATTGAAAATCTGATCAGGTTCATAATCAGTAAATCTCAAGTCTGCCGCTGTGATTGGTTGACCAAAATAATAATCAACCAATCATGAAAGCTGCGAAGAGATTTAACTACAATCGAAATTCAATAGGCTTTCAATACGTTTGACAACGCTGTGGGAACAATGAGCAAGGCAGGTGGTTACCAGATACTGAACTACGTGAGAATGTGACTACTACCCTTTGTACTTTATCTATTGAAAACGTGGTTAATTTCAATTTACGCGCCTGTCTAAGTATGGGCGAATTTAAACAAGATTTTGGTTTGTGGTTTGGGGCTACAAACAACACAAAAACAACAGGTATGGCCGATTATCCCTAGATCGTGATAATCTAGCCTAGGTCGTAATTAAACCTCTGAAAGGCGAAAGGCGAAATACGATCCGTTCGTCGCGTAAAAACCAAAAACAGCGAACAAGTCTACGTCAAGTCATTCAAATCAAGTTTCATTACGAATTTTACGCCAGTTTCCTTGTCATAAGCAGTTAAGCACACAACAGATATATTACAAATAGATCACACAATAGATATATTATCTATTGTGTGTTTAACTGCTTACTTTATAGCTAATAGACAAGAGTCACGTTTTAAAAACAATAAAATATTAAAGCATACTGTCCGCCTGACATAACTGAAGATGAATGGTCAAGTTGAAGCATTGCACATCGTATTTATTACAAAATGTCTTACTACTTATTGAGATGTTTTTTGAGAATGGGATGTCCCGCTTTATGCTTGCAATCATAATTTTTTTAAATGGTTTTTCGTATTTGCAATGGTAGAGGACATACCGATGCGATTATGCTTCGATCTTCATAATTATTGATGCTAATACGAAAATGGCACGTACCGCGATAGAAATCTTAGCCAGCCAGCAAGGTACCGAGTTCCCAGGACCGTTGGACAGTATTTAAATCGGCATCGCCATTTTGTGGAGGCAATTTGAATGTAACTTTTACGCCTTATCCAATATTCTGTTATTATTGAATGTTTTTGACATGAATAATGCGAAAATCTGTTGAGTTATCGATATGTATTGTCGTTGTGCCGACTTTCGGCTTAAATGATGATGATTAAAAACCGCTTACTGCGCGCGGCGTAGCGTATAAATGCGTAATGTCGCATTGATTCGGGTCACCTAAAGACCTAAACATACACACGATGTGATGTCGTATCCTGCCTGACTAGTTGCGACGTCATCTACCGATATCGTGTAGTGGAAATCTACGTCTCGCATCGTAACGAAACCGCAAAACGATACTGACTCGTGAAAATTTACGATGCAATTCTGCGCCAATAGTGAACAGAACTGAAGAAACACAGTATTTTTTGTGATTTGATGATAGTACAACGACCACTTCACATTAGTGAAGTACCTTTGTGTCTAGCAGACGAGTTCTTCGGTAATCGCCGGCTAAGCAAGTCGCTCGTCTGTAACGCTATACCAGTGCCTTATAATTTCAGGCCACACATGTATTTTGCTGTTGCAAAATTCATGTGTGTAACTTGTAAGGCCTTCCTCATAGTTATGAGGAAGACTTTAGAGCCTGCGCACACCACGTTTTTTAAACGCACCGTCGACGCGCGTTTTAGGAACGCGCGTCGCCGGCGCGTTTTTATCCTGCAGAGCAGTTTATTGTCGTTTGTATCGATACAAACGCGCGGCACCGGCGCGTCTGTATCTTCTCTCGCTTGTAAATGGGTGTACCCAAAAACGTCGGTAATTTTTCTTCTTCTTTTTTTTTTTTAAATTAATAACAAAGCGCATGTAATCAATGCTGTCTCGACCGACGCCATCTTGCTACTGTTGAAAACGCTCTGCTTAAAAACGCAAAATGCCAGCGCGTTTGTATCGCTACACACGCGCGTTTGCATCGCGTCTGTATCGCTACACACGCGCGTCTGTATTTATACAGGTGTGCAAAGGTCTACAGGCTGCGTCTGACTTGCGTGCGTATCGCGTCTGTATCGCTACAAACGCGCGTCGACGGCGCGTTTAAAAAACGTGGTGTGCATAGGCCCTTACAAGTTACAACATAATACATGAACAACAAAATGACATGCTGGTATAACAAGCCACATTGACAGAAAGGAAACTGTGTTCCTGTACATTTATGAACAGTATTGTCTCATAAAGTCACGCCTTTCTCCCATGGGGGTGGGTAGGCAGAAAGTACAGTTAGCTAGAATCCTTACATGATAATAGGGTAGTTAAATTAAAAAATCTAATTGGTCCGTCAGATAGATTTCCAAAAAATATTGGGACACGTTTTTTTACTTTTTTCACGTAAACAAACAATGAAGACAAAAAACTTGTGTGATGTCATATTTTAAGACATTAGTATGACATTTTTTACCGGCGAGTGACGTCACGACCCACTCACTCAAATCTTTGACGCGTTTTATTTTCGTCAATTTTTATTGATTTGATAAAAAAAAAATACGCATACAATATTTTTCGATAATATAACAGACGGAAAAATTTGAATCATAGTTTTTTTAGTCAGTAAACATCCCTATTCTTTCATTCATGTTCATACAGCATCAGTGTTGTGTCATGGGGGTAATTAGACAATACTTGGTAGTAATGTAGGATTATGGTAAAGTTCTGGCACTGAGTTAGAAGAGAAAAAATATTATTGCGCTAAATGTAGCATGGACAGGGTGAGAGGAGGATATTATTGAGTTTTCACAATGTAACACAACTAAAAATTCAATAGATAAGACTAGGGGGTATTGAATACTCAGGCTTCTCGCACATTTTAGTGGCTTATAAAGGAAGAAATATTAGAATTAATGTAAGATAATGATGGTTCATGGAATATTCAAGAGAACACAGGTTTGCGGATCTTTTTTCTATAGCATTGTTAGTGCTTCCTACTTTCCGCTCTTTGATTCAAACATACTTTATATTAGCATTTTGACACAGTAAGAACACATTACTTATGTATATTAATCTACTCATTTTTTTATTAGGAAACTAGGCAGAGGTTAAAAGGTTAATATCTTGGTTTAATCAAATCAGTACTTAAATGCATATTTACGTAATAGTGGAACAAATTGTTGTTAGGTTAGCGATGATTATAGACAAAATTGCACATTTTTGGACATCTTAGAGGATAATTTCGAGGAGAATAGCCACCGATTCAAGAATTATTATGGTAGATAATATTATTATATCCCTTACAGCAATGCAAAAATTGAGAATTTTGCAAATAAAACAGAAAGTATATGAGAACAGTTAACGTTAACAACATTATCATAAGAATACCACCAGTGAAAGCTAAAAACAAAGGACCTAGTTACTTGTTTGTCTGTTTGTCATCATCTCCTAAACTGAATCATAGAATTTAGAATCAATTTATGTTTGTTGGGTCATCTAAGTATTGTAAAAATAAATAGCACACACATTAAAGACGGAATGGTCTCGCCATTGGTTTACATCGAGAAATATGACGACGAAAATAATTGTTTTTACATGTACACGAAAACTGACATCGCAGATAAAGACGTTTGGTAATGTAGTCAACGTTTTAAATGCGCACCGAAGGCCTGCCTCGCCGAATCATTACTAAAACATCTGGTAAATGACTAACAAATGTGAAAACATACATTTGCATGATTTTATCGTTTTTAACGGTAAAAAAACTAGACTTTGGAGGAAAACAAGGCGGTATTGGCGTGAGAACCTAACAGCTGTGGCGGGCGAAGCACCGGCGAACCGCCGGCTCGTTCAACAGCCACGCCACTGAAAACCCTATATAGGCAAATAGGTTACAACACTGACGAAATATTAGAAACCGTCTTTTTTCGCCCGTTTTTAACTATATTAACATAAAAAATTAACACACTTACGTGATAACACAGATATCATCCAACAACAAGCGTCATAGCGATCCAAAAACTTGTATCACTGCATAAATAATCACAATTCAACAAGGAACATTTTGTACCATCCAACGTAAGAATACACAAACTACTTTAAAACATTAATAACTCATAATATATTGCACAAAAACTTTCTCCAGGCACACGCACAAAACAATGATAATATTTATAACGTTTTTATCACAAATATAAACGAAATATCACAAACGGATAACACTTTTCTACTTGTCCTTGCGTTCACATAAATTGGCAGCCATCTTGCGTTCGTGTGAGCAGGGAGAAATGTTACCAGTGAATAATTTATTTTCCCACCCAGCTTTTTCCTTTATTTTTCGTTTGGTTATTATTTTGTTACTTTAATTATTTACACAATGACCAGTCTGATAAATTATATTCGTATATTTTTAAATTGTGATTGTATTGTTTTTGAGTTCGATAAATTATTGAACATTATTGATCCCCCGTCGGGGCTGCGGGTTATTCGCAAGAGATACCGCGGCCTCGACATTAAGGGCCAAGAAGTAACATGGGTGGTTTTTAGTCAGTAGAAGTCTGACACTCCTATTTGCTCTGCCCTAGAGTGGGGGGGTTATTTGATAATTATCCACCTGCCAAAAAAACAAAAAAAAGATTATTGATCCTGGAATTGTTTTTTTACAGAAATACAAATTTTAAAACTGTTACTGTAATAATTGTGTCTTTGAAAACAAAACTGAATATTGTGCCATGTTGCCTAACTTTTAACAGTGCGAACACTACAAGAGACTGTCAAAAATCTCTAAATGATTTTTGGATACAAACAATTATATTTAAATGGCGTTAAATTCCACAGTCACAACATTTTTAAACTACAAACAGATCAGAAACAGAACAGAACAGAAAATAATTGTCATAAAAATATGTACGCGAAAATTACAGGGCGGCAAAAAATTCGTCAAAAGCTGTCAATAGGAAGTGTCCAGAAGTACCCCCTCTTTGAGGAGCGGCTGGAGAGGCACCACGGTGCCCTCACCTTCCGTCTGACGCAGGTACTCACCGGACACGGATGTTTCGGGAGGTACCTGCGCCGAATCAGGCGGGAGGAAACGCCCGGATGCAACCATTGTGAGGATCGGCCGGAGGACACGGTGGAGCACACCGTGGAGGTGTGTCCCGCTTGGGCGGAGCCCCGTCGTGTTCTCGTAGCGGCGATTGGTGGCGGCGACCTCGCGCATTCGGCCCTGGTGCAAGCCATGGTCCGGGGCTAGGAGGAATGGGACGCCGTCGCCTCCTTCTGCGAAGCAGTGATGCTAGCGAAGAAGGTGGCGGAACGTGAGAGGGAGAGAACCTCTCGTCCCAGCCACCGTGGGAGGCGCTCCAGGCGTCGGGGGCCACGTGATGGCTTCCGGCCACCGTAAACGCGGGCCTGTGAACGGTGAGTGATGGGCTATTTCGCCGTCCGTCCGTCTTATGACGACGACAGGCCATGTCGATGGCGCGTTCGTGTTCCACGCGCACCTCAAAGAGATGTCATCAACATGGAAGGGGCCCGCAAGGACCGACCCCGACGGGCGTCGCGACGCCCGTCGGGGCTGCGAGTTGTTTGCAAGAGATTCCGCGGCCTCGACATGAAGGGCTAAGAAGGAACATGGGTGGTTTTTAGTCAGTAGAAGTCTGACACTCCCTTTCGCTCTGCCCAAGAGCGGGAGGGGTTATTTGATGATTTTCCACCCGCCAAAAAAATTAAAAAAGGCTTATTTTAGGGGAGCAGCGGTGGCCAAGTGGTGGCGGCCCCGACTTACGAACAGTAAGTCGTGGGTTCGAGCCGAGGTAGGCACATTACTTTGTGTTATTTATTTCATCACCGCTGCCCTCAAAACGGTGAAGGAAAACATCGTGAGGAAACCGGCTTGTCTTAGAACCAAAAACTTCGAAGACAGGTGATATCTACCAATCCGCACTGGGCACGCGTGGTGGATTATAACACTTCTTTCTTATTGCCCTTAGAAGGATGGGTCCTTCTCCTAGAGAGAAGATCTGAGTCCCTGCAGTGGAAACTTTATAGGCTGTTGATGAAGGCTTATTTTAATTATTGTAAAAAAAATATTTCTTACTTGAAGGTGCCAATAAACTATTTTATTTTACTTTTATTATTTATTTGATTGCCACGTTGGATCGTGATGATGTTTTTCTTTATTTAACTTGAGATGATTTGAGATACGGATAAACAGACATTATTATATTAAACTCCGCCCTTTTTTCCATAGGGGTAGTCAGAAACTATAAATCGCCACCTGCTACGATCCGTACATACTCCTTTTGCCACTTCCACATTCATACATCTGATCAGGGTGACTACTATAAACCTGATCTTTCCGAAGAACCCATAAGGTCAGTGTATGTCTTTCTAGGACGTCCTGGCGGGTGTTGCTACGCATATCTGACTGACGCAACGTTCTTGCAAAACCGCATTCCTCAGTTTATCATTAAGAGTTAGCTTCGTAGAGAACGCATTTCTACAGCATTCATTTTATTTTCATACCTCGTATAACACACTCAATATTCACTTCCATTGTCTTCCATACATAAGTGTAGGCACCAGCACACCTCTGTCAACAGCCAGCCATTTAGTTTATTTCCCGCGATACAGATAAACTTTCCGATTATTTCGGGGATTTTTGTAGAAATGGAAACA
Source organism: Diarsia brunnea (assembly GCA_949774965.1). Classification (NCBI taxonomy): domain Eukaryota; kingdom Metazoa; phylum Arthropoda; class Insecta; order Lepidoptera; family Noctuidae; genus Diarsia; species Diarsia brunnea. Next base: position 19,133,429 of record OX459007.1, read on the forward strand.
CTAAACAACTCACAGATATTTAAAAAAAAATTGGTTCTGGCTATGGAATTGAATGTACAGCCAACGACAATATTGCAGAAAACGGTAATAGTTTGGGAATAAAAGGAAAAGGACAGCTTATTCTTCTTTTTATTAATGGTGTTTTAAACATGAACTTAAGTATACACAGTTTTGTCTAATTAACGACTACGTTCCATTGAAACATTTAGAACACTGATAAACAAATCTGCAGGAAACTAACACATTTTATAAGGCAACATCATTCATCGTGTCAAAATCAATCTGTCAATCAAATCAATGACGTCGGTTTGTTTTATTTACATTTACACAGCCTGACCGGAAAGTGCGGAAGTGCTGGAACTTCTGTTTGGTATAAGAAATCCGGTATCCGCCCTTATGACGACCCACTGACCAAGTACTCTACTCTTTGCCTGGAACCTAAAGATTTTACTCAATTATGATAAGTACATACATATTAAACTTTATTACATACATAGATTACATACAGTTAATTTTATACCATCAAATCTCAATTTGTCATTTTCAACATAACTTGAGATCAGTAGGTAGGTACATTTTACCTTTGTCCTAAGGCCGGAAAACAGCCAAGTCTAGGTAAGGCAGCCCTGTTATTACTAGTCCGTCAGGGGCCTACTCCAAGTTAACCCACTAAATATCTCACGTAGGAACTAATAACCGATAAAGTTGACGTGACCAGCATGACTACAGCCGTTAGAACTGTGCCCCAAGGCCCCAACTCCACTCATTATTAAACGATTCAGTAGTCTCGATTGTTTGTCAGTAATTGTCAGACTATCAACAGGGCATAAACTGCTAAAAAATAAAAATAGTGAAGTTGTTTCTAGCCCTTAATGCTAGTTCCTGACAGAGTTGTATGAGCAATGGTATGGCTGGAGGCCTTTGCTAAAATAATGAATACAGTAGCAATTGCTTCTTGATATAACAATATTTTAATTTTAACATTTATGTTATACTTATTTCATGATTTCAACATCATTAGAGCTAGCACCAATTAATTGGGTTAAAAGGCTAGCTGTTTACACCTATAACCCATAAGTTTGATTAACCATTATATGGGTTAAAAACACCTACAATGGATTGGTTTAGCTATACTTATTTAAATATTACTAATTAACCAGAATAAAACAAATAAAGCGCAGGCTATCTGCATCACTTTCTTGTTATTTTTTTTGTTCAAAAATTATCTTTGGTCATGAATTGGTTATTAATCGAATAATGAGGATTAACCTTTGGAGTTTTTCATGTAACCCTAAAAAATTACCCGATTTAAAACCTTTTGGTTCCCTGTGTTTTGTGTATTCCTGTAGCATAAAAATGAATTTATTATAATCCAAATCTCTCCCCTTACATATGATCTTGCTTCAATTCATATTAGCTAACACAACCTCGCAGGTCTCTTTTTAGTAGCACAAGTAGGGAATCTTAACATTTAGTATGAGCAATATTATGGTGACTTTTAATAAAAGTAGGAACTGCTTGGGATTATAAATAGTTAATTGTCTAAGTAGGACAGTAAGCTTCATAGGTTACAAGAAGTTAAGATAATGCTAAGCTTAAAATTTGACCTACTGCTAGGTTACAAAGTCTTATATGTATATATTTTGATAGACAGCTCCAAGTAAATCAGTTAATCTGTTTCAAGATATGTAGGGCTAGGTATAATTCCAGTTAAGAGTTTTCAAATCGCAAATTGTCCAAAACTAACAGAACTGACTATGTTTTTTTTATCCATCCTTGCACAGAACAAGCTCAAGAAAATCCGATTAACATATTATGGTCTGTCATAGACCATTACATAATATTAAGTAGGCAAAGTACCCAATTTGTAGTAGGTACTCCCATATTAGCCAGTTATTGCTTCCCATTGCCATCAATCATGCACTAATCCAGACTCAGTCGCTGCTAGAGATATTCCTACTTAAGAAACCCAGTAAAACTACCCAACTTGGGAATCAAGCTCAGGACCTTCATGCTCAGCAGTCTCGCTTACAATCACTAGAACAAAGTGGCAGCCAACATAATTATGTCAAAATGTTTCGATTGAAGTGGATGTACTACTGAATAACTTTATCTAATTTCAGTTTTCGTACGATAGATAAGACATTCTAGTGAAAACTGATAATGATAATGCTACAAGTGCTACAACCCATCAATATGAATCCATTTGACATAGCATTACATAAGACACTGAAAGATTGTGAAGGAAATGGAAGCATGAGGTACTGGGTTCGATTCCCGGGTCGGGTAAAGTGTTATTGGGTGTTTCCATCAGGAATTTATCAGTAACGGTACAGAGGCTGAATTTGTGCCCGGTTGGTGGCAATAGGCTCGCCCCCTATTACATGGGACTTAAATATAAATTGCGAAATGTGGGTATACACCACACCTCTACCAAACCCTGCGGGGATTACAGGCGTGGTGTTATGGTATGTTACTTATTTTTTTTTTTGTTGACTACATTTAAATCATCATCAGCCTATTGCAATCCACTGCTGGATATAGGCCTCTTTAATCTTGCGCGTTCTCAATTTGATTTTCGGCAACTCTCATCCAGTTGCTAACAGCCACTCTGCGAAGATCATCGCTCTACCGAGCCTGAGGGCGTCCCACCTTACGCTTGCCGATTCACGGTCTCCACTCAAGAACACGTCTACTCCAACGGTCATCGGTTCTGCGGCTAATGTGGCCGGCCCACTGCCACTTCAGCTGACTTAATCTGTGAGCTATGTCGACAACTCTGGTCCTCTGTCGGATCACCTCATTTTGGATGCGAACCCTGAGAGAGACTCCTAGCATAGCTCGTTGAGCGACCTTCAATTTATGAACCAACCGTACCGTGAGTGTCCACGTTTCGGCCCTGTATGTCATAACAGGCAGGACGCACTGGTTGAAGACCTTAGTCTTTAGGCTCTGCGGAATGCGCATTAAGAATGTATATTAAAATAACAATGCATAAATTAGCCTATAATGTTCCCACTGGTGGTCCTGCCAGAGTCAGGGGCACGTATCCACCACGTGGGCCCAGTGCGTGTTTATGTCACATGTCTTCGAAGTTTCGCCTTATAACAATCACTTGTTCCTGTTACATTACAGGCGAATGCTCGCTCACCGAGATCGTCTATTTTTTAACTGTATGCACACTTGCACAGGGACAACTTAGTGCGGTCATTATTTCAAGTGTGATTTGACTGTGTTTGTGTCAATAAAGCGCGGTCCCTATCGGTACTTATCGGTGCTGTAATGCTAAAAATATAATATTGGATGATGAGAATGCTCTGGTCAGGAACCCTTTACCTGTACGCCTTTAGGTATTTGCTTATTTGTAGCAGTATTTAGAGCTAGGCAGTGACGGTGTCTTGAAACTGTATTCCAAATGTGTTGATTACTTCTTGTATTATATTAAATGATCTGAAAGTGTGGTTGGTAATGTACTTTTCGTATTAGGATGTACCAAAATAAATAAAACAACAGAATGGCAGTATTAGTATGTTTTCTTAACATAACGTATTTTATTTCTTCCCATTAGTTTACTTAGAGACCACAGGTCTTACAAATATTTAACTTATATCGAACTTAAATCAACGTTACAGCGAACATAAGTTACCAAATGATGAACCAGCAAGTTTAAATTTAAGTTTAATTAAAATGCACTTTTTTCTGAACGAAGTTTCTTTAAAACATACATCATAATTATCACAAAATATTAAACTAGACCTTCTAAAACGAAGGTGATCAAAAATGATTTATTCGGGTACTTTTTTTTGTATTTTTCTCATAATATCAACTTAGATTTAGCCAATAATAAATGTATTGATGATTTTTAAATCTAAGAAATAAGTACCAGGTTATCATAGGTTGGAATGGGTGTACATTCCTGAAATGCATTTGTCAGATGGAGTCAAATATTAGTGACTAGACAATCACACACACACACACACAGAAGGGCAGTTCTTCACTCTCGGCGCGCGCTGAGGCTGCGGGGAATCATTTCGCGTAGAAAATCATCGTCATCTTGTTCCAATTCGTTCGGGCGCGGTATTCATTTCACTAGACCGGGACTCTTTGGGTAGTCGCAGGGCAGGAATATGTGCATCAGCTTGTCTATCTCGCCGCGGCAGAGAGGGCAGCGGTTACATCTGGAAAGATGGGAGACAGAAATTAATCATCAATGTCTTGAAAATTTAATGAAACCCTATATAGATTAGCCTCACTGGGATTTAAGAGCTAGAGTAGAGCGCTCAAGAATTTTAATTTTGAGATTGAAACGTTTGTTCTTATCATGTTTTTTTTTGACTTGCTTCTGACGCTTGACGCGGGCGACGCCGCGGGCAGCAGCTAGTTTACTATAAAGTTTATTACTACGATTATATTTATAGAAGTTTGATCGCCCGTACAAGAGACTTGGGGCAAGGTCGTAATCGGGCAATACAAACATACAAGCGCTAAAAGACCCACACCACCATTTATTAAGTGTGGGTTCTTTTACAAAGATTCGCTGGGACACATAGGTAATAATAAAGTAGTCGTTGTGTACATACCTGGAAGCACATTCCCCGCAGCAGACCACGTGTCGACACGGCAGGAACAGCGAGTCGATGGGCGCGTCCATACACACGCGGCACGCGAGCGCCTCCGCGCGGCAACCGCCCGAGTGCGAGCGAGAGCGGGGCTCCTGGGGAGAAGGGCACTGGTTAATATATGGTACAAAGTAGGTTTCCTCTCATAGAGAGGCCTGCGTCCCAGCAGTGGGAACATTATAGGCTGATGATGATGAGAAAGGAGGTTCGTTTCATATCACGGCAGTATTGGCTAAATGGGGCGGCATGTATGGTAGGTACACCTTCATGTTACAGAGTGTGTACTGGACTCCAGGTTTCTTCTGACAAATGATTACTGGAAAAATCTAATAAAATAGTTGGACCTGGGAATCGGACTCAGGTACGATGTTTAAAAGAATGATAGAACTTGTTTATTAAAGTTGCTCATCATCTGCATAGCCTTAGAGCTTGACTTTCCCTTTCCAGTCTAACCGAATGCAGCTGAATACCAGTATTTTGCTCCACAACCCAGGGTACTGACTGGTTGTCTACTTTCGGACCACTGTATACCTTTTACGAGTGTCAACATCTGCATATGACAACCAGTCAGTATAGGTCCCACTATATGTACTCTAGACTGGATGCCTCTTAATACGGAATGGTTCTCAGAGTTCAGACTTACTGTTCGCGTCAAATAACTGTGCCCCTCTGAAGTTGGCTACGAGTGGCTCAAAGTTACGAACAAAACTGCAACTGTGCATCCGCGAGTCATGGGGGCGGCCATTATGGCATTATAAAACTATGTTCTCTTTTAAAAATATGTATTTATTTTGTTTAAATAATTTTCTACGTGACTGCACTTGCGCGATCTTTGCAAATGGCTAACTTCAGAGAGGCAAAGTTATTTGACGTGAACTATAACTAGCTAACAGCCTCTTGTCAGCCAAAGAATATCTCCTCACCTTATGTTCAGCCCCCGAGTTGGATCTCCTGCGCGCGCGCGGTTCGTGCGCGGCGGCCGCAAGCGCGTGCGCGTTGCGTCGTGCGCGGTCGTGCACCTCGCGACATGTGCGGCGGATGTCGAACACGTAGCGACGGCCCAGCGTTGTGGAGTCGTTGAAGATCGACGCTATTGTGCCCTGGAAGAGGAGAAGATTTGTTAGTTTAGTTTAGTGGAAGAGAACAGCAGAGTTGGAGCTGGTCTAAAGTGACAGAGGAGACTAGGCAGTGCAGAAATGGTATATTTAAGGGGCTTATATTTTCTGTACGCAATTTTTTTAATAGAAGATACCAATATTAATATTTTTATTTGTGGGAAATCATCAAATGACTTCTCCCGCTCTGAACGGATCGGTAGGGAGAGTCAGACTTCTACTGACTAAAAACCACCCGTGTTCCTTCTTAGCCCTTTGTGTCGAGGCCGCGGTATCTCTTTCGAACAACCCGCAGCCCAAGACACTAATACTTGACCTGCAAATTGTTACGAGTATGTGTACTTTTTTTCAGGTTTTTGGCTAAATTCTGACCCAAGTTTCAAAAATGCATTACATGCAGGTAACAGTTTCATAATTTCTGCCTATTCCCACGAGGCAGGCATGAGTTTATGTACTTATGTTCAATCATGAACAAATTCTTTAAACACTTCTAACCTAGTTAGCATCTACCGACAAACTCCCAATTGATCCGCGAACAGATTACACATGATTATAGTTATAAGGATATCCTCTTGCGTAAGGTGTCCTGTTCTAGTGAGAAAGAGGTGACTCGTGTACAAGAACCATTGAAGGCAGATTACGGATGAGAAGTCATGAGTACGGACTTGATTTGACCATCCGTTGCGAGAGAGAATTTTCTAGTACTTAGTTATTTTTTTTTATTTAAACGGTGTCCATTCTTTTCTTATAACAATAAGATTACCCTTCTTGTTTTTTTTTTATTATTCTCATGGACCAAAGGCATTGTAAAAAATAATTGTTTCATGTAGTAAGTAGGTAGTCCTATCATTAATTATTGTGTAATATTCTCACGCGAACTGCTTTCAAGTAAGGAGTTAAGGACTTGAAATATAATTATGTAAATGTTATTTTCACAGGACAGACAATCATAATTGTGTGAAGTTTTCGAAACTTTTAATCTTCTAATGTAAAAAAATAAGCATTAAATAGGTGACTATTACAGAGTAGATGCGAAAGGCTGGATATAACACCGTGGCGCAGCTTGAGAGAAGCATATGTCTAACAGTAGACTGCGAGATATGAATTCGTATTGTTGACATCAGAAGTGGGATTTATATTTTTTTAACTTCCATACATTTCAAACATTATCTCACCCTGTCCTCCAAAAAACAAGCTAGCGACAATCGCAAATACCTATTTAACCACTTGTCCCGAAGCCGAATCGTTGAACGGTCCAAAGTCCCGTATGACAACACTAAAACGATTGTTTAGTCAACGTATAGTGGGAGGTCATGAGACGCCCGCGTGTGTATTGGGCAGTACAAAGTCCACTATGTGTTTTGGTTAACTAGTAATTTATTTCATGTAGATTGTAGGTATGTTTGACATTGACTGTATTAGATCAAGGGGTAGGTAATCAATAACCAAAGAAGCAGAATGGTTAAATAGAAGTGTATCTATAGTAAGCACACCTTCATATCGCCAGGTATGACTAGGAACTAGGCGATCGAGCTCTGCTGGAGTGAAAATAGAGAAAAAAAAATCCAGATATGAGGCCTACCTAGATCATATTATTTTCACATTCCATTATTTTTGATGTAATGTTTTGTGTGATCAATATAATCATAGCCCAATTTGACTTTACTGTCGTTTTAAATGTTATGTATGACGACAGCATATAACAGTAAACAGGAATATTTCCTACACGTCCTAAGTAGGGCAAAGCATAAGGACAATTCCATGTTATTGCAATAGTAATAAACAAATAATTATTACAATAATACCTTTATCTTTACCAAGCACAATTAGATACCTAACTAATAAGTCTGTATGCGTGACAAACAATTAAATTAAATAATAATTCTATATAAAATGACGAATAGTTATTATAATTACGTCTAAAAAGGCCAATCCAATAATATTGGTTAAATGGGAATTCTCCACAAGGTTGCTGACAGAAAGGTTGATTACGTGACTCGTAACATGAACGATAAAATATAATGTACACAGTATTGCCTCATTTAATGTTAATGTTACATTATTTGACTGTTATTAGTTTTTAAGCGACTAACTTAAATTTGCCTAAACATTTATAGCTACTCTTTAAATTAGAACGCAGCTAAGATTTAACGTCTGCTAAACTATTGCAAGTCAATCACAGAAATATTAAAAAAAAAACTTTTATCTATCCACCAACGAAGCACAAATCAAGGCTTCAGCTTAAAAGAACCCATATAATGAAATTACCTAAAGACATTTTTTCCTAATATAAAGATAACCCAGGCCCCTTGAAGTTGTCGATGTAGAGACAACTAGGCCTAAGTAAACTTCTACAACATACATTAATAGTGTAAGTACTATTCAGTGCTAAAAGATTAATGAGATATTAAGATTAATGATTTATAAAACAAATTAAGTCTCGATAATCTGCCCAATCAGACCCAACTACCTTTTTAAGGTCGTCTCTGCACCAAACTTAGGATCTCGTCTAGTGTAAAGTAAAGGTATCATAAGCTAAAAAGTAAACTAGCTCACCTTTAGATCCCTAATGAACTGCTCAGTAACATCAGTCCTCACAGTCTCGCAGCAGTAAAAAGCGTGCTTCTCAGTGACGGCGCGGTACACAGCGGCCGCCTGGCCTGACGTGGCCATCTTGACGTGAAGAGTGGCTTCGTTGCCTTCATCGGTCACGTAGGACATCTGGAAGTTACGCCGGAATGGCTGGGCGCGGTGGATCGCGGTGTAGGCGATGCTGGAAAGAGAGACCATTGAGTTTAGATATTTTTTTGGTTTAGTATTAAGGGTGGGTGCTTAAAAGAAAAGGGGGAAACAAGTAAGGAGATGGGAGAATGAGCTAAAGCTTACAGTAGGCCCTAATTGGAGTGGAGTAGTTCGTGACAGAGCTCAGTGTAATGGTGGCCTTTGCCAGAAGTCACACTGAATGTAAAGACTTTTTATAACATAGCAATTTAGGAAAATTTTGCGGTTAGATCACCAGTTTTCGTGTCATCATCTGCCTAGCTTTCATGTGTCACTTTCTTTTTTTAACTAGTAGTGACTCTGCCTTAGGTTATTTCCTTTATTTCAAGCAGTCATCAACATAATTTACTGTGTGTTATTGCCCCAATTCAAAAGGAAATTATTTTATGTTATGTGTGAAGATTAAAACATTTAGGCAAAAAGAGAGATAAGACAAAAAAAACAAAGAAATGCATACACAGATCGAGTTTCTTCGAAAACAAACGGCACGGCACGTTAAGTAAAGGAGGCTTATATCTTATCTGACTTAAATATTTATTTTATCATAAATTCGCAACAATGGACACAAAAATATTACAATTTAAAACAAACGGATGGAAGCAAGTTACCTATTGTCACACCAATTAATTACTTTTATCTTGTAAATTACTGTATACTGAGTAATTGAGTGAAGTGTGCTATCGGGTCGTGGTTATTAAACGAAATGGGTCAGAAGAGTACTGTTATTAAACGTGACAAATCACCCTCTCCCTTCGTATCCTTAGTGGTACAAGGATCTTCGGGGGCGTGGCCCAAATCGGAACTAATTGCGTCATGTTTTTGAAAACAGCCTGCCCTGTTTTGACAGGTTGCGCAATTCATGTTTTCTTGGACATTTTTGTAAGCTGCGTTAGCGAAGATAGATGTTTTATTTAATTGCACAATCGGTCTAGCTTTATTTGTTTAGTTTGCAATACATTATGCACGCAAATTTATAGAAAAAAGAGTTATTCAGCTGTATTTTTTATGTCAACTGTCTAGGTACAACGCAATAGATAAAAACGATGTCCGAAAGACACGTTATTTGTTGAATTCTGCGCATGCACATCTTGCTAAGTTGCTAGTCAAACAAAACATTTTTAAGTCTATGTTAGTACCTACTAACATTTTGTTATTTAATTTCAAAATATGAATAACAAAGATAATTCAGCAAAAATATAACATCCGATGTCAAAGTAAACCGTGTTATATTTTACTGAGTAAATATTTTTTCATGTTCTTGGTCGTATTTAGGTTCATGATGTCATTTTAATGTATTCGAGAGCCGAAAACAGAAGCGAGCGTATCCATTGTCTTGACCTGTTCGTTACTGACAACTTTTACGAATAATAAGTGGAGTTTACAGTCGAAACGCGTCCGTTTTATAACGATGTTATTTTTGGAATTAGCTTTGCTTTAAAATTTAGCAGGTAAAAAGGGTATTCAAGGACAAAAACGCAGAATTTCAGGCACATTTTTAAGTTAGAAGATATGAGCTAGTTATTTTCGTAATGACTTTTACTTTGTCCCAAACAAAGAATTACTAAACAAAGAAAAGACACCAACCTTTGTTTCTCAACTCCGATTTCATGATCTCCATTGCACGCAGGTCTGTACACCACGATGCCATGAGGTCCAACTCCAACACAAGTGCTCAATCTGCACCCGCATCCACCCCCACTCTGCCCTGACGTCAGACACCCGACGGTGGCTCCCCCATCAATCTCCTGCTCATCCCTCGCCCTGGGCTCCTCAGCCTGCTGCCGATGGTACAGCAAGTGACTGTACAAGTTGTGAGCATTGTTGTTGAAAGTCACAGGCTTGCAGAAGAACAACTCCTCCCCAAACGACTCTAATTTCGAGATCTCTTTCAATAATCTGTACTCCGCTTGCGAAGCTCCCATCCCGGTAATTTCACAGTGGTATTCAATGATTTTGTCGACATGATCTTCTGGGCGTTCGCCCTGAGGGCCGATTTTGTCGCATTCTTCGTAAATGTGCGTTGGGGGTAGGTCCGGTTCACAGTCCCCCGTTTCCGCTTGAGCAATGTAAGCGATGATCCTTCGGGCCACTTCTAGATCAGCTACGACTAATCTTCCTTCAGTAAGGTCGAGTTTAGCGTGCAGATAGAACTGATGGCGGGTGGGTTCGTTGATGAGGAGATGTGGGGGTACCCAGAACTTGACGCGGAGGTCGAGGCGCCTGCTGGGGATGCGGTGCGGGTCGAGGGGGTTACGCAAGTTCAGCCACCTGCTGGGACCGGAGACTGGGGATACGCGGAGGCCGAAGTAGTCCGCTTCGGCGCCGATCTCCAGTTTCTCGCATACCTGGAACAAAGAGAATTTACATCAGTTTCTCTGTCAATTTGGACAAGTGTATTACATAAACAGTACAACTTTTACGAAAAAAGAAAGTGAGATTATCACGTGATACCTAAATTACAGACCTACATCCACATGACCTAAAAACAGGATCTTCACTGTTAATTAGATTGCCAACTTTCGCAACACATTATTTGGTATTTGCCAAATAATTACATAGTACGGCGGAGTATAGAGAGACTAACCTACCAACCAATTTGGTAATGTTATGAAGTGAAAGTTAGCAACCAAAAAACCTATTATTAGGAGCTATTTATCAATGTTGAACACGTCTGGGTCTTTGCTGGAGGCTATAAGGGGCCTCTCCACGTGTCTGTATAAGATGTTATGTCAAAATTCTGTATGGTAGTTGCCTATTTGGCCTATTGCCAATATCAGGATATCTTAGGCTGGAAGCTTTGAAAGTTTGAACAACTTTTCAAAATTTTCGCCGTTTTCATTTGTTCAGCAGTTTTGTTCGATCCAAATTCTGTTTTATAAAACTTATTTGCATATCCGTTATAATTTATGTCTGTTTGGGCCAGTCGAGTAGTTTCCAAGTATTTCATTACCATATTTCTTTATATGCAGCAGTTAACTGCGCATATAGTGTCAACAACAACGAATAGGTAGTAAGCGAAGGTATGGAGTGTTTACTTATTAGTAATTGCGCTTTATTGTAAGTACGTATTTATACACTCACATTGTTTTTGCAATTAACTTTAAAGTAGGTAAATGTTTTGGTTGTTGAGGGCGGCATATCATGTTTGTGTCAGGGTAAACAACTAAGAAACCAGGGTTAATGATATCGTCAGTATTGCGGGTAAACGGATGGATGAGCGACGCACAAAACAGAGAAGAGTGGCCATCCAGAGGAGGCCTATGGGTATAACCAACGACCATACAGATAACAGTGGGTGATTCCGGGTTGAAAATACATAGTTGAAATGATGAAGCGTAGCTTTGATTGTTAATATTAAAATTGCATGTTTGTTGCATTTACGAGCACATGTTGATAACAGTGGCATGGTAACTGCAGTTCGCCCACAGTCGAAGCAGATGTGTGAAAATAATTCCATAATTATTTACAGAACATTGCTGATAATGATAAACATTGCATAGTAACTGTATCGAGTTTAATATTGGTCACACGCTAGTTTTTATTGACAGTTAACATGCGGGTAGGCAGAAAACTCCACGATACGATGGTAATCCTTTCATTGATTATTTTGTTGTACTTCTACGGATCTTGAAGCAGAACAACACGTCAATTTTCTACGCCATATTCGTTCAGTGGCACAACCTACCTTGCTAAGTAACACAATCAAATATTTTGTTCATGATTTCAATCCTTCTTCCGACTATATCAATTATGGATCTAGTCCACCTGCTGTTTTTATATCGGCAGAACAGACAAATGCTCCTTATTGAGTGTTTGTAATGTAATCTAATCTGTGTAACGTAAGCATAAGTACAAGGAGTCTTTCATTGAGTTATACGTACAGTCTAGATTTATTAAATGTTTGGCTAGGGCTTTCAGCATCTCTTATGTTTGTGATGTTGAAAAGTTTTTAAAATTGTGAGTTTTTGATAAATCTATTGGGTGTGTATCTTCTATGATCTATCCTTACTAAGATCTAATACTTTTTAAAATTGTGCCTTCCTCGTCTATTTAATCCAAAACATCATCTCCATTAATTGCTCAATTTATTTCGTTTCTCAGTACTAATAAAAGCAAAGATTTTATCATTTTATCTGATCCAATCAACACTAACCGATTACTACCACTTCTTCCCAACATTGATGTGTTCAAAGTCCGAGTCCCAATTACCGAGTCCATCATTTTACGAACCCGTGCATCCGTCAGCTAAATCAATTGTGGACTCGACTAAAGTAATTGTATCCTCCATTCTCATTGACACCTTATCTACGGCATCACGTTGCGAACTCCTGCGCATTCGTGTAGTAAATATTTGTCATGCGATCTCATGTTTACGTATCAAGAATAACATCTTGTGAATTAGTTTCCTTACTTGTTTGTTGGATTGGATGCGAACAACAAGTTGAGGTAGTTACTTTGCTTGTTATGACTATGACAACACGGCATACTTATTTAATATTGATTGTCTTTTGTTTAAACGCAGTCTGCTGCTCGATTTTAGTATCGACTAAAGACAAAAGTCATTGAAGGTTCGATTTTCTATTATACTGTCCTTTCATCCTATCCTCTAACCTCCTGTAAATGATATCTTATGACCGCTAGGCTATGCCTACATTGTGTCCCACTGCTGGGCACAGCCTTCCCCATTCTCTCTCCAAACCTCTCTGTGTTCCATAGAAATATTTTTATTCTCTCTCCTGTCGTTGCTTATTATGTTATTATCGTTAGTTATCTCTTGCTTGCCCTTAAATCTTTTCTAAACTCATCTTTTATATTTTTTTTAAACACTCTTTCGATATTTTCAGTTTTGTCCATCTGAACATATCAGTGCTTCCGTATAATTTAGATTGAAAATTTTCCCCCATGCACAATAACTAATACAATATGATGCGATCAGATAATATCCTTTATCTATCATCTCGGTATCACGCCTGCATCTCGTGCCAATAACGTCATTTCAACTAGTTTAGTTATTTAAATTGGAATTATTAAAACATGCTGTTTACTCGTGATTCGTGATGGAGTGCTGAATCAGGAAATCTTGGGCATCACAATATTTGCACTGTGTGAACAATAACATCTTATTTTCCTGATTTATCGTTGTTTGTAGCTCAGACTAACAGTATTGGAAAACATCATAAAAGTTTTTCATACATAGCTTGTTCTATATTAGGGATTTATGGTATAGTGGACCATTGTACGTACATATTTAGCTTTATTTTGACCTGTATTTGTATGGCCAACCACTATGTGGCTAACGATGAAGCAAATAATGTGGTTTTGCTTTTAATAGTCCCCTGAGCAATACTTACTAATAACTACATGTTATTCATTGAGTTTATTAATAATGGGAACGCTTTATAAGCACACATATGTCACGTACGCACTCAATAGCCCTTTCTCTATTCAATATAATAATAGTACTTTTAGAACCTACATGTCCCTTTAATTAAAACTACAGTTGCTGAGCTCACAAGGGTCGTAAAAAAGCAATTTACGTAATACCCGGTACCGTTGGGAAAGCACACGTGTTGGGCATTTCGCGGAATTGCTGGGCAAATTACCCTGGAAGTAATAGCTTTACCTGATCGGACTGTCGTATACCTGTTTTGGTTAAATTCGATTACGTTAACATAGCTGAGAGAAAGGACATCAATTGGAAAAAGTCTTTTTTTTGCTTTGTGTGATACTTTTTGATGAAAATCATCACCATCATTGTTCTCTTGCTCTTATCCCAATTCATTTGTGGTCGGCACATGTTTTCTTCTTCCATACTTCTCTATTACTCGTCATTCCATCAGTTACACAGTCCAGCCATAGTTTCTAATCATCATCATCTTCCTGCCCTTATCCCATTCTATTTGGGGTCGGCGCAACACGTTTTCTTCTTCCATTCTTCCCTGTTACACGTCAATAGTTTCTAATGTCTTACTTGAAATACACGCTTATGGCAAAATGTCTAGCTGGTAGAATTCCGTGTTTTAAATAGCGTGGTAAGTCCGAAGTCCACTGCCTAAGTAATTATACGATTAAAATAACCACGCCCTATTAGTTACAAATTCAATCCAGAAACCAATTAAAACCTATTCTTAGGTTTGCTATAGCTAATAACAATGGATATAAAATTGATTACCACACATTTGAATACCACGTATGTTAAATATTCGCATAACAATGACTCACGTTTTCCTTCATACCTATTTACTTTTATTATTTGCTTTGCCTTTAATGAACATACGTTTTATATTCTAGATCTAAAGCTATTGAAAAAGGCCTCATTTCTATGTTTACTGTCAGTGTTCTTGTGGACAAATAACAGTATGGGAAACTGTAATAGTAAGGTATAGTTAACGGTATTCTATAGTAGCTGTTCCCATGAAAGTAGATTATAACACCCCTTTACTTACACTTTGGACAGACTGGCGATATTCTTGAAAGAAATAAGAGAAGGATATATCATTCAGTAGTTCCTGTTCTCACATTCAACAAGTTCCTTCCCGACAAATTTGTTAGTTCTCTCAACCATGGTGCCTGTATCAAGTGTCTCTGATCACAGCACATAGATCTGTCGAGTGCAGAATGACTTCCGTAACTTTTTGTTGCAAATGCACGATGCATTCCAGTAAGTTTTACTTGCTTTTAAACAAAGCACGGAATCTTCCATGTATTTATTTATTAGGATAACTTTGGGCTCTCCGAGTCTTTCACAAGTGATTTGATACGAGTCTCTTCAGTGCTTATAACTTGCCCATAATTAAGGACAAATACAAGATAGTAGTTAAGATATTATTAACATAACATTACTGTTATAGTTATCATTTAACACAAATATTTTCGTTGAACAAAAAAATAAAAGAGCATGGCTCTTGCAATGATAACGGGTGCATGCGCCCTTTCTTTCATGCATTGCCAACCTAAAACCAACTTTACACGATAGACGTAAAGGGCAATACTGTAATGAATGATGAAAAAAATATTGATAAAAACTATGGGACTGTTACAGCTAGTATTTCCGCTACGACCGCTACACATTCATTGTTTCCTGCTGTAGCTGCTATTCTAGCACTCTCCTTATCCTCTGCATGATTGTTATAGATATTTTCTTCATAAACAGCGGTCCATCATCTGTGCGGACGGATTGGTGTGCTCATGAAATGTAGGAGAAAATATGATTTTCCGTGCCATGAGCTGTCATGGATGACGTTGTGTATGCATGCGTGTGCTACAACGCGTAATCATTAGATTATGTATTAAAACTAAGATGTCTATTGTTATTCAGACTGAAGGAAGCATTGGATTGGTATTCAAATAACTTGCAGGTGTGTGTGGCAATCACTAGAAACTGCATGCGTATTGGGTTTTAAAGGTGTTACTTGGTTGCCCCTTTTCTTGCAACTATTATAAGAACCCGTTTGCTTCAATCTACAGGTAAGTTACCGATAACGGAAAGACAGGTAGCTTCGATACAAGGGTAGATTGTTATTCTATTCTTATTTAGGACGAGATATAAATATTATCAACCAGCAACCTCACTCCAGTTATCTCGGCATTACGGATTTCCATGAAAGCAAACAGATTATATTTGGCAGGACACGAACGCTATTCTGTTCAGTCGACTAGTCGGCCAACTGATTGGGTTCAGAAACGAAAGTTTGGCCGCTGAGCTCGATCAGTTGGGCGATCGATCGACCGTTGCGCGCACGCAGGCCGTGCGTGATTCTGATGAGACAACATTGGCGTTAGAGAGAGACGGCAAGAAAACATCTGGGTTGGTCGTTTTCTGATTCAATGTTTTTGCTCTTCTATTTTTGTTTCGACTACAGTGCCAAGAGAAAAAGGATTTTGATTTTGCACTACATCTTTAACAGCGTTCTATAACCTGACCTATTTCGGCGGAAATATCTCGTTTATTTTTTTGTAGAAAGTCGTAAGTGTGAGAATGGGGCTGAATATTCTTGAGCAACTTGGCACGTTTTTAACAAACAATCAAAAATTGTTTTCAAACAAAGACTTGAGCTTCAGTCACTTTAGTTTCGTTATCGTGATTCGGTCATGTTTCGGAACATTCAAATCCAGGAAGTTTAGAATAAGCGACATCTGGTGTAACTGGTCTGTTTCCTGATGTATTTAAACTGGCTCCATTGTGCAACATTAGCTTCCTTATGCCTGATATAAAATGTAATCCAAAATTTGTGTAGTTAAAGTTTTATCTTGATTAGGCTCTCCTATTTCCTTTGTTACCCAAACATCATTGGCTGCCAAGGTCCTACCTCTAGTCTATGTTTTGTTACATCGGCATCGGTGTGGTAGGTTAGAGTACTTAGGAATGACAAAAGTTCCAAAACTCAGTCGATTAGCCCCGTTAATGGCTACGTAACTATCAAACTGATTTGGTCATTATGTCACTGGTAATTAGTCGTCTAATCGCAGTCATAATAATATACTCGCCATCCCGTGTTTGTGATACGTGTTGGCCGTTAACCAATTCTGTTTTGAGCCTTTGTTTCCAAGTTGCCATCTTGACGGCTTCCCTAATGGGTTTACAATTTTACATACTATATGTGGGGCCAATACCCTTTCATCGTCATCGTCGCTTTTACTTTAAATGACAGCTTTTAAATACTTACGCACTGAAATCTTAATGCCAATCAAAATCAAGGGCTTATTCTTGGAAGACAAAGTTCACTTTCGTTGTACTTACATATTTCCTTTAGGTAGTCTTGTATTGATTTCCTTAATTAGTGGTTTTATAAGGAAAACTCCAGCTAATAAGGAAAGTTAAATAATAACCGTGTAATTTAGACTTAGCACCCTTTAATTTCCTTATATTATTATTGTAATCCAATATTTTTGCCTAGGCACAAAGTCCATTACATTGAGGAAATACCGGTGACAAAATGATGGTTTAATAATGGGTTTTGTGGGTATTTATTTAATCAGTACTGACGTGTTTTCAGGCCCTGTTACACTAGGTTTGTGCAACAAAGGTGACGAAAAGAACTATGTATGTACATTATAGGCTTACTCAAAACATTGTAACTCTTATAAGGAACCTTTCCGTGCCAGTATCAGCCTAAAATGTCAAGACCTCATTTTCACATAGGGCCGTGTCCTGCCAACTTTTTTTCAATAAAACCTGGGTTGAACCCAACCAGTTCTTGCCATTGTGAGGTCGACGGCCCGCGAGGATGTAACGCACGTGCCCCGCAACTGCACCACTCCTAGTTACGCCAGATCAGATTCCCTTTTTAATAATAGCTTCGCGAAAGGATAGGATTGTTCACAATAAAAAAGAAAACCAGAATTGCTATCCAAAATCCGTGAGTCGTGAGAGCAAAAACTAAACGCATCTGTCAAAATTTAAATTAGGAATTCGTTGTAAAGCGTCTCCGTTAGAAAGTTCAAATGTCGAGTCAAGTCAAGACCCTTGGCGACCCGAGTCTCGAGAGCAGTTCTTTTTTAAATTTTAATTTCGTTATGAAGTTGGCTCGGACCTTTGTTTAACTGTAAAGCAGGTTTTAAAACAAAGGTTTACGCTTTTGTTTTTCATATTTTCGTATCAGAGTAACAGTAAGGCTCGTACTCAGCTCGTAGTCATAAAGTTTATGTGACGGAAGTGTCTGTTAGCACTTCCTGTTTCAAAGCACTTAGTCTTGCACATTCGATAGTTGAATTTATAAGAGAGTTGTTTATTAGTATTTTGAATAGTTTTGCAGCAAACAGTTCAAGTTAAAACTTCTTCGTTGCACAAGCAAAATAAATCGTTCGGAAATATTTTTATCTTAAGGAAAACCAACAAGTTTTGTTTGTAATTCATCTGAAAACTGTGCATGATATTATGTCACAGCATAAAACACTCCTGAAAAAACGCGTAAAAACAAAAACACATTATCAACTACGGCAAACACGTGGTAATAAAATTAAAATTAATTTATGGTTCTTCTAAATGCCAGCAAGGTAAACCAGCAACGTAAATTAAGCTTTATAAAAAAGCGTTTAAGTACTAAATTCTATGGTATACAAAGTAGACTAGTTTTACCAGTAAGCCGGAGCCATATTAGATTATGACGTAATGAGTGCGAACGTGGATTAAAAAACGCAAGGGCAAGTAGTCGAAGACTTACAAGTCTTATAGAGGAGTAGCTAGAAGTTTATGCAATGCTGAACAGAGCAATAAGGAAGACAACGCAGTACGTAAACAAACGCATAAAGTGCTATTATAAGTAGACAATAGTATATTTAGTTGATGAGTAAAGCTATTGTACATACTCTGATTCATAATATTCTAAACAAGAACCTCTTTTTTTAAAGATTGCTTGCTGTGAAGAGTAACCTCTAAACAGGACAAAATATACAAAAACATCTAGCTTAATTAACTTAAAGCGGAATGCAGCAGATTCTATAGAAATAGAAGGGGTAGTCCTTTATTTCTATAGAATCGGCTGCAAAGCCAATGCAATAGACACGTTCCACTTAGACAAAGCAGATACTCCTAACAATACATAGTTAAGTTAGACCAAATTATGTAAGGCTATAAGCATTAATAGGTAGAACAGACAGGGTCAACGGTGACAATGGAAGCCTTGGACACTTCCACGTAGAGATTGTTACGTCTAGAATCAAAGTATTTATGGACCTGTTTTTAGACTCGAATGTAGCATTTTAGAAACAAGTTTTCAATATTATTATCAGAAACCACAATGGTTCTAAAGAAGTAAAGAGTTTGCGGGATGATTAAAATAAGAATTTCGGTAAGGCCCGATAAACCAGAAACCTTAATGAGCATTGAAGACCCCGATCGAATCCTATTTAGCACTTGGAACTGCTAAACACATACAAATTCTAGTATCATTCGGTGTTCATCAAAAAGTTACTTCATTGCTCAAATAACGACTTTCAACAATATGTTGGGGCCAGCAATTTTTTTGCTCAAATCTCGCTACATGAGATTTTTTTTGCTTACAAAATGTCTGTGGACTTTGGTCCAAGGCGTGTGGGTAAGTCAGATAGGCTATTGTGTAAGAAGCACAGCTGCAGAGAGCCATAACAATTTGACAAACAGAAAAACATTGTGCGTGACTGTTACGATGTTTTACTTACTCTCTGATGCGTAGTTTTCATTATAGGTACGAAAATAATCTTACGAAAAAATATGTTAATCCTTGCAATCGAAGATTATCTTTTTTTCATCAATAAAACTTTTGAATGAATAACAAAAATAATGATAGTAATCAATGTTATCAGTGATTTACGGACGGGTATTAAGTTATCCTAGGTCTTAAGGTTTATTGCATCAATCAATGACGTCAAGTCAAAGATTATTGTCATCGATCAAATTGTAAATACCCCACACAAAGCTGTCACACTAGCATATTTGAAGGACATTACTCATTATATTGTCTACAGCATAGCTTTCACGATCCTTACAAAGACAGAAGACACTAAACAATCTTATTGTCATGGAAATGGTGAAAGAATTACAATATAATTTATTATGTTCTGTTTCCCACGGCTTTTGGTCAAGAATGGGCAGATGACAAACAGAATTTTCTGCCCGGTTGTCGCATAGTAACACCATGTGACAACCGGGCAGAAAATTCTAGTTGATTCGACCATCATGAACACCTAATACAAACAGTCTCTGTGTACCTGTGAATTAATACTGCACATTGTATGATGTCTTAGCTCATACTTGGCGTCAGTAAATATTGATAACCGGCCTTTAAAAGGACACCCATTATATTCGTGTTGGTGTAGAATATAAGGAAGATACATAGGTGTGTCAGATATGATAACAAGTTTCATAAGTGAGTCAATTATATGCTTAGAACCTGTCCATCAGAAACTATGTATACAGCTTTAACGATGACTGTTGATGCTGATGTACTTACTGAAGAAGATAATCCAGAACACATAACTGACATAACATTATCAAACGCAGAATCATTGTTAAGCCCCATGCGGGTAGAAAACAATCTGGCTGCTGTGTAAACAGGAAGGCTAACTGCAGTAAAATGCAAAGTGCTTAATAGATTGCCATAACAAATCACATAAATCTTAATGTTGCAACATTTGTTTTGGTCACTAGAACCTGATTGAACATAACAATTCAGTACTGCGTATTGATAAAAGGCGTGATCAATACACAAATGCCAAATACTGTGCGTTATTTCTGTTACGAACCGGTTTTGAAGGAAAAAACAACACCAAGCTGACATTGTTATCGCTTTCGAGTATTAAGTGTTCATGTTATTTTGCAGTTTAGTTATAATATCTTAATAAAATATTGTACCCTTCGCGAAACAGGCAACTTTCGAAACCTTGCTGCAGATGGCAAGAAGATAAAAATAATTGAAATGAGCTGATGAGATGTTACGACTGAAGACTCATCCTCAACCAAGGACATTAAAGTCGATGATGATGATTCCAGTCTTTCAGTACAGCTGAGTTACAAATTGTAAGTTGTTGGAGAAATAATTCCAGCCACAGTAACTGCAGGGGAAATCAGACTTCGTGTACCATCACTCAAAATGTACTGAACGGATTTTAATGATACTTTCACTGCAGTACGTGCCTGCACAGCTATCTCACGTAATAGCTGAAGGGATACTGGCAGCTTGCCATCCTTACGAAATTTCAAAAGTTGGTACTTGATAGTATGAAAGAAAATCTGATTGTGTTTCTTATTTTATTTTATTTATTAAGAAAACTTACAGCTAGGATACAGATAGACAACAGTTAGCGAAAGAAGGCCAATTAAAAGTTTTCACTGACATTATAAGGATAGCACAAGAAACAGTAGACATACAAGAGAGAATAAGAACTAAACACTTTTAGTGAACATCAAAGAAATTTTTACATAATATTTTTTTTAGTTTAGGAACACATTAACATTTATCTTCTATATCATCCATTTTCTATGGTTACTGATTGTGCCTACATTTTGAGAGACTTTATGTCTATCTTGTAATAGTTAGGGTGCTGGCGAACAAAAAATCTATATGATTTGCTCGTGTGGCAGACTTTATTAATAGCGTTAATTAGACGATAAGAAATATTAAGAGCCGCGTCTGCCACCATGGTAGCGCTGCGTTGTCAATTTACAGCCCTTTAAAAATGTTAAAAAAAATAGGTATACTATATCATTTGCTCGTGTCTGCCTCTAAGGCTGATGTTTAAGAACCTTGTCAAAATGAAAAAAATCGAAAAGGCAGACATCTAGGACTCTGACTTTTGGAGTTATGAATTTTTAAAGATTTTTTTATGATTTAAAAAAAATATATGATTTGCTCGCTTGGCAGACTTGCAGTGTTCGTTTAAAAACCCTGTGAACAACCGCAGAAAAATAGTCTGCCACCATCGTGGCGCTGCGTTTTCAATTAACAGCGCTTCAGAAATGTCGTCAAAAAAAACTGTGCTATATCATTTGCTCGTGTCTGCCTCTTTGACCGTTGTTTATATTGCTTATGAAAAAGAGAACATAAATGAGGCAGACACCCAGGCCACTGATATTCCGAAGGCAGACCATTTGAATTATATTTTCATTTAAATCTTTTTTTAATGATTCCAGTGTGTAAGCGCTGGTATAATACCTTGAAAAGGGAAATGCGGGTTTGCAAAACGTGCGATTCAAAGTACCCTGTATGTACTACGCCCAAGGCTTTGAAACTACGGGTATTTTGTACGTTCGCACACAGTAACTAAAGATGACACTACCATCGAAACTTAAGACGCTAGTGTATGGCGGTCGGTCTCGTCGCAGCTGCACACATGCATACATACGTATTTGTATTATGTACACAGACTTGTAAAGATGTTTGGGAACACTTAGCTGCCTCGGCTTGTTTGAATTATTATTTTGTTTTTGAATCGTCGTTTTTGACGTTACTGCGGACACTTTTATTGTGCACATCTTGCTACATCGTTCTCACATAATATACCATCTCAACATGAATAATGTAACCAAGGTTTTGTAACAATATTCTGATTTAGAAGAGTGTTCATGGAGTTTCTTGCCCGTTCTTCTCCATAGAGATCTCCGCTAGGGAATGGGCAACTACAGTACATTCTAGTGGTGGGTCGTTGTCGAATTTTTGACGGACGAAACCCAAATGTTTTCCCGACGACGAAAATGGTTGCAGAAAACGGTCGTCGTTGCAACTGGTGTCGTTCGTCAAATGACAGCATTGACAACTGGTAATACAGTCGCTATTGTACCTACACGACGAACGCGCAACCGACTACAATTTATTGCGGAATTGATAAGGACAACGCACGACGACGCGACGACGACAAGTGACTTTATCAAGAAAGATAGTTGAATCATTGCGTTCTCGACTTTATTTTCATAGGCGTATAATAAAAAATCGTCGGTGACATTTGTTTGTTTATTTCGTTTTTTTTTTGCTACCGACTTCAGAAGTTGATTTTTCATCTGAAGTTTATTTTTCACTTTTTTTGTGTTTTTGAAGTCGGTTTTTTTTATTTTCCATTTTAAGTTGTATAGGTATCCTATACAAATATTTACTATGCATTTAACATTCAACCAAGAACCCAAACCCTCAACCTTCAAGATTCCCTTATTATTGCTTTTAACTCCTAACTATTGAGGAGTACTTGTACCTTCCATCATCAGCGCATCCACATGAGATTTTGATTTTCAGACGCAAATAAATGAACAGCTTTGGAAAATATATGGAAAACGTAACAAGTGCCTATAAAATTTGAGGGTTGCCCTAGATTTCTATGGGATGCCATCGTCATCAGGTACCTGAAAGAATATAACTATCGATCCATAAGTACGTATAATTTTGAAAGAATTTTCTTTCAACTCCTAAACGTTGAGGAGGTGTAGCTTTCGTCATCAGCGCATCCACATGAGATTTTTGATTATCAGACGCAAACAGCTTTGGAAAATATATGGAAAACGAAACAAGTGCCTATAAAATTTGAGAGTTGTCCTTGACTTCCCTGGGATTCCATCATCAGATCCTGACTTGGTGACAATGGGACCATTTCGGGAGTATACTCTTATGAATACAAAAAAAAATTGAAAATCGGTACATTAATGACGGAGATATCTGCATTAATTAGCCGTAATAGCCGCTTTTCCTCAAATTCGCAGACTTCAACGAGCTGTAATGGTTAAAGTCAGTAAGTAAAAGGTCTGCCAATTTTTTTTTGTATTTAGGGGGTTCTAACAAAACGATTTGACCTAATTAAAGCTACGAGCAAATGATTTAGTAGGGCTTTTTTATTTTACATTTTTATATCTACCTCCTGTGATAATGCAGAGCCCTGGATGTCTGCCTCACAGATTTTCTTCGTTATCAAAATGGTATTGACCACTAACCCCAGAGGCAGACACGAGCAAATGATTTAGTACAGATTTTTTTTTTGACAGATTCAAAGCCCTGTAGCTAAAAAACGCAGCAACATAGGACCTTAATTCCTTAAGAAAATTTTGTCGTATTGATCCGAACTTTAATGCCTATCAATACGAAGTACGAGCAAATCATATACTTAAATGCTCACCAGCTCCCTAGCTATAATTTCATGTCTGTATTGCTATATCTCTTATTCTTACTGTATCTCAGCTCAGTAATACTTTAAGCAATTAGAAGGTTCATGTTAGATTCGTCGCTTGAGGAAAGAATTTGTATATTTGCCGTTTTAATAATAAGCCGGATTTACATGAAAACGCTATATTAGCAAGACAAATTGCGAAAACTAGGTAGGTACTTGATGTCAATGTTAAAGGGTCACTTTTATACGTGAGTTGATTATTATTTTTAGCTAGGATGATCAACATGCATTTTAAACAGACGTAAAGGAAGAGAAAAAATATTGCATTGGCGCCAACACTCCATTTTGCCAGAAATGTTTTGTTTCTCTTTGTTTACTTATATTTTTCATGTTTGACATTTTCGACAGGTTCAGGGTTTCAATTACTTGACCGATTGGTATTGGTATTGGTATTCAATGCTACCTATGGTAAACATCCACGAGTTGCGTTTTGGCTACTGTGTAATTGTACAAATCGTGGGCATTTGTGGGAATTTCAGCTTCAGTTAATTGTGTCATGTTGAGTTCCGATAGTTAAGATTTGTTGTTTTTCTGTGGCATTTTCTTTTATTTCAGGAGCTTGGTAGGAAAAATATACTTTATGGGTGGACAATAATACTTGGGCTATAATCTACAAGTAAATATGTGCTCAAAACACAAAATATGTCCGAGCCAGACCGTTTACCGACTCAACTTCAACATTTACATAGCAATAAGCGCCGGCGTGCATAGATTACGCATTTTATAGCCGTCCTCTACAGCGCGACATGTTTTCGCGCGCAAAACACGTCGGCCATCTTGATTCTTGAAGTCACCTATTCTATATTCAATTCAAATTATTACACCCGACACCGGTTCCAAGACACACCTTCCTACATATTATTGTTTTTTTTTTATTATTAGATAAACCTGATATTTTATACTAGGAAATAGAAACAGAATTGTCACCATTGCGAATTGGGAGTAACAGATAACAAAGAACTTTGCGTTTTGTTCACGTTCCAATTTAGGTAGTTTGAAATTGGCGTCCGACAGTTATTTTACATTGAAATTATAATTTCTCTTTGTGTGCAAATGTAATGAAAGTTTCAGAACCTTGCTATCATGAAAACAGGCAGGTAATAAAAGAATCAGCACAAGATAACTTTTATCTTGTTTGTGCAAATATGTGCAAAGTATATCTCTATGTAAGTCAAACAGCGAAATAAATGTAAAAATAGATTATCAATAATAAAACAGCGAAACAAAGGATTGTTATGAACTTAGAAAAATATTAATAAGTTAGATATTTTGCATAACATAAGTATAAAAGAGATTTTAAAACTCAGTATTGCTGAGAAAATAAAGTGAGTTTTCTAACTACTAACCGCCATAACACAGCAATCGTCAAGGTAAAGCATAAGATTCAAACGCAATAACATTTCATTCGACATTGATTGTAGTAACTGCGCACAACGCATTCCTTAAAGACCTACCTAGTCCAATAATCCAAGATTATACCAAATCTTTCCATTTCTATTTATTTTCGCTGATACATAATCCCCATTGACGTGACGTCACAAGATTCACAAGATAGAGGTTATCAATATAAGCCGGGTAGCAACGACTCAACGACCGATAAAAAGTGAATTTTCGAAAATGATGCAAGCATGTGCTTTACTACTACCGTTTTGATGCTTCATTAGATTGTTTTATCTTTAAGAACATAAACTGAGTTATCGTCTTTACTTTGATCATCATCAGCTACAGCCCAACTTCACCCACTGCTGGATATAGGCCTCTCTTTGTTAACTTTAGATCTTCAATCAAAGCTACTGTGTTCATTTCGCGAATTTCACACTTAGCTACAGCAAAAAATAAAAGTACCTACTGCTAAAGATTATGGGTTTTTGCTAAAAACCATTATCTTGTCAAACAAACCAAGTAGCACCTATCAGTCACACCCACACATTTTTTTTAACATATCCTTAACAGTATAAGCGTCCATCTTGCCTCTTGAGGTGCCTCGGGCGGTTAAAAGCGACCTTTGAACAGGGCACAACCGGTTGCTAGGTCTTCGTCATAATAGATGCTACAAAAACTGACGGTTTTACAATTCGGGTCACCTTCACTGAAGTGTTCAAATAATTATACGTTTCTGAAGATGTAAGAGTATGAGATAAGGGTGTTTGGAAATTCTCGGTAAAGTGGGAAGACGCAATTAAAGTTTGAGATAATTTGACACAGAAAATTTTCTGACGAGCAGAAAGTGGGTTGAATGTGATATGTTTCAATGTTGTAGTATTTTTAACAAACGCGTTACCTATTCTTATTTATGTTCAGAATATACTATTGCTGAAAACATAATAGGAAGTTCAACTTCTATTGTCAATTTTACTTATTTCTAAACAATCACTAACCGTATCGATATCTGGTTTTAATATGAAACCAAACAAAGCGATTCGTTGTTTACCAAAAAACTTATTTGACCTAACGAACAGCGCATAACCTTGTATCATAAATAGAAGGTTAAAAAAATCTGACTAAGCAGACAACACCGAATAGGGAAAAATATTTTGGAATAGCGCCAATATTCAAATATTTTTCGAATCTCTGTCAGTGGAATTTTATTTTTAAAATTGTGTTTCATTGATATGAAACCTGCACGGGCTGTTACTACGGGGGAATATGGTGGAGATATTCAACTAATAAGAGAGAAAATAGTCGTAAAACAGGAGTACTTCGATAGTAAACGTGTTCCTCTATTTGCCACACTAATTAAAATAATAAATGAGATACATGAACTCTCTTTTCTTTTAACCTCTGAGGAAAACCTTCCAGAAAATGCAGACTATCCGTATCCATTCAATCACCACTCAGCTACCAATACCGCAAGGCATATAAAGAATGATTGTGTAAATATTTTTCCGCATACAAAATAAACTGAGAACAGATCCCAAGTTCAATCACTGAGTTTACCAGAAAGTTTGGACGGTTTCCAACGAAGCATGCGGGCTGCGCGTGAACACAGACGGGTCGTGGGATCTCCCACGTAACCGAAAACGAGACGCTACACAACATTGTACTTTAGTCTCGCGTGGTTCCTGAAATTCAGCACAAGGTTTTGAATGACTGGCCCGTGCAAATAGACTCAGCACATCGAATTATGTCATTAGAAGAAGATACATTTGATTTACAATCTGGCGCTTGTCTTTAACGATCAAAGGTTCAAGCAAAACCAAAGATAGAAGTCATTTCGGTAGATCTGGGCCTTCAAAAACTAAGAATATCAAAGATTCTTTTGGCATATAAAATGTATGAGTATTCCAGCAGATTGCATTGCCAATATGTGATGCAATAACACCGGCACATATTTGGCAATCCTATAGTGGAAAGTCTTTAACGATCACTGCTATTGAAAGTGAAAATGGACTATTAAATAAATCTCCTAAACAGCAAGATATAAGTGCATTTGGAACCAAGTATTGTTATTAGTATAGATTCATTTTCAAAACTGCTATTGACAATAGACCTCCTCAACACACAATGTAATGTATGTTTCGAAAAATAACTTGTATTTTGCTGAAAGTTCTAATAACTTTCTGATGGCCTATTGAAATGGCAATTCTTCAAAGTTCTGAAACAATTGGTGAAAGACCATGCTGTCATTATCGTAATGAGTGTTTATTTTTAAGCACGTGACGAGTTGTAAAGAAAAAACTTGGGCGTGGCTACACATTGAAAACTAATTGGCTCGATCATCATTAGCTTCTCTTTGAAGTAAATTACTAAAATGTTCCGAATATCCTCAGAATTCGAAGAAGTGATGATGCAGGGCACTTGCGAAACACTTAGAGTAGCGGTCAAATAATTACGATTCCAACTAGGACTGTTTATTAAATAATGAACTCCTGGTCTTGCGTGTCTTAAGACCACTCATTAAGAAGATTGGTTCTTGTTAGCTTGAGGCAGGGATTTAGAACTGCTTCAATACTATATTATTGTAATTTCTGTAATGATTTACTAGGAAACGGTTAAGAGAGTAGAATTTATTTTCATTCTAACGTAAAGGAATTTTTACATTGTTCCAATTAAACCGGGCTGTCTGTGAGAGGAATAATAAAGGGAAATAATATTTTACAACCACGAAATGACCAACTGATAGATATTTTATACTGTTAAAACACCTTGTCAAAATTAACTTCCCTGTACAATTTTGTTACAACTACATAGTTTCTTCGGTAAACATTTAAACAGCCGAGTTCAAGTGGTCGACCCACTTGCTGGCAACCACGTTGCGCCTTTTGAACTTTTACAATGAATGTAACACTACATTTTGTTTAATTGATGGATACAACGGTTATAGATATCACATCGTGCAGTTAATGTATTGTGAAATTCGTTCTTGTACTACATCGGTTACTTCGGTTCACGCTGTTTTCGTGTGATAGTCGCCCCAATTTGCACATGGGTATTTGCCAAAAACTGGACTTATAAAGTACTCAAATACTTGACATAATTACTTTTATCGCGGGCTTGTTTATTATCTACTATTATTTATTGACAAAGTTTCAGTAATGTTTACTGTACTTTAAACATTGCCGCGTGTGTCCCTTGACATCACCATTCCAGTTTACAGAAAAGGCCAAGCAATTAACATTACAATATGAACAATAGCGGGCCCAGTACTGCGCCTAGTGTTACCCCGCTAAGTAGCTTCAGTTGTACGCAGTGACGATCACATATGCACTAACCCCACTATCATATAATAGCTTACCGGTTCGCCTACGGACGTTACCGAGGTGGAAACTGCACGCGACCACCACGTGCTCTCAAACGAATACAACATTTTAAGTACACAACATTATCATGAGCTTTTGTCAAATCTATATTTATAGTCCTTCTAAGAGAAGACAATGTTTCTAATTCCAGCGGCTATGCATTTATATTACGATCTCTTTGAACACATAATTTTTGTTATTTGAGTACATTAATTAATTAGTAATCTGATGAAACCTTTGCCCTCTTAAGTCATGACATTAAAATGACTTTGTAATTACATGTACTTAAAGGCATGAGATCCGGTTTTTATCAGGACAAGCAATGAACGATAATTTTATTGATACGACGATTAAGTGTGTACAGAGTACAGACTGATTAAGATCGGAGTAGTTGTTAATACGGGGCGTAATAAATTACCTATTTAGTGCTAGTATCCAGGCGCAGATAACGATTAGACGTGTATAAATTAGTTGCTAGAATAAGACCAAGCTATCTGTAGAAATGGCTACAAATCTACCAACCGTTTTGTCTTTACTACGCATTTGATTAATTTTGTATACACATGTAACATATTAGTTTTGCAACTTTGATATTTATACATATTTCTGGAATTTAAATCATGGACAATCTTTAATTACCCATCAAAACATATTGCATTTAGAAAATTATCGCTTATTACGTGCGAACAAAACCTACGTTCGGGCAGGTTTGAATAATGTTTATAAAACGAAGTGACCACATTTAAATTGCATTATCTTTTGAAGGTTATCCAAACTACGCCGTTAGATTCGCCTATCAAACATTATACCCAAAACCAGTTTTTTTTAGAAGTCATTTGGAAGAACATTGGAAAGTATTGAAGACGGATATTATAATGCAAACAAACATACAAAACTGTGTTTATTAATAACACCGATCAAGTACAAAGAGTTTGTTGGATATCTTATCCTTGAATCTACACATAATTCAGTAGAAATACCCTGACATAATAGTACAATCGTGGATAATTCATATGATTTGTAAGGTCGAACTGATAATACAGTCAAATCTATCATCATAGTACTGATAATATAAATAGATAGAGGTAAATCCTTGAGTCATGGTCTGGTAGGATAGTCCGTTAGAGAATCCCATAATATGGGTGGTAACTGGCTATGCATCATAGCTAAGAACGAAAGTGGAAGATGGAGCTTGAATAGTACTGACTACTGAATAGCGGTTGGAGGAAAATGTTACGTAAGTGCAGAAAATCCTTGGATTTTTTAAACTAGTTATTTAATATTAAATTTCTAAACGAGTTCCTTATCTTGAAGTGTTACTTATGTAACTTAAATGTCGTGCTAATCAGTCAATCAAATAAAAATAGGTGACGAAATTATCAAACGAATATCAAAATTTGACGATACTTCTTTCAGAGTCATGGTAATTGCGATACCCTTTTGATCTGTCTTATCTTTGTCAAATATTATCTGAAGCATGTAATCGATATAAAAAAAGTTAGTTTACTTTACATCAGTCCTGCAAACTTTATCAGCAGTAGGTAGTTTTAGATTACCAGCTAACTTCTCAGCGATCTTCGGAAGTAAGGCTATCTGGGGTTAACGTAAATTGTTTCATGTTTAATGACGTTTATTATCTTAGTTATTATTAATGTCGGCAATAATGTGCTAATATTTTATATAAATTGTCCAGTTTTGTTTAGAAATGATAAGGTGTGACATGTGGTGAAGGGATACCTATTTATATGATCATTAAAAACATGTTTTGATGACACTAATGGACATGTTATTACTGTATTAAATGCATTGTTATTTTCAATGATAATTTATGCTCTGTTGGGTACTTATTATAGTACAGTTATAATTAGCTCAATCAAGTTGGACTTAATATAGCAATGACACGCATTGTCACTTGCAAACTAGATGAATCAGTTTTTTTAATCATACTATTATCATTAAAGCTGTTGAGAATCCTAAGAAATTACTTGATAAAGATAATGATCTATTGAAGAGAACTTTGATCAGGAACTGTTTAAACAATCTTAAGTACGCACGTCATCACTTGATCTGATTTACTGAGAACTTTTCGGTATTGAAGGGATTTCCCACGAGTCAGCAATCTTTTACGGCATAATTAGACGATTATAGGTAAATCGGTTAATTTAGTTTGGATTTTCTTAGGTACCTATTGAATTATAACCGGATAAAAATAACGTAATATTCGAATGTTTAACTTATAGCTAAGTATATTTTCTTAAAAGTGCGTAGTTAGATAGTGGATCGACTTAAAATCGAACGATGTTTAATCCTCCCAAAAGATTACAGAAGTTTTTGAAAAACATAAGTAAGTACTAAGAAACTAAATACGCACTGATTATACCGCTCTAATCAGTCAAAGCTATTTTGTTTTCAAAAACATCTGTGAAAAGGATCGATCCATTTAGATTGAATCGTTGCATTCCGTTATCAATCATGTACTGAAGACATTTCCACTAGATAATGTCGTTAATTATGATTATTATAAAAGTAAACTAAATATTAACTGATTATTATTGGATATTGTACTTGAGTATTAGTAAGCATGACTTTTAACTTACGTAAATATTCTTTGACATTTAACATCTTATGGTTTACTTCTGTATCTGATCAGAGAGAAGTCGCATAAAAACTAACATGAGTACAAGTTACTTCATCATTTTCAGTATTCCATAGAATACGTAAGTATACAAGATTTACCAAATAATAAACGCGAGCTTCATCATTAGCTACATTGTCAACTACAAGAGCTACATTTGCAATGACAATGACTTTATTACCATAAAGTATTTTTCCTATACCTTAGAACCTGGAATTCAGCTACATTTATTAATTCTTAAGGTCAGGTAATTAACATCGTAGCAGCAAACGGGCGCACGTTGCACCGTCGTGATTGCGAACCTTGGCTCACATTGCTATTATCTTCGCATACTCGAACGGCCTTATTTTTGCCGGTGCTAATGTTCTATAATCAGTGGTTGTCTTGGAAATGGCACCTGTGATTCATCCCTAAATCCCGAAGGGTTTTTTTATTTCCAACTTTAGAGCAAAGATCAATTGCATCTCAAGAGGTTTCAAACCGTTTAGAACCATCAACGTGGCCTGGATCTTGTAATGGGGTTTTAGCAGATGCACATGAGTTGAGTAATGTATCATGTATCCTTGCCACATCTGGAGTCTGGTCCAAACAGGCGATTGCAAACAGATGTGGCTAATGTTTTGGGTTTGGTTATGATAAAAACTTACATGGAACTGAAAACTATTGGATTTTGTTGAGTCTTTTATATTTTGAAGACTGTATTTGCGTATCTGGGTGACAAGAATGTAAGTTTCCCATTTAATTAAAGAGTCGTGGCACATCAGGCTATGGACCATTGTTTTCGGATTACAATGTTCGCTCTGTATTCGTCTCGAAGCAATTAATCATACCTTTGTAGTTGAACAAAGATACACGCTAGTAATAATTGAATTATAGAAATACATACATTACATTCTAAACAATGAAGAACGGCATAACTATTCAGACTTGAGAGATATTGTATGTGTTTTTATAACAATTTTGGAAGCAAATAAAGACTTCAGAATTGGTAATGAGAGAATAACTTCATTCGGTTTGTCAAAAGCTACAAAAAAACACAAATTCTGATAATTTTACAGACTATAATTTCCTCCATTAAACATGATTGGAGGTTTACGAAAGAGTTTTTTTTGTCCATGATTGTAGAAGTGAAAACAGGTGGGGCAGCAGAACAAGAATCCAATGATAATAGAAATAACAGACGAACAGTCTTTATTGTTCACGATATAGGTAAACCAATAACATGGCCAGGGAAACAAACTACTGGAGGATATTGTGACAAACAATGAGACTGTTACACAACGGAGGCCGTTGATGACGTCAGGGAACAAAGTCCACCGTACCAATTGGAAAGTTCAACATTGGAAGCAAAACGTTTGCGCCAACTATTTGGTCTGAATTGTTGGTTGAAATTAGTTGTTAAAGATAAGTAGGCCAATTTGAGTTTTGATGAGTGCGAAGTGCAACATTTTGCAATGTTGCTAGGTCAAATGATTTACCATCATTATCGTCTTCGCAAGTTACTTAATTGTTATTTGTTGAACCGATTCCTAGAAGTCAGCAATTCAGCTAAGAAGATAGTTTTTCCAGTCATTAGTTGTGTTTGAATGTTTTGCGAAAATAAACTTTTTGCTAATTTTTCACTCCAAGGACTATTGGAATATTTCAGCGCCATTGAATAAATATTCATCATTTATAATTATGCATATTTTGTTGTAAGTAATTAGTCGATCCGAAAACTCGAGTTTCGAAACGTGAGTGTATACCAAAACAGAAGTCCTACCTAAGCATATGTAAATTTTCCCGAACACAATAGTGTTTCCGAATAATATATTTGTGTTTAATTATAGCCTACAGGAAAATCGCAATTATTAGGTACTTTTTGGATAGCAGGACTTCATTGTGATCGTAATCTTTATGCATTGTTTTAAATGTGGCAACTTTATGTAGTTTTTATACCGTATCTTAAAATTTATATTTTTTACCTTGAATGTAGCGCACTCATTAGAATAATGTCCGACAATAATGCTATAAACTCACAAAAAGTAATCTTGATCTTGTTTGGCACACTGTTTTATTATTGAGGGTTTCTGGTCTATTTAATAGCGCTTGTGATGCTAGGCTAATATAAACCCCTGAATTAACCTATTAAATCCATTGAATATCCTTTCAAATCCTTACATAAACTAATATAAAGTTACAAGTACATTGTAAAAATAACAGATCACGCAATTAACCTCTTTAGTGAGTAATACTAATAAGCCACCACGTGGTGAGATAGAGTTAAATATAACCGTTGAAGTTTGTACCCGATGATTCTGTTGTACGGTGTTTTTCATCTTTCAGGGAGTTACATACTTTAGTTGGGAAGATATAGTGTTCAGTTCAGTTTGACTTGATTATTGTTGAAAATCAAATTGTACTGCACATTTTGAAATTGCTAATTTTTATTGGTTTACTTCATGTATGACTTGATGATCTGATACTTTCTACAAACGCTTCTATTGCTCAACTATTTGAAAGAAAATTTTAACAAAATGGTTGAGCATTTTCAGTTATTTGATCCGTGCAATTGACCCCTAGTCTGAACAATTTACACACACAATACCCTCTACATTGAGAGTCCAAAGGTCCACAGATTAAATTCAACTACAAAAGTAGAATCTAATTCGTCACGTGAAAAAAGAACGCGTTGCAGTCGAAAAAAGACTCTTGTGGCTAGTAAGAAGGTTGAGTTTCGTTTTTCAGGTTGTAATCACGCTCCATGCACGTGCGCAGGCGCACGGTAGAGAGTTCACAGCTGTTGTTCAAACCGTGGACTTTGGACTCGGGCCCACAATCACCGGTGTAACCGCGGCCCGCGTGAACGATGTGTAGCGACTACAATCATGATTTGTTTGGAGATGTATTTTGATTGAGTCATCATTTTTACTTTACCAGCGGTTTATTTTGCCTGTAGGTGTACAATCATCGTGTCGATCTATTTTACATGAGGCTTTGCAAGATTGTTTAGTTTTGTTGTAAAAAAAACGGAAATTGCATGTAGAGTGAGTACATGATATCTAAGGCTGATGATATTGATGATAACCAGCCATGATATTTAGTTATTGTAGTAGTTACTATGCGTTGATTATTTTATAATTGTCATTACCTATTATAAATAATATATTATATATAACACTTGAATTTTGCGAATAATGCTGACTGACTTTTCTAAAGTGGTGAATGGGCTAGTTTTGCCCCGGGGCAAGTTTTTCTTGTCTGTATTTACAACTAGTTTTAGGGTTTATTTATCTGCAAGGATTTTAATATTGTAGTCAGTTATTAAAGGCCTGATGACGTCATTATTAACAAAGTAAATTGTAGGATTTGTAGGTCAGTGCTCTTGCCATCCACTGTTATATTAATAAGTATGAGTAAGTTTCTTACGTGACGCTACTCACGAGGATGGCTGAGTATGTATGCTATATTTCTATGTATTATTTATACATTATGTACGAGAAGCTATCATGGATTTATTTGCACGTTGTCTAACCTAACTTGTTGAGTCAATAGTAATCACGTGAAGTTTTGAATAGGTACTAACTAGTTTAAATTGCAAATTATTTATCAAGAAGACGTAAAATTGGACTCGTTATCACCGCAGTTCTACCTTTAAACTGGACATAGAATTTCAGTTTGATAGCATAAAGTTGGTGTAGAACAAAGACATTCAAATGGTGTACAATTAGAGGTGGATAAGAATAAGAACTAATGTGAACTCGTCTATATAGACCTTATATCTATTTTGTCATAGACAATAAGAACAAAAGCCCATTAGTTCCAGCCAGGCACACCTAGACATAAAATCAGTTTCGCAATCGTTACAAGTCTGTTTTCAGCTTGTTGCTATGCTCTATTGCAGTATTTGGTAGATCATAATAAATAATTATCCTTTGCCGCCGTTGAATCACCAAAACATTCATTAAGCAGTTTGTGGCAATCCCTAAAATAATTCAAAATGCATCAAACTTATTTTCTTAAAACCAGCCAGTACTTTAAAAACGAAACAAACTTTCTGGCGGAATTTAAAAAAAAACACGTAGGTACGTAAACTAATAATATAAGATTTCTATATAAAACCATGACCACCTTAACACATTGTGTCTTTTGAAATAGACGATAATAACATAAGAATGAAAGCGTTTATTGCATTTCGTCGCTATCACGAAGGTAAAACGTGTAGTAGAATGCCATTTGCCGGGTCCAAAGTCCGCAAGGTAAACTGACGTCGCCGTCACCTAGCAAACGTGTCTCGAACAATGCTTTTGTTAAAATATTAATGTTGAATTAGAACCAATCGTATCGTTACTAAAACGATAAATGATAGAAGGTATTTTATTTGGCTAATATAACCATATGTTAAAACAATAACGTTACGTCTGCAAAACATGCTGTTCTTAATACAATTTTGGCGTTTTTTGGCTCAAATCAGTCAGTTTTTGCTATTTCTTTGTTCACAACCTGAAATATGAATGTAAACAACGTAGAAAAAGTTCTTGTTTACTTTGTAAACAACTGAAATTCTGTAAAATAACACGCTTGAAAGTTATAGAAAATCGAAATATTATGTTGTAATAGATATGCATTCTTACCTTTTCAAGACAGTCCTGTCCAATTGCATTGGGTTCCACTTTGACTTCCAGAATCACAGAATTTGGCTGGCTAACTAACCACATTTTGTCAAAAATATTGAAGAAAACCGAATAAAATTAGACTGTAAAAGAGGTCGAGTTGTTTTAGCGTTATAATAATTCCGATATAACACTTTGTCAACAATGTTTATCTCACTCGCGTAAAGAATTTATTTAAAAATGTCTTTCTTAATTCGCTCTGCGCAATGTTTATCGCGTATTCTTTGTGGAAGTAAAACTGTGAATACTTCCAGACCACGGCCATACTACGTTAAGTTTGCCTCCGAAATGATAAAGAAAACAGTGACGTACCTAACGCGGGGGGTGCGGACTCTGTACTTTGATGATGGTCTATGTAAATCACCCGAGATTATTCAGCATTCATCACTGCTTCGTCACCGCGCTTCAAACAGTAAGAGCGAACATATACATCGATGTACGCCACGCTATGCGATTTAATGAATAGTTATTCGTTTGTGCTCGCACGGAATTGATGTTTTGTTTCGCTCGAGCGCGGTGCGTAAAGAGAGATAGAGCTATCAGCAAAGCTCTCAACTTGTTATTGACACGATTTTCTTTAATCGTAATAATTATGATTGTTGTTGTATTGGTGGGGTAGGAGCGAGATATCTCAAGGTTATTTTTGTTACATGAACTTTAAATGAACTATTTGTCAGTGTGAAGAAAAGTATAGCACAAAGTAAAAATTATGATGACAGCTAGGTACAATGCAATATTTACATAATTAAATTTTGCCGCGCCGCAATATGTCAATTTCTTACCACAGACAAAAAAGACGAGATTTGGTAATAGACAATTTTGTTATACCTAAAACGTTATTAAATCATTCGTTTACATTTGAAAATATATAATAGACTTCAAACATAATTTTGAGTTTACAACAAATACGAAAAACTCACTATTTTATGCTCTACGCCACCACTACGCCATCTAGTTTGTAACCAAGAACTTTAACTACCAACACGTCACAAACGTTCCATTTTAATTAGTAGTTTATATTTTTTTATTTTATACATTTTGAATAGGAAAATTTCGTGTAGGCCTACATAACTACTAAAAAAATATAATGACCATTCCAGGAACCAGAAATTATAATTGATATATTTCCCTTTCAAACATTTGTAGTCGTTGAAAACAAACAGTTCCGTTCCGTGCAGAAGTACAAAAGCACGAGCCGCTGACAGCGCCAATCGTGATAAAATGGTGGAACTAAAGTAATCATATGACTTTCATGACGACCATCTACTGCGCTGCGCCTATTGATTTGTGTCTCGGTCCTGATTCTCGCTCGACATAGTTTTTGTGTGTATCAGAAATGGCGAGTCAAACCCAGGGAATCCAGCAATTGTTGGCGGCTGAAAAGCGGGCTGCCGAAAAGGTCGCGGACGCGAGGAAGCGTAAGTTTATTTTTAAAGTACATGATTTATGTACTACATTTTTTACAATTTGGCCTTGTTTGTACCTTCCCATCTTAGAAGTGGCTATGCCATGTTGCTATCATCAATAATTATCGTTTCCATGTGCAAAACAAGGTTCCAATAGGAGAAATCTTGTAAGTTTTTGTTCAGGGCGTCGATCACATGATTTTTGCCTTCCACCCGCGACTTGATGTCTGAATCGATTGATAACAGCATCTCTGTGGTCTTATCGTCTTATTATATAGTTTATATAATTTAGCAGTCATTTTAAGTCTTACGTCGATACCAGGTATAAAGCTGCAGTTTTTCTGTATATCATTGTCTTTCATTAATGAAAAATTGTGCACATACGTACCTTATATTTATCTTAATCGACCAACATCTGAATCTTGAGGGACACAGTAAGAATAAGACACATTCATGCTTTTTCCACTATTTAATATTTTTCATTCCTATCATGCAATTATTTAGGCCTGCTCCAATAGTCCCTATGACATCATCATGTTCCTTGAAGATTTCTGAAGCCTGACTTATGTAAGTCGAAATTGTTGGTAGGTATGTAAGTATGATTTTGTGGCAGTTTAGACATCATATTTATAATAATAATTGCATTTATTTCGGGCTACACCCATAGTGTTGGTAACAATGATCTTAAAATACTAATGTTAGTAGCCATAATACACAAGTTATACAGTATGAAGTTTCATCTAATGACTAGCATTGGAGACTCCCATGTATCTGCAAATAAAGTCAAGGTAGTGTTGGTACTGCCACGAAGACGAGCAAACAGGGACATGTTTCCTTTACGTATGATGGCTGCAAAAAAATCAAAAGGCCTTTCAGCAAACATCCCTGAATGGCAGGCCCAACAATCCTGAGCGCGTTATTATACTGGACTCGTAGATCGCTGTATGCTTTTAAAGGTTTGAAGTTGCTTGGACTTACTTAAATGTTCTCATTAAAAAGATACTTAACGAAACAGAATAATGAATGAAATCGCCATCTTTATGAATACAAAATGAATAAGTTGACTTGACTTTTTCTGAATAAGAAAAGATTTGCACTGTTCTCCAGTTCATGTTTTATAACATTATACATCCTAAATATGATCAGCTGATAGCAAGTCAACACTTATCTGTCATTATATCATCAGCTGATCTCATTTGGATAGTGTTAAGAAAAGAATCAAGCTAAAAAACCAAAAAATTAAGTTGTGGCCACTACTCTGTATAACTTTTTTTGTAAATGTTAATTTTCCATTTTTAGGGTTCCGTACCCAAAGGGTAAAAACGGAACCCTATTACTAAGACTTCGCTGTCTGTCCGTCCGTTTGTCTGTCAACAGGCTGTATCTCAAGAACCGCGATAGTAAGACAGTTGAAATTTTCACAAATGATGTAGGTATTTCGGTTGCCGCTTTAACAAAAAATACTAAAATAAAATAAATATTTAAGGCTCCCATACAACAAACGCGATTTGTATAGATAATGGTACGGAACCGGAATTGGCCGGTTTTTATAATCCATCAGCTGTATCGCATAGTTTAATTTAATAATTTTGTGTTGCAGGTAAAGCAAAACGCCTAAAGCAGGCCAAGGAAGAGGCCCAGGAGGAGGTTGAAAAGTACAAAAATGAACGCGAGCGCACGTTCACAGCGTTTGAGCATCAAGTAAGGCATTTTGTTTTTTTTCTGGAGGTACATTGATGAACAAACAATAGAGTAGTTAACAAAAAATATATAATTAGTCCGTCAGATAGATTACCAAAAAATATTGGACACGTATTTTTTCTTTTATCACGTAAACAAACAATGAAGACGATACAGTGCTTTGAAAACTCGTGAGACGTCATATTCCAAGACATTAGTATGACATTTTTTACTGGTGAGTGACGTCACAACCCCCCACTCAAATCTTTGATGCGTTTTATCTTCGTCAATTTTAATTGATTTCATAAAACAAAAATTTACAATATTTTTCGCTAATCTAACTGACGGACTAATTAGAATCATATTTTTTTAGTCAGTAACACAGCTCCTATTCATATAATTAATACCAGATGTTTTTTTGTGACTCTATGTCCCTTTTTCCCTGCGTATTGGAGTTATCTCTTCGTGTATAAAATAGATGATTTTTGTCCTTCTATTAACCAAAACATGATGTTCCTTTAGCACATGGGGTCCCGGGAAGGTGTCGCCACTAAGATCGAGGCCGAGACTAAAATCAAGATCTCTGAGATGAACAGTATGGTGCTCGTACGGAAAGAAGCAGTATGTATACTTTCTATATTAATTCTAGCACACCAGAAATAGTGTAAATTATTTTAATATACTGACAATTGCTCCACCTAGTATGTCCCAAATATAACTAAGAAACCATTCAAAAATTATCATCATTCAGTCCAGCTATTTCGGAGAAGAAGAATTACTAACCCATGCACACAAAGATTTGTGTACATACTGGACCATCTTAACACTTGGAATTTATGAACACCTGCTTTTTCTAAAGTTTCTGTATTTTTCACCTTGTTTTATTGTCTGTATCTTACAGAATGTTCCAAAAAATAATTAAATCTTTTTCTAAAAAAAAAAACGATGCCCCACACTAGGAACAAAATAAATATGACAGTATTTTCTAAATTTCTTATTTTTAAGGAAGACTCGGCAAGCATGTAATACTGTTCGTCGTGGCTACCATATATGGATCATTGGCAGTCATTACAGGTAGTCAGTGACCGGGAAGTCTGACAACCAGTCTTACCTATGGGTATCGTATTACCCAGTATTATCTGGGTTGTGGAGGTCAGATAAGCAGTCACTTCATGTAAAATACTGGTATTCAGCTGCATCCGGTTAGACTGGAAGCCGACCCCAACAGTTGGGAAAAGGCTAGGGGGGGAGAATGATGATGGATGACTAGTCAACTTGACTCCTACTCTGCAATTGTTTGACTTTACCATTTTTTAATGATTCCAGGTGATCAAGAACATTCTCGACCTGGTGTATGACATCAAGCCGGAACTGCACGCCAACTACCGCATCTAAACATATGTGTAACATCCGTTGTCGCGTATTAAACATTATGCGATCACCACCTAGTTCTTCTAATCTTTAAAGTATTTCTGTTAATGATAGGCACCTAAGCACGGCAGTCCCAATACGCGGGAAATACGAGCGCCATGACTCGATCCAAAATCGATTTCGGCACAATCGTTATTAAAGACATCAATTTTGACAGTAACACGTTGTCTTAATATTGATAACAAATGTCTAAATCGGCCTGTGAAACCTCACGAACAATACTGGTCACTCAAAATGGCGCTTATTGTAAAAAACGCGGGAAAATATAGCCGTTAGCTGTAAATACAATTAATATTGCTTGGTTTCGCCCTATTTATCAAATAATCATTCTATATTCTTATGTATTAAGAGATCAGCTCGGTATCATTCCAAACGGTCGGAGGTCCGAAAAAGAACACAAAAAAAAAATTAAGTACCTATAATCTTAAAATTAATGTACCTATGTTATTCAATGTTGAATGTTGGATAGAAAATATATAAAGTTTTAAAAATGAATTCTAATGGTCTTTTCTTGAATAGTGGCGAGTGTGTACCTACACTTGTACAGTATTAGTGAAATATAAATGTTAATGTATAAGTTACAATTGTTTTATTTTATTATGACCATTTCAGGTGATTTAATAGCGTTTTAGATATATTACACTCACATTTCACCACCTAAGTCCCATGTAAAGGGAGATCAAATAAAAACCAAATTCTCACTACAAATATATCGGATCTACTGATTTAGATTTAAGGTTCTACGTCGAACATGTCCAGGTCCTTCATTGCATCAATGTTCTGGAATAAAAAAAAAACTTATTTGATATCTAGGTACATACATACATAAACTCACGTTTTTTTCCCTTGCGGGTAGGCTGAAACCTCAGAACGTTGACTGCTACGATCCTTAGATCCCTACTTACATGCTCCTTTTGCCTTGTCCACGTTCATACAGCTAGTCATACACGTCATTTATTGTTGTACTTACATATTATTTAACTAGTAAATCGGATATTACTCAACAGGACACGTAATGACAAACACGTTTTTACCGTGGGCTGAAACTAGAGAACGCCACCTGCTCTAAATTTCTGTTACATGAACATATTCTTGACCTCGTCCATGATTACCGACGCACGATATTACTTCTTGGCTACGATTGTAACAAGAGTTATCCGGCCCACAGCACTAGACAGTTTGTCCCAAAGATTATAAAAACACTATGAGTATAAATACACTAGTTTGTCTTATGAGACTGGTCTGGACTGGATGATCCAAGGGGGCTGGGTGTCCCGTTCGGGGCTGCGGGTTCTTCGAAAGAGATACCGCGGCATAAAAGGCTAAGAAGGAACATGGGTGGTTTTTAGCCAGTAGCAGTCTGACACTCCCTATCGCTCTGCCCAGAGCGGGAAGAGTCACTTGTAATGTAATGTAATGCACATTATCTATACCTATACTATTTTCGAATGTAGCATAACTGAGCTAAGACTAGGTTTGTTCCATAGATATGGATCGAACATCTTCACAGTTGTTATATTTTACCTCTAACTGCATCTGTCGAAATCACACTTTATTTTCATCAAAATAAGGTTGATATTGGGTTATTATTAGGTACTGGGTACTGATAGGTCTGCCAAAATTACTTCTTCAACTTTCACTTTTGTCATGAGATTGATATTGAGCTGTATAACTGAATATCAATCTGATCTTTATTCTAGTTGCAATAAGGTTGCTAACAGATAAAATAACTGTGAAACGGCTAGTACACACCTCGCCTTCTTTTTTGGCTTCTCGCCAATCTTGTCGAGCCAGGCGGCGATAGTGCCCACGTTGGAGAAAACGGCTGGCTGGTCGACCTGGTCGCAGCGTTTGGACGAGAACGACAGCACGCCCACCAGATCGCCGTCAAGGATCGCGGGACCACCGGCATCGTGCTGGAAAGAAGTAGGTGGAATGGAAGCAGGTTACGGTCGACTCATCATCATCAGCCACTAATAATAATAATAAATGTTCCCACTGTTGGGACACAGGCCTCTTCTTTTTGAGAGGGAATGGGCTATAATCTACCAAGTGGAATGTCAAATTCGAAGACTTGCGACATGATCTACCAATCCGCACTTCCGGAAGTGCGGATTGGTAGATCATGTCGCAAGTCTTCGAATTTTTGGTTCTAGGACATGCCGGTTTCCTCACGATGTTTTCCTTCACCGTTTTTGAGAGCAGTGGTGATGAAATAAATTAGGTTGACAAAGTAATGCGCCGGCCGGCCTGGGTTCGAACCCACAACTTACTGTTCGTAAGTCGGGGCCGCCACCACTGGGCCACTGCTGTTGCCTGGGCAGACTGCCTCGTTGCAAAAATCCTGATAACATCACTTAGTATTTTCAACAAAATTAAAAACTTACATTACAGACGTTTTTCGGTAACGTTATGAATCCTGCGCAGAAGTTTGTGCGGGTCACCAAATCTCTGGGAAGAATAAACGAGGTTAGAATTATGTCTACAGTCACCACGCATCAAGTTACCAGAAACTGTCAAATTTTCTTATACGATTTTGAACTTCACATTCAACACTTTATGGTTTAAAGTCATTTGGAGAAATTTGATGGTTTGTGGTAATTTGATGCGCTGGCGACTGTACCTAAAAAAGTTAATGTCTGTATTTACATTTTGGTAGCTATTAAATAAATGTACGAAACTAGGTACCTACCTTCCGTAAACCTCTTGACAATCCGCTGTGTCATATACCGGAAGTGTGACTTTTTGCAGCAGTACTTGTCCTCCAGCGCCATCTACACTCTGAAAATCAAGAAATAGGTAACTATAATGCAGTGCTATTATTGAGGTTCTTTTGGAGGAGGAGCTCGAGGTTTAATAAGCTGGGCTTGCCAAGGTTGGTCTATGGATAGGTGACTGCCCATTACATACCGGGTTTCCTCCGTGCCTCGGAAAGCACGTTAAACTGTTGGTCCCGGGCTCCCAGCTGCTATACAGGGTGTAAATCAACCCATCACACAGCCGTTAACCAAGCATTCTGTACATCAAACTAAGTACCCCTATGCAAAAATTTTTGCTGGGAAATGACTTTTTTTTTTGGGGTCAAAAATCACATTTTAGGATAAAACTCAAAGTAGCACTCGCTAGTGGATGCTTTGATTAGTAAACGGGTCATGGAGGTAATTTAAGTAAAGTAACAACCTGAAAAACTAGTATTTACAAAAACAGCTGTGAAAAATTTGGAACTTTGACCCCCAATATCTCCGTAACTAGGAGGTTCCCAGGTATGGTCTAGAACAAAAAAATGATCGCAGTGGTGGGGAGAACAAGTGCCCTTCGTTTGCGTTAAGGGTACTTTTACACCCTATATACATAGATCTTGGCAGTCGTTACAAGTAGGCAGTGACTTGAAAGTCTAACAACCAGTCTTACCAAAAGGTATCGTATTACCTAGTATTAACTGAATTGTGAAGGTCATATAGGCAGTTGCTCCATGTAAAATACTGGTATTCAGTTGCATCTGGTTAGACTGGAAGCCAACCCCAACATAGTTGGGAAAAGGCTAGGGAGATGATAGTGAGGTTCTTTTAGTGACGGGAGTTTGTTATCTTTCGAGTTATAAGTATTTCGTGAAATAGGTTAGTTAACAAAAAAAATCTAATTAGTCCGTCAGATATATTACCAAAAAATATTGGACACGTATTTTTTTTTTCTTTTTTCATGTAAACAAACAATGAAGACGATACACTGATTTGAAAACTCGTGTGACGTCATATTCTAAGACATTACTAGTAGTGACATTTTTTACCCGTAAGTGACGTGTCACAACCCCCCACTCAAATCTTTGACGCGTTTTATCTTCGTCAATTTTTATTTATTTGTTAAAACAAAAAATACGTAGGAATCCAATATTTTTCGATAATCTAACAGACGGATTAATTATAATCATATTTTATTTAGTAAGTACACATCCCTATTGTAGCGATGAAACAAGATCGTTTGATCGATTTTAACCACAGCCCAGATGGACCAAGGGCGGATCCAGGGGAGGGGGGCACGGGGGCGCGTGCCCCCCCAGACTGTTATGGAGTTTCCATCACAGCACATACTTTATAACCAAATCGAGTTATCAAAGCAACATATCAGAATGAACATGAGTGAAACTTG
The DNA here is from genome assembly GCA_949774965.1 of Diarsia brunnea. Classification (NCBI taxonomy): domain Eukaryota; kingdom Metazoa; phylum Arthropoda; class Insecta; order Lepidoptera; family Noctuidae; genus Diarsia; species Diarsia brunnea. The sequence goes on from OX459007.1 coordinate 19,178,257, forward strand.
CGCGTTTCTGGGTGAAATAGGATATTTCTGGGGGAAGAGGGAGGGGGGGCACACGTAGTCTTATCAACAAGGTACTTATTGGTAAAAAAAAAAAAACCAAAAAGATCGTGTTGACTAGCTAGACTACATGTGTGCCCCCCCAGAGAGAAATCATGGATCCGCCCCTGAGATGGACGGAGGTGATGTACTGGCGTCTGAGTTCTGTACCTACTTGCTAGTTGTTCATGGGTCAAGTTTGTTTTAATATTACCATTGACATGGGGAGTTAGGCCTCTCCTATATCCCCGAGAATACTTAAGTTTTACCAGACTTCCTAACCACCACCCACCACCACTATCACCACCTGTTTTACCTAACCATTATCACTCCAGCTACATATAGGAATCAAGCACAGAATACACCTATCTATTAAAACAGAAACCACCGCTTTGTTCCGCCACTTCTTCTTTCCAGCAAAAAACACTAGGAAGTGTCGAAGGGTGGGCGTTTTGGGGGACTGTCACTTGTAAATGAGTAAAGTAAAGTAAAGTAAATTTTGACGTTCGAAAAGTGCTGATTATCAGCCTAGTTTGAATAAATGACTTTTGATTTTGATTTTGATTTTGATTTTGACCAACCCTTACCAGAACGGCACCCCATCCGAGGAACATGATTTCATTATCAACGGGAACAACTTGATCCCTTGAGTAGTTTATCATATCAATGCTCGGGTCTTTCCTTCTCAAGGTCAGGTTCTTATTGAGCTTCAGCACGGCGTAGTTGAACTCCAGGGTTTCTGGCTTGTAGTTCGGGTGGAAGAAGATCTCGGTGACCCGTAACAACTCGCCTCCTGAAGTAGCGTTTGTGGAGCCAACTCTTACTGTCAGCATTTTCACGTATTCTCTGAAGAATCGGTTGTTGTATTGACTGTTGATAAGATGAGGATGCAGTCGTGAGAATAGCTCTTTGTGAAAGAGGTCAATCATTCGGAGCAAAAGCAGAAGGAAAGGAGAGGAGACGTGAACGATCCACCAATCACAAAAGAGACGCTCCCTGGATTGCATTCAATATGATTGATAGATTCCTGTGCGACTTTTTTCACGCTATTCTCGGTATTGGTGGAAACCGCGGCTTGGAAATTTCAATTTCAAAATTATTAGTGTTCCGCCGGTAGTCCGAAATAATTTTATGCACATGACATAACATTCACATTATCATTCCAATCGATCTTTACTTCCCGGGCGACAACTGTAACGCTAGGAACTTTAGAATACCAGAAGCATCGAAAATATCCATAAACGGGAGGGTTGCCCACACAGAACAGATAATTTATCTGTTCTGTGGTTGCCCACACCCATCAGAACCACGACTTGTTTGCCTACCAAAATAGTTGAAGCGAAGCCGGTAACTTACAGTTGCAAGCAATGAGCGGCAGTGAGCACCCTGTCCTTCTCGATGATGACTGCGCCGCACCAGAGCTCATCGTTGACCAGCAGAGCAGCCATGTAAGGGAACTCCTCGATGGTAGCCACCTCATCAGGATTGTAGATGCGGCGGTATCGACGGTCCAGGGCTAAGCGCTTAGTCGTTGTCGCGGTGGCTTGTGTTGCTACGAGATAAGTTTGTTGAGGTTTATAATGAATTGTTGCTGGGGAGCTTAAATTGTTCTCCCCCGCAGATACACTCGGAATTGGTGAAGGACGGGAGTGTGGGGGGATTGTCTTATGTACCTAATCGTCCAGGGTCGAAATTTGGGCTCCACCCTTATCTTTAGGATCCTTACAGTCTGTTTTCAAATTTCAAGTTTATCCAAACTTTTACGGCACGTTTAAACTGGTACCGTTTAACTACGGGTGTGACCCATACAATCTGTCCGTATCAGATTGATAAAACCATAATAAATCGGGTGTTCATACTATAGGCACAAAAATATCGAAAGACCCATCTTACTGATTTCAGAAGCAGCTGTGCGTGCAGATTTATCAGTGGTGGCAGTTGTGGTGTGTTCCACCACCCGGCGTTTGGGCTGGGCGTGGTCGTACTCTATTGATAAGCCTGAGTAACGTCTCTTGCTATGCGACTTCTTCCCGAGCTCTTGCATCAACAAACCTTGATTGTAAAAACAAGATGGATGAACATCTAAGCAAAAAGGAGTATGTACCACCTCCACACCTCCACACCCTAGGAATCACTGAAAGTCCCCTGTGCAGAGCATGCATGGAGGCGGAGGAAACGGTGGCACACGTGCTCCTTGAGTGCACAGGCGTTACCAAGATTCGTGAGGATACCCTAGGAACACCAAGATCCCTTGCGGATGCCCTGAGGACACCGGGAAGTCCGATCTGCTTCTGGATGGAGGTGGGCTGGTTGGAGTAATCTGACAACATGGCTCACGCACAATGGTCCACTTCAAGGACTAAGTGTGGAAACCCAAACCCCATGAATGAATGAAATGAATGAAGGAGTATGTAAGGATCGTTCCAAGTCCTGCCGCCTAGGGCTGCGGGTTGTTCGAAAGAGATATCGCGGCCCCGGACTCAAAAGGCTAAGAAGGAACATGGGATCATTCTCACTAGTTCTACTGCACACTCCTACGATAGAACTAGTGGGAATTATTTTTCCCACTAGTCCCGTAGGACTCCGTAGGAATCGTAATTCAACAAGTTCAAAAGTTCAACAAAAAGTTCTACCGGTCCTATTACAAAATTATACTTTAAAACGAATGAGGGGTTTTTAGTGTTTGTGTTTACATTGAGTTGTGTGCTTACCATCTTCCGACACATCAAATTCTACGTGGGGGGACGCGTACGTCATTGAATTTATTGCTATAAGAAGTATGGCCGCCATTTTCCGACATGTCCATCGCGCCATTTTGTTGCTTGAATCTGTAAACTTCTAAAAGACGAAAATGAGTTAAATAGCGAGCGTATTATCGTTAGCCGGACAAGTACAGATTTCAGGCTATTTACGTAAAATTCTTATCAAATTAAAAAGCAAAGAATACTGTTAGTTCGACCTAAGGATCGAATCCGGATCTAGAGACAGTTGGACTTGATTTGAGAGGAGACCATCATACTGTAATGATATTAAATATGAAATAGAGCGCTTATAGCGAATTATCGATTAAGGGACCCCACGTAGTTCGCACTAATTCTTACATAACATATTCTAGGAGATTTAATTCTCTCTCTCTCTCTCTTAGAGATCTCGCGCACTTTGCAGTCAAAAAGTCCTCAGACAGAGTTTAAGCGAATCTCCTAGTATATATCATGGAAGAACTAAGAACTATGTATTTGAGGAGTAGGTACTAGTAGGTACTCGTACCAATAGCATACCTAGGTAGGTATGCAAGTAATTAGGCAATAACTAAGTAATTAACGGATGTTTTTGTAATTTGAGAAACGCATTTAATATAAACGCGTAAAATACTCGTTATTACCACATTAGACCGAATGTATAGTATCCTGTTTCCTTTAAATGTTTCCGTTTATGATTCAATATAGTGTATTTTTATACACGCACAGGGCATGTCGTTACAGGGTATGTTAGCTAATGTACAGTGTCTTTAAACTAGTTAATTAAGTTATAAAACATACCTAAAACCCACTAGTATTCATTTGTACAACCAGAACAAAAGCTATTTCAATAAGAAAACCCAATTTCCTATTTCAAAATACTTAGCAATTTCCAAACGCAATAAAAAAAAAACAAATAAAAGAAGTTATGAAAAATTTTATTACAAATATTTACACGAAAACTATGAAAAGAAAAAATACTAGGTATATACAAAAATAAACGATAAACATCCAAGTTTTTTACTCATAGCAACATTTTATAACAGAACGAGAATTCTTTTTTTGAAGAAAATAATTTCGTGTCTTTGGTTTAATGCCATCCTTTGCCGTAGCCGTAGCCGCCCCAGCCTCCGAGGGATGAGCCCCAGCCGCCGAGGGATGAGCCCCATCCGTGGCTACCCCAGCCGACGCTGACGGGGGCTGCGATGACGGGTGTTCGGATGATGGGTGCGGTGATGATGGGGGCGGAGACCACGTGGCGGACGATTGGGGCAGAGACCACCACGCGTGGGATCGTCACTCCGTGGTTGATGAGGCTTGAGCTAACGGAGTACGATGGGAGCACGATGGAGGAGGCTGGGGATAAAATAACGATTTTTAAATTTGGAGTTTTTGAGTCTGGGGACTGGTCTGTCTTTGTGGCGATTCGGGAAGGAATACATTATTCAGGGGCGAATTCAATTAAAATTCATCAACCCGGATCAATGCTCGTGCCTTCTCTGTATGAGAAGAGGCCTTTACCCAGCTGTGGGACAGTAATCCACAGGTTTACTATTATTAACGCGGCGCGGCGGTCCGGTTCGAACTTACGCCCTACCCGTTTTCACTCGGTTATCATATCACTGTCCACTCACGCGTTGTATTTTCGCTCTTTGCTCAATAAAGACAGACAAAAAACCCAATAAATAGGTGAAGTCCACACATACAAGACTATTCTATCAAGAAAGAATCGGGAAAAGATCAAATACTCAAAATGTTAGTTATTCATCCACATTAGCATTACTTATTTATTATTTTAGCTATAATAAGTTGGCAGAGGTGTTGGGTAGTGTACTTACAAAGTGGGCGTTGCGTGGTTTAGTATTACTTATGTGAGCGCTTCCAAATGTTAAGACTTAACCTGCTTTTACTTAGTAAAAGCAGGACTGATGATGAGGAAGCACCAAGATGGCTTGGTAAAATTTAAATTTGGCGGGCTACCATCGTGCTTTCATATGAATAATGCAACAATATTTATGAGTAAATTATAATGCAACTATTCAATAAATTAATCAACATGTTGATCAAGCCAAAATAGAATATATTCGTAGTATTAGACAGTTAAGTACATATTTATATATTAAACTGTATGAAACAAACTAGGGGTTGATAGGAAACATGCATTTTCGAAATTTCGTTTCTAAGTCTAGACGATTTGCCCATACTGTGTTTCTTTACAGTTTTGAGATCAGTGAATAAAGGGTGTAATTATACCCTTAACGATGCCGAAAGAATCTTGTTCTCCCGGTCATTAAATTGCGATAATTTGCGGGTCGGTTTACACCCTGTATAATATGGCACAAAGAAAACCGGCGAGATGTGTTTCAACCTCTGACTAAACTACCTACGTTAGAAATGAACGAATGTGAAAGTGTAAGGTTAAGCAAAAAGAACTTCTGCTTACCTTAACGGAATTTTCTATGCATGGACTTGGATTTAGTGTTCAAATAGTGTCTATAATTAAATGAGGAGTTACCGAGGCCCAGTCCCAGCGATGGGACAGGGTTGGCCACCGCCAAGCCGATCAGGGCGAGAACTAATGCCACCTGTGAACAGAAAACACCACCATTCAAATATACATTTTAAAACCATCTTTATGGAAACTGCTGGATAATTCAGAAATTCGTCAATCATGAAACTTTTACAGTGTTGTATGACGATTTTTAAAACTAGTACATTCACAATGCCCCAATGAGAACATTTTTTAAAGAGTCAATGAAATTGTAACAGGATACGATCCTAATCCTTGATTTAAAAGAGTAATTTTATAGTTACACAAATTCAATAAATTCGATGTGGCAAGGTATAAAAATACCCTAACAAAACTCATATTTCTGGAACACATAACATCGTATAGCATAAGATAACATCACTCCTGTAATCTGCAGTTAGGCAAAGGTGTACCCACATTTCACCAGTTACGTTTAAGTCCCATGTAATAAGGTCCCCCCTATTGGCATCAACCGGCCACAAATCAGACTCCGTGGATGCCACCGAGAAATACCCGATCGAAAAATCAAAAAACACTGCCCGACCCGAGAATCGAACCCAGGACCTAACAGCAGCCGCTCTTGCGACCACTAGACTACTAACTGCCGCACTCAGAGAGCTTTAATGATTACTTAGGCCATCACTTAGTAAAGGTTTTGACAGTTTTGTCATACAAAAGAATGTCAAACCTTTACTAAGTGACGGCTTAAGTAATCATTAAATATCTCTGAGTACCGCAGTAAGGCAGTCAGTTCTAGAACACCATCATTCAAATTTCAAAAAACAAAACTGCAACTTACCGCACACTTCATGTTTGTCTATATTCAGGTTTTCACAGAACTGTAAACTGAAGTACATTGGATTAGCATTGCCCTTATATACCGTGTGTGGCTCGGTCACGCGTCGGTGGCCACACACATATCCTGCCACGGGAAGCTTTGCATCACTGTATCATGCATTATACATTATTTACTGTTATGGACTGCCCTTTCGACAGCTGATTTTGGTGTTTGGAGCTTGAGACATCGCTCGTGTCCCGTCAATTATTTTTTTGGCGGAGAAATTGCACTGGAAACTTCTGAGGTAAGTCTCGCTTGGCTGGGTGTGTCAAATTCACAATATCACGCCTGTAATTATCATGGGATTCAGCAAAGGTTCACGGTGGTATACCCACATTTCGTTGGTTATATTTTGAATACGGCAGCATGATGAAACTTTGCTCGATCTGGAAAAAGAATCCAAGATCCTGTACTCGGTAGCAGCGCCTATTACGTGGCTGCTAATTAGTTTCTAATGGAAATACCGAATAACACTTTGCCCCACCCGGGATTCGAACCTAGTACCTCTTGCTCAGCAGTTACGCTTGCGACCACTAGACCAACAGGGCAGTCTAAAAAGATGTATGGTGTATTTGCTGTTATAATCTCACCACGAGCTCCTCAAAAGCAATTTAGAAACAATGATACAATAACAATGATATTTTTAGTTGAAATGCTTAAAAACCACAATGTAAGTAAACCGATAAAAGAATGCAACTCTAACGACTTGCATCATTCGTTCACTAATCATGTCTATGACTCCGTTCGAATCTCATTGATCGGTGATCAATAGGGAGTAGGGTTTGCACGGAGCAAAACGGACTACTTTAGTACGGGCCCGTATATTAGTTGACGGAGTTAGAGAGTAGACCCTTTTTTTTTGGGGGTAGGAAATCATCAAATAACCCCTCCCGCTCTGGGCAGAGCGATAGGGAGTGACAGACTTCTACTGACTAAAAACCACCCATGTTCCTTCTTAGCCCTTGCGCCGAGGCCGCGGTATCTTTTTCGAACAACCCGCAGCCCCGACGGGCAGAGAGTAGCCCCTTAGGTCCTACGACGCTACGCGCTACAACACGCAACACGCTACGTGATGTGGTACGCGTTTTTATCAATTAATAGGGATGTTTACTGACAAAAAAAAAATGATTTTAATTAGTTCGTCTGTTATATTATCGAAAAATATTGGTTACATATTTTTTGTTTTATCAAATCAATAATAATTGACGAAGATAAAACGCGTCAAAGATTTGAGTCTCCGAGGGTCGTGATGTCACGCGCCGGTAAAAAATGTCATACTAATATCTTAGAATATGACGTCACACGAGTTTTTAAAGCACTGTATCCTATCGTTTTCATTGTTTGTTTACGTGAAAAAAGAAAAAAATCGTGTCTAATATTTTTTGGAAATATATCTGACGGACTAATTAGATTTTTTTAGTTAACTACTCTATTATATAAGGTACACACAGAATCGGGACGTGTGGCAGAAAAAAGGGGAGCCCTAAACTCAGCAGTGGGTGATTCCGGGCTGTTATGATGATGAAATGTTTATCAAATGTTACTCCGATTTATAAAATAAATCACTCTTGTATTTCACACAGTTATAACACTGCGGATAAGAACACGCGACTGCTGTGTACGAGATCCTGGGTTCAATTCGTAGGTCGGGTAAAGGGATATTGGCTTTTTGTATCAAGAATTTCTCAGTAGCAAACACGGAGATTTGTGCCCGTTTGATGGCAACAGGCTCGCCTCCTATTACACGGGACTTCAACATAACTGGCGACATGTTTGTTTTATGATAAAGAACACGCGTATTTCGGCAGTTGAGCTGTTCATACATTCTGTCGCCATCAAACAATAAAAACGTATCAATTAGAATGGTAATGAAGCGCATATTACAAACTAATCCGTTCGCTGTAGCTGTCGGCATCGGAAAGTAATCGTAGGAACTAATACATTATCATGGATTGCACTATTGGATTACATTAATCACTAGCGTCTTGACTGCCTAATTAATAATAAGTTAGGGTTACTGCATAAGGAAGAAAAATGCTGCCTTTTTTTTTGAAAGGTGGGGAATCATTAAATGAGTCCTCCCGCTCTGGGCAGAGCGGTAGGGAGTATCAGACTTATACAGACTGACTAAAACTATACACGTTCCTTCTTAGCCCTTTGTGTCGAGGCTGCGGTATCTCTTTCGAACAACCCGCAGGCCCGACGGAAGAAGGCTGCCTGGGTTGTAACCGCGATTTCTGAGCATGAGGTCTCGGTTTCGATTACTAGGTTTAATGATTACTTAAGCCGTCACTTAGTAAAGATTTGACATACTTTTGTATGACAAAACTGTCAAAACCTTTACTAAGTTATGGCCTAAGTAATCATTAAAGCTCTCTGAGTGCAGCAGTAAGTGATGGCCTAAGTAATCATTAAAGCTCTCTGAGTACGGCAGTAAGTGATGGCCTAAGTAATCATTAAAGCTCTCTGAGTGCGGCAGTTAACCTTCAAGATTCCCTTATTATTGCTTTCAACTCCTAACCGTTGAGGAGTAGTACCTTCAATAATCAGCTCACCTAGATAACCTGAAAGAATACAACCTATACATCTTCTTTCGTTTATCTTCAAACTCAAGCAGCACTTCTCAAGCGTGTAAAGTCGACCCGTGCGGCAGTTATATTTAGCCACGAGCTCCTTCATTCCTGCTTGATTACTAATTTCATTAAAAAAAATCGAAATACTAAATTACAATAACTGCCAAAGAGTTCCTTGACCTCGTTTGTTGTGGTTGAGCAAGAAGTCGTTCACATTGCATCATGGAGTTATTATTATGTTTATATCCTCCGATTTGTACCTAGTTCTAGTCTGAAAAGAAAGTATAATAATACATAACCTTAACACGCTTGTTTTATTACCATTCCCACTGCTGGGACACGAGTGTTTTCTCTGTGAGAGTGGTGATTTGCAGGGTGAAATAGTGTGGGTTGGTAGGTGTCACCTTGTGTTTCGAGACATGATCGATAGGTAGTGGATTTGCTGAGAAACCAATGAGGTTATAACCCTATGATATAAGTACAATTAATATCTGTGTGTCATATTGGTGTGCCAGCTATGTGCATACTTTTATTTACTTGTGGCTACTTATTTTTAAATTTATTTTTTTTACTTTTAGAGGACAGCTCACAGGGTAAGGAGACAGCTACCCTCTAATTTTCAATCAGAAGTCCTATGGTTCCCAAACGAAAACCCAAGAGAAAGGGAGGCCCCTTTTTTTTTTTTTTTTGGGGGGGTGGGAAATCATCAAATAACCCCTCCCGCTCTTGGACAGAGCGAAAGGGAGTGTCAGACTTCTACTGACTAAAAACCACCCATGTTCCTTCTTCGCCCTTCATGTCGAGGCCGCGGTATCCCTTGCGAACAACCCGCAGCCTCGACAGGCAAAGGGAGGCCCCTGTGTCAACATTTTGCAATATGGATTTTGTGTGGACGTTCATGTAAGTATGTCAAAATGGATATTGTGTGGCTGACATCTCTACTCTGCAGACGTTCATGTAAGTATGTCAAGATGGATATTGTGTGGCTGACATCCCTACTCTGCAGACGTTCATGTAAGTATGTCAAAATGGATATTGTGTGGCTGACATTTCTACTCTGCAGACGTTCATGTAAGTATGTCAAAAACCGACTTCAAAAACACAAAAAAGTGAAGAACACAAAAAAGTGAAAAATAAACTTCACAAGAAAAAGCAGCATCTGAAGTCGGTGACATTTTGTTTGTTTGATTTCGTTTTCTTTGCCACCGACTTCAGAAGCTGCTTTTTCTTGTGAAGTTTATTTTCACTTTTTTGTGTTTTTCACTTTTTTGTGTTTTTGAAGTCGGTTTTATTTTTTGCAAAAAAGTTTTTTATTTTTTCATTTTTAGTTGTTCCCAAACAAATAATAGGTTTTATTTATCCCCAATAAATGGAACATTACATAATATCTTACTGTCCAAATCTGGGTGTACACATCTGCGTAACCCCTCAGATCATACAGGCGTGATGTTACGTCATGATGTTGTATAAACAATAAACATCCAAGCGATTGCAGCAATCACGACAGATTTGCCGTCTATTTTTGAAGAGTTCTATTGTATATCTCCGAAGATCAGGATCAGATCTTCACCAAATTTAAATGGGACCACCTCAGGAGTATACTCTTTCAAATAAAAAAAGAATTTTGAGAATCGGTTCACAAATGGAGGAGAAATCAGGTAACATACATAAAAAAAAAAAAAAAAAAAAATACATACACACGAACATATTATAACCTCCTCCTTTTTTGAAGTCGGTTTAAAATGGATATTGTGTGGCTGACAATATCTCTACTCTGCAAACGTTCATGTAAGTATGTCAAAATGGATATTTTGAGACACAGGGTCCTCCTCTGTCTTTCCCTCTTTTCATGTAGGTACGGTATGCGTTTATGAGGTTAAGGAATAAAACTAAATCCTTTATGAAATGAAAACATTATTTATTAATTAAAAATATCAGCAAAACACCTGTCTTAACAAAAACAAAAGACTAACAAATCTACCAGCATCTGGCGAGAACTACACTACAGGTTCGGTGAAACTGGCAGGGACAAACAGCGGGCGCGGATCCTGGAGGCATTTACAGAGGACTGAGCGGTGAGCCGCGCGTCGTTTAGAAGATAGGAGTGGGGTGGACGTGTGTAACGGAGTAAGATCCAACTAATCACATAAGAAATGAGAGACATGATCTGAATTTAAACGGAGTGTAGGAAACCACTTGGCCGCAACGCTGCGTGCGCCGCGGCCGTGATAATAGACGCGTGCGTTTCGGACTCCATCGCAAGTACTACTCAAACGCTTGTGAAATCGCTGCCTCGTAAACGCTCTCATACATTGCCCATATGTTTGAATTTATGTGCATTTCATAGTTTGAATATATGCTGCGTCTCCGTAAATGAGCATTCTGATAGACAGCGTAATAAAGTATCTGTCAGTTTCCAATGTCCATGTCCATTCCGGTTTAACCGAACCTTCACAGAGCGGAAAACAACGGAACTAACGGCGCCACTGCGCCACACGCACGTCACTGACCAATGAAATCACATGTGCAATATTGAACGTCACAAATAAGCCTACAGTTCGTCCACAAAATCAGCTTTATTGTAACGACAGTAAATATATGTAATTTTGACAGACTTGTCAATGGCAGGAACCCAAAATCTTTTTGTAACAAGAATAAATTGAATATCACCGTGTGACATGTGAAACGACATGAGGTCTACTCTCTAAGCATGAAATCAGTAGTTTTGACAGAAGTTACGGTTGTTTACTTCTCTGTATCACATACGGTCCTGAGATTCGTTAGGAGCTCAAACTAAAAATGAATGACAACACGATTGGATATCAGATATCCAATAGTGTTGTCATTCATTTTTAGTTCGGGTATGAAAACACATCGAGAATAAGGACAGATTCTGTCCTTACTCTCGATGTGTTTTCATAACTCATGTATCCTAAAATATTAAGAAAATGAGTTCATTTCTTCCAGACGGATTTAGAGAGTAGACCCACAAACATTTTTTTTGAGATTCTTAGAAAACGTGGGATGGAAAATATATTAAATCGAATGTTTTATTGTCATTAGAAAATGTCATATTTTTAATAGCTTCTGTTTCCAAAGTATCGTTTAAAATGTTAGATATCGTGCAGTCTCTGTAGGTTTATCTGTGTTACAAACAAAATGCTATTTAGACTTCGTGCTGACTGCCCTATTTCTACGTCTTTATCCTAGGAAACAGCTTGTTTAGCTTTATAAAATACGTGAAACTCAGGAATGTCACTGAAAAGAAGAAAACATAGTATTAAAATGGTGAACTCGAATTGGCTATTTGACTACTGTTCTTCAAAGTAATGAAATAGATCAAAAATGGCTTAGTTTTAAATGATTTTAAATGGCGTGCTAGATTAAGACAGCGCTACAAAAATAGAAAGTGCCCCCACCAAAAACTTCTAAAGTTTATAGCTTCATTTTTTGACCGAATTTACTACTTTTTTCACAGATCATGTTATTTCTGTTAGTTCATTGAAATAACATAATATTTTCGTGATTCTTTTAACAGTACCTAGTCAAATAGCCAAATTGTATCTACGTTCATCCCCGTAAGGTGTGTTTCACCGACCATTGTAGATAAAAAGCGAAAGATCATTTTTAAAAGTTATTTGTGTCCCACTTCTGGGTAAAGACCCTTTCTTCTTTGAACCTTGATTATTTTACTGTGTGTTAATTAAATTGCCAGTCATAGTACAGGGCGGGTTCAGTTACAATGAGGGTCCACAAAAAATAATTTATAAACAAATAATAAAAAAATTACTTACCACAAATGGTGGTAAATAATGTTTTCCAAACCAATTTTTTATCACATTTGAAACAAAACTTAGTTTATGATGGTTTAATCATTCAGTATTAAGAGTACTTGAAACTGGTTCAAGTATTTTGTCGTCATTTTAATTATTTGTTTATTTTTTGTTCTCCTCTGTTGATACTGGCTGCTATGGCTTGCAATTTATTTAACCCAGTATGAAATAATTGTATTACATAGACCTCCTTTCCCCTCCCCCTTGTCAACCGTCACGCTATCATTCACTTCCTTTTTTTTCTTTGCATTTTTCAAACAATCCATTCTTTAGTTTGTCTCTCCCCCCGCTTTCTCGCATCCACATGCATTTAGCTTCGCACAGGTGCAAAGACAGAACATCGATATTTAAATGCGACTACAACGACTCCTATGGGGTTGAAAACTATTCTAGCTTTTAAGCTGGTACAGTCTGTACCCAGCATTACCTGACCCCTCTTCTCACACCATTTGTCCTCTTCTTCTTTATACAAGGGGTCAGATAATGTTGGCTACTGACTGTACCAACCAACAACGGTTGGGTGATTTTGGAGATTAGCGTGTACGAATTTTGATATAGTAAGATGTTGTTGCTGCAGAGCAGTGGTGGCCCAGTGGTGGTGGCCCCAACGTACGAACAGTGAGTCGTGGGTTCGAGCTTCGAACTCAGTCAGGCGCATTACTTTGTGTAATTTATATCATTGCATTGCTCTCAAAACGGTAAAGGAAAACATCGTGAGGAAACCGGCATGTCTTAGAACCAAAAAAATCGAAAACATGTGACATCTACCAAACCTCACTGGGCCCGCGTGGTGGATTATAGCCCATGGGGCCATGAGCCCATGGGCCCTCTCCTAGAGAGGAGGTCTGAGTCCCTGCAATGGGAACATTATAGGCTGATGATGATGTGTACGAATTTTGATATAATAAGATGAGCATGTTCTAAAAAAAATTGACTTACGTTCTTCCATCGGTCATTGTCATAGTCCCATTTAGAAGAGAGACCATCTATGGGATTGACGCGGAGTTCCAGCATTCTCCGTAGTTGTACCTTCTGCGCTGCTTTCGATAAACTAGCTGGTAGAGGCTCCCACACTGAAACAAACAACATTGTCACATTTACAATCCAGCGCTGCATCGCTTCATGTGATAAAAGTGTAGTCGGTGTTCACTCATTTTAGCTCTAGGGCGTCCAAAATGGCCACGTCTTTGTCATTTTACGAATTTTGACGCAATTCATATTATTTTCTGCAGACGCAGTTACTATTATAATAACGATAATAAAGTAAATTCTACAGCAAAATCAGAGGATAAATAACAATGTAAGTATTATGTAATCAAACTTATTATGTACATGAGAAAAACAGCCGTTCAAATTCAAAGTAAAATCTAATCTAATTCTGAAGAGAAGTCCGGTTATTCAGACTAAATTTCCAGACGGTGGTTGTCTCTGTATAAACGTAGCCCAATGCGCAAAGAATTTTAGGGTTCCCATGGACAGCTAGAGACTTAACGCTACAGTTCACCAGCTGCGATTAATATGATCTATTCCTTCACCGCGGACTTATAGACACCTGTCATTACAAGCGCGCTGGAGTAGACTACATAACTGTTCTTTATGAGGAATCACCAGCTCGAGATCCTATATTGTTATTCTAGGTTTATTGCCATCCCCAATGGGGCAGCAATACACTCAGAGAGAAAGAAATTGAACATAGAGAGCACCTGTGTTAGCTCATCGCATATATTTATCACGCGTTTTTGGTCTTGTGGATCTCCTGTGAGGTAGATTGAAATGCAATCGGGACTTCGACAGGATTAAGTATATATATTTTTTAGTTTCTGTGAGTCTATTCGTCGGGCTACCTACCATAGTAATGCATGAACATGAAGGTCCAGAAGGTAAAAGAGCACAGGAACAGTCCAGCCCCCACGATCGCCTTCCACTGGCCTGTCGGGTACTGGAACTCTGCGAAAGTCTGGCAGAAGGATGCTCGGTACAGTGCCTTCTTCTCCTCACAGCACAACATTCGCCAGTCGCCTCTCTCTTTCTCGCGAAGGGCCTAGAATTTATAATCCTCGTCATTGCGATCGTGTTTTATTCCGAACCATACTTAGAAATCTCTTCTGGTTACGGGGATATTGATAGTCAAAGTTCCAATATTTTAAATTTTCGTACTAGTTTTAAGGTTTATAAAAAGGTTTAAAAGGTTACTTAGTTTGATGTAACTACAGAATGCTTGATGGACGGCATCGTGAAGGGTTTATTTACTCCTTGTTACATACAGCGGATCTGCTTGACTTTTACTGGGTAATAGTTAGGTCATCTTGTGGTGTGGTTACAGCCAGAAGGAGGCGACGGCGTCCCATTCCCTCTCGCCCTGGACCATGGCATGCACCAGGGCCGGACGCAAGAGGTCGCCGCCGCCAATTCACGGCTTTCAGAACATATCAGTAGTACTTCGAACAGTTTTCTCTCAAACGATGAAAAGCAGTTGAGCAAAGAATATTTGTAAATGGGCAAATATTAATCATCTTTATTATCAGCCTAAAGGAATCCGCTGCTGGACAAAGGCCTCTCCAATTACGCACTAGCCAACTCGCTTTTCCGCATCTCTCATCTAGCCTCTCTGCGAAGATCATCGCTTCACCTAGCCTGAGAACATCCTACCTTGCGTTTGTCGATTCGGGGTCTCCACTCAAGAACACATCAACCCACTGGCTATTGATTCTACGACTTAAACGCCGCGGCGTGTCGTTCCCTCTTCAGCTATAAAAATTGCAAATAAAATTCATACATACACAAATGTCTCTGGTGTTTTCTTTGAACCTGATGGCGGGGAACGGGAAGTGAGCATCATCTTTGTAGTTGGCACTGCCATTGACGCCGAATCCAACCCAATCGCGATTCCCAATCCTACATCTACCGTGAATTCCTCTTATTAAAAACGATGAATAAGATTTTCCATTTAACGTTAACAACGACATTTTCGTTCAAGCGATTGACAAAATGACGTGACAGTTCTTTTGATTTTTGGAATTGAAAATGGTTATATGGCTGTAAACCATTTAGTGCGAAAGGAGGCTAGAGTATCGAATGCAAACGTCTTTATTATTACATTTTAACCTTTTTTTTTTTTATGGTGGGTGGTAAATCATCAAATGACCCCTCCCGCTCTTGGGCAAAGCGAAAGGGAGTGTCAGACTTCTACTGACTAAAAACCACCCATGTTCCTACTTAGCCCTTCATGTCGAGGCCACGGTATCTGCGAACAACCCGCAGCCCCGACGGGCGACATTAATGTTCTTCCAGTTCTATTTTCAGTCAGTACATAATATGTGACTAAAGTCAATGAATCCTGAGGGTATTCATGTTTGCGGATATAAATTGTCCCCGTTGTAGGGCCTTTATACATGTGTTGAGTTCACGATAACAGGTTGCGCAATATCTGTCACTCCGAGTGTATTTATCAACATAATATTATGTTTATCTTTCAATTCCATTATCTGATAACAGCTTATAAATGTCTTCATAATAATATTCAATCGTATCAATCAGGCTGTCCGTATTATTACTACAGTTTTCTAGCTCTGATGACTCGACTGGGATATTATGGATATTACAGTATTGTATAAAAATGTTTGTGTTAGTAAAGTAGTTGTTCAATGTACCGAAGTATTTTTTTATGTCGCTTGTTTTATTTCCTTATTCTTGCGGAATATTTAATTTTATTCGAGCCATAAAATCTAGAATAGATGTTGAAATCAACAAATTCAAATGAAATAAGGTTTGGAATTATTTAATTAATTGCTACTATGAAATGAAAAGACTTAATGTCTGTTGCAATTATCCTGTTCCTGCTCTTTTTTCCTGGCCTTAGCACCAATCGGTTGTCTTGATAATTAGGTCATAGCCTCATGAGGAAGCCTCTCAAGCATCTGCGTCCCATCATGCTTTAGGCCCCATTTCTTTCGACCAAGACCCGCCTCGGCACTTGAACCACTCTCCGCCAATGTTTTAATTGTCTAACATCTTATCTTCTTTCTACACATAACAAAACAAAGACTCGATTTTTCATGTTTAACTTGTCCTTAAAAAGTTTTTAATTAATCTGTACTACATGTTTTCATCGAAATCCGAAGACGTACAAAAGTTTTCGATATTGGGAATCGCGTTACGGAACTCAAATGGAGTTGTGCAGGACACCTAGCAAGGCACAGTGATGACAGGTGGCCTGACGATTGACGGTTTCGTGAAGGGTCAAATAAGCTTAACCTGGACTAGGTAAGACTAGAAGTCATCTCCAACATAGTTGGAAGGTCAGACAGGGAGCTGGGACTGCCTACCAGTCTGAGAACAGCTCTACCATAAACGAATACCAAAATCCAGTTAATGGATTCTGACTCTCTTCCCCTATCGACTGATGTCAAATTGTTCTTTCTTCGGAGGGAGGCCATGGAGGTCCCCATACTTGAAGAAGGTGCTGCTTTACATTTTGGCTTTTGGCGAGTAATTTCTTGTAAAAACGAGAATCAAATTGATATTGCCAAAAATATGAAGATATATTTGAAGAAAAAACAAATATTTACGAAATGGACGATGATAATAAAACAAATTGAATAAACGCAAGATGAAATAAAATTGTGAAATACTTTGAACACAAAATTTACGAAACAGCAGAAAATTGTAGACCACCGTGAAATTGACGAGCTATAAAATATAAATTTACTTTTAAGGCTTTAAATATTTCGCAATTGTACAGAATATGGAGCCATTGATGTCGATACAATATTGTTTAAGCTTATATTTATTCGCTTAAATTGCTTAATTGTTTTTGTTTCGTTTGCTACCATCTCCTAATTTGCTCTTGCTTTAAAATGCCTACAAACAACAAATAAATTGTTTGTTTGTAGGCATTTGAAGACATCAGTCAAAGGATTTTTTTTTTGTCAGTAGAAGTCTGACACTCCCGTCACAAAAAAAAAGTTGAAGAAGTTGATGCTCTACCAGGGCAAGACAAATCTGTCATCACATCTTGACCGCTTTGTAAACTCACAAGCACGTGTTTTTACACGACTGCCCCAAAAAAAAGAGTGTTATGTTTTTTTACACGACTGCCCCAAAAAAAAGAGTGTTATGTTTTTAACGTTCATGTATGTATGTATGTATGTATGTATGTATGTATGTATGTTTGTTTGTGAGTTTCTTTATTCCACCATAACTTCTAAACGCCTGAACCGATTTTGATGTATGTGGTATCGTTAGATTCATTGCGTCACCCCGGGTAACATAGGCTAGATAAATTATCAAAAAACGTAATAGGGTGGCCATGGTTTAGAAATAAAAAGAACTTTTAATTTGTTTTTATTGAAATTTCAATTAAAAATATAATCATCGTCTAGAACTTATTAAGTAGATTACAAAAATATACCACAGTAGTATTCAATACCTATTGTTTACTAGTAATACTACTCAACAAATGAAATGGTGACTTTTTAAACCCGGGATTCGATACGAATAAACTACATATCAATAGATTCTCGGTAATGAAAGAAATAAAACTGGCTATCATGGATAATTCTCATTGGGTAGCGCTTAATAAAACAGTTTGATAATAACTTCGTGTTTCAAAGATTTTTCATATGTAGTCCCTGTTAACGGAGAAGATAATATCAAGCGGCGCTAGCTACCACTCATATTATGTTAACCTGTGACAGTGCACACAGTACACACAACATTGGACAGAAGCATAGTAAATCAAGACGCCTGATACAGTTAAAAAGTTTCCTAATTTACGTGTCACTAAAATAACACACTAAAATAGTATCCATAAAAATTATCGATTTAGTATCGCATTATCCTTAGCGCGACATTGCTTTCCTGAAAAATAAACTAATATATCGTGCCATATTGGTTATAGGTGTGTGGTGTCGGACATAAAGAATAGCACCATCCCATATCTTCCCGTGGGTGTCGTAAGAGGCGACTAAGGGACTTACCAGAGAATGGGCAGCAGCGTTCAACTGCGCCTTCTTAACAACCATACTGCGATCGCCAACCCGCCTGCCAAGCGTGGCGATTATGGCAAATCCCCCCTTCTGGGGAGGCCTATGTCCAGCAGTGGACGTCTTATGGCTTAAATGATTGGTTATAGGTCAAAGTATCGATATATTATCACTAAAAGATATGAAATAAAAAATAAATAATTAAAAAAATTAAAAAACACGCCTGCCATGACAAAAAGTAAACTAAAAAATAAAAAACAAGTCAAACGAATTCAGTGATGAATGGGAGCAAGGTCCCGTAAATGTATTCGAAAATGGAAAACTGTAAACTAAAACTTTTATTGCAGTCGGGGGGACCTGTAAAGAATTGTTCCACCTAACTGTCCCCCGACTGCAATAAAAGTTTTAGTTTACAGTTTTCCATTTTCGAATACATTTACGGGACCTTGCTCCCATTCATCACTGAATTCGTTTGACTTGTTTTTTATTTTTTAGTTTACTTTTTGTCATGGCAGGCGTGTTTTTTAATTTTTTTAATTATTTATTGATAAAGTCGATTCACAGTTAGGTTTTTGTAACATTTTGAGTGACTCCAAACACGAAATCATCCATTCCCAATAGATTTTGTCTGAACTACACAAAGACCTAGCCAGGGGCTCACGTCTCCTTTACTATAAAACTTTTCTTTGTTTCAAAATATGTATAACTAAAGATTAAGAAAAATTGCAATTAAAAAAAATATCATTACATTGCATCTTTTGAAGCCCAGTGTATTATGAGTTCAATGGAAGATTTAACTATAAAACAAATTTGATTGCAGTCGTGTAATAAATAGGAAACAACAGACAACAATTTTCAAACAAAGAAAAACTAAAAAAATGTGTAAAATAACAAAAATAAAGAATTACCGAAAGAAACTTTTCGTACTGAAATGTTTTATAGGATATCTAGAATGAGAAGATTTCGATTTATCTTCATGTTTCATAAAGCTATGATACGATGCTTTTTTTGTTCTACTATTTTGATGTTTATGTATCATCGGCGTCAATAAAAACACGCTTCATTGCAAGAGATTTGCCCTCGTTAGCGTGTTTAAAAAGGTGATTGTGGCTATGTTTCATGACATTTTTCTTCGGACTTTCATTTTCTTTGTCGTGTTTAAAAAGGTGATTGTGGCTTTGTTTCATGACAACTTTCTTTGGACTTTCGTTTTCTTTGTCTGTGGCAGAAGCATCTTCTATATTATTATCACTGTCTAAACCAGCACCTGTAAGATAAATAGACCTCACTATGTGCGTTTTCTTCGAATTTCTTTTTAGGGTTCCGTAGTCAACTAGGAACCCTTATAGTTTCGCCATGTCTGTCTGTCTGTCTGTCTGTCCGTCCTCGCTTAATCTCTGTGACCGTTAGCACTAGAAAGCTGAAATTTGGGACCAATATGTGTATCAATCACGCCGACAAAGTGCTAAAATAAAAATTGGAAAAAAATGTTTTATTAGGGTAGCCCCCCTATATGTAAAGTGGGAAGTGTTTTTTTTTTTAATTTTAACCCTAATGTGTGATATATTGTTGGAAAGGTATTTAAAAATGAATAGGGGTTTACTAAAATCATTTTTTGATAATGTCAATAATTTCGGAAATAATCGCTCCAAAAGTAAAAAACAAAGCGTCCCCCCCCCTCTAACTTTTGAACCATAAGTTTAGAAAATACGAAAAAAATCTGAAAAGTAGAACTTTATAAGGACTTTCTAGGAAAATTATTTTGAACTTGGATGGAAACAACAGATGGAAACTGCAGTTAACCAATACAATTTGGTCCCTGAATCGTATGAGCGCCTATACAATCCAGAGGTCAAGTTTCATTTGCCCGTATTTTTTTTTTAACTTCGTTTACATAATATTTTATTATCTACGGAACCCTACACTGAGCGTGGCCCGACACGCTCTTGGCCGGTTTTTTGTATATGCTTTTGATTTTTTACATAGAATTCTTTGATTTCTGCAGAGTAATCATTGGATGTATCTGAATTACGTCGATCTGACGTACTCTCAGATTCTGTTGACACAACTTTTTTGTTTCTAAGGCTTATTATTTTCTTAATAAAATCAGGAACTTTAAAACTTAGCCAAAGGTTATCTTTACTTGAGTCTTCGTAATTGTCAGTATAATCGACCAGTACAGCGTCATTACGTGTCTTGTCATATTCAGAATAGCTTCGAGTTTTTTTTGGAATCATTTCTTCACTACTATTACACATTGATTCCATTGACATGATCTTACTAATATAATCAAAGATTGGTGTTTCTACAGGAGTTTCTTCTTCTTCATCGTCAATTACAAAATTTAATCTAATCCGGTCAATACTATCATCATTATCATTGACGTAGTCGCTCGGGTCTCGGGTCGCTTGGTGCTGATTGTTGAAAATATTGTTGAACTCGTCGTAATTATCTCCATAGATGGCATCGGCTAAGACAGCATCATCTGGCTTTACTAATTCCATTAGTGTATCTCTGAGAGCTTTTATATCGTCTGGATATTTATCAATACGCCCGTGGAATTGATTAATCTTTGCCAACTTATCACCTTTAACTAGTTTCGAACGCTGTTTTCTTCTTGTATCAATGTTATTGTAATTTTTTTCATTTATTTTGTGTTGCGCATTCTGGAATAATTTGGAAAACAACATTATTTTTATTAAATAAATTAATTCATCACGCCTGTAATCCCCGATGGGCTTGGCAGTACACCCACATTTCGCCAGTTATGTTTAGATCCCATGTAATAAGGAGCGAGCCTATTACTATCAATCGGGCACAAATCCAGACTCCGTGGGTGCTACTGAAAAAATCCTGATGGGAAAACCCAATAACACTTTGCCCGACCCGGGAATCGAAACCAGGACCTCATGCTCAACAGTCGGCATAGCGACCACTAGACCAACGAGTTAGTCAGTCAGAAAAAATAACAATCAATGTTAAATGATTTTTTGTTAATGAATGACGTGTAATAAAATAAAAATGACGTGTTACTTTTATATTTGCACGCCGAAATTGAAGGCAGAATAAGAGAGCAATTTTATATATTTTACCAACCTTCTGTACCTTATTTACGCAAATAAATGATTTTGATTTGATTTGAATGTGAATTTTGTGGAATGTCACTGTATGTAGTGAAAAGTGTAGTGTTTTGTTTTTAATATTTTTTTTTGGCGGTTGGAAAATCATCAAATAACCCATGCCACTCTTGGGCAGAGCGAAAGGGTGTGTCAGACTTCTACTGACTAAAAACCACCCATGTTCCTTCTTAGTACTACTAAGCTCTGAAACCAGACCAGCTTGGCTCCTTATGCCCAAACGCTTCATATGCCTCTTATGACTACCGTTTTTGCCATTACGAAAGTGAGCACACACACAGTCACACACACATACATGTTTTTGTGTAATAATTTGTCAATAAAGATTTATTATTATTATAGACATTATGACTTTCCGAATCGAAATCGAATCAAATCAAATCGAAAAAAACCAGATCATAATTAGAATTGCGTTATAAAGCGTAATATCATAATAGTAACCGCGTCTGTGACCATTTAGGAAACTAGATAATAATAGGAAAATAATAAATGAATTGCGTTAAAATTCGTTAAATGGTCACTGGCACAGTTACTATGGCTTAGTCGATAAATAGGTACCTAATTCTTAAAATGCCTAACAGCTTGAAAACGAACTAATTCTTAAAATGCCCAATTATGGTTCATTTTAAGCTTTTTGGCCATTTTAGACCACCTGAACTGTGACTGACTTCCTTACCACGACGCTTTCAATCCAGGGCACGTAGTACCCGACCTTGGTGAACACTGTGGGGGAACCTGTCGCCCCACATTCCGGGACTCCGAAGCTCACCACTCCCACTAATACTCCCCCCACGATTCCTGGACCTCCGGGATCTCCCTGGAATCAAACACACAAAAAGAACCATAGTGGTGTGTGCAATAAAGAATAAGAAAAGCGTGTGGAAAACCACGCCTTCCTTAGTCACGCACGAATATCGATTCGGTCTCGAACTCAGCCGATGCGACTTACGACAATACTGGCGATACGCGCCAAGCGCGTGCTTTGTTAGTTTTCTGTGCCTCAGTGGCTCGTGGTCAGTCTATTCTACGATATTTCGTTCCTTTGCTTTTTTTTTGTTTTCAGGTGCCGCCGCTGCGCCACTCGTGGTGAAGGTGTTATTGGGCTTCAACGACATGTTCGGGAAATTACGGTTGTTCTATATCAAACTTGGTTTTGACTGTAAAATGGTTGTGAAATAATACGAGTAAATAAGTAAACAATGGCTACTAACGCTACATGCACTTCCGTTGACTCCCTTTAAAGCAGCGCAAAAGTTTTCTTTTCTTATAAAGTCTCTGAAATAAACAAATTATTATTTAAATAAGTGAAGTCTAAGTAAATAAATGGTGTCGTTGGAAAATCCTGAATGGGAATGATTATTTTTTTTAATGAAAGTTCAGTTTTCCGCGTCAAAATTCAGGAGATTGTCAGGAAGGACATCAAAATAAATTTAAATTATCGTACCTGGTCAATTTAATATTATATGCTATTTTTTAGTTTGTTAAACATTTAACAGTAGGTATATCAGAATAATTAATTAACAAATTAATGTTAAGGTTTGTTTTTGTGTGTGAAAACGCGGTTATAGGTGCACTTACCGATTTATTATTGAAAATAGTTTGAAAGATAGGCACACAGCTAGTTTATAACCTGGACTAAGACGTTAGATTTTTTGTCCCGGTAGTACCGATCCCATAGACGAAACCACAGACATAAGTTAGTATTAAATAATTAATTAGTACGTACTCTGAGTAATTCTTTCTGCAGACATCGGTGTTGTATACGTCAAGCTTGCTTATTTTAAGCGTAGCGAGTTCTTGTGTAGATTGGTCCTCCTGTATAAATTAATCGTCGCTATAAAATTCGGTAAAGAAACATTTTATAAGATGGAAAATGTACTTTAGTTGAAAGATTTGTACAAAACATCTAAATCACAATAAATAAAAAAAAAAATTCTGCGTTTGTCTACCTTTGTAGAACCCCACCCTAGCATGAAAATATTTTTGGTATCGATAGACAGAGCCCCTGGGGTCTTGTCCCACAAGATGCGTCTGATTCTCTGTTGCTGCCTCGAGAAACGTTTCCTCTTCTCCAGTCTTATAATGGCCAGGTTATTGAAGAAATGCTCCGGCTCATACCCTGGGTGGAAGTACACGTTTTGGATTGGTATCGTCTCACCATCGCGCGATGTGTAGGCACTGCCCAGTCTTACGTAGATCGACTTCAAGTTCTCTTTGAAGAAATCTTTCTTGTATGCTCTGGGGGTAAAGCATATGATGACAGCGGGCTGTAAAAACGCTTTAAATGTCCAGTAGAAATTTTGAAATTAATGATAAAATCGCAAAAAAATATGTAGTCTTGCTAATAGATTTTTGATATGTTGTAGAACAGTTACGGTGATGTGAACCTTGCAACTTTAAATACTTGTGCCACGCAATAAACTGCGATATATTGGGACTTTTTTCATGTTTGGCTCTACAAGCCAAAAGCTATGCATTTTTAACACAGGTCTATGATTTAGTATTTGTATTAAGTTATCTAAACTTGCAACAATTTAAACCCAACCGCAACTCTCTCTACTCGGTGGTAGGGCAATTATTGCAGGTTGGTGTTATTATAAAACTTGTCAACTGACATATTTAGACACGAAGCTGCAGTGATGACGAAATCCCTGCTGATGATACTGCCGGAACAAAAGAACTGTCCCATGACGTGAATGCTCACGATGAAAGGAAAGTACTTCTGTGGCGTCTTCGAGCGTTTGAAGATCCTTCTGGTATTATCACTTTGGTCAAGGTCATATATAAGGGTTGATGGTTTATCTGCGTAAACGAAACTCTGATTTAAAAAAGATTCGGCATCGCTGTGTTATTTAGTAGTCCCAACCGGTTTTGGTCATAGTGGCCAATTTTGGCAACGGCTAACCATTAGCGCAGTATTTATTATAGTGCACAAGTATATGAGCAAACACACATGTCCACTCGTCTCTTCTTCTATCACTCACATAGACTGTGAGAGATCAGGCGCAGCACCAGCATACAACGGCAGTAATACTTAACAAATGATGAACAGTATATTATGTTAAGTTTTTAATCAAAACGTATTTTTCTATTCAATCAAAATAAAGAACACTTAAGACAATAGGTTGGTCTTACTATGGCACATGAACTTGTAATAGTATTACTTGTTTCTGCAAATTGATTTGTCTTTCTACAACAATTGAAAACTTACCCCATATTTTAAGATTCCTCTTAGATGGGACCACAACTCTGCCATTTCTCGAGAACTTCTTGAAGTCTAGTAAGGTAAAATTATCATCTTTTGTCAAAAACTTAGTAAGAAACTCCGTGAATTCTTCACTACCGTCTAATCCTGGGTTAATTTTATCCTTTCTATTTTTGACTATATCTCGTTTACCTTTTGTTTCATCTTTCCCACGAATGTGTAGAGTTTCTTTTATTGCGTTGTACACATTAAAATGATTTTGGTTTAAGATTTCTTTTACTATGCTATCTAGTTTTGTCGTATCCTCTGCAGTTTGTTTCTGTAAATACTTAAGACCAGATTGATTATTAGTATTGTCTTTAATTGTTTGCTGTATATCATTGAAAGGTTCGAAGGTTTTATCTGCTATGTTACTTAAATCTTTATGCATTGTTAACAATAACTTTGAGTTTGTTGCGTTTGCAAAATTGGTATTAAGATTCATAGATTCAAATATATCATCGACTACAGAGTGAATAGCTACATAAACAGTGGCAAAAAAATTGTCGTCTGGATCTTTGCTATGAGGATGTTTACGTTTAGCCATAGTTGTTGTTATAAGAAACAGGATTACTGAAGCCACCAGCATTTCGTTTTTCTATTTAAAAAAATTTGAACTACGCAAAATAATACGTTCGGATTTTCATGAAAGTTGGAGTAGATTCAGGAAATGGTTACAAAATTCAATCTCAGACATTTTAAAAATACTCGTAAAAAATAAACTGCCATAAAATAAATAAAATTACAATAGAAAAATGCTCCTATAGCATCACAAACAGAGCTACTACTATTCATAAGCGACTGCCTCGTTGCTATTGCTGAGGCTGCGGTCCTTCCATAGCTCGATTCCCCGGTCGGGTATTAAGCTTATTCCATCAGATACTTTTCAGTAACCGCCACGCAATCTGGATTAGCATCCGGTTTATGTAAACAGGCCAGCCAACTAGTATATGGGACTTATACGTAACTAACTGACACCGATTTATGGTATAATCCATATAATATTATGACACTTAATTGTTATACCTTTGTACACAACACAACGTAATCCCTACGTTGTGTTGTGTACGAAATTATTAAAACCCAAGTACATTTCAATCGTGTTTATTTTAATCAGATTCCAAAATAAATTTATACTCCCAATAAATCGTAATAAGAGTATTCCGGGTGCCTGTGTACCCGGACTAAATGTTTTGTTGGCGGCAAGGTAGTGTGCGCAGTCGCATGCGAAGTTTCGGCCCCCCACGCGTAATGCGTCTCCACTTCGACCTGACTTTTAACATCATTTTCCACATCAATAATTCCATTCCAATCTGGTATTTTCTCCATATGGGTGGAGTGCGCTACAGGAGTAGAGCGCCTGTCTTCATCATACTCTGATGAGGCCGGCCGCAGGTCTGACGTAGTAAGAACCATCCCGCTGAACCCGTCCGGTTTATGATCTACTGTTGGTCTATTTGTATTCTGATTATGAATCAGAAAGAGACTTAAATTCGCCAAGGGATGTTGTTTCACATCAACTGGCTTTTTAGTGGACTTAAACAGGTCACTAACATCTTCATCTACCATTCCGAAATCTTCATAAAGGATGCTTCGAAGTAATTCTATAGGTAGCAACAGTGGATGTCTCGTGGTTGGTGTATAAGGAAATAGTTGCTGAATGTTAATGTTGTTTATTCTTCGCCCTCTAAATGAAGGGTCACGCTGTAAAAGATTGGAAAAAAGATCGAATTTACACCTGCGTATATTTTACATGTTTATTATTTTAGAAAACAGAATGTTCTCACTTTCGATTATAGGTCTTCAGTAATCCGATCAAATTTTAGTCTATTACCTCCCCTTCGACCTCCTCGCCTCTGGTTTCCTCCGGGAACATTGTTGTTTGTGTTCCCCTTGAGGTTTCATCTGTAATGTATGGGTTTTCCCTCGTGAGCCGGTCGTTTAAGTAGACTTGTTTAGTCTTGTATTTGAGCGTTGCTTTCACCTCCAGGCGGCGACCGTGCTGGAAAATTTAAATAAACATTCAAACGATGTTAACGGTGAATTAAAACCGACACTTTTCAGTTATACAAAGTCAGTGGAGATCGAAAGACGAATATCCGGAATAAGTTTTACTTATAATTTCTGAATAACAGGAAGTCGTAAACTCGGAAGCCATTTCAGTTTTCAACCGACTTCCAAAAAGGAGGAGGTTCTCAATTCGTCTGTATGTTTTTTTTTGTATGTCAATATCGCATATCTCCGTCATTAATGAACCGATTTTCAAAATTCTTTTTTGTGTCTGACAAAAAAGAATTTTGAAAATCGCTATTTTTGCTATCTCATCATATCCTGGCAAGCCATTTTCAAAATATGTTGGGTCGGCTTCCAGTCTAACCATGTGCAGTCCAACCAGTATTCTATATGGATTCATTACCTTTCTAACTTCAGCAACCCAGTCACACAAACTTATCTATGGTAAGACTGGTTGTCAGACTATCAGGCGTTCAAGATCTACGAGAAGAGCTTACCACAACCCAGTTTTACTGTTCCATTCCGATCGCAGTCGATACCGTTTTTGTTCTTTGCAGTACAGAGTTTCATAGGAACAATTCCGAACGGCTCGAAGTAGGCCTTGCTGGTCCCTGCTATACTTATAACTATGCATCACATTATGTTATCTGCACCTTGTCTTGGAAGAGGACTTCAGGGGGCAGTGTTCTATCGCTTCCGCGGGCAAGCGCCACATGAACACTCAGTGACATAGTGCACAAGTGAAGTGATGCTAACACAGTTATAAGGTTCTGTTTACTAACTAGAATGTATATTTAGGTTAAGGTATTTAATTTATCCATATGTCTTTGTTACCTGAAAATAAATAAATACTATTCTATAACATAACATAACATCACACGTGTAATCCTGGAAGGGTAAGGCAGAGGTGTAGGTACCTAATAGTACACCCACATTTCGCCAGTTTGGTATGTTTTAAGTCCCATGTAGTCACAGATCCAGAGTCCGTGGCTGCTACTGAGAAATTCCTGATGGAAAAACCCAATACCACTTTGCCACACCCGGTAATCGAACCCAGGACCGCATGCTCAGCAGACCACTAGGCCAACGAGGCAGTATGACTATGCATTAAATTAAAACAGCCGCGACAGTCTAGTAACGAAACAATAATGTACCTCTTTAATGACGCTATCAATCCATTCGTCGTAGTAACCAAGTTTCGTGAAGACTGTCGGAGCATCAACGGCTCCACACATCGGGGCTCCGAAGCTGATCACTCCAACCAAAACGCCGCCGACGATTCCTGGGCCACCAAGATCTTTCTGTAACCATATTGAGCAGATGTGAATGCCAAGTATTGATGAAGAGGTCTATTTTTTTTTGTTTTGAGGGTTGGGAAATCACCAAATGACTCCTCCCGCTCTGGGCAGAGCGGTAGGGAGTGTTAGACTTCTAGTGACTAAAAACCACCCATTCCTTCTTAGCCCTTTGTGTCCGAGGCCGCGGTATCTATTTCGATCAACACGCAATATCGCGTATTATCTTAAAAGTAAATACCAGTTAGCTGGCTGTATATTTATTAGCTTGTTCGATTGTGAAGTACAGTCACTACCATTGATATAAAAACTAAAGATACGGTTCAAATTCAAATTCAAATATTTATTGCTCAACACACAGTACATAATATTACATTCATAGATGTCAAGTGAATGCGCAGTTCACTGTGATGTACCAAATTAGGCATGCAAAATTTATAGTTAAAATTATACACATTCTCAACCAACTAAAATAATATCAATTAATACCATAAAACGGGCAAAAAGAAAAATGAAATCGAATTAATTATACAATGTCATAATACGGTCGTCCGAACATTTGCTCGACGCGTTCGCCATACAGAGAATCGGTGTAGTCTGCTCGTTAACGTAACCTTGTATAAGCGGCGTGGTAGTTTTGAGGTATAAATAACATAAATAAAGCTTTTAATAAAATCTACGACCGCACCCGAAGAGAGCCGATCGTGGACTAGTTCACTTCGGCTTAGGAAAGACCGTTTTGGGACCAAGTTCGAGGCGTCATTTTAACATGCGGTCCGCCCAGTCGTTACGCAGTAATATATAAGTCAATGGTCACTTCATACAAAATCAGTTAAAAGAATGACTAACATTACATGCTCCTCCACCTTTAGACACGAATCCAGCGCAGAAGTGCCTGTTCGTGACGTACTTCCTGAAAAGAGATTAAAACAATCTATACAAAATTATTAAATTGAAGTGTCTGTTTGTAATATCAAAATAATAGCTTTTTACTGAATACATTTAATTTTATGAAAATTTACACATTTTCTGTGGGACCGATTTTATCGGGATTTTTACTGGCAGATTGTGTTTAGTAAACTAATCTAGGAGTAACTATGGATACTTTTATTTGCTGCGGGTTGTTCGAAAGAGAAACCGCGGCATTGGACACATAAGGCTAAGAAGTTACATGGGTGGTTTTTAATCAGTAGAAGTCCGACACTCCCTACCACTCTGCCCAGAGCGCTAGGAGTCATTTGATAATTTCCTACCTTCCAGAAAAAGGATACTTTTATTTTAGAATAAGAGTTAGGGATCAACTACAAAGATTGATGTACATTGCCTAGCATTACCTGACCCCTTTTCTCAGACAACTTGCACTCTTTTTCTTTGTACGAGGGGTCAAGTAATGCTGGGCACTGACAGTACGTCAGATTAAAAACATACTTAGAGTATACTTCAGCGCACTTGTCCACTGCGTATACTTCCAGTTTTGCTACCGTCACTCTTTCAAACTGTTCTAAAATATTGTTCCGCTGCAAAAATATAAGGTTTAATCATCATCGGCAGGACAGAGGATAGGTCAAGGTGATGAGTACAAAATCGCAACATTTTTCTGAAATACTGGCTATAGTCCGCGCCATGGCAAGCTATAAATTTTGGGTCTCTGACTTCGCTTATTATTCGAGAAATATCTTTCTGCTTTCCTCATGATGTTTTTCTTCACCGGAGCAAGTGATAATTACACAATACGCACATTAGTTCGAAAAATCAGATGAACGGGTCTTAGGTTTGAACTCGGGACCTTTGACTAGAAAAACAGTCCAACAGTTACACCACCTATGTCACTGCTTAAAAAATACAAAAGAAATAACATATGTGACTGTCGTCAATAGGGTGGTTAACAAAAAAAATCTAATTTGTCCGTCAGATAGATTTCCAAAAAATATTGGACACGTATTTGTTCTTTTTTAACGTAAACAAACAATGAAGACGATACAGTGCTTTGAAAACTCGCGTGACGTCATATTCTAAGACATAAGTATGACATTTTTTACCGGTGAGTGACGTCACAACCCTCACTAAAATCTTTGACGCGTTTTATCTTCGTCAATTTTTATTGACTTGATGCAACAAAAAATAGGTATCCAATATTTTTCGATAATCTAGCAGACGGACTAATTAGAATCATATTTTTTATAGTCAGTAAACATCCCTATTGTTTTGTGGTACAAAAACGCGTCTGACACATGTGGTTTCTAGTACCGCAAAACATTAGACGCATCACTTTTAATATCACTAAGATATAACCCTACCAGTGAAATTGCTCGATAAATTTTCGTAATACGCGTATTTTACTTTATTGAATTTTTAATTATTTGTGAATTTTTTTATTGAGTGGTCGCTATGTAACTTAGTAGAAGTTTTTTGTTTACAAATAGCTTCACGTGGCGCGGTTTGTAATTAAAAAGGAGTGAAGTTCCTAAAAGTCTTTATTAAGCAAATAAGTAAAAAAATGAAACATTGCTCACAGCAGTATTTGGTATTATTCCATTCAAAGCTATGTAATTTTTTTTTGGGACAATCCCGCCACACTATTCCCAAACCACTGTAACTCCTGTTAGCCAGAATCAACAGTGGCGACCACAAGAAAAGCGCCGAGACAATGAAGCCCGACGAAGTCCCAGAGGAACGATTTAACGTGTCTTGGATCCTGCAACGAAAGTAATCAGAAAAGAACAGCGGTGGAGTAAGAAATATAATTTCCACTAGCTATGTACTTTGTTAACACAAGAAAGTTACTCATGTTCAGCTCACCTTCCTAGATCCCCATCCGACCACAGTAATCCCATCAGTGTTACCGGACAAGTTTGCCTTCGTCCTGTCGTATCTGATCTTCTTTACCTTTTTCTGGTTATTGAAGAATCTAATGTGCCTCTCCAGGCGGAGGAGTACTAGGTTATTCGCCAAGGTCTTCGGGTTGTAAGACGGGTGGAAGAAGATCTCAAGGGCTGGTATCATCTCGCCTCCCCCCTAATGAAGTAGTCGCTGCCAATGCGAACTTTGACAGGCCTGGGGTTCTCTCTGAAGAATCTGTTATTGTGAAGTCTAGAAAAAAAAAGAACATTTAATGCCATAGTCACCCATTCACGGACCAAAATACGTAAGGGCGGTTTAATAATATAAAGATCGACCCGAGCGTCTGTTATTATTGTCCCACAAGCTCCTTACGATAGGAAGTACGAGATTCAAGATTCTTTATTTGCATGAAATATGGTACAGTATGGTATATGAGTGAGACGCAGAATATTGTCTCTTTATGTGAGTACTGTCGTGTCCCAAGCTGCATCACCTGAAGTTGTAAGCCTGGGGTAAAGGGGTCGTTCGTTTAGTAGGGGGAGTAACATCGTAAATAATTGTCACTTACATTTGCAAGCACGAAGCTGCAGTGATGATCATATCACTGGCCACAATAGACCCAGCGCAGACAAACGTTCCCAAAAAATGGATGCTCACGATGAAAGGGTAACTCTTCATTGCGCTCCTTTTGCCCTTAAATATTCTCCTGGTTTCAGTGTCATCGAAGTCATCGAATACTGGCGGTTCTGAAAAAGGAGTTTATGACATCTATTTATCTATATGTATATATAAAAGGCAAAGCTGACTGACTGAGGATGAAAGCACAGGCCAAACCCTTAGGGCTAGACACTAAAAATTTCGAACACATATTCCTCTTACAACGTAGGCATCCACTAAGGAGGGATTTTTTATAATTCAATCCCCAAGCGGGTGAAATAGGGGATGACAGTTTGAATGGAAAATCGAAATTTTCACGCGGGTGAAGCCGCGGGCAAAAGCTAGTATATTTGGACAAAATTAAATATAGAGATGTAACTAAAAGTTATAGTTATAGTAGTTAGTTGTTATATCTATCAATGTTCTAGGATGGAGAGGGAGAAAAAGGTTAAAGAAAAGATGAATCGATTGTTTGAGGAATGATACTAGAGGAACCGGAGTAATTGATGATAATGTGACGCCTAACAGGGGTGAATGGAAGAAAAATAAACGTGTTGGGCCGACCCTACGTGATATTGCACAAGCAAGCAAGATGATGATGTGAACAAATAAAGAAGTATGCATAGAGGAAATCAGTTTTATTTCGGCTTATCGTCTCTTAGTTTTAGTCGAGTAAAGTTCCAGTATTTGAATCCGTTCCATCCGTTTCATGACGATGTTTAATAAATAGATGTAGCGAGGTTAATCCTTTGAGAAAGTGTCCAGCTCATTAATATCTATAATTTTTATACTTACGCCAGGTTTCAATGTCGGGTTGTGGAGAAAATTCTTCAATAGGCGGCAGTAACGGTGCTGACTTAGAGAAATCTGTTTCATTTAACATTTCAACTTTCTTCATAAAATCTTTAATGAATTGCATGAATTCTTTGCTATCCGGAAATATAGGCTCAGATGAATTGATGTTCTCCAAGGAGGTTGGTGTAACTATTGGAATAGTAGCTGGTTGTTGCATTATTGTAATCTCTAGAATGCCGAGCCCAGTTGTTGTTTTTTTTTCGCTTAAACTAACAGACAAAATGTTAAAAGGTTCCTCGCCCAAAGTTTTTTCTATAAGCTTGAATAATGCTAAACTTCTATTGCCAGTATCGGGTCGAGCAGCTTCTATCATTTTAATGTGCTCATCATAATTTTTCGCTGCCATATGGTTTAAATCATAATACATTGTGAGGAACAATTTGATTCTCGGTTTTTTTGGAAAGCTCGGTGACAAATTAAATCCATCGAACAAGTTGTTTATTACATTTTGAATGTCATTGTGTAATTTTGTATACAGGTTATCCGTGGACTTTAAAATACTCTCAAGAACTGTCCTATGATTATGCCTAGCTACCACCACAGGAATAAGAAACACGATTAATGTAGTTGACTCCATTTTATATGAATTAAAATAACTTAAATAATTACAAGTACAGATTGACTTAGGTTTAAACAACAAAAAGTTTGTATTAAAGGTAATGTTACTATCCAATAAAATGTGTTTCAAATCGAATATTTTATTGTCTGGTTTGATAATTTCTTGATGTAAGATTTCTCAATATTTAATATTTAGGAAATAAAACAAACGCCATAAAACATATTTCAATTTATTGAGCAACTACTTTAAACATTTTCATACCGCTGTGAAATCTTCCATTATTACTTTTTTGAATTTCGTTTCATTTATAAAAATAAGTATTTTTCTTCTCATGTATTCCATCAAAAATAACATTTTATATTTTAGTGTTATCATTGCTGTTGTCGAAGTTAGGAGCCTTGTTGAACTTCGTGAGGAAACCAAAGATTTAGCGGTAACTGAAGCAGCATTGCGAAAGACTGTCAACGGTATATTCTCCACACTGAAACTAGATCATGTAAAGCATAAAGCGAGGTTTGGCGAGTTCGCAGTAATTCACAACTTCTTCGGCACGATCACTTTAAAAGATGACAACAATCTGGCGGAAATTGCAAGACTTGTTAAAGTTGATAACATCGATAACAACACACAACGTTTTATTGCACAAATAAATGAAATATTGAATGAAAACAATAAAAGCTACAATGCTGGAGAGGATGAATATGTAACTGCACATATAGAAACATTTATAACAAAGCTTGAATATTTAAAATTCAAGAATGACTTTGATAACAACAATGCTAAGCTTGGTATAAACACACAAGTGTTACATTATTTGAGTTTTAATAAGACTTCAGAAAACAATACAAAGACGGCCCTAAAAGTAAATGATGGTAATCTTTTAAATGATATCGAGTTTTGGAGTAAGTATAGTTTTCGTTTAGTTAATTTTCGTACTAATATTTGAAGAGAAAAATGGCACCGTCTCTTTATCTTTTGTGTGCATTTGATTATTGAAGTCAGGATTTACTTTGCAGCTCCAAATGTTAGTCGTCGCATTTTTGGAGGATACAGATCAAAGATCGAGATGTTTCCCTTCATGGCGAGCGTCCAGTTCTTTAATAAGTTCCAATGTGGCGGCTCCATCATCAAATCAGATCTGGTCATCACTTCAGCGTCGTGTTTGCAACTGTAAGAACTACATTATTGTTTGTTTTAGGAGGAATAAGGTTTTGTCTTGTCTATGTATAACAGCGAAACTGGATGTACTGAGACGATAATGTTTTTTTTTATACCATCAGCGCCTGGAACAACCACTTCCTCAGGGAGCACCCGCATTCCCTCTCAGTACAAGTGGGCTGCACTTTATACGAGGGATGTGATGAGAATATCCCTGTTATAGAAGTCTACTTCCATCCGGAATACAACCCCAAGAATTTCAAGCATAACCTCGCAATTATGCGTTTGGTTCGGATTGTAAAGTTCGGGAAGAATACTAACAAAATCAAGAAGATAGATTTTGATAGGGATCCCAGTCCTTTGCTGGCGAATGCAGACGGTATCACTATCATTGGTTGGGGTGCACAATCCGTAAGTAATATTAATAAGCGTTTATTGGACTCAAAAGTAACAAAGGTACCTACCTACCTAATACAATTTCGACTAACATTAGGGTCTTTACAAAAAAAAGGCCGAATATTTTATTTATTTTATTTTATATATCATACCTATTATTGGAATCAAATACATATAACAGCTCACAACTTAGGACCCAGTAATATTAATGACAATCATATCCGTGGTCGTATCATAACTGGGCTTATCCCATTTGTATACGTCCCTGTGTGCCTATTGGCCTTGTTCTGTTCTGTCTCCTGCTGATATGGAGGGAAGTGGAAATTATGTTTTTCCTACTCCTCCGCTATTATTTTCTGATTAATTTCGTTGCGGGATCCAAGACAGTTAAATCGTTTCTCTGGGACTTCGGGCTTCATTGTCTCGGCGCTTTTCTTGTGGTCGCCACTGTTGATTCTGGCTTACAGGAGTTAGAGTGGTTTGGGAATAGTGTGGCGAGCTTGTCCCAATTTTTTTATTTTATACAGTGTGTTAGATTAAAAGAGGGACATATTGATAGAGGGTATTGTATGTAAAAATACTATAACCTTAATTTGTGACGTAATTGTGCCATGGCCCCGCACGCTTTCCAGATCTCACTTTATTAGACGTATCTTTTTCGCCATTGTCCTACGCCAGTTTTAAAATATGAAGGGAAAATGGATAATAATAATATAATAAATAATAATAATAATTTATTCAATAAAAAAGTTTTGCAATGGTACATAATATCCTTAAGGCTAATTTTATTCATTTACAAAAGAATTTACCATCTGTAACCGAACTAGGCAAAAGCCTGTATTTCGGCTATCAGCGCCAATCCCCTTAAATATTAATAAATAATGGTAGCCACCAAATAGACATGTTAACCTTTAGCGGGTTTACAGCAAAAAAATTACCATAACAAATTATAATTTGAAAATTAATATCGTTAATACAAAATTTAAATTAATTATAAAATCATAGAGGAAAAAATAAAAAATAAAATCATTAACTATTTTCCTCTACATAAAATCACAAATAAATTAAAATCGAAGAAGATAACGAATAAAATCGGAAGATTATCCCAAAAAAATTCAATAATATTAAAACACTAAAAATAAAGTAAATCAATAAATAAAATCTTTGAAACAAATAATAAAACGATTACAATAACGTCATTTAGATTAAATAATACAATTCCTAAAGATAAAAACAAAGTAATATTAATAGATTATAGATTTTGCCAGTAAATAAATAGATTTTATATTTTGCCAGTAAATAAAAATAAAAAAATTGTGTGTGTAAGTATGTATGTATGTATGTAGTCCTCTCTTTGTGTGATATGATAATGTAAGTGAGTGAGTGTGAGAGGGTGTGTATCTGTGGTAAGCAGTCAATCACTTTGGTATATGTAGAAGCAGTTCAGTCTCATCGTAAGTAAGTTTTTGCAAGTATTCAGTTACCTTTTTCTTACACTGCGTTTTAGTCAAGGAATAGATGTTAATAGCTTGATTTATCTTATTATATATGTAAGGTCCAATGAAGTTAGCAAATCTATTGCTGAAACTAGTATTTGTAGCAACTTTCCTGACACAGACCATATCTTTTCTTCGCTTATGTAGGGTTAGGGGATTAAATATTTGTTTACTGTGTTGTAGAATAGTAATACTCAGTAGATAAAGCTGCCTTACAGTCAGGACCTCACAGTTCTTGTACAATTGAGTGGTAGGGAAGAAAATGCGCTTAAAAGTACTAACTTTTAGCACTGCACGTTGGGCGATCTCAAGACGCTTCATCGTTGTCTTAAAAGAGCCACCCCAGGAGGATATACAGTATGTCAAGAGCGACTGACAAAGAGCATAATATATCTGTTTCAGCAGTTGTGGATCAGCAACATGGCGTAAATTTTTAAAAACATATATTAATTTACGTATCCTTCCACATACAAGTTTTATATGTTCCTTGAAATTAAGGTTGCTGTCAATTATAACGCCAAGGTATTTCATCGCCTGCACACGCTCAAGGGAAGGACAAGTGCAGGTTGGTTTTGATTGACAGTCGTGTGATACAATTTCCAAACTACTAGCCACTCCACTTACATTCCTAATGCCGAAACAGACAAATTTAGTCTTATCTACGTTTAAAGTAAGAATGTTACTCTGCAGCCACCCCTGAACCATGTTAAAACCAAGCTGCGCAGCACCGAAAACCTCTCCCCAGGTATCGCCAGCAAAACAGAGGGCAGTATCATCTGCGAAGGAAATTATTTCGCCATGGGAGAGTTTCAGATCTGTGAGCTGGTTGATGTATATCAGAAATAATGTAGGGCCCAAGATGCTGCCCTGCGGTACTCCGTGTGTGATTGGGAGGTCATCACTCCTATGCGTATCAAGACGAACACATTGAGACCGCCCAGACAGATAGCTTTTGAAAAGCTCATGCTGCACGCCTCTAATCCCCAACCTTTCCAGCTTACACAGAAGGATGGAGACAGAAATCGTATCAAAAGCCTTTGCCAGGTCGAGGAAGATAGTGAGACATTTTTTTCTGTTATCTAAGTTAGAGCTTATGTAATTTGTCAGTTTATTGACAGCTTGCTCAGTCGACTTACCCTGCCGGAAACCGAATTGATTGTACGACAAAAAATTATTTTTTTCCAAATAGTCTACCAGTCTTGAATTGATAACTCTTTCAAGGATCTTTGACAGGGCTGGCAAGATAGATATTGGCCTATAGTTATTGATACGATTTCTATCTCCACTCTTATGAATGGGAACAATCTCCGCCTTCTTCAGACAATCAGGGAATACTCCCGACTGCAGACATCTGTTGAATATTTTAGTTATGGGAGGTACAATAATGTTTTTATAAGTTTTCAAAAATTCAGCGCTGATATTATCACACCCACTGGCACAGTTTGATTTTAGTCCAAGGATGAGGCTTTCAACCTCCGCTTCAGTGGTGTCTATTAATACAAACGAATTGACCGGATCTGCGTCAGTACTTATAGTTGGTGCAATACTGCTTGACGTTTGTTTATTTTTTTCGTGAATTTTGTCTGCCAATGTACTTCCCACGTTAACAAAGTAGCTATTAACTTCATTAAGTGATTTGTCAGGATTTGCTGATATGGTAAGTAGCTCCTTTGCAGAAACAGACTTTTTTGATGTATTTGTGATGTCTTTGATTGCTTTCCACAGTTTTTTGTTATCCCCTTTTGCAGATCGTAGTTGGTCTTTCTCATATGCTCTTTTTACTTTCCGTATTATGGCAGTGCAAAAGTTTCTATATCGACTGAATGTAATTTTTAAAATATCGTTGTCTGGATTCCGTTTTAACTTTTTGTGTAATTTGTCCCTATGCCTAACACAACGAAGCAAACCTTCTGTCATCCACGGTTTTATAATCTTGTTTCGTTTAGGTATAGTTTTTTCGATTGTGTTCTTATGAATAGCTTGCTGTATAGATTGCGTCAAGTAGTTAAGGGAGGCATTTGGATCTAATAAATAATCAATTGGTTCGAAGTCGGTGTCTACTAGATCTTGTAGCAGACCATCTTTGTCTGTTTTGAATGTTTTCGAAAAAGCATAATGTCTTGTCTTCCTCAGATTAATGTTTAACAAAACGGGGTAATGGTCAGTTAAGGTAGTTTCAGGTACAATTGTGGTGCAGGAATAATTAGTTTTTACTAGTGCGTGATCCAGACAAGTATCACTTTTACTACGAGTAATTAAAGTGTGAGCCGGTAAAAGGCCATGAGTAGCTGCTAGAGTTAAATAGCGTTCCCCGTTTTGGTTGATTTTTTCGGGGTTTATATCGATATTGATGTCTCCCATCATTATAACATGTTCGAAACGGGAAAGTTTATGTAGGACATCATCTAATGATGAGAGAAACTGATCTATGTTTTTATAGGAAGGTGATCGATAACTAGCGAGTATAGCGATACAGTTATCAATTACAGCAATCAAACTATTACAGTCCTGCATGACTGGCTCTTCAATTTTTACAGTAAGATTTTCATTGTAATAAATCACTACACCATCGTTTTGTTTAGTGTTTAATTTCGATCCTTCATGGCAATATCCCGGAAGATTCGGTATTATCGTATTGTTCGATAGCCAGCATTCTGTTAATATGACAAGATCACACTTGAGTTTCATCCTCTTAAATAAAATGTCTAACTCTGGCATATTGCAGTTAATGCTGCGTATGTTTTGCGTAAAAATAAGTAAATTTTGCTCCGAGGAAGTTAATATTTTATGACAGTCTTCAACTGTAGCCATTTGCGATTGAGATACAGAAACTTGATCAATATTTTCGTGTAATTGGATTATGTCATTGAATGTTCATTAAAAAGATAATATTTAGACATGAAATAAAGTCGGGAGATACGAGTAATTGGCGGAAAGTATTAGAGCAATTTTGAGATATGCAGTGAGTGCGAGTGACTGAGGGTATGATGTGTTTGTTGAGATTATGTGTGTGTGTGTTAATTCTGTAGAGTGTGTGATTAAGATTTTCAATTAATAATATTTTAATTTGGCAAAAACAGAGGTAACGAATTAGGTATTTTAAAATTGGCTCACAAGATAGCAGTGTAAATATACAGAGGTCAAACAAGACATACAGTAATTCATAAAACATTGCATAATTTTTAAAATGACTTGTATAAAAATTTAAATTATTTATCAAATTCATTGTATTTGGACATAATCTATAACGTAATGAGAAAAACCTAATAACTAAAATAAAGCTTAAAATGACAAACACTCCAAATTCATTTTTGATATGGCACAAAATATTCGACAAAATAATTACAAAAAAAATATGGTAACTTAATATGATGTAAAACACGTTTATAAGTTGACAACGAGAAATGAATAATACTGGTCTACTAAACTTTAAATGACTAGGATACACAAAAAATATTAAAAGATTGCTTTTGTAAAAAACATGCACAAATATATCTTTGGACTTAGAAAAACATTGACATTTTACGACAAAACATAGTCATGTAGCAATCCTCAACTTCTCCAAGTCTGACTCCGTATTAATTCGAATATGTGCCGATACTTCGGTATTTTTGAGATAAACAATCCCGTTTGTCGTCCAACAGAAATGATATCCATGACTTTTTTGGAACTGCCTCGCCAGAAAGAACAGCTTTTGAGTTTTCTGAGTAAGAGTTTCCGCTATGTATAGCGGTTTTGGTTGGTGTTTGGAGTTCAGATGAGTTGCGTTAAGTTTTTCTCCCTTTGGTTTAGTTTTATTGAAACTCTTAACAGCCCTTAGAACCCTATCTTTCAGCAATACCGTGGTAAGGTCAACAATAACCGGGTTCGAGGAGTCTTTTGATTTAAGCCGGTAAATGTCCTTTATTGACGAGCAATCAATTTCGATATTCAACGTCTTTCCCAATTGCATAATTTCGCTACATAACGCCTCCTTAGTCTCGTTGTTTTGTTTTGGAATATTTCGTATTTCGATACCAGATCCCCGGGACTTTCTTTCCAATGTCTCTAATTTCTCCTCTAGTTCTTTGATCAAGATCCGATCAGCCTTTCTCTCTTTTTCAAGCGAAATAATTGTAACAAGAAAGTCATCATGTTTCTTCGACATAACTTCCATGCTAGATTTTAATTCTTGAAATCGCATTTCTTGTTCTTTTGAGAATGTGGTAAACATTTCCTTAATTAGAGTCGCTATATCAGCATTTTCACCGATAAGCTCGTTAAGTTTTCTCTTTTTTACCGACTTATTTCGTTCAGTAATATTGGACGCGATCGACTGCAGGTCAATCTCGGAATCACAGAGGTTTGTCCGCGTTTGTCCGGATTTTTTAACCAATTCCTCCTTTGTATCTGCGGCGATGGGAATTCCATAACTATTAGGTTTCTCAGGGTCATCGACTGGCGTAGTAGAAGTAGACGCACGAGAAGGTGAGCGATTTATTGGCATGTTGACCAAAAGAAAACAAAAAAAAAAATAAAAAAATAAAAACCGCCACAAAAATAAAAAATCCAAAAAGTGTTGCAAGTTCTAGGATCTGAACCGGCGACTCTTCAATATTACGCCGCTCCTTACGCACGGAGGCCAAACGTACCACGTCGAGCAGTGTTAAAATTAGCTTACGGGTGATGAGAGCTTATGCGTGCAGTCAATAAGTGGTTCGCCTTTCACTTTTGAAGGTCGCACTACGGTCACAGTCCGGACTCGGTACACAACAAACACGTTTTTAGTTAACACTTTTTCGTTTGAATTTTGTTCACTGTTGATTATATAGGATCTCGTTTGTTATTGTTTTAACACAGATCACTTTGTCACTTGATTATAACTGAACACTGTAGATATTAGGCCGTTTTGCGTGGATTAAACAATTTAACAGACAAAAATAAGAGGAGCACAACGATAACACGTCTACTCGCGGCAGCGGCGCAACGGGGGTAATGGTTTATACCTTACAGTCATTGACCGGCGTACATTTTCTGTGATAAGCGCAAGCTTATCACATAATGAAACCCGCATGATACGGTCGGCACTACGACGGTGTTAGGATTTATTTGATAGTTTAATAATGTTCCTATGAACTAGAACTACCAGTGGTTTCATTTATTGCCGTATTGTCGGCACCATCCTATATAAATGTCCCTCGTCTAAACTAACATACTGAATAGTCTGCGATCGCTTTCTAGTTACGAAGAGCAATGAGGTCTGCTTCCGTACCCCGATCGTGACCATGGCTTCAGGAGAGATTCTGGACAGCTTTTGATTTTGCTCTATGGTAAAATTAAAGGTTGTCCAACTTTACTTTGTTTTTCAGACTTCCGACATTGTTTCAAACGTTTGGAATAATCGACTGAGGTATACGGTGGTCGACTTTTATCCACTAAAGGAATGTCAAGAAGTTTATTCTAAGTAAGTGCTGTGTACAACTTTGCTAACTTTCGGAACTTATCAACTCACGGTCGCGAAGAATACAAGTAGCCCTCGCGCGTCGCTTGACACAAGGCGCATCGTCCGAGATCGCGACCCGGTCATAATTAGATGACGAACTTGACCAGCCCATTACCAAATATATATTTTTTCATTACTTTTAGAGGGTTCGTGACCGAAACCAACTTCTGTGCCGGGTTCGTCTCTAAAGGGGGTGGCGCATGTAAAGTAAGTTAAAAAATTATGCTATTCATCCATTTTTCATCATTTTCAAAGTACCTATGCTTCCTTCAGAAACGATACACTTACTTACGTTCATTCGATAATCGAATTAAAAAAACGCTTTTTCCGGAATTGAGTTCAGTTCACGCCGCAAATTCTACTTTTATGTCTACTACTGAATGAAAACGGGTGTGGTTTAGGAAAAAGAAAGAAGTCAACTGGATCATATCTGGTGAATAAGGTGGTTGCTCGATGGTGTTTGTTGAGTTTTTGGGCAAAAATCGTTCGCAATGATGACCTTGTGCGAAGGCGCATTATCGCGGTGCAAGATCTAAGAAATTTCTTACTGCGAATCTGGCCTTTTCGCAATAGGTACACGCTAAGCGCTGCGTAGATATGATATTATTACTAAAACAACACTAACTAAATAATAGTTGTAACTCAACAACAAAACTCCGCGCCAAAATGGAAAACAGTCTGTTCCAGCTAATCTCCGAAACAGCTGAACCGATTTTGACGAGAATTTCACTGGCTGACGGTATAAAGAGTAAATTAAGCTATGATCCATGACCATGGTATATCAATGCATTCATCAGCACAAATTTTTGAACCTTGAACCGTAACTTTCCACCCTAAAAATAACGCACGTTTTTAAGCCATTTTCTTTTTGCTGCTTTAAGATGGGTCATTTAAAACCAATTAAAAATCAATAAAAAAAAAAATCAAAAATCAATTATTTCTTTCTGTTTTTATTTTGTCATGATTGTATTAAAACTATTGTCGTGACAGCGAGATGCGGGTGGACCAGGCGTGACCAACGGCATGCTTTATGGAGTGGTCAGCTTCGGTGCCCCGGACTGCGGTGCCCCAGACGCGCCCACAGTCTTCACCAAACTTGGCTTCTACGCCAAATGGATCGAAGGAATCATGAACATGGTCAGTATTTAATGGGTATGTTTGATACGGTCTGCTGAACATACAGGAGTCAGTTTGAAAATGTTTTACTTATTGAACTCCTTTATTTAATTTTGTTAATTTAAAAAAATAATAAAAATAGTAGCCCACTGGTATCTGAAACAGGCTTCAAGCTTGAGAGCAATGTCCTAACAATATGAGCCGTGTCCAGGAGTTCCACTTTATGAATTCACCCTTAATCCAGCTGCCTTACAAGAGTCTCCTAAGGTACCTATTAGTCGAGGCTCTTTGTAATTAAGCCGTTGGTTGAAACAACTATCGGCACAATGATCGCTGAGTTCACATCCTACATGTCGATAACCTCGCAAACTAAGTCAAGATCCTTTATTTACTTATCTTTCTCCGCTTTCACTAGCTTCTCATTATACAATATCGTTACGTCGACATTAATTGTGCGCCGTTCCTGATTTAACATAATCATTATGAATGTCAAAAACCTAAGTATAATAAGTGTTATTCTTGAAAACAAAAAATATCATACAGAAATCGAAGAAAATTTAAGAAAATTACTGGCTAAATTCTGCCACGATCATTCACACTGAGGCAAATAATATAAAATAAATATTTTCACCTGCTGTTCCAGGAAGTACCAACTCGTAGTAAGACTACGAAGCAAACGACACGGAAAACTACGAAGTCACAGTTCAACGTCACTCCCGTAATTAAACGTGTTGTCACGGAAGCCCTGCGCACTGTTCCCAGCGGAGACACCCTGATAAATCTCGAAGAAAACAAAATGTTCAAAGAATTTATCGAAACAATGTTTGGTAGAGAGGAAGCCAAAGAATATTTAGATCAATATGATTCTGACTCAGGCATAGAAACTCAAGAAAAAGTAACATCAAGGAACATTCCTACATCTATTGTAGTTAAACCGATCGCTGAAACAACTACGAAAGCGAAAATAGAGGAACACAGTTCTGCAGATGTAGAGGTACTTCAAGAAGTACAGGACAAGAGATCACTTAGAATGGTGACGACAATAGATAACTATGAACCACCAGTATTAAGAAGTGAAGAAGAAGACACGAATATACGACCAGACACGTCTCTAACTTTAAAGATGGGTGTAGATGAACTATCGGAGCAAAATATCGCCAGACTTATTCATGATATTGAGATACAAGACCTTTTGGAATCTGCTTTTGACAAATCTTCCGGAGGGATGGCCATTAAACCTACAAATCCAAAACGCACAAGACACAAAGCTGAACGTAACGAAATGAAGAGCAACAAAGACTACATTAAACCTAAGGAAATACAACATAACAACAACAAAATTAAACCTAAGACGCAAAAAAGTCAGAAAGAAGCAAAAACAGTTACGGTTGAATCGGAGAGTGTAGAGGAAACTGAAACCAATGATTATTATAATGATGAGAGTGGTGATGAT
Source organism: Diarsia brunnea (assembly GCA_949774965.1). Taxonomy (NCBI): domain Eukaryota; kingdom Metazoa; phylum Arthropoda; class Insecta; order Lepidoptera; family Noctuidae; genus Diarsia; species Diarsia brunnea. Next base: position 19,222,491 of record OX459007.1, read on the forward strand.
GGTCACTACGACATTTATCCTGATAAGATAGCTGGAAGGGATAGGTTCAGACAAAATAGTACAGATGATATTAATGATTCATTCTCTCGTGAAGATCTTTTGAAATTAATACATGAAGCCGTAGCTGAAGAGCTGAACTTGCGTAGGCAAGAAGTGATGGTCTTGCATGATTAGTTGGCGAGTATTCAAAGGCAACTAGGGGTATTACAAAATGATCATCATTTTGTTACCGTTGGCGTTATCGCGCTATTACTCCGTTTTATCAAGTTCTATTTAGCGTTTGATTCTGTGCCAATCACTACATAATTTAAAACAAAGTCCTCTATCGCGTCTGTCTGTCTGTCTGTTCGCGATAAACTCAAAAACTACTGCACCGATTTTCATGCTGCTTTCAGCAATGGATAGAGGGGTTCTCGAGGAAGGTTTTAGTACATAATTTGACGTGGGCGAAGCTGCAAGCATCAGCTAGTTCGATGCTATTTTTAACATGAGCAAACACACACAGAATCATCAAAACCCGATCAACGATTTCAACCTCATTTAGAGAAGACTACATCAGACTGTAGTTGTAGCTGTAGTGCGAAACTTCTGTTTACGAAGACAGCGACGACTCTCTGTAATCGCCTACTCGAAGACAGGCCTTCTCTTCTTGTGTCAACGGACGTAGTGAACTTCTTCGATATCATTAAAATATATGAAATAATTAATTATGTCATTTTATTTCAGCTGAAATTCGCTCAGAGAAGTAACAGTCAGACAAAACTGAAATTTAGTGTCACAATTAGTCCCGCAACTACCTTTGCTCGGTGACGGTTCCTATTTCATACGTGTAGTAGGGGTTTAATTTTTCAAAATCTTTTCATGGCGGATTCCTAGCTATGCCTAACGGGTAATAATTCACTTAGAGGTGAAAATTGGCACGAATTTTTGGGAACACCAATATAAAAACCTGTTTAAGGTTGATGCTCCACCCGTCGGGGCTGCGGGTTTTTCGAAAGAGATACTGCGGCCTCGGCGCAAGGGCTAAGAAGGATCATGAGTGGTTTTTAGTCAGTGAAAGTCTGACACTCCCTTTCGCTCTGCCCAGAGCGGGAGGGGTTATTTGATGATTCCCCCCCCCCCCCCAAAAGGTTGATCTTCCAGGGTATCCCACAATTTTTTTTAGTTTATTGCAATTTGCCGGTTAGTATCAGGTTGTATGATAAATAAGATGGGATTCGCGAGAGTAATAATGATTAAAATCACCAATACAACTCTCTCAGTTCATATTACCTCCTTGAGTGACTATTTGGTGATAAAGGCATTCAAGGAAGTAATATTTAGATAAATATTAGATTTTAATCATTATTACTCTGTAAAGCCACGTTTTTTACGGTCGCGAATCTTATTATATTTTACATACAACCTGACACTGACTGGCAAATTGCAAACAACGTAAGAAAATTCGAATTTCGCGGGCTACCCTAAAGCAATCAACTTAATCAAAAAATCGGATGATTGCTGTATGTTGATGGATTTCGGAAAAATATCTGATTGATGAGGAATAAGTAGCTGATTAGTATTGGCTGTATCTGGATGTTTATACTGGTTGAAAGAAAAGTAGTAAAATATGTTAGCGTGACGGTTGACAGAGAAGAATGAATGAAAAAAAAACGATTTGCGCCGACCCCAAGTAACATGGGACAAGGGCAGGAAGATAATGAATTAAAAATAGTATCAAATGACTGCTTCGTTGGTCGCAGCAAACGCTACTGCGGAGTTCATACTCAGCAGTGTTCCTGCCCATAACTATGTCGTCTACCATTTGTTCGGGTGGTGCTCCTGTCAATGTGTGTCAAAAGCCCAATGCTTAAATATTATGGCAGTATTCTTAGAACGAAACGTAAAAAATCAATTGTGAAAAATTACCTGACTTGTCACCAGATGTCGCTTGTGCTCTAAATTTTCAGTCTTTGGTGGTGATAAGATTATTTTGCAAGCGAGAAACCACATTTTCTAGGTAAAGAAACCTTATTTTATTAAAAAAATACCGTGCTTTGTGATCTGTTACTTATTATTTGTTTAAAATTTGTGTTGTAAGCTTTTAATAAAAAGGTAAGTAGCGAAAAATAACATACTGAAGTACTTGAGTTGTCAAATACGTAAGTGGGTTCCGAATTTGAATTTAATTTAATTTCGTATTACGTCAAGGTCTTCTCTTGTTTCTTTTTGTCACGTTAATTATAAGACAAGTCAATTTGTGCATTACATTCGATCATAGTGATGGATTTAGCTATGAAGCTCATGTTATGTAACTCTTCACTATTGATCACTGCGGGCATAACCTATTACATGTCAAATATTTTCATCAAATTATCCTGTTATTAGTATGTCTACGGGATATAAATGATGCTGTTTATACATTTTTATGCCATGTTTTAAACAATCGACTATGACATACATTCGGAACCTCATATTTATATTTTTTCCCAAATAAGTGTCTAAAAAGGAAAACCGATTTAATTGACTTCAGATCAACCTTCGGTTAAACAGACAACTGAACAAACGTAGGGTGATGGACCTTATTAAGAATGTTACATAATGGATAACTGGGCGTAGACTTGAAAATACTACTGACATCATTTAGATTTCTTATTTAAACTTAACTTCACTGTAGTAGAAGTTTCATATATACCGTGTAGGGAAAGTACAAAGATACAGCCAATTTTAATCAGTAGTACTTATCTCTATGATAATAGCTGTGAAATTCACCAACATACATGTCAGTAATCGGACATAGACAAACAATGTTTATAGAGTGACCAATAATGTTTATGAATGCTGGATGAAAATGAAAAACACTGAAACAAAAGCATGAGGCTAATATCGTCGACGATACTGCAATAGCGCTGATCTACTATTTGCAATAGTGCGTAACTACAAGGTTATTAACTTTACAGGAGATAAAAAAAACTTCATAATTTTAGTATTTAGAACGATAAGCGCATCCTATTGAAATATAGGGACCTTAGAGTGAGGTTCTGATTGGCTTATTCAAAGTAGTGTGTTCACTAACACGCACCAATGACAGACTAGGACAGCGCGGCGCGTAAATTTGAATTTCGCTACTTTTTGCAGTTTCGCGGTATTGCAGATGGTAGTTCAGCGCTATTGCAGTATCATCGACGATATGGCATTGTATAAAGTTCACTTGAAAATATAATAGACAGACGTCTTGATGAGACAATTTACAAAGAGGCTTAAGACTTAAACTAGAAAGCGGATATTATTTTGATCCCGCATGATTTCCTGTTTTGACACACTTAATGACAAGATTTGTGAAATTTAAAAACTAAATGCTTGTTTCTAAAAAAATCTATGAAGTACAAGCAATATTCTTAAGTGCTTTGTGTTGTAATGTACCTATTAGTTTGTTTTTAACACATTTTCCTTGTCATAAATCATGCTTGTTGAGGTAAAATTGTATGTTTTATCACTGCGTACCTTTGATCAGGTTGTATTCCTCATACAATGACATAGTTTATCTGTCAAATCTTTACAATGCTCAATGTAAACTGAATTATTAACAATTCACTGTATTACATCACATCACACCTGTAATTCCTGTAGGGTTAGGCAGAAGTGTACCTATTAGTACACTGAGATTTCGCCAGTTATACTTAAGTCCTAAGAGGCGAGCCTATTGCCATCAACCAGGCATAAATCCAGACTCCATGACTGCTTTCGTTATGCACAGCTGTCGCGTTTGCAATCACTGCTTAGAGCGAGGCAGTCACTCTATTAAATACCAATTAATGAACATTATTATTAACACATCCACAGTTTACTTATAAACGTTGATTCTTAATTTCTGTCATCTTGTTTCCAGAGCAACATGGCAAATCTCTTGCTCCGCCGTGCGGTGCTCGACGCTATCCGCGTGCCAGTGTGCGCCCGTGCCTCCTCCTCCCTCGGAGAAGTTGCCAAGGTAAGGATACCTCACCCGAAACATGAGAGGAAACAAGCTGCATAATCAGCCTGTAATGTTTGTACTGGTGGGACTCGTCAATTATTTTTTTGGATTAGGAAATGCTGGTTTCCTAACTGTTTCCCTTCACCATTTAGACTTTAGAGAAAGAAAAAGTATTTGTTCAGGACAAGGTAATGTCTTATTATCGGGCCTACGTTGTCCCCATGCCTAAGTACTAATGCAGTAACTATTGTGAAACCAAATTATTTTAACATAACCCTACCTTGGCAGTCGGGTAAAAAGAATAACCATGGACTTTCTTGCCGGTTCTTCCCCATAGGTAATGACCAACCGAACTGTGCACTTTTTGTTGATGTTTTATAAGTGCCCATGTAGGCCTATGTAAAACAAAATATTTTTGCCCATCTTATCCAATCAAACTGGAAGCAGCATTATTTTACACGGTGTAACTGCCTATCTGACCTTGCAGGGTGTACCATTGGTAACATATTGATTTTAAGACTTGCGTAACGTCGTTAATCACCAAATAATTGTAATTTCAGATCGGCAACCGGGAGTGGGTCGGCTACGGTTTCAACGGTCAGCCCAACTACATGGACAGGCCTGACTTTCCCATGCCCGCTGTCCGCTTCCGTGGAGAGACACCCGATGTTAAGGTAAACTGTTAAATTTTTTAGAAAGCTTACAGACTTATAACAAAAATATCATACAGAAGTAGGGTGTTGTGTTGTCCAATGTTTTGGTTGTGAGACATACTGGTTTCCTCACAATGTTTTCTGTCACCGTTTTGAGAGCAGCGGTGATAAGTACACAAAGTAATGTGCCTCCAAATAACCATTAACAATCCTTCTGCAGGTTCTCCGTGAGAAGGAAAAGGGAGACTGGCGCAAGTTGACCCTGGAGGAGAAGAAAGCCCTTTACCGCGCCTCCTTCTGTCAGACCTTCGCCGAATTCCAGGCGCCCTCTGGCGAGTGGAAGGGAGTGCTGGGCTGGTCCCTCGCCATGGCCTCCGTCGCTGTCTGGATCTACATGGCCATGAAGATCTTTGGTAAGATCAAAATCAGAATACTTTACTTCACATAGACCTAAGACATTTAAATAATACTAGCTATGTTTTGGATATTTTTGACATAGGCCTACATGGGCACTTATAAAACATCGACAAAAATGTTGGTCATTTTCTATGGAGAAAAAAGTCCATGATTAGGTACTCTTTTAAAATGATTTGGTTTCACAATATTTTTATGTTAGTGTTACAGCATTAGTACTTAGGTATGGGGGACAACGTAGGCCCGACACTGAGTCGGTAGGGTACTACAAAAGAAAAATGAACTCATTGTTGACATACAGGGATCAAGATCAGACCTAACATAGCCATCTTGTTATTTCCTAAAGTATTGATAGTTTATCTGACTGCCTACCACAGGCACCAGTGATTCACGACCATGTAATTTACTTGTTTTGCCAATAAAGAAAATTTATCATTTATTTAATATTATTATTTATTTATGATAATAATAATAACAATTTATGTATTTGTATAGAATGCAGGTGTTACAATAATGGTGTTAGACTCAGGTATATTCCCAGTACATTCTGCCTGTTGGCATACAAAAATACAGTGGTTGACTTAGAGATAATAATTATGGTATTACTATTATGAAGATAGTTCAATGCATTTCACGAAACCAGGGTCAACAGGGTCTCTCAACAACGTCCTTTAAGCTCCAAATTCATCCATTGAAGCTCCTTAGTATGAAGCTAACAAGTGTTATGTACTAGGGCTGCGGTAACTTTTTAGCATAAAATCTGCAACCCTGGCGTGTAGTTGCACCGTTATTGTTATTTATACCCAGTTCAAACGAATAGGCTCATTTCCTGTGTTCAGGGCTGTAAATTAACTAACTGCCACTTTTTCTAAAGCGACTGGGTTGCCCCATGTTACATAGGGGTCAATATGTTCCATTCAGAATGTATCAGGATATCTTATTATTTTACTAACAAGTGGTTTACAATCTTCCACAGTATACAGCCCCATCCCCGACTCTCTAAGCGAAGAGAACCAGAAGGCGCAGCTGAAGCGCATGTTGGACCTCAAGATGAACCCCGTCGATGGCCTGGCCTCCAAGTGGGACTACGAGAACAACCGCTGGAAGTAAACTGGCTGATGGTATGTATCACATTATGCGACGCAGACATTAAGGGCCTATTCCAGGGTGTTAGAATAGCCACTACCTCCTTTTTTTTTGTGGGGTGGGAAATCACCAAATAACCCCTCCCGCTCTGGGCAGAGTGAAAGGGAGTGTCGACTTCTACTGACTAAAAACCACCCATGTTCCTTCTTAGCCCTTTGTGTCGAGGCTGCGGTATCTCTTTCGAACAAACCGCAGCCCTGACAGGAGCCACTACCTCCTTAATCAATGAAATCCAGTACCTACCAGACCCAGTACTAACTGGGTTGTGGAGGTCGCTCCATGTAAAATTCTCAGCAATAAAAAAAAAAAAAAAAACATACCGATCGAATTGAGAACCTCCTCCTTTTTGGGAAGTCGGTTAAAAATGTAATGCTTGAATATTTAGCTTCATCCGATTTTCGGTCGGTCGTTTTTACAATATTACCCTAACCAATCTAACCCAGTCAACATTGTCATACAATTTAACATTAGGGATTTTGTATGATAGAATTTTGTAAACATTGATTAAGTAGGTAATTAGACTAATGAACCGCCTGCTTGGTCTAGTAAGCGCGACTGCTGAGCATATTGTCCAGGGTTCGATTCCTAGACCGGGTTTAGTGTTATTGGGTTTTTCGCCATCTATTACATGGGACTTATATGTAACTTATTAATATCAATAAAGTTTATCTTTCGAGGATTACAGACTGATTTATTTCAAAATCTGTTATTTCTGAAGGCATCATCATCTGCCTAGCCTTTTCCCAACTATGTTGGGATCGGCTTCCAGTCTAACCGGATGCAGCTGAGTACCAGTATTTTACATGGAGCGACAGCCTAACTGACCTCCACAACTCAGTTAATACTAGGTAATACGATACTCTTTGGTAAGACTGGATGTCAGAATTTCAGGTCACTGACTACCTGTAACGACTGCCAAAGATCTATATATGGCAGCCGGGACCAACAGCTTAACGTGCTTTCCGAGGCACGGAGGAAACTCGTTATGTCGGGCGGTCACCCATCCACAGATCGACCTAGGCAAGCACAGCTTTACCTAAAGATCGACCCGAGTGGTAGTTCTTGTTAAGGCAAACATGTATATTTTCTAATGCAATATCTTTATATTTGCAGGTTACAGTAGGAGGGTGCTCTGGCTGCGGGATGCTGTGACTGCGCGCCTAGAATAGACAAATGTAATATAAGTGATAATATCTGTGTAAGATAAAGAAGCAATTCCACACAACCCTTGTCTTGTTATTATATAAATCCTCCTTTGTATTGCCGTACTACGGCAACAAAAAACAGCTAGAGAATCAGCTACTGATAGGTGAGTGTGAACGGATGGCTCATAGCCAGTGACGTCACACGTACACGGTGTAAATTAACCCATCACACAGCCGTCAACCAAGCATTCTGTACATCAAATTAAGTACCCCTACGCAAAAATTTTTTGCTGGGAAATGACTTTTTTTTGGGCTCAAAAATCACATTTTACGGTAAAACTCTGTAGCACTCTTATAACATTGTGCTAGTGGATGCTTTGAATAGTAAACGGGTCATGGAGGTAATTAAGGTAAAGTTATAACCTGAAAAACTAGTATTTACAAAAACGGCTGTGATTTGGAACTTTGACCTCCAATATCTCCGTAACTAGGGGGTTCCCGGGTATACTCTAGAACAAAAACAATGATCGTAGTGGTGGGGAGAGCAAATGCCCTTCGTTTGCGTTAAGGGTACTTTTACACCCTGTTTAGGCAGGCGGGCATCTGCCGCGGTACCCTTAGATTAGATAGATACAACGGGCCAGTGTCCGCAACTCCACATATATATTAGTCTATGAACTCCACGTCCAAAGCGCGTTGTGTACGGGTGGGAATCTTATTCGATCCACCCCAACTCCCCGAAAAAAGCCAGCAACCCCTTGGTGTTACCGGCAATCTCGCGGAGAGTACCTGGGTTACCAAAGTACTTGGCCCTGTATGGGGCAACCCCCGGACAGTGCAGGAGCACGTGGGCTGCTGTTTCTTCTTCCTCCATGCAGGCTCGACAGAGGACTATCTGTGACTCCTATAATAAAGAGGTGCTTGTTAAAAGTACCGTGTCCAGTGATGGAGGCCGTCACTGTGCGTAGCTGCAGGTTAGTCAGCCGAAGCGCTTGTTTGGTGAGGTGGGCGTCGATGGCGGGAAGTGCACCGGTAGCACAGACCCGTTAGTGTGGCAACGGCATTATGTGACTTTTTTTTAAGGTTGAAGCCTGCGGTCGCGTTAAGTGCAATGCGCGGCTTACAAGTTTTTTTTTATTTTATAATACTGCCATACACTACGAATTTCTTGTATCGTGTGTGCGTTTACAAACATATAAATTCACATACACAAACTGACTGCCTGTAATGACTGTCAAAGAACTACAGATGACAGCCGGGACCAATTCAATTAATTCAATTTAATGTGTCGTCTAGCTTGTTACCAGCTAGCAGATACATCATTTGTCAAAGCAATATTGCTTTTGATCTTCAGAACGAACATAGGGGGGGGGGGGTCTAAAATGGCCACTATAGCAGATCATAATATGAATTGCGTTAAAAAGTGTAAAATGAACCTTTCATAATAGTAACCGCGTCTGTGACTATTTTCCGAATTTTAACGAGATGAGACGATGAGACGCAGTTACTATTACGATAGGTCCATTTTAACGCAATTCCTGTTAGGCGCGCGGCTCAGGCCTCGCTCACGTCCAGGGTTCACGAGGCCCTGACTCACGGAGCCGCGCGGCCCGAATAGGGACGCGCCTTTAGGTTTCTTCTCACCATCAACATTTAAACTCTAGAATTATGTCTTATTTGTACTAACATTCTTCAGACGTTCATCATCTGCTTAGCCTTTTCCCAACTATGTTGGGGTCGGCTTCCAGTCTAACCGGATGCAGCTGAGTACCAGTATTTTACATGGAGTGACTGCCTATCTGACCTCCACAACCCAGTTAATACTAGGTAATACGATACTCTTTGGTAAGACTGGATGTCAGAATTTCGGGTCACTGACTACCTGTAACGACTGCCAAAGATCTACATATGGCAGCCGGGACCAACAGCTTAACGTGCTTTCCGAGGCACGGAGGAACCTCGGTATGTCGGGCGGTCACCCATCCACAGACCGACCTAGGCAAGCACAGCTTTACCTAAAGATCGACCCGAGTGGCAGTTCTTATTAAGCCACGAGCTCCTCCTAACGTTCTTCAGACGTTACAGGTCTTAAATAAAAAAATAGGCAGGTACAGGTCCAGTGGGATTATTGAGAAAGAGGGTTGCATCGTAAATAAAACGTCAAAATACGATACAGGTAACAATAAATCATTTAATCCTGTCCCATCATCCCAGCCAAAACATCAGTTCTTAAAGAAGAGGAAAGGAACCAAGAAAATGAAGTCACAAATGAAAAAAACGCTTTCGGAACAAATTTTCTCTATATTTTTTATAAAAAAACAACGTGTCAACATAAACAATGGCCTCCACCTGAGCATATACACAAATATCACCACTACGTGATACTCAGCTATGGGGATACATCGCGGATTACTACGTGCATCCTTTTACATACCATTTACTATCACTTAGGTTCTTACACACGGTCCAATTTTACACCCAGTCTCGTTGGATCCGACTTACATGAATGAATTATTATTTACTTACAATATTTTTAAGGATTGAAGGAACACCTTTTGCACCGACCCCAAGGAACATGGAAAAAAAGCGAAAGATCTAAGATACATTTTTTCACGGCACGGTGCAGTACAGAACAATCACTTTAAGTTTGGTTGGATGGTTGGTTCAAGGTTTTTTTTTTTGGTTGGTGGGAAATCATCAGCGGAAGGAAGTGTCAGACTTCTACCTACTGACTAAAAACCACCCATAACATTCCTTCTTAGCCCTTGGGGTCCGGGGCCGCGGTAAAGTCCATTTCACGAAAGAAGTCCCGCAGACGCAGCGCTGTATGTCGCGCGACATAATGTTGTTTCACAACTTTTGGCATCGTAAATAAACCTTATAACGCACTTATCCAATAATAAACTCACAAAATATCTGTGGTAGATATTTTGTGAGTTTATTATTAGATTAACAAACGCACCTTGATAACATCGACAAACGACAACATGGCCGATCTGTTAAATTTAGTTCCACAATTGTCCGCGGTACTTCTATCGTGAAATGGACTTTACCTACCTCTTTCGAACAACCCGCTGTCCTTGGTACAAGGCCTACGGGCGCCTTTTTGCGTTTGAAAATCATTAGCAGAAAGGAGTTTTTTTGGTAACATTGTGTTGAACAACAAGCAGTTTCGCTTTTAGCAACGAAACAGAATATTCTCCTACAGCTTCAATTGTGTTGTGTGTGTAGGTACACTTTGATAGATGATTGACAGGTGATCTAAATCAAATGCTGGGTGGAAAATTGGTACCTACGCATTTAGCGGATTTAGAATTTGTCCGTTTAATATTACAAAGTTACAAGTTCTCCTTTTTAAAGAGATAAAATTACTTATATTTTGATATGAAACATCTTGAATTTAATAATTTTTAATTAACTGTCGTATGAAGACGAAGTTTTTAAGACAGTTGTCTTAATAAGATAAAAAATATCTGAAATTAAACTTTTGTCCCTCTGCGTCTGGTTTTTATCGTTTATTTGTGCCATTATTATTATTTTTATCTCAATAGCCCGCCTTATTGGTCTGTTGGTCGAAAGACCGGCTGCTGATTTGCTGATATTGACATTCTGACCTACGGTATTTCAAATAATTATGACATGATTTATTGGAACTTGTAACTATATAACATCAAACTTAATTATGATCTTGTTCATTAATTACAAAAATACTGTTGGACAAATAGTAGGAATAACCTACATTTTAACTACTTTGTTACCCGCCATAAAGGTTACATAATTAAAATGTAATAAATTCCAATTAATCGTTACAGTAATTATAATATAAATTATTTAAAAACACCTATCACATTCTTAATAATTTAAGTCTCAACATCGATCGAATATTATTTTATTTATTTATTAACAAATTCATATTTTAAACCTATTTTATTTAAGTTTAAAACTAAACAAATAGGATTTAAACTAATTTCAAGGGTTAAAATAGTGAGAAAGGCGCTGAAGGTGTAAGATGTGTGAATGCCAGCTAAGTACGACAGTCTACGACATAAGATTCAAAATAAAATAGAATGAACACGACCAATAATTAAGTCATAGGTATGTAACACATGTCATCATTGAGTTGTGAGGTAGAATATGACAAACAAGTAACCTCCTGGCATTCCGATATTTTGCGTCAATCATAATAATTATGCAGTACAAATTATTCTGTTAAAATCATTGGCGTAGGATGTTGTGGTCCAAGTTCTAAGCTTAATAGGTATACGATCCTTGCCATGAGGTATCTAAAGAGTTCGAGCTATGATAAATTGTTATCTACAAACCATAATTGTACTACATATTATGAAGTAAGGCCTAAGACATAATAATATTTGGAAATAGATCAAGACATTGTGCCCAAATTATACAGATACATAGATTTTAGACTAAGTGACTAGATTTTACGACTAGAATAGTCAAAACTCAATAATATCTCGTTTAGACATTGACGTGCCTAAGTATACTTTTAAAGCTACTTCTCTGACATTGAAAGCGACATAGAAATATATAGATAGATAAAAGTTGATACATTATACACTAAAATAAGTTATCTTCTCCTTATAGTAATCATAAGAAAATTTTTAGGGACATTTTTCATCCCTCTTGTTTACTATGTGGACAATTTTGGGCTATAGAAGAGATAGTTAACGTAATGTAGTATTGTTTAATGGAATGTCGTATTGCATAATCTTTTGTCGTAACTAAATTACATTGAAGTTGAAGTAACTTGAATTAAATATTAGGTGGAGATATTTGAAAATAAAAGGTTAGTTTTAATTGTCATTCACGATATTATTTTGCACAAAATTGTCCACAAATCATATTCACATAATATTTTATTTTTAAATAAATACGATTCAATTATAATGTTCCTAACACACCAACGACCGTAAACATTTATCGTTTTTATTTAGTTTTATCTAATTAGCAACGTATTTAGGCTTATACAATATAAATTGTTATTTTATAACTGCAAACACAGTTATGCACCATTACTGAAATATTTTAAATAAGTTTAAAACCATGTTTTAATTTAATAATGCCCTATTTCATTTAACTTTTTTGAAAACGAAACAAAAACGAATTTATAATTTACCTGTCGATTACATAGGTCTATTTTAATGAATGATGAAACCTTCCTACATAAATGCTGTTTTTTATAATATTGAACAATATAAACTGTGAATGTAATGTGAACTCAGCGGTCATTGTGCCGATAGTCGTTTCAGCCCATGGCTTAATTGCCAAGAGCCTCGACCAACACCTGAGGAGGCTCTCGTTAGGCGGCTGGATCAAGAGCTTGATGCAGAAAGCGGTACTCCTGGACACGGCTCGTATTGTTAGGAGGTTCCTATCTTTGGAACTCTGACCACCGGTAGCTTCCCGATATCGGTGGGCTACAATTTTTTTTTTAAATCTTCTTAAAATGTAGGTACCTATTTTTGTAAAGTAAAATTAAAAATAAATTTGGTTTATGTTTGTATTGAAATTAAAAAAAGTAAAAGTATTTGTGATCAAAACATGGTTTTACGATTTTTTAAACTTTGTTTTATTTTTATTTAATATTTTACAGATTATGTACATTAAATGAATAAGATTTTTCTAGCTAAAATATATAAACACCCAAATTCTATTTTTGTTGGAAATAATTTTCTTTTAGACACAAACACGCTTTCTAATTTTTAAATCATGGAAGTCAAAATTTGGCATTTTTAATACATTAATCGATTTTTGCCAAGCCACGTTAGGCATTATTTTCTAATTTTTCGTCCACATTATTTTATTGCAAACAGCAATCCTCACTACATTAGACGAAACTTTAAATACACGCCATCTCTTGTCGAATAGCGTAACTATTAAGATTTTATTGCATCACACCGAATATATTTTTAACTTAATGTAGTAGGCAACTTTTCACATCAAGAATTGTCTGTAATTATAATATTGCTGTATCTACCTATTTTTCGGTCATGAAATATCGAGTGCCGAATGTCTATTGCAGATTTTGGCTAAAACCTTTTGATCTATCGTGACCCAAACAGCACCCAGGACTAAAAACCGTCTTTTAAACTCGCCACTCAAGAATCAATAAACCACACCGATTCGTTTATCGGTTTTGTTGAAGAGTTAGGGGAAGGCCGCGCCGGTCCCCTCATCGTAAGACTAGTCCCGGAAAGGGAACAGGCCCCCAACGCCACCGGTGTCCCAATCCGCCACCTCCACTGGTCCAAAGCACTCGTCAAAGAACTGCTCCATCGTCTTGTGAAGGTGGATCGTGGAGCGCTCAAAGCTGTGACCTTCGTCGGGGTAAACCTGGAATACATTGGTAGTATGTGAGATAGAACTGAAGTTTAGAGTATTTGGTCCACATGGATGATAATGTGGTGTGCCGCTAATCAAGTTTTCAAGGGTCGACCATGGATCGGATTCTTAACATCTGTTGTGTTTGTGTTGTTTTGTGTGTGGAAATGGACAAAATTACAAGTGGAATAGTATTTTACTTCCACCACCTAGTCGTATGTGGAGGTGAATAAGTTTGAAGGAACGAAACCATGAATAATCTGTAGATTCACTCAGATCGAATACGCTGTATCGTATTCGATGAGTATTCCTTATCAGCGCCTTCTCCAGTGCAGTGCTAGATAGACTGCAATTTCTTAACCAGGAGTGCAGAAGTTCCTCACAGAGATATCAGCACCATGGAAGGGGTCCGACGCCGAAGGGGAGCAAGGACCGACAGTCTGCCGGGGCTGTGGAACTGTTCGAAAGTGCTAAGAAGGAACTTAGGTGGGTTTAAGTCAATAGAAGTTTGACACTCCCTTCCGCTCCACCCAGCCGGACAGGTATTTTGATGATATGCCGTCCACAAAAAAGATTGCAGAGCTTACCTGATGCGTGTAGAGCGCCGTGTTCCTGATGAGCGCCCTGGCCAGCGCGAGCGCGTGGTGCGGCGGCGCGGTGAGGTCGGCGGCGGCGTGCGCCAGCAGCACGCGGCGCGGCGGCAGGTTGCCCGCCTTGCGCCACACCGCGTTCACGCCCAGCGTGCCGGCCCACGTCGAGCCGTAGCCGCTGTAGCGCTCCGTCCAGTACGAGTCTAGGGAATAGATCAAATTCTCTATTGTTATTTGAAAACACGAACATGTATCTTGACGCAAGTGAAAGGGACGTGATAAAGGAGGTTTTAAAGCAAAAATATTGTGTAGTGGTGTCCGTGGGAGGCTGTGGTGAGAGGCCTAAGATTTTTAGTGAGATATTATGCTATGGTGACCGATGGATCTTAATTATCTTGTAGTCATTGAGTACAGTACAGGTATCGTAACTGGACACCGTAGAAGCGATGCCGTCTCAATCACCTCGGATACGACTGGATGCCAGACTGTAGCCAGTAGTGCTGCCACGTCTGGCTGTCTCCAACATGGCAAAAATTGTCGCAGGGTAAAGCCTGGATGAGTGCAGCAGAAGATTGTGCTTTAGGAGAGGCTTATATTCAGCAGTGGCTGGCTCAGTACAGAGTATTAATGGACACAGCGTAAGCATTGTAATAATCAATAATAAGCCGATTACTAAGACTCGGTCGGACTCGGTCTCCGCTCTATGAGAGAGAATGGGTTATAATGTACCATGCGGGCCCACTGCGGGTTGGTAGATGTTACATGTCTTTAAATTTTTTGGTTCTAAGACATGGTTTCCTCATGATGTTCTTCGTTTCCAGAGCAGTGGTGATGAACTAACTTACACAAAGTAATGCGCCTGCCTGGGTTCACTTAACTTACTGTTCGTAAGTCGGCCACCTCTGGAAGCGCTGCTCCATCGTCACCGTTGCTCATAAGTAATGGATATAAGAGGATCAGTAACTCACTATGATGTCGGAGATCAGTAAGCGGCGCGACGGCGGCGAGGCAGCGCGTGACGTTGCGCGCGTCGTCTGCGGCCAGCGCTGCGGCTGCGCCCCCGCCGTAGCCACGCCCCCACACGCCGACTCGCGACCCGTCCACCATCTTCAGGTTGTCTCGCAGGTATCTGAGGAGGAAGAGCAAATGAATGGATCTGTACCAGTAGAATAGTCTTATAGTCACTAAAAATTACGTCGTCTAAAGCGCAAAGGATACGTGTGAGACTGTGAGCACTGCGTGGGATCGATACCGGCTTATCGGCTCGGCGTCAGTCAGGAGTCAACCTAACCGTAGTATGCAGTCAGGACGGCTGCCTCCAAGGTACCTATCACCGCAGTGTTGCCTGTCGGGCCCCTTGCTGACGACCGAGTGTCGGTGACCATGACCGTACGTAAGCAGTCATGTGTCGGCTGGCTGTACACTGTACTGTAAGTTTGATGAGTGTGTTACGTGACTTAAGTGTAACACCTAATAACACGTCCCCGTAAGTTTATGCCCACGTAACACACTCTAGTTTGATGACTGATGTTTCCTAGCTGATTCCGGGGCCAGGCGGTTATGGTACTTACATGCTTACGTTGTAGTATGCAATTTCATCGAAAGACCTCGATCGGTTCGTGTTAAGGCAGATAAGTTCTGAAATAAACATTGTTGAGTTATATGTTGACCTTAAAATAGAGATACTTACGACAAAACTGCTATCTGATCTTCCACATCCACGGATAGAAGCTTGTGATAGATTTCTGTTCTAAGTTCCTCACCCTGTAAATATAGAAACAAAATATTATTTTTTTTCGTCAGTTTCCAAAAAAAAAAATACGAAGGTTTAGTTCGTAAGGAGATCTAGTTACCTGTCCCCCCGAACCCCTGGCATCTATCTCAGCGACAATGAAGTTCCTGGCTGCCGCTAGGTACCAGCCCCAACTGGGCTTCCACCGCTCTGTCACCAGCTGTCCGCCGGGCTGAGCAGACCTAAACAACATGTATAGCAAGATTTATGGACGCTCAAGAATATCATCTGCCTAGCCGTTTCCCAACTATATTGGGAGCGCCTTCCAGTCTTACCAAATGTACCTGCATCCCAGTATTTTACATGGAGCGACTGTCTATCTGACTTCCAAAACACAGTTATTGGGCAACATCTTGACAAGCAAGACTTGGAGGTCGATCAGGGACATCTAATTTCGTTTTTGACTACATTTCTGAACCATTTGGGATATAAAAGCTAGTGTGAGCATTAACACACACACACATGAAGAAAAACGATTTACAATTTTACATAAGTATTTCGCGTAGGTACTTACACATGCAGCACCAGTGGTAGAGGCAGGTCGTCTGTTTCTCTGAATCCTGGCGGGAGTAGCAGCCGGACGCGAGCCGCTCTGTATGCTTGCACCTGGAAAGTTTAAATAATAAATATCAGGTATTTCCCCTCATTTACCTTCATTTCAACATGTAAGTATACGTACACACAGACATTAATATGACCTGACAATAAAGAATGAGTGGGGCAGCAGTTACTATAAAATATCTGATGGAAAAAAAACAAGCAAACATTTCATTAGTTGTCAGGGACAAATTACTTTGTGAACAGTGGTAGCGACCACTATACCAGCAGGATAATCCAGTTTATAGATATTATTATTATGAAACCATTAATTACAGACATACATAACATCACGCCGGTAATTTCTGAGGAGTTAGGCAGAGGTGTGCCCATTAGTACACCCATATTTTGCCAGTTATGTTTAAGTCCCATGAATAGGGGGCAAACCTATTGCCATTTAGCGGGGGCAAATTCAAACTCCGTGGCTGGTGCTGAGAAATATCTGATAGAAAAACCCAATAACACTTTACCCATCCCGGGAATCTAACCCAGGACCTCACGCTCTGCAGTCGCCAGACCACTAGACTAACGAGGCAATCATTAAAATGAAAAAGTAGAAGATTATTAGAATATCCCATACCTCGACACGGAAGTCCCTGACCTGCGGCGCGGCGAGCGCGGCGAACGCGGCGGCGAGCGGGCGTCCGTCCCACAGCACCGCGCGCCGCGCGCCCCACGCCGACACCACGAACGTGGCTGGTGGGCCCGGGCCTAGGCACTCCTGCGGGGTGGGGGGAGGCTGGTTAGGACACGAGGACTAGACCAACTGACTGGCTTTAGGCTCATCAACCACTTAATCAACTAAGTCTATCGCAGTCCTACTGGACATAATAAAGTCTCTCTAACATTACAGGATGTTTTTTTTTAAATTATTTTTAGAGTCTGACGAAGATTGCTAGATCAAATTTGATGAGAAATGCTAAGGGCAGCTTTTCTCATCCAATTTGATTTAGCCATCTTTTCCTTAAGTGGATATCTAACTAAGGCAAGAGTCACAATGTGTAAACATGGCCAACCTTCTGAGAACTGACCACGGCAGGTGCATCCTAACAGAGCATACGCCACATTGATTAATTAATGAACCACATTAATCTTATTCAGTTCGTCGCAATTTTCAAAATTCTTGATTCGGAGAGCTAAGTGATACATTCTACTCTTCCAGACTTTAAGATTTGTCAAATGACGGGAGAAAAGTTTAAAGTTGAACGCAAAAACCTTGTATGCAGAATATGCTTTGGACGCGGAATTGTGGACATCAGCCCGAAATACAATAAAATACAAAGAGTTTTCTTCTATACCTGTACATAATAAGAATAGTTCTTGCTGAACATGACGCGGTTGTAGAGGCACTCGGTGGGCAGCGTGTCGTTCTCGTCCGCGATGTGTGGCAGCACCGTCGAAGTCGGCCATGCGGGCAGCGCTGATGTTGCGTTCTCGAACTCCTGGAAACGACATAATAGTTTTTACCCGACTGCAAGGAAAGGGTATTGTTAATTATCATCAGCCTCTAACACTTCCAGCATCTGCCTAGCCTTTTCCTAACTATGTTGGGTTCGGCTTCCAGTTTCATCATTATCATAATCAGCCTATAATGTTCCCACTGCTGGGATTCACGCCTCCTCTCTAGGAGTGAGGGTGGCCTATAATCCACCACTCCCTCTCATAGAGAGGAGGCCTATATCCCAGCATTTGGAACATTCTAATGCTTAGGTGTCAAAAATCTATGGTACATTCTGCTCACCGGGTCATCACTAACAGCCTCAGCAGTAGCATCTGGCGGCATCAGATCAGCTCCGGGGCAGGTGAGGCAGACGGGGGCATCAGGCCAGCTAGCGGGGTCCGACGGGACCTTCACGCGGTACAGGTGACGTTCTCCTGCCTTTTCTGGGACTGTGCCGATTACGTATCTGTGGACGAAAGTTGGTTAAATAGTTAGGATACAATTTGTCACTTCGACAACATAATCTTCCGGGGAGTAGGTAAAAACATGATATTTTACCTACTCCCCGGAAGAATAGATAGAAGTTATTAGTACTATGAGCTTGTTGCCATCAGACGTGAAAAATATCTGACTACAGGATGCTGCTGAAAAACTCCTAAACTCAAAAGCTAATTAGATGTCCTGGAGAGCGACCTAGGACGTTGCGGAGCAACTATTTCAGAGCAGCATAATTCTCATTTTTTAACATGATCACCAGTTATTAAATATCCACCGATATTGTCTCAATACTCAAGTACAAATTTTTTTATGGTTAGCCAAGGAGCGGAATTCCAAGTTCGTGTGTTCGTTCGTTCGTGTGCGTCGGTGTTCCCAAGTTCATACGTCCCCAAACTATTCAAGTCGCGAGTTAATATGCTTCTTTTAGGTTAACTCGTTCCATCGTCGAACTCACGACTCAATCTTGTCCAAGTAGGCAAAATTGAGAACAAAATGTAACAAACAGAAATATTTAAAAGTCTACTCACAAGAACCTCCTCCGCTCATCCCACCCCATCAGCTGCGTGAGCTCATAGCTGCCCAACGTGAGCGTGGTACGTGAATCCTGCGTCAGCCGCACGGCATGTCGCCACCACCCACCAGCGCCACCTGGCGGCAGGTCAGCCACTGGCATGGTGGTGTAGATGGTGGACTTGGAGCCCACCAGCGCCATACCGCCGCACCAGCCACAGTCATCTTCCACGGGTTCGGAACCGAGACCTGACCAGCGGGACCCGTCGGATTCGTCTCGGTAGATCTAGTGGGAAGGTAATTTTACTACTAATTATTAAAACTAAAAACGGGGTATTTACAATGTTTAATTTCTATTTCGTGTTCCAGATAATTATTTCGGCGCTGTTACAAGCATGATAAACTGAAGTCATTGCGGGTGTATGTTTATGAGCAGACAAATCGGTCTACCCTCTTTCTTGTTCGTATTTTGCGTTCGGTACCACTACCATTAATACAGGTAATTTTGTTGAGTATACAGCATAGAACTTCAATGCTTACTTGATTCTCATGTATGGGACAGTTGTTTAATTTTTCCGGAATTTCCATAATAATCCATGAATACAGTTGTTCAATTTAATGGTCTAAATCACTCCCTTTTTTTTTTTTTTTGTTACCCCTCACTAGGAATTTCTCCTGTATCGTGGGTGCGTTTACAAACATATAAAGTCACATACACAAATACCCTTAAATGTGACCACCAATTTATAATACACGCTGATAGTACAAACGGTGTTGTAATACGTTCTTCTTCGTTCTTTGGTACCTACAGTAAATAGTATTACGTTTTTTTTGGCCATATACGTAACAGGATGACGAGGCTTTCTGAAATTTTACAAATCTTCTTCTTCTTCATCTTCTGACAGCTCATACAGTGAAGGCATGAACACTGATCACCACGCTTGCTCAAAACAGGCTGCAATTTTATTTGGGTGAATGGAAAATACACATCCCATATCTTCCCGTGGGTGTCGTAAGAGGCGACTAAGGGACTTACCAGAGAATGGGAAGCAGCGTTCTCTGTGCCTTCGTAACAACCATACTGCGATCGCCAACCCGCCTGCCAAGCGTGGCGATTATGGCTCTTCTGGGGGAGGCCTATGTCCAGCAGTGGACGTCTTATGGCTAAAATGATGATGATGATGATGAATGGAAAATATATCACGATTAATCTTCTTAGCTCATACTTCTCCTAGAGAGGAGGCCTGAGTCCCTGCAGTGGAAACATGACATGACATGGCTGATGATGATGATGATGATGCCTTCTTGTGATGTGTAGGAAGTTTGTTACTAGAAGCACTTACGTCCTGACAGTTATAGTGTACGGCACTGCAGACGCTGATGAGGGAGACGTTCTGCGGCCGGTTCAGCAGCAAAACCGCCAGCTGCTTCTCCGACGTCCAGCCCGTCCACCGCACGTACCAGCCTGCAAACACAACATAACATCACTCCGGTCATCCCCAAAGGTTTAAGCAGATGTGTATCGAATAGTAAATCCAGGTTTGGCCAGTTACGTTTAAGTCCTATGTGGTAAGGGCGAGGCTATTGCTAAATCTGGATTCCGCGGCTACTATTGTTGTATAAAAGTTTGTTTGTTGCGTGATATGAATTCAACAAATTAAATGGATTGCAAACAATCCTAGATAAACAAGACCGCGTTTTCGCCTTTTCCTAAAATGCATGCTTGAGAGTTTTAGCTTTTGTAGGAGTCCTAACCAGAATACCACAGCTATCTTTTTACCATCGTAAATGGGACAGTTTAGGACAATTACTTCAATGGTCGCTGATGTTTCGGTTATAAAGTAATACGAACTGTCATCAACTTGCGAGTTGAACTGGATGGCGTGTGAGAACAGATACTTGGGCGTCTTCACGCTGACCACGTTCACGGTCACCACCGGGTTGTTGGTGTTTACCTGCGGAATTTATTTGTTTTTGGTGAATAGAGTGTACTAGAAAAAAAAAAAAAACATACCGATCGAATTGAGAACCTCCTCCTTTTTGGGAAGTCGGTTAAAAAATACCCCAAATGAATTGGGAAAAGGGCAAGAGAATGATGATGATGAGAGTATACTAGAAAAAGCTGTTGGTTTTGCTATAGAAATATATTATATTAATAGTTTCGCTTGCTAGCAAGTCTATTCGCGTTAAATCTGAAAAATAAGACATCTACCTGGAAGATACATGGTCTCCTCCTATATTTGATATTTTCCCAATTTTTTATTTCTTTTTTTTTTTTTTTTAAACGTTGCCCACTAGGATTTTTTCCTGTATCGTAGGTGCGTTTACAAACATTTAAACTCACATACACAAATACCCAGACCCGCAACAACTATCTGTAGGTCATACAAATATTTGTTCCGTGCGGGAATCGAACCCGCGACACGCAGCGCAGCAGTCCAATCGCTCAGCCACTGCGTCAACCGTGCCGTATTCTAGGAGCTTCTCCTGTATTGTCGGTGCGTCTACAAACTCACATACACAAACAACCACATACGTCCACATGCATGTACAATAGTGATATGGGCAATGGATGTTCTTCTAAGTTTACAGTTAGAGATTAACTAAAAGTTCCTCTAAGAAAATAACTTTAGTAAAAGTAAAACCACCCACCTTTGGATACCTCAACGCCCGTATGGTAGGATACGCAGGCGGTTCTTGCAGATCCAGCCCGTACCACGGATACTTGTGTGTCTGGACGAGTGAGTCGTTGTACGTCACGTACATGAGGGTCTGCCCGTCGGGACTAAACCAGAGTGCCTTATCCAGGCGCAGGACTTCTGTCTCGTATAGGAAGTCTGGCACTCCGTTGAAGATCACGCCAGGGATTCCTGGGGGAGTGACGGAAGATTTTGTTGTTGTAATTTTGGAGGGTGAAGGTAACTGCAATTTTGCAGAATGTTATAAGTTGGAATAAGTTGTACAAGATAATAATCTTTAAATCTAATAATCTTTTGTCAACACTAGTTGTCACACTTTCGGGTTACTGACTACCTTGTCTACTACTAACTGTCACCTGACTGAGTAAGTCAGGTCCATTCAATCAAATCAATTAATTAACACAGTCAATTGCAGTATCATGGTGTCTGAAGAAGAAGTGGCCTTCTTCTTCCACATCACACGTCATGGTAAGCTATAGCTAGCCAATAGCTATACTTGCCAATTCGAGGTCTCCACATCAGCACTCGTTTGCTCCAACGGCCATTGATTTTTCCACAGACTCTGCCGACCCACTGTTACTTTAGCTTGCTTACTCTGCAAGCTATATTCATCATCATCTCAGCCGAAAGTCGTCCACTGCTGGATATAGAGTTCCCCTAAGTGTTACCACATTGACCGGTCTCGAGTGTCTCGTATCCAGTGGATCCCCGTAACCTTCACCCGAGCAAGCTGTTAGGTACCTACGCAATGAAAATAATTCTCACCATTATTGGTAATCCTGCAGACCAGCGTCTTGAACACCTTGGGTTTGTAGTAGATGTCGTTGTCGTGCACGAAGACCAGCGTGGCGCCGACTGGGGACCACTCCGCGTACTGGATCAGCGGCGCCGAGCGGTCGTCCTCTATCGGAGACACGGGGATCTTGTTCCTGAAGGTAGAAAGTTTTGTTAGCTTTAATAGGTGGAGTGCATTAAAAGATGATATACAACTTTCAAAAGTCACCTTACTATCTGGCCAATAGGGTATTTAACAAAAAAAAAAATCTAATTAGTCCGTCAGATAGATTTCCAAAAAATAAAACACGTATTTTTTCTTTTTTCACGTAAACAAACAATAAAGACGATACAGTGCTTTGAAAACTCGTGTGACGTCATATTCCAAGACATTAGTATGACCTTTATTACCGGTGAGTGATGTATCAACCCCCACTCAAATCTTTGACGCGTTTTATCTTCGTATTTTTTTATTGATTTGATAAAACAAAAAATTCGTATCCAATATTTTTCGATAATCTAACAGACGGACTAATTAGAATCATATTTTTTTTTGTCAGTAAACATTCCTATTCTATTGTTTGGTCGATATTTCAGTCTGTTATTGGTACCACTTCCTATCGTTCTCGACATTGTCAAAAACAAGTGTGGGTGTACTGCATACGCCTAGTTATACGTCGAGAGTTGTCAGCTTATTTTATAATTATTTTTGAATTTTCATGATTTTGACCAACTTATTATATCGTAGGTTACCCCACAACATAAAAAATACTATGAAAAGTATATATCTGAGTTACCTACATAGAAATACAGTATGTGAAATCAGTGCTGTCATTACGAAGACTGAAATATTACAAGATGACGATAATGACCTCAGAAAGGTCAGGTGCGTAGTACTCACAACTGGTGTGCGTGTATAAACGCGGACGAGGCAAAAGGAGGATGTAAGGATCGTAGCAGGTGGCGTCTCTACCTGTCCTCATGGGAAATAGGTGTGAGTTTATGAATGTACGTGTGATACTGACCTGTTGATCACGTCATACACATGGTACCGCGCCAGACGCGCATGCCTCCACCCGGGTCTGACGTCGGAGATCAGCAGCACAAACTTTAGGTCCGCTGATACTTTGAAGTCCACCGCGTTTAATTCTCTCTGGAAACAAGATTTAAATGATTAAGAATTGAAAATACTACAAAAAAGTATGCCTGAAAAGCCTCAATTTCTTGGCCCGAGGAAAAACATCAATCAGCTTTAAAATTGCTGGAAACAGGACTGTGAGAGGAAATATTTATTTATTTATTTAATGCACAATGTACACAGCATGGTTACAAGCTAGGCTTAAAACTAGTGAGTACATGACCCTGTTAGGGCGCATCAAGATGACTTAAAACTAACAATATTGTAGTATAAATATAATAACGTAAATTAGGGAACTTTCAAAATTATTCCATTAAAATATTATATTAATCTAGCTTAAACCTAAATAGGTCGTAAACCACCACGCGGGCCCAGTGTGTTTTGATGAATGCTCCACCATCTTTGAATTTAGTTTTTGAATTTTGTATTAGGTCACGCCATTGAGTGCAGGTGGGTGAAGGTCAATTTTAGGCTATCTCAGAACACAACCTACAATCCTTACGTCAGCAGTTGACAAATGTCAACTGCTGCGATTGCTTCGAATTATACCAATCAATTGGCAGTGAAATTGTCACTTCTTCTTTGGTCACGCACGACATGATTTTCGATTATAATTATCCATCAGTAATCGAAAATCACGTCATTAATTTTTCCTTAATAAGTGTTGTCCAAGATGAACTTAGGAAACGGACTTATTTTATACATCAATGCTGCTAAAGGTAGTTTTATTACCAGTCAGGTTTCGAAAACACAATTTCGTTCATGCTCAAGCGAACAAATTCCGGGAATCCTCGATTTAAAAAGTTTAAAAATAATTCAATCAACCCTCCACTTCGAAAATAAAAAAATACATTTAAAATAAAAGGTACGCACGTTACCCGCCAACTCACGAGCCATTAAATTCCACATTGTGTCGCACAAATTAATGGGCGCGTCTGACGAGTTGCCGTTTTGACACCTACGTAGTGTTTCACTGTTCAACGATTTATCTTTAAAATGTTTTGAGTGCCTCGCTTTTACAGGAGTGGAGTGTCTTTTGTTTGCTTATAATTATGTGAAGCAAGTCATTAATTATTGGGTTTTGTATGAAAAAGGTGAAATATGCAATCTTTTTGGCGCTCTGTGTAAAGCAGGACATTAATTCATACTGTCGTTCAAAGTCAACAGGAAAATGGGTCAGGTCATGTCGAAAATCTCCCCCTTTCTTGTGTTAAAGGAGGAGAAAGGACGCGAATAAGAAGTCATAAACACGTTTGTATCACGTCATAAAATTCCCATAAATGTATACTCGAACTATACTGGATACAGTCGTGTGGCTATATTGGTTCCAAGGCTAACCTATGTCCATATTATTCGGAAATCGGGGACCTTAGAACTAAGTTAAATAGCTTAATTCCAAAGTACGTTTTTTATGTTTTACATACACCACCACTACATTTGTCATTTGTCATTTTGTGTGTGATTTTGGGCCAACTCAATTTAAATTGTCATCGACACGCTAAGAAGTGGATGGCACTTTTGGGTTGTCAATATCAAAAAGTTGAAGCTACAGTCCAGCCACAAAGAATAATAACTGTAAAAAAACTAAAACCCGACTACGAATAAAATCTCAGACTAATAAAACCGCGGTAAATAACACAGACTAGACCGCGAGAACTATTTGACGCCATTCTGAACGTAAATGTTGACTAAAATTATAATATAATATACATACAGGGTGTAAACGAACCCTTCACGCATCCGACAACCAAGCATTCTGTACATCAAACCAAGTGGGTACTTGGTAGGGGTCTACGCAAAAATTTTTGCTGGGAAATGACTTTTTTTTTTGGGGTCAAAAATCACATTTTACGGTAAAACTCAAAGTAGCACTGTTAAAACATTGTGCTAGTGCATGCTTTGAATAGTAAACGGGTCATGGAGGTAATTTAAGTAAAGTTAAAACCTGAAATACTAGTATTTACAAAAACAGCTGTGAAAAATTTTGAACTTTGACCCCCAATATCTCCGGAACTAGGAGGTTCCCAGGCATGGTCTAGAACAAAAAAATGATCGCAGTGGTGAAGAGAACAAGTACCCTTCGTTTGCGTTAAGGGTACTTTTACACCCTATATTTGTAATGTGCTTGCCAAGATTTGATGCCAAACATGATCAGATTATCTCAACTTTTTTTTTTCGAGGTTAGAATCTGACGTTTAAATACCGTTATAAAAAAAAAAAAAAAATTATGTAAACATACAAACATAGACTGCCAAAATCATTACCCTTCCTTTTGGCTTCGCCGTAGTCGGGTAAAAAACTTTACTTGAACAGTTGGCTACTATGTATGTATACAACACGTTACGTATATAACACGTTTCAAGTAAAAATCCGTGTGTCCCACCTGTTTTTCCGTACCGTTTTAATATCCGTTCATTCCATTACGTATTCCGTGTGCGGAACAGCACATGTCTAACGTCCTCCGATATTTTGGCGCCAAACGTCGGCTTTATTAAATATGGCGCCCGTCGAACTACGTGTTTGTGGACTGAGGAGATATCTTTATTAAAGTTACCAGGGTATATCCTGTTGGCATGTCGCAACGTGTATTTTACGTAACTTGTTTTATTTAGTACATTGTATATGTACAGGGATGCTGGTAACTCGACGTATTTCTCGCAGGATGTCATAGGGTTAAAATGCAACAAATAAAACCACCAAATGTTCTTCCGATGTTCAGTAGTTTTCGAGTTAATTTGATTTTAAGTTTTGTGAAAAATCCTAGTTTAATTATTATTATCATTTACAGCCAATTTTTTTTTTTTTTTTATTATTTTTTTTAATTTAAAAAAAGCGTTGCCCCACACTAGGAATTTCTCCTGTATCGTGGGTGCGTTCACAAACATTTAAACTCACATACACAAATACCCAGACCCGGAACCACTATCTGTAGGTCATACAAATATTTGTTCCGTGCGGGGATCGAACCCGCGACACGCAGCGCAGCAGTCCATTGCTTGAGCCACTGCGCCAACCGTGCCGTTTTTAAAACTTGATGCATTTTTTTAGTTTTAATGATGAACAAAACTATGTTCATCATACGGCTACGGCATCAATTATGATAATTACTAACATTTCAGGACAGTCGCTCCGCAAATCGTTTCTAAATTGGCTTCAAATCATTTTTAAACGACGTCCTTCAAGGAATCCGTCGAATTACTAGTAACCCTGTATAATACGCAGTTTCGCATCGATTATACACTTATATTGTTGTCAGTTTGTCAAAAAAAAAAAAGTTATGAACAAAGAGGTGGAAAAATTAATAAATCTCTTTCGACAACCTTACACTACACTTAATCATTCAAGAACATGAAAGCTTACTGTCCGTTTACATCATGTTGTGAATGTAAGCCGCAGAAATAATTACCGGTATTGTTAATGAGGAGCCAGGAACATTAATAGTGACCATTTAAAATGCAGAGCTTTAATATTCGTGGTCTCTTTGTGGGCTCGCTCCAATGAGTATCTGTGGGCATTCGGCCGCCATTTCTGATTGAAATTATAAATGGGCTTTTACTCTTTGTGACACTTAATATGCTTTTAATTAAAGTAGATGCTTGTACATAATTAATAAGGGAGTGTTCCTGATTATTTGTTTAATTATTAAAGCTCTAAAACATCTTACCTGCTTTCCTATAGGTGACAGTAGAGATGTACTGCGTGGTTGCTCTTTCATGTTTATTTCAAGTCCGATGTTATTTGGCTAAACTTTCATGTCTGTCTACCCTTTTTCAACTATCTTGAGGTGGGTTTTCAGTCTAACCGAACGCAGTTGAATACCAGTATTTTACATGAAGCGACTGCCTATTTGACCTCCACAATCCAGTTAGTACTGGGTAACAAATACGATACTCCTTGGTAAGACTGCTGGTCTGACTTTCAGGCCTTTGACTTCCTGTCGAAGGTCTAGAAATGACAGCTTAACGTGCTTTCCAAGGCACGGTGAAAACTTGGTCACCACACAACCGCAGGCAGGCAAGGCAAGCGCAGCCTAACCAGGACATTGATCTGCGGCGGTTTTTATTTGGCCAAGAGCTCCTCATTTTATCATTATTAGTAGCCTTCTTTTAGCCAGTGCTTTTAGAAAGATCCATAGAGAAAATAGTATCATTAATGTGCTGCATTTCATCCAAAAGTGGTATCTGGACGATATCATCACTATTGGCGATAACACAAGATTTAAAAACAGTTGTAACTTTTGTGTAGAATTAACTATACTCGTGTAACGATCTCTATATATCTTAATGATGTATAAGTAGGTCCTTCTGCCAACTGTACTGCCCATAAAATCGACATAATGTTTCATGTATGCGCCGTAGCTAACAAATAGTCCAGTCGCAGCGTACGACACATTTATCAGCAATAGACAGCCGTGCTGAAATATAGCGAGCTTAGTAACAGTTGGATCTAGCTCATGTCGCTTATACGAGTATATCAAACCAGTTGATTTGTTGCCTCGCCTGTTAGCGGAATGGTGGCGAGGTAAGGTAGTGAAATGGTAATGTGTAGCCGGGATTTTACCCCTAAAAGGTGTTGAATTGTGTAATGAACGTGTTTGCGCATTTGGCGAATCATAATCTGCCTAGCTTTTTGCCAACTATATTGAGGTCGACTTCCAGTCTAATCGGATGTACCTGAATACCAATATTTTACATAATGGGAACGCCTATCTGACCTCCAAAACTACTGGGTGATACGATACGCCATGATAAGACTAGTTGTTAAGCTATCGGGACTCTGACCACCTGTAACGACTATCAAAGAAAGTCTACAATAGGGTATTTCACACATAATTAATTTGATAAAACAAAAAAACAGGTATCCAATATTTTTCGATAATCTAACAGACGGACTAATTAGATTTTTTTGGTGAAATACCCTAATCAACGACCTAGCGTGCTTTCCGAGGCACGGAGGAGACTGGGTATGTAATGGGTGATCCCTTGGACCAACCCGTTGGGTTCTGCAAAAGTGTACTTGTAGCACACATAAACGCCAGTCATGTATACGTCTCATGTAATACTCGTAAAGAGCAAACCTTTTGCCATCACCCGGGCCGGGAATAAACTCCAAGTTCGGGCTGCTCTACTGAGAAATTCATAACTTAACATCACGCCTGTCAACCCCGATAGGCTAGGCAGAGATGTAACAACCGCATTTCGCTTGTTATGTTTAAGTCCCATGTAATATGTGGCGAGCCTGTTGCCATCAATCTGGCACAAATACAGAGGCCGTGGCTGCTTTTGAGAAAATTCCTAATGGAAAGCCCAAGAACACTTTACCCGAACCGGGAATTGAACCCAGAACATATGGTCAGGAGTCGCGGTTGCAACCACTAGACCAACAAGGCAGTCTATCAATTCATATCATATTATAAGCTCTAGATTAAGGGCAGCTGGGCCTGTGGACGGTGAGTGATGGGTTAGCTCGCCGTCCGTCCGTCTTATGACGACGACAGGCCGTGTCGACGGCGCATTCGTGTTCCACGCGCGCCTTAAAGAGATGTCAGCAACATGGAAGGGTCCCGCAAGGGCCGACGCCCGTCGGGGCTGCGGGTTGTTCGCAAGATATACCGCGGTCTCGGCGCAAGGGCTAAGAAGGAACATGGGTGGTTTTTAGTCAGTAGAAGTCTGACACTCCCTTTCGCTCTGCCCAAGAGCGGGAGGGATTATTTGATGATAAAAAAAAGGCCAGCTACTAAGAAATTCCAAATGTAAACCCTAACATTATTTCACACCGATTATGTGAATCAAACCCAGTAACTTATGCGTTTTCGACCAAATAAAACAGTATCGGTCTACAGGAGTTTTATTTACAGCTTTCATTGGTCATCATCATCTGCCTAGCCTTTTCCCAACTATGTTGGGGTCGGTTTCATTGGTCAATTCGATAAAATTTTAACAGATTGCCAAACAAATTCAGAACAGAAAATAAATTCGAATATTTTCCTTTGCAAATATTAGCGAATTCCACGTACATCGATTACGTAGAGTGTTTTCTATGAAACTAGAACCATTTCCATTTCATGAAAGCTTGGTAATATTACTACCTGGAATTTCATTTATGGAACTGAAATATCTAGGACAAACTGACGGATTTGATTTCAGGTTTTTTAAATATTTTTAAGATTGAAAGAAGTAATAGGGATGTTTACTGACAAAAAAAATATGGTTCTAATTAGTCCATCTGTTAGATTATCGAAAAATATTGGAAACGTATTTTTTGTTTTATCAAATCAATAAATATTGACGAAGATAAAACGCGTCAAAGATTTGAGTGATTGTGACGTCACTCACCGGTAAAAAATGTCATACTCTAATGTCGTCTTAGAATATGACGTCACACGAGTTTTCAAAGCATTGTATCGTCTTCATTGTTTGTTTACTTGAGAGAAGAAAAAATACGTGTCCAATATTTTTTGGAAATCTTTCTGACGGACTAATTAATTTTTTTTAGTTAACTAACCCTATTGCGAGTATTGGGGAAATTTTCAAAGAACGTTCCAATTTTTTAAATAGAACTGATATGAAATGAAGGTTATTAAATGCGGCAGTCTGTCTGTTTGTTTGTTTTTCATGGGTGAACGCATTTGATGAAATTCGACACACAGGTAGACCATGACCTGGATTTGGACTATGATACTTTCTATCCATAAAGCTAATAGCTTATGAAATTGGTTATTTTTAAACGACTTTCAAAAAAAAGAGGAGGTTTTTTGTTACATCATAACTCCGTCATTTATGATCCGAAGTGAAAAAGTCGAGCGGTGTGGAATCGGTGGCATAAAAGTCAATGAAAAAAGTCAGCGACTTTTGACACGAAAGCAAAGTTATTTCGGTGCTATTAGTGTTTTTTCGGAAGAAAGTTTCTTTTGGAATAAGTTTTTATTGTATTGTGTGATTCTAAACAAAAAAAGTAACAAAAGCAGGGGTCCCATTCGGATCAACTACGTAAGAACAGCGACAATCGCCTAACATTTTCAATACAACACCATTATCGCTACGCGAAATCCCAAACTTACAATAAAATAATATATTTCATCAATGAGTCCCTGAAGCACTTCCTGCTTACAACACAAAGTACTTTAAGCCGTTCAGCACGAACCGATACATACTATAAAATACAATAAAGTAAGGAATACATACAACACTCTCCGTTCACGAGAAATACTGATAAATCTGTATGTTGTGTTTTATGTTCGTGCGTGTGATCGGGCGCGAAAGTGGGCGTGTGTTACACGGACGCGAGCGAAATACTATGGACATGCTTTTTGTAAAATTAAGTTAGGACTTACTTGTTCTCGTTGCTTTGCCCTTGCAGCAATGTGTATGTTAGAAATAGGGATGTTTCCTAACTAAAAAAAATATGATTCTAATTAGTCCGTCTGTTAGATTATCGAAAAATATTGGATACGTTTTTTGTTTTATCAAATTAATAAAAATTGACGAAGATGAAACGCGTCAAAGATTTGAGTACGGGTTTTTTGGACGTCACTCACCGGTAAAAAATGTCATACTAATGTCTTAGAATATGACGTCACACGAGTTTTGGAAAAAATTCCACCTACCTTCAATAGACGATGGGCCTATTGCCATTAATCGGGCACGAATCCGAGGTTGCTACTGAGAAATCATCATCATCATCATCATCAGCCGTAAGACGTCCACTGCTGGACAAAGGCCTCCCCCATAGAACGCCATAACGAACGGCAATCTGCCGTTTGCATCCACCGGTTGCCCGCGACTCTCACGATGTCGTCGGTCCACCTGGTTCGAAGAACCGACAACCGATGGGGAAGAAAGGTTCTCGAGTGGCGACCACGAACCAGAAGACGCAGCGCTGGTAGGCCTCCCCTACCAACGCTGCGTCTTCTGGTTCGTGGTCGCCCATCGGTTGTCGGTTCTTCGAGCGATGTGGCCTGCTCATTGCCACTTCTACTTGCATATTCTGAGAAATACTTGATGGAAAAACTTAATAAACGCGACCGACCGGTGGATAAGTTCTTGTAAAATTACAATGTTATCTAATTATTTTGTTCTGATGATTTGAGCAACCGGTGGATGGAAACGGCAGGCTGCCGTTCTTTGTGGCGTTCTATGGCCTTTGTCCAGCAGTGGACGTCTTATGGCTGATGATTTGAGAGGCCAGTTAGGCCAATCATCATCATTCTCTTGCCCTTATCCAATCAAAGAGCAAGAATAAGAATTCCCATAGGCAGGATGAGTACTCGTTATATCCATATATGGCATTCCCGGTATTATTTTGATTATTGGTCAGATTTTGTTTTTTGATGTGTGTAGTTTGGCTGTCAGAGTCAGACACCGCGCTAGCCTACAACATTCCCACCCCACTGTTGGGATGTTGATCTCATGAGAGTATGTGGGCCGTAATCCACCACGTGCGGGCCAAACGCAGCTTGATTATTCCAGCATGAAACCTCTCTACTTAATCAGCATAAATACAATATTAGTGCGACACCTAAAATTACTTCAATTCATAGTTAAAACTAGCTGTGCCCGCGACTTCGTTCGCGTGCTTGTCGGAAACTAAAATGCGTCGCTTAGATAAAAGTACATTTAATCATTGCCCTGCGTTAACTTACTGACGCTGTAGAAAATAAGAAGAGAGTAATGCAAAGTACTGACTATGTCTCATACTAAAGTTTAGATGGATGGGTGTTTGTTAATCAACCACGTCAGAACGGCCGAACGGATCTTGAAGAAATTTGAAACAGGTACATTATAGTCGACAGGCAGACAGATTGTCGTTGGCGCGTTCGTGTTTCACGCGCGCCTCAAAGATATGTCAGCAACAATTAAGGGGCCCCAAAGGGACGTCTGCCGGGGCTGAGGGTTGTCCGCAAGAGATACCATGGCCCCGAAACACGAAGGGCTAAGAAGGAACGTGGGTGGTTTTTAGTCAGTAGAAGTCTGACACTTTCTTTCGCTCCGCCCAGAGCGGGATGAGTCATTTTATCATTTACGAACCACAAAAAAAGGGGGGGATTAGAGGGTGTTTCGAGAGGGTACCTGTACCGAATCTGGGACATCGAATCTGAAATGGCCGCCACCTCCTTCTGCGAAGCAGTAATGCTAGCGAAAGAGGTGGCGGAACGTAAGAGGGAGACAACCTCTCGTCCCAGCCGCCGCGGGAGACGCTCCGGGCATCGGGGGCCACGTGATGGCTTCCGGCCACCGTAGGCGCGGGCCTGTGAACGGTGAGTAACGGGCTAGTTAATCGTTCGTCCGTCCTATGACGATGGAGGCGCGTTCGTGTTCCACGCGCGTCTCAAAGAGATGTCAGCAACATTGAAGGGGCCCCCAAGGACCGACGCCCGTTGGGGCTGCGGGTTGTTCGAAAGAGATACCGCGGCCTCGACACATAGGGCTAACAACACACCACATCTATATGACGACATGGTTGGCGCAATGGCTGGACGATTAACAGTAGCACTGCGTGTCGCAGGTTCGATTCACACGGTACAAAAAAAAATATGTCTTGGGTTTTATCTAATTTTAATTTAGTTTAAAAAAATTGTATTTTAATACTGTGTAATTGGTAAATTTTTATTTGTTGACTATTCACGAAACCTAATGTGTGTATGTTTACTATCACCGCGGTTCAGAAAATGACATCAAATGAATAACGCCATCTGTCGAAGACGAAGATAAACTGCTAAAAAAGAGCGATCAAACACTATAAGGTTTAGGCTATGTAGATTTTGAAAGCAGCGTCATTTAGACTTATATCTACGTACCTTTTGCAAAGTAGCTTTTTTAAAGTTATCTTGTGAAGGCATTTAGTAATAAGTACCATATTCGTTCAATAGATGTCGTTGCTTGTTTCATTCTTGACCATAACGATAAGTTCTTCTTGAAAACTATAAATTCATATATCTTTTGATAGAGAGCACCGATTACGATGAAACAAAGACTAAGTAATAGCCCAAGTTACGCACAATATTTATGTATAAAAGTTACCTACATTCGTTTCGTAAATTTGACGTGATGCTTAGTCATCGAAACAGACAAACAGACAAAAATTCCAAAAATGCTGGAAATGTGTTCTGTTGGTTATACTTTAATACCCAGACAATTTTTTTTTTAAATATTTTCGATGTACAAAAACGATTTCTCTACAGATTTATTATATGTATATAGATATAGATAATTACCATTTAGTCGAACAAAGCGTTCGTTAATGTATGCGTGTTTCGAATGTGCTCATATTAAACCAATTTATCACGTTGACGGTTTCATTGTTTAGTATAATGGTTAAACAATATGTAATGGATTTGTTTGGAATTTAAGTTATGAAATGCTAAATAGAAAAATTATGAATGACGGCGAGACTTTGAAATGACATGAAATTAATTTATTGACCAGAATATAGACTAGACAATAGACTTTAAAATATGCTGTGTGTAAACGTTGCCATACAACGTGACAATGCCGCTAGACTCTCGGGGACAATACCAGTTGACAGCGTTTAGGTGTATTGTTAATAGCAGTGATGCTGAAAAATCATGGTAGAACTAGTGAGAACTTTTGTTCCCACTAGTTCTACGATTTCGTACCACCTTGAATCGTAGAACTAGTGAAAAATCGTAGGACTGTGCAGTAGAACTAGTGGGAATGGTCCTCGAGTTCGAGCCCAAGTTCGACCTCTGATTTTTCGGATTTACCTGCGTATTGTATAATTATCACTTACTTTAGTGGAGGACAACATCGGCATGGTGAAAAAACCTGTCTGCTTCAGAGCTATTACATACAGAGCTAGAGTAGAGTTCAGAGTCCTTTCACGTACGCCAGTCCACACAGTTCAGACCTAGGAAGCTAGCAAGCGTTTTCATTTTCTGATTTTTTTGAGTTACCGCGATACGCTTCGGTGTAATACGTCCTATGAACGCCTCAACCAATGAGATACACAAAATATATCGCTTTCGTAAGAAGATTCGATCGCACGCAGATTACATTCTTTGCTCAGTACTTTGACAAATCATATAATATATTGAAGTAAGTATTAAGTTTATCCGATGCCTTTGTGAAATATGTATGGCTGTTTATTCTGCCGATAAAGAATAGGGCCATTTTTCAAGGACTTAGCTCGCAAAAATTTTGTTTTTTTATAAATTGCTTGAGAACTAAACGCATTTGTTTTATTTGTAGGCTTATTTGAGGACATTGAAGTATTTTTACCGACTTCCAAAAAGAGGAGGTTCTCAATTCAGTTGTATTTTTTTACATTTGTTACCTCATAACTCCGTAATTTATGAAACCATTCGAATAAAAATTTTTATTTATGTGGAAGGATATACTTTCCAAACCGAACTAACTGAACCGATTTTGATAAAATTTCTATGTGTGGTCACATAGAAATTTTATCAAAATCGGTTCAGTAGTTTGTTTTTCTTCTTTTTATGTTAATGTTTGACGTGATGGTCCTTTATGTCTTGTAGTTACAATACATAAAATTAATTCATGGCAAGAATTCGTGTGAAAAATAAAAACTTGTTGCAACAAAACCGACTTCCAAAAAACGCAAAAAACTTTTGTATTATTGCCCACTCAGAGATTTCTCCGTCTTGTGTAAAGCAATTGGTCCCGTCCGTCATTATTTTGTTGATGTTTGACATTCGTTACGCATACCCTGTAGCCCGAAAGTTTAACACAAACAGTCTTGTCAAGGGGAAACCTGTAACCCAGCGAAAACCTTGTACTTCCACAGCTTCGTCGTTTGCAGTGCAGAGGTTATAATTTAACTGGGTTGTGTAGGTTAGACCGGCAGTCGCTCCATGTAACATACTCGTATTTAGCTGCATCCGGATAGACAGCAAACCGACATCAACATATTTGGGTAAAGGCTGGACCGATGATGAATCATGACGTCTTTGTTACTTACATTGATGAGGCAAACCAAAAAGAGCTTTTAAAGTCTTTTTGGTTTGACAACACGTATCGCACAGTAACTCAGCGATTGACTGAACTCCGCATGGAACAAATATTCGTATGACGTACAGATAGATGTTCCGGTTTTGGTTCTTTGTGTATTTGAGTTTATCTGCCACACTCAGAGAGCTTTAATGATTACTTAGGCCATCACTTAGTAAAGTTTTTGACAGTTTTGTCTTACAAAAGTATGTCAAATCTTTACTTAGTGACGGCTTAAGTAATCATTAAATATCTCTGAGTACCGCAGTAAGTGTTTTAAACGCACCCACGATACAGGGTAAATTCCTAGAGTGAAACAATTTTTTTAACCCAACGCTTTACTACGCGTATTTAACACCTCGGTCCTGTATTTCCTTTAGCAAGTTAAAATTCTTCGTGTATATTTTACCAAGGTTCACATATCTGGGTTTTATCAGAGGTCGTCACGTTCCCAACGTATCGTTGCAGTCTCATTTCCTCTGCCAGCGTGGTAAGCAGTAATCCACGGCACGATCGTACGTGTTCCTTATCTGCACGCTATTTATACAGCGCGAGGTAAGCTGAGTGCGAGGTATCGTGTAAATAGCCTCGTACTATTTACACGATACATGAGAGTAGCTGGAGTTGACTTTGTCAGTAGTTTTATAAAGTGGGATTTTTAAGATATAGAAAGACAAATTTTGAGAGCAGAGGTAGCCCCAGCGGTAGCGATCCCAATTTTTGAGTTGTAGGTTGTGGGTTCGAAGTAGGACTAATCTGTGGTAGGACTGGCACTTTACTGAACTAACAACTCCCAAAAAGACTGTCTCGTTGGTTATGCACGAGGTCTTGGGTTTGATTCCCGTGTCGGGCTGTCGGCCACAGTGTTATTGGGTTTTTCCTTGAAACCTTACTATGGTCACGCCATGTATAGTAATCTTTTAACGGTGTTCCTCAATGTGTACATACACCCTTACATGTGTATGTACGGTACAAGTAGGTGCCTAAGAATGTTTGACGTTATCGCGCGATCCTATTTACTGATAACAACTCTTTGAACGTAACTCAAAGGAAATGGGAGCGAAGAGAACATTTTCTTCAATACGTCTCTTGGACGTGTTTGCCAAGTTTTCGAACTTAACGGTGAAATTATTTCGATGCTTGGTGTATATAAGGATGATATATATTTTATGGTGCAAAAAAGTAAACAAACAGTTCAAATTAGGGGTAATTGGATAAATATTTACACATGTTTAGAATCTGTGCTAACTGCGGTCGAAATTGTACAATGATCAAATACACTCTATTCATGATAGACGGATGGTTATGATTCAAGTCAAATTATAATTTAAAAATCCTTATCTGTACAGTCACTAGCAATGAAATACACGGGTGACCGCCCATTATATACCGAGTTTCCTCCGTGCCTCGGAAAGCACGTTAAGCTGTTGATTCCGGGTGCCACATAAAGATCTTTGGCAGTCGCGACAGGTAGTCAGTGACCTGAAAGTCTGACAACCTGTCTTACCAAAGGGTATCGTTTTACCCAGTATTAACTAGGCTGTGCAGGTGAGATAGGCAGTCGCTCCATGTAATACTGGTACTCAGCTGCATCCGATTTGACTGGAAGCCGACCCCAACACAGTTGGGAAAAGGCTAGGCAGATGATGATATACATTTCATTGCTCGTGAATGTACGTATGCTTTACGTTCAAGCGTGTCCTCTACCACGGTACCTCTATTTACTGTGTTTTCCTTGCCAGCATCGTAAAGAGGCTATTAAAAGATTGCACTATCTTGTGCTACCATCGCAATTGAATCTAACTGCGTTGTTTACCCTTTAAGTGGAGGGGAACCACTTTAGTGGAGAAAGCCTGCGTTACTGCAGGGGAAAACCATTTATGGTGCAGTATGCTTGACGTTTGTAGATCTTTGGCAGTCGTTACAGGTAGTCAGTGACCTGAAATTCTGACATCCAGTCTTACCAAAGAGTATCGTATTACCTAGTATTACCTGGGTTGTGGAGGTCAGATAGGCAGCCGCTCCATGTAAAATACTGGTATTCAGCTACATCCGGTTAGACTGGAAGCCGACCCTAACATAGTTGGGAAAAGGCTTGGCAGATGATGATGCTTGGCGTTTGTAAAAACTATGCTTTTGAACGGTGTGGTGATGGATAATATTTTTATCAATTTAACATTGACGAGACTGACGGGGTTTATTAGAACCAGTTTGTGCAAACGAGTTTCTTTTAGATGTCTAAAAAAATCATAAGGGATTAAAATTCGTGGGTCTGCCTTGTTAGTGTAGTGGTCGATAGTGCGACTTCTGTGCATGAGGTCTTGGAACCGATTCCCAGGCATAGTGATATTCCCGTCGGGGCTGCCGGTTATTTGAAAGAGATACCACGGCCTCGACACAAAGGGCTTAGAAGGAACATGGGTGGTTTTTAGTCAGTAGAAGTCTGACATTCCCTTTCGCTCTGCCCAAGAGCGGGAGTTATTTGATGATTTCCCACCCCCCCAAAAAAAAAAAGGCATAGTGATATCCCGTCGGGGCTGCGAGTTGTTTGAAAGAGATACCACGGCCTCGACACAAAGGGCTAAGAAGGAACATGGGTGGTTTTTAGTCAGTAGAAGTCTGACACTCCCTTTCGCTCTGCCCAAGAGCGGGAGGGGTTATTTGATGATTTCCCCACAAAAAAAAAGGGGGTACTTAGTTTGATGTACATAATGTTTGGTTAACGGGTCCGTGAAAGGTTCGTTCACACCCTGGATAAATGTTAAGGTACTTACAAAGGTAGAGTTGTTCATGAGCAGCCTGGTGGTGAAGTTCTTGACGTTGAACAGCGTGAGGCCGCCCCATCGGTCTCTGAACACCAACTCCTCATCTGAAACAAAACGAAAAATGCGTTAATCAAGTGTTCTTGTAACAATATTTTGATTTAATAGACTGTCTATGAATTTTCTTGCCCATTATTTTTCATAGAGATCTACGCTTTGTAATGGGCAACTACAGTACTTTCACAAGATTTTTTGTTTTTCTGACATTCTTAAATGCCTGTAATGGTCTAATTGGAATAAATGTTTTAAGTTTATACGTCTAACTGGGTAACACCGCAAAAATGATTCCTAGAAACGACTTTTATTAATTTTATTATCATGTTTTACGGTAGCGGTCAATAGTACGCACTCATAATACTTTGTTCAGAGTATGAATATGGATGTCATCGAGGTATGTAACGTGTAAAAAAGTTGGAACTTCGATATATATGTTCGTAACTATAAGGTTACCGCATATGGTCAAGAACGAAAAAAAATATCGCAATTTCGGCTTCGCTAGGGGTAAACCCTTTATACTGAAAAAACCGTCGCTTACAGAAGAAACCCTGACTCTGGAATTATTTTCTGACGACCCGATGAAAGTCCTGAATATTCGAACAAATTCTTAAGCCTTTTTTTTTGCCGGGTGAAAAATAATCAAATAACCCCTCCCGCTCTTGGGCAGAGCGAAAGGGAGTGTCAGACTTCTACTGACTAAAAACCACCCATGTTCCTTCTTAGCCCTTGTGCCGAGGCCGCGGTATCTCTTTCGAACAACCCGCAGCCCCGACGGGAAATTCTTAAGCCTGATAAGTGAAATCGGTACGTATGTAACCTAACCTTTATATTAAACCGTACACGAACCGATTAGCACAGCCGCCTACCCGTGTGGAAACAATGAGGGTTTTATTACAACGAATATGGGAGAAGGGTTCCTTACTACGGAAATTTACGGGAGAATGTTCACGGGTCTCGTAACACTGGTTTGGCAAGATTATTCGGTGCTTCCAGTGTGAGGTGAACCATTATGAATAGGGATCAAGGTACGCTGGATTTTAGATTTTTGTTAAAGGTTCTCTAGCGGCGATTACTGGGAAAACCAAGTGAAGTATACATTAGTACTTTTAGTGGTAGTTGGAGGAACTCGTGCATAAATGAATCTTCAGGCTAAGCCACGCTCACCTAGGTTGGTCCGAGGAGTGGTGACCGTCCATTACATACCGAGTTTTCACCGTGTCTCGGAAATCACGTTAAGCTGATGGTCCCGGCTGCCACATCTTTGGCAGTCGTTACAGGTAGTCAGTGACTTACCGAAGGGGTATCGTATTGGGAGGTACCTGCACCGAATCAGGCGGGAGGAAACCCCCAGATGCCACCATTGTGAGGATCGGCCGGAGGACACGGTGGAGCACTCCGTGGAGGTGTGTCTCGCTTGGGCGGAGCCCCGCCATGTTTTGGTAGCGGCGATCGACGGCGGCGACCTCTCGCGTCCGGCCCTGGTGCAAGCTAAGGTCCGGGGCGAGGAGGAATGGGACGCCGTCGCCTCCTTCTGCGAAGCAGTGATGCTAGCGAAGGAGGTGGCGGAACGTGACAGGGAGAGATCCTCTCGTCCCAGCCGCCGCGGGAGGCGCTCCGGGCGTCGGGGGCCACGTGATGGCTTCCGGCCACCGTAGACGCGGGCCTGTGACGGTGAGTGATGGGCTAGCTCGTCATCCGTCCGTTTTATGACGACGACAGACCGTATCGACGGCGCGTTCGTGTTCCATGCGCGCCTTAAAGAGATGTCAGCAACATGAAAGGGGCCCGCAAGGGCCGACGCCTGTCGGGGCTGCGGGTTGTTCGCAAGAGATACCGCGGCCTCGACATGAAGGGCTAAGAAGGAACATGGGTGGTTTTTAGTCAGTAGAAGTCTGACACTCCCTTCCGCTCTGCCCAAGAGCGTGAGGGGTTATTTGCTGATTTTCCACCCGCCAAAAAAAACAAAATGTATTTTCTTTGCCTAGGGAATGAAGTCCACTTACGGTTATTTTTAGCGTGCATGAAGTTTTAATAAATAAATATTTTGAAAAAAGGAGGTCACTGTGACGAGGACAAGTAATGGAGAAGTATGGAACAAAAATACATTGGGATAAGGGCAAGAGAATTAAAATGATTTTGTAAAAATTATACAGAATATTACAAAGTTCTAAATACGTATGACGTGTAATAGAGAAGTATGGAAAACTCAAACTGAAACTCAAAAACTGAAAGCATTTATTTCAATTAAACCATTACAAGTACTTTTGAATGGCAGAAGAAAAAGACGGTATGGTGCGCCGTCCACAAACAAATTGGTATAAGGGCAAGAGAATGATGAAGACTTTGTAAACAGAATATCACATAGTTCCAAATAGGAAGACCCTAAAAATGACAGATTTTTAACAACCCCAACCAAAACCGTGTTTACTAAGTAGAGGTTCAATTTCGGTGGTAACCCAAACGGGGCCGTAGCATAAAGTAGTTTGTTTGCACCGCACCGTTACCCCAATCAATCAGTGAGCGCTGTGGGTACACAGGTCGGCTTTTACCCCAGACCCTGACATACAGCCGGCAAGTTCGGATAACTAATTGTTTTTTGTATTGGTATTAATGTGGGTAATTTTTTCGTGGGGGTCGTCACGCACATACAAGGAAGTTTTTACTCTGAGGAGGAAATAATTGATAGGTAGAGATAGAATTGGTATAACAGTAACTTGAAATAAATGCTTTGAGTTGAAGCAGACGAAAGAAATGATAAATGGACTATGTGAAGCATGATTTGGCAAGAAAAAAGGTGTTTGATGAGATGGATAGTAATACAGAAATACTTCTTTAGCCTGCTTTAGCTGCCTTTGTCATAATTTATCTTCTTCTCACATACGTGAGAAGAAGATAAATTATGACAAAGGTGGGAGAATGATGATGATGGATAGACAGAATAGTCTTAATTTCATACCAAATGAAAAAAAAAACAAAATACAAAAGGGTAGAAAGAATCAGTGGTCGTATTCAACGATTTCTTCAAACAACCTTATGGAGGACAAAGCAAGCTTGGTAGCTAATGTTACATGTCAAAGACCCCTACTAGGAACCTCAATTTATGTTTGCCAGTATTAATTACCTCCATATTTTTCTTAGTTAGACTTACGATATACACACGCAGGTAGATTAAAGAACGCTTTTCATGTAGCGTGAATAAGAAGCTATAAAATAGTAACGTTAAGGCCGTTGCGTTGCTAAAATCCCAAAAACGACGTATGTTTAAAGAAATTTGTTGAGGAATCCTTCCGTACGATTTCCATATAAAAAATATATGTTATACATAAAGTCATCACAAATAATTCGTATTGTTTAAAATTTTAATAAACCTTCACATTATTTAATAAAAAATCGTAGTATGTCTTAACCTAAATCGAATTTTGTCTCTGTAACGGCTGAATAGTTCGGTATGAATTTTATACCCAAAAATACGTAGTGATGTATTTATCAATCCGTATTGTTTATTTTCTCTGATTTGTAATAAAAATTTTAAATAATAAATTAATTCCCGACATTTTGAGGCAAATGCGGCGCGAGACCCGTCGCGCATACTCGGAACGCGCTGCGCCAGTGTCTCGATGACTGTTGTCACGGGTGGACTGCACGCATGTCATTACTTCACAAATAAAATTCAAAAGTTCACGTTTTTAATGTTTTCTGAATTAAAACATATTGTAAATTGTACAGTTATCAATATTTCGTAAAATAAGAACAGAAAATAAGTTTGTAAATATATTTAAAGTAGTTTGTAATTTCGTTTTGTTGTTTGCACCTATCATAGACTAAGCTGACTATGCCTAATAA
This sequence comes from Diarsia brunnea, assembly GCA_949774965.1. Taxonomy (NCBI): domain Eukaryota; kingdom Metazoa; phylum Arthropoda; class Insecta; order Lepidoptera; family Noctuidae; genus Diarsia; species Diarsia brunnea. Next base: position 19,264,810 of record OX459007.1, read on the forward strand.
ACGTTAAGTGACGCGTGGCCGAGCTCTCCAAAACTATTGGTAAATTACCCACGTTTCTTAGTAGATATTTTGGTATATAGATATATCTATGATATTATTTTAATTTGTTATTTTATCTGTTGGTGCCATTTACCTGATGGTGGTCATTCTAGCTATATCCATCACTGAGAACCAATTAGCACTTAGCTGGTCATCATCAGACCTTCAAAATGTATCATGTAGTAGCATCCGTGCTCAATAAGATAAAAGCAGAAAGCTGTAGCATCATAACTGTATCCGTCACTGTGAACCGATAAGCACTTAGCTGGTCATTATCAGACCTTCAAAATGTATCATGTAGTAGCATCCGTGCTCAATAAGATAAAAGCAGAAAGCTGTAGCATCATAACTGTATCCGTCACTGTGAACCGATAAGCACTTAGCTGGTCATTATCAGACCTTCAAAATGTATCATGTAGTAGCATCCGTGCTCAATAAGATAAAATCTGAAAGCTAAGTCATTCTAACTACATCCGTCAATGAGAACCGATAAGCACTTAGCTGATCATCATCATACCTTCAAAATGTATCATGTAGTAGCATCCGTGCTCAATAAGATAAAATCTGAAAGCTAAGTCATTCTAACTACATCCGTCAATGAGAACCGATAAGCACTTAGCTGATCATCATCATACCTTCAAAATGTATCATGTAGTAGCATCCGTGCTCAATAAGATAAAATCTGAAAGCTAAGTCATTCTAACTACATCCGTCACTGAGAACCGATAAGCACTTAGCTGATCATCATCAGACCTTCAAAATGTATCATGTAGTAGTATCCGTGCTCAAATCGATAAAATTTTAAAGCTAGGTCATGCTAACTACGTTCGTCACTGAGAACCGATAAGCACTTAGCTGGTAATCATCAGACCTTCAAAATGTATCATGTAGTAGCATCCGTGCTACAAGAACGACTACAATTGTTTTTTGCTACAATTGTTTTATCGCTAAAAGCGATAAAACAATTAAAATCATTAAAATAATAACATACATAACATAACATCACGCCTACTATTAGGTACACCTCTGCCTAACCCTTTGGGGATTACAGGCGCGATGTTATGTAATGTATGTTATTGTTTTAATGGTGTTAATTGTTTTTTCGTTTTATTTATTTTGTCTTGAGAATTTCGTTTGATGGAAGATGGAGATCTGGATTACTGATGAAGTCTCGTACCTAATGGTGGACTCCGAAGGTGGGTATAGGATATCATTGACGGCACTGAGTAGAACCATCGTGTTTGGACTCATTTGAAAGAGCTCGAGGAGGCCTTGGAGACTGATGATACTAGCTACCTGATGGTAGACTCCGAAGGTAATTATAGGATCTCATTGATGGCACCACGTAGAACCGTCGTGTGTGGACTCATTTAAAAGAGCTCGAAGAGGCCTTGGAAACTGATGGTGCCATTTACCTGATGGTGGTCATTCTTGCTATATCCGTCACTGTGAACCGATAAGCACTTAGCTGGTCATCATCAGACCTTCAAAATGTATCATGTAGTAGCATCCGTGCTCAATAAGATAAAATCTGAAAGCTAAGTCATTCTAACTACATCCGTCACTGAGAACCGATAAGCACTTAGCTGATCATCATCAGACCTTCAAAATGTATCGTGTAGTAGTATCCGTGCTCAGATCGATAAAATTTGAAAGCTAGGACATTCTAGCTATATCCGTCACTGAGAACCAATTAGCACTTAGCTGGTCATCATCAGACCTTCATAATGTATCATGTAGTAGAATACGTGCTCAGATAGATAAAATTTGAAAGCTAGGTCATTCTAACTACATCCGTCACTGAAAACCGATAAGCACTTAGCTGGTCATCATCAGACCTTCAAAATGTATTAAGTAGTAGCATCCGTGCTCAGACAGATAAAATTTGAAAGCTAGGTCATTCTAACTACATCAGTCACTGAAAACCGATAAGCACTTAGGTGGTCATCGTCAGACCTTCAAAATGTATCAAGTAGTAGCATTCGTACTCAGTTAGCTGAAAGCTGGAGCATTCTGACTATTTCCGTGACTGAGAAGCGATAAGCAGTTACCTGGTCTTTATCAGACCTTAAGAATGTATCGTAGGAGTACCTGTGCTCAGTGAAATAACTAATGAAAGCTAGGTTATTACTTCATTAGTCAAAGTGTATAATTTATTATTAAATATTTTATTCATACATTATGATGTAGATACTCCAAGAGAAACAAAATATGTTAGGCAAATACGATGACCACTCTGCGACACATTTCTGTTCTTTGTTACGTTTTTCTGTAGTACAGTCGTTTGCCGGTAGGGGCCGAAAAATTAACAAAAGCCAGTACAGAGGTCAAATCGTCAAAGTCATCCACTGCTGTGATCCCCTTAAATAAAACCTTTTTTTATTCCACAGAAAACTCTGCATCTATGTCTTCTCGATATGGTAGGATATGTTGTTCATTCAAGTCGTCCGTAAGTCCTCCTCCTCTTAGTTAAAAAGCAAGCTAGTGGCCGCACAAGGATACTAACTGAGAGTTTAACCAGACAATGTAATTGTACTGTAGTTAATTACTGCGTGCTTTAATGGTCTACACTGTTTTAAGAAACTAGTGTCTGGGCCCGTGGGAAGGCAGGTTAAGTGCAGTGCAAGCTAATTTGAGCTGAAGTACCACCGCGCCAGGTTGAAAATTATCTTATACCCCAAATATTCATCACCATCTGCCTAGCTTTTTCCCAAGTATGTTAGGGTCGCGGTTTACAGCCTAAATGAATGCAGCTGAACAACAATATTTTACATGGCTTTTTACATGGAGCAACTGTCTATCTGACCTTCACAACCCAGTTAAAACTGGGTAATACGATATCCTTTGGTAAGTCTGGTTGTCAGACTTTCAGGCTACTGACTACCTGTAACGACTGCCAAAGATAATATAATATTTTGTCAATATTACATATCAAATATAAAGCGTAGCTTACTCAGCTGATGTTCACATTGTTGAAACATAGATCTCGATCCTTCTGTGCCTTTATGCCCACCACGAGAGTCCAGTGCGGGTTGGTGGAGGTGGGTTTAGCGATCACATGTCTCCGATTTTTTGGTTTTTATTTTCTTGACGATGTTTTCCTTCACTGCTTTGAGAGCAATGTTAATGTTTTTATAAAATGTTTTAAAAAGCATACTGGCTGTATAGAAATGCTGAATGTCGCAGTAACGTTATGACGCGGACATCTGTCAGCTGTCGTGTCTCCACAGGGCTGGCACTACGATAAAATAATAGTCTCAATAAAATAGTTAAAATAACAGTAGTTTAGTAAAATTGTTAATTCTACTAATTTCAACAAAGTGTTATTGGGTTTTAGAGGAGCTCGTGGTTTAATAATAACTGCCACTCGGGTCGATCTTTAGGTTAAACCGCGCTTGCCTTGGTTGATCTGTGGATGGGTGACCGTCCATTACATACCGACTTTTCTCCGTGCCTCGGAAAGCACGTTATATAGATCTTTGGCAGTCGTTACAGGTAGTCAGTGACCTGAAAGTCTGACAACCAGTCTTACCAAAGAGTATCGTATTACCCAGTAATAACTGGATTGTGGAGGTCAGATAGGCAGTCGCTCCATGCAAAATACTGGTATTCAGCTGCATTCGCTTAGTCTGGAAGCCGACCCTAACATAGTTGGGAAAAGGCTAGGCAGATGATGATGTTATTTGGTTTTTCCGTCAGGAATATGTCAGTAGCAGCCACGGAGTTGGGAATTCTAGATTGCCGGTTGATGGCAATAGGCTCGCCCCCTATTACATGGGACTTCAACATAACTGGCGAAATGTGGGTGTACTATTAGGTACACCTCTGCCTAACCCTTCGGGGATTACAGGCGTGATGTTCTGTGTACTATCTTCTACTCGCGTATTTGCCCTTATTGCAGTGGTTTATTCCCACGGAAGTGTCATCATCATTTCAGCCATAAGACGTCCACTGCTGGACATAGGCCTCCCCCAGAAGTGGGGGATGTGCCAAAATCGCCACGCTTGGCAGGTGGGTTGGCGATCGCAGTATGGTTGTTACGCAGGCACAGAGAACGCTGCTGCCCATTTTCTGGTAAGTCCCTTAGTCGCCTCTTACGACACCCACGGGATGATATGGGATGGTGCTATTCTTTACGTCCGACACCATACGGAACGGAAGTGAACAACGATCCTATGTCCTAATCCATGTCATGGTCTTTTTGTGTGTCATACATCGAAATTCACCCGTAACATACATAAACTTACACTTTTCTCCATCAACGGACGACACGCGGTTTCACCCGCGTAGTTCCAGTTCCCGTGGGAATACAGGGATAAAAAGTAACCTATGTCACCCGGGGATACATATAGTGTAGCTTTCCAACGGTGAAAGAATTTTTCAAATCGGTCCAATAGTTTTTAATTTAATTCGTTACATACAAAAATACAAATGTTTCCTCTTTATAATATTAGTATAGGTATATTTTTTTTTCTGACTACCTGTAACGACTGCCAAAGCTCTATATATGGCAGCCGGGACCAACAGCTTAACGTGCTTTCCGAGGCACGGAGGAAACTCGGTATGTCGGGCAGTCACCCATCCACAGACCGACCTAGGCAAGCACAGCTTTACCTAAAGATCGACCCTAGTGGCAGTTCTTATTAAGCCACGAGCTCCTCTCATGGCCTAGTATATATTAGGTTAAATTAATGTAAGGGTCAGCCTTACATCAATAATGTTGATGGATGAAGAAGGAGATATATATGAAACAAAAAGGTGTAAACGATAGCGTGATGATTGACAGGCTTCAATGGAAGAAAAAACATAATAAACAAGCAATATACTCGTACTTATTCTCTAACCGAAAAACAAAATGAAGCAGACAGGAATGCGGGTACTGTTGGCGTGACTACGTTTTTGCCATAACGTCTCATCTGCTGCCGTGACGTCACTCGACATGATTGATGGTCCGGTGATAAGGGTACGGGTTATTGTTTGCTTAGGTAAAACTCAATTATTATGTCGGGTCTTCGGGAGTTAGGAGAATAGGTATGTAGGTACCATAGACACTGGGCAACCTTTTTAACGTAGGTGGTATAGAACGGGTTCTCGAACGGAGCTCTTGGGTAAATCATCATCATCAGCCTATAATGTTCCCACTGCAGGGACTCAGGCCTGGATGGGATGGGTTATAATCCACCACGCGGGCCCAGTGCGGGTTGGTAGATGTCACATGTCTTCGAATTTTTTGGTTCTAAGACATGCCGGTTTCCTCGCGATGGTTTCCTTCAACGTTTTGAGAGCAGTGGCGATGAATTAAATTACACAAAGTAATGCGTCTGCCTGGGCTCGAACCCATGACTTACTGTTTGTAAGTAGGGGCCGCAACCACTGCTCCTGCTTGGGTAAATAATTACTGCCCAAGGAATCATTCTCCAGGTTAAGCCGCACTTGCTTAGGTTGGTCTGGTGTGGTGACCACTCATTGATGCTGAGTTTCCTCCATATCTCAAAGAGCACGTTAAGCAGTTGGTCCCGGTTGACATTAGCAGATCTTTGACAGGTGTCATAGGTAGTCAGTGGCCCGAAAGTATGCAAACCAGTCTTACCAGTACTATCTTGGTTGTAGAGGTCAATCAGCTGCATACAATAAGACTGATTGAAGCCGACCCCAATACACCATGAAATCTAAATCGTTGTTTGTTTGTACAATCGTTTTATAAACAAACTAGCTGACCCATGCAACTTCGTCTGCGTCACATAATAAAGCTTATAACAAATCATGTCAACATAAACTGAGTTAAATCGTAACAAACAAAAAATGTTATCTGTACTCTTTATAGTATTAGTTTAGATTATATTAAAGTGAATGACTATAGGTAATAACCACTAATTACTATAGGTATCTCTTACTGTTAACCATACAGTAACACCTTGTACCTAGTAAACATTATGGTGCAGTAAATATTTTGAATATGAATTTCTCCGGAGCCCCCGCAGGCCAGAATCTCCACTAACCTACCGCACCGGACCAAATGACTGCCGCGCGTGTAATTATTTTGTCGCGCGGATATTTTTACATTGCGATATCTTCTAAGATACTTGTTTAAACTTTATAGAGTAAAGAGACACAAATATTCTATATTAAATTCCTGTGCTAACTAACACATTTATTTAGATATAGATTAATACCATATGGGTTAAATAAGCTTCGCAAAATATCATTCTTTTTAATCTAACATTTTAATAGTAAAAAATGGTTACAGTGAGTCAATCTTAAAAGATAGACATATGCTGTCGCGGACTTTTTTTTAGAACATTTAAAGAGGAACAATTCCTTAATACATGATATTTGCGTAACTTAAACCGTTTTCGCAGCGCACGCAACGGAAGCTCTCAAAAAGGAATATCTTTTCCCGTTTTTGCAACATTTTTCATTTATGCTCCGCTCCTATTGGTCGTACCGTGATGTTATATACCCTAAAGCCTTCCTCGATAAACGGACTATCCAACACAAAAAGAGTTTTTCTATTCCAACCAGTAGTCCTTGAGTTTACCGCGTTCAAACAAACAAACAAACAAACAAACAAACTCTTCAGCTTTATAATATTAGTATAGAAGTATAGATAAAATATAAGAAACCAAAAATGGCAAAATATAGTCAACAATGGTACAGAAACAAGTCATGTTACTACTGAAAATGTGCTAATAAAAAGCCTAATGCCGTTTAGCTTGTTTCGCTTTCAATAATATGAGTAACGTGAAAATACTCTGGGTTTTCTATTAAAACCTAATTAAAACATGACAATTATTTAATAGGTTGACTCTCTTTTAATTATTATAACGTGCGAAAAGTGGGTGTACAAACAGTAAACTTCTGCCTAAACCTTTTTTGATCACAGGCGTGATAATAAATTAAAATTGTCTATAAAAAGAAATTTTAAAGCGGTAGCTCTGTGACTTACAACCCTACAATAACATCACGTAATACAGTTGGCAACACTTGTGACGTTTAGCGCGGCGAATCATTTTAAAAGCTCTCTGCTTTTGTCTCTGACTCGTACCCCCCATCCGTCATCCGGCCCTGCCTGCCTCCGTAATGAACATTTAACTCCAAGCGTTTGTTTTTAAACGGGGAAGTACAGACATTGTAGTTCTTTATTAGGTTTGTGGTTACTGTTGTTGTTGAAACAAGAAGTCGTTGTCTGGGTCAATGTTTTAGTAGCTGTTGCTTGCGTGTTTGTTTAGTTTCGATTAAGTATCTGATACACAAACACAACCCGGAACAACAATCTGTAGACCAAATATTATTTCCATGCGGGATCAAGTCAATCGCTCGCTCAGCCACTGCGCCAACCGTGCCGTCAAAATTAATCTTATAACCTTTAAATAAACTTCAATATCAAACGTCATACCAATGGTCACGTAGTTCAGAAGTGTAGTAACACTTCACTTAATAGAAGAAGTTCTTAGCTCAGCCAGTAGGCTGAGCTAAGAACTTCTTCTATTACAGAATTTCACTGATTTTACGCCAATCGATAACAACCCTTATGTCCTACTTACAATTACTCATACAGCCCTTCGGAAAACCTTCATATTTTAGCACCTTTCCTTAAGTACGTGAGTGCTGTACCAATGTATGTAATTCGTTACGGCCTGGGGCCTCCGGACTTGGAGAAGAAACCTCTTTTGTTACATTTCAAGGGTTTTCTTGAGGAGTTCTCCTTCAATGCTGTTTTGTTTGGTAAGGAGGCTTCAATTGTATGTATGTATGAATGAGGATTTTATTGTGAGTAGGTAATTTTTGGGTTCAACAAAATGTTGGATGGTTTTGGTCAGGCGTACAGTCACGATCAATTTTTATGAATGCTTAGAAAAATTAAAAAGAGATTTTCTCATGAATCTCTTAATAATAGGGAAGTTAACAAAAAAATCTAATTAGTCCGTCAGATAGATTTCCAAAAAATATTGGACACGTATTTTTTCTTTTTTTCACGTAAACAAACAATGAAGACGATACAGTGATTTGATAACTCGTGTTACATCATATTCTAAGACATTAATAATATATGATTCAAATCTTTGACGCGCTTTACCTTCGTCAATTTTTATTGATTTGATAAAACGAAAAATACGAATCCAATATTTTTCGATAATCTAACAGACGGACTAATTAGAATCATATTTTTTTTAGTCGGTAAACATCCGTATTGTATGATTTTCAATATAATACTATGTTGGTGACATCGTATTAGGTAAATCAACATAGTAGGAGATAAAACACTTTATATAATGCGTACAAAATTTAAGAGTCACTGTGGAGTTTCTTTCCAGTTCTTTCCTATAATGGAAACGATCATTTGAAACCATGCATCTATCTTCTGACGTTTCATGAAAGGAATCTAAGGAATGACTTCAAGACAGTAGAAGTTAAGTCTGCAAATCTACTAAAACTACACTTATTTAGGGATTAAAGTTCTCAATGAAAACTTCTATGTGAATTGATTATGATACTACGGCGTAGCTACGCGATGACGTCACGGTTCCGTAGCGCAGTGTCTACGTCGTAGCATGCGTAGCAGTGACGTCGTCCCGTCTATTTTTGTTATTATGAAGTTAGCATATTACGTTCCTAAGCCTGTATATTATGAGATATTCTTATGAGTAAAGTGTAGCCTATTACTCTTTCCTCGTGAGAATATATTTAATAAAAAAATTGCTGGTAATCCAGCAGTCATTGCAGGCATTTTCGAATATGCTCAATACTAAGAAGTGTATGAATTGACTATGGTAAAGGTATGCACTTCTTCTTCTTAGCGTTTCGATGACAATTTAATTGTGTCGGCCCAGGACTGAGCCACTTGTTTGGCGCCCTTAGTTCGTGTCTATCAGTTGCTATAATGAACAAACCACAGGACACGCAGAATAGTTTTTATTATTTATAAGTATATGTTTAGCTATTTACATTAGGCTTAGTTAATCAATAGTTTATATTGTGTTTTTATTTTAAAGAGTGTATTATGCTTAATCATTACTACTGCCATCTGTGGAGGCTTGTAAATGGCTTGTCGTGGAACAACTCATTATTAATTCATGTATTATTAGCTGTAAGCTACCCGAAGAAAATAAATAAAATATGACAGGTACGCACTACAAAGTACACTAGTAGTTACAAAATAACATAACCCTCTTTGTGTGCATTTGCAGTCGGGAAAAAAAAACCATAACATTTGATAGATTGCCTCTAGCTAAAAGTTCACTAAAATAAAACCAGTAATACCACTAAAACTTGTTTCCCGAAAAAAACGGAAGTTTTTAAAAACTATTCCTTGCTTCCTCGTAGCATGGATGCGGAATATTCGACGAAAGCTTCGGAAAATGTTAAAAAACAACAAAACTTCATCCGCTGTTTTGGTAAACAAATGTGTAACAAATTTAGTCAAGAGTTTTCAGGAAAAATACTTTTTTAGTAATGGTTTCTGAAAGTCAAATTTCATGTAAATTCTGATTGTTTTTATTTTCTCAACCACATTCAAACAATCTGAAACATAATAAACATGCTGTGTATTATGTTTTTTATTATACATTTTTAAATCAGACGCTCTACGTATGCAACGTGAACGTACCGTAAATTGGAATGGTTATTAAATCTAGAATACAAATATCTACCTGTCGGGGCTGCGGGTTGTTCGAAAGAGATACCGCGGCCTCGGACACAAAGGGCTAAGAAGGAACATGGGTGGTTTTTAGTCAGTAGAAGTCTGAAACTCCCTGCCGCTCTGCCCAGAGCGGAAGGACTCCTTTGATGATTTCCCCACCATCAAAAAAAAGTCTTCATCTGCCTAGCCTTATCCCAACGATATTCGGGGCGTTTTCCAGTCTAACCCAATGTAGCTGAATACCAATATATGACTTGAAGCGTCTGCCTATCTGACCTTCATAATCCCGTTGGTACAGTACCCAGCGATAAATATTGCACATCGACCTTTGGAAAGAGACAATCGGCTAATTTCGGCTTCGTAGAGCGTTATCTCTGTCGCACGAAGTACAAACAGTCCGGTATCTATTAGGAGCTGTTAAAACAATTATGATTTGCTTCTTTTGATAATTCTTTTTATTCTTTGTTTAAAATACACCTCTTTCCAAAGGTCGATGTGCAATATTTATCGCCGGGTACTGTAATAGGTAAAACGATACTTATTGGTAAGACTGGCTGGTATGTCTTTCGGACCATTGACTACCTGAAACGACCGTAACGTCGAGCTGTGCTGGTGGTAGCCTGTCAAATGTAGACCTTGGACGGTCGCCAAAGGTCTACAATTGATAAGCTCGCCGTCCGTCCGTCTTATGACGACAACAGGCCGTGTCGACGGCGCGTTCGTGTTCCACGCGCGCCTCAAAGAGATGTCAGCAACATGGAAGGGGCCCGCAAGGGCCGACGCCTGTCGAGGCTGCGGGTTGTCCGCAAGGGATACCGAGGCCTCGACATGAAGGGCGAAGAAGGAACATGGGTGGTTTTTAGTCAGTAGAAGTCTGACACTCCCTTTCGCTCTGCCCAAGAGCGGGAGGAGTTATTTGATGATTCCCACCCCCCAAAAAAAAAAGGTCTACAATTGACAGCTGGGACCAACAGGTCAGTGTGCTGTCCGAGGCACGGAGGAAACTGGATGTATGTACACATACGAGTATGCACGGACCTAGGCAAGCGCGGCTTAATCTGATAGATCTACTCAATCTTAGTATTTTATTTAAAATTTTTGAGAAAAAGAACAATCAGTATAACTTATAATCATTATACTTATATTTATATCATGATTTTAGAGTGCGACAGTCACATGTCTTACATTTTTAGGGTTCCGTACCTAAAAAGAAAAAAATTTAACCCTTATAGGATCACTCATCAGGCAGACTACGAACGAGATGGCGGGACGAACTGGATGTCTTCCTTGAGAATTGGAGAGACGTTGCACAGAATCGTGACCGTTGGAAAGAATGGAGGGAGGCCTTTGCTCAGCAGTGGGACAACATAGGCTAGCTATAATACAAACAACTAACACTATGGGCGCTGCCCGAAATAAATTATTATTTATTATTATTATTATTATAATAATAATAATATAGGATCACTCGTGTATCTGTCCGTCTGTCTCTCGACCATCCCCCCCCCCTCCTTATCTCTGAAACTACTTAGCCTAAAATTTTGAAAAAAATACAGAAATTAGTTCAACACTTATAGATTACCTACAGGAAAACCTATAAGAAGTCTATGGTGCTAAAATAACATGGAAAATCTCTCAATATCTACTACAATGGTACGGAACCCTTTTTTTTTCTTTTTTTTTGGGGGTGGGAAATCATCAAATAACCCCTCCTGCTCTTGGGCAGAGCGAAAGGGAGTGTCAGACTTCTATTGACTAAAAACCACCCATGTTCCTTCTTCGCCCTTCATGTCGAGGCCGCGGTATCCCTTGCGAACAACCCGCAGCCTATGGTACGGAACCCTTCATGTGCAAGTCCGACTTGCACTTGGCCAGTTTTTTTTATTCCTGTGACGCTTTCCTGATGACGTGTTTTTCACCGTTTACGACTAGCATAGTTCTCACCTAATAAATTCTCATCAATTCAATTCGTAGTTTCGTTGTCAAACAATCAACAAAGCAATTAAATAATGACTTATGTTCTCCCAAACTATCAATTTCGAGCGTTGCTATCCGAAACAGAATATTTAACACCCTATTACACGGTTTAATACCCGGATACGCGCCGGAACGGTTATGTACGACTACGAGTTTTAGTAAAGGGTTATTTACAGTGGCCATTTTAACTACTTGCGTCCGCTCACGGTTTCACCCGCATTATATAAATTAATATAATATAAGGTCCCATTAAAATAGGTCTGTATTGACTGCCTCGTTGGTCTAGTGGTCGCAAGCGCGACTGCTGAGCATGAGGTCCTGGGTTCGATTTCCGGGTCGGGCAAAGTGTTATTGGCTTTTTCCATCAGGAATTTATCAGTAACAGCTACAGAGACTGGATTTGTGCCCGGTTGATGGCAATAGGTTCGCCCCCTATTACATGGGACTTAAACATAACTGGCGAAATGTGGGTGTACTATTAGGTACACCTCTGCCTAACCCTTCGGGGATTACAGGCGTGATGTTATGTTATGTTATTAAAATAGGTGGACCAATTTTAACACAGCGTTCAGTAAGCCTAACCAAAGATATTCAACCAAAAAAAAAAACACTGATCAAAGTGACTTCATTTTGATCACTCTAGAATAAACACATCCATTATGGGTAGGTACTTTTTTGGTGGTTTGAATGATTTCTCAAAGATTGTCCATCTATTTTAATGGAACCTTTTATTTTCTCAAAAGTCAAAGATGTTTATTCTGAGCCAGTAGCTACAGAGATACTCTTGCGTTGTTTTTAACAAAATATATATTCATAGCAAATTATAGCCTGTATGTTATTCTGATGTATAAGCTATGTAACTATAAAGTTACGTTAAAACCTGTTCTGTAGTTTTTACGTGAAAGAGTAACAAACGTCTTAAATCCTCACAAACTTTCGCATTTATCATAGTAAGATAAGACAAAGTACAAGATAACACAAATAATTTATTTTCTTACATCGTTTTATTATTTCAAATTTAGTCACTGTATAAGGTCCCGTTCACAACAAAGGGTGACGCGTTGCTGCTGTTCGAAAGAGATACCGCGGCCTCGGCACAAAGGGCTAAGGAAGGAACATGGGTGGTTTTTAGTCAGTAGAAGTCTGACACTCCCTACCACTCTGCCCAGAGCGGGATGAGTCATTTGATGATTTCCCACCATAAAAAAAGGGTGACGTGTTGGTCAGGAATTTCTTCGTAGTGGTGGCGGAGACTGCATTTCTGCCCGGTTGATGGCAATAGGTTCGCCGTAATCACATGAAGTGAGGTTTAAATTTAAATTTTGAAGTGTAAAGGACGGTAACACAACAAAAATCGCAGCGTAGATACTTAACTTCACTACATAGTATAAAACAAAGTCGCTGTCGCTGTCTGTCCGTCCCTATGTGTGCTTAAATCTTTAAAACTACACAACGGATTTTGAAGCGGTTTTTTTTTTAATAGATAAAGTGATTTAAGAGGAAGGTATATAATTTGACCTACAACCACGCGGGTGAAGCCGCGGGCATCAGCTAGTCTATAATAAAGTCAAAATTAAGTCCGTATTCAATCTAAACAGACCCTAACACCCATCTATCCATATAACTCACAGAGTGGGCGTGGTCTATCCGGGCTGAAACCCGGTTAAGGACACTCCAGCCGGGTGGGGATTTTTAAATTTCATCCGGATGTGGGTAGTAATAATTAAAGTGGTTTATAAGAGTAATGGGGCTAGATTTATTGTGAGTTTTTTTAGCATTTTCGAGAGTTTTCAAGTGAGGTTTCCTTGGTGAAGTGTGTTTTAGAGTTTTGTTTCGTCATGACAAGGGATTTGATACTATTTGTTTTTGGGTCTGGGAAAATAGACGGATTTTACAGTATTACTTAATAACATCATCACATCATAACATCACGCCTGTAATCCCCGAAGAGTTAGGCAGAGGTGTACCTAATAGTACATCCACATTTCGCCAGTTATGTTTAAGTCCCATGTAACTAACAAACTGTAACTAACTGTATGTGTATTACTTAATACTCAAACTTTATTTCTATTCCACAATGTGTACTTAGGTGGTAATTAAAAATAAATGAGATTATATGGACCCTGTCGGGCACATATTAAAGTTGTCTTATCGAGGAACAGTGTGTGTCGTTGGGATTTTTATTCGTAATTTTTTTAGTTTTAACAATTCGTATTAACAGGCTTACGGAAAACTTTAAAACTTTGTGACCGAGTTCTGGTCGAAACCAGTTTAATTAACTATGAGAATCATCAATAACAAGAAGAAAAAAATGACGGACACTTTGAAGTTTATTTAGAACCTTCTTGTATTGTTCGACGCCAAAAATCATCAGAGAATCAAAAATGGTAACTCAAAATTGACAAGCAAAGGTTTAATGCGACAGTTTAAAAGAGAACACTATGAAATTAATTTAAAAAAACAGAACAATGTTTTCGTAAGGACTTTCTTTAGTTTTTTTCTGAAAAAAAAATTAAAACTGCTGACGTAATTTTATTATATTTAATTTTTTCTCGTCATACAGCAGAGATACTAATTCAGATATCAATAAAGATTACTGTGCTCTTGAGCTGTGAGACGAGAAAATAGTGAAACTTCAATAAAACGAACATTTAGTTAGGTGGCACTTAGTTTTAGTGAAAACGCCCATCACTTTAGTATAACATCAAAACACCACGCTTTTGCTACGGGCGGCGGCGCGGCGTAGCAAATGAGATGACGTCATTGCTACGATTACTACGTGCGTAGCGGCCTTACTACGCCCGCGTAGCAACAGTTTTCTCTCCGTAACGCTAGTATGAGATAGAATGTTTTCTCCATAGCTTGTCAATTTACATAATTCGTTAATTTATATATAAGGTTACATTAAAAAGGGTAGAAAAGGTCTTGGAACTCTTATTCTATTTTAGTTTCTTTTTCAGTGTTTGGTCGAAATCACATAAAAAATGCTAAATAAGATGTAAAAGCACGGTTGGTGCAGTGGCTGAGCAATTGGACTGCTGCGCTGCGTGTTGCGGGTTCGATCTCCACACGGAACAAACATTTGTATGGCCTACAGATAGTTGTTCCGGGTCTGGGTGTTTGTGTATTTGAGTTTGAATGATGTAAACACACCCACGATACAGGACAAATTCGCAGTTTGGGACAACGTTTTTTTTTTTAATTAGGAACTTTCAACGAGTATATTACAAGAATATATTACATTGCTAGCTTCTTTTAATTATGATGTGAACGGCATTTAAATCTATTGTGGATTAACAACTGTCAAAGTGCTAACGTTTTCACAAGTTTTTTTTTTCAATTTAGTTTTTAACTTTATAAAATCTAACTTTGAGTACCTCCATGCCCTGAAATAATCCAGATAATTAATTACTTATTTTGTCCTTTATTTATTACACAAATAATCATTATGTTTGATTGCGAAATGGGCCTGCTAAAGACATATTTTTGTTTTTGGAGGTTATCATCAAATGACTCATCCCGCTCTGTGCAGAGCGGTAGGGAGTGAGAGACTTCTACTGACTAAAAACCACCCATGTTCCTTTTTAGACATTTGTGTCGAGGCCGCGGTATCTCTTTCGAACAACCCCTTCAACGTTGCTGACATCTCTTTGAGGTGCGCTTGGAACACGAACGCGGCGCCCTCTCGTCCCGGACAATGGCTTGCACCAGGGCCGGACGCGAGAGGTCAACGCCGCCAATCGCTACGAGAACACGGCGGGGCTCCGCCAAAGCGGGGCAGACCTCCACGGTGAGCTCTACCGTGTCCTTCGGCCGATCCTCGCAATGGTAGCATCCAGGCATTCCCTCCCGCCTGTTTCGGTGCAGGTACCTCCCGAGACAACCGTGTCCAGTGAGGACCTGCATCAGACGGAAGGTGAGGGCGCCGTGACGTGGCTCTAGACCTCGATTACGCGTTAACAACATCAAATATAAAAGCTAACCGCACCACTAAGATCACAACATCCTAGTCTAATCCACACCTCCATTTACTAATGACGCCATTTTGTTTGCAGCACAATATGGCGGCGCTTCCGGCCGCATCGGAAGTGGCTCGCTCACACCGGATGTCAATTTGTCCGGTGCATCATGAACGGAATACTTTATGAGCCCTTGTTGGTAGGTTGCTAGTTTCGAGTTTTTTATGGATGTAGTAAAATGTATTAAAATTTCATGGTTAGTATGGGTGGGTAGTGGGAATGGCTGGGTTGATGGCTATTTAAAAATGGGACAAGCCCGCCACACTATTCCCAAACCACTGTAACTCCTGTTAGCCAGAATCAACAGTGGCGACCACAAGAAAAGCGCCGAGACAATGAAGCTCGACGAAGTCCCAGAGGAACGATTTAACTGTCACAGTCAACCTCATCTCTGCCCTTTTTTTTTAATTTTGTGGGTGGAAAATCTTCGAATAACCCCTCCCGCTCTTGGGTAGATCGAAAGGGAGTGTCAGACTTCTACTGACTAAAAACCACCCATGACGGGTCCTCATCTCTGCCTTTAGGGCAAGATTGAGGCCAAGAGTACGCCCATCTCATTTGAAAAAAAAAAGTGTAGTAAAACATAATTTTATTTGATTCCCTACACAGTATCACAAGATATATATATAGTCCTCCTTACCGATTTCGGTAACGGCGACCCTTACAAGCTATTTCCTAGCGTGTGCCCTTAAATGGCTGGCCAGACCGAATTTGCTTTTAAACACCCGGCCCTTTGTATCACAAGATACTGTACTAAGCAATGACTAAATCTCTAGAAATTCAGTGTCCTGGTAAAATAAAATAAATCTTAAAACTCGTAAAACGCACAAAACACCTAATTCCTTAATTCCCGTCAAAAACTCTTTGTTAGAACGAAAAGAATGTCACACTAACTCCTCTAATTCCGCAGTTAAAAGACTTTTAAAAGACTTTGAAAGCTGTTTGTCTACCGGTAATCACAGACAGCTAATTATGAACCTTTGAGGAAGGAATAAAAGAACTTCGTCTTTCTTACCGGAGCTCCTCGGACTTATCTTTCATCTTTTACCGGAGAGCTTTTTGTTCAAAAGGGTAATTGCAGTTTCCGGTGATGAAAAATTTGTATTTTTATGAACTGGTTTTGCACGGTTGCATTTTACTAAAAAAGTAATTAAAAAAAACATGTAAGGCTTGTCTCTATGCCCGTCGGGGCTGCGGGTTGTTCGCAAGAGATACCGCGGCCTCGACATAAAGGGCTAAGAAGGAATTGGGTGCTTTTTAGTCAGTAGAAGTCTGTCACTCCCTTTCGCTCTGCGCAAGAGCGGGAGAGGTTATTCAATGATTTTCCACCCACAAAATTAAGGCTTGCTTTTATAATTACAAACACATCAACTAAACTTTTTGACTGCCTTGTTGCTGAGCATGAGGTCCTGGGTTCGATTCCCGGGTCGGGCAAATTGTTATCGGATTTTTCCATCAAGAATTTCTCAGTAACAGCCACGGAGTCTGGATTTACACCTCGGCTTTTTTCTTTTTGAAGCATTGGTAATAATAACTGCCACTCGGGTCGATCTTTAGGTTAAACCGCGCTTGCCTAGGTTAGTCTGTGGATGGATGACCACCCGTTACATACCGAGTTTCCTCCGTGCCTCGGATAGCACGTTAAGCTGTTGGTCTCGGCTGTCATCATATAGATTTTATCTTTTGCATCAAAAACAAAAACCAAGCCAAAAAGAAGGTATTATTGTGTTGGCTTAATACATATTTTTGAAGTTAACGTTACATAGAACAAACAAACGTTGGTGAAACAAAAGTCGATGTAAAGTTTTCGGTGTAAAAAAACATACAGACGAATTGATAACCTCCTCCTTTTCGGAAGTCGGTTAAAAAGGTGTAGACCAAACATAACGTCGCAGTATGAAGGCTTCAGGAAGTGTTTCGAATCGGTGAAGGAAATCATCGTGAGGAAACCGGTATGTCTTAAGAACCAAAAAATTCGAAGACATGTGACGTCTACCAATCCGCACTGGGCCCGCGTGGTGTATTATAGCCCATCCCTCTCCTAGAGAGGAGGCCTGAGTCCCTGCAGTGGGCACAATATAGGCTGATGTTGTTGTTGAGTGTTTCGAAGTAGCGTAGGGAACCCGGCAAAGTGTGGGTGTACAATTAAAATCTTGAATGATGATGTTATGTTCCTATCATAATTACCTGAATGCGATACTCGTGAGTACTTCGTCATATACATACGTACTGTAAGCTGGCTTTATGTAAGGCGTTCAATTAGCAGCGCCGGCTCACTAACGCAAATACCAGCTCATTGAGTCAACTTGTGGTGAACGTACGGGGACGCGGTTTGGATGGCCGCGGTTTGATGAGCTAAAGTATTTGTAGCATGGTTTTTATGATGATAACTGGCCACAAAGGGCTAAGTAAGAACATGGGTAGGTTTTGTTCAGTAAAAGTCTGACACTTCCTTACGCTTCGCCCAAGAGCGGGAGTCATTTGATAACAAAACACACATACAAAAAAAAAAATACAGACGAATTGATAACCTCCTCCTTTTCGGAAGTCGGTTAAAAAAAGGCTGAAAACTATCATCTCCGTTTTTTTTGGGTCTGGGAAATCATCAAATAACCCCTCCCACTCTTGGGCAGAGCAAAAGGGAGTGTCAGACTTCTACTGACTAAAAACCACCTATGTTCCTTCTTAGCCCTTGCGCCGAGGCCGCGGTATCTCTTTCACACAACCCGCAGCTCCGACGGGCGTCGGCACTTGCGGGCCCCTTCCATGTTGCTGACATCTCTTTGAGGCGTGCGTGAAACACGTACGCGCCGTCGACACGGCCTGTCGTCGTCATAAGACGGACGGACGGCGAGCTAAGGTATGGGTAGCCTTGCAAGTGATTTCTACTTACTTGTAGAACATATCCTACCAGGTTGAACTCAGGCGTAGGTATGTGTATTTTTGGCTCAATTAATTTGAATTCTACACGAGCCCAAATGCATTTTTGAGAAAAGTTACTTAAAAAGGAATTTTTGCGTAATGCCTAATGTAGTTGAGTACAAACGAAGTATTCAATTAAACAAAGAAAAAGATCATGAGAGTAGAGTACATAATAACGGAATTTAAATAGCACAGACCTCCAACCTACTTAGTTTACAGCCAATCATCCTATTAGTCCTGTCTTAACCTAACATTTGAAACTCTGCGGGTCCGCCATTTCACCCCCATCCGTACATTTCACCCCTCTAGCAAAAGTCATTAAAATGATTACGCTGAACTGGCATTGCGAGCTATTGAACTCATTCAATTAATGAACACTAAGTTTTAGCATATACCAGCTGCAGAAGATGACCTCTCTAAACGCTCGACCACGACCTACTCGCACGAGCGATGTAAGTGTTGCGACGGCGACTGCGAAGAAAAATAAAGATACCACCACCACCAGTTACACAGTACAGTGGACCAGTTCCAGTATTTTGAATGCCAAAATATCAGTCCCTTTCCAATGCATAATAATTGAGAAATGATTCTTTCTATTATGCAAATCACTATGGAGAAGAAGATGCAAGTAAATTCTATTGAAATTGTGGAAAAATACGATGTACAGGTAAAGAAATTGATGACAATTACATCCCATAAGTCACTGCCTTTGCAGTGACTTATGTGACGTCATGCGACGCGACGGTACTTATGTGAAAGAAACAAGTGACACCCGCGCGTTATCGTGCGTTGTTGCTTGACGCAAGTCGCCTAGCCTGAGGACGTGATCATGACATAAGTTCTAGAATATGCCAGCTGTACAAGATAATCTTTTAAACAACTTTGTTACCACTTTTATAAACAAAGTCAGTTTTAAATTAGTGAACCGACCAGAGTTTCTTGATGAGGGTTCAGTTAAAAAGTGGCATTGCTTTTGTTATTCTTATGTTTTTTCCTTCTTTGAGCGAAGATACTTCGTAGTCTGAAGAAAGTTCTGTCGTTCAACTTTTTAAGGCTGGTCATTGTGTGAGGCGCACTACGGACTGAGAGTTCTGTATCTTTAATAAAAACTATGACTTTACTTTATTTTTTTGGTGAGACAGAGACGGTGCAAACTGTTTTCTTTTTCGCCTAAAAAAGAAAAACAGATAGACAATTCGACTGGCGACCGTACATATTTAAATTCCGTAAGCTGTGTTTATAAGAAACATACAAATATTATTTTAAATAAACAGAAGGAGAATTTGATACAAGTTTACGATATGGTTGGTGAAGTGGCTGCGCGATTGATAGCTGGACTGCGTATCGCAGGTTCGATCCTTGGTAGTTGTTCCGGGTCTGGATGTTTGGTTTGTGTACTACGTATGTGAGTTTAAATGTTTGTAAACGCACCCACGATACAGGAGAAATTTCTAGTGTGGGACAACGTTTTATTTAAAGATAAAGTGCCATTATTGGGTGCTTCTTTTTAACGCTACCAAAACATTTAAAGAAAAATTATATCCACCAGCAACTCAAACCACTTAACTAACTACAATCCTAAAACAAAAAAATCCCTCCCACTAAGAACTCAATTAAGTAAGAAAAGTACTTCCATTACTAGAACTAGCACTAAAGGCATTGTTTATGGTAATAGTTCCATACCACTGGGGTATTGCTATTAGGAAACGTATTAAGCTTATTGCGAACAGCGCCATCTGTGGGCACGTGTAAGAACTGTTTTTGAGTGGTAATTCTTTGCCGCGATTGGCTTTTTGGCGGATGATTTTGCACAGTGGTCATTTTCGGCGTCTTGCTGATTGTTTCAAATGTTTTACTACAGCATAAACTCTTATGAAATAGTCTGTGCGGATACTCAAGAAAATATAATACCTACTCAATTGCCTGACTTCTTCGTTGGTGTAGTGGTTGCATTCGCGACTGCTGTTCACGAGGTCTAGGGTTCAATTTCCAGGTCGGGAAAAATGTTATTGGGTTTTTCCATCAGGAATTTCTCAGTAGCAGCCACGTAGTCTGGATTTGTGCCCGTTTGATGGCAATAGGCTCGTCCCTTTCAACTATATTGATGTTATGTAATGTAATTTCCCGTCGGGGCAACGGGTTGTTCGGTTGAAAGAAGGAATATGGGTGATTTTTAGTCAGTAGAAGTCTGACACTACGTTCAAGAGCGGGAGGGGTTATTTGATGACTTACCCAACCCCCGAAAAAAAAAAGTAATGTAATTTGATAAAAAATAAGATCGAAACCTTAAAGTATAGTTTTGCATCGTATCTTAATAAATACACACTATTTTGTTCAACAAGACCTACCTACTCTGCCAACACTACCGTCATTAATAACTTAGATAATTAAATGGTGTTTGATCCTGCTCACTGATGGTATTCCAATAATGTGTTCCAACAGTAAGTTTATGTAATTATGTGCTCAAAGTGTACCGACAAACAACTTAGTGTGTGTACGCGTGGGGAACTAAATTGTTTCAGTTCTACACATGATGTAGACACGTGTACCTTTTCGTACTAGTTTTGTTTAAACAGGCAAACTTTAATCGTTGCGTAAAATAATTGCAAAACAAAACCTAGAATTAGTTTGCGATTCTACGAACAAGTTTGCGATTTCGGGGACAAGTTTGCGATTTCATTTTGAATTCATAATTCTGATGATATTTATAAATTCTTCATTCTCATTGTAAATATTCGTGACCCTAAATATTATATCTATTTCGTGTTATATCAACTGGTCTCCATTAAATAAATCTCATCATCTCAGAACCACAAAGTTTCAAGGAGTCGGGTCTGCCTCAGGGTGCGATATCTTGCTCACAAGGGGTCGCGAGGGTACACCGTAAAGTTTGGTGCTTGTACCCTCAGATGAGGATCAGTTGGGTCGGTAATGAGGGTTTGACTTGGAGTTTTTATTATAAGACAACATTCGTTTTCAATAACATTTGTTGGCGGTTGACCCATATTTGCGGCAATTTTTTTTTACACTCATGTTTGTTAAGCACGCATGTTTGGCACCACTTGTCTTGTCAGCGGCAGCAAATTAAACTAAAACTCAAACCATTTATTTCAATCACACCACTATTGGCACTTTTATAAGTCAGAAAAACAAAGAGCGAAACAACAGTCACAAGGCATACAAATTTGTTTAAGACGTACTCTAGGTGCCGATTCCAGTGCGTTTTTATTTTTGGAGAAGAATAATAAACTCCGTAGACACTCTTTTAAAACAAAAATGATTGTTACCAAATTATTACGTCATCATTGAAATTAAGATTATTCAGGATTCATTACGTGTGAGAACGAGGTAGAAATACATGCAAGTTAAGAGCGTCCTGAGTTATAAATAAAAGATGTAATGTCCAGAGTTAAAAATATACAACCCGTCAGTGACCTTCTTGTAAATAAATATCACTGATTTTGATAATGTTACTAATTTTAAGCTACTTTTTTTAGGAATTAGGGGGATTAATCATTTTAATACCATTCCATTTAAATTGCAAATCAAAGCCAAAAATCAATACTCAAAACAAAAGACTACCACAACTACGACGAAAACCATCTTGTCTATGCCAAAAACAAGATGGCTACCTGTCACTACACAGCTGTCATCTGTCATGTCCCGTGTTCCACTGTGGGCAGCGTTGTTCATTGATTTGTGCCAATAGTCCAACTGATTGATGGATAGTTAGATGGATGTACGCCTTGTCTTTGCAATGTCGGTAGGCTGTGTAATTGGTCGGGGTCTTCAATCAATCAAGTTTTGGAATCAAGGGAAAACTTTGAGTAGAGAGGAATTGAATTGGAACGAGAAAATAAACATTGTTGAGTTTTAAAATGTTTTACTTTTGTAAATAAACTACTGTTTTTGTTTATAAAAGGAAGTTGATTTTTTAGAAAAATGCGTGCAAATGTAAACTAGCTTCATAAATCAGACTATAATTATTCCCTCTTGTCTGTGTAAAGGAAGGGCCCATAATCTACTATGCGGAGTCAGAGTGTAGGTTAGTGGGTGTCTTAAATTATATACCTACCTCACTTCATTATCATAACTCACGAAATGATACAGCATTGCCACGTGTTGGACATTGTAGTGCTACCTAGGCTAAGCTATACCCATAATATTTTATTAAAGAATTATCCTCCAACTTCTAACCGTTGAGGAGTTGTACCTTCCATCATCAGCGCAGCCACATGAGATTATGATTATCAGATGCAAATACTTAAACGGCTTCAGAAAATATATGAAAAACGTTATAAGTGCATCATCAGATCCTGACTTGGTGACAATGGGACCACCTCGGGAGTATACTCTTTCAAAAACAAAAAGAGTTATGGACATCGGTCGACAATTGACGGAGATATATATCCGTGAATAAACATAAATAAAACGGTCGAATTGAGAAACCTACTCCTTTTTTGAAGGCGGTTAAAAACCCAACAAGCCTATTTCTAAACCAAAAAACAAATCGATTCCACTCAATAAAAAGTCGATCGCATCATTGCTGCCCCACTAGGCCAGCGATGTCAAACCATCAGAATAATCCAGCAATGTATTTGAAAATAGGCGAAGTTCTCACGTCGCTGACTGCTCGACCTAATTGCTCAGTGGACAGGATTTCGTCCTATTTTTTTCTGTAGGCTGTGCGTTACTTCAAAGGTGGGTATTTATAACAGGGTTGCTTGTGACAAGGAATTTGTTTATGATCAGAATGTGCTGGAATGTCATTTATAGAAAACGAATATGTTTTAAAGAAAATGATGCCAGACCAACAAAGAAATTTGTTATTCAGGTAATGAGTTTCTTTACGATATTTTTTTTCAAAGCCTTATTATTGTAATCAAATATTTATGAGCGGTCTTTTGTGTTTGATTAATTATATGCACAACAGCTTAACTTGCTTTCTGAGGCATGGAGTTATCTCAGTATGTATTGTGTGGTCACCCAGCCACGGACTGACCTAGGCAAGCACGGCTTAACCTATAAATCGACTAGAACAGTAGTTATTTTTATGCCACGAGCTCCACGCGAATTTTGCAGTATTCTGTTATACATCCACACATATTTTATTTTCTAAACTAGAAGACATACATTTGCAACAATGTGACATAAGTGTATTCAATGTACCGCACACTAAGAAATAAAACTTAACGGCTAAGAATGGCTGCAAAACAAAAGCCAGGTAGATGCGAGCTAAAAGCATTATCTTAAACAGATTGAAGGCTGCATTGCACGCTCTTACGTTTGAGCAGACGAGCAGGGAAACGCCGCGGTGGTGTGTTAGCACGAAAATTAACGGTTTTTTGAGTAATGCGTGTCAATGACACACTCGAGCATACATACACACACACGCATACATACACACACACATCTGCACACGCACGCACATACACAAGCATGCACACATATACAAACACGCACCAATAGACTAATGATACTAAGTTAAATATTGAATTTAAACATCTTTTAAATTAAAAAGTGTTTATTTAAACTTAAACTTTTTTTCTAAATACAAACTTCTTAAACTTTCTTTTTTGTTTAGTAACATGGTACGCAAATGTTAAAATATAAAAGAGCGGCGCCTCCTGGCACAGGCATCTACATGCTTAAAAGGAGACGCCACCAACTGTGTAATGTACAATGTGTTGTTATGTAGTAAATATTTTTGATTTTTGTTTTTTTTTTGAATGACAATTCAGGCTGTCATTTTGATTTCTCGTCAAATTCAAGAAGTAAGCTAATGCATCTCGACCCGAATCAATTATAAAATAGCTTCTTTTTGGGACACAAAGCTCACCATACTATTCCCAAACCTCTGAACCTCCTGAAAGCCAGAATCAACAGTGGCAACCACCAGAAAAGCAACGAGACAATGAAGCTGGAAGAAGTCCCAGAGAAACGGTTCAAACTCTCTTAGATCCCACAACGAAATTAATCGAGGTAATATTGACGGAGGAGTAGGAAAAACATAACCACGATTATCTCTGAATGTGTGAGCTTAACATCGTGGCTATCGTGGTTATCGTGGCAACTACAACTCAATATGGTATAATTATAGCAGATTCTACGTATATAGGGTGTAAAAGTACCCTTAACGCAAACAAAAAGAACTTATTCTCCCCACCACTGCGATCATTTTTTTGTTCTAGACCATACCTGGGAAACTCCTAGTTAAGGAGATATTGGGGGTCAAAGTTCCAAATATTTCACAGCTGTTTTTGTAAATACTAGTATTTCACGTTATAACTTCACTTAAATAACCTCCATCACCCGTTTACTATTCAAAGCATATACTAGCACAATGTTTTAACAGTGCTACGTTGAGTTTTACCGTAAAATGTGATTTTTGACCCAAAAAAAAAAGTCGTTTCCCAGCAAAAAATTTTGCGTAGGGGTACTTAGTTTGATGTACAGAATGCTTGGTTGACGGCTGTGTGATGGGTTGATTTACACCCTGTATATCACAAAGCTTCGCGGCTTCTTATGCAATAAAACGGGCATAAATGTATATCAACACTTTTTTTTTTTTTTTGGTGGGTGGGAAATCATCAAATAACCCCTCTCGCTCTTGGGCAGAGCGAAAGGGAGTGTCAGACTTCTACTGACTGAATAAGATTAGCTTGTCTGCAAGGTTCAGAGCGGGCAGATACGTAGCTAGCGTAGCGTATAACAACAATAATTTAATTCGAGCAACAAGACTCTTAGTGTTAGTAATAATGTGCTTCTTCGGAAGGGAGTGTCAGACTTCTACTGACTAAAAACCACCCATGTTCCTTCTTAGCCCTTCATGCCGAGGCCGCGGTATGTCTTGCGAACAACCCGCAGCCCCGACGGGCAATGTATATCAACACCGCAACTCCTTCACGGAACGGATATTATCATTAACGTCTTCAGCCTATAATGTTCCCACGATAAAATGAGAGGGATGGGCTATAATCCACCACGTGGGTCCAGTGCGGGTTGGTAGATGTCACATGTCTTCGAATTTTTTGGTTCAAAGACATGCCGGTTTCCTCACGATGTTTTCCTTCACCGTTTTGGAGTCAAATATATTCTTTTCCAATTAACATCACTAGATTTTTTTTTACAAAGAAGTTATTCAAAAACTAAATTGGATATTAATTTTGTGCCACCTTGTAGTAAGATTGCACTTTATTTCATGGAAGTTCCCCGCTCGTCTAAGTGTGCTCATCGCATTAACACTAACTAGATTACTGCGAGGCTCATGTGCGCCGAGATATGGGAGTGCGCCCTCTAGGATTGTGCTCAAATTAAATTACCTCCTCAATTTTGTACAGCTTATGTTTACGTTCATATTTAATGATGGAGGCTTGGATTAAGTGAGTGAGAGTGATCACGTGACAAGGTCAAGAGCGAGTTTATTATGATAGGATTTTTTATATTCTATGACAAAAAAAACCGTTTTAAGCTATACCATTTTTCACACACCCCACCCATTGTTTGTTTGGTTTTCCCCCAATTCTTATAGCCTACTTCATCTCCTCTATTTGACTGCTTCGTTGGTCTAGTGTTTGCAAGCGTGAATGCTGAGCAAGAGGTTTCCAGAATTTCTTAGTATTTGTGTCCGGCTGACGACAATAGGCTCGCCCCCTATTAAATGTGATTTAAACATAATAGGGCAGTTGACAAAAAAAAAACTAATTAGTCCGTCAGATAGATTTCCAAAAAAAGGGCACATATTTTTTATTTTTTCATATAAACAAAAAATTAAGACGATACAGTGCTTCGAGAAGTCGTGTGACATCACAGTTTCGTATATTTTTACCAGAAAGTAACGTCACAAGCCTCCACTCATGATCTTTGACACGTTATATTTTCGCGATTTTTTTATTAATTTTGATAAAACTAAAACACGTATGCAATATTTTTCGATAATCTAACAGAAATCTCACTATCAAAAATCGGACTAAACAGAATCATATTTTTTTTAGTCCGGAAACATCCCTATTGTGCTAACCCTACAGGTATTACGGGTGTGATGATATGTTCTTATGATCTTCACAACTCAGTGCCTATGTAACCCAATTTCTCTTGATCAGACTCTTGAACTTCTAAACAAGCCCGTCGGGGCTGCGGGTTGTTCGAATGAGATATCGTGGCCACGGCGCAAGGGCTAAGAAGAAACATGGGTGGTTTTTAGTCAGTAGAAGTCTGACACTCCCTTCCGCTCTGCCCAAGAGTGGGAAGGGTTATTTGATGATTTCCCACACCCAAAAAGAGGCTTCTAAACAACAAGTGATACCACCTTACTTGCCAAAGGTACCTATGCCAGCACAGATATTTGCTAAATTCGCCCAAACAACAAAACTCTTGCATCTAAAACGAGAACACCCAGTTTCTCATACTAAATATTATATGCAGGAACAGCTCAAAAATCGTAGCAGAAGCTGAAATAAACTAGTTTGTAGGTCTGTGCGCACTCGCGTGGCAAATACGATCTCGTACGAACTGGAGTCTGCATATCATTTACGAGATTTTAGCTCGTATTTTAGTGATTTAAAGTTTTTAATACATAACATAACATCACGACTGCAATCCCCGATGGGTTTGGCAGGGTGTACCTTACAAGTACACCTACATTTCGCCAATTATGTTTAAGTTTCATGTAATAGGGGGTGAGCCTATTGCCATCAACAGGGCATTTATACAGACTCAGTGGCTGTTACTGAGAAATTCCTGATGAAAAACCCAATAACACTTTGCCCGACCCGGGAATCACACCCACGACCTGATGCTCAGAAGTCGCGCTCAACCAACGAGGCGGTCAGTCAGTGATCTTGAAATCTCATTATGAAATAGGTACAATAAGTATTGTTGGTCGTGATAAAACTTAATTCAAACTTACTCTGGGCACTGATAGTAAATATACAAAATACAAAACGATCCCATCTGCCCCTCTAATATCCTAGAGGACGAACTCAAAATCTTGTAAATTTCACAATATTCAAGCAATGCGGTCGCAAAATTCAGGAATTTGGTTCCTACGGCATGTCATTATGGCATGCCTCTAACGATATCTCCTTGTCTATGAACTAAGAGACTGAAGTTTAGGATAAATTAAATGCTTCAAATGCTTGAGAAAGGACCAATAGCATTATGTAGATTTCAGAGGATCTATATGAACTTTGAATAAATATTAGATTTTGACTGCCTCGTTGGTCGGAAGTCCCGGGTTCGATTCTCGAGTCGGGCATATATTATTGAGTTTTTCTATCAGTAATTTTCTCAATAACAGCTACGTATTCTAGATCTTTGCCCGGTTGATGGCAATAGGCTCGTCCCTTATTACATGGAAATTAAAGATAATAAATGTGGGTCTACAATGATTGGGCACACGATGTGATATATAAACATTAAATCACGCTGGTGTTCTCCGTAGGGGTTAGCAGAGGTGTACATCATCTGCACCTACATTTCATAAGTGCCCGGAACAAACTGGTTGTAGGAATAGGAAATTTCCTCTGTTCTGTCATTTGTATTTTTTGACAGTCGTTAAAGGTTGTCAGTGGCCCGAAATTCTGATTGAGTTGTGGAGGTCAGATAGGCAGTCGCAACATGTAAAATACTGATATTCACCTGCAGCCGGTTAGACTAAACCCGATCTTAACGTAGTTGGGCTGAGGCTAGGCAGATAATGATGATGATGGCAATATACTCACCACAGTACCTGCTAAGGCTACAAGTTATCCCGTCGGGGCTGCGGGTTGTTCGCAAGAGATACCGCGGCCTCGACATGAAGGGCTAAGAAGGAACTTAAAAACTTCACTCTGCCCAAGAGCGGGACGGGTTATTTGATGATTTCCCAGCCCCCCAAAAAAAAAAAAGGGTACAAGTTATGTTTTGATATACAAAGGTAGTTGACTGACTAAAAGAAATTTGATTCTGTTTAGTCCGTCTGTTAGACTATCAAAAAATATTGGATACTTACGTTTTTTTTGTTTTATAAAAATTTACGAAAATAAAACGTGTCAAAATCGGGAGTGGGGGCTGGTGACGTCACTTTCGTGCGACTTTGAAGCACTGTATCGTCTTCATTTATTGATTACGTGAAAAAAGAAAAAATACGTGTCCTATTTTTTGGAAATCTATCTGACGGACTAATTAGATTTTTTTTTGTCATCTACCCTATTCACCGCGTTTTAAACCCCAAGCTCTCAATTCAATCAATTTCCAGAACTTCTTTGCTTTTAAAACCTATTACAATTTCGCTAGTAGTTGTGGTAAGCCGACCAGCCATTTTGAGAAAATTTTCAGTTAAACTGTAAGAGAATTGTTCTAGTTATTGCGCTATCTTGGAAAGGAGCCAGCAGGGAACACAGCTGACGAGGCAACCGGTCTAGAACAACTTTCACCATAAATTGTGAAATGCAGTACGAAATGCTGTTTATTTCAGAATTTACGTTTTCGCCTTTTTAAGACTGAAATGGCTAAGTGGTTTTAAATAAAAATGGCAATTGGATTTGAGTTTGATATTTGTTGTGGGCTGTTTTGGCAAAGATAACTGTATTATACGATATTAGCTGCAATCTGGGGTTTCCCAATGAAACTTCTTGGCTTTGAAGCCAAGAACAAGAAAAAACTTATTTGTTGACTACAATTTGTACTAGAAATATGATATTAAAAAAAAATAATGAATGTGATATTATGATGCGACAACAGGTAGGCTGCATGTGTTGAATGTTGTTCATCAAAATATGCAGGGGTTATCTGGCAAAGAATTAGAGTTAAGTTTGTTTATGGAGAATTATGATGTTCAGGTTTTATGTCTAACTGAACATTGGTTGAAGGAACATGAAGTAGCATTTATCAATGATGATTTCTATACCGTACAGAGTGCCTTTGTGAGAAAAAATGCTATTCGCGGTGGATCTTTAATTCTTGTATCAAACAAATTAAAATGTAAACAACGTTTAGACTTAGTTAATCTTTCCATTGAGCGCACTATTGAGTTGTCTTGCGTTGAACTCGAGCGATACTTAATAATTTGTGTTTATAGACCCCCTTCTGGGGACTTTACTCGTTTTGAATCTGTAATGGAGGATTCACTTAATAAGTTAAAATCTAGTAATAAATCTATAATTTTATGTGGAGATTTTAATGTTAATATCTTAGATGTTACTCCATTAAGTATCAGATTTCTCAATCTGTTTAGATCGTTTAATTTAGTTAACCTGTTTTTTGAACCAACAAGGATCACGGCTTCTTCATCAACTTGTCTTGATAATATGTTTAGTGATTGTGTTGCCGAGGACAAATTAGTGTTAAGTGACTTATCCTCTGATCACTGTGGCTTAAAAGCTAGCTTCCCTATGCCATTAAATAAAAAGCCGCAGAAAATAGAATGCAGGCCTCATACAGCTAGTCGTTGCAATAAATTTAAAAATAATGTAGCACTTAAAGTAACACCGTCAATAGTAGAGCACGAAACTCCTAATGAAATTTATAAAGCCCTTTTTGATGTTGTGCAAAATGAATACCAATCTATTTTTAAGTCTAAAACTATTAACATTAAGGGACCTTCTGTGGGCTTCAACCAATGGGCCACACCAGGTATTTACAAAAGTCGAGCCCGATTATACGAGTTGTATGGTCTTAAACAATACAGGTTTGATACAACTTTTCTAGAGTATGTTAAAAATTATTCCAAATTATTTAAAAAGATTTGTATTATTGCAAAATCAAAATTCTTAAGCGAGACCATTAAAAATTCTAATAATAAAGTTAAAGCCACTTGGAAAATCATTAACAATGAAACGGGTAAATCTGTTACACAAGATAATCACCTTGAGATCATGGTGGGTAACAAATTAGTTAATAAAGCAGCCGACGTAGCCGAGGCTTTTAATGAGTATTTTGCCAGCATACCTATAGCGACGACTCGTTCCCTAAGTTCGTCGCCGTCTAAAGCCGAAGATCTTTTGCATAGCAGCGTGTCTAAATGTGGTAACGTATTTAGTTTCGAACATGTAACGCCTCGTGATGTGGTTAACGTTTTTAATTCACTTAAGTCTAAAAACACAGGTGATTTTTGGGGCATTTCTATTAAACTATTAAGTAACATAATCGACATTGTAGCCCCCTGTCTTGCTGTTACTTTCAATAAATGCGTTGATTTGGGGACTTTCCCTGATCTTATGAAGAGCAGTAAAGTCATCCCTCTATTTAAATCTGGTAGTAAAAATGATATTGGCAATTTTAGACCAATTTCTATTTTACCTGCATTTAGCAAAATTTTTGAAAAATTAATTCTCAAACAGTTGTTAGTACATTTTAATTTAAATAATCTCCTTCATAATGATCAATATGGCTTTACAAAGGGTCGTTCGACTACGGATGCAGGTGTTGCTTTGCTAAAACACATATTTAACGCATGGGAGAACGCGCAAAATGCAATCGGTGTTTTCTGCGATCTCTCTAAAGCTTTTGATTGCGTACATCACGATACGCTTTTACGGAAACTGCGTCATTACGGTGTTCAAAACGAGGCCCTAAATGTGATAGATTCGTATTTACAAAATAGATTCCAATGTGTAGACGTAAATGGCGCGAAATCTTCCAGACTACCGGTTCGGCTTGGTGTACCTCAAGGTTCAATACTGGGTCCATTTTTATTCTTGGTTTATATTAATGATCTACCATATTATTTAAAAGGTTTTTGTGACGTTGTACTATTTGCAGATGATACCTCTCTTATCTTTAAAGTAGATAGGAATAGACACAATTTTGACGACGTAAATAGCACGCTATCAATGGTCACGGATTGGTTCACAACAAACAACCTTGTTCTTAATGCCAAGAAAACTAAAATAATTAAGTTCGCTTTACCCAATGTCAGAAATCTAGGTCCCAATATTATCCTCGCCAATCAAGAGCTGGAAACTGCCGACTCTGCTGTATTTCTGGGCATAACAGTAGATTCAAAATTACAATGGGGATTACACATATCAAGCCTAGCGGGAAGGCTAAGTTCGGCCGCATACGCCGTCAGTAAAGTAAGACAATTCACTGACGTTGATACAGCACGGTTAGTCTACTTTAGTTATTTTCACAGCGTTATGTCCTACGGTATTCTGTTGTGGGGCAAAGCTGCTGATATTCAAAATATATTTGTTCTGCAGAAGCGAGCCGTTCGTGCAATTTATCAGCTGGGTGCCCGAGTTTCTCTTAGAGATATTTTTAAGGAGATTGGTATTCTCACGGTTGCTTCTCAGTTCATCTTTGCCAACATTTTATATATTAGACAAAATATTCACCTGTACACTAAAAACAGTGATATTCACAACTTTAACACCAGAAATAAGCATAAACTACGCGCTCCTTTTCACCGGCTTCACAAAGTTCATAATTCATTCGTAGGGCTCGGTATAACATTTTATAACAAACTGCCATCTTCTTTTTTAGACTTGCCATTTAATGCATTTAAAGCCAAAGTGAAATCTAATCTTTGTTCAAAAGCTTACTATTCCATTAACGACTACTTAAATGATAAGAATAGCTGGTCGTTGAGTTGAACACAAGACAATGTTTGTAATTTATGTTCTTTCTCCAAAATTAGTTTACTGATATAATTTATGTTTTATTATTATAATTATACCTTTTATTATTGATTGTAGTCAATCGTAATATTAACTTACACATAGTATTGTATCGAGTCTGGTTCTTCTAACCAAACAGACAGATGTGTTGCTGGAGAGTTTGTTCCGCCACTTCTTCTTTCCAGCAAAAA
Organism: Diarsia brunnea; assembly: GCA_949774965.1. Lineage (NCBI taxonomy): Eukaryota > Metazoa > Arthropoda > Insecta > Lepidoptera > Noctuidae > Diarsia > Diarsia brunnea. The sequence goes on from OX459007.1 coordinate 19,297,196, forward strand.
CACTAGGAAGTGTCGAAGGGTGGGCGTTTTGGGGGACTGTCACTTGTAAATAAGTAAAGTAAAGTAAATTTTGACGTTCGAAAAGTGCTGATTATCAGCCTAGTTTGAATAAATGAGTTTTGATTTGATTTGATTTGATTTGATTAAATGTAATATTATCTGTCTTTTTGCGTTTTCATAGTTGGTCTTGCAGCCAAAGCGGTTCGTAATTTCAGTATTACAATAAGAATTTTTCAATCTTCAATCACGCAGTGTAGCATAAATCGAAAAGTTTCGTGGGCCATTACAATCTTCGCTTTATTTGTAAGTCTTGAGAAGAGAGTCGTGACAATTTGTATTCAGAGAAACTGATTTAGGTATTAAACATTTTTGTCGTTCACTGACAAAACAATCTTAGATCACACCGACCATTTTTTGAGCGAAGAAACGTTTACGAGCGAAAGTTTTTTCTTGCTGTAACAGTAGTTTCAACAGTAAATTAGCTTCGTTAACTACAGTTCTAGCAAAAAAACATACTTTTCTGCATGGTATAGTCAACCAAACCATAAAGCCATCTTTCCAGGATCGAAGTAATTAGGACTTAAAAACTTTCTGTATACCGTACATCGGTATTTCGAACTTCGGAGTAACGTAATACAGCCAAATTCTGGTTTAGGGGTTTCTCGTTTATTTTTGGGAGATACTGACAAGTTTAAATTAGTAGACTCAGAATGGACCTGAGAAGCCCACTAATTTACAAACTTTTTTGTCCAGTTCCACTATTTAAATTACTTGATCAGAATTTCATATGCTTTATATTAATATAGAGGCACACGAACGAAAGTCGGACGAAAGTCTAGGATGTCGAGGATCGGGCGGTGCGTCAAGTGGACCTGGGCAGGACATGGCCGATGGAGCAAGGCATTGACCGAGTGGTGGCCAAGGTTAGGCCATATGCGAGGAGGAATGGGACGCTGTCGCCTAATTCTGCGAAGCAGTGATGCTAGCGAAGGAGGTGGCGGAACGTGAGAGGGAGAGAACCTCTCGTCCTTGCCGCCGCGGGAGGCGCTCCGGGCGTCGGGGGCCACGTGATGGCTTCCGGCCACCGTAGACGCGGGCCTGTGGACGGTGAGTGATGGTCTAGCTCGCCGTCCGTTCGTCGTTTGACGACGACAGGCCGTGTCGATGGCGCGTTCGTGTTCCACGCGCGCCTCAAAGAGATGTCAGCAACAAGGAAGAGCAAGGGCCGACGCCCGTCGGGGCTACGGGTTGTTCGCAAGAGATACCGCGGCCTCGACATGAAGGGCTAAGAAGGAACATGGGTGGTTTTTAGTCAGTAGAAGTCTGACACTCCCTTTCGCTCTGCCCAAGAGCGGGAGGGGTTATTTGATGATTTTCCACCCGCCCAAAAGAAAAAAAAAAGGTTAGGCCATATAAACCAGGGCAGGTTTTGACGACATCGTCAAAGTCGCGGGAAACCAGGGATAAGAGACGCTCAGGATCGGGACATGTGACGGAAAAAAGGGGAGGCCTATACCCAGCAGTGGGTGAATCCAGGCTGATATGATGATGACACTAACTAAAGAGAGCCATGTGAGACTTTAGTACCGAGCACAAACAACACCAACCTACAATGTTCAAAAGTGTTTCAAATTAGCTTCCTTGCCTGTATATACGTACTTACCTCCTCGTTCGAATGTACTAAAGTACTTTAAAAAGGTGCCTTTCCATAACGTCAGGCGCCAAAAAACTTAATAAATCCTTGAAGGCACAAACTCTTTGGCGCTTGCAAAGTTATCGAATTGCCTCATCAATACAAAGTTTTTGAATCCAATTACCAAGTTTGAGGCGAGGTCCCCCGACCAGTGTTGTTGGAGCCCCGAAATAGCGGCGGTTAGGGTTGCCGGGTTGTAACTGTCTTCCACGATGACTTTTGGCCAAGGAGTCGGTCTTCACGGAGACTATGCATTGACGCGGGAGATATTATAGAGTGAAAATGTGTGAGCAAACACAGATGCTCTGGTGCTGCTCTCAAACGATGACGGAAAACATCATGAGGAAACCGGTAAGACCTAGAACCAAAAATCGAAGCCATGTGACACCCACCAATCCTCACTGAGCCAGCGCCAGTTATGGTCTTATGGTGGTCCACTGTCCCTCATAGAGGGTACATGTCCTAGGTCAGATATGAAGCCGCTTCTCGGAAAAAAAACTGGTATTCAGCTAATTTTAATACCAGTTTTTTTTACTACTAGTTTTTTTAGCCCCATTATAGTTTTAATAAGTTTAGGCAGATGATGAGGGTTACAATACATTGTCAGGTAAATGCGTTTTAAAAGACAAACACCTGTATATTCTGCAAATAAAATTGAACCCTCAACTCTACCGCTCAAGTTCGTAATTTCTTCAACAGACCATCCCTACGTTCAACAACAGCCTCGTTCCACCGCACCTTGGAACGTCGCAGGTCATCCTACCCTGGCGCTGACTCCACGGTTTTTGTTCCAGTTCCAGACAGTCATTAGACCATTGTGTCTATGACCGTGACTCGGTGTTTGTTGCGGAAGTTAGCGCTTGTAATTAAAAACATGCTAGTCATGTATTTTGTGTGAATTTTGGGACTAAGGGAAAATATATTTTTGAGTTTTAGGTACTTGTGCCTTAAGGGTTCGTTTTGCTTTCAAGGCGTTTAGTATTTCTAAAAGGACTTAATGCTCATCAAATTTTTTTTCCCGAGAAGTTAAGTCAGTTCTCTTAATTTTTGACGATTACGTTTCATCATTGTTCCATAACTGTGCTAGTCTAGAGGTGTGACCGACGAACTGCCAAATCATAGAGCTCGAGTTCGTACCCAAGACAAGCATCTCTGATTCATGTGCCTGTTGTAAACTTATCACTTTATTCGTCGAAAGAGAACGTCGTGAGAAAACCAGTATGCTTGAGGGATATTTCTCGACGGCATGTAAAGCCAAGGCCCCCCCCCCCCCCAAGGGCGGTATAAATTCTCTGACACCAGGTTACATACTAAACGCACGATCATTATGTTTTTGCTGATTGAATGTTGTCTAGGTCCTCGGATATGGTAAGAAATCTCATCAATGGAGGTGAACGTCTTGTTTTTACTGGTTGCGTAGCTATGGAAGCCACGACTTCTCAATTCACTGAGATTTCGATTTTGGTCGGCTTCCCGTCTAGCTAGATGCAGCTGGGTATACTGCCAAGATATGCAGGGTAGCACGATATCTCTTGATAAGACTACTTGCCCGATTTTTAGGTTTCTGACTGCTCGTAACTTACGAGCAGTCAGAAACCGAAAAATCGGACAAGACGTCTTAAGAGTCTTACTGTTACGAGTCTCGTAACGTCTCTTCGCAAGTTGAATGATGTAACTAATATTTTGTAATAGTATTTGGATTTAGAAAAGAATGTCCATGGAGTTTCTTGTCCATTCTTCTCCATAGAGATTTATGCTCAGAAATGGGCAACTACAGTACTTTCACAAGTTATTTTACCTTTTTTTTTTGGCGGGTGGAAAATCATCAAATTATAACCCCTTCCGCTCTTGGGCAGAGCGAAAGCGAGTGTCAGACTTCTACTGACTAAAAACCACCCATGTTATTTCTTAGCCGTTCATGTCGAGGCCGCGGTATCTCTTGCGAACAACCCGCAGCCCCAAGATGTTATACCTTGTGACTGTAGTTTCACTTTTTTTGTTTTTCTGACATTCATAAGTGCGTGTAATGGTCTTATTGACATAAATGCTTAGAGTTTGAACTCTGTTGACTCCGAAGTTGTTAATATTGTATAATATTAAACTGACGTCGTCACTTAGCACCCGCTGTGAAGCAAAAGTTTCAGTTCACCGGTCGTTTTAAGTCCCTGAATAATTAACGTGACGCAAATTAAATATGGCTTCCGCAGAACTGGATGAACAGTAGAGTTTACTTTTGAAAGGGATTCAGTTAAATATTTATAGCAATTGGAACATAATGGTGTTGAGAGGGTGAAATTTCAGTGATATGGTATTGCAATCTGCGGTACTTTATGCACTTACATGTTTAACCGTGATGTAGTGTCCGTTTGTAGCAGAGATGACACTTAACCCAATTTATTGACTATTAGGTATTGCCAGCGGCTTGGCCCGCTACAACTCGAAAATTATCCCACGGGAAGATAAAATCGGGATAAATATTATCCTATGTGTTAATCCAGGTTATAAACTATCTGTGTACCAAATTGTATTCAAATCCGTTCAGCAGTTTGTGCGTGAAAGAGTAACAAACATACACACTCACAAATTTTCACCTTTATAATTTTAGTGTGATGTGATACCACAGGCTCACAAGCACCACCAAGTTTTAGTCGAGGATACCCTTCACCTTCCAACTTTCCGCCATCCGTGTGGTGACTGACAGTCGACATTATTGTCTGCCTAATTGGGTGCCGCTGAATGAACTACTGGCTGAGTACTGCGATTTACATGGAAAGACTGCCTATCTGACCTTTACAACACTGTTACTGAGAACAGAATGTCCTTTGGTAAGACTGTTTTTCCGACTATTTATAACGACTACATAGATTTATAATAGACTAGCTGTTGCCAGCGGCTTCGCCCGCTACAACTCGAAAATTATCCCACGGGAAGATAAAATCGGGATAAAAACTATCCTATGTGTTAATCCAGGGTATAACCTATCTACATACCAAATTTCAACCAAATCGGTCCAGCCGTTTATGCGTGAAAGAGTAACAAACATCCACACATCCATTCTCACAAACTTTCACATTTATAATATTAGTAGGACTAGCTGATGCCCGCGGCTTCACCCACATGGAAGTCGATCAAATTATATACTAAAACCTTCCTCAAGAACCACTCTATCCATTGGTGTAAACAGCATGAAAATCGGTGCAGGAGTTTTTGAGTTTATCGCGAACAGACGGACAGACAGAGGACTTTGTTTTATAATAAGTAGTGATAGTGATGTACACAAATATAATTAAAAGAATAACTCAACAATACAAGACTATCCCTTAATCATAAATTAGGAGCAAGTAAGTAACTGTTAAATTAAGACGTAATTAAACAGAAAGGCGGCCTCTTCACGGAACATTATTAGATTCTTTGAAACAATCAGGCAGTCGGTGTTGAAACAGAACTTGAATGAGGTAAGGTTAATTGAAATTTTGGAGGTTCTCACTTAGTGCTAAAAGTACGAAGCTTTTTAATAAGACACATAGCGTTTTAGCAAAAGTTCTGCTGTCTCGTTCAACTTTTCTTTTTTGTGTGGAAACTGAATGAAAACGGCTCAACATCATCATCATCTGCTTAGCCTTTTCACAACTATGTTGAAGTTGGTTTCCATTCCAACCAGATACAGCTGAATTACAGAATTTTACATGAAGCAACTGCCTATTTGACCTCCACAACTAAGTTATAGTTATACTCTTTGGTAAGATTAGTTGCCAGACTTTCGGGCCACTGTAACGACTCACTAAAAGCTCACCATTATCATTTAAGATTAAACTGTCCACTTTTAGATGAAGGCATCTTAATAGCCCATGTTTTGCCGTGGTAAACAAATCAACGGTATAAGAACATCAACGTTTGCCAAAGAGCGATGGAACGTAGTATTCTCAAGCTTAGACTCTCCGATTGAATGCGCAACACCTTAATACGGTCTAAGACAGGCATCGCCGATGTTGGCCTTAAATCTGCCAGGTTAAAATGGGACTGGGCGGGTCACGTTTTTAGGATGGAGCCGGACAGATGGGCGAAGTAACACAGTGGGTGCCTGAAGACGGCCGACGTAACCGAGGCAGGATTTAAGAAACGCTGGCGTGAAGATCTGGACTCATTCTCAACGGATTGGACGGAGAGGGCTGATTGTAAAAAACCTTGCCTTTGCCCAGCAGAGGGACAGTGTAGGCTATAGTATATTATGCAACTAGTGAATAAAGGACGGATTTAAAGCGAGGGCCGTAGATGAGTCACGAGCAAGTGAAGGATTCTAATGATTGAATCACGAACGCAGCGAGTGATTCAACTGTTAGAATCCTGAACGACGCGAGTGATTCATGGCCCTCGATATAAATTCGTACTTTATTCAAGAGTTGCATACTATACTTTATATCATGACTACGAAAAAAGACATAATTTAAGCGAAAATAGAAATTTAATCAAGAAATAAGAATTGTTACATTAATTGAAATGGACATTAAAATTAGAGCAATGACTGAAATTAAGCGTAATTTTCTTATTATTATCATTAGGGTGGTCAACTTGTGAAACAATATTTATTAATCTAATGCCAAACTCCTTGTCGCAAATATCGACCAATCAAATCTCGAGAATTTATTTGCACCAAAGAGTTTTGAATTTCGAATCTTAGCGCAAGGAGTTTGTGTAAGCATTAAAATAGAGACCGGATATATTTTTGTGTTCCAAATTCAAACACCAAAATAGTGAATAAAAACAAAACAGTGAATAAAAGGCCTTTTTATTCACTGTTTTGCGTGAATAAAATAAGCTTTTTAGAGTAGGTATGGTATAAAAGAACTTGAGAGGTGTCAAGGAACACCCGGATGGAACGAAGTTATTGTTATTATTTTTTATTATGTAAAAAAAAAAAAATGTAGAAATGAAAATATCTGGCTTGCTTTCTATAAGAGAGAGAGAGACAGACAGAGAAACATGTGACGCCGCACAGCTTACAATAGCTTACTATAGCAAAAAGTGTCGTGACAACTTTTCGTAAGAATTTTTTCCGTCTAGTCCCCTTTCACAACGCGCGATAAGGAACTTCGTTCCAAAAAAATATTAGTAAATAAGGACATCATGACACAAACTTTTACTACGAACTCTTATAATAAAATATGATCGTTTTTCACCATTCTCTTGTCCTTATCCCGATTCATTTGGGGTCGGCGCAGTATGTCTACTTCTTCCATACTTCTCTATTACTCGTCATCTCATCATACACTTCCTTTCTTGCCATATCATCTGTTACTAAAACATGACACACAAAAAACGACAAACACTCATAGCCATGTTTTTCCCTCCACTTAGTTTTGTGTTCATCCCAAATAGGAAAAGTTAAGAGATTTCCTTTTCATTTCCGCGATTTCCTGATTCAAGAGAAAAAAAGGTTCTCGTACTGAATTTGAAGTCAATTGGTGTCTGTACGTAGACTCATCTAGACATTTTACATGCACATAATGACTAAGCGGGATACCAGCTTAAAATTATAGCAAGCAAACGACTTTTTTTGGGATGGAAGAATAACAGATTTTACGGTAAGACTAAATGCAACGCATTCAAAACATTGTGCTGATAGATTCCTTGAATAGGACGGAAGTCTTGGAAGAATTTAAAGTAAAATAACTTCAAAAGCTTGTAAAAAAGTTGCAACTTTGACCCCCAAAATCTCCGTAACTAGTTGGTTTCAAGGTTTGGTCTATACGAAAAAATGATCGCAATGCCAGTCCGAATAATGTGCTGTTACACCAATTATAATACTATACCATATAATAAGTACTTGTATGCCAATCGTGTCAACCTCCCAAACCTACAATGTACATAAATAACAAACGAAATGAATACGATATCACATCCACAATACGTGAACGCAAAACAAATGAAAACTCGCGAGCGTTTTATAACCACGCACAATTGAATGAACAACATAGCAACACAAAAAAGTACCCCTTTAGTTTTTGTGTGACCGTTCTGTGCAAACGGACGGTTTTGCGTACTGATATGATTGTATGTATGTATATTACAACAATAGGAGCAGTGGTGACGATTTCATATAATTATCGTAGTAAAAATGCCCCGAATCCAGGGATTCGGCGTAACTCATCTGTATATTCATGCCAAATCACAGCTTTCTAGTACAAAGATTATTTATGCTATAGTGCCGACAGACAGACGGATTGACAGACGGACATGTGAAACTATAAGGGTTCCTTGTTGACTACGGAGCCCAAAAAATCTTAACATAAATGCTTAGAATAAATTAAAAAAAATAACTTCTTTCGAAGACCTCACATCCCTCTTGCCACCCACATAGTAAATGTATCCCTTGTTCAACCCCATTAGACAATGAATGACCATCGTTATAAAAAGGGATTTTGTGAAAAATTGCACGTTTCTCCAGTGGTTAAGTCAGCCTACTTATCGGTGAATGAATTTTAGATTCTATTTCAAAATATTCTAATAGTGTCTTCTTTTGTACTTTTTTTTTTGGAGGATGGCAAATCATCAAATGACCGCTCTGCCCAGAGCGGTAGGGAGTGTCAGACTTCTACTGACTAAAACCACCCATGTTCCTTCTTAGCCCTTTGTGCCGAGGCCGCGGTATCTCTTTCGAACAACCCGCAGCCGCGACGGGGTCACCTTATATCCTTAGTTATCTGTCATTCATTTGTTTGCCAGTCATACACGCTGCCATTCACAATGGCATAGCAAGGCTCACGGGAGCCTCCGTATATTATGTCACCGAAGAGATGTGTCTGAACAAACGTTGCACGGTGGGGGCTCTGGACGCTGCGGGTGGTTCGAAAGGCATACCGCGGCCCCGGACACAAAGGGCTAAGAAGGAACATGAATGGTTTTCAGTTAGTAGTAATCTGACACTCCCTTTCGCTCCGTCCAGAGTAGAAGGAGTCATTTGATGATTTCCCACCCTCCGAAAAAAAGGGGGCTCCGGACAAGTTTTTTTAAGAGAAAACGATGTCTCCTCTCATGTGCGGATTAAGACTGCCACATTCCCCAGTCTTATACCCTTAGGGACGTGGGCGCGCTTTAAATATTTCCTCTTTAAAACAAAAATAAAAGTTCGCAATGGATGATCCTAGATTTTCATACACGCATTTAGTATTTAAGTACCTATTTTAAAAGTACGTACTTAGCAGTGACCCGCTGTAGAGCGTGGCCTTTACGTACGCCCCAATTCAAGGCCAGTCCTATTTCCATGCGAACAGTAGATAAGCTGTCCTGTACACAGATTCCTCTTCACATGACTCAAACATTACGCGCACGACCTAGCGCCGAACTTTGTTGATCGCTCGCGGCGTTTGTCCAATTTTCCGAATCAACGACGCGTATCTGCCTTCACAGTTTTTTTCAATAAAGCTAAATATTGGGCTACCTACTATTCACGTTTAGTTTTTTGGAATAATTCGTGATAGAATAAGTTGAAAAACGGTTGTAAAACAAGTACTTGTATTAAAAGTACTTAGCGTATTCTGAGTTAGTGTCAATCAGAGTTTTTTCATTCGATATTATGCTATAGGTAACTATAATGTTTTGACTCTTACTTCGACTACTGGCTTCTGATTATTTGGCTAAAGATGTACGAGTGGTTCTCTTGTGGCGCTCTGTTGTTCTGCGTACCCCCATGGGAAAAACGCGTGAGTTTATGTACGTAGGTATGTATAAATTCAAGGCCGCTTCGTTGTCAGCTGCTTGTATGGTCATTCTCGTATAATTTATATCAGACGTAATCGAAGTCCAGAGCAGAGTCATTTCCCAATAAAAAATACCCAGGAGTTGGTATGTCACTGACCATTGTCTATATTTCTTAATTGCAATGGGCTGTTTCCTATTTCTATAGGACCTAAACTTACTTGGAAACTGTGAGTGTGTTAAAAATCTGCGAGATCCCTCTGAGGACTATAGTTATTGGGCATCAAATATACAGCTACCCTATATTGCTTTTTCTTAGAAAAAAAAAACAATGTTTATGAACAATTTACCCTTTACTATGTATATCAGGCTGTAATAACGAAGACAAGAAACAGCAAAGCAATCAACAAGTAGTCTGGAAATATTTCATATTTAAAATACGGTGACAATGAACCTAGCTAAAGAAGCTCATGAAGAGAGCTAAAAATAGTAACTTTGCAGTAGCAGCTGTGTTGATTGTTTACTGAAATATTCAATGAGAAAGTTTACTATTTTCTTCTTACAGTAATTTTATCTCTAACAGAAACTCAAAAGTAAGCTTATTACAACGTGAATAAATGCCAGTGTGAGTTTGACAATGACAAAATAAAATATGTGAAAGGACTGTTTTTCAGTCGGTTGTTAATAACCGGCTCAGGAGAAACAAATTGTTGATCTGGCAATTGTGAGTAGAAGGTTACGTACTTAGACGTAACTGGCGAAATGTAGGTTTGCTTAAGGCTGTTCTCAAAAAGGTTAAAAATAGGGTACAGATGAAGCAACTTTTCACCGGCACTTACAGAGAAATTACATCTGAGATTTTTTTAGTAATCTACATGATATGACACGTAATTTGGTTTAGCCATTATTTTTGTATCGGTATCACATAATAAGAAAAAAAATCCACAAAATCGTAGAACTCCTCCAAATCGTAGAGTTGAACCATTTTACTCCTTCATTTTTTAACAAAACAATATAAAAAAAATATCTACTGCTTTGCAATACAAAGGAAAATAATTTGGTTTTTTACTTTTTAGAAACATGTATTACTTTAATTATAATAAATAAAAAATGCGTCCATTTAAAGTCCGTGTCTACGATCGAGAGGGGTCTATGCACAAGGTCATTGGCGTGAATACAAGCCTTAACGTCCTCTACAACAACAAATCCTGTTTCAATAGTTCGTCGAATTTTGATGGAATCATTGAATTAAGTTATGTTGAACGAGATTTATGAAACGAACATTTACCTAGGTCTAGGACATGGGTCGTAACCACGCGGGTTCGGGTTGGTGAACAACTTATTTCTCTAGTTCTTAGATTCTGCCTTCAGTGTTTCCCTTCATGGTTTAAGACCAACGATAGGAGCTCGTGGGGGTCAGTTCAATTATGTTTATGAGGATGCAGTTCCAAGTTTCAACCAATGAAATGGCTTGAATCTAGTTTTAAGTAACGGTTGAGTATTGAGTGACGTTCAGTAACTCGAGCCAATAAGTGTTAAAAAGACACTAAATTACAGTAAAAACGTGACTTCTACAGTAAATATTATACTGGACATAAAATGCCAGTACAGCACGATCTTAGTATACCTATAAATAGTAGATTATATGCCAGCTTGAATAAGTGATGCTGCTTGAATATCTTATAGCTTGAAAAGGGAAATTTTATTTGGGGTCCCTTACGGGAATCGTAATGTCGATACGAACGGTATGGGAATGGCTTATGAGGTGGTAATAAGATTAGCTTGTCTGCAAGGTTCAGAGCGGGCAGATACGTAGCTAGCGTAGCGTATAACAACAATAATTTAATAACAATAATTTAGTTCGAGCAACAAGACTCATAGTGTTAGTAACAATGTGCTTCTTCGGAAGGGAGTGTCAGACTTTTACTGACTAAAACCACCCATGTTCCTTCTTAGCCCTTCATGTCGAGGCCGCGGTGTCTCTTGCGAACAACCCGCAGCCTCGACGGGAACGACCCGCAGCCCCGACGGGACTAGTGTAAACCTCGGACTGTTAAGCCATAGGTCTAAAGTTCGACCATCTTTGGTTACAATTTTTTTTTTTTATGGGACAAGCCCGCCACACACACTATTCCCAAACCACTGTAACTCCTGTAAGCCAGAATCAACAGTGGTGACCACAAGAAAAGCGCCAAGACAATGAAGCTCGACGAAGTCCCAGAGAAACGATTTAACTGACATGGATCCCGCAACGAAAAAGGCCAATAGGCACACAGGGACGTATACACGGATATTATTGTCATTAATATTACTGGGTCCTAAGTTGTGAGCTGTTATATTTGATTCCCATAATAGGTATGACAAAAATGCTTGAACGCACGGAAATTTGTTCTAGTTTCTACAAGGTCCGTATAGTAAATAACTCCGGATGTAACCTGTACACTATCCAACATAATATTACGTTCATTATGCCAAAGACTACACTCCCATAAAATGTGATGTGCAGATTGTTCATATTCGCAGTCAGATGTAGAACATTGACAATTAAAATATTATAATTATTCATTCATTTCATTTTATTTTATTGGTGAAGGAAGCTATCGCGAGAGTTTTCTCGCGATAGCTTCCTTCACCAACAACAACAATAGTTACGTCTTAACCCACTAGATGTCGCCACAGTACGCATAATACCTACCGCCATTTTAGCATGAAATATAAATCAGTCTAGTCTAGCCGTAAAACCACCGTAACTAGGTACCGAGACAGACTGGCTCAAGTTAAGTAATAAATGTCTGAACTACTATGTTACATGTAGCTTGGAACATACGTGAGTGTTCCTTTTCTCATGAAGAAAAAACAACAACTGAACATCGCATCTGTATTTCTCGAAGGTAAGCAGCATGGTCCACAAAATTTAAATCTTTTTTGTAAACCGTTGTGTGACAGATACTTGCGTCCGATACGGCTAGAAGCTGACTCGATGATCTCGCTGGCCCAGTGGTCTCTTGGTGGCTTTGGACCACCAGTTGCTGAACATGAGGTCCTAGGTTTAATTCCCAGGGCGAGCAAAGAGCACGAGCACCAATCTGTGCCCGGTTGGTGGCAATTTCACTCTAAGATTTCACGTGCTTCTAGACTCTGGAAGCACGTGAAATCGTCTGGAATCCAGAGGCACGAAAGGGTCTCTGTATTTAATGAAAGGTCACCCATCAAAAGATCGACCTACGGTCCATATGGTAGGGAGTCACTGCATGTACGAGTAAAATACTCGCACAGTAAAATCCCAATTATAGGGATAAATTAAAACCAGGGGTATTTCGTATAATCAAAAATTCTGATAATCGATTTCTAGGTAAAATCAAACAATATTAATAACTTTGATACAGATAGTGTTTCACATATGTCGATTAGACAATGGGATATAAAAATACGGTAATTAGAGCCGTGAAGATTAAGTCCGGATAATTGGATATCCGGATAATCGAGGTTCGGATAATCGGGATTCTATTGTATTCAGCTGATTCCCGTTAAACTGCAAGTCAACCCTACGATAGTTGGAAAATAGTTAAGCAGATAATAAAATGTGTGATAGTTAACTAGCTGCCTCTGGTTAAACTAGAAGCCGCCTTCTTGGGCCTTTGGAAAAGTCAAGGTTGGTAAATTGTGATGAAGATATACAGGGTGTAAATCAACACATCACACAGCCGTCAACCAAGCATTCTGTACATCAAACTAAGTACCCCTACGCAAAAATTTTTGCTGGGAAACGACTTTTTTTTTGGGGTCAAAAATCACTTTTTACGCTAAAACTCAATGTAGCACTCTTAAAACATCGTGTTAGTGGATGCTTTGAATAATAAACGAGTCATGGAGCTAATTTAAGTAAAGTTATAAAATGAAAAACTAGTATTTACAAACACAGCTGTGAAAAATTTCGAACTTTGACCCCCCAATTATGGTTCCCAGGTATGGTCTAGAACAAAAAAATGATCGCAGTGGTGGGGAGAACAAGTGCCCTTCGTTTGCGTTAAGGGTACTTTTACACCCTATATTTTCAAAGCACAAAAAGGACGTGACACTACATTTTGTTTGAGTGAATTTTCAAAATTATAATAGCTTATAACATGACGTAGGCTTTAACAATAGTCGTCTATACAACAGGTTATTCAAAGTTTCCGTAAGAAAGCGGATTTTGTATTAATATGATATCACTTTGTTCAAGAAAACTTTGTGTCAAGTTATTGAAAAGAAAAGGACTTTTCAAACTTTGGACAAAGACTTGCCGTAGTGCTCAACTTATGTGGGTACACCTTCCAGATTCCGATCACTTGCAAAGGTGGATTGGCAACCTGGTGCATATAATATGAATACGGAAAGCATAGGAGCGGTATTAGAGGTGATGCTTGTGTATGGTCTATGTCTAAAAGACAATGATACGAATTTGTAACATTTAATTCATCATCTTAATAACATCTTTACGTGCTTATTTATGTAGTAAAGAAACAATATAGTTTAATGAGAATCAGTATACCATCCGCAATATAGAAAGTAACCTATAATGCGGCTTTGAGCCGAGATTCAAAGACTCTAGTCTCTCAGAACTAGTCCATCATCACACTGAATCCGTGTGGCGGTAGTCAGAAACTCAAAGTCTTTTTGGAATATCGTGTTACCAAGTACCTGGATGGAGGAGGTCAGATAGGTACCTCGCTCCATGTAAAATATTGGATTTCGGGAGCATCCAGTTAGATTTCAAATTAATTGGGAAAAGGCTCGGCAAATGATGATGAATTCCTGTTAGGTAGGGCAATCACCCTTTTAACTAAAATTAGGGTTCAAATCTCAAGAGTTTTTATTACCCTGAAAAACTTTGCTGTGACACTACTGAAATACAGATGTTGGCTTCAAGTCTCTCGTTCTATTTCGTTCATGAATTATAAATCAGTTGGAAACGGGTAGAACCGGCTTATCACTGCCTTCAGGGATAAAACTTGTCCATTTTTAACTGAGATTTCTAAAAGAGAACCTGCACTTCATTGCCTTTGAATATGTAATGTGAAAACTGAGCTGTTCCATCTTTAGCTTATATTTTATTTATGTTTGAGAGACTTTTGATTTTTGACTTTCACTTTATGCATTTTTGCATGCCTATCTGATATCTGAAATAGTTTAAAGTGAAAAAAAGTTTGCTTTTTTCGTATTTTGACCAGACACCAAAATCATTCCACATTATTCAATCCATTAAGTCATTGGTACGTAACACACAATGTCAATAATTTGACAACTCTACAATAACATATTTTAACCTATACTAATATTATAAAGGGCAAATATTTGTATTTCTGTATGTAACGAATAAACTTAAAAACTACTGGACCGAGACAGGTTACTTTTTATCCCTGTATTCCTACGGGAACGGGAACTACGCGGGTGAATGCGTGACGTCCGTTAGTAGTCAAATAACATTATTTAAACGTATGAAGCCAATCTATATGAAAATACGTTACCTTCATTATACCTCTTCCTAGAAGGTTCTAGGAAGAGGTAACAATATAGATTATCAGGTGATAATGGTGATTCTGTGTGCACGTGAATAAACTTAACAGTAACGAGCCTAAAAGCTTTGTTACTGTAATGATACTTTGAGATTTACGCAGTCTGTCAGTGACAGAGTTGTGTCTAGAACCCTAATAGTTATTAAGCAGAAATGTTCACTGAATACTTATTACTATAGCCGCTGACAGGGAAAATAATAATAAGCTAAGTGTAATATTTTTAATGAACCCTTTGACCCTCTCACAGCCTCGAGTGATGCGAATTGCGACGCAACTAGTGTCAAACGAGATGCGCGTGCTTTACTTGTCCTCCGCATGAGGCTTCATGAGAGTGGTTTAAAATAAACACGGGGAACACGTACTAGCGTTGACGCCGATAAGTCGTCACTTTTGCTGTCAGTTACCATTCTATTCAAGCAAACACGACAAGCGTATACGCGCGTTGGATATTTTAGGGCGTGTTATTTTTTTTTTAATCTTTGCTCTACTCTAAGAATTTCTCCTGTATCGTGGGTGCGTTTACAAACATTTAAACTCACATAGGTACACCAAACACACCGAGACCCGAAACAACTATCTGTGGGCCATACAAATATTTGTTCCGGGCGGGGATCGAACCCGCGACGCGCAGCGCAGCAGTCTAATCGCATAGCCACTGCGCCAACTGTGCCGTCAAATACCGACGCAACTAGTGCCAATCGACCCACGCGTTCTTCACTTGTCTTTTGCAAGCGTATTTTGAAAGCGTAAACGCGCGCGTTTTCCACACGAGGAACTCGTATTAACGTTTACTTATGTCGTCAGTTTTGCGACCAGCTGCATTTTTATTCTAGCTGAACACGCCGGGATAAGTGCGTTGACGCATGTTAGATATTTTGAAGAGGCGTATTGAGGCGTATACGATCTTATTTGCGCTACAAAATACGTTGATCTGAAACCGCTATGAGTACCTACCTATGACTTGTGGAAATCACTTTCAATTGTTTTCCATAAAGCCGTTGTTGCAAGTCGCATGCCGCTTGAGTTTGTATGTCGTGGCTCAGGGTTACTGCGCACGTCTGACCTTTTTTCGCCATTTTTATTATTCCATTAAATTATACACTTATTCAATCCCAGATCGGGATCACCGAACACCACTTATTACAATCCTATATATTTTCATAAAAAGGGCAAAAATGAACGGTTCCCCAAGGGGTTGAAACACGTTAATATTAACGTCTATTCCAACCCGTTTCAACCCGCGTTACGTATTGGCTCGGGGGTGATTTGTTTATTTACAGAAATTTCATTTTTATGTATTGATATTGTAATTGTAACCCGTTTTAACGTATAGGGCTGAAGTTCGCTTAATTTCGGGTATCCTCTGAAAAACTCCCATAAGACCACGTAGGTAAATAGTTCACACATAAGAATTTGGATTTTTCAAGGATTAATAAAAATAAACTATTTTTCCATAAATTTTAGATTTAAGGGCTACTTATTTATTGCTATTGCAGTTTTGTTCAAAACAGCTGTTTATTTAATTACCGATGACAAATTGGTTCAGAATGATTTACTGAATAACTGGTAGGTAACCGTTTGTGCGTGGGGACCCGTACAAACAGTATCGCAAAGGTAAGTAGGATGAAAGGTATTGAATTTTCAACCACTAAAGGTTACGTAGGGGATAAATGTTTGCCTTTACGTTAAATGATTATTTTCTTGTAACGTGGGAATTAACACTTGTCTATACTATTCAAAAGAGGTAAAGTTAGTTTTGATGTAGGGATGTATGAAACTACTGGTTCGTTCCCGAAAATTCTTTAACTAATGGGCCTACCACACGCTCAAGCTTCACCACACTTTTGCCTGCGCGATTACACGGTGCACACAGTACATCGCGCGTGTGGTTGGTAATGGTAATACAGTTTTACCAACCACACGCGCGATGTACCGTGTGCACCTTGTAATTGCGCAGGCAAGACTGTGGTGAAGCCTGTGCGTGTGGTAGGCCCATAAGCATAAGCTAGTAGCGGGGCTAGTAGCGGGCAAAAGTAATCTTGCTTAGTATTATATCGATGTTTGTTCTTCTTTCACGAAAAAACCGGTCAACGGATTTAGAACACAGTTACTTTATAACCTGGATTAACATATCGGATACTGTTTATCCCGGTAGTATAATTTCTTGCGATAATTGTCTAAAACGGCGCTGGAGTTCCCGCGGGGCAGAACTAAAATTATTGAAAACTAGCAGAGTTTCACCTGAGTAATTCCCGTTCCTGTGAGAATACAGGGATAAAAAGTGAACTATGTCACCCGGGAGTAGTGTAGCTTTCCAACGGTGAAACAATTTTTTAAATCGGTCCAGTAGTTTTTTTGTTACATACAAAAATACAAATCTTTCCTCTTTATAACTTTACTAGCTGATGCCCGCGGCTTCACCCGCGTGGATGTCGGTCAAATTATATACTAAAACCTTCCACTTGAATCACTCTATCTATTAAAAAAACCGCTTCAAAATCCGTTGCGTAGTTTTAAAGATTTAAGCAAACATAGGGACGGACAGACAGCGACAACTTTGTTTTATACTATGTATTGATATTGAAGTATTAGTTAAAAATAAAATAGTTCTAACAGTTTTTCCATTAATTCCTGCATCAATTTTACACCCAGCAACTCTCCCTAAACCGAAATTCCTTTAGCTTTGAGCTCACTAACTACGACACGACCGCAACGGCAAGAGAACAGAAAGTCGAAATAACAAAAGAAAAAACCTCATTATCTGCTTTATCAAATAGTGCTCTACATTCGAGCACAAAAGGCAAAGTTAGGCGCACTGGGACCTATTTCGAGCATTCCATTCGAGCCGGCTCGAGTCAGCTCGAGCCACCTCGAGCCTACACTTTCTTTGTGTCGGAAATTGTGCCGAAAAGCGACGTCTTTCGGCTTAATGTCCAATTAGAAGTTCCACTTTTGTTGTAGTGGGGAATTAAATAGTTTACTGAAAGGTTAAGGGAAATGTGGGTTGGTAGTAACCACCTGTGCGTATGTCTTGTCTTCTGTTGTTGTTTGAGCAGATATAAATGGCAAGGCATTGAGAGCTTTTTTTTTTAAAACGTTGCCCCACATTAGGAATTTATCCTGTATCGTGGGTGCGTTTACAAACATTTAACATTATCATTGGGTTTATCTTTTTGTACTCGCATACAAAAAAACACCCACACCCGAAACAACTATCTGTAGGCAATACAAATATTTGTTCCGTGCGGGGATCGAACCCGCGACACACAGCGTAGCAGTCCAATCGCTCAGCCACTGCGCCAACCGTGGCGCCACGTTTATACATAGACTTTCAATACTCGCCCCCTATTACACGTAACATAAAAAAAACTGGCGAAATGTCAGCGTTGTTAACCTGTGCCCAGCCCTTTGGAGCTCAAAGGCGTGATGTTACTTATATTTTTCAGTCAGACCAACCGCAAGTATGACCTATATTTTTCCTTTACAAACATTCATCGCAATACAGAAATCCGCCGACAAATGCAAGCAATTCAAGCCAAAAATGTAATAAACGAGAAACAATACGCAAAATAAATATTACCCACATTTATCTAATTTAGGGATCCGTACGGAATTCCAATATTAATGTTGTTCAAACATTGTTGCCTATACCAATGTAAGTTGACCCGTGGCCAATTATGGAACTGAATGAAATGTACCGTTTTCTGGTGACGGGCATTTGAAAGTGGCGCCAGAATAAAGTGTCACAGTAAACTGGTTTAATTGTACATATATTTCGGCTTGTTTACCTGTCTACCCGTCACTCTGGAAGAAACCGGGTGTTATTAAAAATAGCAGAGATATTTGTGTTACTGGTCGTAAGGAAAAATACAATTATTGTGTTTTTTGTTACGTTGGAAGTATTGCGAAGAAAAATAAAATCATCCAACGGTTCACAATCGTAAACACTAGTTTATCGGAAAGTTTTCAGATAAAAAAATCCCAAAAAGGTTACACATTTCGTCATTATGTCTGTATCTTATTTATCTCTATGGGGCTCATTGCCATCAACAACCGGGCACAAATTCAAAATTCTGTTACTACTGAGAAATTCCTTTTTCCAAAATTATACCCGGCTTTTCCCAAAAGATCGCTTTTGAGTAGAAAAAATATCGAAACAGCCAGAATCAAACCTTTTTTATTTATGTATACCTCCGAAGGCAGATTACAGTAACAAATGTACCACCAGATGCTACGGATCGTATTCGCTTCGTTCGAACAATATTCGGTTCGTATGGATTTCAACCCAAAAATATGTGAAAAAACAAAAAAGCTTCACATGCCAAGTAGCAAATGGAAGATTCAATTCAATATAAAGATTTAGATTTAGATATTATAAAAAATAGAATGTTAAAGTAATGAATGATGAATGTGCAAGTAGCTATTATTTGTAGCACTTTAAAATGTTAAAGTACTGCACGTCACAATAATTAAGACTTTCAGTTAATGGCTTCGAAACCAAGGTCTGGCAAAGTGATATTGAATTTTTCCATTGGGAATTTCCTCACGGCACGGAATGACAGCCACGGAGTCAGGATTTGTGGCCGATTGATGGCAATGGCTCGGCTCCTGTGGCATGGGACTAAAACATAACTGTTCTGGCGTAATGTGAGTGTACTACGTATTAGGTATTGACCCAAACCTTCAGAGATTATTATAACATAAGTGGTTTGACACACTAGAATGCAACTACTAAAGTAGCAATTTGACTTTGACTGCGTGTTTATTAACTGTCAATTTTCTTAGTTCAAGTGTTACTTCTAATGGAGCGGGATATTATACGATATTGCTCTCTCTCTCTTTGTACCTGTTTTTTTGGTCGGAATAGTCACGTGATTGACAGCTCACGTGGACTCTCCATTCTCTCATTACTCCGTGGTTCGAGTATATCGTGCAAACAACGTCGAGTCTCGAGGATGTTAGATTCCCGTCAATATTGGTTCTAGATGAGAAAGGGGTCCAACATTGTTCCAGCCAAAATGGCTGCCTGACTGGTTTATTTCTTTAGTATATTGATAGCAGGCACTCGGTTTCTGAACTTAGAATTTGAAGTTTAAGAACTTTTCGTCTTCACCATTTTCTTCGACGTCTTTAAAATTTCTTGTGTAAGATTTCATTTTAACCTTTTGAAAAGGTTATGTTGTTCAATTTAAAAACCAGGTGTAAGCGTGTTCCCGTCGGGGCTGCGGGTTGTTCGAAAGAGATACCGCGGCTTCGGCACAAGGGCTACGAAAGAACATGGGTGGTTTTTAGTCAGTAGAAGTCTGACACTCCCTTCCGCTCTGCCCAAGAGCTGGAGGGGTTATTTGATGGTTTATGAAAAAAATGTGTAAGCGTGTTAAATGGTCTTTTATTTTGGTTATCTTGAATCTTGTTTATTATCAACGCTTGAACGTATAGAGTTATATGTTCAAACCATAGATTTAAAAACTATCATCATCATCATCTGCCGAGTCTAGCTATGTTTGACTCCCAGTCTATCCGCATGCAGCTCAATACTAGTTTTCCAAATAGAGCGACTGCTATCTCATTCCACCATCCAGTAAGTACTGGGTAATACGAAACCCCTAAGACTGGTTGTCTGACTTCGAGTCACCCACGAGCTACTATGAAATCTGAAAAAACAAATAGCTGGCCCATACATTTTGCTGAGTTAAGCCCAAATTAACATGGAGCAGCTGGTTTTTGTTTCTGATAGAAATACAGACATCGGAGGCAGCGAATATTGGTATGAAAAAGTCATACTAGCTTGAAGAATATCTTGGTCGTGTATTCCCCTACGTCCTCTAAAACTGTGTCGATGTTGAAGCATACAATTTTCGGATGAATAAGAAATTCCAGCCGAAGCCTAGAATATTTGGGGCGCTGTAACGTGGAGAGACGTGTCTCTATGAATTTATCATGTGACCCGAAACACGTGGCCACGAGTTTTTCTATTTCAAATGTTCCCCAATGAGTGTAATATCTAGGATTTATTGAATAGATCTAGTCTAGATACTTCTGAATTCTATCAATACCTAACATGTAAAAATATATACTAACAGTCAAAAAGTGCTGAAAGTCAACCTAATTTAAATAAATGACTTTTGATTTCTAAGCCATGTGTAACAATTAAAAAATCACATTGCATTTACAGAGGCAGGTAGCGACCTCTTGTGTACGTGATGGAAAACTATTCTGTTGTTCGTTCCAAAAAGCATGCCTAGATGGCGTTAGTAGCAAATCGATGGAGTCAATTTCTTTATTCTTCCGGGAAAACATCATTATAGCTTAAATAATTCAATTAATTCATAAAATAAATCAATATTTGAAATAAAGCTAAATTAAATAGCTAATATTGTGATCGACTGTATTAAAAGGCAGGCTTCGGTGTAGCCATCAATGAAATTGAGATTGACGCGTGGCGGTTTTCGGATAGCAACACTCTTTTTGCATGACGTCTCTAAGTGAAGGTCACGAAGAAGGAAATATAATCGAAATAAAAAACTTTAAAGCATATCACCTGACCACTATGTGGTATAATTAACCGCAAGGAGCCAGCGTATGGTTCGAAGTCATTAACAAGTGCCCATCTGATGTCCACGCTGTAAGTACTTGAACGTTTTCCCAATGTGACGCGTTGTATCTCAAGCCTAATTTACTCTGAATTTCAATCTCGTTTTATTTCTTTGTCAATCAGGGCTCCACATTACGTCTACGGCATATCTAAGACGCCATGACGCATTAAATAAATATAACCATAAAAAACAAAAAAATGTCATACAACATGGTACATGAATGATGAAGGCAAGTCCATCGGTTCCAAACAACAGGGATAAAACCAGAGTGCGCTGCCACTCGTTGTGAGGATACGAAGCATCTTCACACGGGCAACGATACTGGTTGGATCAGCGAGTTCCCTGTGTTGAAACAGTATATGGTAATCTTGTAGATAAAGTAAGTTTCAAACCTGCATATTTATGATCTCCATAGTGTTTTGAAGAAGGAACTTTAGGTGTTTGTGTAAATTGACATTCATCATAATTAAACCATTTGTATGACAATGTTGTATGTTTTCTTTCATGAATCCCTTCAAGCTCATCGCCCGTTATAAGTCTCATGCTTAATATACTACCCTGACTAGCTGGTTTGGGTAAGGAATAAACCAGCCTTACAATTTGGCGCCCAACGTGGGGCTTGAGGAAGTCATGAATGAAAAATAATTTAAGTAAAATTAAAGTAAAAATTCAGACCACATGGTTTGTGGCTGAATAATGATATATTAAAACTAGAATATTAACTGTATTTTGATTAAAGTATGATTTAAACACATTTCTTTGTAAGTGTCGCATATTAGGTTATATATGCCACATGTTCATGTTCATAAACTGCAAGCCACTTTTATATTGTTCAACTAGTAGGTAAGCAGTATTGGTGCTGGCTGTAACTTCGTAACAGTAGAAATTGTTATTAATCGTATTCTTATTGACTTGCTATCTATTAGATAAATAGTTTAAAAATTAATTATCACTTAGGAACTTGTAATTTCTCCTGATCTTAGTATATAACTACAACTTAGTAGTCGAGAAATTAACCTTGTTGGTGTTTGAATTGATAAGGAACAGAGCTCCTGTTTTTTTTCAAACATGAATAGGGCAATGTGGATTGACCACCTCCGTAAAGAGGAATTGTTACATGAGCTTAAATATTTCAATGTTTCTACAGATGCTGGATCAACCAGGGACGCGCTCCGCAAGCAGTATCGTTGCTTGTGTGGTCTGCAGCGCAGAGGCAGCATAAAGCAGGACGAGTATCCGACACCCTCTACTTCAGACGAGGTACTCTTATGTTCGGAACCGATTGACGAGTTGTATGCCTCATTCAACAATTTAACTGAGGAAGATATTACCTCAAAGAAACGAATATTAGCTCGTGCTCAATATTACATAATGAGAATTGCGCGTGTAACCAGTTCATCACCAGAAATATCTGGGCTTAGAACTAAATTAGTTAATGTAATTACCTCATTGCAAGACGACTCTGATGATGAAGACACGCGACCTACTCGTGGACCCTCATCAGAAAATGATGTAGTGGAAAAACCACAAGTGGTATTTGTTAATGACAGACCTATTAATTTATGTTCGCTGAACCTAAAGTATGATGGCACCACTTGTGTAAGAACTTTCTTAGAACGTTTAGAGGAGTTAAGGCAGGCTAGGGATATACCAGAACAACGTGCATTAATTGCTTTTTCGGATCTGTTAGAGAATTCGGCATTACATTGGTTTAGATCGAATAAACAAACTTTTACGTCCTATCAACATCTACTTACTTGTCTGCGTGAAGACTTTGATATTCCTGATTTGGACTATAGGTTGAGACAAGAAATACGCTCGCGTACACAGGCTAAGCAAGAATCCATGATGATTTATTTATCTGTTATGAAGGGTATGTTTAATCGATTATCGCAGCCTCTCTCTTCAAGTGAACAGCTTGAAATATTAATGCACAACATCAGACCGGAGTATATGAAGGAAATGGCCTTACTCGACATTAAATCCATTAGCGATCTCCAATTATATGGAAAGAAATTAGAGCTTGCTCGTGCTAGGGCAGATCAGTTCGTTGAACCCAACCTATCAAACTTGAAATTATGCGCCGACTTCCACCCTTCTAAAAAAGGGGACAAAGGTCAAAGAACGGATAGGTACGGGAAATCAGTTGCTGCTGTTGACAGCCCATCTACCTCAGGTCCATCAGCAAAGAAATGTTTTAGGTGCGATAAGACGGATCATGACACCTATAAATGCAAGGTTTCTAAGGACTTAATTTGTTATAGGTGTGGTGAAAAGGGTTTTAAGAAGCCTGACTGTCCTAAGTGTACAAAAAACTAAATAGGCTGAGCCATAAAGATCTAACGATAAATATTACATCTAGTTCACCAGACTATGGTACTATGGCTCTCTTTCAAGCAAATACTGGTGACATTAGACCACATTTGTTAGTGAACATATTGGATGTGGACGTATACGGCCTATTAGATACTGGAGCTGTTTGCTCGATATTAGGAAATAATTCCCATACATTAATTATGAAATATGGGTTTATATTGAATAAATTACCTAAGGGACAAAATGTTAGGACTGCTGACGGTTCAAAGGTACAATGCCTGGGTTTTATGCGTTTACCAATAAAATACTTGGACCAGATTAAAATAATTAAATTCTACATAGTTCCCAACATAATAACTTCAGTTATCTTTGGAATGGATTTTTGTAAGTCATTTTCAATAACAATTAACTCATTAAATAACAATGAAATTTTTAGTATACCTGATAACTACATTAACTTATTAAATACAGACCATGGTTTGGAATGTTTTGAATCATTGACTCTTCAACAACGATCATCCTTACAGAAAGTCATTGATAGATTTGAAAAAATAAATACAGAAAAGGTTGGTCTAGGTAGGACTAAATTGATTACACATAAAATTAACACTGGTGACAGTCCCCCTATTAAACAAAGGTATTATCCTTTGTCACCGACGAAGCAGTTAGCTTTAGAAAAAGAACTTGATAGAATGTTGAGTCTCGGTGTGGTTGTGCCATCTACCTCACCTTGGAATTCCCCAGTTGTTATGGTAACCAAGCCAAATGGTGACTTAAGGCTTTGTTTGGACTGTCGTAAACTAAATGCTGTGTCCAAGGCTGATGCCTACCCTTTACCATACATCCATCAAATACTAGACGGCCTGAGAGATGCGAAGTACTTGACATCAATTGATCTCAGTGCTGCATATTGGCAGATTGAATATGATAGCGAGGAATCTGCTGAAAAAACTGCATTCACGGTTCCTAGACGTGGACTTTTTCATTATGTGACCATGTCGTTCGGTCTGGTGGGAGCTTCTGCCACTATGCAGCGCCTGATGGATAGATTATTTGGTCCGGAATTTGATAATAAGGTATTTGTCTTTCAGGATGATATTATATGTATCTCAAATGACTTTAATGAGCATATCAAGTTGCTGGAGAGGGTACATCAGCGTTTGGCAAATGCGAACTTAACAATTAATATGAGTAAATCGCAGTTTTGTCGAGGGGAACTTAAATATCTTGGTTACATGGTGGATAAACATGGTCTCCGAACTGATCCTTCCAAAGTGGAAGTAATACTAAATTATCCTACTCCTAGTACACCTAAGGAGGTTAAAAGATTTGTAGGTATGGCGGGCTGGTACCGTAGATTCATTCAGGATTTTTCGAAGATTAGCAGACCATTATGTAAATTAACATGTAAAAATATAGATTTTATTTGGACTGATGAAGCTGAAGAAGCTTTTAATAAACTGAAATCAAGTTTGCTCTCAGCTCCAATTCTTAAATGTCCTAACTTTGACTTACCTTTCTCAATACAGAGTGATGCTTCATCATATGCTATTGGTGCAGTATTGACACAAACTTATGATGGATTTGACCATCCTGTTGCATTCTGTAGTAGGTTACTCAATAAACATGAGGTTAACTACACCACTACAGAACGTGAATTATTAGCAGTTTTGTTTGCTTTGGAACAGTTTAGGATGTACGTAGAAGGTCAAAAATGCAATATTATTACTGACCATGCGTCACTGCAATGGTTTTATAAACTAAAAAATCCTTCAGGGCGACTAGCTCGTTGGAGTATTCGTCTGAGTCAATACGATTTTAATATAATACACAGAAAGGGCAAAGAAATGGTTTTACCGGATGTATTGTCAAGAATTAAAGTAGAGTCAATTGAAATTTCGGATAATGTTAAAGATAAATGGTACTTAAAAATGGTAGAAGAATGTGAAAAGTATCCTCATAAATTTCCTAACTATACTGTTAAAGATAACAAATTGTTTAGACATTCCAAGAATAAATATAAATTAACTTCACAATTTTCTTGGAAACAAGTGATACCGAATGAGGATGTGGGTCCTCTACTGAAACAGTTTCATGATGAACCCACTGGCGCCCATAACGGAATATTTAAAACACATAAGCGAATAGCACTACACTATTTTTGGAGAAATATGTATGAAGATGTAAAAAATTACGTTGGCAATTGTCAAACTTGTAAAGAATATAAACCGGTAAATACCTCTCGCCCAGGTTTAATGGGAGATCCCAAACAGGTGGAGAAACCTTTCGAAGCAATTTGTTGCGATTTGTTAGGACCCTTTCCAGTCTCAACAAAGAGAAACACCAATTTACTAGTTGTTTCAGATTATTTTAGTAAATATGTCATGTTGTTTCCTATACGGAATGCAACAGGCAATGCTATTGTTAAAATACTGGAAGAGAAGGTGTTTCTTGTACATGGAATCCCTAAATTTGTATATGTAGATAATGGTCCTCAATTTATTTCCAAACAATTTCGAGACTTAATGTTTAAGTACAATGTGCCCAATATTTACTATAACCCTAGATATCATCCACAAGTCAATCAAGCAGAAAGAGCTATCAGAAATGTTCTGTATGCTATTGCCTCATATGTAAAATCAAATCATAGACAATGGGACAATCACATATCAGAAATTCAGTGTGCATTGAATACCTCAGTGAATGAATCTACCCGATTCACACCTTTCTTTCTCGTCCATGGGCGAGAAATGTTTATAGATGGTAAATTGCATAAAAATTCTGAAGTCCCTCAACCTGCTTCTGATCTATCCGTGGTAGATCCTAGAATTCATGGTGATAACTTAGAGGAACTTAAAATAATTTTTCAAAACGTTAGTAAAAATTTAAAACTTGCGCATGATAGAAATAAAAAACATTACGACTTAAGGAAACGGCCATTGGAAATCAAAGTTGGTCAAATTGTCTATAAAAGAACTTTTACCTTGTCAGACGCTAGTAAGCACTTCACAGCAAAGCTGGCTCCTCGTTTTCTGAGATGCGTGGTATCTTATAAGCATTCACCTGTTGTGTATAGTTTGAAAGACATGCAGGGAAAAGATTTAGGTAAATTTCATATAAAAGATATAATAAAATATGAAGACTCTTAACTTGTTTGTCCTAGTGGTAGTTAGTTAATATTTGGACGAAAGTATGACAGACGTGGAAATATGACTACAGGTGGTAGAAGTCCACTGGAATAAATGCAGGTTAAAGCTTCCTAATGGTAATGAATCTAGGTGTCCAATTTACTTCGTTAACGCGGTTATTCATATGGACTACCTAGTGAACTAAAATACTATAACTCTCTGGTAGTTATTTGAAAATGTGCTGTGATAGGTAGAGAGCACTATTAGTAATTAATTTATCATGACTCCTTGATTAGGGAGGTTGTGTATTGTGTCGACCTGCGAAATTGCGAAAGCTCATTTCGGGTCAGTGTAGTCTTGTTTATTGCGATTAAGCATAAGCTTTGCAAGCATGTACTTTATTGTTTAGGTCATGCAATTTTAGTAGTTAGTAAAAGAAGATAAGTCTACGCGGTCTTATCGTACTTACCCTATCTTATTATTATTTTGGGATTACAATTAATGTTGTAGGTTTATGACTCAACATTTGAGTATTTAGGAATAATTTATAATTAAGATCAATACATCTCACTTCTTAGTGCTCTAGCTGGACAAGGGATTGAAATCCAGTGCTAGGTGGGTGGAAACAAAAAAAAATTTTTTTTTACTTAAAATTTTTTTTTTTAAACAGGGTAAGATGTGCTGTAACAATTAAAAAATCACATTGCATTTACAGAGGCAGGTAGCGACCTCTTGTGTACGTGATGGAAAACTATTCTGTTGTTCGTTCCAAAAAGCATGCCTAGATGGCGTTAGTAGCAAATCGATGGAGTCAATTTCTTTATTCTTCCGGGAAAACATCATTATAGCTTAAATAATTCAATTAATTCATAAAATAAATCAATATTTGAAATAAAGCTAAATTAAATAGCTAATTGTGATCGACTGTATTAAAAGGCAGGCTTCGGTGTAGCCATCAATGAAATTGAGATTGACGCGTGGCGGTTTTCGGATAGCAACACTCTTTTTGCATGGCGTCTCTAAGTGAAGGTCACGAAGAAGGAAATATAATCGAAATAAAAAACTTTAAAGCATATCACCTGACCACTATGTGGTATAATTAACCGCAAGGAGCCAGCGTATGGTTCGAAGTCATTAACAAGTGCCCATCTGATGTCCACGCTGTAAGTACTTGAACGTTTTCCCAATGTGACGCGTTGTATCTCAAGCCTAATTTACTCTGAATTTCAATCTCGTTTTATTTCTTTGTCAATCAGGGCTCCACATTACGTCTACGGCATATCTAAGACGCCATGACGCATTAAATAAATATAACCATAAAAAACAAAAAAATGTCATACAACATGGTACATGAATGATGAAGGCAAGTCCATCGGTTCCAAACAACAGGGATAAAACCAGAGTGCGCTGCCACTCGTTGTGAGGATACGAAGCATCTCCACACGGGCAACGATACTGGTTGGATCAGCGAGTTCCCTGTGTTGAAACAGTATATGGTAATCTTGTAGATAAAGTAAGTTTCAAACCTGCATATTTATGATCTCCATAGTGTTTTGAAGAAGGAACTTTAGGTGTTTGTGTAAATTGACATTCATCATAATTAAACCATTTGTATGACAATGTTGTATGTTTTCTTTCATGAATCCCTTCAAGCTCATCGCCCGTTATAAGTCTCATGCTTAATATACTACCCTGACTAGCTGGTTTGGGTAAGGAATAAACCAGCCTTACACATGATGGTATTTTTACTCGGATAGCTTCTGAAGAACAGCCCTGTGATGTGGGCCTCCAAAGAACAGTTTCAACCTATGTAAATGATAAACTTCATGTCACAGTCAGTTCAACTTTTTTGTTCCGTCCCGTTGTATTTATAAATATTTGTGTTGTATTGTTAATTTTTTGTTGTTGCTATTCTGTAAACACGGCATGTATTGCGACTAATAAATATTGTTTATTTCTTGTTGGCCGAGTGGAATCAGGATGATTTACACGTTGTAAGGTTGCAGGTTGGAATATGGCCAGACACTTTACTTTGTGTATATTATTTGAAGGGAAACTGTCATGCCTGCCGAGGATGCGGGTTGTTCGATAAAGATACCTCAGCCCCGGACACAAAATACTAAGAAGGAACACACCTCCTTCCGCTCCGCCCAGACAAGAGGACGATTTCCCACCCTCCGAAAAACGTCATGTTCTAGAACCGAACATTCGGAAGACAAGGTGACATCTACAAAATAACCCACACTGCATCCACGTGGTACATAATGATCACTATCTCAATGAGGAAGTTTGTGTTATAGCAACGGGAACATTATTGGATTATTATGCTATGCTGGTGGTACCTAAAAAACTTGACAAAATGCCAACACGGTTTCTTGAGGACTAAGAACCATCTGAAAAACAGGTTGATTTTCCTCAATTAACACTAAAATGACGGAGGTTACAATTCAAATACAAAGTTGTTGCAATATAAATCACGCTAAACATTTCTTGAACCTCGTATTTTACGTCTAATGACGTCATAAACGGTGAGATAACGCCTTTTTACGACTACCCACATTAATTTATGTATTAAGTTTTATTAAAATACTTTTGATCTGTACTGATATACGTAGAGATATTTCAGAGATTGCTATATAATTATCTTTATGACGAACAGATTTCATGTTTCATGAAAGTAGACGTGAATTGCCTTGCACCGCGGCGTAATTAGATGAGGAATATAAATTCGTACTCCTCCTAAGAATATAATATTTTACGTAAGATTTTTCTGTACGCTCAATATAAAATATTTAGTAAATGAATTTTAGTATCGTAAAGTCACGAGAAGTTATTTAACTACACACCATGAATCAAAAAGGTGTCATATTAATACAGACCTTAAAACCGAATAACTTTCTCCATGCAACCATGACGTCTTAAACCAGTATTGTCTTAATGTCATTCCACTTTGGAAAAGAGACAGTGTATACAAGATGTCTATACAATCAGATTAAAATAATACTCCTATAGGAAAATACTCTTGGTAGGCAATTTATTACTGTTTGCCTATTCATCTATTCGATTCACGCTGTATAAGTACAGTTACAGTACAGCACTAAGATCTACCTCACCTGTAAGCCAAGTCCCATTGAAGGGCTTGTAGTGCTCCCCTAGCACGTCATGTAGCGTGGGCCGCCTGCCCCGTACCCTGCCACCATCACCGGCTGGCGTCAGCAGAGCGATGCTGAATACGATGAGCCCCAGGACTGCTGCGATCACCAGCAGGGCTATGAGGATACCGCGCCAGTTCCGCTGTGTGGGTGTGGCTGCTGCGAGTTCCTGGAACGAAATGGTGACTGTTAAGGATGGTCAAGGCACAATCTTCTACATTTAATTGACGACTGTTTCCGGAAGGGTTATTTTCATCATTTCAGACGAAAGACGTCCTCTGCTGGACATAGGCCTCGCCCCCAAGTGTCGCAACATTCATCACATCAATCAATCAATCATCATCAATTCATTTTTTACGATTATTTTTATGTGACAATGACTTTGATTTGATTTTAGTGACATTGTAGGTATTTCTGATTTTTTGACATTATTTTTATCATGTTAGTTTGCTTTTGTTTGTATTTTGAAACGGTTATTTATTGAATGGTTTATGTGTCTCGTAGCTTGTCATTTAAATATGGGGGAACCTGAAATAAATGTATTTTTTTTTTTTTTATTGACCGGTCCCATGCGTCTCGCATACAACGGATCCCCGTAATCAAATTCCCTCAGTGGTGTATAGTGCAATCTCGCTGGTCATGAAGGGTCTTTTTACATCAATTATATTTCTATACTAGCGGACGTCACGCGGTTTCACCCGCGTATTTCCCGTTCCCGTGGAATTACAAGGAAAAAAAGTAACCCGCGAATAGTGTAGCTCCCCAACGGTGACAGAATTTTTGAAATCGCTCCAGTAGTTTCGGAGCCTATTCGTTACAAACAAACAAACAAATCTTTCCTCTTTAAAATATTATTATTTCTATAGGTACTGAGAAAAAAACTATTTATTTATCACGTGATCCGTAACACAGGTTTTGTATGCCTATTTCGGGCACCAGTCTCTCACAAATGTTCAGCCTGTGTTAAGATTACATAATTACTGATCACTGTAACGTTTGTGATGAGAAAATAAACATGTATTATTTATCAACCCGCACTAGGCCCGCGTGATGAATAATAGCCCGTTCCCTTTCATAGAGAGAAGGTCTGTGTCCCAGTAGTGGGAACATTATAGGCTGAATATGCTAATACTTATTCATCTTTGCCCACAAACACACATTAGGGCACTACACGTTTATCAGATCAAGAAGGGATTCTAAGCTATTATTGGTTTTCCCTAATTGGCTTATCTGTGACATGCATTGAGTGCTCAGTGCATACGTCGCATCGTCCTCGTCCCTCTAATAGATTAACCAATAATGTCCGTTTAAACCAGAACTTGCTGAGTTTAGGAGTTTTAATTGTCACTTATTTTATTGGAGACTATACCTTCAAATAGAAATCGGATATAATATTATTGTTTGACTTTTTAGGCCAAATATTAAAAGAATATTGAAGTGAAAGCGACCCTAATAAAAAATATACGTGTCGAATTGAGAACTTTTATTTTTTTCGTCAGAATAAAAAAGTTTTTTTTGTAAAACACGCCCTTACTGACAATAATGGGGCTTTGTGGTTTTCGAAACAAATATGTTCACGGCGATCTCCTGCTTCAGTAGATTTATAACGGTATTTATTTATTGAATCTATTTGCGATGCTTTACGTCATCCGATACACCGATAATTTGTAACCTGAATTAATACATAGGATACTTGTATGCTGTTACACATGATCGTCCCGTGAGACAATTATTTATTTAGAACAACCAACAAAGCATACACTAAAAATACAAATGTTAAGCTATTCATAATTTGTTACTTATTATAGTGTAGCCTTAATTAAAGGCTGCCACGGCATGCGTTAATCATAGGAGCAAGAAATGCAATACAAATTGTTTGGTACACATACACAGTTAATTGTTACATAAATCAGACATGTAATACAATACAAATGATACAAATTATAAAACTACTATTAATGCGAAGCCGCAGGCATAATCTAGTTCGGCGGCGGCGACCTCTCGCGTCCGGCCCTGGTGCAAGTCATGGTCCGGGGCGAGGAGGAATGGGACGCCGTCGCCTCCTTCTGCGAAACAGTGATGCTAGCGAAGGAGGTGGCGGAACGTGAGAGGGAGAGAACCTCTCGTCCCAGCCGCCGCGGGAGGCGCTCCGGGCGTCGGGGGCCACGTGATGGCTTCCGGCCACCGTAGACGCGGGCCTGTGGACGGTGAGTGATGGGTAAGCTCGCCGTCCGTCCGTCTTATGACGACGACAGGCCGTGTCGACGGCGCGTTCGTGTTCCACGCGCGCCTCAAAGAGATGTCAGCAACATGGAAGGGGCCCGCTAGGGCCGACGCCTGTCGAGGCTGCGGGCTGTCCGCAAGGGAAACCGCGGCCTCGACATGAAGGGCGAAGAAGGAACATGGGTGGTTTTTAGTCAGTAGAAGTCTGACACTCCCTTTCGCTCTGCCCAAGAGCGGGAGGGGTTATTTGATGATTTCCCACCCCCAAAAAAAAAAAAAAAAAAAGGCATAATCTAGTCAAGAAATAAAGCGGCCACGTCGCTTTGATTGGCTCTACTTAAAATCGAGCACAAAATGGTCATTGTATCTTAGGCATTCTAACTTAGTCCAACTCCTGAGGGACTGGGTCTGTCGGCAAGCACTTAGCCCTGTCACACTCCAGAGGATAGAGCTATTAGCAGAGCTGGATTTAAGCACTTCCGATACTGTCGGTTAGTTTAGGGAGCTTCTATTTTAGACGATGCACTTATGTGCAGCGATTCGCGCATCTTACTATAGTTGCTGTCAGTTAAGAAACAATAGCGGTCATTGTCCTATCCCTATCTCTTTGTACGAACCAAAACAAATGAACTATGTAACGTTTTCGTTAGAAAAAATGTTAAAGATCAACAATTTAAAGTTTCTCAATACAATATTATTTATACTGAAAACGGGATATTTACCATGTTAGTGTGTTGTGTGCATTGATATAAAAACTAAAGATACGGTCGTCCGAACATTTGCTCGACGCGTTTGCCATACAGAGAATCGGTGTAGTCTGCTCGTTAATGTAACCTTGTATAAGCAGCGTGGTATTTTTAAGGTTTAAAGAACATAAATAAAGCTTTAAATAAAATTTACGACCGCACCCGAAGAGAGCCGATCGTGGACTAGTTCACTTCGGCTTAGGAAAGACCATATTGGGACCACGTTTGAGGCGTCATTTTAACATGCGGTCCGCCCAGTCCTTACGCAGTAATATATAAGTCAATGGTTGTGTGTGTTGTTGTTGTTTAGTGCTAGTGACCATGTCAGTTTAAAATCTTTTTCAATACAGTCAAGATAAACTCTTAACGGAAATGTAAAAAAAATTGTGTTGTCGCGAACAGAATTTCTTTGGGATATTAAACCTTCGCTTTCGATTCCGGTGGAAGGTTATGGCGATAACCGATTAATCGGCTTCGACACTACTTTTTTTTAATGGAGTGTGGTATATCATCAAATGATTCCTCCCACTCTGGGCAGAGCGGTAGGGAGGTTCAGACTTCTACTGACTAAAAACCACCCATGTTCCTTCTTAGCCCTTTGTGTCGAGGCCGCGGTACCTCTTTCGAACAACTCGCAGCCCCGACGGGACTTCGACACTACTTGTTGCGTCGCAATGACTTATTTATACCGTCCGTAGTCGTTGTTAGAACACGCTGTTAGTCAAACGTTTCAGATTGTCAGAAGACCGAAAGTCAGTTAGAACTTCAGAACGCCGAAAGTCAGTCAGAATCTATAGTCTTGCCAAGGGGTACCAAAGTTACAAAGCTCACTTTGTTTGAGTTTATGAATTTATGAGTTAGCTCATTTAATAGTTTTTTTCTTTGCCTATTCATCATCATCATTAGCCTATCAATGTTCCCACTGCTGGGACATAGGCCTCCTCTCTTTGAGAGGGAACGGGATCAGTGCGAATTGGTAGATGTCACAAGTCTTAGATTTTGTGGTTTTAGGACATGCCGGTTTCCTCACGATGATTTCCATCACCGTTTTTGAGAGCAGTAGTGATGAAATAAATTACAGAAAGTAATGCGTTCGTAATTTTATAGTTCGTAAGTTAACTGGCTTCTTATTATAACACCATAAACCACATAACGTACGGCAACACACGCAGCACACATCAATCGTAACGAGCCAATCAGAACACACCGTGCGCGCTCACCACATGGACGCTCGCTGCTAATTGGTCAGTTTGGAGTGACGCGTGACGTGAATGCTCACGGCATGTCGTTACGGTTAGCGGCACTCCACGCGTGTCAATTAGTGGGTAATAGTCTGGTCTGCTGATATTCAGGACTTTGACAAGTAATAAGTATGATGGACAGGTTGACGTAGTCGCTCACTACAAGCTTGTAGTGCCTGCAGTTTTAAAGCCGCAAATACTACATTAATCTGGGGGTTTATATAAAATGGCCACTTCAGCAAATCATAATATGAATCGCATTAAAATGCGTGAAACGGTCCTTTCATAATAGTTGTTATGTATAACTTGACATAATTAGTTTCAATTCAATTTAATTATTATATATTTGCATTTGTTAATCTCTATATCTTTATTTATTATTATTTAATCTATTTCAATTTAATATATTTTCAATTAGATTATTTTAAAATTTACTTAGTGTACATCTAGACCACATACGTTACTAATACATTGCTACTAACATAGTCTTAAGTTTAATTAATTTGTTACTAACAAAATTATGGACATTACCTAGTCTGAAATAAACACATTTTTTTTATAGTAACTGCGTTTGTGACCATTTAGGAAAATAGACCACAATGGGAAAATAATTATGAATTGCGATAATTCTTAATATGTTCACAGACGCAGTTACTATTAGGAAAGATCCATTTAAAGCATTCGATGCTTGTGACCAGATAATTTATATTGTTATATTATATTGATTATTAAGAAACTGAATATTTTAAACGTTGACTTAAATTACTAGGTTTCCAGTATTTATTTTGTTATATGAAATTCATCAGCAATGTTTGTTTATTTATTTTTGAAATATTAACTCATAAATATAACAGTTATTTGCATTAATAAAATATTCTGGTTCATTTCTGAAAACAACTCAACATTACCTCCATTATTATCATGAAAGTCCAAGTAGTACCTACGTTCAGCAAATAACCACGTTTGTATTTGTACTGCACACATGTGGCCGGGTGTGTTAGTTTACACTTATTTGTATTTAGTAATAAAATGGCTAAAATTACAAGGTGGTATAGAACTACCAAACTACAAAAATAAATCATTCAAAGCAATTTTATCCACTCTGTACCATTTCAATTGTATTGTACCTTTTTTTTTGGGGGGTGGGAAATCATCAAATAACCCCTCCCGGTCTGAGCAGAGCGAAAGGGGGTGTCAGACTTCTACTGACTAAAACCACCCATGTTCCTTCTTAGCCCTTCATGTCGAGGCCGCGGTATCTTTTGCGAACAACCCGCAGCCCTGACGGGATCCGCAGCCCCGACGAGGCGACATACGGCCTAACGTGCTCTCTGAAAGATGGAGGGAATTCGCTATGATAAATGTTCATCGGAAAGCTTCAATTAAGCTCACAAATAAGGAACCCATTAACTCTAATGATAATTGTAAACGTCCCTTTGTGCCAATTGGCTTTGTTCCTTTCTGTCTCCTGCTGATATGGAGCGAAGTGGAAGCATTGATTAACCTACAGAATCAACCACGGGCCCCGAGCTCCATACCTATGAAGTACCATTCACATTATATGATGGAGTATGGAGGGAGCCCTCCCAACTAATATAAAACGTTCCATTCACAAAGCCAAGGCTTTGAAATGAGGTTTCTGAACCGATCGCGAGTCCATTGAACGAAGTATTTATTTGAATGAACTGTTTTGAATGAGAACCGTTTCAATACATTTGAATAACATTCGCTGGCGAAATCTTAAAGATCATCATGTGACGAGATTTTCCCTTTAATTATGTAGGGAAGACTCCTATTAGTTTAAAACATTGAATTTAAACGTAGCTGGCGAAATGAGGGTGTACCAGAAGTCATCATCATTCTCCTACCCTTATCCCAATACATTTGGGGTCGTTGCAGCATGTCTTCTTCTTCCAAACCTTTTGGGGGAGAGGAGGCGGGTTCTTCTTTAGGGTGTACCAAAAGTAAACCTGTTTCCTTTAGTAAACGGGCTTGGAAAAAGAAACAAAGGTTCCCAATGGGAAAACAGACTCAGTTTCACTTGGCCTGTCTTGGAAATTGAACTAAAGACTTCAAGCTAACCAGGGGTAGTTGCGACCACTACACCAACGTAGCCTATGAACGTAGCAGTCAAAACACAAATATCCTTTTAAAACTTTTATAGAACGAAGTAATGTCAGTCATAATAATGTATTGTCACCAGAACCAAAAAAAAATGTGTGTAAAATTTCTGGTCAATCGGTTAAAGGAAACGGGTTTGATCTTCACTTGCAGTATTTGACCAATACATGCTAACAAACAAACTAACACGGCAAGTTAAATAAAAGCATAATTGTAATAAAAAAACATGAACGATTTAAATTAGTCATTCACCAGTACCATTATCAATCAACTTACGGAAGTGAACGACATGAATCGAATCGGAATCAATCATTAATTCATTTGGTGCGGTAATAAAACAGCTCAATTAGCGTCATTGGCGATTTATCAATCGTTACCAATTCATCAATCAATTTGTGTCCCGCTTTTAACTTTTTACATGGGTTTTATTATGAAAAATAGCAGAGCTGTGCGCGATTTTACCTGCGATTTCACCTTTTTTCAAGTTCACTATATGCTCGATTCCTAATAATCGTATCTTACAAAACTTTTGTTAAGAACACTACAGGTACCTATGACATTGCTGATCTCTCTAGGTATTGTAAACATTACATCACACCTGTAATTCCCGAAGGGTAAGGCAGAGGTGAACCTATTGCCCGTCGGGGCTGCGGGTTGTTCGCAACAGATTTCGCGGCCTCGACATGAAGGGCTAAGAAGGAACGTGGGTGGTTTTTAGTCAGTAGAAGTCTGACACTCCCTTTCGCTCTGCCCAAGAGCGGGAGGGGTTATTTGATGATTTTCCACCCACCATAAAAAAAAAAGAGGTGATATGTTCACCATGTTTAAATCCCGTATAATTTAATAGGGGGCGAGCCTATTGCATCGTCAACCGGATTCAAATCCAGGCTCCGTGGCTGCTACTAAGAAATTCCTGATGAAAAAACCCAATAACACTCTGCCCGACCTAGGAATTGAACCCAGGACCTTATGCACAGCAGTTGAGCTTGTGACTACTAGACCAGCGAGGTGGCGAAGTTGAGGCGGTATTGAAAATTGTTAAGAAAAATATGTTTTATAACATGTTATGTTACATAGTGTGGGTGAACTTATCCTTAAACCCATATCATCATCTGCCTAGCCTTTTCCCAACTATGTTGGGGTCAGCTTCCAGTCTAACCGGATGCAGCTGAATACCAGTATTTTACATGGAGCGACTGCCTATCTGACCTCCACAACTCAGTTAAACTAGGTAATATGATACTCTTTAGTAACACTGGATGTCAGAATTTCAGATCACTGACTACCTGTAACGACTGCCAAAGATCTATATAATATGGCAGCCGGGACCAACAGCTTAACGTGCTTTCCGAGGCACGGAGGAAACTCGGTATGTCGGGCGGTCACCCATCCACAGACCTACCTAGGCAAGCACAGCTTTACGTAAAGATCCGAGTGCAGTTCTTATTAAGCCACGAGCTCCTTAAACCCATATCCCAACACTAAAACAAGAGAAAGCTTCAACTAGTCGTATCATAGATAACTGCCTAAAACTTGCAACTAATCTCGCCCTAATGGCGTCAATTGTGACTTATCTCGTATTTAATCAGCGGGTGCGACCGCGAGAAATTGGCATCGTTTATACCCGTCAAGTACAGGCGCGTACAGTCGTGTCCTGCGGTCGATGTAAAAACCCATGCTTTAGTTTAGACTTTACAGCCAGTTTACAGTTTTTGTCGTAACTGTACCTATTACGGTTAATATAGGATGGGGAATGAAATTTAAAGTTAGCGGCCTAATTAGTGGGGACTGGTGCCTAAAATGTGGAATCTCTTCTAGGTTAGGTTAGGTTGCTGGGAAGTTTGTTCCGCCACTTCTTCTTTCCAGCAAAAACACTAGGTGTCGAAGGGTGGGCGTTTTGGGGGACTGTCACTTGTAAATAAGTAAAGTAACGTAAATTTTGATGTTCGAAAAGTGCTGATTATCAGCCTAGTTTGAATAAATGACTTTTGATTTTGTTAAGCAACGTTTGCCGAGGTCAGTCCGCGGATGGATGACCGGCGAGACTTTTTCAGGACTTGGGAAGCACATTCAGTAATTTGTTGATATTTAACAGTCGTTCCTGGAGGTTCGCAAAGGGTATCGTGTGAGGTACGATTGTCACTTGCTTCATGTAAAAAATTGGTGTTCAGCTGCATTCGGTTAGACTCGAGGCCAACCCCGATATAGTTGGGAAAGGGAAGGGATAGGGGGGGATATAATTGGATTGATTACGTAATACTCTCTTATGACAATCGTTAATTTTCTATTGCAACAATTAATAAATATATAATTTCTGTGTGGCACCGGCACGCAGATATCCAAGGGCATAGAGAAGTGGGAACATTCAAAGCGTGTCTTATTGGTACAAGTAACGATTTTTCTTCCACCATGTATGTAAGTAGGTACCTCGCAAACTATAATAATCTCCAAAATAAAAGGAATAAACTACACCACAATAGAATAACTTCCGAACAGTGCGGGCGTGATAAGTGTTCAAACAACGGGGAACTTGTCCAAACTTTATCAATATGTCGGCGAGAGCTGCTGTGACATGGTGTCACATCGTGATTGGTCGTGAAACACGTTTCATACATGCTCTTCACTAAAGTTTTGCGTGAAGGGCATAGTGGCTGTACTAATATTATAAAGACGTTAGGATTTAAAGTTTTGATGTAAGAGGTAATCATCGGGGGACTACGGGTTGTTCGAAAGAGACACCGCGGCCTCGGACACAAAGGACTAAGAAGGAACATGGGCCGCTCTGCTCAGAGCGAGAGGAGTCATTTGATGATTTCCCAAGCTCCAAAAAAAGGAGTAATCATCGTAACCACGGATCCTAAATTATCCTCGAGTTCCATAGAGAATAATTTGTTTTTATTAGATACTTTTTTTTTACTGATTTGTGTCTGTAGTAAATCTACACCTTACTATTGTATCGAGTCTGGTTCTTCTAACTAACCTAACAGACAGATGTGTTGCTGGGGAGTCTGTTCCGCCACTTCTTTTTTTCTGCTAAAACACTAGGAAGTGTTGAAGGGTGGGCGTTTTGGGGGACTGTCTCTTGTAAATAAGTAAAGTAAATTTTGACGTTCGAAAAGTGCTGATTATCAGCCTAGTTTGAATAAATGACTTTTGATTGATTGTTCACCATAATTCAAACTTCGATTTCAATTAGGTCATTGTTGTCATTTTTGAATGTCAGACAAATAAAAAAACTAAAGTACAGTCACAGTCAAACGGTACAATAAATTGTGATAGTACTGTACTTGCCAATTCCAAAGCATAATAATAATATAAAGCATAATAAATAGGAGGGAAACCGCAGCAAAATCTAGTATTTTTTTATTAACTGTTAGCATGTGTCCGTAATTACGCGTTATAGTCAGAAGGCACAAAAAAATATAGAATGTTGTAAGTAACAACTAAGAAATTGGCGATATATGATGTAAAACTTTAGCGTTGTTGCACTGTTGTCCACAAATCCCTAACCTGAACCATTTACGCCCTTTTCATTACCTCAAGTGATTCGACTTGCGACACGACGTCAAGTCACGTCTTAATAACTCATTGGATTTTCCAAGCAATTTCTTACATTTGTGTTCTTTAAAGTCACTGTCGCAAAACGCATGTCCTGTAGGACCAATTTAGAATTTCTTTCAAAAACTGTAATCCTACACTGCCTTCAGCAGAATAAACGAAATAATCACAGATACTCTTCTTGATAATATAGATACGGTATACTACAAATACGGTGAGGGATGAGGGTACCTATTATTAGACCCCTTCCCTCAAAGCCCGCCCCTGTGACCGCGCGATCAATAGCTGCGTCGAATTAAAATAAATGTTAAGGAAAACTGAAGCTCCGTGGCCTCGACTTATAAGTAATAAGTCGTGGGTTCGAAACCAGGCTGATGCATTACTTTAAAATGCGTAGTTTATTTCATCATCACGTCTCCATATTCTCTAGACTCTAGAGAGCCATCGAATGTAGTTGATGTGGCCAAAATCGGCTGCATGGGATGCCTTCATCATCACTGGTGTTGGAAAATATCGTGAGAAAACTCTTGCGTTATCTAGGTCTATCTATATCTGTGATGGAAACGAAACCAATAGTGTAGTGTGTGTAGTGGTTTACAAAGAATATAGGTGAATAATACCTACTAAAAGGGTTAGGCAATTTGACAGTCCTTCTCTTCAACCCGTTAGAGTGTCTTTCTATGAAACTCCATACTGCAACGCACAATAAAACTTTTTATTTTTGGAGCGTGGGAGATCATCAAATGACTCCTCCCGCTCTTCGCAGAGCGGTAGGGAGTGTCAGACTTCTACTGACTAAAAACCACCCATCTTCCTTCTTAGCCCTTGCGCCGAGGCCGCGGTATCTCTTTCGAACAACCCGCAGCCCCGACGGGACACCTCTTGCATGACACCTGAACATAACCACCTGTAGACTCCTTAGAAAACAAACACGATGTACCTTTTTGACTGCCCCCAAAACCCAGCTCCAAATGGCATCAAATTAACAATAACAATCCTCG
The DNA here is from genome assembly GCA_949774965.1 of Diarsia brunnea. Taxonomy (NCBI): domain Eukaryota; kingdom Metazoa; phylum Arthropoda; class Insecta; order Lepidoptera; family Noctuidae; genus Diarsia; species Diarsia brunnea. The sequence continues at coordinate 19,338,221 of OX459007.1, forward strand.
TTGTTAATATAGCCTGCCTCCTTCCCCCCATGAGGAAAAACACGTGAATACCCGTGCGAGCGCACAGCTGACGCGTATATTGGAACAGTAATTTAGACTCAATGGGGCTTGAGGGGAAACACCATCTTACACCTACTTACTTACGGCCACGCCACGAGTTACACGTGTATTGCGATTTTGAAATCGGCATACGAGCTAAGAGAAGCCGTGTGACTTTGCGACGGTAAAAATATTTTGATTTAAAAAAGTATCGATGGATATTAATGCTCATTCTTCTCCATAAAAATCTAAGAATGGGGAACTAATTAACTGTACTTTCGCAAAGTATGGCTTGTGATTGAGGCTTCGGTGATTTATGACTTTCAAAAATGCCTATTTTTATTTCATTTATTTCGGACAAAAAAATAGTTACATGTTAAGTTTAACAATTATAATTCGTTGCATAAATAGGTACACATTATAACTCACACCACTGTCCACGGATTAATATATGAACAAGTAAGTAACGGAAATGTATTTACAATAATATTTTGTCATGTTTAAATGAATTAAGTGAATATAAGTTAAGATTGCGGTGAAGTTATTATGATCTAACTGAAATAGATGCTTTGAGTGTTAGTTTAGCGTCAAGCAAAACGAACAGAGGCCCTAGCACGAGCGCGCAGCGAAAACATTACGTAAATACGATAATTATTTACGTAATGTTTTCGCTGCGCAATATAATACAATTATCCTTTTAGCTAAATTGCTAGAAGTAAAAGAAAAGAAGTAAGAAATATATATTATACAAAAATATTACATATGTTACGTGTATTTTAATTAAAAAAAATATACGTATTCACGTTAACACCACGCGCTCATGGCGTCACAAGCTGCAACGTCTGAGGTCGTGGAAAGGGCGTCTGGCGTTATGAAGCAATCCAGAGAAACTGACGCATTGATATTTTTATGTGCTTCTGAGAGGTCATTCATAGGTTGCTATAACATTATGTTTGAGGCTGTGTCGTTGGCCTAGTAGTAGCAAGCGCGCTGCTCAGCACGAGGTATTGTATTCGATATTCAGGTCGCCTCCAAATGCCTCCGCCTAACCCTTTGGGGATTACAGGCGTGATGTTATGTAATGTACTTTAATATCTCCTGGTGCTGAGACTGACGTTTTTAATATCAACTCTTTCGCAGTTCTATTATACTAGAGTTCACTAACCGTCAACCACTTTTCAACTTTACTTAGGACAGAAGAGCGAAAAGTGACAGAAGCCCTCATTAAACTCAGTGGTTCCTACTCATCATCTGCCTAGCCTTTTTCCAACTATGTTGGGGTCGGCTTCCAGTCTAACCGGATGCAGCTGAATACCAGTATTTTACGTGGAGCGACTGCCTATCTGACCTCCACAACCCATTTAATACTCTAGGTAATACGATACCCTTTGGTAAGACGGGATGTCAGACTTTCAGGTCACTGGCTACCTGTAACGACTGCCAAAGATCTATATATGGCAGCCGAGACCAACAGCTTAACGTGCTTTCCGAGGCACGGAGGAAACTCGGTATGTAATGGGCGGTCACCCATCCACAAACCAACCTAGGTAAGCGCTACTTAACCTAAAGATCGACTTGAGTGGCAGTTATTATTAAGCCACGAGCTCCTCCTTAGTGGTACCTACTATAACACGTTAAAACTGACATTAAACTAAACACAGAATTAATAACATATTTATTTTGAACATAAACAGTTTATGTAACAAACCATGCTTGTGATGATGGAATGTGTGTGTGTTGCAATTCACAGGTGTAAAACTTCAATATAAGTACCTATGTATGTTTGAACTGTTTTTCATCAGCAGATTTATATGTCTTTCATTATCTTGTATGATTTACAATGTGATCTTTGAGTCCAATGTAACAGCCATCGCTTCTATATTGCCATCAATCGGGCACGAATTCAAGCTCCGTGGCTGTTTTGCTGAGAAATTCGTACAACGAACTTACAACGATCACTGTCCTCTAACGTCGTCAAATCCCAAAAAACCGACAATTGTTGTGTTCGCCAAAAAACCGGATAATGGCGGAGCACAGCCGAGTACGAACGCAATACGAGTACGTACGTTCGAGGCTTGTAAGTCGGTCCACACTAGACGAATTGTGTTCGTCTCTTGCTCGACTCGTGATGGGCTCGCCTAGCGTAGACGCAGCTTAAGATTTCACATCTCTTGGTATCTCACCGCCCATTATGTGTATTTAGGTAAACAGTAAAACTACACAAATCTATTCCCGAACACATAAACTTGTGATGTTTTGTTTATTTGCGTCGACTTCAAACGATTGTATTGTTTCTCTGGCCGAACATTTAACTGCAGAAACTACATACTTACTTATTATAATGTAAATGTGGGAGACAGTTCCATTGATTTCAAGATAGTTTATGTTTTTGTTTATATCCTGTAGCCTGCTGCTCATCATCATCATCATCTCACTGGGCAAACATGATCTTTATCATTTTAAATGATTCATCTCCCCCAGGAATCCTGCGTTTCCCATAACTAGATGTAAAACATAACCCTCCTTCTGTCGCAGTTGGGTAAAAAGACCTTAACAAAGATGTAAGACACTTTTTGTCGCCGTCATTGCGTTTTTTTTGTTCTGAAACAAATCTTGTAACTTCCCAGTTACGAACATATTGGATGTTCATTTTTTTCTGCCCTGCCCACAGCTACTTAAGGCTTGTCAAATTCATGCCAATGACCTTGTGCATTTTTTCGGAGCTAACTACGCCTCTCGGTCGTAGACACGGACTTTAAACGGACGCATTTTTAATTTATTATAATAAAAATTATACATGTTTTTAAAAAGTAACAAAAGCAAATCATTTTCCTTTGCATTGCAAAGCGGTAGATATTTGTTTAAATTGTTTTGATAAAAAATGAAGGAGTAAAATGGTTGATCTCAACGATTTGGAGGTGATTTTGTGGTTTTTTTTCTTATTATGTGATACCGATAGAAAAATTATGACTAAACCAAATTACGTATCATATCATGTAGATGACTAACAATTTATCTCGGATGTAATTTCTCTGTAAGTGCCGGCGAAAAGCTGCTTCATCTGCACGCTGTTTTTAACCATTTTTCGGGAGAGCAGCCTTAAGTTAAACTACTAATACTTCAGACCATTACTAAACTAGGTTAAGTGGTTCTATTAAAAAAAAAACAAAGAACACAATCTTTTAAACAAACAAAAATTACGTTTTTCACGATGCAGCGACACGTCTTCCTACTGTAGCTGACTATAGGGTTGACAATTGAAACTAAATGCTGGCAGGTGTCATCGTGAACGAACCAAGGGAGACGCGTCCGACTCGTTAGACAAAAATCGCATCACAAGTCTCGTTGTGAACGAGGCATAAGGCTGGTTACAAACCAGGATGTAAAGCAAATCTGTCCGCTATCAGTTCACGTTAGTAAAGAACGGCCGTATGTGGGAAGCCTATCGGGTAAGTAGTTTGCAACAATGGCGGTCTGTTGTAATTCCCCGTTCTATCTGCGTGAGTACTATGACATAGTGATGTCACCAACTATTTGTAAATCGAGAATCGATACAATAATTTGGATTTCGAAGAGTATCCATGGAGTTAATTGCCCATTCTTCTCCATGGAGATCTATGCTTTGGAATGAGGTTGGGTATCTTCAGTCTAATCACAGTTATAATGCCTTTTGGTTTTGCCCTCAAACGATAGGACATTTGATTTCGTATCCTGATTGTCCTGCTATTTGGACATCACAGGAGCTGATGGAAGCTACCGAACTCCTAGCAAAATTTTGGGCTGAGTCAGTTTGAATTGTCATCGATATGGTAAGAAGACAAAATGTTGGACTTGCACTCACATTTCATTTTTAACCGACTTCAAAAAAGGAGGAGGTTCTATGTTCGTGTGTATGTATTTTTTTTTTTTTTTTTTTAAGTTCAATGTAATAGGGGCAAGCCAGCGATGGAGCACAAATCCTGACTAGGCTTGGTACTATGAAATTCCTGATAGTAAAAAAACCTCTCATCAAATGAATAGATTAATACTAGCTGATGCCCGCGACTTCATTCTCGTGGAAATTTTGATGTGTTACTAAACTGTTTCGGGTGGACAACCTTTATCACTTAGGGGTATGAAAAATAGATAGTAGGTAGCCGATTCTCAGACCTACTGAATATGCATATAAAATTTCATAAAATTCGGTTAAGCCGTTTCGGAGGAGTATGGTAACTAACATTGTGACACGAGAATTTTATATATTATTATATAGATTTTGCATGAACGGTGTTCCCTTACAATTGAGTAGGTTAATAGCAACTGTTCTCTAACATCTGAGATATCTATATCCAATCTATCGAGGTATATCGAGCGTGGGTCAGATGTGTTTGAAAACTGTGATTATAGTTGCAATCAGAAAGCGATACGGTTGGAGTTGGTGCTTTCGCTTAGTTTGAAAAGATATCTCTTCTGATTATTATATCCATTAGAATGAGATAGATCCTCTATGTGATAGTTAATTTTTACCCGACTGCGGCGTAGCCCAAAATAAGAGTTATTGACTGTTATTTTCTTGGAGTTAGTATTATTATTTTTTAATCTTTTTTATTACTTCCGAAAAGGAGGAGGTTATCAATTCGTCTGTATGTTTTTTCTTTTTTTTTGTATTATTGTTATCGCAGATCTCCGTCATTATTGAACTGATTTTCAAAATTCTTCTTGTGTTCGAAAATGTATACTCCCGAGGTGGTCCCATTGTCACCAAATCAGGATCTGATGATGGGATATCGAGGGCAACCATCAAATTTTATAGGCACATGTGATGTTTTTCATATATTTTCTAAAGCTGTTTAATATTTGCGTCTGACCATTATAACATCATGTGAATTCGCTTATGATGATGGAAGGTACAACTCCTCTACGGTTAGGTTAGGCAAAAAAAACGAAATCAAACAGACAAAATGTCACCAACTTCAGAAGCTGCCTTTTCTTGTGAAGTTTATTTTTCAATTTTTTGTGTTTTTCGTTTTTGTGTTTATTTTTTTTGTTTTTTTATTTTTTATATTTTGAAACGTTACCCCACACTAGGAATTTCTCGTGTATCGTGGGTGCGTTCACAGACATTTAAACTCCCATACAAAAATACCCAGACCCGAAACAACTATCTGTAGGCCATTATGTTCCGTGCGGAGATCGATCCCGCGATACGTAACGCGGCTGACAACTGCTTGAGCCACTGCACTAACCGTGCCGTTAGATGTTATGCCTCGTTCATTATAACCTCAGTCGATGCACTACATGCGCGGCTGTCACTTCTTTCCTATACGTCACTTGATGCGCGTACGTGTGATTCGTGACGAAGTGGTTTACGGCTGAAAGGGTTGAGCACATAGGTAGACCATGACCAACTCGTTGCTCGCATACGTGTCTGCTAAGCGTGAGGCCCTGAGTTCGATTCCTAGGTCAAGCCAAGTGTTATTAGGTTTTTCTATGAGGAATTTCTCAGTAGCACCCGCGTAGTCTGGATTTGTGCCCGATTGATAGGAATCGACTGGCCGATGTAAGGTAAAATGTTGAAAGGAAGAAAGAAAGAAAATTGAGTTTATTTGGCAAAAAATACCTTAAAAATTAACAAAACAAATTCAAAATAAATAAAACTTATAATGCCAAAAGGGGTCTCAGCTTAAAAAAATGCCAGATGGCATACAACGGAAACTCCCTTTTTTTTTGCGTCTGGGAAATCATCAAAAAACCCCTCCCGCTTTTGGGCAGAACGAAAGGGAGTGTCAGACTTCTACTGATTAAAAACTACCCATGTTCCTTCTTAGCCATTATGCCGAGACAGCGGTATCTCTTTCGAACAACCCGCAGCCCCGACGGGCAATGTGCACCACCTGACGCTGATTTTCAGCTGCTGTCCACGAGTGCCATACGCTTGAAAATGACGAAAATATAAACAAACACTTAAAGAATATTAAATATTTTGCAAAAAATAAAACGCACGGCACGGTTGGCGCAGTGGCTAAGCGATTGGACAGCTGCGCTGCGTGTCGCGGGTTCGATCCCCGCACGGAACAAATATTTGTATGACCTACAGATAGTTGTTTCGGTTCTGGGTGTTTGTGTATGTGAGTTTAAGTGTTTGTAAACGCACCCACGATTCAGGAGAAATTTCTAATGTGGGGCAACGTTTTTTATTAAAAAAAAAACCATAATGTGGTACTATTAAGTACACACCTCTGCCTGACCTTTCAGATAAAGGATAAAGTAAGTGCTAATGTAGGTCATTAGCACTTACTTTATCCTGAAATTACGTTAGCGTGAGGTTATTTTTCCGAAATGACGTCTTTTCTGATCTTCAAGGAAACTTCATAATGTACATTTTGCAATAAAACTCAATTCTAGACTCCAAATGAATCGCTCCCAGATTTCCCGCCAACTCAGCAACCCAAGTTCTTTGCCCTGGGGCGGGCAGTCATAAATTTCCTCAAGACTTCAGCTACGGCAATAAATCTTCAAAATGTCATTTTAAGCGCGAACCCAGCCTGATTTAGTGCTTCGTCCGGAGACCGTCTGGGCAGACAGTCAGACAGTAATGTGGGAACGAACTACTTTCTCGTCCTTACTTATAAAGTTTTTGTTTTAGAAGTTTCTGAAAGAATCAGAAGTGTAAATCTTATAAGAGCTTAAGGCCGTTGCGTTGCTAAAATCCCAAAAACGACGTATGTTTAAAGAAATTTGTTGAGGAATCCTTCCGTACGATTTCCATATAAAAAATATATGTTATACTTAAAGTCATCACAAATAATTCGTATTGTTTAAAATTTTAATAAACCTTCACATTATTTAATAAAAAATCGTAGTATGTCTTAACCTAAATCGAATTTTGTCTCTGTAACGGCTGAATAGTTCGGTATGAATTTTATACCCAAAAATACGTAGTGATGTATTTATCAATCCGTATTGTTTATTTTCTCTGATTTGTAATAAAATTTTAAAATAATAAATTATATCCCGACATTTTGAGGCAAATGCGGCGCGAGACCCGTCGCGCATACTTGGAACGCGCTGCGCCAGTGTCTCGATGACTGTTGTCACGGGTGGACTGCACGCATGTCGTTACTTCACAAATAAAATTCAAAAGTTCACGTTTTTAATGTTTTCTGAATTAAAACATATTGTAAATTGTATAGTTATCAATATTTCGTAAAATAAGAACAGAAAATAAGTTTGTAAATATATTTAAAGTAGTTTGTAATTTCGTTTTGCTGTTTGCACCTATCATAGACTAAGCTGACTATGCCTAGTAAACGTTAAGTGACGCGTGGCCGAGCTCTCCAAAACGATTGGTAAATTCCCTACGTTTCTTAGTGGATATTTTGGTATATAGATATATCTATGATATTATTTTAATTTTGGACTGCCTCGTTGGTCTAGTGGTCGTAAGCACGATGCTGAGCATGAGGTCCTGGGTTCGATTCCCGGGTCGGGCAAAGTGTTATTGGGTTTTTCCATCAGGAAATTATAAGTAACAGCCACGGAGTCTGGATTTGTGCCCGGTTAATGGCAATAGGCTCGCCCCTATTATATGGGACTTAAACATAACTGGCGAAATGTGGGTGTACTATTAGGTACACCTCTGCCTAACCCTTCGGGGATTACAGGCGTGATGTTATGTTATCTAACTATTTTGTCTTGAGATTTTCGTTTGATGGAAGATGGAGATCTAGATGACTGATGATGTCTCGTACCTAATGATGGTCTCTCATACTACATGATACATTTTGAAGGTCTGATGAAGACCAGGTAACTGCTTATCGGTTCTCAGTCACGGAAATAGTCAGAATGCTCCAACTTTCAGCTTTTATCTCATTGAGCACGGATGCTACTACATGATACATTTTGAAGGTCTGATGATGATCAGCTAAGTGCTTATCGGTTCTCAGTGACGGATGTAGTTAGAATGACCTAGCTTTCAGATTTTATCTTATTGAGCACGGATGCTACTACATGATACATTTTGAAGGTCTGATGATGACCAGCTAAGTGCTAATTGGTTCTCAGTGACGGATATAGCTAGAATGACCTAGCTTTCAAATTTTATCGATCTGAGCACGGATGCTACTACATGATACATTTTGAAGGTCTGATGATGATCACCTAAGTGCTTATCGGTTTTCAGTGACGGATGTAGTTAGAATGACCTAGCTTTCAGATTTTATCTTATTGAGCACGGATGCTACTACATGATATATTTTGAAGGTCTGATGATGACCAGCTAAGTGCTTATCGGTTAACAGTGACGGATATAGCTAGAATGACCACCACCAGGTAAATGGCACCATCAGTCTCCAAGGCCTCTTCGAGCTCTTTCATATGAGTCCACACACGACGGTTCTACGTGGTGCCATCAATGAGATCCTATACTTACCTTCGGAGTCTACCATCAGGTAGCTGGTATCATCAGTCTCCATGGCCCCCTCGAGCTCTTTCAAATGAGTCCAAACACGATGGTTCTACTCAGTGCCGTCAATGATATCCTATACCCACCTTCGGAGTCCACCATTAGGTACGAGACATCATCAGTCATCCAGATCTTCATCTTCCATCAAACGAAATTCTCAAGACAAAATAATTAAAACGATAAAACAATTAACACCAAAACAATAACATACATTACATAACATCACGCCTGTAATCCCCAAAGGGTTAGGCAGAGGTGTACCTAATAGTAGGCGTGATGTTATGTTATGTATGTTATTATTTTAATGATTTTAATTGTTTTATCGCTATTAGCGATAAAACAATTGTAGCAAAAAACAATTGTAGTCGTTCTTGTAGCACGGATGCTACTACATTTTGAAGGTCTGATGATAACCAGCTAAGTGCTTATCGGTTCTCAGTGACGAACGTAGTTAGCATGACCTAGCTTTAAAATTTTATCGATCTGAGCACGGATGCTACTACATAATACATTCTGAAGGTCTGATGATGACCAGCTAAGGGCTAATTGGTTCTCAGTGACGGATATAGCTAGAATGATCTAGCTTTCAAATTTTATCGATCTGAGCACGGATGCTACTACATGATACATTTTGAAGGTCTGATGATGATCAGCTAAGTGCTTATTGGTTTTCAGTGACGGATACAGTTATGATGCTACAGCTTTCTGCTTTTATCTTATTGAGCACGGATGCTACTACATGATACATTTTGAAGGTCTGATGATGATCAGCTAAGTGCTTATCGGTTCTCAGTGACGGATGTAGTTAGAATGACCTAGCTTTCAGATTTTATCTTATTGAGCACGGATGCTACTACATGATACATTTTGAAGGTCTGATGATGACCAGCTAAGTGCTTATCGGTTAACAGTGACGGATATAGCTAGAATGACCACCACCAGGTAAATGGCACCATCAGTCTTCAAGGCCTCTTCGAGCTCTTTCATATGAGTCCACACACGACGGTTCTACGTGGTGCCATCAATGAGATCCTATACTTACCTTCGGAGTCTACCATCAGGTAGCTGGAATCATCAGTCTCCAAGGCCCCCTCGAGCTCTTTCAAATGAGTCCAAACACGATGGTTCTACTCAGTGCCGTCAATGATATCCTATACCCACCTTCGGAGTCCACCATTAGGTACGAGACATCATCAGTCATCCAGATCCTCATCTTCCATCAAACGAAATTCTCAAGACAAAATAATTAAAAGCGATAAAACAATTAACACCATTAAAATAATAACATATATTACATAACATCACGCCTGTAATCCCCGAAGGGTTAGGCAGAGGTGTACCTAATAGTAGGCGTGATGTTATGTTATGTATCTTATTATTTTAATGGTGTTGAGACCTCGAGGACGCCTTGGAGACTGATAATGTCATTTACCTGATGGTGGACTCCAAAGGTAAGTAAAGGATCTCATTGACGGCACTGCGTAGAATCGTCGTGTTTGGACTCATTTGAAAGAGCTCGAGGAGGCCTTAGAGACTGATGATGCCATTTACTTGACGGTGGACTTCGAAGGTGGGTACAGGATCTCATTGACAGCGCTGCGTAGAACCATCGTGTTTGGACTCATTTGAAAGAGCTCGAAGAGGCCTTGGAGACTGATGGTGCCATTTACCTGACGGTGGTCATTCTAGCTATATCCGTCACTGTGAACCGATAAGCACTTAGCTGGTCATCATCAGACTTTCAAAATGTATCATGTAGTAGCATCCGTGCTCAGATCGATAAAATTTGAAAGCTAGGTCATTCTAGTTATATCCATCACTGAGAACCAATTAGCACTTAGCTGGTCATCATCAGACCTTCAAAATGTATCATGTAGTAGCATCCGTGCTCAATAAGATAAAAGCAGAAAGCTGTAGCATCATAACTGTATCCGTCACTGAGAACCGATAAGCACTTAGCTGATCATCATCAGACCTTCAAAATGTATCATGTAGTAGCATCCGTGCTCAGATCGATAAAATTTGAAAGCTAGGTCATTCTAGCTATATCCGTCACTGAGAACCAATTAGCACTTAGCTGGTCATCATCAGACCTTCAGAATGTATTATGTAGTAGCATCCGTGCTCAGATCGATAAAATTTTAAAGCTAGGTCATGCTAACTACGTTCGTCACTGAGAACCGATAAGCACTTAGCTGGTTATCATCAGACCTTCAAAATGTAGTAGCATCCGTGCTACAAGAACGACTACAATTGTTTTTTGCTACAATTGTTTTATCGCTAAAAGCGATAAAACAATTAAAATCATTAAAATAATAACATACATAACATAACATCACGCCTACTATTAGGTACACCTCTGCCTTACCCTTTGGGGATTACAGGCGCGATGTTAAGTAATGTATGTTATTGTTTTAATGGTGTTAATTGTTTTATCGTTTTAATTATTTTGTCTTGAGAATTTCGTTTGATGGAAGATGGAGATCTGAATTACTGATGATGTCTCGTACCTAATGGTGGACTCCGAAGGTAGGTATAGGATCTCATTGACGGCACTGAGTAGAACCATCGTGTTTGGACTCATTTGAAAGAGCTCGAGGAGGCCTTGGAGACTGATGATACTAGCTACCTGATGGTAGACTCCGAAGGTAAGTATAGGATCTCATTGATGGTACCACGTAGAACCGTCGTGAGTGGACTCATTTGAAAGAGCTCGAAGAGGCCTCGGAGACTGATGGTGCCATTTACCTGATGGTGGTCATTCTAGCTATATCCGTCACTGTGAACCGATAAGCACTTAGCTGGTCATCATCAGACCTTCAAAATGTATCATGTAGTAGCATCCGTGCTCAATAAGATAAAATCTGAAAGCTAGGTCATTCTAGCTATATCCGTCACTGAGAACCAATTAGCACTTAGCTGGTCATCATCAGACCTTTAAAATGTATCATGTAGTAGCATCCGTGCTCAGACAGATAAAATTTGAAAGCTAGGTTATTCTAACTACATCCGTCACTGAGAACCAATAAGCACTTAGCTGGTCATCATCAGACCTTCAAAATGTATCATGTAGTAGCATCCGTGCTCAATAAGATAAAAGCTGATAGCTGGAGCATTCTAACTATATCTGTCACTGAGAACCGATAATCACTTAGCTGGTCATCATCAGACCTTCATAATGTATCATGTAGTAGAATACGTGCTCAGATAGATAAAATTTGAAAGCTAGGTCATTCTAACTACATCCGTCACTAAAACCGATAAGCACTTAGCTGGTCATCATCAGACCTTCAAAATGTATTAAGTAGTAGCATCCGTGCTCAGACAAATAAAATTTGAAAGTTAGGTCATTCTAACTACATCAGTCACTGAGAACCGATAAGCACTTAGGTGGTCATCGTCAGACCTTCAAAATGTATCATGTAGTAGCATTCGTGCTCAGTTAGCTGAAAGCTCCAGCTTTCAGCTAACTGAGCACGAATTCGCATTCTGACTATTTCCGTGACTGAGAAGCGATAAGCAGTTACCTGGTCTTTATCAGACCTTAAGAATGTATCGTAGGAGTACCTGTGCTCAGTGAAATAACTAATGAAAGCTAGGTTATTACTTCATTAGTCAAAGTGTTTAATTTATTATTAAATATTTTATTCATACATTGTACTCCAAGAGGAAAAAATATGTTAGGCAAATACGATGACCACTCTGCGACACGTTTCTGTTCTTTGGTACGTTTTTCTGTAGTACAGTTGTTTGCCGGTAGGGGCCGAAAAGTAAACAAAAGCCAGTACAGAGGTCAAATCGTCAAAGTCATCCACTGCTGTGTTCCCCTTAACACAAAAGTTTAAGCTCCTGTCGCGGCCTCGAGCGGTGCGTGTTGTGACGCGACTTGAGGAAAGTGACACGCACAGGCGTCAGTGTATTTGCTGTCACAAGATGCGTGTCCATAGGGAGAGTAGATCGTGACCGAAGGGTTTCAGGAAAATCGTTCCAATAAGTGAATTCAGCGTAATTTCTTCTCGAAAAGCCAATTTCATGAGAATTATTCAAATTCATTTATTGTTTGTCACAGGTGAAATATTAGGTCTCATGATTACAATCTATACGATCGCTGCAACATACCTGTAAGGTGTTAAATTTTTTTATACAAGTTCTGTTAATGTTTACAATGAAAAATAACTTTAATTGGTATAATTGAAATAAACAATTTGACTTTTTAGTGTAACACAAATGAAACGACAAGGGTCCCCACTTGGTAGTTCTATATTTTCAGTACCTACAATAAAATTAACACAGGCTGGTATGCGTCAGAACAGTTTATTCGAACTAAGTAAGAACAAGACTCTTATATACATACATAAACTCACGCAATTTTCCCATGAGGGTAGGCAGGAACCATCAGAATGACACCTGCTGCTACGACCCTCAAACACTCCTTTTGTCTCGTCCACAGTCATACATCTGGTCATACACGCACGCCGGTTACGAATACTACGCACCTGTGTCCTTTCTGAGGAACCTCACCAATAAGGTTAGTTTTTCTTCTTCTAACAAACAATGTATCATTTACGTGCACTTTACTATCCTTACTCTTTTAATTCTCAAAATACCAGACAATGTAAACGTAGAATTCCAGTCCACTAGAATATAATATTTGCGGATTTCCAGTACGAATGAGAGTCAAAGCAATACTCGGAACCGCATTTAGCATAAATCTGAAGCTAACATTCTATGAAAACCGCAAAACGTACAATAGCAGAATATTGGGACGTGTATGTAGGTACACTCACGGGCACTAATATGTACAGTAGCATTAATAATAGCAAATTCACTCTTACTACTGAGAAACAGGCCGTGTTTGACCAATCACCACGCGTGTCCGGCACCTACGTATTGGTGTACAAATTTTTGGTTCTAGGACATATCGGACATATCAAGATGTTTTCCTTCACCGTTATAAGAAAATTGGTGATGATATATGGCGTGCGGTGTGAACTAACGATTCACAATCTACATGAATCGAGATTGTTACCATTTCACCACTGCTCATAAATGTAAAATATTAAAAGGGGATTATCTTGTGGAATACCCAGTTGTAACTCTGAGAGAGGATATGTATGAGGTCCAAGTATCAAGTTGGTAGCAACATAAAGTAACAATTAAAACAGTAGGAGCAGATCACTTTTTAAAAAGATTATGGACTGTACAATCGAGGTTTGCAACATTCAAAATATCACAAATGCCGATTTTTCTCTTCAACTTTATTTCTCTTGTTCGCAAATGGTTTGAAACGTATTTTTAGATACCATCAGACTAAGTTAGGGATGTGTCTAACGTGTCCAAAACCACTCTAATGGAATAATAAGTAGGGAATGCCGAGTTTCGGCGGCGGCGGCGCCTATATCCGGACCTTTTATTTAAATAATGAATATTTTGTTGGGAGTGGAATAGAAATATGTTTTATATTCTTCATTATAATACTAGTTTGTAATGCCTTGTTTTACATGGGCCTCCCACTTTTCCCTATATGCATAAAAAGACGAAGTCTGTCTCAATGTCTCCACATCATCTGCTTAGCCTTTTCCAAACAATGTTCCAGTCTTACCGGATTCAGTATTTTACATGAAGCGACTGCGTGTATGACCTCCACAATCTAGTTAGTATTGGGTAATACTGGATTATACCTTTATAAAACTGGTTGTCAGACTTTCGGGTCACTGACTAGGTACCTATAGCTACGAGGTTCTAATAAACAGTCAAAAATATCAATTCTACCACAATTTGACTGGAAAATGGAGAAGTTATAATACTAGCTTCGAGTGTAACTGCATGCAGGTATATACCTCCACAATTGAGGTACCTGGTAACTCGAAATTCCTTGATTGGTACTTGGGTAACCCTAGACTGGTTGTCAAACTTACACGTTTCTGTGTGCCGGTTACAATTGTCAAAGATCTGCGAATGGTTGGTGGACGGCAAAGTTGGCGCAGTAGCTCAAGCAGTTGACTGCTGCGCTACGCATCGCGGGTTCGATCCCCGCACGGAACAATTATTTGTATGGCCTACAGATAGTTGTTTCGGGTCTGGGTATTTGTGTATGTGAGTTTAAATGTTTGTGAACGCACCCACGATACAGGAGACATTCCTAGTGTGGGGAAACGTTTCAAAAAAACAAAAAAGCATGACCATGGTGATCAACGGCTTAACACGTTCGCTGAAGCACGGATTGGTCTCGATATTTGTAATGAACGGTAACAAATGATCACCCATCAACGGACCGACCGTAGTAAGCGTAACTTAATCTTCATTCGACTCATGATTTTTCTCAATTTAACATTTGATAAAGACAGGATTAAAAACAATCTTATTATGGTTTTTGGCATCATTACAAAAATACAATAGTCCCTTTTCGCATGGTTTTTATAAATTCATCCCAAATATGGGACATTCGACAATGGTACGGCTACAATGGTAGGTATTATACTTTCGTACGGCACATTAAATTCTTGGCAACGTCGGGTTGGCAGGGGAAGGGTTATAATATATCCAATTTCAGATTTATCGCGTGAAAAGTGTTTCTGGTTCGCGGAGGGTTGGGACTTGGGTCACTTCATTCTCGTGGTGTAATTGCATTTTTAAGACTGGTCTTTGACGATCAAGTCGTGTGTGACTGGCATTTTTAATGCCCTGTCCACAACCTCACGTGATGTGATTTGCGTTAAGCGACACTTGGCGGGGCGCAACATCACCAGTTTCCTTCGCGTGAATATTGTTGCGTTGCAACTCGCTGTCTCGTGGTACTCTAAACAATTTCTCCTGACGGACAGAGCAATTTATCTTTACACAACGTAAATTCATACGTAACTGTTGACAACAAGATACAGATTCGATTGTTAAGAGATCGACCCTAAGGGGGTCGTTTACGGAGACGCGGGGCGTAGTGCGGCGCGTGCAGAAGGCAAGTCTACAGCTTTTTTATTCATTTACTGAGAGGCGCGTCCACCGGAACGAACGCTGCATTTTAAACTAACGAGCGAAAAATCGCTTCTCGTAAAATCGACGTTTGAAATCGTTAACGTTTTCATACATCGTCATGTGTCTGAATTAAAAACTCACAACGCGCCGCGCGACGCCCCGCGTGTCCGTAAATTAGGCCTAAGATAGGCTACGTATGAAGAGTTTACGTTGGGTAAAGATAACATACTCTGTCCTGCCATCCTCAGCCTCCAGGCCTCGACATAAAGGGCTAAGAAGGAACATGGGTGGTTTTTAGTCAGTAGAAGTCTGACACTCCCTTTCGCTCTGCCCAAGAGCGGGAGGGGTTATTTGATGATTCTCCACCCGCCCAAAAAAAAAAAAACGGGTATACAGGGTGTAAACGAACCCTTCACGCATCCGTCTACCAAGCATTCTGTACATCAAACCAAGTACCACTACGCAATAATTTTTGCTGGGAAATGACTGTTTTTTTTGGGGTCAAAAATCACATTTTTTCGGTACAACTCAAAGTAGCACTCTTAAAACATTGTGCTAGTGGATGCTTTGAATAGTAAACGGGTCATGGAGGTAATTTAAGTAAAGTTAAAACCTGAAATACTAGTATTTACAAAAACAGCTGTGAAAAATTTGGAACTTTGATCCCCAATATCTCCGTAACTAGGGAGTTCCCAGGTATGGTCTAGAACAAAAAAATGATCGCAGTGGTGGGGAGAACCAGTGCCTTTCGTTTGCGTTAAGGGTACTTTTACACCCTATAGAAGTGATATCTTAGTGATATAAGTGTATATTGTAAAATCTGTAAACATAAATTGCCTCGTTAGTCTAGTGGTCGCAAGCGACTACTGTGCATGAGATTCAAGGTTCGATTCCCAAGTTAGCCAAAGTGGACCAATATTCGGTTTTACCACCAGGAATTTCTCAGAAGCAGCAACGGAGTCTGGATTCGTGCCCAGTTGATGGTAACAGGCTCATCTCCTACTACATGGGACTCCAAAATAACGATCGAAATATGAGTATACTAATGGGCACACCTCTGCCTAACCCAAGGAGTTATAGGCGTGATGTTACGTTAACTGGCGTTGTGGCGACATGGTTGGCGCAGTGGCTGAGCGATTAGACTGCTGCACTGTGTGTCGCGTATTCGATCCCCTCACGGATCAAATATTTGTATGGCCTACAGATAGTTGTTTCGAGTCTGGGTATCTGTATATGTGAGCTCAAATGTTTGTAAACGCACCCACGAAAACAAAAAAAAAACATAAAAAAGCTCCATAAAAAATAACGATAAGTCTAAAGGGTTGGTTCAAATTGATCTAGAAACTAGAATAGGTACCTACATATTATGGAGGTGTAGGCTAGTAAGGGTCGTGCTAGGGGCTGTTCGGCTGTCAGCTACAAATTGTGAGTAATGATATTAGTGCCACGCCATACTGCCAAATCTATGACTTATTTGGACTTGGCTTGATTTACGCACTGATGTGAGTGGTATTACGTATTTGTTAACTGTGATTGGCACATTAATGTGTTTTTAATATCATTCTGTATGTAATTCTCGAAAATCCCACGTATACCCATATTTCTGCCTTTTCTTGGCCTTCTTTTTATTGGCATCAACCAAGCACAAATTCAGACTCCATGGCTGCTTCTGAGACAATCCTGAAATAAAGCAGAGAGAACGTCCAGTATAATAAGTACATGTACAACGTTATACAGGCCAAAGCAAACTGCATCCTATTCTGCTTGCTATAAACAACTTATTGCTGCCGGTACTAGTGTATTCATCATTTATATAGTTTCGTCCATAAAGTTAGTCTAGCGGACCTAGCAGACGTCGTCCTACCCGGACAGCAGCGCCACCTACCGGCTCCAATTATAAATCTAAACCATTCTCGAATTCACTTGAACATATACAAAAATTTTCATCAAAATCGGTCCAGTCGTTTAGGAGGAGTTCAGAGACACACGTACAAAAGAATTATTTATATAACAGATAATTAAACACTAGTTATCTAAAGTATTATAAAAAAATCTAATCACGTACAGTACCCGGCGATAAATATTGCACATCGACCTTTGGAAAGAGACAATCGGCTAATTTCGGCTTCGTAGAGCGTTATCTCTGTCGCACGAAATACAAACAGTCCAGTATCTATTAGGAGCTGTTAGTTTTATTTAACAGCTAATTGTTGTTGTTGTTTATTGTTGTTAAATGTTTAAATATGATTTGCTTCTTTTGATAATTCTTTTTATTCTTTGTATAAATACATCTCTTTCCAAAGATCGATGTGCAATATTTATCGCCGGGTACTGTAAATACGCTAGTTCCGGCTGTCATTTATATATCTTTGACAGACGTTTCAGGTAATCAGTGGCCTGAAAGTTTGACAACCAGTCTTACTAAGTGCTCGTTTTGGCAGTCGCTTCATCTACATCTACATTAATATTATAAAGAGGAAAGATTTGTTTGTTTGTAACGAATAGGCTCCGAAACTACTGGACTGATTTCAAAAATTCTTTCACCGTTGGGAAGCTACACTATCCGCGGGTGACATAGGCTACTTTTTATCCCTGTATTCCCACAGGAACGGGAACTACGCGGGTGAAACCGCGTGATGTCCGCTAGTGTAAAATATTTTTATTCTGCTGCATCCGGTGACACTGTAAGCCCGCTCTAACACAGTTGGTATAAGAATAAGCACATCACAAACATACATACATAAACTCATGCCCTTTTCCTATGGGGGTAGGCAGAAACCACAGAACCTGCTACGAGCCTTACATAGTCCTTTTGCTTCGTCTACATTCAAACATCTGGTCAATAAATAAGCACATAATGATGCTAATAAAGAAATCTTAAAGTTCGTCAAATCGTAAAATCTGTGTAAAGCAGTGTCGGGTCGCTACTAATAAACAAGCTCCATCCGCGATAATTTCACAGATCAGTACGTCCACAAAAGTGCTCATTTCGCTTATCCTACTTTTCGAATTGGCATGCCGAACACGTATAAATAAATTCCGCTGAATAATAAATTCCTCCGTACGCAGATAAGTGCCAGAAATGTCACAAATAGAAAATGTAAAAAAAAAACGTTAAAGTAGGTAGAGATAGTCTACTGAACGTGGATACAATTTGATTTTGAGAGCACTTTCACTGCTCGGCCACAAGCTACACGATCGAACGACACGCGACAACAGATAATAAAAAAAAATGTCACAACGAGAAGTAAACAAGTGATAGACGCGAATGTCGCTTGACGCAAAAGACACCAATAGTAAAGGTAACACTTGAACTATGAAAACCGTCCTTGCTGCTACGTCTTAGTGCCCTGTTCACGACCTGGGGCCGTATTTTTGAATCACTCGAAGTGAATCTTAAATTCATGCACGAAAGCAAAACGTATACGAATTGAATTTCGATTGCTCCAAATTTTACGTATTTTTGAAGTAATAGAAATTAGTGTTGCCCTAAAACTCGAATCTTATAACATTTTTCATTTCACGCAGAAAAATAAAAACCGGAAAGCCATAACCCGTTGATTTTAAAAACCGGTAATGAGTTACGGTGGAACGGAACGTAAATTAAAAAGTTATAATGTCATTGTCTGACGTCTGTCATTGGGATTTCGATATTTTTTTCTCTAGTATTTACATATTTTTTTCTGTCGCTGATGTAATTCATCAGGATATACTCCTCGAGGCTAACCATCGCGAAAGGCGAAAGAAAACACTGATTTATAGGTTAGATAAAGTCAACGTAACGTATCTGTCAACAAATCTTCACTTGTCAGTGTCATTCTCATTTCTACTGGTAGAATATCGGAAACGAGTGGGTCGGACCACTCGTTGCAAAATTCACGGGTATGAATATTCAAAAATAGCGATTTTAGGTATTCTCATACGAATTCTGCGATTTCGTACACGATTTGGAATTCTATTGATTCAAAAATACGGCCCCTGAGTCGAAGCAACTTGCGTCAAGCGACACTCGCGTCTGTCACAACGATGACAATCTAAATTGGGTCAGGCTACCAGGCGACAAGTTTGGACAGGTAGGACAAAATTAAAATCAAAAATCATTTATTCAAATTAGGTTGATAATCAGTACTTTTCGAACGTCAAATTCTATACCCACTCACCCACCCACCCACTCACACTACAATCCATACTCGAGATATACTCTCAACACCCACCGTTCTCATTATAATTTTTTAGTTTTAAGTGTATAAATTGTAATTCAATTCTAGCATTAGTACATGTAATTATTGCTATGTTATGGAAGAGCGGAGTCTCCTAACACAGGCATTATTTGCTTAAATGGAGGCTCCAAACACAATCAATTATGTAAACTGAAGCATTAATAAACTTATTATTATTATTATTATTTATTATTATTATTATAAGAGACAGTCCCCCAAAACGCTCACCCTTCGACACTTCCTAGTGTTTTAGCTGGGAAAAAGAAGTGGCGGAACAAACTCTCCAGCAACACATCTGTCTGATAAGTTAGAAGAACCAGATTCTATATAATAGTGTGTGTAAGATAATATAGCGATTTACACATTCACACATCATGATATTGAATGAAAGGTCGCATCGTTTGTGGAACAGTATTAATGGGCGATGACGATACCTACCAACACACAAAATAACTGAAAGCAATAAAACGAGCTTTATATGATACATAATTAGTTTTAGTGAAATAAATTCTAATAAATAAGAGTAATGTTTGTTTGAACTACCAATTTGTTAGTTAATGAATCGACGCCGAAGCTCGTTTCGTACAGATTTTGCTACTCGTAAGCTAATAAATATTATGTCTAGTACAAATACCAAACCACCTTTCTTATTAGTTACTTTAGTTAGTTTACCTTATTACGTGATTGAAAGAACTTTGTAGCTCTAGATCGAATTAATTTTTAATTAAATATGGAAGTACAATACATTTTAATAGGTGCTTATGTAAATAAACCTAAATAAAAGAAATAACATACAGAGTTCAAAAGTACCCTTAACGCAAACGAAAGGCACTGGTTCTCCCCACCACTGCAATCATTATTTTGTTCTAGACCATACCTAGGAACCCCTTAGTTACGGAGATATTGGGGGTCAAAATTCCAAATTTTTCACAGCTGTTTTTTTATATACTAGTTTTTCAGGTTATAACTTTACTTAAATTACCTCCATGACCCGTTTACTTTTCAAAGCATCCACTAGCACAATGTTTTAAGAGTGCTTCTTTGAGTTTTACCGTAAAATGTGATTTTTGACCCCAAAAAAAAATTCGTTTCCCTGCAAATTTTTTTGCGTAGGGGTACTTAGTTTGATGTACAGAATGCTTGGTTGACGGCTGTGTGATGGGTTGATTTACACCCTGTATATAAAAAGGCTAAACAGATCTGAAATTCACTTGTTCTCCCAGTCATTGCGATCATTAACCGACTTCCCAAAAAGGAAGAGGTTCTCAATTCGATCGGTATGTTTTTTTTTTGAAAGTTCTTTTACATTGTGTTGTGTAGGCGTTCTTAAATATCGCAATGATCTGTTAATTATATAGTTATGGATATATCAAAGGTCAACATTTCATGCTTTTTATGAATACAACTTTAAAATGTGATTACTCAGCTATAAATACCGCCAAGAGCCCTGTTCTGCTTTATAAACATCTCGCGCTACTAATAAGTTTTGCTCAATGTTACGCGTACTAGGTGGATTGCTAAATCTAAAGGTTATAATTGTAAAAATAACACTAACAAAATTGAATAACTGTTTTATTGGTAATATTAGTGAACAACTGGCGAATTAATAGAAAGTTTTCATTTGTATTTGTTTGTTGGATTTATGTAACAATTAACTGTATTTATGTACCAATTTATCTGTAACTGCCATTTCCTACTCCAATGTTTAATTTAATTCAATTCAATCCATTTATTTGCTTCAGACAAATACAATAATCCATAACTTTGTTAGTAATTACATTTAAAAAATGCATGCCATGCATTTATTGCAAGCCGTGGCAGCCTCTAAATACGACTACACTAAAATAATTCATATGAGTACTTTACATGTATTTCTAATGAATGCTTTGTTCATCATCATCATTTCAGCCATAAGACGTCCACTGCTGGACATAGGCCTCTCACAGAAGGGGGTGATTTGGCTGGCGGGTTGGCGATCGCAGTATGGTTGTTACGAAAGCACAGAGAACGCTGCTGCCCATTCTCTGGTAAGTCCCTTAGTCACCTCTTACGACACCCACGGGAACATATGGGATGGTGCTATTCATTACGTCCGACATCATACGGAACGGAATGTTTTGTTGGTTGTTCTTAAATAAAAATAAAACACCTTACCAAAGAATACCACCCAGTTAAACTGCATTAACTGCCGATTTTAAAATCGCGTGACTTACCTGAAAAGAGATAAAAACAATCTGTTAATATAACTCTCATAATAATTTAACATAGAAACGATGGATGAACTGTGTAAAGAATGATATGGCAAGAAAGGAAGTGTCTAATGAGATAACGAATTATAGAGAAGTATGGAAGAAGAAGACATGCTGCACCGACCCTAACTAAATTGGGATAAGGGCAGGAGAATTATGATGATTATTATTGAACTTTATCGCTTTACTCCTGCAATATTAATACCATTGTATGCTATAATAAAATTGTATGTATTGTATTACCAGCTGTTCCTACTACCTACCTACCCACAACCTACCTACCCACAACCTACCTACCCACAACCTACTACCTACGTAAGAACCATCCTCGTACTTCAAGGAATATTCTAAAAAAAGAATTAGCGAAATCGGTTCAGCTGTTCTTGAGATATGCGCTTAGCAACACATATAGCGATTCATTTTTATATTATAGAAGATATAATAATAATATACAGAAACTAAATTAAAATAGTTGCCAACAATTTTAGAGTAAGTCCTTAGTAAAGATCCGGTTAAACAGAGGCGAGTCCCGCGCGGGATGCGGGATGAAATTTCACGTCCCGCCGACTCGCTATGTTTCTCTCAATGATCACAGCTAGGGACATAAGCTCCCATAATTACTGTTGCAGTACTAATTGGTGTTTACGAACGTACACGGCACTACACGTGTACATAATTTAGGCTCTCACAGATTTACCTACAGGTTACAAGTTTACCGACCTATTATTGTCGGAAATGTAATAGTTGATACAAGTTATAGAGTTTCAAATAGGCTAGCGAAACAAAACAGGTGTGATTGGGATAAAAACCGGCCAAGTGCGAGTCGGACTCGCACAGCGAAGGTCCCGTACAAAGTAGTAAGTTTATTTTTTATTATATGATGTAACTAAATATTTACGGTTTTCGCAATGTTTCCTTTATATGTGCTATAAGACGTTCCTTCATGCCAAATTTCAAGTTTCTGAGTTCACGGGAAGTACCCTGTAGGTTTTGATTACCTAGCGAGTGTGAAAATTGGCAGAAATTTGCGGCATAAACGACTGTGTTCTTTGATTGCATTGGCTAAGAAGTTTGATATTTTAACAGCTTTAAAGGACAGTAGAGCTGAGTATTCAATATAAATTTTAGCTTGATACCTCCACGCGTTCCTGATAAAAAGGGTCTTGACAGACAGATAGACGAACGGACAACAAAGTGATTCTGTAAGGGTTCCGTTTTTTCCTTTCGAGGTACGGAACCCTAAAAAGAAATAAGTCCCAAAGAGATCCCCGATAAAATGTGGCTAAAAAGTGAACAAGTTTCTACGAAATCAATGTACATTCATCAATTCACTCTAATAAATAATAATACCTCGTTGGTCTAGTAGTTGCAAGCGCGACGGCTGAGCATAAGGTCCTGGGTTCGATTCCCGGGTCGGGCAAAGTGTTATTGGCTTTTTCCATCAGGAATTTATCAGTAACAGCCACGGAGTCTGGATTTGTGCCCGGTTGATGGCAATAGGCTCGCCCCCTATTACATGGGACTTAAACATAACTGGCGAAATGTGGGTGTACTATTAGGTACACCTCTGCTTAACCCTTTGGGGATTACAGGCGTGATGTTATGTTATGTAAATAATAATACCAGCCTATTACTGTCTCATTACCTGGGCAAAAACCTCTTTTTAAACAGAGTGGTGATCAATACTCGCGGTATTTATCACCACGCTTGCTGAAGACAGGTTGGCGATTTTGGACTTAGATTAACGTCCAAGAGGTTTGTTTTCCTCCCCCCGTCGAGGCTGCGGGTTGTTCTCAAGAGATACCACGGCCTCGACATAAAGGGCTAAGAAGGAACATGGCTGGTTTTAGTTAGTAGAAGTCTGACACTCCCTTTCGCTCTGTCCAAGAGCGGGACGAGTTCTTCGATCACACACACCACAAACAAAACAAGGTTTGTTTTCCTTTTCCAGTGTCTATGATGTCCTAGATAAACTTAGAAAGCACATATAAATAAAAAAGTCGCATTGGTACTTGCACGGGTTTAAACCTCCAACCTCGAATTAATTATGACATTATTACATAGCCATTACTTACCCGGCCAAAATCAAGTCCCTAAAGCTGTACTCACCTTTAAATTAACTTCAAAAATACTTCTAAAGTTGACAAAGTCAGTACATGCATACCTCGTTGAAAACATTCACGTTCTCAAATTCTTCAGGAAAGTGGGACACAGCGGAGTTTCGTGAGGCGCTCAACTTTCAATATAATATGCATACGAGGACTTGGCAGTTAGTTTAATTCACCTACTTATTTCGAAAGTTCCTAGGTATTAAAATATTTAAATTAAGGTGAATGCTCCAACCACCCCGCGAAATTCAAATTTTCTTACGTTTTTTGTAATTTGCAGGTCAGTGTTAGTTTGTATGTTGATTAGAATATTAATTGCGGCTGTAAGACGTATGTACTTACAGAATTATAATCATCAAAATCATCAATACAAGCTTCACAAACTAACACTGACCTGCAAATTGCAAAAAACGTAAAAAAAATTGAATTTCGCGGGCTAGTTGGAGCATTCACCTTAAGCAGCTGACTGAGAAGCTCGTGGCTTAATAATAACTGCCACCCGGGTCAATCTTTAGGTTAATCCGCGCTTGCCTAGGTTGGTCTGTGGATGGGTGACCACCCATTATATACCGAGTTTCCTCCGTGCCTCGGAAAGCACGTTAAGCTGTTGGTCCCGGCTGCCATATATAGATCTTTGGCAGTCGTTACAGGTAGTCAGGGACCTGAAAGTCTGACAACCAGTCTTACCAAACGGTATCGCATTACCTAGTACTAACTGGGTTGTGGAGGTCAGATTGGCAGTCGCTTTATGTAAAATACTGGTATTCAGCTGCATTCTGTTAGACTGGAAGCCGACCCCAACATAGTTGGGAAAAGGCTAGGCAGATGATGATTGGTTGAACATTTTTTACACATGACCACTATTGTCTCGCATAATAAAGGGTGAAAGGCATTTGTTCTCGCCGTCACTGCGATATTTTTTTTGTTCTAGACCATACCACACACACACACACACACAGAAAATAATACGTAATCGTGTAATCTATGGTGCTATGTTCATTAAAACATACATTACACGATACGAACCATACAAACAATACATTCAACTCATTAATAAACCAAGAAAAATGCAATAGAAACCTTTGCTTATTCAAGACAAAGCTTCCTCATTGTCTCCGTAAGGAATCCACCGTATTTGTCCGACGACATACCGCTGAGACATAAATATATGTCACCAAGAAACATATCATAATGATGACGTCATAACCGTGGCGTAATATCCTGAGATAATCTCATGTGATGAATACAACACATTATTTTGGTGTCTTCATTAATGTTAAGGATGTGTACACATAAAACTTTGTGTTACTTATAACATCTTGGCTGTAATCCCCAAAGGGTTAGGCAGAGACCTAAAGAGCCCACGTTTCCTCAGATGAGCTTCAGTTACATTTTATAGGAGGTGAGCCCATAGCCATTATACATACATACATCCATAAACTCACGCCCTTTTCCCATGGGGGTAGGCAGAAACCACAGAACGCCACCTACTACGATCCATACATACTCCTTTTGCCTCGTCCACATTCATACATCAGGTCATACACGCACACCGGTAACAAGCCTGTAGCCATTATCCGGGCACGAATTAAAACTTCGAACTGCTACTTTAAACATACTAGAGAAAATCCTGATGGCACATCGTTCCACCCGGGTATCAAACCAAGAACCTCATGCCCAGGAGTAGCGCTTGCTACCACTAGACAAAATCAAGCCGTATGTCCTATTCGATTTTCCATTAAAAGGGAAGTTTCCTGACTAAAAAAATATGAATCTGTTTAGTCCGCCTGTTAGATTATCGAAAAATATTGGATACGTGTTTTTTGTTTTATCAAATTAACAAATAGTTTTTACTCTCAACATTTTATTAAGGAACCACAGCAATATGTAATTATTTATAAAACAAGTAATAAATAATCACGAAGATAAAACGCGTCAAGGATCATAAGTGGGGGCTTGTGACGTCACTTTCTGGTAAAAAATGTCATGACGTCATACAAGTTTTTAAATATTGTTTATTTACTTGAAAAAAAATCTATCCAATAATTTTTGGAAATCTGTCGGACTACTTAGATTTTTATTGTCAACTACCATATTCTCTAGAGAGCCTTAGGAGATGAGTTTCTAAAACAAGGAAAGTATAACTTACTAAACTCACGTCTAGCATAAAAGAACAAAATACCAACTCCCATGTTTCATTACTTCTTAAACAACAAACTTCTATTAAACTTGATTATTAACTATTGTTCAGCAGTAGGAGATGAATTTTTAAAAATTATGTTTCGGTTGAGACTAAGTGGAGTTCTTCATCATGACATTGTTCAACGATTTAAGAGGAAAGTGATGAAATGGCATTAGTAATCAGCCTGTTCTGTTCCTAGTGCTAGGACACAAGTCTCCTCTCCGTGAGAGGCTGCAACAAGAAAATCAAATCAAATCAAATCAAATCAAATCATAAAATGTTTATTTGCAAGAAAATACAAAAAAGTTACAAGGAAAGATCTTATATTCTAAAAAGGTCACTGTATTCTGCCTGCAAGCAAGCGTGCAAATTATTTAATTTTTTTATGATCATTATTATCTTGGTACATTTTTTACCAGAAAGTGACGTCACAAGCCCCCACTCCATCTTTGACACGTTTTAATTTCGTAAATTTTTATTAATTTGTTAAAACAAAAAACATGTATCCAATATTTTTCGATAATTTAACTGACGGACTAAACAGAATCAATTTTTTTTTAGTCAGTCAACCACCCTATCCATATTATGTCATGTCTTAGAATATGATTCTATGGCGTGTGTGTCATATCTTAGAATTTGATTCTATGGCGTGTGTGTCGTCACGATGTTATCCTTTACCGTTTTGAGAGCCATGCAGGGTGTGATCAAACGCTTCAGCAAGCCATCAACCAAGCATTCTGTACATCAAACTAAGTACCATCAAAAATTATTGATCGGAAACGACTCTTTTTTTGGGTGAAAAATTACATTTTACGGTAATACTCAATGCAGCACACTTGTTTTAATTGTAAACGGGTCATGGAGGTAATTTAAGTAAAGTTATAACCGGAAAACTAGTATTAAAAAAAAACTGTTGTGAAAAATTTTGAATGTTGACCCTCAATATCTCCGTAACAAGGGGGTTCCCAGACCATGATCTAGAACAAAAAAAATATCGCAGTTGCGGGGAGAACAAGTGCCTTCAAAGGTACTTTTACACCCTTAATGTATAGGTATTGTAATGAATTAATTTATGAACTACGGTTTTTAATCTACAACGTCGTAAGTTGCAACGTTTCCACTCTCATAAATGATAAACAGACTGTATAAAAGTAGTCTCAATTCATTGTACAACCTCCTCTTAAAGCCGACAATATAAAATCCACTTTACATACAAATCAAGTTGCCAATCTCAAATCCGCGGCAAACAATGGGAGCACTTGACAGAAGGGCCACTTCAAACAATGTTGTAACGAGCTCGAACGCGCTTACCTACGTATAGGTATAATAGATTGTGGCTTTAACAATCGCTGAATCAAAGATTAAATGGCTTTGTGCTGGTTCAAAGTTGTTGTCGTGTATAGGCAATTTAGTAGCGTGCCTTATGACCATGATCCTTTTTTTTGAGGTTGGGTAATCATCAAATGACTCTTTTCTCTTTGGGCAGAGCGGAAGGGAGTGTCAGACTTCTACTGACTAAAAACCACCCATGTTCCTTCTTAGCCCTTTCTGTCCGGGGCCGCGGTAACTCTTTCGAACAACCCCAGCTATCCTATGTCCATGAATGGTCATCCAAGATCATCAAGTTTTTTATAAGCAATTAGACAGAACCTACTTTTATCCGTATGTTTCTAAAGAATATTTGTGTTAAAGATTTTCTGATCCACCCGAGATGCTAAAAATGTTCACACTACCAAGCTACGCCGACGAAACTAGCTAATTTGGTCGTCGGTTTTATTGTGTTGAGTCCATTATTGAGCCGAGAGGCCAAATCTATAATTAAGAACTTTTGCAAGACGAAATTCCCTCTCATAGAGAGGAGGCCCGAGTCTAGGCGTGGGAACATTATAGGCTGATAATGCATTTACTATGCATGAGGAAAACATATTTCTGCAACATTACACTGCGGTATCTAATAATATTAAATTATTGTCACAGTCGAGCGGATGATTGTACACATTTTGCAACAAATATAAGTTTTGTCTTAATTATAAAAACAGCCAGTCGTCTATTTTATTCTATTAGTAAAATATTTAACTTCGCAACATGGCTAAATCTACTAATGCTCTGTTCACGTCCTCATGCAACACGACTTGAGTTCGGCTCGTGAGTGTAGCACTTGTTTCTTTCGCATAAGTGTACCGATGGGTGACTCGTTGAATGCTCAAAGAATTCCTTTTTTATTATTATTAATTACTAAATGGCCTGCTCTTAACCTCGATCACGCCTGATGGCAAGCGATGTATGAGGTCTATGATGGAACGAGCATGCCCAGAAGATGCCTAATGTTTTTTCTGCTGTGATATTCACAACACGCGTGTCGCTGAAGCGCGTAGTTCGTGGACAAGTGGTAATACGTACTTGAGCTCCATTGTTATTTATTTTACCTTCTGAGTTTTTCCTTCCATATTGCCCCCGAGATCGTTAATAAAGTCATTATTTTAAATGGTTGGGTTATTTTTTCTGTTGTATATAACTAGAGCAGCGACATTGTATATTATCTCGTTATGATTTGCAGTTAACTTTAATCGCTGGGATGAGAGTTCTGTTAGTTATGCTCGCAGTTCACTTAATGGCTTGTGATTTTTCATGCGTTAAAAAAATGAACTGAAATTATTTTAGTACGGCCGTTATTTTTTATTGTAACTCTGTGGTTTATCGTGTTTTTTGTTGTTTTCGACATTACACTGCTCTAGCCTTAGATAGGTAGTGTAGAACACCTAACACTGTACAGACACGACGATAAAGATCATAAATAAAGCTTTTAATAAAATTTACGACCGCACCCGAAGAGAGCCGATCGTGGACTAGTTCACTTCGGCTTATGAAATACCATTTTAGGACCACGTTCGAGGCATAATTTTTACATGCGGTCCGCCCAGTCCTTACGCAGTAATATATAAGTCAATGGTTCTAAGACATGCCGATTTCCTCACGATGTTTTCCTTCAGCTATAAGTTGATCCAATTCACCGTTGACAGCCCACTGACAGCTAACGTCAGTCGGTGCGCCAATAACAAACGCGTAGGATGCCAAACGTTGTTACAGCATTCCTTTGTCTTCGAAAATCTACGCAGGTGAACATTGGAATGTAATTCGTTTTTAACCGACTCCCAAAAGTGGTACCTAGTTACACTATCAATTCTTCTGAATTTTTCTCTTGAATCTTGGAAAATTTGAACAAAATTTTAGTGACCTTTTTTGAAAGTGTCTATTAAATAAATGCAATTTACAATATGTTAAAGAAACCTGTCCGATGCGAAATTGGATTATTTGGTTTCGAAATCTTTTTGGATAAAAAATAAAAAAATAAATGTACTCAAATAAGGAAATTCACATGGCAACACAGGGGCGAGAGCGGCGACCAACACTCGGACGCTTCTTCAAAACACAGTGATGCGGACAGTTTAGCCAAAAACAAACAATTGACGGTCGAACACTCGAACATATTATTAATGCTGAAGATGGTGTTGTCACGTTTTAAAAGTTTGTTAGATTTAAGGGACATGGTGGGCACAAAAGTCATGCATTTAAAAATGTGTTAATGTTTACATATTTCGTTAATATTTTATTCTTCCTATTTTATTTGATTATGGCATTGCTATACATTTATGCCACAGGGTTATTTTTTAAAATATTGTTTAATAAAACTTGGTCGGCACAAAAACTGTGCCAACATTTATTTTTATACAAAGCTTTTCTTAAATCGGATTATTCCAATTATTTGACTACCCAAACAAACACTCTTGTTTTTTTGTTCTAATTTCTTTGATCCAATTACGAGAACACAGCGGCAAAGTGGTCATTAATAAAGCTATCACTTATTACGTTTGTTTGCAGGGATTATCCTTTTTCCGAGTTTTTTTCCGCTAAGCCCCTGTGTGTTTAGCCTTTTAGCTGTACAAATGGGATTACTAAGCGGCTGTTTGAAGCGATTTAGCGATTCAAATGAATGATATGGGTTCTGGTAATCTGTACAATTGTTATGATTAATAATAACGTTGTGGGCAGCTGCTTATATTTATGCTAGTTATAGAAAATATTTAAAAATAGAAAAAATGTAGCCTACTGCTATCGGGAACAGGGTCTAAGCCCCAAGCCGGGTTGGAGCCCTAGAAAAAGGCACCTCCTAACAATACGAGCCAAAAGTAACGAATTAAGCTCTTGATCCAGCTGCCTCACAAGAACCTCCTCAGGTATTGATCGAGCTCTTGGCAATTAAGCCTGTGGCGGATACGACTATTGTTCAAGAGACCAGTCGAACCATCACTGACGTAGCTCCGGATGAAGATACTGGCAGGTACAATTCAGCATTTATATGGACGTTTTTTTTGTACATTATATGGGTCTACTCTTGACCTCTATCTTGCGATAAGGTCGACGATGTAACGCTAACCCAGAAAAAGCCTATTTGTGTTAGTATGTATTATTTTAATAAGTATGTATTATTTTCCATACTTCTCTATTACTGGTTATCTCAGCAGTCACCTCGTTTCTAGTGTCATTTTTTTTTATATATTTGAAATGGGCTTATTCTTGACCTCAATCTTGCCCTAAGGGCAGAGATGAGGTCGACGTTGGAACAAGCTTACCCAGAAGAAGCCTATTTACTCGCGACTTAAATAGATTGGGGTTTTATGAACTCGGGAAAAACGCAGGGAGGGACTTCCACTCGTTGACTGTGCGCACACTAGGAGATGTAGCAAACCACTTCGTACGAATGTGTGGGACACCACAAGGAAAGGGTGATAACCTGCAGTACGTCTAGTCTCCCGATGGAAGAAGGGAGAAGGTGGAATCAGCTCGTGGAGTTCTTGTGCACACTTTCCGAAGTACAGTCTGTAGAAGACCAACAGACATGAAACTTTGCGGCGGAAGTGTCCCTCGGGGCAACGTCTAAATTTGTCCGTTGCGGTTTAGCCGATCCTTAAAATAGACAAATTGTATTTTCCTTGTGCTCGGTTATTGACCCAAATTGTCAAAGCCAAACTTACGCAATTATAACTGTTATAATTAGTTATGATAAGTCGTAATCTTATAAATAATCAGCTTATTCCACAAATCCCCCCTAAAGGAGAAATCTGTAATGTAATAAAAAAAGTCTAGAATTTCCCCCTGATAATCCACTTATGGGGAAACTGAAATCAAAAAAAGAACTTATACTAATCCCAATGGAATGCCCCAAAAGGTCAAGAATTCACCCAGATAACCATACGGTTTTATATGCCTCCTCGTTCTTTAACAGCCAGTGATTAGTTCAACCTCAACTACTCACGTTATAACTAATTCTTAGTTAAGTTGTAATCTGCGGTTCAACTTACTTCTAGCTCGCATCGTTATGAAAACTAAAGTTTAATGATAAGAAGCGTAAGTTTAGCCATCGAACCACAGACTGACGACTGACCATGACAAGTTATTTACAGTAGTCTCACTCGAAATAACAGGGAATTTACATATTTCAAATATTCGATAAGGACGATTTTATCGCTGCGTACTATAAATTATCGGCAGATGGATTGATAGATGGATGGATGGCTGTTTAATAATTATTATTATGTACTAACATAGGCTAAGTTATTTTGTTAATAACACAGTGGACCTCTCTGTAGTCTGTTTAATAAATAAATTATTATTATTAAAACCTGAATACAAGTTTATGTCCATCCTACACGAGAACACCCGAAGATTTGCCTGGACGGTGGCATGCTCGACGTATGTCAACCGTACCATCCGTAGTTTCAATAACGTAATAATTACTGGTGAAGAATAGTAAGCAGAAAAACATGATTCTCAAGTTCGTCACGTTACACTTGTACCGACA
This sequence comes from Diarsia brunnea, assembly GCA_949774965.1. Classification (NCBI taxonomy): domain Eukaryota; kingdom Metazoa; phylum Arthropoda; class Insecta; order Lepidoptera; family Noctuidae; genus Diarsia; species Diarsia brunnea. The sequence continues at coordinate 19,370,294 of OX459007.1, forward strand.
GTAAACAAATTACTCTTGCAAGAGGAAACGATTTTATACGCGTTGTGCCGTCTACTGTCACTAAGGTCGACAAAGCTATTAAGTATACAGCCAGCTAACTTGCATTTACTTTTAAGATTATACATTTACATTTAGAGACTGATGTCAAACGATACAACGTTTAATATCGAACGCCGAACGCTTAATGTCGAACGCTTTATAAGATAAAATTGCAATCAATATTTTCAGTGTACTACAATTATAAAGATTTCTGCCTGTATAGTTATTAGCTTGTTCGAATGTACACTAAAACATGAGTCTTTGTTAATACATTTTTTTTTTGATCAGTGAATCTTCTGCGTTACAAATCTATGGTGGTTGTACTTTAGCCTTGATTTCCCCGGGGCGTGGACTGATCAGGCCGCTTTGAGCCGCATCCGGAGATCGACCGCAAAGGAAACTATGCTTAATTGGTCTTCGGTCGTGGACTACTTTTTATAAAGATTAAATTTGGCTTTAGCATAATACTTTTAAGTATTTTATTTAATACCACAGAGCTACTGGTGAGTTTTGGATGGACTGTGTAAAACGTGATAATTATGCCAAGTTACATAGCCTGGCCCACCGCCGCAAAGTTGCATATCTGTTGGTCTTCTACAGACTGTACTTCGGAGAGTGTGCGCAGGAGCTCCATGGGCTGATTCCACCGTCTCCCTTCTTCCATCGGGAGACTAGACTTACTGCAGGTTATCACCCATACCTTGTCGATGTTGCACACATTGGAACGAAGCGCTCTGCTGTTCTTTTATTATGCGCACAGCCAAGGAGAGGACCTCCCTGCCTGCGTCGGTTTTCCCGAGTTCATATAACCTCAATCTATTTAAGTCGCGAGTAGGCTTCTTCTGGGTAAGCTCGTTCCAACGCCGACCTCATCTCTGCCCCAAGGGCAAGATTGAGGTCAAGAGTAAGCCCATTTCAAATATATAAAATATGACTAGAAACGAGATGACTGCTGAGATAACCAGTAATAGAGAAGCATGGAAAAGAATACATGCTGCGTCTACCCTAAATAAATTGAGATAAGGAGAATGGTGGTGGTCCTATTCCTGAATATGCGGCTGTGGGTAAGTTCCCAGGTTAGGCTATCTGTCTCGGCCGGATCGGGCGAGACTCAGCGGCCGAGTCGCCTACTAAGCCATTATAAAGGTTCGTTTACGGAGACGCGGGGCGACGCGTGGCGCGTGCAGAAGGCTTGTCTCGAGCTTTTTCATTCATTTACTGAGAGGCGCGTCCACCGCAACGAACGCTGCATTTTAAACTAACGAGCGAAAAATCGCTTCTCGTAAAATCGACGTTTGAAATCGTTAACGTATTCATACATCGCCATATTGTGTTTGAAATAAAAACTCACAACGCGCCGCGCGACGCCCCGCGTGTCCGTAAATAAGGTTTTTAGTCAGTAGAAGTCTGACACTCCCTTTCGCTCTGCCCAAGAGCGGGAGGGGTTATTTGATGATTTCCCCCCCCCCCCCAAAAAAAAAGGGTGTTATAAGGGTTTTTCCATTACAAATTTCTCAGTAATCGCCTAGTCTTGATTGGAGTCAGGAGCGATCCTTATTACATGGGACTTTACTAGCATTATAATATAGGTAAAATATATCTATTGAACCGTTCCGGGAAAACAGGTGTGATGTATTGTTACGATAAATGGCTTCAATCTCTGAACTCTGAAACCTTATCTTTTTAATCTACCGTCAAATTTGGTATCCAATAAAATGATTGATAATTTTATTCAGCCAATCACAAAAACCGATTTAGTTAAACGTGCTATCGAAAAACCGATTGTTGATCGAATTGCCTATCCATTTTAATTTTCCGTGTTTTTAACCAACTGCGGCGAAGCCCAAAAGGAGGTTTGTTTTATTTATTTACGTAGTAACTGAAACTCTCGATAAGGAGCTTGTGGCTACATCATTACAGCCGCACGGGTCGAGCTTCTTCTGTCGGTCCTTACCTATATAGATGGTCTGGCTAGCTCGGGTAATTAGTTTTTCAAGAAGATACAGAAAACAATATTTGTTATCGAGAAAATCACATGAATGAAGGTACGGCAAGAATACGAAGAACTTCCTACTGTAATGTATACTTGAAATTCCCTGCTTCTTAATAATGTATGTCTAATAATATGTGCACCTAACTATTATCTGTAATTAGGTTAAATGCTTGTCGTATAATACCGCAGTTTCGAGAATACTGCAACGTTTCTTGAAGGTAATAAGTTAGGAAATAATCCGGTAAACAAGTTGCGAATATATAACTACCTAAAAGTTACAAGCACAGAAGATCAGCTCCTAACACAAAACGAAACTGTAAACACACATATACACGCTTCACATACATCGAGTTACTTTGAGGTGGCCGTATGCATCTATAATATTATACGAGTACACACTTTTTTTTTTTGTGGGTGGAAAATCATCGAATAACACCTCCCGCTCTTGAGCAGAGCGAAAGGGAGTGTTAGACTTCTACTGACTAAAAACCATCCATGTTTCTTCTTAGCCCTTGCGCCGAGGCCGCGGTATCTCTTTCGAACCACCCGCAGCCCCAACGGGGTTATGCACAATTGTTCTTTTTGACCAAAAAATCAAGACTCAAACCCACGATGATTTTGTTTGGCCACCGTCGCCTTTTCAAACTCGGAAATTTCAGAGCTTTGCAAATGAGTTACCATCTCGGTGATAAAGCAGAAATATGTCGTGTGCCTGGTGCTACCAGCACCCGTACCTTTTAAACCTAGACACAGCAAAACTAGCACTAGAAATACACATAGTGCTAGAAATTATTCAGTATTTCCAAGTATGAGGTCGTTTTCAAAGAGCTCTATACCAACCGCTTACTTTGTGGCTTTGCTCACATGGTAATATATTAAAGTTTCTAAAACCACACGAATATGATCTTTCTTTGTTCTGTAATAATTTAGTGCTGGCAACCACAATACCACTGTCCCAGTTACAAGTACTTTATGCACACGAATATGTACCTACCACTTATGTAGCGTGACAAGTCTCACTTTGCATGTTTTCATCTGTTCTCATATTCTCATGACTGACTGTACCTTTATTACTACACAACCACGAGCTACGCGTTCAAGCGACAAGCATGCTACTATAACGAATGCCGGAATAACAAATGATAGAAAATCTTTAGGGATTCGCGACGGGATGGTAAACGTAAGGATAAGGGATACAAGCATGTCTCTTGATGCAAGTCGCATCACTTTTTTTTTTTATGATGGGTGGAAAATCATCAAATAACCCCTCCCGCTCTTGGGCAGAGCGAAAGGGAGTGTCAGACTTCTACTGACTAAAAACCATCCATGTTCCTTCTTAGCCCTTCATGTCGAGGCCGCGGTATCTCTTGCGAACAACCCGCAGCCCCGACGAACGTCGGCCCTTGCTCTATCTCTTTGAGGCGCGCGTGGAAAACGAACGCGTCGTCGACACTAGGGCACAAACGGCGTGTTAATTGCGTCTACATACTCTGTGGCGAATAAGGTAGATTATTTATTTTTCAGAATTTCTGTATATGTGCTCTTATAACGGTTCTATTCTACCTTTACGCTAAGCGGTCCAGAACAGTTGAACCCAAATATTCAAAGGTTTCGAAGCGCCAGAATAATATACCGCTTAAAACATTCTAAAGTTTAGCGTAATATTGTCAACTACATAGTTCAAACAACCAACTTTGGTGACCGGCTTATTTTAAGCCACGTTAACTAGTGGTGGAGCTCATGTCAAAAGACGAATTAGTACCTGCAAAAACTAGCAAAATGTGGGTTTATATAGGCATACCTTGCGGTGATACTAAGCATTTCTTTCGACACCAAATTACGCTAATGGTTAACACGGTTTTAACAGATTACTGTGTTTAAATTTTTATAAATACTTTATACAAAAAGACGTGTTTAAAGGTATTTTGCTGTAATGTGATCCAGCAGTCCAAATCAGCTATATGATATATTATATGCGCACGGCCCAAGTCTGAAAATCTCTGCTAATAGGTGTATTACTTAAATCGGTCAGTCTTCAAAGCAACAGCGAACAGGCATCTTTTGGGCAAACCCTTTCTGTTAACAGAGATAGAGGGTTATCGGGGTACACAAAAAGCTTAAACTGCCTCGTTAGCTTATCCTAGGTTCAATACCTGGATCGAGCAAAGTGGTATTGTGTTTTTCTATCAAGAATTTCAGAGTAGCAGCCACGAAGTCAGGATTTGTACCCGGTGGATGTCGACTTAAACACACTGGCGAAATGTGGGTTTATTATCAAGAGGTACACCTCTGCCTAAGGGCTCGTTTACGATGACGCGGGGCGTCGCGCGGTGCGTGCAGAAGGCTCGTCTTGAGCTTTTTTATTTATTTACTGAGAGGCGCGTCCACCGCAACCAACGCTGCATATTAAACTAACGAGCGAAAAATCGCTTCTCGTAAAATCGACGTTTGAAATCGTTAACGTTTTCATACATCGCCATGTGTTTGATTTAAAAACGCACAACGATCCGCGCGACGCCCCGCGTGTCCCGTAAATGAGGCCCAACCCTTCAGTGAAAACGGATTCGGTAATCGTGATGTTTTGTTTAAAAAGCTTAAACAAAACATTGACAAACAATCTTCTGAAGACGTACCAATATGCCACAACATTCACACAGAAAAAGAAAAGCTGTTATACAAAGTGCATCACAAAAGTCATCCTCCTATCTCATAACTTCTATCTCTTTCTGCTTGTATGTGGCAATAAAAGACAACAATACTGCCGAACAGAACTAGTGCGATTTATGATAAAGTTTACGTGTTCTGTTTATTTTACAACCACGCGATTGCACCGTCGAACAATGGCCGGTTTATGGACGATACTAGCGTTAGTTTGGATGTCGGTAGTAGAGATTTTATCGCGTAGTTAAGTTGCTCTGACACAAAATAGTAAACGTAGACGGATGACAGTTGTTGACCATTCAAAAGAGACAAGGATATAACATCACAGCACGCCTGTAATCCCCAAAGGGTTAGGCAGAGGTCCGGGGCTGCGGTTTGTTCGAAAAAGATACCGGTGCCCAGTAAACAAAGATCTAAGAAGGAACATGGGTGGTTTTGAGTCAAAAAAAGGCATCACTCGTTATAGTAATACTGTAAGTGTGCAGTTTTACTTGTTGTATAAAGCCAAGCTTCTGTCAAACTATTCTGTGGTGAAGATGTTATTGCGTAGTAGATTATTGTTCCAATGTCTGTTTTGTTGCATAAGTTGTTGCAGTTTGGACAATATTTCGATGAGTGTTTATGTTATTGTTAGGTCTGTGGTTGAATGTGGTTGTTTGATGAATTATTGACTAGGTTGGGTTGTTGGTAGACGATAAATCAACGTTCAGGCTGAGAGAGTATAGAATATCAGGTTGATTGACCTTCGTCGGGGATGCGGGTTATTTGCAAGAGATACCGCGGCCTCGACATGAAGGGCTAAGAAGAAACATGGGTGGTTTTTAGTCAGTAGAAGTCTGACACTCTCTTTCGCTCTGCCCAAGAGCGGGAGGGGTTATTCGATGATTTTCAACCCGCCAAAAAAAAAAAGTATGGTTTAAACAAATGTGTAAAACTTGAATATTTATAAGACACTGACTATCTTATATTTACACCTGTGTTTCTTTGCGCATCTGGGATAAATGGAAATTTCTTGGATGGAATTTGGCGTCACTAAGCACAAAACCCGTGTTCCTTCTTAGCCTTTTATGTTGAGGCTGCGGTATCTCTTGCGAACAACCCGCAGGCCCGACGGGCAGTGCTGACATCCCTTACAGGCGCACGTGGAACACAACGTGCTCCCCGACCCATGAATGCAGAAGCCCTAGGTGTCGATTATGCAATAAACAAAACAACTTTATTTAACAACCACCAACTGTGGTCACTACCACTTACGACGCGACTCAGTCGCAACCAAAAGTCGCAACATGCACAGCAAGCTTTACAAGAATAATGTAAGTGTAAAATGAACACGCCGCGCGCTACCAAGTGGCGTGCCTTTGGGAAATACACGCTGCGACTGTGGCAAGACTGTCGTGTGGAGTTAACGACTTGTTAAGGAGAACTATGCTTAAGTGAAGCTAAGTACAGATACTTTTCAAGAGAACTTTGTTCGAATATTTGGAAGAATTTTGAGGTTTGTTACAAGTATGTCATACATGTAACAAACATCTAACAAACAGGAGCTCGTGTCTTAATAATAACTGCCACTCGGGTCGAACTTTAGATTAAACCACCTTTGCTTAGGTTGGTCTGTGAATGGGTGACCACCCGTTACATACCGAGTTTCCTCCGTGCCTTGGAGGTCAAGTTAATCTGTTGGTCCCAGCTGCCATATATAGATTTTTGACAGTCGTTACAGGTTGTCAGTGGCCTGAAAGTTTGCAGACAACTAGTCTTACTAAAGGGTATTGTATTATCCACTATTAACTGGGTTGTGAAGGTCAGATAGGCAGTCGCTCCATGTAAAATACTGGTATTCAGCTGCATCTGGTTTGTGTAACGACTGTCAAAGATCTATGTATGGCAGCCGGGACCGACAGCTTAACGTGCTTTCCGAGGCACGGAGGATACTCGGTATGTAATGGGTGGTCACCCATCTACAGAGTAACCTAGGCAAGCTCGGCCTAACCCAAAGATCGACCCGAATGGCAGTTATTATTAAGCCACACGCTCTGAGAAATTGCTGATGGAAAAATCCAATAAAACTTGGCCCAAACTGTAAGTTGCCCAGTGGTGGCAGCCCCGGCTTACGAGCAGTAAGCCATGGGTTCGATCCCAAACAGGCGCTTTACTTTGTGTAATTTATTTCATCACCTCTTTTTTTTTTTGGCGGGTGTAAGATCATCAAATAACCCCTCCCGCTCTTGGGCAGAGCGAAAGGGAGTGTCAGACTTCTACTGACAAAAAACCACCTATGTTCCTTCTTAGCCCTTCATGTCAAAGCCGCGGTATCGCTTGCGAACAACCCGCAGCCCCGACGGGATCACCTCTGCTCTCAAAACGGAGAAGGAAAACATCGCGAGGTAACTGGCATTTACAATATGTGCATATTAAAAATTCTGAGACATGTGACATTTAACCCGCACTCGCCCGTGTGGTGGATTATAGCCCATTCCCTCTCATAGAGTGAAGGCCAGCAGTGGGAACATTATAGGCTGATTATGCGACCTGCAAGGCTATTGCGTATCTTTTTAAATGTCAGTGGCTATCATAGTGTCTATCGATTAACTGTCAAATGGATATGGTTTGGTACAAAATGGAACCATTTGACAGTTAATCGATGGACACTATGATAGCCACTGACATTTTAAAAGATACGCAGCAGGGCTATTCTGCTGGGAGCCGAATCTTCATTCTCAACAGTAACACACAAGACCAACGAGACAGTTTTACCTTCACGTCCCAAAAATAACAAGATAAAAAATTCAAATGTATTTCATCTGTCGGTAACGTTAACGCGACATAAAAAGCTTTTTATTTATTTGTACTAGCGGTTTCGGGTTCGATTCCCGGAGCTATAAAATTGGCAATCAAAGTCGCTTTGAACACCTGTGCCTACGTTTATGTTAACTCGTTATATCGCGTTTTATTATTGTATCGGCGGTTACAGCTTTTCACATAAAGATTATCTTTGGTTTTGATCTTTATTACTTTTCTTTAGTCGCAAAAGCATGTTCACAGTACATATTTTTGAAACATCTGAGGACCAAAAGTGAAAGTCACTTTCAACAGTAGGGTAGTTGACAAATCTAATTAGTCCGTCAGATAGATTTCCAAAAAATGTTGGACATATTTTTTTGTTTTTTCACGTATACAAAAAATGAAGACATAAGTGCTTCGAAAAGTCTTGTTAAGTCACAGCGTGGTTTTTGAGGGGTGGAAAATCATCAAATGACTCCTCCCGCTCTGGGCGGCGGAGCGGTAGGGAGTGTCAGACTTCTACTGACTAAAAACCACCCATGTTCCTTCTTGGCCCTTTGTGCCAAGGTCGCGGTATCTCTTTCGAACAACCCGCAGCCCCGAGACGGGACGTCACAACCTCACTCACGATCTTTAACGCGTAAATTTGTATTAATTTGATATAACAAAAAACATGTATCCAATATTTTTCGATAATCTAACTGACGGACTATAAGAGTATCGTATTACCTAGTATTAACTGGGTTGTGGAGGTCAGATAGGCAGTCGCTCCATCTAAAATACTGGTATTCAGCTGCATCCGGTTAGACTGGAAGCCGACCCCAACATAGTTGGGAAAAAGCTAGGCAGATGATGAATCTAACTGACGGACTAAACAGAATCATAATATGTTTTAAAGTCAACAAACATCTCTATTACAGCTAAATAACTACCCTCATCTCTTCTTAGCGTTACAATTATTATTTAAACTGAGTCAGCCCAAAAGGCGACAAGTTTAGCACTCACAATATCGTCCATCAGTTCGTGTGATGTGCAAGTAACAGGACAAGCGGGCATCGATATCAAGTTTTTTTGTCGTTTCATCTGCCATTCAAAACATTCACTTTTAGCAGATGTATTGTATAATTTTCTCGTTCTGAGTGTGTCCTCCAGCAAGAACATCTACTCATAGTTTTCTAGTATATCTTTTCTTTTAAGGCGTTTATCATAGCTGCAAATTGTGAACTGTCGTGCAAGGGTATTAGGGTGGGCTTCTAGCTGTTCCCTCTATTTAATCTTTTTCTGCTTTTTCTTCTCTCATCATCATCATCATCAATTCAGCCAAAAGACGTCCACTGCTAGACATAGGTCTCCCCCAGGTGTCACCACATTGACCGGTCCCGTGCGTCTCGCATCCAGCGGGTACCCGCAACCTTCACCAGGTCATCGGTCCACCTAGTGGGAGTCCTTCCAACGCAACGTCTTCCGGTTCGCGGTCGCCACTCCAGAACTTTCCGGCCTCATCGGCCATCCGTTCTGCGAGCAATGTGCCCTGCCTACTGCCACTTAAGTTTGGCAATTCTTCGGGCTATGTCGGTAACCTTGGTTCTCATGCGGATTTCCTCATTTCTAATTCGATCACGCAAGGAAACTCCGAGCATAGCCCTCTCCATTGCCCTTTGGGTGACTTTGAGCTTTCTGATGAGGCTTTCTTCTCTCACTAAGAGGATTTCCAAGTCTTCATGGATCTCAGCATTAGCCGCATACCAGGGGACACTCCCTCCAACCTTCCCATGGCCCTTCCAACGCAAGCGTTATGCGGGGCGAAACATGGGGCGGCTGCGGACATAGCTCTCTTGGCATTCTTTTCAGTCCGCAGGCGCTTCTTGACCCTTACAAATTAGCCATGTGTGTCACGTTCAACTCTCTCTTAGTAGGGCTTGATACCACAGTTACATCAGAGCTTCGCTGCCTGTCCACTCCAATTTCCGAGCTCCGCTCCCTCTGCTCAAGTTCGGACTTCCTCTGCTTCAGTTCGGACTTACATACCAGGGGACAGTTACTAATTGTTCGGAGGATTATGTTCTGCATTCTTTGTATTCGTATGATGGAGGAGTTACGAGTACAAGCACTACCCCACAGCTGAAGGCCATACATTCATACAGGTTTCAGGACCGATTTTTACACTAGGAGTTTATTGTCCACTGAGAGTTTGCTGCAGCCACAGGAAGCTTTTGTATTTGATGTTAAGTTAATCTCTTTTCTTCCTGAGCACATCAAGCTATCAAGTGAACGTCTAATTAACTTTTGGCTTCATGAAGGATCCATTGACTCCTCGTATTTATATTATGCTTGTCGTTTGACCTCGTATGTTATCATCGACCGCATTCACATGTCTCTCCTTTATATATTACTAGAGGGTTCCCTGCGAAGGCCCCATTGTTCACGAGGCTACTCAAAGGTAACATGTGGAAAGGCTATGAACAATGGAGACTGACAGGTACCTCAGTGTAATATCTGTCAGTGTCCAGTCTATGGACTTGCTTCCTCAATTTGTCCGTATCATTTTGACCAAACAAAAATGTTTTCTATTAACGCACATTTTCCACAATCTAAGTTTTTGTGATAAGCTCGTGAATGAATAATCACAGCAGTCAGATCGATTTTCAGGTTAAGCCGGGCTGGACTAGGTTGGTCTGTCGATGGGTGACCACCCACTACTTACTAAGATTCCACTGTACCTCGGAAAGCACGTCAAGTCGTTGATCCCAGTTTTCATTTGTAGATCGTAGACGAACAGTCGTTACAGGTGGTCAGTGAACCGACAATCTTAAAACTCCGTGTAAAATTTACTGATATTCAGCTGCATTCGTTTAGACTGGAAGCCAACACAAACATGGTAGGAAAAAGGCAACATGCTATGTTATCTGCGTCATAATCAACGTAAACGAATGTTTTTCGATTTAAGATAATGATTACGAACGAGCCTTCGTGTAATCACAAGCCAATATTCCCCTTTAACTTTACAACCATACCCTTTGAAACCCCAAATATGTTACAAATAACTAAGATTATTGCTCCAGATTACAGTTGGCAAATGTTTGTTCCTCACTGTTTATTTACTCGTACAATAGGGCCAAGTTTATGTTATTTAGGTAACAATAGGAAGGCTGATAGGACCAATTGTTTGTACCTTAAAGTTAGGGGGAAGTGTGTCGCCAAATGGCACTTATGTGTGTAATAGAAGGTAGGCTTCGTTTTGTAGTTGAAAGCGCTACTCTTCAGCATGAGTTTCAGGATTGAGTTTCCTGGTCGGACAAGTTTTTAGGAATTTCTTAGTAGAAGCCTGTAGTTTGGATTTGTGCCCGGTTGATGTCAATGGGCTTGGGGCCTTTTAGTACATAAAATACGGATGTTTCCTGACTAAAAAAAGATGACTCTAATTAGTCCGTCAGTTAGATTATCGAATAATATTGGATACGTGTTTTTTGAATTATCAAATTAATAAAAAAATACGAAGATAAAACGCGTCAAAGATCATGAGTGGGGGCTTGTTACGTTACTTTCTGGTAAAAATTTCATGCAACATGACGTCACACGAGTTTTCAGAGCACTGTATTGTTTTCCTAGCCTGCCTCGTCGGTCTAGTGGTCGCAAGCGCGACTGCTGAGCATAAGGTCCTGGATTCGATTCCCGGGTCGGGCAAAGAGTTAATGGCTTTTTCTATCAGGAATTTATCAGTAACAGCTACGGAGTCTGGATTTTTGCTCGGTTGATGGCAATAGGCTCGCCCCTTATTACATGGGACTTAAAGACACTGGCGTTGGCCAAGTAATTCAAGATAACGTGTCAAAATCCCACTACCTTCGAGAACCAACCACATTTTGTCACTAAGTAGGTCAAATTTCTAGATTTCTAGAATAAGATCCTCCAGTTTGTACCTATTCCTACGTCTTTGGGTTTCAGTTAGAAATCCCTGGTTAGGTGTAAGACGAGAATTGCGGATTTAACTCCGGGAGCTGGAAACTTAAGTCCGGATACGCCTTTATCCGGAATATCGATGTCTTAAATCGGAATTTACGGGCTTAGCTCGGAGAATCTTAACTTCTAAGTGAGAACTGATAACTTGGATGGTTTAGATTATTTTTTTTCTACTTGTATAAAACAAGTACTAGTTCAGAATATTGGTACTTTGTGATTCTGACTTCGCTAAAATAGGTGTGCCTCTCGATTTCATAAGTCGTTTCTATCTTTTTGTTATTTTTGCTCATCTCCTAAGGGTCGTAGCGTGATGTAAAATAGCTCCAACACAAATACATTTCCCAAAAATTGGACTATAACATAAAAAAAAAAAATTAAATCTGACTTTTAGTTCCAGAGACGTTCACGATCTACAAAAAAAGCTCTTCAGGATTATTAAATAAGTATCTAATTATATATTTAACTTTGTCAGAATTCCATCTTTATGGCTCTGCATCCTAAATTTTGACAAAGTACGCCAATTATTATTTAGTTGTTAGTTGGACTGAAAGGCATTGTGTTCGGTGTTTTTACAACACACCTTGTATTTATATTAAATCGAACAGGACGCTTTTCCTTAAACACACACATAAACTCACGCCCCTTTCCCATGGGGGTAGGCAGAAACAACATACTACGATCCTTACATACTCCTTTTGCCTCGTCCACATTCATACATCTGGTCATACACGCACTCCGGTTACGAGTACTACGCACCTGTCCTTTCTGAGGAACCTCACTAATAAACTCTTCCATAATATCTTCTATTTATATCTCACTATATAAAAAGATCAACGTATAAGAGAAGCGACAGAAACAAAAAGCACTTTACGTAATCCATTTGTTTCGTGACTTAAATCTGACAGCAAAAATCTTTGTGTCTTTCTTACATTGCTATTGATGAAACTCAGACAAAACAAAAGCTATCGAGCGTTGTGAAAGCCTCATTTTATCCTCACTTCATAAATCTTTCATTAACAGATTATGATCGTATTTGTCTTCAAAGAGATGACACTTCAAATGCCAATATCTTACAGGAGGAGTATTTGAGGAGTAAATCATTAATATATCTAAGTATAGTAAATCCAGACCTAAATACTTAGTAATGCTCGATCTAACTAGACTAACTGCAGTACTCAGAGATATTTAATGATTACTTAAACCGCCACTTTGTAAAGATTTGACATACTTTTGTATGACAAAACTGTCAAAACCTTTACTAAGTGATGGCCTAAGTAATCATTAAAGCTCTCTGAGTGCGGCAGTAAGTCCACTAATTGGATATTACTAAATCTTTTGGTACTTACGGTGGATGGACTGTGTAAAGGATAATATGGCAAGAAATGAGCGTCTCATGAGATAACAAGTCATCATTCACCATTTCAGCCAAAAGACGTCCACTGCTGGACATAGGCCTCCCCCAGAAGGGGGACGATTTGCCATAATCGCCACGCTTGGCAGGCGGGTTGGCGATCGCAGTATGGTTGTTACGAAGGCACAGAGAACGCTGCTGCCCATTCTCTGGTAAGTCCCTTAGTCGCCTCTTACGACACCCACGGGAAGACATGGGATGGTGCTATTCTTTACGTCCGACACCATACGGAACATGAAGGTGACAAGTAATAGAGAAGTATGTAACAAGAAGAAATGCTGCGCCCACCTCAAATGAACTAGGAAAAGGGCCCATCATGATTTTTAGTACTTAGGTCATTGTAATTTTTTTTTTCAACCGATCAACTAGGATAGAGTTATATATGCTTCAAAGTTCGTCCTATTGAAAATTTTAAAATGAAATCAAGCCCGAAGCATAGGAATATCCGTTGATTGAGTTTTTCATCTACTGAATTTTGAAATTAATAATTCACATGACAAAGCCGATTTGTAAAATTAAATCGATAATTAAAGCGATAGTAAGCAATGTCAAACATTTAAATAACTAATGTACGTATCGAGTACAAAAATCCTTAAATAGAAGTACCTATCAACCTATAAATAAAATCCACTATCACTTGCCCCCACCGCTGACGCCCCATCAAACATCTCTTTGTCCTACGCAACATTATCAGGCCATTACCGTTTACTTTCTAAGCCTCGGCCTGGCCCAGCGATTACTATTGAGGCCACAAAATAGTCATTATTATCTCGTCAATGTCTGCGATGTAATGAAGCGGGGACAATCTTAAGTAAATGGACTTACAGGTCATTGTTCTAAGGGTTGGCGTAGGTGGCGGTCGGCGCCATATTTATTTTATTTTCTTATGATTGGTATATTTAAACAAATAAGGATATTTAAAGGTTAAGATATATTATTTCGTTTCAGATAAAGCTCTATAAGTCTCTACATATTGTAAATCAAAGTCCTCCGACGCGTCTGTCCGTCTGTCTGTCTGTCTATTTGCGATAAACTCAAAAACTAGTGCACCGATTTTCATGCTGTTTACACAAATAGATAGACTAGTTCGAGAGGTAGGTTTTAGTATTAAAAATCCACGCGGGAAAACCCGCGGGTATCAGCTAGTTAAAAATAATAATAAAAAGATCGGTGCTTGGTTTGGGTTGGCAGTTTTCTTTCGAAAATATTGTTATGGTTTTCTTAAAGTCTGAGCTAGGTATCAGATTTATACCATTTACAATAACTTTTTTTTGGGAGTTGGGAAATCATTAAATGACTCCTCCCGCTCTGGGCAGAGCGGTAGGGAGTGTCAGACTTCTGCTGACTAAAAACCACCCATGTTCCTTCTTAGCCCTTTGTGCTGAGGCCGCGGTATGTCTAGCGCGAGGAGTCATTTGATGATTCTTCACCCTCCAAAAAAAAAACTCTTCAACAATTTTATCTCTGAATAACATCTAAATAAAACCTTGCATTTACCCTCGGGCTAGCACTGAATGATAAGCAGGGACTCTCATTGCACTGTATTGAGACTTACAATATCGTTCGTTTCAGATTCCCAATCTACAAGCCTTTGTACCGGGGCTGCAAGACATAGTGCAGGTAAAGACAGAAGGTATGCCCATAATCTATAGAACCTCATCCCAACTACTTTGGGGTTGGCTTCCAGTTTAACTGGATACAGATGAAAACAAGTATTTTATATGGAGCGGCGGTGGTCCAGCGGTGGCGGCCCCGACTTACGAACAGTAACTCGTCAGTTCGAACCCAGGCTGGCATTACTTTGGGTAATTTATTTCATCACCGCTGCTCTCAAAACGGTGAAGGAAAACATCGTGATGAAACCAGCATAATTATCTTAGAACCTAAAAATTCGAAGACGTGACATCTACCAACCCGCACTGCTCCCGCGTGGTGGATTATAACCCGGGATGGGTTATAATCCACCCGAGATGCTAAAAATGTTCACACTACCAAGCTAAGCCGACGAAACTAGCTAATTTGGTCGTCGGTTTTATTGTGTTGAGTCCATTATTGAGCCGAGAGGCCAAATCTATAATTACGCCATTGGCAACCGCACATAATTAAGATCTTCTGCGTGAGGAAATTCCCTCTCCCAGAGAGGAGGCCTGAGTCGCTGCAATCGGAACATTATAGGCTGATGATGACAATATGGACCGACTGCCTATATGACCTCCACACCCTAGATACTGCGTTATGCCAGTACTGTCAAACTTTCGAGCTTTTAAATAGTCAGGAAGTGGTCCGTTCCGAATAGTCAGAGAATAATGACAGACACTGAATCGTTACGATATCGTGGGATGCATAGGAGCTCGTGGCATAGTTATAACAGCTACAAAGAGTAGTTGTCTATCGAAGACAAATCTACTTTTACCGATGATAGTCAGTGGATGGCTGAACATCCATTCCTACCGAGATCTTTCCGTGTGGAGAGTATTTCGTAGATCTTTTAGAAGTAATTGCAAATATTTGAACCCGAAATTCTGACAACTACTCAATAACTGGGCAGTGGAAGTCAGGTAGGCAGTCGCCCCATGTAAAATACCTGTATTGAGCTGCATCCAAATTAAATGAAAGTTGACCCCAACAAAGATGGGAAAAGTCTAGGGAGACAATTCATTTGTAGTGATCCTTCTGCGGATATACCTGTGTACTGTAATATTCGCATGAATATTAATAACACTCATCTCTTTATTTCCGTGCCATTGTTCCTGCGATGGAGCTGAATCAAGTGCTCCGGACAGATATGAACGTTTCTTTGTCGCAGCTTCCAAACAGTCATCTGTTACAGAATTTTATAGGTCACAGCTGAGTGTTTTAAATAGAAAATGTAGGTCGATTTATTAATAAATGTACTAAGTCTACACTTCTGATACTGTAAGTTAGGTTGACATTAATTAGACAAATTTAAAATGTGATGATTTGAAAGCACGGTTGGCGCAGTGGCTGAGCGATTGGCTTCTGAGCTGCTGTTGCGAGTTCGATTCCCGCACGGAACAAATACATATTTGTATGGCCTAAACGTAGTCGATCCGGTTATGGATTTTTGTGTATATGAGTTTAAATGTTTGTAAATGCACGCAAATTATAGGGGAACGTAGAGAAGGGTAATGTTTTACTTTCAAATGTCTCTAATCACTGCGTCACTAAACCTAGAAGGAGCAAAAGAAATATGTAAGGATTGTAGTAGGTGATGATCAACAGTTTCTGCCTACCTCCATGGAAAAAGGATAAGGGTGCAAGTATGTTTCACTACATACATCGTTGTCAATTTCTTCTTATTGCACATTTTGTTATGTTTTGATCGAATTAACCATCTTACCATTTTGAAACTTTCGAGCGGTCTAACAAAAGCTCTGCTGTAAAATTTGCAAAAAAGCTCAAACTTTTTTAGTACTCCGGTATGAATTTTATCCAGTTAACTATTTCGACTTTCTAAAATGTCCTTTATAATCTTGAAGTCCTCTATCATCCCCACAATCAAAAGATTTCGATTGATTTAGCTGCAGATGGGAAGAACAAGAAGTGACATTGATTTAATTCTAAGTGTATTTTTACCCTTTTTTTTGTGGAAAATCATCAAATAACCCCTCCCGCTCTTGGTCAGAGCGAAAGGGAGTGTCAGACTTCTACTGACTAAAAACCATCCATGTTCCTTTTTAGTCCTTGCGCCGAGGCCGCGGTATCTCTTGCGAACAACCCGCAGCCCAGACGGGTATTTTTACCCCCTAGTTGCACCTTCCTTCTGAGGCTGAACCACCTTACAAAGAATGCTAATGATATAAGTACGCGATTTGAATAAAGACTTATACTTCGGACATGTATAAAGTACTTCACGTACGGGACCTTCAAAGGGTTAAGGGTAGAATTATAAGTAAGAACCCTGCAATCACAGGACACGGAAATTACATCCCAAGCAAGCAGGTAATTTATGTAAAAAAGTTTTTAGATATTACACGAAAATTTCACGTGCGAAAAATCCTTTTGATTAAACCGAGTTCTGTTTTTTCGCTTTTTCTCTAAATCGCTGTCAATGTGAATTTCCCACGACACTGACTACTTTTAAACGTGGCTTAGATATTATGTACGAAATACATCATAAGTCACCAACTTCCTGCCCTTATGCTATGCTATCATTTCCTTGAAATTCATCCTTATATTTTATTTTTTTATGGTGGGTGGAAAATCATCAAATAACCCGCTCTTGGGCAGAGCGGAAGGGAGTGTCAGACTTCTACTGACTAAAAACCACCCATGTTCCTTCTTAGCCCTTCATGTCGAGGCCGCGGTATCTCTTGCGAACAACCCGCAGCCCTTGAAATTCATCCAGAGTGACAGAAAAAATCCTGAATGGAAATGCTTACATTTCCAAAACTTTTAACAGAATTTTTCAGTGTCCACTAAACTCGACCAAGCAGAACAATGACATTATCTGACTTTTCTGTAAACAGTGACCTCATGTGACAGTTATGAGTATAATACAGTCCTTTCGCAATAGTGACTACACTCTTGCCTCGCTATCATTAGGTAATGGTCTTTATATCTGTAGCAATAAGGTCAGTGTTCGGTTGCTATCATGCTATCATTGATAAGCCTGGCAAAGTACCATCATCTGCCTGCCTATTTCCAACAATATTGGGTCGGCTTCCAGTCTAACCAGATGCAGCTGAATATCAGTACTTTACTTGGAGCGAATGATGGTTGTAAGACTTTCGGGCCACGATCGTCTAATGACAGCCGGGACCAACAGTTTAACGTGCGGTCTGAGGCGTGGAAGAAACTTAGTATATAAGCGGTAGCTAGCAATTCATGGATCAACCCAGGCAAGCGCGGCTTAACCGTAAGATCGATCCGAGCGGCTGTTATTAATTTTAGCCATGAGAGTAAGTCTGTTAAAGTTGAATGATCTTTATTTTCATTGTTATAAGGTTGTTGTTGGACTGCAGCTGCCAAAGGTAAAATGACAATGAAAGGACTGTAGCTAGGCCACGGGTTCCACCATTTTAAATTAAATTATATCTATAATGATCGTTGAAAGCCACATTTTCATATTCAAATTAGGCGGTTACATATTTTGGGAGCAGAACGTAACGTATTGGATTTGAAAACGGTATAATGTAATGAAAATTTTGAAATGGAAGAGAACGGGTACCTAATCGCTCTTTGGTTGGTAATAGTTAAATATGTGAATGCTGAAAAGAGTGGTTTTTTTTCTCCTGTATCGTGGGTGGGTTTACAAACATTTAAACTCACATACACAATCCAAACACCCAGACCCGAAACAACTATCTGTAGGCCATGCAAAGCCACTGCGCCAACCGTGCCGTCTACAAAAATAAAATATGATAAAGCGATCGATACCTACAGCGTAGTAAAACAAAGATTTTCTTCTTGTGAAGACATTCTTTATGAGACTTAAGGTGAATGCTTCAGGGAAGCCCGCAAAATTCGTTTTTTTTACGTTTTTTGCAATTTGCTTTGAATGCTTTTTTCATCAAATAGCCACTCAAGGAAGTTTTACTTTTTTTCATTTACTTTTTTTTTTTTTGGCGGGTGGAAAATCTTCAAATAACCCCTCCCGCTCTTGGGCAGAGCGAAAGGGAGTGTCAGACTTCTCTGACTAAAAACCACCCATGTTCCTTCTTAGCCCTTCATGTCGAGGCCGCGGTATCTCTTGCGAACAACCCGCATCCCCGACGGGCGTCGGCCCTTGAGACATGGTCGGCCCTTCCATGTTGCTGACATCTCTTTGAGGCGCGCGTGGAACACGAACGCGCCGTCGACACGGCCTGTCGTCGTCATAAGACGGACGGACGGCGAGCTAGCCCATCACTCACCATCCACAGGCCCGCGTTTAGGTGGCCCCCGACGCCCGGAGCGCCTCCCGCGGCGGCGGAAGCATTTACCTTAATGCTCTAAATCGAATCTCGCTACAGGCAAATCTACAGGTTAGTAAAGGTAAGTATTAAATCTCACATACTCGTAGCATGAATGACAGCGCCTTTATGTTAACTCAATTAGAGTAATTATCGTAATACTGATATGTTACGGAACTGTCATTTGGTCTAAGAGTTACTAAAGATTTATGAAATCGAAAACCATTCACAAAAAACAATACCAACCAATGAAAACCTCAAAGTATTCTTGGTTACAATCAAGGAAAATACTTTCAATTTGATACTAAAACTTCTCGAAGACAGGAAATACAACATCCTTGAAGCTACAGAAACGGTTTCACGATATCTATCGGAAACTGAAAGTAAACGCAGTAAATCTTGCTCGGATCGTAAACTCCTCAACACAAAATAGATAAGTACAGAATGTTAACTCCGTACAAGGAGCGTTATTTTTTTTGGAGTGTGGGAAATCATCAAATGACTCCTCCCGCTCTGGGCAGAGCGGTAGGGAGTGTCAGACTTCTACTGACCAAAAACCACCCATGTTCCCTCCATGAACCACCTTAGTCCTTTGTGTCCAAGGCCACAGTATGGCTTGCCTTGGTCCCACTTTATTTGGGCTTCCTTTCATCCATCATCGTCTGCCTAGCCTTTTCCCAACTATATTAGGTTCGGCTTCCAGTGTAACCGGATGCAGCTGAATACCAGTATTTTACATGGAGCGACTGCCTATCTGACCTCCACAACCCAGTTAATACTAGGTAATACGATACCTCTTTGGTAAGACTGGATGTCAGAATTTCAGGGCGCTGACCACCTGTAACGACTGCCAAAGATCTATTTATGGCAGCCGGGCCCAACAGCTTAACGTGCTTTCTGAGGCACGGAGGAAACTCGGTATTTTGGGCGGTCACCCATCCACAGACCGACCTAGGCAAGTACAGCTTTACCTAAAGATCGACCCGAGTGGCAGTTCTTATTAAGCCATGAGCTCCTCACGAGCCTTCCTTCCATCCATCAACATTAATATCCCTCACTTTTTAGAAAAATGCGTTTTATCCCACCTCATTACATGTTCATCCCAAGATCGACCTCCTTTTAATTTTTATTCGAAAAAAATATAAAAGCGATGAAAACTATTATTGGAAAAAGTTCCACAACAGACCTAAGTAAATATTCTGAGAAACAGCTATTGTTTTCTTATTTTCTTGGAATACTAGACGCTCTAGACAGGAGGTTATTTTAAAATTCTTCGAAGTTGAAAAGTTCGAGAAATTCGCTCGTGTTTCTGTCCTATGAGAGTTAGCTATTATAATAAGCTATTTGAGAGGGAAAGAAACAATAAGTTTTATGTAAAATTGTATGTTTTATTTTGGGTTTATCTACTTGAATGAAAAAATATTATGAAATCCTGCTGAGGTGGAGATTAATTAAAGACTGCCCTGTAGTGTATATAGGGTGTAAAAGTACCCTTAACGCATACGAAGTGCACAGTTCTCTCTACCATTGCGATTATTTTTTTGTTCTAGACCATACCTGGGAACCTCCCAGCTACGGAGATATTGAGGGTCAAAGTTCCAAATTATTCACAGCTGTTTTTGTAAATACTAGTTTTTCAGGTTATAACTTTACTTAAATTACCTCCATGACCCGTTTACTATTCAAAGCATTCACTAGCACAATGTTTTAACAGTGCTACATTTAGTTTTACCTTAAAATGTGATTTTTGACCCCAAAAAAAAGTCGTTTCCCAGTATTTTTTTTTGTGTAGGCGTTTGATGTACAGAATGCTTGGTTGACGGTTGTGTGATGGGTTGATTTTCACCCTGTATATGGTGCTGTTCCACAAGCATTTATTACCGAGTCCTGCGTGGCCTGTTGTTTGTTTCACTACAGGCACTCTTAACTTTACCGAAATCACAAAACTAGTAGCTAAGTTCTATTCTGGGCCGACACAACTTAGATTACCATTGCAACGTTAGCGTTGAAGAGAAGAGAGAAAATCAACCAGATAAAATTGTAAGCATTGTACAGAAGGCAGTCCTGTGAAAAGTTTGCTTCTCAATTTACAGCAGAAAACAATTTATAAACAGACTTTAAATACGATAAACATATTGTTATGACGCTGGCCTAACGTTTTGCATTGACTCAAATGCAGCTACGCGGCATCTCCACGGTGTATACGATACATAAACGCATCATCTATATGTCAGCTACACGGTATCTACGTGTCATATACACGGTATTATACGAGTCTCAGTGAGGGTGATAGTACTTTCAAACAAGCCCAAAACTTTGGCCTGCCATAAATAACTTTCAACTCTTCATGATGTAAGGATTTCTGAGCAGTCTGCTTGCCGTATTGTTGGCCCCTAATCACGCCACTGTTTACGAGGCATCAAAACGTTGTCAACGAAGCCTTTTTACGGACCCAAAGCTCTACGAACCCCAGGCCGCACCTTATTCCAATACTAAATCCGTACTCAATCTAAACGTTTATCGATCGCTGTGATTGGAGACTGCATTAGCCAATCCGGAGCCTTAATTCTACTAAACGGCTCGCTGCTTCCCGGACAAAAATAATGAGGTTTTGCCTCTTTGGGCTTGCGGTGATAAATAAGTTCAAATGATTATAAATGGGTCTTTATGTGAAATGTAGGACTTTACTCTGGAAAGGCCCGGGGCTCGATAAAGTGTAGCGAGCAGAGGGTGGTTCTATTTATAATTAGCTACGAGGTGTTGTGATTTTACCTTTAAATCATTTTGTTCGTATGAAGAATATTACCTAATTATTCTGTTATGTTAGGAATATAACGTCGATAAAATGTCTAGTGCATGTGGTGTTACCTTGTCATTAATTAATGCATTTATAAATATACGCTCTTATAAACTCACAAAATAAGTTTACCACTGAACGTAAAACAGCGCTTTCTTTCGGTCATTTATAAACATAACATCACGCCATCATCCCTATAGGAATAGGCTGAACTGTAGATACACCCATTTTTCACCAGATATCTTTCTAAACCCTTTGCAGTTTTAAGAACAACACGGTCAAATACACTGGCATGAAAAACGAGTTTGAACCTCATACATAGCACATATATAAAAACACATAGGTGCAGGTCACGATATCCATTCTCCGACGAACAACACTCACGTCCACTGTATCCCAAGGGACACATGATTGTCTTACACCGCCACAGACTTAATTAAACTCGGCTCAACTTCCAGCAGATGAATGTTATTCTGAACATTATATTAGGACGTGATCCCAGAGTAGAATGTTGACCCAAGTGTGGGGAAAGAGCTGGGTATACAACCTTTCGGAGCTTGAATAGCTTAGACAGAAGGTGATGCTTGTAAAAATTAATTTGTGAAAATGTTTATTTTATTAGAAAAACAAGACATAACATAACATCAGTCGTGTAATCGTCCCCAAACCAAAGTTCCATTTTATATCTCACTAAAAATGGCCGACTTGTGTTCCACTAGCAGGAATAATTTATGGCTATTTGAGTAGTGTTAAATATTCGCGAAAATATTGTGTTATTTCAAAGAAATAACAGAAATAATGCGATGTGTGTAAAAAGTAATAACATCGATCAAGAAATGGAGTAGGTACATGCTTTAGAAGTTTTTGGTGAGGGCACTTTCTATCCTTGTCGCGCGAAACGGCCATTTGTACTACGTAACTATGGCGGTATGAAATATGACGTCACATTTTTGTAGCGCTGTCTTTGTCCAGCGCGTCATTTAAAATCAGTTAAACTAAGCTATTTGTTGATCGATTTTATTACTTTTTTCACACATCATGCTATTTCTGTTAGTTCTTTGAAATAACATAACATTTTCGTGAATTTTTAACAGTTGTCATGTAGTAAATTGCTGCTAATCTAAAAACAGACAAAAATATCCCGTTTTCAGACGTCGATTGCCAATTTTAAAAATATCGTATCTAGATAGGCTATTCCCCTTTTGCGAGGCTAGTATAATTATAGCCTCTCACGCCTACAATGCCCGAAGGGATCAGCAGACGTTTTCACAGAAATCTGTACACCCACGTACCACCCTTTCTTGTTTTGCTAAGCTAGTATTTAATAACCCTCCTTTTGAGCTTCGATGCAGTCGAGTAAAAATATGTGCCTCCGTGATCGTGAGTGGTTTAGACGTTTGCCTTGTGACCCGGTTCCATTCCAACAGGAAGCATACTTTGTAAAGTTGTTTCCAGTTTGGCTAAGACATTGCGGGCTTGAATCACCTGATTGTCTGATAAAAAGATGATTCCGTGCCTCAGGAGTTCAGGAGGCACCTATAAGCCGGTGGTCTCGGCCGTCAAATGGCGGTCGTCAAACCATGTCAGAGGTCTTTGAGGTGGTTTAGAAACTCTGACACAAGGGTGTGTGGGGTGGTTAGAACTTACTGCCCACACAATAAGAAGAAGAAAATAAGTATTCCAGTTAAGACATACCAAAGCAGAATACTCTTTACAGAAATTGCGTCGGTATTTTCCGTGAGAACATACAAGTGCAGAGCATACACACAGTTACTCACTGAGCTGACTTTAACCACCTGCTAGATCGGCCTTCAATGAGGAGCGCGTGACTGACTAACAACAATGGAGGTCGATCGAAGGTAAGCTACGCCATTCCAAATATCGAGCTATTCCGTTTCTTTATTTGGGACATACTTTTCGCAAGCCAGAATGTACAGTGGCGGCCACCAAAAAAGCGCCGAGTTCACTGAAGCTGGACAAATTATTATTATTATTATTTTAATCAGTTTCGGACAACAATACAATCCATTTTGTTAGTAAAAAGAAAAATACAATAACTTATAACTAATGTTAGTAATACACAACAAAACACACAATCAACAACGGTAACATATAATATAATGAATGAACTGTCCAGGGCAGGTTGTTCAGATAGTGATCAAGCAAGAGATCAGCTATCTAGTTGACCACCCTCTCCACAAAATGCCTCAGGACAGGGGAGTAGTGACACTCCGCTAGTACTTTCAGGATACTATTGTTACTGACCCGCGTTCGATGCACCAGTGAAGCCACTTTTTTTCTTATAACTGCGTGGACACCGTCAGTTCGACTTTGCGAAAACATCTCTGATGCACTACAAAAACGGGGCAGTCCCAACAGCATCCTGAAAATATTATTATATTGGACACGTAAGGCATCTAGCGATCTTTTGGCATAGCTGACCCATAGAATTCACAAATTTTTTAATAAATAAAATTTACATTTATATCATTTGTTTGAAAATTGCTTTACGAGTAGTCAGACGCCTGAAACCAGTCTTACCTAGGCGTATCGTATACCCAAACCTGCGTTAGAACAAAAGATATCCCGTCGGGGCTGCGGGTTGTTCCTGTCGGAGCTGCGGGTTGTTCCCGTCGGGGCTGCGGGTTGTTCCCGTCGGGGCTGCGGGTTGATTGAAAGAGATACCACGGTCTTGGCACAAGGGCTACGAAGGAACATGGGTGGTTTTTAGTCAGTACAAGTCTGACACACCCTTCCGCTCTGCTCAGGAGCGGGAGGGGTTATTTGATGATGTACTACCCCCCCCCCCAAAAAAAGGACAAAACGTTACAGCGAGATAGGTTCCGATTTCCACGCGAACGAAGCCGTAGTTGACAAAAAATCTAATTAGTCCGTCAGACAGATTTCCAAAAAATATTAGACACGTATTTTTTCTTTTTTTACGTAAACAATAAATGAAAACGATACAGTGCTTCGAAAAGTCGCGCGACGTCACAGTTTGGTACATTTTTGACCACAAATTGACGTCACCAACCCCTACTCACGATCTTTGACACGTTTGATTTTTGTAAATTTTTATTAATTTGATAAAACAAAAACACGTATCCAATATTTTTCTATAATCTGACAGACGGACTAAAAATAATCATATCTTTTTTAATCAGTCAACTACCCTATTAATATCACGCCAGTTATCCCAAAGGAATAGACAGATATGTACCCATTAGTCCTCCCACATTTGTCAGTTTTGTTTAAGTTCCATGTAATAGGGGGCGAGCCTATTGCCATCAACCGGGCACAGATCTTAATTAATCGGTTCTTTTGTCTGAAACAGCAACTTCGTAATAATATAGAATATCAACTGAAGCATTTGGAAACGCTCATGAAAATAATGTCCTCTAAAGAGTTTCAAAGACAAAGCATTTATTTCAATTAGGCCCATTTACAGGTAATTTGGATGTGCATCTGGATTGAGGGCCCATTTTTTTAAACCTTGCCAAACGAAATAAGACTCATAGGGAAATTACTTAAAAATAGTTAAAACTTAAAGCATAGGGCCACGAATTTCTTAAACGTGAATTAAAAATGTTATGATTAAATAACTTGGGCCCTCAATCCAGACGCGTGCATAAAGTGACATAGCCTAAATCTCAGTAAGTCCTATCTTTGGGTTCATAATTTTTATTCAGGAATTTAGTTAAGAATTTCTTAAAGATTTTAAGAAATTCCCAAATCTGTAGAATGTGACATTACAGATTTATGGCGGTATTTCTAGGGCCCTCAGTTCAAATGTGTCTGTACTGAGGAATCTGCAAAACATGGATTTATCTGAAGAAATACATAAATGCGACTTTAACATGTTTTACTTAGATACTTAGGTGAATTAGTTAAAAAGAAATAATGACGGAAAAGTTCATTGTTACGTAGTAAATGAAAGTCAAAATTTACTAAAACGTCTGAACTGAGAGCCCAACATTTTCGGCTTTATTGACTAGGCTCAACCTCATAGATTAACGCAAATTGGAATAAGATTTTTAACTATTCTTTAATTAAATTTTAACATATCGTCCGTTCTTCTTAATATCATACTTAAAGAGAAAATTGATTTTATACTTTTTATAAGGGAAAAATTTGTAGGGTGACCATAATGATCATAGTTAGTACCAGTACATTTTGCAAAGCGCAGTCGAAAAGTCGTAATATTTGCAGCTAAACGTATTATAAATGTACCTACAGTTTACAATTTTGTTTTCTTTATTTGTATTACTATTTTTTATAATATGATATTAGTCCTTATTGTCCTTAAGGTTCTATTATGGGCCTAGTTGCAGAACAGCTGTGAAAAATTGGGAATAATTAATTAATTGTTCAATATCTCCGTAACTAGGGGGGTTCCCAGGTATGGTCTAGAACAAAAAAATATCGCAGTGGTGGGGAGAACAAGTGCCTTTCGTTTGCGTTAAGGGTACTTTTACACCCTATATACCATTCAAACCGCCAGATTTATCTGCGTCGTTTGGTCTAGGTCTCATAGTCCTACGACGAGTTTTATTGTCGGCTATGATATTGCGTGTTTTCGGTCAAATCTACATTTTGTGCTTACAATACGACCCAAAAAAAGTGTTTTTAAAATTAAAAATATCCAGCAGTTACGACATTCTAAAAATTAGGAATATGATCTTAGTCGGTTTTTCATGTATTGACTTTTTCGTTTATTTGTATTTACGTATTTTCACTTGTTAAGAAAATTTCCTTTGAAATCACTTAGTAGATTTTACCTACACAAGGCAATTGTAATTAATGTGGTTAGATATTTTACATGACAATATATTTTGTGACATTGTCATGTGTATGAGTTAACCAGAAATAAAATGGAAGAAAAAATTAATTTTGTGTGGTCGGCACTACGTAGCGTATTTGTTTATTTTTCAATAAAGACTTTTATTCAATAATAAATAATTGATTTCATTTATTTTTGTGCATGATAATAATTACATAAGAGTTCTTGGTTCTTGGTCAGTTACGAAGGGAGATTTGGGGTAATTTTTAACCGACTTCCAAAAAGGAGAAGGTTCTCTATTCATGTGTATGAATTTTTTTATACATCCGCGCATATCTCCGTCAATTGTGGACCGTATCAGGATCTGATGATTGAGTGAGTGAGCTGGTTATGGAAGGTACTCTCCTCAACGATTAGGAGTTGAAAGCAATAATAAGGAAATCTTGAAGTTTAAGGGCTTGGTTTCTAGTTTGAATGTTCAATGCATAGTAAATATTTGTATAGGATATTACAACTCATCATCATCTGCCTAGCCTTTTCCCAACTATGTTGGGGTCGGCTTCCAGTCTAACCGGATGCAGCTGAATAACAGTATTTTACATGGAGCGACTGCCTATCTGACCTCCACAACCCAGTTAATACTAGGTAATACGATACCCTTTGGTAAGACTGGTTGTCAGACTTTCAGGTCACTGACTACCTGTAACGACTGCCAAAGATCTATATATGGCAGCCGGGACCAGCAGCTTAACGTGCTTTCCGAGGCACGGAGGAAACTCGGTATGTCGGGCGGTCACCCATCCACAGACCGACCTAGGCAAGCACAGCTTTACCTAAAGATCGACCCGAGTGGCAGTTCTTATTAAGCCACGAGCTCCTTATATATTACAACTAAAAAAGGAAAAAAAAACCGACTTCAAAAACATAAAAAAGTGAAAAACACAAAATCGTAGAACACAAAAAGTGAAAAACAAAAAAAATAAAAATAAACTTCACAAGAAAAAAACAGCGCCTGAAGTCGGTGGCAATAAACGGAAATCAAACAAACAAAATATGTCACCAACTTCAAAAGCTGATTTTTTTAAATATTTTTTTTTTATTATTTTTAATTTTTCACTTATTTGTGTTTATCGATTATGTGTTTCTCATTTTTTTTATGTTTTTGACGTCGGTTTTTTTTTTGCAAAAAAGTTTTTTAAGATACATTGTATTTAAGATACAATTTCCGAAATCACGAAAATCATTAAATAATGCTTAGGTAAATTTAATTGTTTTATTTTAAACTGTCAGATCTTTTTAGATCAATCTTGAAAATGTACCGGTACTAACTATGATCATTATGGTCACCCTACAAATTTTTCTCTTATATAAAAATAGAAAATCAATTTTCTCTTTAAGTATGATATTAAGAAGAACGGACGATATGTTAAAATTTAATTAAAGAATAGTTAAAAATCTTATTCCAATTTGCGTTAATCTATGAGGTTGAGCCTAGTCAATAAAGCCGAAAATGTTGGGCTCTCAGTTCAGACGTTTTAGTAAATTTTGACTTTCATTTACTACGTAACAATGAACTTTTCCGTCATTATTTCTTTTTAACTAATTCACCTAAGTATCTAAGTAAAACATGTTAAAGTCGCATTTATGTATTTCTTCAGATAAATCCATGTTTTGCAGATTCCTCAGTACAGACACATTTGAACTGAGGGCCCTAGAAATACCGCCATAAATCTGTAATGTCACATTCTACAGATTTGGGAATTTTTTAAAATCTTTAAGAAATTCTTAACTAAATTCCTGAATAAAAATTATGAACCCAAAGATAGGACTTACTGAGATTTAGGCTATGTCACTTTATGCACGCGTCTGGATTGAGGGCCCAAGTTATTTAATCATAACATTTTTAATTCACGTTTAAGAAATTCGTGGCCCTATGCTTTAAGTTTTAACTATTTTTAAGTAATTTCCCTATGAGTCTTATTTCGTTTGGCAAGGTTTAAAAAAATGGGCCCTCAATCCAGATGCACATGTAATTTGGGAGTCGAGAGTTGTAAAGAATTGCTCTCTGAACTTTAATCTGCTAAGTTATGGAGTTGTGTTATTAATTGCGTATTTTCTGACGCTGTTTTATAATACCCAATGATAATAATTGGTTTGAAATGAACCGTGTGTTTTTCAAACAAAGGAATTTAAAAGAGAACTAATCAATCAGAAAATGACATGAAAAGTTATTAAACTCTTTGTTTGAATTTACTTTTAACGACTATATTATATTTCTAACAATACAATAAGACCAAAGAAACGATGGATGGACTGTGTTAAAAATGATATGGTCTCTGTTTCTCGTCATCTCATGAGACACAGGAGTATGGAAGAGGAAGACATGCTGCGCCGACCCCAAATGAATTGGGATAAGGGCAAGAGAATGATGATGATTATATTTCAAACAATATTATGATTAAATATTTCTTATTTAATACACATTGAACATTTCTACACTCGTTTATCAAACCTTAAATATCTGAAGAAAATAATTGAGCTGCTCAGGAATAATATTAGTAAATGAACGGATCCGTAGACATTAAATTTAGTTTTTTCAACTGACTTTTGACTTAATAATTGCAAATTCCACGCTAGTTATAATAGTGGATTTCGTTTTTGCCATTTAGCTGCGGAACCCTAAAACAGACACCAAGGTGACTTGAAGTGTGCCATTTAACCAGTCAAATAGTTATTTTTATCACCACCCCACCTTTTTATGAGGACAGACAGACATAAACACAGTTACATGCGTGTCGTCACATACTATCGTAGATTTCAGATATTTCTCTATATTCCTAGCTTTTTTCACAGTAAATCTATGTGACTGGCACCGAGGTTTACCGTCGGCCACTGATTTACGGTGTTACGTCAGAGGTTTGACATTTTATATGACACTCGTATATGGAGAAACAGAAGGTCAATTTGGGTGACTTGTAACACTGGAACAAAACCATAAAGGTAGATAAAGGTGAAAATACCACATAATGATAAGATGAGGTGGGATATAGATAGAAACAAGTCAAAGAGAAATTATATACAAGGTGTAAATCAACCCATCACACAGCCGTCAACCAAGCATTCTGTACATCAAACTAAGTACCCCTACGCAAAAATTTTTGCTAGGAAACAACTTCTTTTTGGGTCAAAAATCACATTTTACGGTAAAACTCAATGTAGCACTATTAAAACATTGTGCCAGTGGATGCTTTGAATAGTAAACGGGTCATGGAGGTAATTTAAGTAAAGTTTTATCCTGAAAAACCAGTATTTACAAAAACAGCTGTGAAAAATTTGGAACTTTGACCCTCAATATCTTTGTAACTAGGAGGTTCCCAGGTATGGTCTAGAACAAAAAAAATATTGCAGTGGTGGGGAGAACAAGTGCCCTTTGTTTGCGTGAAGGGTACTTTTACATCCTATATTATAGAAAATCTATCAGAAGTGCATGATTCCCGGGTCAGGCCAATAGGTTAATTACAATAGGTTCGCCCCCTTTTACATGGGACTTAAACATAACTGGCGAAATGTGGGTGTACTAGTAAGTACACCTCTGCCTAACCCTTTGGGAATTACAGTCATGATGTTATGTTATCAGAAAAGATGGCATGGACAAAAAGAGAACCGAATGTCAACTGAGAGAAAATGAAGTTTCACATGTGTTACTTGTTCCGCTAGCAACCGACCAATACCAATCCGAATCGAATGTCAATACCGATAGTTGGCTTTTGTACCTTGATTTCCATTTTGTTGCAGACAACGAAGGTATTTTAATATTGGAACGAAGTTCCTTATCGCGCGTTGTGAAAGGGGGCTAGACGGAAAAAATTCTTACGAAAAGTTGTCACAACACTTTTTGCTATAGTAAGCTATTGTAAGCTGTGCGGCGTCGCATGTTTCTCTGTCTGTCTCTCTCTTAAAGAAAGCAAGCCAGATATTTTCATTTCTACATTTCTTTTTTTTTTTTTTTACATAATAAAAAATAATAACAATAACTTCGTTCCATCCGGGTGTTCCTTGAGTTTTTTTTTTATTCATCCACGTAGTATATTTGTTGAAGTTGCTATTTGTAAAATGAATCTTTAATTTACTCCGAGATTTACAAAGGAATTTGAATTGACATTTTTTGATGTGTAAAATATGTGGCATTTCTAGGGTGTGTGTTTTATCAACATGTTACAAATAAGTTGTGCATGCAACATGTTTTATGAACATGTTATATTTTTAATGTTTTGTCATCATGGTGCCAGTTATTGAGTAAAACGTGTTGCGCCGACCTCAAATACAATGGAACAAGGGCAGGACGATAATGTTTCTTTGATGTTTAATACGCACATAGTAAAAAGTGGTACTTCTGATCATTCTTTCTAGGCCTCAAGGGATTGTGGCTTACATTTAGTGTGTGTGTGCTGTTTATCTAGGCGGCTTACGTTTTTGAAGGGAGGATTATGATAGGATTGGCCTCCGATTGTTTAGGCCTGGTGTTGACCACTGGCATAACTTTGTGTGCAAAGGACGCCGTTGGACATGAGTTTATATCGCTTCATTTGTAAGGCCTTGCCTATAAATTATAATTTAAGTATGGGCGTTTGTTTCAGTGGTCAATGAGGGTAAACGAAAGTATTTCAAGAGATTTGATTGGGAAATAGACAACGTTTTTTTTGGGCTAGCCGCCGTCTGGTAAAAACCTTTTATACGCCCATTTTGTTGATATTTTATGCCGAATATTGACCACGAAAGAGCTCGCCTATTTTTGTAATAAACCAAAGATTTACCGCGGGCGTCTATAACCAAAAATTTGAAATCATGTGACACCGAGTAGACTGCATGGTGAATTATATCCCACTTTCTTTTAAAGACAAAACTCTGTGTCCCAGCTGTGGGAACATTATAGGGTATTTATCCATATGCTGGACCTACGTTACAGTTACACGTGTGTGTCTAGTCGTTTAATTCGTCAAGCACGTGTAGTTAGGCAAACTATTCACAACCTTCAACTGTTCCACGAAAGCTATATTAATTGTATTATTAAATTATAAACGATTTGTACCGCCAACTTGTTAATTAAATCCAAAACTTTTGGGTTTCTTAGCTGATATGGTATCGATATTAATTTATTCAAATAATGCTTGAATTAATTGTATTGTTTCGTACTTATGTGATAACATTCACAGACGCTTATTAACGTTAAAGAATATTAATTACTTTTAAAGTTTATTCTGATCTTGAAGTTTCTGCATCTAACACCCATTAAAACTTTGATAATTAAAATATTTTGCTAGTAACATACATGGATTAATTTTAAAATTTATTTTTTTCTATATCTTTCTCAGTTATACGCAACTACGGTGAGTAATGGGCTAGCTCCGTCCGTCCGTCTTATGATGACGACAGACCGTGTCGACGGCGCGTTCGTGTTTCACGCGCGCCTCAAAGAGATGTCAGCAACATGGAAGGGGCCCACAAGGGCCGAGACCCGTCGGCGCTGCGGGTTGTTCGCAAGAGATACCGCGGCCTCGACATAAAGGGCTAAGAAGGAACATGGGTGGTTTTTAGTCAGTAGAAGTCTGATCCTCCCTTTCGCTCTACCCAAGAGCGAGCGAAAAAATTTAATGACTAGCTGTTGCCAGCGGCTTCGCCCGCTACAACTCGAAAATTATCCCACGGGAAGATAAATACGGGATAAAAACTATCCTATGTGTTAATCCAGGTTATAAACTATCTGTGTACCAAATTTTATCCAAATCCGTTCAGTAGTTTTTGCGTGAAAGAGTAACAAACATCCACACATCCATTCTCACAAACTTTCACATTTATAATATTAAGTAGGATTTCCCACACCTCAAAAAAAAAAAAAGTTATACGTAACTGTTTATTCCATCTGGAATTTCTTAGTATTAGCTATGGAGTCTGAATTTGTGCCCGGTTGATGGCAATAATCACGCCCTCTATTATTTAATCTTAACTGGTGAAATGTGAGTTAACTAATGGGTACACCTCTGCCCAACCTTTCGGGGATTTTGGGCGTGATGTTATGTTATGTTATTCGCAACATTTACCAGCGACGAAGTTAGAAATAAAAACATTTAAGTTTCAGATAACGAACCTTTACTTTAAATCAACAACTTCGTTTAACCAAAATGAGGTTAAAATGTTCGCTTACCTCATTAAATCAAAACTTCTGTAATAGGTACATTGTATCGAACCCAAGTTCAGTTAAGTTTTCACAAAAACGCGACCACTCCCTTCGTAACAAAGTTTAAAACAAGTTTCAGAAACATGTTTTGTTCCACATTTAGTTGGTATCGGATAACAATGCCGCGTTCAAAAGTTGCCAAACATTGAAAGAACATGTATTTAATTGTCCAAGTTCGGTAACATAGAATTTTGAAAAGGTTTATTTAGAAAAGTACTAATTATGTGTAAAACTAGCTGTTGCCAGCGGCTTCGTCCGCTACAACTCGAAAATTATCCCACGGGAAGATAAAATCGGGATAAAAACTATCCTATGTGTTAATTTGATTGGACTGCTGCGCTGCGTGTCGCGGGTTCGATCCCCGCACGGAACAAATATTTGTATGGCCTGCAGATAGTTGTTTCGGATCTGGGTATTTGTGCGTATGTGACTTTATATGTTTGTGAACGCACCCACGATACAGGAGAAATTCCTACTGTGGGGCAACGTTATTTTTAAAAAAAAATATCCTGGGTATAAACTATCTGAGTACCAATTTTACCCAAATCCGTTCAGTAGTTTTTGCGTGAAAGAGTAACAATGATACACACTCACAAACTTTCGCCTTTATAATATTAGTGTGATATACAAAATATACTGTAACATAATATTTTAATTCACGGAATCATTTATTACGGTATTCTGTTTTGAAATTGGTTCATCAACACAATTTTCAATGAAAACATTTGATTTTGGATTGTTTTACTAACTAACCGATAATTTTATGCTTCCAATTATAGGAATAAGTTAAAACGTTTAAATCATTAAATCGTTCGTTCTAGCCTCTCTCATGATACCTTTGTTGGCCAGCTGAGGGAAAGTAAAAGACATTATATCAAAGGGATATCGGTTTACCCGGTAAAAACTTGGTGGTGGAATTCAGATAGGCAATTGTTTCATATAAAATAGGGTAGTTTACAAAAAAAATCTAATTAGTCCGTCAGCTAGATTTCCAAAAAATATTGCACACGTATTATTTATTTTTTCACGTAAACAATAAATAAAGACGTCGCGAGACGTCACAGTTTGGTACATTTATTACCAGAAAGTGACGTTACCAGCCCCCAATCACGATCTTTGACACGTTTTATTTTCGTATTTTTTTATTAATTTGATGAAACAAAAAATATGTATTCAATATTTTTCGATGATCTAACAGACGGACTAAACAGAATTATGTTTTTTTAGTGAGTCAACTACCCTATACTGACATTCAGCTGCATCCAGTCAAGCCGAACCCACTATATTTGGGAAATGGATTAGCAGATGATGATGGCATGGGTCTCGTAACGCAGCCTTGCACAAAAACACTTTTGAACCCCAAATAAATACAATTGTATAATTCCAAAAGCCAGCAAGAGTTATCCTCATACAAATCCCTCTAAAATGAATGAATGAACAGCCATTCTCCGTCATACATAATCCTCTTCGAATAAAAACGAATAAAACCGGTATAAAATGAAAGCCTGAAGTAAAAATAACATATTATAAGAAGCCGAGCTTCTCAAGGCTTTGTAAAAATACTCGTATATAAGGGCACGGCTTGCGGGAAGAATCTCATTATTATTGCTTCTATGAAGCGAGAATCTTTTGTTCGAAGAGAGGAAAAAATCTTCAGAAGACATTAAAGGCTTTATGTATTGTTCAGGCTTTGGATTAATTTTTATCGTTTTTATAATCATGATCTTGACATGATGGGTGTTCAATGTTAATTTCCGCATATTTAAATGATGATGTAGGTAATGAATTCAAACTGAAAGCATTTATTTCAATTAGGCTATTAGATACAGAAACTTCTAAATGGGTCAAAAAATGTAGGTACAGCACAATAGCTTGTGAAAGTAATGTTTACTGTTAACTGTTTTGCTACAGTAACTGTACCCAGATTAGGGATTTTGTTTGCGGCCGATCTCTCTCGGACGGGAAGGCACCGGCCACGTCACAATTTATGATTTTAGGATTCCGTAAACAAAGGGTAAAAACGGGACTTCGCTGTCTGTCTGTCTTTCAGACAGCTGAAATTTTCACAAATTATGTATTTCTGTTGTCGCTATAACAACAAATACTAATAAAAAACAAATAATTTAAAAAATTAAAAAACACGCCTGCCATGACAAAAAGTAAACTAAAAAATAAAAAACAAGTCAAAGGAATTCAGCGATGAATGGGAGCAAGGTCCCGTAAATGTATTCGAAAATGGAAAACTGAAATCTAAAACTTTTATTGCAGTCGGGGGACCTGTAAAGAATTGTTCCACCGAACTGTTCCCCGACTGGAATAAAAGTTTTAGATTTCAGTTTTCCATTTTCGAATACATTTACGGGACCTTGCTCCCATTCATCGCTGAATTCCTTTGACTTGTTTTTTATTTTTTAGTTTTTGTTATGGCAGGCGTGTTTTTTAATTTTTTATATTATTTGTTTTTTATTTCATATCTTTTAGTGATATATCGATATTTTTTCGCCATGTTTCTAGTAAATTGATTCACACATACTGACTTTTCATACAAACTTAAAAACCATTTAGGTGCCGTCGTGGATGGATTTGGGAGTTGTAACCTAGCCAGTTTTATTTCTTTCACTAGCTGTGCCCGCGACTTCGTTCGCGTGCTTGTCGGAAACAAATGCGTCGCTTAGATAAACCTGCGTTAACTGTAGAAAATAAGAAGAGGGTAATGCAAAGTACATTTGTCTAATACTAAAGTTTAGATGGATGGGTGTTTGTTAATCAACCACGTCAGAACGGCCGAACGGATCTTGAATAAATTTGAAACAGGTACATTATAGTCGACAGGCACTGTCGTTGGCCCGTTCGTGTTCCACGCACGCCTCAAAGATATGTCAGCAACAATTAAGGGGTCCCCCTTAATTGTTGTTGCCGTCGTCTGCCGGGGCTAACGGTTGTCCGCAAGAGATACCACGGCCCCGAAACACAAAGGGCTAAGAAGAAACGTGGGTGGTTTTTAGTCAGTAGAAGTCTGACACTTTCTTCCGCTCCGCCCAGAGCGGGATGATTCATTTGATAATTTACGAACCACAAAAAAAAGGGGGGATTAGAGGCTGTTTCGAGAGGTACCTGTACCGAATCTGGGACATCGAACTGAAATGGAACGCCATCACCTCCTTCTGCGAAGCAGTAATGCTAGCGAAAGAGGTGAACGTAAGAGGGACACAACCCCTCTTCCCAGCCGCCGCGGGAGACGCTCCGGGCATCGGGGGCCACGTGATGGCTTCCGGCCACCGTAGGCGCGGGCCTGTGAACGGTGAGTAACGGGCTAGTTAATCGTTCGTCCGTCCTATGACGATGGAGGCGAATTCGTGTTCCACGCGCGTCTCAAAGGGATGTCAGCAACATTGAAGGACCGACGCCCGTCGGGGCTGCGGGTTGTTCGAAAGAAATACCGCGGCCTCGACACATAGGGCTAACAACACACCACATCTATATTAAGACATGTTAGGCGCAGTGGCTGGACGATTAACAGTAGCACTGCGTGTCGCAGGTTCGATTCCCACACGGTACAAAAAAAATATGTCGTGGGTTTTATCTAATTTTAATTTAGTTTAAAAAAAATAGTATTTTTATACTGTGTAATTGGTAAATCTTTATTGGTTGACTATTCACGAAACATATGTTTATTTAATAACACCGCCGTTCAGAAAATGACATCAAATGAATAACGCCATCTGTCGAAGACGAAGATAAACTGCTAAAAATGAGCGATCAAACACACTATAGGGTTTAGGCTATGTAGATTTTGAAAGCAGCGTCATTTAGACTAATATACGTACCTTTTACTATCGTAACTTATTTAAAGTTATCTTGTGAAGGAATTTATTATTAAGTACCATATTCGTTCAATAGATGTCGTTGCTTGTCTCATTCTTGACTATAATGAAAAGTTCTTCTTGAAAACTATAAATGCATATATCTTTTGATAGAGAGCACCGATTACGATAAAACAAAGCCTAAGTAATAGCCCAAGTTACGCACAACATTTATGTATAAAAGTTACCTACATTCGTTTCGTAAATTTGACGTGATGCTTAGTCATCGAAACAGACAAACAGACAAACAGACAAACAGACAAAAATTCCAAAAATGCTGGAAATGTGTTCTGTTGGTTATACTTTAATACCCTGACAATTTTTTTTTTAAATATTTTCGATGTACAAAAAAAATTTTTCTACAGATTTATTATATGTATAGATATAGATAGATAGATAGATAGCTGTGCCCGCGACTTCGTTCGCGTGCTTGTCGGAAACAAATGCGTCGCTTAGATAAACCTGCGTTAACTGTAGAAAATAAGAAGAGGGTAATGCAAAGTACATTTGTCTAATACTAAAGTTTAGATGGATGGGTGTTTGTTAATCAACCACGTCAGAACGGCCGAACGGATCTTGAATAAATTTGAAACAGGTACATTATAGTCGACAGGCACTGTCGTTGGCCCGTTCGTGTTCCACGCACGCCTCAAAGATATGTCAGCAACAATTAAGGGGTCCCCCTTAATTGTTGTTGCCGTCGTCTGCCGGGGCTAACGGTTGTCCGCAAGAGATACCACGGCCCCGAAACACAAAGGGCTAAGAAGAAACGTGGGTGGTTTTTAGTCAGTAGAAGTCTGACACTTTCTTCCGCTCCGCCCAGAGCGGGATGATTCATTTGATAATTTACGAACCACAAAAAAAAGGGGGGATTAGAGGCTGTTTCGAGAGGTACCTGTACCGAATCTGGGACATCGAACTGAAATGGAACGCCATCACCTCCTTCTGCGAAGCAGTAATGCTAGCGAAAGAGGTGAACGTAAGAGGGACACAACCCCTCTTCCCAGCCGCCGCGGGAGACGCTCCGGGCATCGGGGGCCACGTGATGGCTTCCGGCCACCGTAGGCGCGGGCCTGTGAACGGTGAGTAACGGGCTAGTTAATCGTTCGTCCGTCCTATGACGATGGAGGCGAATTCGTGTTCCACGCGCGTCTCAAAGGGATGTCAGCAACATTGAAGGACCGACGCCCGTCGGGGCTGCGGGTTGTTCGAAAGAAATACCGCGGCCTCGACACATAGGGCTAACAACACACCACATCTATATTAAGACATGTTAGGCGCAGTGGCTGGACGATTAACAGTAGCACTGCGTGTCGCAGGTTCGATTCCCACACGGTACAAAAAAAATATGTCGTGGGTTTTATCTAATTTTAATTTAGTTTAAAAAAAATAGTATTTTTATACTGTGTAATTGGTAAATCTTTATTGGTTGACTATTCACGAAACATATGTTTATTTAATAACACCGCCGTTCAGAAAATGACATCAAATGAATAACGCCATCTGTCGAAGACGAAGATAAACTGCTAAAAATGAGCGATCAAACACACTATAGGGTTTAGGCTATGTAGATTTTGAAAGCAGCGTCATTTAGACTAATATACGTACCTTTTACTATCGTAACTTATTTAAAGTTATCTTGTGAAGGAATTTATTATTAAGTACCATATTCGTTCAATAGATGTCGTTGCTTGTCTCATTCTTGACTATAATGAAAAGTTCTTCTTGAAAACTATAAATGCATATATCTTTTGATAGAGAGCACCGATTACGATAAAACAAAGCCTAAGTAATAGCCCAAGTTACGCACAACATTTATGTATAAAAGTTACCTACATTCGTTTCGTAAATTTGACGTGATGCTTAGTCATCGAAACAGACAAACAGACAAACAGACAAAAATTCCAAAAATGCTGGAAATGTGTTCTGTTGGTTATACTTTAATACCCTGACAATTTTTTTTTTAAATATTTTCGATGTACAAAAAAAATTTTTCTACAGATTTATTATATGTATAGATATAGATATAGATTACAGAGAATCTATTGATATGTTGCTTATTCGTATCGAATCCCGGGTTTAAAATGTCACCATATCATTTGTTAAGTAGTATTACTAGAAAACACTAGATATTGAATACTACTGTGGTATATTTTTGTAATCTACTTAATAAGTTCTAGACGATGATTATATTTTTCATTGAAATTTCAATAAAAACAAATTAAAAGTTATTTTTATTTCTAAACCATGGCCACCCTATTATGTTTTTTGATATTTTCTCTAGCCTATGTTACCCGGGATGACGTAACGAATCTAACGATACCACATACATCAAAATCGGTTCAGGCGTTTAGAAGTTATGGTGGAATAAAGAAACTCACAAACAAACATACATACATACATACATACATACATACATGAACGCTAAAAACATAACACTCTTTTTTTTGGGGCAGTCGCGTAAAAACAAAACAAAGCAAATATTTAAGGGAGGCTCCCATACAACAAACGCGATTATTTTAGATAATGATACGGAATCCTTCATGCAC
Source organism: Diarsia brunnea (assembly GCA_949774965.1). Lineage (NCBI taxonomy): Eukaryota > Metazoa > Arthropoda > Insecta > Lepidoptera > Noctuidae > Diarsia > Diarsia brunnea. The sequence goes on from OX459007.1 coordinate 19,409,278, forward strand.
GAGTCTGACTCGCTTGGCCGGTTTTCTAACATCGCCCGGGTGTTGCCCGGATAAGATGTAGCCTGTCTCCATTCCCAATAAAGGCTTTTTCAAATAGGTGCCGTAATCCCGGAGATTACCCTCCGCATACGGACAAACTCTCTCTATTTGTAATTTCAACCTCTCTTATTGTGTTTAAACCGTGTACGTGTTCAAGCTTAACCGGTACGCTTCCAGAAAAAAAAACGAGTCATATAAAAGTGCTCTTAGTACTACAATAGCCCCAGCACTGTTATAACCTGTCCAATTGAAAGTCAACCCCCGGTATAGTCGGTCTATAAATATTGGCAGCTCGCGACCGTTCGCCTGCGGGCTTACGCTAACGAACAGTTCACTTTTACAGTCTATATTGTCCTAGCCAATGGGATGAGCGTAAAACTGTAGCGGTGTAGCTGTATTTACTTTGTGTGTCCTTTTAATGGACGCTGAGCTCTGGCGAAATAATATAGAGTAGCTGCACTATTGGAATGGTGACTAGTAGCATTTGTGCAGAGCCCGCGTATGTTTGAAACTGTTTTGTATAATAATTTATAATTAACGTTCTTCCTCTTAGCGTGTCAATGGCAATCTAAATGATGACGAAAAGCGCCAAATACGTAAAGTGAAACCTAAGCCCTCCTACACCTATACGTACAACTCTGCCGGTCAACTCTATTGCTTTAGCTGTGACCGCGTGATTAAAAGCAAATTCGGTCTGGCCAGGCATTTAAGGGCACACGCTAGGAAATAGCTTGTAAGGGTCGCCGTTACCGTAATCGGTAAGGAGGGCTATAAATGATGACGGACTACAATTGAGCTACTAGTATGGCGCTTACGTTAGCGTCCACCAGTTCCTGTAGTGAATAAAGAACACGTAGGACACGATGTGAAGTGTCCCATGGTTTGATGAACAATTACAGTCTAAGGGCTGTGGGTTGTTCGGAAGAGATACTGTGATACTGAGGAGTGAACACAAAGGGCTAAGAAGGAACATGGTTGGTATTTAGTCAGTACAAGTCTAACACTCCCTACCGCTCTGCCCAGAGTGGAAGGAGTCATTATTTTGACGATTTCCAACCCTCCATAAAAAAAGGCAGAGTCATTAATGATTCTCCACCTGAGCAGGACTCCATTTAAAGACTAGTTTAGGTCAGCCATGGCAATTAATGTCCAGGTGTCAAATTTTTGGCAAGTGGAACGAATGGGCTAGGTGAGGATGTACTACCTCACCACAACTTTAGTCTTTCCGTAGATCGCTCGCCAGTGAGTAATATTTAAATATTCTTACATTTTTTTTTTCTTCTTCTTCTTATATTTAAAACTTCCAATGTACAGTCGAACAAGCTAATAAGTACAGGTAGATTTTTAAAAATTCTAGTACACTGAATATATTGATTACAATTTTGTTTTTTAAAGCGTTTCCCATTAAGCGACTGATGTTAAACGCTGTATCGTTTGGCAGTCTCTAAATGTATCTACATAATCTTAAAAGTAAATGCAAGTTAGCTCGCTGTATACTTATTAGCTTGTTCGACTGTACGAGTGTATCATATGTTCGTCTTTAGTTTATTGGTAGCCATTTTAATTTGAATGGGGTGATAATTATAATGGAAATATAGTCTGTGATAAAACAGTAAATAGATAACAACTATTTAATGAGGCAAAAAGCTTTTGACCGCGGCTTCACTCTCGCTATGCTCAGTAATTACACTCGGAGGTAGTGTAGCTTCCCATTACTGAATGAATGATTGGAATCGCATCAGGAATTCCGATGATTACCAAGTACATACAAACTTACAAAACCTACCTTTAATATAAGTATTTCCAACAATATTTCAGTAGGTAGTTTTGTAACTACATCAAGCAATCGTGTTTCTCAAACATTTCCTCGGAACAAGTCACTTTACTCCCGTCGGGGCTGCGGGTTGTTCGAAAGAGATACCGTGGCCTCGACACAAAGGGCTAAGAAGGAACATGGGTTGTTTTTAGTCAGTAGAAGTCTGACACTTCCTACCGGTCTGCCCAGAGCGGGAGGAGTCATTTGATGATTTTCCACCCTTTAAAAGGAAATAAAGAAAGTCATTTTACTCACTTTGCCATTAGTAAGTACATTAACAGTTCCTTCATCAATAATATTGCATGTTGAAGTTGTAGGTCAGGGCCAGACTACTGAGAATTGCCATAGAAGAAACACCTTAATTTGCTAACGAATTAGAATGCAATTTGTTTTTCTGTTACATTTCTTGCTAACTCAATTTATTTTAGTTTATTGTTGGACATCAGAGTTGCCGCGGGTAGAAAATCATCAAATAACCCCTCCCGCTCTTGGGCAGAGCGAAAGGGAGTGTCAGACTTCTACTGACTAAAAACCACCCATGTTCCTTCTTAATCCTTCATATCGAGGCCGCGGTATCTCTTGTGAACAACCCGCAGCCCCGACGGGACCCGCAGCCCCGACGGGACCCGCAGCCCCGACGGGATCAGAGTTGCCCTTAAATTGTCGTGTAGGAATACAAGTGGTTCTAGAGATACAACAATCGTTTTCAAGGCATTTTGTCTTTCTTAAACTTCTTTCGACGGGATTAACAAAAACTTTATGGCAGCTTAATTCAACTTACTGATCATTTAAGGAATCCGACAATGTGTTCAAAAATTAAATTACCGATGTAGGTCCCACTGCTGCCAAGCTACAATGGATTTAGGCTGACCTACCTGTTGCATTTTGAAGAAGCTATGATCTTAAGTAACCACACAATCACACAATGGGTCCCAAACAGCAGCAAATGGCAACGCGGCAGGCCCAGATGGAGATGGCGGGACAAACTTGACTCTTTTCAAGGATTTCCAAATAGAGGCACTGGATATGGATAAGTAGAAGAGAGGCCTTTTCCCTGCCCTGCCGGGGCTATGGGTCCTGCCAGGGCTGCCGGTTGTTCGAAAGAGATAGCGCGGCCCGGACACAAAGAGTTAAGAAGGAACATGGTTAGTTTTTAGTCCGTAGAAGTCTGAGTCTGACACTACCTTCCGCTCCACCCAGAGCGGGAGGAGTCATTTGATGATATCCCACCCTGTAAAAAAAGAAAGGTCTTTGCCTTGCTGTAGAATACAAATGGCTGATAATGTCGATCCCAACATATTTTTGACGTTTCAGTAATATCGCTTTGTTGGGTTAAAATTCTCCTGTATCGTGGGTGCGTTCACAAACATTTAAACTCACATACACAAATACCCAGACCCGAAACAACTATCTGTAGGCCATACAAATATTTGTTCCGTGCGGGGATCGAACCCGCGACACGCAGCACTGCAGTCCAATCGCTCATTCACACCGTCTTTGGTTTAAATTGTATCAAACTCTGGTTATAAAGAGGGCTACGTATGACCAAGCGCAGCCAAAACCATACAGACAGAAATAATGAGCCTTTTACGTAAAGCCAGGCACTTACAACGTACCAACCGGGGCATTAAAATGTCGCTACGCAAAATCTTCCCAACCGATTCTCACCCAAATGTACTATGAAAACCTTCAAATTTTAATCCGACCCGACGCGAATATCCTTTGGTAATGCAATATACTTGCCTTTACAAGACCAACAGATCTTGAGACGCGGCGGAATTTGAAACTACGTTTAAAATGTATTGAATTTTGACAGGTGGATGGTGTTTTTCTTAGCAAGTAGCGACACTGTGAAGTGTTAAGTTATGTTGGTTATGTTATACTAAATTCTAAGGCGGGGACAACGGCCGGGCTTGTCTTTCGCGTTGTGAAAAGGGCTTAATTTAATCAGTTAAGCCGCCCATTACTGTATTGGAGGAGCTGGGTAGTAGTGTAGGTGGGAACGGGGTTGAATGGGGTTGAAAGTGTCGAGTTTATTTCAAAAGTTTCGATGTGAAATTCAAGTATTTGGATCCCGATTTATTTTAATAGAAAGGTAGTACTTATATTAGTAGATCATCATCATCATATTCTTTGGTAAGACTGGATGTCAGAATTTCAGGTCACTGACTACCTGTACCGACTTCCAAAGATCTATATATGGCAGCCGCTACCAACAGCTTAACGTGCTTTCCGAGGCACGGAGGAAACTCGGTATGTCGGGCGGTCACCCATCCACAGACCGACCTAGGCAAGCACAGCTTTACGTAAAGATCCGACGATATATTATATATATATATATATTTTATATATATATTTATATTTTTACGTATATATATACACAAGTTGATCTACAAGGTGCTTCGAAAAGCATAAGCCGATCTTTGACAGTTGCCACAGGCAGTCAGTGGCCCAAAACTTTGACAACTAGTCTAACTGGGTTGTGGAGGTCAGATGGGCACCCGTCGGGGCTGCGCGTTGTTCGCAAGAGATACCGCGGCCTCGGCATGAAGGGCTAAGAAGGAACATGTGTGGTTTTTAGTCAGTAGAAGTCTGACACTCCCTTTCGCTCTACCCAAGAGCGGGAGTGGTTATTTGATGATTTTCCACCCACCATAAAAAAAAAAAAATAGGCAGTCACTTGTGGTTGCCAGACTTTTAAACCACAGACCTTAAACGACAGTTAAAGATGACTAGTGAATGTTAAATGAAACGTTGAATGTGACTAGCTCCTCTTAAGAGTAAAAGAGAACCCTAATCTTTAAAAGATGTTCAATTAAATACGACGAAGAGAAAATTACTGAACTAAAGTATTTAAGGCACCTGTTAAAGGTGAAAATAACCTAATTGTTATGCAAATATAGTCTAATTTTCAAAAACAGAATAAGTTGTTTTGTACCTAAAGTTTCCCGGAATTCACAGAAGATGTCTGCAAAGTGAAGATAATGCTGTACTGAATTATTGTGTTGCAAATTCACTTAATGCTCGTTTTCACTAACTGAAAGCGCTACCTAACTGAATGCCCCAATTTCATTTTACCGGTGAAATTCCAACTCTCGGCACTCAGCTGAGTATTGAAAATTCAACTATTGTATTTAGGCATTCGTTTATGTATTGCCTAGTGTGAGAGGAAATAAAGTACCATTATGTTGTACTCTTTCTTTCTACTAATAAGAATACTTTAAATACCTGGACGATTCTCTGTAATTGTGTTTGTTCGTTTCCTCTTAATTTAAGAACGTTAAAGTACGTTTTCATTAAATACATAATTATATATTTAAATAAATCAATAAATAGTTAGTTGACTTAAATCCTTTTAGGGGAAGAATTTCGGTAAATCAGTCGCTATGAGATTTGGAAAAAAGTGGTGTAAAATTAATTGTATTTGTGCAATTTGTAACCTACATTAATGTCCTATGTTTAATGCATTCCGTGGCAGTCTTTAATTAAGACCACACTATAAATGTAAATAATAGGAGTACCTTAAATTATATATTTTTGGTGTATGCTTTGTTGGTTTTATTAGAATCGTGACCGTTGAAAAGAATGAAGTGAGGCCACCAGTGGGGCAATATGGACTAGCTATAGGTAATATAATATATAATATTAGTTTTAGTGTTTCTACTGTCAAAATAAAAACGTCTAAACACATTCATGCCCCACAGTTGACAGCGACAGTTATTATTGGAAAGAGGGCCAAAATTCACTTTATTCCAGAGAACAAATCTTTATTTACCCAGTAACACGTCACGCCAACCCCGTCAAACCAGGAACGGTAAAAGAAAAAACATGCCTAAGTATATTATTGTTCAATTCCCGCGCTATGGAAATTGGCACAAAGTAAACCTTTATGTAAAGTTATATTATTGTCACTTTCTCTGCTTCGTTGGTTTATAATAATAATAATTTTAATAATAATAATTTTTTTTTTCTCCCACAAAGTACAATTACAATATAAAGGTGTTATAAATATTGGAGGTACCAAGGTTTGTGGGAGTCAGGAATCCAAACTAGGATACCCTGTGCTATGGAATCCTGGCCCCCCACGCCGAGATTTTAATTTTCACAATTGTAAAACGTAGGACATGTAGGACTATTTTAAGTCAAAGAAAAAAAAAAAAAACAAGTTTCAATTAAACAAAAACAAAATAAAATATGTTTGTGTTTGTTAAGTAGTGTGTGTGATATAGAAGGTGTTGTGTGTGTAGTGTGGTGTGGTGTTGTGTGTGGTGTGATGTTGTGTGTGTGGTGTGGTGTGGTGTTGTGTGGTGTTGTGTGTGTGCGTGAAGGGTTGTAAAAAACGCTAGACTACGATAAGATGGTAAGTATATTTTCCGTTTCTTCATAATCAAGTCCTAGAAGCCACTGTGTGAGCTTCTTTTTACAGTCTACCCTGGACAGATTAACAATTGAAAGAATTTTGTTAATTTTGTTATAAAGTGTGCTTGCTCTGCAATTGTAGAATTTTTGTGCAAAAGATGTTCTTACTGGAGTTGTTTCACAGACTTCATAGTGTCGTCTAGAATTAACCTTTTGTTTAACAGTAGATAAGTCTATAGTGGAATGTTTTCTTAAAACTGTTTGTAGTACATAAAGCTGTCTAATTGTCAATACATTTGCATCCCTGTAAAGGGTTTTTGTGGCGTATAAACGTGGTTTGAAGAGAGCAACTTTTAGGAGAAGTCGTTGAGCTCTTTCAACGGTGAGCATATTTGTTTTGTACGAGCCGCCCCATGTAGAAATACCATATGATAGGATTGATTGGTGTTGAGGCGTTCCGCTCAACATCGCCGCGCGCCAGCGGCAGTGAACGAGGGACGCGGGGAAGCGGGTGTCAGCCAGCCGCCACACAACGACCACGGCCGACCGCGGGCCCCCGCACCTCGGCAGTCAGCTGTTGCACGCCTCCACGCACGGCTGCGCTTACGCATTTCTTCACCGTGTTATATCTTTGTTTTCGTAGTCCAACCGAACGTTGTGGTTTTGTTCTATTTTCATAATTATATGTTATACAGTCCACTACACGTTTAATTTTACTCCACCACGACCTATCGTCGCGATCATTGGTCCTTCTACCGTTAAAGTTTGAGCCGAACAACGGAAAATTTCAAATCTTTCAAATCGTCAACGGTTCAACGGTTGGAGAACAAAGAACTGCATCTTCGAGCTCAAGTTTCGCAACAGATCTTCGTGTTCTACGTGTCATCGCCTGCATTTGGCTTCGTGAACGTCGATACGGCAACATTACAGCCGTCTTCATCGAGTTCAAACCAACGGGTGGCGCAAGAAAAGATCATCGAGACTTCAGAGACAAGAACACATTGAAGCAATATTCACGTCAACATTCTTCACTAGCACTGGAAAAGTCGACTCATCGGAGCTACAAGCGTCAGCTCATCATCAGAGGTTGACAGCATAAAACCGTGAGAACGTTCCAATTTTCCTTTGTTCCTACATTTTGCCTAGTCATTTCACCTTTCCAGTTTCAATTGAACTTATTTAGTTTCAATTTAATTCGTAGTTCCAACAATCCTTCGTCTTCAGCCTATCAACTTGTTTTAAACAGTGTCCGTTACTTTTTTACGGTACCAAGGTATAGACAGTTGCAATAGTGATTTTAACGTTTTATTCATTTGTGCCAATCAATCATAATCCCATTAGTTAAAATATTGGTGCCGCAATTTCCAATTCATATATTTTACATTGTTTCTTCAAATTGAATTGTTTCTTTTTCTTTATTGCAGAGAAACATTGCATCATCCGCTTAGCATTACTCAGCAAATTTAAAAGAAAACGCCTAACGCTTTGTGTCTCCATACCAACGTTTCACTTTCAACCTTTTGCTAATCGTTTAGTGGCAGTAACTTACGCTTAAGGCAAAATAGTATTTTTCACTTTTTTTTTTTTTTCTAACTTTTCTATCTTACTGCAACTGCTAAACTTTCATTGTTATGGCTGACATGAAAGGCTTAATTAAGAAGCGGGCTTCAATTAAGGCCAAGCTTACGCAATTTTCCTCTTATTTAAATGTTTCTAAGTCTTGCGAAAAGTTAAGTGAGGTACAAGTCATCGAAATCGAATATCGACTTAATATATTTGAAAGCTTATACGAGAAATATGATGCGTTACAGGATGAATTGAAAGCGATGGTGGACGACCCCAGCGAGCAATATACGGAACGCGAGGGCTTCGAGAAGCTGTACTACGGCTTGGTGGCTTCTGCACGCCAGCTGATCAGCAGCTCAAGGAGGCTTCTTGAGGAGGACTCCGCAAACGAGGTCGATTCTTGTATTACTAGTACACACAAACACAATTCAATTCGTTTACCTAAAATTGACTTACCCAAGTTTTCAGGCAGTTATCATGATTGGCTCGAGTTTAGAGATACCTTTGTTTCTATAGTACATAACAACACAAGCTTAGATAAAATAAACAAACTGCACTATTTACGTGTTTCTTTAAAAGGTAGTGCCTCTCTTGTCGTTGATAACCTTGACTTCAGGTCAGAGAACTACGACGTTGCCTGGAAGCTACTTTGTGAGAGGTATGACAACAAGAGATTGCTTGTCAACAATCATGTGCAAGCACTTTTTAACGTTCAGCCTATAGAAAAAGAGTCAAGTAAGTCACTGCGTTACATTATTGACACAGCAAACAAAAATCTTAGAGCTTTGGCAACCCTTGGTCAACCAGTTCAAAACGCCTTCGTCGATGTTCTTGTCATTTACCTAATGACCAGTAAGCTCGACCACGTGACAAATCGTCAGTGGGAAGAGCACAGAAACATTTTTTCCGAAACTCCTACGTTATCTGCTTTCGTTAATTTCATCAGTAGCAGGGCTGACTTGCTGGAGACACTTGAGGAGTCTAAGCCCATAGCAACAGTTAAGAGTGAACCTATCGCACCTGCACCTAAACCTAAAAATAGTACTGTGTTACCTGATAATTCATCAAAACCTTTGTCATGTCCCATGTGTCATCAGAATCATTTTATGTTTGCATGTGAGCAGTTTAAAGGTCTCTCAGTACAGGCTCGTATTAAAAAGGCTCAGGGTTCAGATGTGTGCATGAACTGTCTTCGTCCAGGTCATGATGTTTCCAAATGCAGATTCAGTCATTGCAAATATTGTCGTCTAAAACACAACACTCTGTTACACATTGACAGTGACAACGTTCTTACTAATACAAACAACACTGCATTATCAGCTAATCAATTGCTTACATCTCATGCTATTTTACTTTCCACCGCGCTCGTGAGGGTGACTGGCGCTGACGGGAACCATCATACAGCACGAGTCTTGCTGGACAGTGGAAGTACAACCAACTTCATCTCGGAGGACCTCATTCGTAAGCTTCATCTTCCTACATACATGGCCAAGTCCAAGGTAACAGGCATCAATCTTCAATCTTCTACTTGTACTCAGGGGTGCTCAGTGTCATTAAAATCGAATGATGGCAGTGAGTACGAACTGAACATTGACTGTCTCGTATTGCCAAAAGTATCAGCATCAGTTCCAAATTCTTGTGTTGATATTAGCAACATACGTATACCTACGAACGTGCGTCTTGCTGACCCCACTTATTATGTTCCGTCGCCCATCGACATCCTTGTTGGTGCGGAAGTCTTTTGGGGTATCATAGGCACTAGCCGTATCGCATTAGGTAATCGTATGCCAACATTGTTTGAGTCAAAACTAGGTTGGCTCATTTCAGGTGCATGCCATCAGTCAAATTCCTCTGTACATGTCTGTATGTTTACTAATAACTTACAGCATTACGTTCCGTCACCTGAAAGCCCCGCAGACCTCGCTTCAGAACTGACAGGCTGCTGTCGTCTTCGTTGTGGTGCTCAGGACCACAATGTCTTACCAAAGATGCATCTTCAAGGCCTCAGTTCCTTGAATCACATCATAGTAATTCCGTGTTACCAGAAACAGTCTCTTCTGGTCATGTCCCTAGTCACATTATTGAAAATCCTACTACTGCGTTATTTTCAAATTATTCAAACTTTAGCACATTACAACGTGTAACGACATATGTCACAAATTTTATTGGCCACTGTTCGTCAACACTACTATCCAACTGGAGGTAGCAACCTGGCCTTTCATGGGTAATCTTCCAGTATATGTAGAGTTTCCATGTTTAGACACAGGGGTGGACTACGCCGGTCCCATCATGATAGCTGACCGGAAAGGTAATGGATGTAGGCTCATCAAGTCCTTCATCTGTGTGCTTGTGTGTCTAGCTACGAGACCCATCCACCTCGAGCTTGTGTCGGACCTTACAAAGGAAGCTTTCTTAACTGCATTGAACCGCTTTATTGCTCGAAGGGGAAAAACCCCGTAACATCTTTTCCGACATCGACTCAACCTTTGTCGGTGCTCTCAAAGAGTTAGCTAGGCTGCTTTCGCAGGACTTTCGACCCTGGCAAAAACTTTTCCTTATTGTTTTTTTTTCATTCTTCTTATTTCATTTATTCAGTCTTTCTTAATTTCACTTAACCTTGACTACTTGTTTAATTCAAGTCGAGGCTACACTAAATTCAAGGCCCTTAAGTCCTCTGTCCAACGACCCTTCTGACCTCACCCCTTTAACCCCGTCACACTTCCTAATTGGTCGTTCTCTAACAATGCTGCCTCATTCACAGATCCAGAACGTCGAAGTCAACAGTGTCGGTCATCTGGCGAGTGCAAGGAAGGAACACTGGTCGTCATAAAGGACAAAATCTTACTTCTTCTTATATGGCTTCTAGGATGCATCACACATATTCTCCCAGGCAGAGATGGCGTCACGAGGGTCGCCGACATCCGAACAAGGGTGTCATTCAGCGCGTCTTCAACACCCCCTGCCCGCTCTGTCTCTACTGTTGAAGATACTTCAACGGGGGGAGTATGTTGAGGCGTTCCGCTCAACATCGCCGCGCGCCAGCGGCAGTGAACGAGGGACGCGGGGAAGCGGGTGTCAGCCAGCCGCCACACAACGACCACGGCCGACCGCGGGCCCCCGCACCTCGGCAGTCAGCTGTTGCACGCCTCCACGCACGGCTGCGCTTACGCATTTCTTCACCGTGTTATATCTTTGTTTTCGTAGTCCAACCGAACGTTGTGGTTTTGTTCTATTTTCATAATTATATGTTATACAGTCCACTACACGTTTAATTTTACTCCACCACGACCTATCGTCGCGATCAATTGGTAAAGGGATTCATACACAGCTTTAACCAGTTTCCAGTCCGCGACATGCCTCAGATTTTTAAAAATATGAACGAGTTTTCTTGTTCTCTGGACCAGATGAGAGATATGGTGTTTGAAGGTTAAGTTTTTATCGATTATAATGCCTAGGTATTTCATTGATTCTGCCTTTGATATCGTTGGGCATATAGTACAGTTTGTGGTTACAGAATTACATGTGTGTGCATATAGGTTGAAATCATGAGCATAGGATGCTACATTATGGATTGAAAACTCTATATATTTTGTTTTGTTGGCATTTAAGGTCAGTTTGTTGAGAGCAAGCCAACGAGTTACCATATTAAAGCCTTCTTGAGCCGCAACAAGAGTTTCGTCCCATGAGTTACCGTAAAACGTTAAGGTAGTATCGTCGGCATAAGACATTACATGACAGTTTCTGATGTTTAGCTGGCAAAGCTCATTTATATAGCAAAGAAAGAGAGGGGGGCCTAAGATACTGCCTTGTGGGATTCCAATATTTACCGGTCTTTCTTCGCTCAGCGTATTGCCTATCCGAACTGACTGATGTCGATCTTCCAAATAATTCTGGAATAGTTTTAGTTGTGAGTTCCTTATTCCCATATGTTCTAGTTTGGATATTAAAATACGTGGACACACAGTATCAAAAGCCTTCTGAAGGTCCAGAAAGATGGTCAAGCATTTTTTTTTATTATCTAGTTTATTAACAATAAGTTCAGTGAAAGTGTGAATACAGTCCGTTGTGGATTTTCCTTTTCTGAAACCATACTGGTTAGGTGATAAAATATTTTTGTCTTCTAAGAATTTTACAAACCTGCCATTAATAATTCTTTCAAATACCTTTGACAAAGAGGTGAGCAGAGAAATTGGACGATAGTTTGCCACTTCCGTCTTGCTACCGCTCTTAAAAATAGGAATAACAATTGATTTTTTGAGGGATTCTGGAAAAATGCCTTCTGCTAAACATCTATTCAGGATATACGTAAGGGGAGGGACTATATAGTTTTTTAAGTTCTTTAGTATTGTTGACATTATATTGTCCCACCCTGCTCCACAATCCGAGCGAAGGTTGCTGATGGCTCCTTCTACTTCTTCTTCAGATGCCTCTAATAGCACAAAAGAGTTACAAGAAGGCTTTACGTTTGTCGCGTTTGTTGGGAGTGGAGACAGACCAGTTGGAATTTTACTTTCCAGCTCCATGCCGATGTTTGCAAAATAAGAGTTTACTGCGTTTACTGAGTCTCGTGGGGATGTTTTAATATGCAAAAGTTCCAACGGTGGTAGGTTTGAGGTTTTCAGATTAGTAATAGTTTTAATAGCAGACCACAGCTTTTTGTTATTACTTCCCGCCGAATCAAGCAAGTTCTTGTCATATTGTCTTTTACATTTTTTTATTATGTCATTACAAAAATTTCTATATAGTTATTATACACTGAATGTTTAGTGGTGGCTAGCGCTACTTGCTGAGTATAAGGTTCTGTGTTCGATTTCCGGATCGGGCAAAGTGTTATTGGGTTTTTTCATCAGGATTTTTGCTTTAGTAGCTGCAGAGTCTGGATCTGTATCTAGTTCACGGCCACGGTCAGTACTTTTAAAATAAGATAATATAAATCGTGTTTTATTTCAGGTAAAATACCCATTTACATTAAGTATAGTTCTGCCAAACTCTACGAGGATCAGAAGCGTGATGTTTTTTTGTGAAATCTGTCGAGCGGTCAACACGAAGATTATTTTTATTACTATCATTATCGTTATCAAATAAAACAAATGAAAAATAAACATTCGCGGATGAAACGTCACCCTTCTAAAATAGAAGGCGTCGACTCATCCGTAAGTTCGGATGAGTCGTCACCTAAGTCAATATGATGTAACTAACTATGTACATTAATTAAAAACTAATAAATAAACTACCAATAAACTATAAAAGGGCATAAAAAAACTGCTCCTCAACGCTGTCAGCCGGTAATGTGCCCAAAAGACTGGCGGCATTCCCACGTTGTATGGCAACACTTGCCTCTGGCCAAGATAAAAGCCAGCCCTTGGGTCACGAGAAGCGTCAACTAAGCGTTTAGAAATTTCCTTAAACAGGCTATGAGCACTCGGACCCCACGGCCCCAGAGTTTCAACCCCAAACGGCTCGAAAATATAGTTTCCACAAAGGTTACTATATTTACGCCGCTTGAGGTTCTCTGCAGCCGCAGCGGCACCACCTACGCAGCACGATGAACTTGGAAGATGTGATGGCGCAAGAGTATCGACACATGTTGCGTCCCACATATTATGATGTAGTCATATCGTCCACATAGACAAACAAACATTTGTGTATAGGAACATAGTCCGATCTCTATATTTACATATTTATATTGTCTAAATTGTTGAAGGAAAACATCGTGAGAAACCGGCCGGCATGTCTTAGAACCAAAAAAATCGAAGATATGTGACATCTACCAACCCGCACTGGGTCCGCGTGGTGGATTATAACCCATCCCTCTCTTAGGGAGGAGGCCTGAGTCCCTGCAGTGGGTACATAAGCTGATGATTGTCTAAATATGAGTACCAGTAATGTACTGCTTTTTTTGAATCCTTAAACATACAAGTATTTTATTACACATAATTTATTACACAAAACCGCTAGAGAAACCGGCGAAATCAAAGATCGTTCGAGAAATCTATACAAAGCCAGGCCATGTTATACTGAATATGTATGGCTTGATAGAGTGCACTAAGTAAACTGCCTCACCATTCAAGGGAAAGCTGGCTTGCTGTATTATACAGGCTGGTTCCGACAATACGACAATAAATAAAACCACTGGTCGTTCTAGTTCATAGGAATATTTTTAAACTATCAAATAAATCCTAACACCTTCGTGGTGCCGACGATACGACAACAACCTACCTATATGTCTTTGCCAAATTCTTTTGTTACATTTTATTTCCACACGTTAATCGGTGCAAATTATTCCTAAGGTTAGTAAACCAATATTTGTTTGTAAATTGTAATGTATTTCGTTAACAGTTTTATGCTACTAAGTTTTATTGTTTTTTTTATCAATTTTTTAATTTTGGTGTTAAAACATTTTTGATAGTTTAATAATGTTTCTATGGACCAGTGGTGTTCATTTATTTTTGTATTGTCGGCACCACCCTGTATAGATATTTTCTTTGTTACTTACGTTGTGAAGTGTATGTATGCTCCCTAACAGTGTATAACGTAGTAAGTACGCTCCTTTAGAATATAAGTATCCATTTAAGCTAAGTAAGCACTTTACTTTAATGCATTGTAAAATATATTCCTTTCGTACAGTGATTAAAGCACATTCGATCTAGTTGGTTGTCTGATTTACTCGACCCTAGAAACCCCAACATTTCATGGCGACCCTGCCTTAAGGTCTGCCAAGGGGCAGATTAAGCAAAGTTAAGATGTGTAACTCCAAGGTGGAAAAGGACGAGGTGTTCCTAAATCAAAACGCTGCTGGCGGAAACAATGACGCCCTTCTGAAGGACATCGGAGGACACATGGAGCGGCTGAGCACGATCACTATAATTATTCTCGCAGCCATAACTCTCCTGGTAATTTACTTCTTCCTGAAGTACTACCGCAGCTGCCATCGTCAATGGATGCAAGAAGAAATCGGACTCAGCGCAATTCAGCGCATAAGGGCATCCCTACGTGGAAGAGTGGAAGGTACACCTGCTAACTAATTAATCCAGCATCAGAGCCATAAAAAACCGAAAACCAGTGCCATAAATCAGTGAATTGCAATCAGTCAGACTCATACCTATCAATTTGTTTTATAACGCAAAAACTTAAACGACGTAAAACAGTGCACGAAGACTCAGTGAATATGATACCTCGCGGCTAAAAGTGCAACGTGTGAAATACTTGTGTGCCGTTTCGCAGTAATTATGTTAACATGATTCTTTTGTTTATTCCATTAGGAAATAAGGTTTGATAATTTTAATTTGGTAATATTCTATTATGACTGATGTTTTGTTAGAAAAATATAATGTTCTGGTAGATATTAGAAAATACTTAATTAAGAAAGGACAGACTAGGTATAAAGGTCAAGTTATTGAGACAAAGTTAGGTGAGGCAAAAAATATATTTAAGGAATGTGGAAAAATATTGTTACTTTTAGAAAAAGGCAAGAATACGGAATTAGTTGCATCGGCATTGGATATATTTCAGAATATTAGGATAACTTTTGAGGAAATAAATAGTTTATGTATTTTCCCAGAAATAGAATCAGACAAAATGGAGTTTGATCTTAAAGTGGCATGTAGTTTGCTTCCAGCAATGGACGGTGTAGAAGGAACAACTAAACGGTTGATAGATTCGATCGAGATGTATGCAGATATGCTGGATGAGAAAGGTAAGACACTACTTATTACATTCGTCCTTAAAAGTAGATTGTCCGAAAATGCCAAGTTACGCATTACAGGGAATTATAAGACCATTCAAGACCTAATTAAAGATTTGAGATGCCATCTATTGACCCAAAAATCCTTTACGGCCCTACAGACGCGTTTGCAAAATATACAACAGGGTTCAAATAGCATCGAGGAGTTTGCCACAGAAGTTGAAAAGCTGTTTACTGAACTTACTATATCTCAAGCAGATGGTAATTCTAATGCATTTGGAGTGTTAAAACCTTTGAATGAAAAGCTTGCCATAAAACGGTTTTCAGAAGGACTACGCAGTTCAAAATTGGGCACGGTCATCTCCGCTAGGAACTACAGCAGCCTGAAAGATGCAATCCAAGCTGCCAAAGATGAAGATACAGAAGGCCAGTCAATGCCAGGTAATGTCTTGCATGCTTTTAGAAATGGACGAGGTTACAATAATTTGAGGCGACAAGGTAATCGTCATTTCAATAATAGTCGTGGTCAATATAATAATAGTTATAGTCGTGGTCAATACGGTAATTACAATAATCAAAGATATACATGGCGTGGTAATTTCAGAGGAAATAACGGAAATAGGTATAACTATCGTGGCTCATCAAATTATAATAGGGGTCAAAGACATATTAGAGGTTCAAGATATTTTAGAAATAATAATCGGAATGTTTGTTTAGCAGATCAGAACGATAGCAAAAAGCCATGCATAAAGGACAATACAGATAAAAAGGAAACGGAAAACCAGTTTTTTCGTTCTTAAACATAGCGTTTTATCAAATTTAGGTAATGCAAAATATGCAGTTTTTAACGTTAATAACATTAAATATTATTGGCTCGTTGATACAGGCGCTTCTTTGTCTATCATTAAAAGTGAAGCGTTACCAAGAAACGTTATCATTCGGAAAGATGAAACTTTGATAAATGGAATCGGTGGACAAAGGCGTTCGAGAGGTTTAGTGGATTTAAATTTGGAGTATAACAGTGAAATATTTCAGCATCCCTTTATTATTTTTGAGTCACTACCATTAAAGGCAGACGGAATTATAGGGTTAGATTTTTTGAAAAAGTATCAAGCAAATATAAACTTAAATACTAATATTTTAACATTGTATTATCATGAGAAAGAATATTATTTTAATCTCGTTGATGAACGTGTAATGAGAAGTAATAACCTGATTATTCCCGCTCGTTCAGAGTCAATTCATTTTATACACGTAGACAAAAATGAGAACGATGATGTTATTGTTTGTGGACGTGAATTAGCGAAGGATGTGTATCTGGCAAATACGATTGCCACGGTAAAAAATAACAGAATACCTATAAAGATTCTTAACGTTACTGAGAAGGAAATAACCTTACCAAATTTAATTCCTAGTACGCAATCCTTGAGTGATTATAATATTTGTCAATTTAGTAATAATAATATCGACGTTTCTAGGATTGAAACACTGTTATCGCAACTCAAATTAGATTATTTAAACGAAGAAGAGAGACGTTCTATTGAAGCAATTTGTGCAAAATATTCCGATAATTTTTACATAGATGGAGATAAATTAAGTACTACAAATATTTATAAGCAATCCATTACCATAAAACAAAATACAACTCCTGTATATGTTAAGCCATATAGATTACCGCAAGCGTTAAAATCAGAGATAGCTAAACAGATTAAAAAAATGATAGAAGATGATATTATTGAAGAATCGAACAGTGAATGGTCAAGCCCGATTTTATTAGTACCGAAAAAGAGTAAAGAAGGATCAGATAAAAAATGGCGATTAGTTGTAGACTACAGAAAATTAAATGAGACGGTTTGTGACGACAAGTTCCCTCTACCTAACATCAATGAAATTTTAGATTCTCTTTCTGGAGCAGTATATTTCACTCACCTTGACCTTCACCAAGGTTATTATCAAGTGACCTTGGAACCAAATAGTCGTAAATTAACAGCTTTTACTACCAATACAGGTCAGTATCAAATGAAGCGGTTACCTATGGGTCTCAAGATAAGTCCGAGCGCATTTAGCCGCATGATGTCAGTAGCAATGTCTGGATTGACTTACGAGAAATGCTTAGTATATCAGGATGATCTAATAGTATTTGGTAGAAATTTGCAAATTCATAATCAAAACTTAATAAACATAATGGAAAGATTGAGAAAGGTCAATTTAAAATTAAATCCCCAGAAATGCGAATTTCTAAAGAAAGAAATTCTTTATCTAGGTCACGTGGTGTCAGAGAAAGGAGTATTACCTGATCCCGAAAAAACTAACGTATTGAAAAATTACCCTATACCCAAAACAGCAGATGAAGTTAAGCGTTTCGTCGCATTTTGTAATTATTACCGTAAATTTATAAAACATTTTTCAGACATAGCTTTGCCATTAAACAAATTATGCAGAAAAAGTGAACCCTTTATTTGGACTGATGATTGTAAACATGCCTTTGAGCATCTAAAAAATGCATTAATTACGTCACCTATTTTACAATATCCTGATTTTACAGAAAATAATGAATTCATATTACAAACAGATGCTTCAAACACTGCAGTTGGTGCTGTGCTGTGCAATAAAGATCTCAGACCAATAGCGTATGCAAGTAGACCTTTGAATAAAGCGGAAAAGAATTACCCTACAATACAGAAAGAGCTTTTAGCGATAGTTTGGTCAGTGAAATATTTTAGACCGTATTTATATGGTAGAGAATTTACAATTATGACTGATCATAAACCTTTAGTATATCTTTTTGGCATGAGAGATCCTTCAAGTAGACTTCTAAAGTTCCGTTTGACATTAGAAGAATATAAATTCAAAATAATTTATGTACGAGGAAAAGAAAATGTAGTTGCAGATGCTTTGTCTAGGATATGTATAACATCAGACGAACTAAAAGAAATGCAAGCACAAGTCGTTGCTGTTATGACTAGGGCACAAAAGCGAAAGATTGATGATGAGTTAATTAAAAATAAGGATGACAATGAGAAGGCGGATCTTAATAAATCACCTGACAATTGGTCTGGCCAACCAAGGGTTGTGGATATATTAAGAAAACCGTGCGACTCAGTCGAAATGAGTTTCATTGAAAGTAGCGAATTAAATAGATTGAGAGACAATGACATGATAACAGATGTCTGTGAATGTTTTGTATATTTAGCAAAAAGAATGATTATTTACATCAATCTTGATTTCAAAGCACACTTTACGCGAGCCGAATTTGTGCAGAAATTAAGTTTGTTTTGTAAAAACTTACACATTGAAGAAGTGTGTATCATTAAAAATAAAGATAATAAAGATTTTATTAAAAACGTTTGCGATGAGATATCGAAGTTAGAAAATTGGTCAGGACCGCGAATATGCATACTAAGAGGAGTAAAAAGAATAAGTGATGACAAAGAAAAAACCATAATAATGAATGACTTTCATTTATTGCCATCCAGTGGTCATGCCGGAGTGCGCAGAATGGTAAATACAATAAAGAAAAGATATTACTGGCCGAGCATAGAAAAGGACGTACAAACATTTGTAAAAAAGTGTACGAAGTGTCAGAAGTCAAAGTACATCCGTTACATAAAAGAACCGATGGTAATTACTACTACGGCGTCCTCAGCTTTTCAAAAGATATATTTAGATGTAGTGGGACCGTTAGATACAGACACAGATGGGAACTGTTATATATTGACCATTCAATGCGAATTATCGAAATTTGTACAAGCTATTCCCTTAAAAAATAAAGAAACCGTATCCATAGCTAATGCATTTGTGAGACATTTTATTTTAATATTTGGAATACCAGAAATAATAGCTACAGATCGAGGGACCGAGTTCATCTCCGCAACTATGGAGCAGGTATGTAAACTTCTTGATATTCAAAAATTATCGTCAACTGCCTATCATCACCAATCGATAGGAGCTCTTGAAAATGCTCACAAAGGTTTGGGTGCATTTTTAAGGATCCAATGTGAAAACCATACAGATACATGGAGCTACTGGTTACCATATTGGTGTTTTAGTTTCAACAATACAGTCCATTCAGAAACAAAATACATGCCTTACGAACTAGTTTTCGGTAAACTTTGTCGAATTCCTAGTCGAATTTCAGAGTCAGTCGAACCATTGTATAATAGGGATAATTATCCAATGCAGTTGAAATATCGTTTACAGTTAGCCCATGCCGACGCAAAAAATAATTTATTGTGTAACAAATATAAACGCAAGGAATTGTACGATAAATCAGTAAATTCAATAGTATATCAGGAAAATGACTTAATTTTGATAAAAAATGAAACAGGTCGGAAACTAGATGCTATATATGAAGGACCTTTTATAGTAAAAGAAGATTTAGGGTGTAACGTTAGGATATTTAAAAACAATAAGGTAGATTTAGTTCATAAAAATAGGACAAGACCGTACTACCAATAAAAATTATGTTGTAATGTTTAGGTATAGTATTCGTATAGTTAAGACTAGCATTAACTAAAGATAAGGTGTAATAGTTATATACATTGCAATGTAGTAAGTAATTAATACGTATATTATAATAAATATTAAAATAAGTAGGATAGACAAGATTATTATACTATTAGATTGAAATAGTAGAGTTGGTTTGTACTTACGTATAAAAAAAAAAAAAAAAAAAAAAAAAAACATTTAATCGTTTTTTTTTTTCCTTCGCCCCCGGAGGTGAAGTGTATGTATGCTCCCTAACAGTGTATAACGTAGTAAGTACGCTCCTTTAGAATATAAGTATCCATTTAAGCTAAGTAAGCACTTTACTTTAATGCATTGTAAAATATATTCCTTTCGTACAGTGATTAAAGCACATTCGATCTAGTTGGTTGTCTGATTTACTCGACCCTAGAAACCCCAACATTTCAGTTGTTTTACCAGCGGCGGTAGTTGCCAAAATGTGGCTTTTGTACACGTCAGTCAAGTGTCGGTGTTGTGCATTATATTAGAGTGGGGATGCGCTTTGTTTTGTACTATATAGATGGGGAGTAGGGGAATTGAAACTAGGTTTAGATTGGATTTTGGGAAAAATGTGGACGAAAATATTTATTGGCATATATTTTAGTTGTGTTCGTAACTTAGAACCAAAGCCTAATATTTATTTTGGAGCCACATTTTTATAACCCTTTTTTGAGTGTAATTTTATTTTAACCTATTTTCTAAAGGAAGAGGTTATCAATTCATCTGAATCTATTTGTGTACTTATGCAAAAAATAAATCCGACGTCAAAAACACAAAAGAGTAAAAAATATCTTTAGGTTAAGAAGTCGGTGACAAAAAAACAAAATAATAAAACAAAAGTTAACGACTTCTGAAGCTAAAGTTATTTCACTTCTTTTCTATTTGCCACTACCAAAGTCTTTTCTACATGCTAACAACAAAATGTTTACCAGTCCCCTTTTTTTTTTTTTTTTTTTTGGGGGGTGGGAAATCATCAAATAACCCCTCCCGCTCTTGGGCAGAGCGAGAGGGAGTGTCAGACTTCTACTGACTAAAAACCACCCATGTTCCTTCTTCGCCCTTCATGTCGAGGCCTCGGTATCCCTTGCGGACATCCCGCAGCCTCGACAGGCGTCGGCCCTTGCGGGCCCCTTCCGTGTTGCTGACATCTCTTTGAGGCGCGCGTGGAACACGAACGCGCCGTCGACACGGCCTGTTGTCGTCATAAGACGGACGGACGGCGAGCTTACCCATCACTCACCGTCCACAGGCCCGCGTCTACGGTGGCCGGAAGCCATCACGTGGCCCCCGACGCCCGGAGCGCCTCCCGCGGCGGCTGGGACGAGAGATTCTCTCCCTCTCACGTTCCGCCACCTCCTTCGCTAGCATCACTGCTTCGCAGAAGGAGGCGACGGCGTCCCATTCCTCCTCGCCCCGGACCATGGCTTGCACCAGGGCCGGACGCGAGAGGTCGCCGCCGCCGATCGCCGCTACGAGAACACGGCGGGGCTCCGCCCAAGCGGGACACACCTCCACGGTGTGCTCCACCGTGTCCTCCGGCCGATCCTCACAATGGTGACAACCGGGCGTTTCCTCCCGCCTGATTCGGTGCAGGTACCTCCCGAAACAACCGTGTCCGGTGAGTACCTGCGTCAGACGGAAGGTGAGGGCGCCGTGGCGCCTCTCCAGCCACTCCTCAAAGAGGGGACTTACCGCCACTATCGTGGCGTGCCCTGCACGGGGTTGCGACAGTCGCTGTCTCCATGCCGCCATGAGATCGCACCGGAGGTCTGTCCGCTGCGCAGCAATTAGCCGCGGCAACGGAGTGACCCCCCGGTGCAGCGCCTCCGCGCGCCATTCATGCAGGCGCGCGAGGACTATCGCCTCTAGATCCCACGGCGGCAATCCGGCAAGGAGGTTTGCCGCCTCGCGGGAGATCGTGCGGTACCCACGGACTAGCCTTACGGCCATCACCTTTTGGGGCGCGTTCAGGTAGTGGGCGGCCCGCTTCCTCAAAGCACTCGCCCACACCGGGGCCCCGTAAAGGGCCATGGACCGCACGATCCCCGCATAGTTTACCAGTCCCCTTAATTTATAAAATGGTTAAGACGCTACAAGCTCTACTATAATAACGACTTTCAAAAACCCCAAATAACAACTAAATGTTTAACAAAATCTATCAAAAGAATCAAGCCACAAAAGGCCACACGACCTCCATCACGCACATTTGCTATTGACACCTAATATTCGCACTAAGAAACTTTTCCTCTTCAAAAGAAATCGCAGATGAAGGGTACTTAAGATTCACATCGTCAGCAATACCCCAAGACCCCCCGAAGCTGAGGGGAGGAGGGGTTCTAATATCGGGAAAAAGTCCTTGATTTACGTGCGAACTTAGATCCCAATGCCCCAATCAGATGGAACATCAGACAGATGGGATCCAGGCCATTAAACTCTTAGTTAAATGAGGTCGTTGTAAAAGGTGAACGGTAGAAGTGATAGCGAGTGTAAAACGATGTTATTTATTTTTAATTTATTTTTTGTATATGTGAGCTAAATGTGTTGAATCAATTGTGAACTGGTATTTAATGGGTAATTTCTAGTGAATCCCGTAATAATTTCACCACCCTAATGTTGAATCTCAGTTGCACGTGATAAAACGACATAATATTAAAAAAATAGTAATCACAATCAAACTTTCTCCAAATTCTGCAATGACTTACAATCTGCATTGACATAAGTTAACCGGTAGCTTATATCAGTTTATAATACACTGGCTTTTATTTTTGGCTTGAATCAGTAGTTCCAAAGATAACTCCTTACTTGTGAATTTATATCCGGAAACAAAAAAAAAAACGTTTAGAGAAGATTAGAGTCTTTCGATCTTTAATTTGAAGTTTCAATTTACGCGGTGGGCTACACTTATCTGCAGCTATTATACAGATGTGTTAAAACATTTAACTTAACTAGTCGTTTCAGATTCAGTCCAAGTCATAACCGGCAGTTATGCTATGTCGGACTGCCAGCTTATCCCAGTGCCAAATTGCGAGAAGTAACCCCGTTTTTAGATATGCCTGATATTATTGCCTACGTTAGGTGACATTTTGATGCTAGCTCGCCGTCCGTCCGTCTTATGACGACGACAGGCCGTATCGACGGCGCGTTCGTGTTCCACGCGCGCCTCAAAGAGATGTCAGCAACATGGAAGGAGCCCGCAAGGGCCGACGCCCGGCGGTGCTGCTTGTTGTTCGCAACAAATACCGCGGCCTCGACATGAAAGGCTGAGAAGGAACTTCAGTGGTTTTTAGTCAGTAGAAGTCTGACACTCCCTTTCGCTCTGCTGAGCGAAAATCATTTTAAGTATACTTTTTCGCAATTTTCTTCGATTAAGAGCAAATTAAATTCCGAGTATAATGGCTGTGTCACACCCGGACAGTATTGGACATGACATAAAACAAGGGTTTCCTTTTTGAAATTTTTATAAGGTACCTTAAAAAGTGGGTTAATATTCTTAGCTAACGATAGTAGACAATAAAAGACGTTACTATAGAAGTAAAACATTAACCGGGGAAAGTGTTATTCGGTTTTTCCACAAGGAATTTCTTAGTAGCAGTCATAGCGTCTGGATTTGTGCCCGATTGATGGCAATAGGCTCGTTCCCTATTACATGAGACTAAAGATTAATGGCCCAGTGCAGCAGTGGTGGCGGCCCCGACTTACGAACAGTAAGTTGGTGGGTTCGAACCCAGACAGGCGCATTACTTTGTGTAATTTATTTCATCACTGCTGCTCTCAAAACGGTGAAGGAAAACATAGTGAGGAAACCGGCATGTCTTAGAACCAAAATATTCGAAGACATGTGACATCTACCGACATACACTGGGTCCGAGTGGTGGATTATAGCCCATCCCTCTCCGAGAGAGGAAGCCTGAGTCCCTGCAGTGGGAACATTATAGGCTGATGATGATGAAACATAAATGACGAAACATGACTGTACAAAATGAATACACCTCTGCCTAACCCATCGAGGATTAAACGTGTGATGCTATGTTATGTTAAAGCATTAATCCATTTCTAAAGCAAAGAAAATTAACGCCAAATACTAACAAAGAAAATCCTTGTGACTTTATCAACCCACACAAGAGCATGCGGGTAGCAAAATAAGTCGGTAATAGTTTAATACGAAATCCTGGAATTAGTATCAAAGTTAGACGAACTTCAGTCCCAGAGGTCGCGTCTGACAATTTAAGTTTCTAAGAACTTTGTCACACAATAAATGGTGGATGAGATGCGAGACGCTGTGATTACTGCAGTGTGAACGAAGATATTTGTTGGAGAGAGACTGGACTGGGAAACCAACCCTGGTTCAACATAACATCACGCCTGTAACCCCCACAGGGTTCTTACCCTGTGGGGGTTACAGGCGTGATGTTATGTTGAAATTCTACCTGAAAAAAATCTACCTGTATACTTATTAGTCTTTTGTCGAACAAGCATTAGCTTGTTCACAGGTAGATTTAGTAGATAGAGGAGCTCGTGGCTTAATAAGAACTGCCACTCAGGTCGATCTTTAGGTAAAGCTGTGCTTGCCTAGGTCGGTCTGTGGATGAGTGACCGCCCGACATACCGAGTTTTCTCCGTGCCTCGGAAAGCACGTTAAGCTGTTGGTCGCGGCTGCCATATATAGATCTTTGGAAGTCGTTACAGGTAGTCAGTGACCTGAAATTCTGACATCCAGTCTTACCAAAGAATATCGTATTATCTAGTATTAACTGGGTTGTGGAAGTCAGATAGGCAGTCGCTCCATGTAAAATACTGGTATTCAGCTGCATCCGGTTAGACTGGAAGCCGACCCTAACGTAGTTGGGAAAAGGCTAGGCAGATGATGATGATGATTTTTTTCGACTGTACTATCAGATACACCCTAAAGACAGAGGTGTATCTGATAGTACAGTCGAACAAGCTAATAAGTAGGTATAGGGGTAGATTTTTTATAATTAAAGTACACTGAAAATATTGATTGCAATTTGGTTTTAAATAAAGCGTTTCGCATTAAGCGGCTGATGTTAAACGCTGTATCGTTTGACGTCAGTCATCCTGGATCGAATGAATTGGAATTCATATAACGTACGTATATACCTTCTTCAAAAAGTAAGTAAATGGGTCAAAAAACGTGCTTGTGGATGCCAAATTGTGATGTCACTTAAAATTGAGTGCTTAGCTTTTGTGATTTAAATCTTAAAATGTATTTCTTTTCATTTCATTCATAATTTAGTTTATTTTTATAATCTGAATTTTCCTCGTCAATTTTAAGGTACAAAAGAAATTTACGAGCGTTACATAGGGTGGTTACATTCGGCAGTCTTATCAAACAATGCGATCTTTACGGACAAACTAAATCGAATTGTGTATTTAGACCTTTTCTATCTTCAAAAGTTACAGGGACGAATACAGTGTACTTATCCTTTCTTACAAAATAAAAGAAGTATACATTTCTTCAACATTTGTTGAATGAAATTACTTAGTTAAAAATAATGAATAGAAAATAAATCAAGTTTCGTTGAGTTAATCAAAAGCTTTACTTACGGACTCTATTTTCAGCTGTTGAAAGAAATTCTCAATGCAAGTCTGAAAACGGAAACGGAACTATCCATCCGGTCCATGAGAGTATTATTAGATATCAAGATTAGATTATATTTATGTACTTAATCATGTTTGATGACAATTTCAAGTTACTACTTTTTAATGACACTGATTCAACTTACCGTGTCAAAAAGTCATCACATTTCTATTTTGTTTACACTGAAACACTTTACATTTCATTAGTATGATTTTGCTCACTTATTCCAAAAATGGTAAAATGTCAGAGCTTACGCGAAACCGAAGTACAGTTCTTAAAGTAGTACACATCTAACGCAATAAATCATAGCCAAAAAAATAACCAATATTAATTTTAACCTTTCCGAAATCATTCCCATTTTCCTTTTACAGCTACAAGTTTTACGGAACGCGTTACCGAAGCCAACCCGCACACAATCATCCCTTCTTATTGCCTTATTTAAATATTGAGCACTTACCTCAGCATTGATCGTTGGCGGCATTACAATTTTCTTCTGCGGGGGCGATCTTAACACTACATTTTCGTCTCTTATTATTATCTGTGGTTCCATAGCCAGTAGCTTCTTCTTGCATTCTTGCATCTGGAGGCATTCTTTCTCCTTTCTCGATAGCACTGATTCTGATGATGCATGTTTTGAGGAGCACACTGATGTGTTTTTGCTTGATAGTTTTAAACTGTCTATTGACGCTGTCATTTTAGCACTTTCTTTACCGTTTGAAGACGCCATTTTGGTTTTTGTTGCACTTGAGCCTGACGTTTACATTTGGTCTAGACTTTTATTGTGATTAGTTTGGATGTTTTGGTTTTGAGTTTTCCACTATTGGACTTGTTGTTTTAGCACTTTGGTTATGTTATTTAATTTTATCACTTTCTTGGTATTGCTTAAAATTTTAGTAAGTATCTTATGTTATAATAGTCTATGTGGTGTGTAGTTATCTAGTTTAGAGTAAGTAGTAATTTATTTATTTTTTATTTATTCCAGTTAATATTTTGTTTGAACTACGTTTTAAATTCCACTGAAAATTAGAAAGAGTATTATTATACAAAGATTCTTAGGTTACATAATTAGGACACTGAACACTTTTACCAAGACCTTCAAATTTACTAAGAAATTCACCAAAAAAATATATCAATTCGGGTAACCATTAAATAATTTGAAATGGGGCTGTTAAACTAATTTCGAGGACCATTATAACCGACCTGACCGGTCCAACGATCATTTTTATTTGAAGAATGAATTTAGAACCTATTTTTGTACCTTTTGGCAGAGGTCTCAGGGGTGTTAGGGTAATGAGTGTACTACCGGGTAACGGGTAACATTGTTAGTGGGGTAATAACGTTGTAAGTGGGGTAATTACCGTAGTTTGTGATACACGTTTGTGACTGACTCGGGGGAACTGGCAGGTTAGGTTACTTTAGTTAGTGTTTATCCTTGGTCGGCGCAAAGTTTGGATTTGTATTAAACACTAGGAATGGGACGCCGTTTCCTTCTCCTGCGAAGCAGTGATGCTAGCGAAGGAGGTGGCGGAACGTGAGAGGGAGAGAACCTCTGGTCCCAGCTGCCGCGGGAGACGCTCCGGGCGTCGGGGGCCGCGAGATGGCTCCCAGCCACCGTAGACGCGGGCCTGTGGACGGTGAGTAATGGGCTAGCTCGCCGTCCATCCGTCTTATGACGACGACAGGCCATGTCGACGGCGCGTTCGTGTTCCACGCGCGTCTCAAAGAGATGTCAGCAACATGGAAGGGGCCCGCAAGGGCCGACGCCCGTCGGGGCTGCGGGTTGTTTGAAAGAGATACCGTGGCCTCGGCGCAAGGGCTAAGAAGGAACAGGGGTGGTTTTTAGTCAGTAGAAGTCTGACACTCCCTTTCGCTCTGCCCAGAGCGGGAGGGGTTATGTGATGATTTCCCACCCCAAAAAAAAAGGATATGGTGCACTGAGTACCTGCTTACCTTCCCAGGCAGAAGGCGTGAGAACTTTTTGTTTTCATCATCATCATCATCATTCTCCTGCCCTTATCCCAATTTATTTGTGGTCGGTGCAGCATGTCTTCTTCTTCCATACTTCTCTATTACTCGTCATAATATCAGCAGTCACCTCCTTTCTAACCATATTATTATCACCCTTCACACAGTCCATCCATCATTTAAAGGGTCTTCCTTTACTCTTATAGACATCTACAATCATCACACTAATATTATAAAGGCGAATGTTTGTGTGTGAGCGTGTATGTTTACTACTCTTTCACGCAAAAAGTACTGAACGGATTTGGATAAAATTTGGTACACAGATCGTTTATAACTTTATCCCGATTTTATCTTCCCGTGGGATAATTTTCGAATTGTAGCGGGCGAAGCCGCTGACAACAGCTAGTACTTAATATTTTCCTTACAACATTTTCCTCATTACTTCGCATCACAGATGTCCATACCGCGATGACCGATTATTACATAACTTTTCATTCACCGGCGCCACTTTCACACCTTCTTTTCAATTTGCAAAAACAAATATTTACATGACTACTTTTTAAAATTACGAACTCTTAAAGGTTTTTATCAATTTAAAAAGTTTAATATTAAATTCTTTGCATTAACTCATAATTCATTTTCCCCTTGGCAGCGTTCCGTGTATTTCCCTATTGAAAACGGGTTTATTCCTCGAATATAACAGTACAACGTAAAGTTTGCTTGATTTTCCGAAGGGGCTTTTTCCAAATATGCCTACAGGTTTGCTGTATGCTGGAATCTGTTCGATAGATTATTACGTTTGGCAACGGTTTTGAGTTTCAATTTACTTTGGTTTTATCAAATCAAATCGTTTATTTGTGATGCATGGGTTACATACAGGTGTTCATTACATTAATTATAAGCTTATAATGTCCATTCCATGATCAGCCACTTGGGCATACAAATGATAAAATAATACAAAAAAAATAAGATTCTAGAATTCCAAAGATTTGACATAAATTGCATTTCATATTAAATATAAATTCAGACAGACACAATTACATAAACACAACTACAATAAATTATCGTCAAGCATACAAGAAACATTTAAATTATTATTATTTTGGTTACCTGTTTTACCACGGTTAAAAAAAACTGTGGTTACATACTTTAAGAGTTATTGGGCTTGACTATGGACTTGATCGAAGTAGGTTTTTAAAGATTCCGACGAATTGAGAACCTCTTCCTTTTTCAAGTCGGTTAAAAATTTCAGTAAGGAAAAGCTTTTTGCATTATCATTATCAGATTGTATATGTTGGTGGCGGCCCCGACTCGCGAACAGTGAGTCGTGAGTTCGAACCCTGGCAGGCGAAAAACTTTGTGCAATTTATTTCATTACCACTACACTGTATAGTCAACCAGTATATCAACATACAGGGTTTAAACGAACCCTTCACGCATCCGACAACCAAGCATTCTGTACATGAAACTAAGTACCCCTACGCAAAAATTTTTGCTGGGAAATGACTTTTTTTTTGGGTCAAAAATTACATTTTACGGTAAAACTCAAAGTAGCACTCTTAAAACATTGTGCTAGTGGATACTTTGAATAGTAAACGGGTCATGGAGGTAATTTAAGTAAAGGTAAAACCTGAAATACTAGTATTTACAAAAACAGCTGTGAAAAATTTGGATCTTTGACCCCAATATCTCCGTAACTAGGGGGTTCCTAGGTATGGTCTAGAACAAAAAAATTATCGCAGTGGTGGGGAGAACAAGTGGCCTTCGTTTGCGTTAAGGGTACTTTTACACCCTATTTAGGAGCATTTCATTCCTCAGACACAGGTCTCCTATCTATGAGAGGAGATATTCTCCACCAGGCTTGCTCAGTGCCCATCATGATGATGATGATGTTGCTGATAATTGCTTAAACACATTATTGTTTTAATCCTATTTTGATCAACATCATCATCATCAGCCTATAATGTTCCCACTGCAGGGACTCAGGCCTCCTCTCTTGGAGAGAGATGGGCCATAATCCACCACGCGTGCATAGTGCGGGTTGGTAGATGACACAGTTCTTCGAAGTTTTTGGTTCAAAGACACGCCGGTTTCCTCACGATTACAACAACAACATCACTACTTTGTAAACCTAGATTCTGTACGAAATATAGGCTTTTTATTTCATTTTATTTATTGTGCAAACGCATTCATGGCTACCCTATACTATTAATCTGGGAGTTGTTTATATATTTAGGTTTTTTGGGTTTAAAGTGATGTAGAGCAGTCTTCATAATTTAGATATTTTCGTCCAACATTGTTAAATATTTCTTTCAACAGTCGAGGTTAATGCTAAACAGATTTTTCACCGCATTGTGTAAATTTGGAAGCCCATAATTCAGATTTGGGTAATTCTTAATGAAAGGTTGATTTGTTATTTAAATTTGCAGAGACGCAAAATTTTCCTCGACTATTAGTAGCTAAAGACACGCTTTCTCCCAATTACGTGAGAATTAGGTTTTCAGTAGACTTTTACGATTTTTATTCTGTTAACGTTTTAAGTATTCATTTCTTTATATTTTAAGAATACAGTAAGTAATAAGGACACTTATTTTATTTTATTTTATTTGGAACAACAAACAATTACATAATAAAGCATACAGACACAAAACTTAAAATTAACAATTACGTAATCAACAGCGTTATTCACAGCATACATACTAGCAAAATATATATACACTTTATGCTCGTTTAATTAACACTAGGCGACACCTAAATAAATGCCTAAATTAACTTTATGAATCGTAAACTAGAATCAAAGTTCGTTTCTTTTTTTATTAGCACCTATTGGTAACCAAGTAATATTTAGTCATTCACTTAGTTGTTAGCTCTAAAGAAATATTTATTTTATTTTTTTAAAACGTTGCCCCACTCTAGGAATTTCTCCTGTATCGTGGGTGCGTTCACAAACATTTCAACTCACATACACAAACACACCCAGACCCGAAACAACTATCTGTAGGCCATACAAATATTTGTTCCGTGCGGGGATCGAACCCGCGACACGCAGCGCAGCAGTCCAATCGCTCAGCCACTGCGCCAACCGTGCCGTCAAAATATAACTCGGCGCAGCTTGTTCTTCTTCCATACTTCTCTATTGCTCGTCATCTCAGCAGTATCCTTTCGTGCCATATCATCCTTCACACAGTCCATTCATCGTGTGTTTGGTCTCCTACTACTCTTAAACATACACGGTGTAAATCAACCCATCACACACCCGTCAACCAAGCATTCTGTACATCAAACTAAGTACCCCTACGCAAAAATTTTTGCTGGGAAATTACTTTTTTTTTTGGGGTCAAATATCACATTTTACGGTAAAACTCAAAGTAGCACTCTTAAAACATTGTGCTAGTGGATGCTTTGAATAGTAAACGGGATATGGAGGTGATTTAAGTAAAGTTAAAACCTGAAATACTAGTATTTACAAAAACAGCTGTGAAAAATTTGGAACTTTGACCCCCAATATCTCTGTAACTAGGAGGTTCCCAGGTATGGTCGAGAACAAAAAAATGATCGCAGTGGTGGGGAGAACAAATGCCCTTTGTTTGCGTTAAGGGTACTTTTACACCCTATATACATTCATACTCAACATTTTGAGTAAGCACTTAAGATACCAAATCCCAGAATTTGATAATCCATTCTCAATTTTTAATCATTTTCGCGACGATGGCAAAAGACCGGACGGCATGTCTTTATTTCCTTGGAAGATGAGTAGGCCTTTAGTGTGGGACGCAACATACTGTGTCGATACTCTTACGCCATCACATCTTCCAAGTTCATCGTGCTGCGCAGGTGGTGCCGCTGCGGCTGCAGAGAACCTCAAGCGGCGTAAATATAGTAACCTTTGTGGAAACTATATTTTCGAGCCGTTTGGGGTTGAAACTCTGGGGCCGTGGGGTCCGAGTGCTCATAGCCTGTTTAAGGAAATTTCTAAACGCTTAGTTGACGCTTCTCGTGACCCAAGGGCGGGCTTTTATCTTGGCCAGAGGCTAAGTGTTGCCATACAACGTGGCAATGCCGCCAGTCTTTTGGGCACATTAGCGACTGACAGCGTTGAGGAGCAGTTTTTTGATGCCTTTTTATAGTTTCTTGTTAGTTTATTTATTAGTTTTTAATTAATGTACATAGTTAGTTTACTCTCATAATCAATAAAAAAACAAATCAATAATTCTCAATTTTCAACATTAACACCAATCACCAATGAAACACAAGTTACAATTACAGTGAGTGAAAATCCCAGATAAAGCATTTGCAAAAGTGAAGCTTTCAGTGATGTGGACGCGTGCCCGGTCGGATTTCGGCGGAAAAAAACGTGATATTTATTTCCCATTTGTTGTGTTTTTCCACTGTGGCGCGTTACGTCATTTGAGGGGGAGCTTTGGTCCTTCGAGCCAATTGATTTTGATTTTAATTGGATTATATTTAAAGCTGAATTTGAGTTTGTATTACTTATTGAAAAAATACACGTTTGGTATCGTTTTACAACATTTAATCTACGTCGTAATTCCGTTGGACCTATTTACATTTTTAACTGGTTCGAATGTGCAACTTTAAAATGTCCATAGGTATTTCACATACACACCTAACATACCATCACGCTTGTAATCCCCGAATGGTTACACAGATGTGTACCTAGCATAATACACTGCCAGTTAATATGTTTAGTGCCATGTAATAAGAGGCGAGCCAGTAGCCATAAACCGCCATAGATTTAGACTCTATAGCAGCTACTGCGAAATCCCTAAAACAAAAACCCAACACCGCTTTTCAGGACCCGGAAATCGAACCATATCTGGGTTCGATTCCCCGGTTTGATCCGTGTTCAGCTGTCAAGCTCGCAACCACTAGACCGAGAAGCAGACATCAAGGTCTTTAAAGGTGGCTGCGGGTTGTTCGAAAGAGATACCGCGGCTTCGGCACAAGGGCTAAGAAGGAACATGGGTGGTTTTTAGTTAGTAGAAGTCTGACACTCCCTTCCGCTCTGCTCTGGGGTTATTTGATGATATCCCACCCACAAAGGTTTTCAAGGTCCGTCAAGTTACAATTTTTGCAATCTACCATAACGTTTTGTCATCGCATCATTAGATTACTATTTGAATGAATAAATGTTATACAGACGTTAAAATTCCACATCCTTTTCATAAAGGCCAGCTCCACACACACATTCACACAAAAAACGATCGAAACATAACTCAAAACGTTATCGAAGCCTTTTCAACATATCAACAAAAAAAACACCAGAGTAAGCAATACATCATCAAGAATGATCGCCAAGAAAGATTATCATTCACCCGAAGAACTTACAAAAATATAGTTACATCCCTTTCTGACGTTGACAAGGGGATGAAAGGAGGACTCCTTTACCCCGCGTCAGGTGCCTGTCATATACGCAAAGTGAGTCAATTGCAAGGAAAGGGGTATTGTAGGGTACTAAGAAGTGGCTTGACTGGGCATGCTCAAAATAAGCTCGGCTATTTTAATCTAGCGAAAGGTTCTGAAGAGATTTTATCGATAATATCTCAGGGCCAGTTGAAAACC
Organism: Diarsia brunnea; assembly: GCA_949774965.1. Classification (NCBI taxonomy): domain Eukaryota; kingdom Metazoa; phylum Arthropoda; class Insecta; order Lepidoptera; family Noctuidae; genus Diarsia; species Diarsia brunnea. Next base: position 19,442,392 of record OX459007.1, read on the forward strand.
AGCGTCGGGCACTAGTTGTTTGGCGCATCTGTAAGATACACACTCTTTGTCGTGTTTCGTTTTTATTTATTTTATGTTGTTGTTGTGTGCACTTGTGGAATGTGCCAAATAAATATGTTTTCTTTCTTTCTTTCTATACATAAACTGACTCTTTTTCCCATGCCCATAAGGCAGAAACCACAGAACGCCGCCTACTACGACTCTTTTTTTTGAAGGGTCGTAAATCATCAAATGACTTCTCCCGTTCTGAGCGAAGCGAAAAGGAGTGTCAGACTTCTACTGACTAAAAACCACCCATGTTCTTTCTTAGCTCTTTGTGTCCGGGACCGCGGTATCTCTTTCGAACAACCCGCAGCCCCGACAGGCGTCGGCCCTTGCCCCTTCGGCGCGCGTGGAACACGAACGCGCCGTCGACACGGCCTGTCATCGTCATAAGACGGACGGACGGCGAGCTTGCCCATCACTCACCGTCCACAGGCCCGCGTCTACGGTGGCCGGAAGCCATCACGTGGCCCCCGACGCTTGGAGCGCCTCCCGCGGCGGGACCTTCTGACCCTTACATACTACTTTAGCTCTCCACCTTCACACATATGGTCATACGGTCATTACACGCCTGTTGCGAGTACTACGCACCTGTCCTTTCTAAAGAACCCCACCAACAAGGTAATAATATTTTTGTCGATTGTCGCAATTGTACTGCTGTAACGTTTATATTTTTATTAGGCTTAGATCCCGGTTTCGCACACGTAGAGGTCGTAAAAATTGTCACGAGAAGGTACTACCTGGATAAAAGTATTCTAGGTTTTAACCCACACATACATACATAAACTCAGGCCCTTTTCAGGCCACAGAACGCCACTTGCTACGATCCTTACATACTAACCCAGTTTACCAGATATCCCTCCTATATTGGGAATTCAGCTTCAAGAGTGTGGAAAGGTAGAACAGAAAATCAGACAGTTTTTATGCTTGTATTCCTGAGCATTAATTCTCAAAGATGTACCTTCTGGTTTTGATTCACCATTTTCTGACCAAACTTCAAAAACCGTCTATTTTTACTTGGCTCAATTTCGGTACTGATGTGAAAATTCCATAGTCAATATTGATAATACCTCAGAAAAGCCCTTAATTGGTTGTTAAGAGGTACTAAATAAATACAGTCAATGGAGGTTCATCAATATTTATTTCAAGGTGGGCTAAAGTTTAAACTTGTCTTCAAGGACCAATTTTATTTTTATATTTTTTTACTAGCGACCCGCCCCTGTTAGCTTCTGATTGCATTGCAAAGACAGAATGATTCAATATAGGAAATTCAAATATAGGAGCTTTTACAATTCAACATCAAAAAATTTGGCAGAAACAATGGTCGTAGAAGGAAAAACTTTTCTATTTCAACTAAGCTCGTTCCATCGTCGACCTCATCTTTGCCCTTAGGGTAAGATTGAGGTCAAGAGCAAGCCCATTGCAAATAAAAAAATAAAAAAAAAAACTTGCGAGCGAAAATCGACCTTTTCCTGCGCTCGAATCCAAACTAAATCCAGAATTCCAGAATTTTAAATCCAAGAACTTGTTTGGTATCAATTTATGTTCTTACCTCTCAGGAAGTCTGTTTTAGGTCAAAGGGTGGGCACGATGCCGTGGCCCTAGCCATAAAGGGCTAAGAAGGAACATAGGTGTTTTTTAGTGGTAGAAGTCTGACACTCCCTGCCGCTTCGCCCAGAGCGGGAGGAGTAATTTGATGATTTCGCAATCTCCAAAAACAAAAAAAATTAAGGATCAGTGTTGGGCCCTTTACTCTGCACTATTTTCACAGTTACCTGTGTTTCCCGAATGCCAGTACCAGCTGCATTCGCCGATAATACTGCTAGCCTGTCGACGAACAAGGACCCAGTAATAGCCTCAAAAATCCTACAGGAAGGCATAGACGAGACAACTAAATGGCTTCGAAACAGGTAGATTAAACATAACATCACGCCTGTAATCCCTTAAGGGTTAGGCAGAGATGTACCTAATAGTACAATCACATTTCACCAGTTATGTTTAAGTTGCATGTAATAGGGGGCGAGCCTATTGTCATCAACCGGGCACAAATCCAGACTCCGTGGCTGGTACTGAGAAACTCCTGATGGAACAACTCAAAAACAATTGTTCCGACCCGGGATTGGAACCCAGGACCTCATGCTCAGCAGTCGCGCTTGCGACCACTAAGCCAACGAGCCCTCTAAATCCGTGCAGGTTACTTATACCCTACGTAAAAAACCTAGTAGAAGCTAGAAAATGAAACAAAATTTAGTCATTCGCCCAGAATTAATTATTGTCTGCGACAATGGACACGCTCATTTAATTTTTTAACGCCGCCATCACGTCGGGAAATCAGCGATTTCTTTTTAAAAATGAAGCCAATCTATTTTCTAATTGAGTCCCATCGAGACCTATCAATATTCATAACGTTTCTTCTGGATTTTTACTTCTCTTCTCTCCTCTAACTGCGGTACTCAGAGATATTTAATGATTACTTAAGCCGTCACTTACTGCCGCACTCAGAGAGCTTTAATGATTACTTAGGCCATCACTTAGTAAAGGTTTTGACAGTTTTGTCATACAATAATATGTCAAACCATTACTTAGTTTCGGCTTAAGTAATCATTAAATATCTCTGAGTACCGCAGTTAGTAAAGATTTGACATTCTTTTGCATGACAAAACTGTCAAAACCTTTACTAAGTGATGGCCCAAGTAATCATTAAAGCTCTCTGATTGCGGCAGTAAAAGACTTTTAAAATATTGTATCTTTTGGACTGGAACATTTGAGTTGGTATAATAACATATTTAGTCGGTAAAAGCTCTTGGCTTATTCTGTACAGTTTATGGTTTTAGTTTCATAGGTTCTAAAACAAATTGTGTTGATAAGATAAACTTGTTGTTCTGGTTCTAAAGCTGTGATACATAACACATAACATCACGCCTGTAATCCCCGAAGGGTTAGGCAGAGGTGTATTTAAGTGTGATACATCTAGAACTCAGACTAGCCTTTATCTTGCAATCTTGGAAGTAATGTAACAGACGTACTTAAGGTATATTCCAAGATGTCCGAATAGCCTTAAATTGCCGAATAAATTCAAGAAAGTAACAGAATTTTTATGAAATTACGAAGCAAGTTAACGGGATCTTAACCGTGGGTAGTGAAACAGATAAAAAGAAATATCTTAAAAATTAACAAAAAAAATTGAAAATGAATGCCAAAAGGGCCTCAGCTCAGCATAATGCCATATGGCAACACAAAGTGCACCTCCTGACGCTGACAACAAACAGGCCCTTAGACTAAGTAACTATGCTCAGTAACATTTATAGGTTTCATCCTATGTGCATTCCAGATAAGATGCGGGAAAAAGACACGACACATCAAGTTAAGCGTCACCACGGCATTAATCTAACCTACACGCGTCCTCAAAAGATGCTACAAGAGAAAATGGGTGCCTTCACCCTCCCTCTAGTATCCATATAGTTATAATAATGCAGTTTTAGTGTCATACACCCCCGTTCGGACAATGACGTCATATCCACCCACGTAAGTAGTACGAGGTTGCCAAGTGCTGTCGCCAAATTACCTGGATTTTGTCCAGAAGTTTGTGTACTTGGAGTTTGTGTATTGCTATTATATAAATGTGAAATTTAGCAAACGTCTTTGTTACTTTTTTACGTAAAAACTACTGAACGGATTTTGATGATACTTTCAGTAATAACACTATTAATAATATTATTTTGTAAAAATAATGAATTTTACGTAGGCGACGTTAGTGATCTATGTTTTAAACGATAGAAAACATATGTTCTTCACAGTATTTGATATAATTATGGCGACTTTTAACAAGCCATCAATAACTTTAATCAAAATACTTTCGGTGGTTTGTTAACACCAAGAATGTAAAGAACGTAGATTTCCGATAACAACACCACATGAATTAAAACATTTCGCATGTATACCCTGACGCGTTAGGCAGAAAAGTATTATTATAATAGTACACGGAGTATAAACAATCTTTCTTACCAATATTATCGCGAGAATCGCGAAAGTTTGTGAGGATAGATGGATGGATGGAAGTGTGGATAGATGTTTGTTGCTTACTCTTTTACGCAAAAAAATATGGAACAGTTTAAGATAACTTAACAGTAACGTAGCTCACGCATTATACATAGGCTATTACTCAGAAAGATATTAAAAAAAGTTAGTGGGACACACACACACATTTTACCACTTTGGAAGTGTTTATCTTTCAAACAATTGACTTTAAGAATAAGAAGTTTTAGAAACCTCAAACTCATTTTTATAGTGTATATAAATCGTAAAGGATTCACAGAATATATCTACCTACCAAGTTTCAACTGTGTAGTTTAAACAGTTTCCGAATAAAGTGGCTGTTACATACAGACGAACAGACAGACAGACATGACGAAACTATAAGAGTTCTGTTTTTTTCCATTCGGCTACGGAACCCTAAAAATGGCGGATGAAGCTGCGGAAGAAGCCAGCGTATAATATTTATGTTCGCCGCATTTTTTTCCGTCTAAACCTAGTTTCAATTCCCCAACCCCCATATATCTAGTACAAAACAAAGCGCATCCCCACTCTAATATATTGCACAACACCGACACTTGACTGACGTGTACAAAAGCCACATTTTGGCAACTACCGCCGCCTGCCAAAGCTACACAAGTTACAAAATGGAAATGACGAGTTACAAAATAATAAAAGTTAGACAGACGTGTCCTTTGTTACACGCATATTTCGCGAGAAATGTTTAGGTAATAGGGGCGATCTTGTTGCCATTAAGCGTATACTCGTCTAGACTACAGACTCAGAAATTGCTAATGGAAATACACAATAACCCATCTGGGCATCAAACCCAGTAAGTACCTATAAAACGACAATCAATAATTATGAATCATCATCCGTTTAGTCCACTCTCGGCCCCTCGACCCCCAATAGTGTTCACTCGACCCCTAACTGACTAAGGGGCTGAGTGTGGACTATAGTCCACACTCAGCCCCTGGGGGTCAAGAGTGGAATTTATAAATTTTCCATATCATTCATTCTCATCTGAAATTAATCAGAAAAGAATAGCGGAGGAGAAGGAAAAACATAGTTTCTACTTCCCTCCATATCAGTAGGAGACAGAACAGAACAAGGGCCAATCCGTTTAGTAGATTTTGCGTGGAAGAGTACCAAACATCCATCCTCACAAACTTTCACAACCTATAAACGTCCTATTAGTAAGACTGTAGCAGAACCTAGAATTTTGAAGTAATCCTTCCACTGTAAAAGGAAGGAAATCTTGTGGAAACGTCCGATAAGATAACCGAAATTTTCCGCACAATATCTTGGAAGGAGCTCGTATAAAAACGGCATCGATAAACAAAGAGACGGATTGTTAGTCCGACGTCGTCGATAACTATCAGTCGAGCTATTTGCGTGGCTACTGGCTATATGTGTGGCTACTGGCTATCACTCTTGTATGGATAGTAAGCAGCTGGATTTCTTAATCTGGCTTTGAGTTTTAGTAGTCATTTTTCATACGTTTGCTTACGAAATCTAGGCTATTAATATCTATAGTTAACTTTATTGAAGGATATAATATGAACATTATCTTTCTTAAATATTTATGTCTATGAATAGTGTGATGGCCTCGTTGGTCGAGTGGTCGCAAGTGCGACTGCGGAGCATGAGGCTCTGGGTTGGATTCGCGGGTCGGGCAAACTATTATCCCTATAAACCTCCACAAATTTCTTAGTGGAAATGAAACGCCATTGAGTCTAGATTTCAAACTACAAAGCCGCAGAAACTATATTACAAATGATTTGTTTATATGCAGACGAGATTAAAGCTCATTCAACAATAATAATATTTTAATTGTCATTCTGTCTTCATTAACTTACAACGATTGACAGACATACGAGGATGTTCCAATTATGTTTAGCACTAATTGAATTTAGTGAGTTGTCGTCTAGGTATTAAATACCTTTGGTTTATTATTAGCATGTTAACATGTCATGATAATATAGAATCTCTATTTTCTGAACCGGTTATTAGTTGATAGATCAGATACCAAAACAAAGGGCTCTCAAAGAAGGACTTTTTAATAAAAGGTTTCTCTTATCTAATGTGACAAGTAGTTCTTTTTAAAGTGTTGTTTTTGGTGTGTTTATATTAGTACGAATTCTCGAAAAAAGCTAAAGCTATGACTTGTTTTACTAAAGACAAAATAAAACCTCAAATCCCATTAAGATGTACCTCTAAAATTACAAGACGAAATACATTTCATTTTGTCGAAAAAGAAACGAAATTCTTTGAAGCGAAAAATACTTTTTAATTAAACATTAGACTATTAATCTTGCGCTAGATTAAAAATCTGTTTAGTCAAGACTTTAGACAAATTACAGTTTGGGACGAAAACAAAGGCATCTGTCTCTTTAACAATATATTGTGTGATCTCTTTTGGAAATAACCTTTTTGACGTCGGTTAAAAAAGGGTTTCGTATATATATTTTTCATCTACCAATAAATGCTTTTTAGTAAAATGTGTGGAATAATATATTTTCAACATTGTTTTTTCGAGATAATCCTATCGGTATAATACCTATTTGTTTTTAGAATGGAATGAATGATTTTAAATCATTTGCTCAGCGGTGGGACAATATGGGTTGACTGTAATAATAATAATAAAAAAGATGTTTACTCTATATTCTGTTGGATTGACGATAGATTTCTTTAATTTGTTTTAAAGTTAGCCCCAACACGGTTTTAGCGAAATGTCTAGAAGATTTTTAGCAAATGTTATTTTAAACAAAAACTTTAAATTAAAAATAATATTAGAGCCACATGTTCTAATATTATTTTTAATACAAAGTGTTAAGCTAGGTAAGTTTTATCTTTGTAACGAAACCTCTGCCAACGTAGGACGAGAACAGACCGTTTGTAACGCTAATCTCACGAAAATATAATATATAGTTTAATTCTGGTCCTTACATACGAGACGGATTTTAATTTTGGTCCTTAAAGATGAACTACTTTTTCAGCGAAAAATTGATAGCAGGCATATTTCTTGCCATTAATAAAGATTTTAATAAACCAAAACTTGATATCGGTATATTAAATTAGATTAACTTGGTCGTTTCTTTCTCTTTTACGAGGACATAACGTTTTATTTTATACATCAATAATATTATTGTTTGAGGATTCCTTTGTTTAAATTTCTTACACTTCAACACCTACACTGCACACATACACTTCAAAACACAAAAACCAGCACAATATTGTTTATTATATTTATGTTTTACGAGAGCGTCGGGATCTCGGCGGGACGCGGCGTGCCTAGCCCGTGGCTGGCGCCTGACTGCCGCCCGCCCAGCTAGACCGGCCGCCCTACGAAGCAAATATCCAAAGGTCCTTTCTCTCGACGACCTTTTTGTCTGATCCATGAGTTATTTTCTACTTTGACATCAATAAGAGTGATAATAGTAAAGTCTTATTAATATAGCTGTTAATATTCGGGTTGAGTTTGCGAAGATCTAGGGTAGGGCCTCAGTTAGACATACTACCCTCATTATTTAAGGGAATGGCTTCATTAAGTTTTTGGGGTAATAACTGAGGCTAGTATTGCTCGAGCAAAGATATTCGTTGTTTACCGGTTGTAACAAAAAGGTTTTATTGCTATGTTTTGAAGCAGAACTGCTTCGTTCCGCCGTAACATTGGGCAGCCTTTGTTTTTCTGACATATTTTTCTGATATATTTGATGAAGCCTTTCTCTCTGTTCCTCCTAAAGTCTTCAATCAATTTGTTTTTTTTTATTACTAGTTCTTCGTTCGCGACTTTGTCCGCAAAAATGATGATAGCTTGGCAAATATGTATGATATAAATATAATTTATAACACATAACACCCACGAATATTGTAGCTTTCTGCGAGAAAAATAATTGTTAAGTAAAATTGGATCGTTCATTCTAAAGATTACCTCCAACATTTATAACCTTACAAACAAACTTTACCTATAAATAATATTAGTATAGATTTACCTAGATAGCACTGAAAGAATAATAAAAACCATTTATACAGACTATTGGCTATATTAAAGTATTCAAACTGATTGGATCTTCTGTTAAAACATTACCATTGTTTTGTATTCAATCTATGTCTAACCTTGAAGCGACTATGTAGTATCTACGTATGTCTATGTATGTTATATGCAAAAGACATTCATCTTGTTAACGATCGGCACGTAAATCTTTGTAGTTATAAATCTGTAGGGAGAACAGCTGTCGTATAAGACAACGTTTGTTATAAAGGGTGTAAAAGTACCCTTAACGCAAAAGAAGTCTTGTTTGCCTCATGCCTCACCACTACGATCATTTTTTTGTTCTAGACCATACCTGGGAACCCCCTAGTTACGGAGATATTGGGGGTCAAAGTTCAAAATTTTTCACACCTGTTTTTATAAATACTAGTTTTTCAGGTTAAAACTTTAGTTAAATTACCTCCATGACTCGTTTACTATTCAAAACATCCACTAGCACAATGTTTGAGAGTTTTACCGTAAAATGTGATTTTTAACCCAAAAAAAAAGTCATTTCCCAGCAAAAATTTTTGCGTAGGGGTACTTAGTTTGATGTACAGAATGCTTGGTTGACGGCTATGTGTAGGGTTAATTAAACACAATGTCTGTTGACTTCTTAGTTTTGGCTATCTCGTTGCCTCGTTGGACTAGTGGTCGCAAGCACTATGGTAGTCCGTAAAATTCAAATATTCTTTTTTTTTTTTGCAATTTGCGGGTCAGTGTAAGGTTTTATATTGATTAAATATGGTTCGCGCACATAATGCGTGTATAATTATAGAAATATAATCATTACAATCATGAATACAATCCTCTTTAAAATTTAATCATTTGTTACGGTCGCGAATACTATTTTATTTAATACTAGATGATGACCGCGGCTTCGCCCGCTTGGATGTCGGTCAAATTATATACTAAAATTTTCCTCTTGAATCACTCTATCTATTAAAAAACCGCTTCAAAATCCCTTGCGTAGTTTTAAAGATTTAAGCATAGGGACGGACAGACAGCGACAGCGACTTTGTTTTATACTATGTAGTGATAGTGATACAACCTGACACTGACCAGAAAATTGCAAAATACGTAATTGAGGGCTACTGTGGAGCTTTCATCATAACACTTTTACTGACTTAGTTTTGTTTGTAACTTAAAGCTGTGTTTCAAACTGTACCCGCAATTCTTAGAGATAAAGGTTGCCTTCAATGTCTCCGTTTCACAGAATTCGGTTAAATTGTTGACATGAAAGTGGAACAAACAAATATATTCGATTCATTTGTTTGTTTGTTTGTGAAGCATTCGTTTCCATACAAAATTGTAGCAAAATATTTGGTTTTCAGCGTAATCTATTACTAGATGATGCGTGTAATAAACTCTTTTAAATCATCATTATCTTTCTGGCCTCTTTTTTTTGTTTTTTGGCGGGTGGAAAATCATCGAATAACCCCTCCCGCTCTTAGGCAGAGTGAAAGGGAGTGTCAGACTCTTACCGACTAAAACCAGCCATGTTCCTTCTTAGCCTTTTATGTCGAGGCCGCGGTATCTCTTGCGAACAATCCGCATTTTTCTGCCCTTGTCTCATGTAACTTGGGGTCTGCGCAACGTGTTTTCTTCTTCCATTTGCTTCTGTCAACCGTCACACCATCATTTACTCCTTTTTACCCGACTGCGGAGAAGCCCAAAAGGACGGTTATGTGTTTGACGTGTGTGTATGTTTGTATGTATGTCCGTGTCTTTGTTCCCTCATATCTCCTAAACAGATGAATGGATTTGAATAAAATATACGTCGTTAGATTCGTCTTGATGGCGCGAGTGTCACTGGCTACATTTAAATAAAGAAACATAGAAAAATTGCGGGTTTTGGGGGCCATATCGCGGAGAGCAAAAAAAAAAATATTTTAAGTATATTATTCCTCACAGAATTTATCAATTCCTTGGTTTCCATCTATCAAAATTTATATCCATCACCTTTTTAGTCAAATGCGATTCGTTCCTCCTCATAACATGTTTATACCACGGCATTCGATTCTCTTTCAACAGAAAGTAATGCGCCTGCCTGGGTTCGAACCCGCGGCTTACTGTTCGTAAGTCGGGGCCGCCATCACTCGGCCACCGCAATATATTTATTTTTATTGTTTGGATGTCTGGATGTCAAAACTCATCAGTCTTACTAACTTAAAGAAACGTCTTGGATTCTTTTTTAAAGACAGAGGTATTATTTTCTTTTTTCTGCCTGGCGTTATTAATTCCAGTTTAGGCCTGAATCAAAAAGTCGAACAATGTATTTGAAGATTCTTTTACAATCTACCTTCACAAGGTTTACATCAATAACAATGAAACAATACAAGCTAACACAGATGTTGTTTTTTTAAACAAAAAAAAAGCAAAAAAGTCAGTTTCAAAACAAGTGTTATCAAAATCTTCTTTAACCCCATGGGCGATCCAACAAAAATAAATAATTGGATTTAAAGATTCTTTATTTATTCTAAAAGAACATACATTGTTCACTTAACAAATAAACACATAACTAGGGTAACATGTAGTTCAGTAGCTAACAGTTTTGTTATCTTAATGTAGGTAGGTACGATGTTGACATGTTGGTTTGAAAGACTAGCTTAATATTAAGGTACAGAACGTTAGCTCATTATTTTTGTGTTGACTATGACGTACTGTTTGAGCTAGGTTTTGAATACGTTAAAAGAAGATGTGTTCCTGATATCTGCCGGTAGATTATTTTAAAGTTGAACAACTTCATACTTTATATTTTTCGTGGCATATTGCGTAATTCTTCGGTGGTTTGGGTAAATTCTAGTAGGTAAAGTCAAACATACCAGTAAATTATTACATAATGGACCCATTTGCAGACATGATCGATTTGTAGCAGGTTGTTGGCAATCTACTTGCTTTTATATGGGACTTAAACATAACTGGTGAAATGTGAATGTGCTACAGAAGCACCTCTACCAAACTCTTTAATACAGGTGTGAAGTTATGCCTACTCTCATGAGGGTTAAATTATTTAACTGCATAAGTAGGTTGGACAGGTGCGTAGTACTCGTAACCGGCGTGCGTGTATGACCAGATGTATGAATGTGGACGAGGCAAAAGGAGTACGTAAGGAACGTAGAAGGCGGCGTTCAGTGGTTTATTTATTTATTTATTTATTTATTTATTTAAACTGCCTACCCCCATGGGAAAAGGGCGTGAGTTTATGTATGTGGGTATGTAGGTCAAAACATTGTCAGTTGTTATTATCAAAGTTAAGAATGTTTGTTTCACTGTAAAGTTCACTTTGTTCATTCTGAACACGTTTTTAATAAGAAGAATGTGTTAGAACACATTTCGTTCTGAGTTCCAACACGTCAGCCATTTCCTTCGTGATAAACTTGCGGAGAAATAGCTGACTATGTGGGTCGTGGGGTTTTCGGGACCGGGACCGCGGTCCAGGATTCCCCCTATAATAATAATAAATATGTTTTAGCGGTATTTCGGGACCACAAATAAAATAAACAAACTTATGCCTTTCTAAAGTACGGTCAACTAAAAAAAATAAGTGATACAAATGAAACTAATTTTATTATAAAACTAGCTGACCCATGCAACTTCGTCTGCGTCACATAATATAGCTTATAACAAAATGTCAACATAAATTGAGTTAAATCGTAACAAACAAAAAATCGTATCTTTCCTCTTTATAATATTAGTTTAGATTATATTAAAGTGTGAATTACTATTGGTATCTCTTACTGTTAAATATACAGTAACACCTTGTAAACATTATGGTGCAGTAAATATTTTGAATATGAATTTCTCCGGAGTCCCCGGAGGCGGAGGCCAGAATCCCCACTAACCTACCGCACCAGACCGAATGACTGCCGCGCGCTTAATTATTTTGTCGCGCGGATATTTTTACATTGCGATATCTTCTAAGATATTTGTTTAAACTGTATAGAGTAAAGGGCACAAATATTCTATATTAAATTTCTGTGCTAACAAACACATTTATTTAGATATAGATTAATACCATATGGGTTAAATAAGCTTCGCAAAATATCATTCTTTTTAACCTAACATTTTATTAGTAAAAAATGGTTACAGTGAGTCAATCTTAAAAGATAGACATATGCTGTCGCGGACTTTTTTTTAGAACTTTTAAAGAGGAACAATTCTTTCATACATGGTATTTGCGTAACTTAAACCGTTTTCGCAGCGCACGCAACGGAAGCTCTCAAAAAGGAATATCTTTTCCCGTTTTTGCAACATTTTTCATTTATGCTCCGCTCCTATTGGTCGTAGCGTGATGTTATATAGCCTAAAGCCTTCCTCGATAAATGGACTATCCGACACAAAAAGAGTTTTTCTATTCCAACCAGTAGTCCCAGAGTTTACCGCGTTCAAACAAACAAACAAACAAACAAACAAACAAACTCTTCAGCTTTATAATATTAGTATAGATATTATAATATATAGATAAAATATTTCTTTTATTAAAAAAAAAATCTTATACCAATCAACAGTGTACATAAGTAAACAATAAAAAATCAACATGTAACTGTTGATCATAATCTTATATCACTTTTTTGCTAACTGTACTTCGTTTTTCTTGTGGTCCCGATGTACTACTCAAAATTAATCAAAGTATTACAGATGGCTTTCGGGACCACGGTCCCGGTCCCGGAAGCCCCACGACGCATGTGTTTGAGAATTTAGTTAATTAAACTGAAGGTATATTCAGGACAAGAATAATGTAAAAGTATTAAGTTATTATTATTGTATGTTGTGGTTGTAAAACCATTACTACTAAGTAGGAGGTTCTGGGTTCGATTCCTAGGTCAGGCAAAATGATGGCAGTAAGCACATGACCCTATAAACCTGACGTTAGTCATTTATTCATAAACAATAAATTTTATTTGAAATAACATGTTAATAAATAGAAAATTAAATTATATAACGAGAAAACAAAAAAATAAAAATAAGCAACAATACAAAATACAAACAAGCCAAAACATTTCAATATTGCACAAAATACACTACCAATTATTATATAAAAAAATCGCTAAAGTTCTTCAACAGCATATAGACACTTATTCAATAGGAAACTCTTAAGCTGCTTTTTAAAAGAACTTAAATAATATAACCGATTGGTATCTAGGACTCAAAAAAACACAAGGACAACAAGGGACTCTAAAATAATACTACTGGAGAAACGTGGTAGGCGTGATGTTAATTGTTAGACAGCTGATTACTAACAGCTGTCTGCTGTAAAATAGTAAAAGCCTCTTGTGTCGATTTTCTGGTTAAACCGTGCATTCCTCTGTGCCTCGGAAGGCAAGTTAAGCTGTTGGTCTCGGCTGTTATTCGAATATCTTTGACAGTGTAGTATCCACTAGTAACAGACCTAATCGGTTGATTTTACAATTAACTAAGTATCACAGGCTCACACCAGACCACCAAGCCTTAGTCCAGGATCACTTCACTTCCAACTTCCCGGCATCATGTACTGACAGATGTCATTAGTGACAGCTCCCCTGACCACTTGTGGTTGTGAGACAGTGTTTACATATCTATTAAATAGATATATACTACAGACAGTCGTTACAGATAGTTAGTGGGCCGAAAGTCTGACAACCTGTCTTAACAACAACCAGTCTTACCCAGTACTAACTGGGTTGTGGAGGTCAGAAAGGCAGTCGCTCCATTTAAAATACCAGTTTTCAGCTGCATCTGCTGCAGCTGTTGAGAAAAGACTAGCCAGATGGTAATGTAAGGCAGCTGATTCGTGCCCGTCGGGGCTGTGGGTTGTTCGCAAGAGATACCGCGGCCTCGACATGAAGGGCTAAGAAGGAACTTGGGTGGTTTTTAGTCAATAGAAGTCTGACACTCCCTTTCGCTCTGCCCAAGAGCGGGACGGGTTATTTGATAATTTTCCACTCACCAAAAAAAAAAAAAAAAGAAGGCAGCTGATTCGTTGCAGTTTCAACTGAACCAAATCTCCCGCTCTGATATTTCCTTCTAAAAGGTTCACTCACAGTCGTAAGCACCTCAATGTTCAGCTGTGAACACCTACACCAGTTACCAAGTAATACCGATATTTTACGATTCAACCAACTGTTTCACTGTTCGGCTTCCAACAAGTCTTTACGACTTGCCATGACTGTGGCAAGTTGACAAACGCGTCTTTGTATGGTAGGTACAGTTTAGTACGGCATGCTTCTTTTGGTGCTAGACTGACATTACTGGAGGGTACATTTACGTAGATTACATATCATAAACATCACGCCAGAAATTCTACATATTTTAGTTTTGAGACTAAATACAATAATAATTGACAACTGTGACATCTTTCTTATTTTTCTTTAAAAAAAAACGCTGGGCCACACTAGGAATTTCTCCTGTATCGTGGGTGCGTTTCCAAACATACAAAGTCACATACACAAATACCCAGACCCGAAACAACTATCTGCAGGCCATACAAAATATTTGTTCCGTACGGAGATCGAACCCGCGACACGCAGCGCAGCAGTCCAATCGCTTAGGCACTGCGCCAACCGTGTCGTCAAACGACAATAAACTAAGAAACAACACACGCTACAAAAAATTTTCCTCAATGCTTTTAGCTGGTAATGTGTCCAATTGTGACTGGTTGCGTTGAACGTTTGCAACACTTAGCCTCTGACCAAGGTAATAAGCCTTCAAAGAGATGTCAGCAACATGGAAGGGCCGACGCCTGTCGAGGCTGCGGGTTGTTCGCAAGGGATACCGCGGCCTCGACATGAAGGGCGAAGATGGAACATGGGCGGTTTTTAGTCAGTAGAAGTCTGACACTCCCTTTTGCTCTGCCCAAGAGCGGGAGGGGTTATTTGATGATTTCCCACCCCCCAAAAAGAAAACTTGAGAGGTGTCAAGGAACACCCGGATGGAACGAAGTTATTGTTATTATTTTTTATTATGTAAAAAAAAAAAAAAAAATATGTAGAAATGAAAATATCTGGCTTGCTTTCTATAAGAGAGAGAGAGACAGACAGAGAAACATGCGACGCCGCACAGCTTACAATAGCTTACTATAGAAAAAAGTATCGTGACAACTTTTCGTAATAAGCCTCAGGTCATAGGTCTCAGGAAGCGTCAATATCGTTTATTAGCATCGTTTCGAGACTATAAATGTTAATAAATTCTTATTGTGATTATTAAGATGACAAACGACAACTATTTTTATTGAAATAAGACTTCTCGCTCATTCCGGGCGTCCGTATCTCAAACTTACCTTCTAAACACGAAAAGAGGAAAAGTAAGAAATAAACAATCAGAGGCCACCTTAGACTGGTTTTGTTTACCAGTTACCACTGACGTAAGATTTACTAAATAAGCTACTCTCGTACAACACAAGTAGTTTGTCAAAAAGTTTTAGGTACTTCAACACATCACCGTCCGTCTAGAGACGGAATACTTTTAGTACGACTGCTCTAATGCTGTTCAGCACATTAGAGGTCGGTGCAAGAAGTCAGCACTCGGGGCATAACTGCGGGAGTCATTTATCTACGTCTTTGAACTGCTGATGTGGTGTATGTTCACGCTGTGATAAATGTAGGGACAGATACGAGAAAAATATGGCTCACTTGCGTTTCCCCGCGGTTTCGTAGTCCAGTCCCTGTCAGACGTACTATGGGGTCTCAAATTTTTTGCTCTAATGCAGATTATCCTCACTAATATTATAAATGTGAATGTAGCTCTGTCTGTCTGTCGCGCTTTCACGCCAAAACTACTGAACCGATTTAAATGAAATTTGATACACAAATAGTCTAGAGCCTGAGAAAGGACATAGGTAACTTTTTAATGCAAAAAAAGGGTTGTAAAGGGTTGAATTGAAAAGATTACCTTTGGTCGCGCTTGTGAAATCCGACATCCTTGCGGGCGAAGCCGCGAGCATCAGCAAGTAGGTTATTGGTTAAACGGTGACAGCTAGACGTACAGTATTAATTTCGTCTTTATATTGTGAGTATAGATTTAGGAAAGGGTCAACCAACTGAGCAAAATATCAAATGGGACGAGCAAGGTCACGTACATGGCGGTGATCTTGTTTGCTGGAGAGTTTGTACAGTTATCGCTAGCGTGACTGCTGTGGATGAAGACCTGGATTCAATTCCCAGGTCAGGCACTGTTGTTGGGTTTTACCAGCAGGACTTTCTCAACTTAAGTCTGAATTTGGGCCCGGTTGATGCAATAAGCTCGCTATTATATTTTTTGGAAATCTATCTGACGTACTAATTAGATTTTTTTAGTTAACTACTCTATTATAAACTATACAGTTGCAACAATTTTATTAGTCTTATGTTTATTTTATTTGTTTATTATTTGTGAAAGCTGCGTTCCATGGTTTCAACCAAAGTCAACGTCTTGGAACGCAGCTTAAGAAAAAATTAAGTTTTTCACTACGCTGCGATTCAAAACGAGCACAATGAACTTTGGAAAGAAGGCTTCCAGGCTGAAATGACATTGAGCGGGCATAAGCTGTGTGTACCTACAATGACCGCTGAAAGTCTCAATAGGTGCCTACAGATGGCCGGTGCCACAGAGCCCAGAAAGACGTGGCTTGATGACCTAGACGCATATCTAGCGAGTTGGTTTGAGGTGGAGGTGTTTGCCCAGCAGTGAGACAGCATGGAAAAAAAGTGTACCCAGTGTCTATTGGCTATCAGCACCAACATAACAACTGCATTTTTGTTGTCTCTAGACTACTTTCCTTTCGCTAGATTTTATCTTATTATTGGTATAAAGCAATGAAAAAAGTGTAGTCGTAATATTGATTGTATTTATTTATTTATTATTACATTTAGTACAGCTTAAGCCATTTATACTAAATTTCACAAACATTCTAACAGATCGTCTTCCATTCATCGGCAAACAAATCCAATCCACGGTTGGTCTCCACGAGCGCGTTGAGCATCGTTAGCATACGCGGTATAGGGGAGGTGGACCGAGCTACAGTGCGACAAAATGGGACATTAAACAATTTATGCTTTCTAGCTAGAGCGATTATAATTATTTGGTAGTAGCATTGAAATAACGTCAGCAAAACAGTTATGTCTAAAACTAAAACAATTAAACTGCACTAATCCATTTCGAATTTCAAACTAAATACACCGAATGCACAAAACAGTAAAAAGTTGTGGCAATAAGTCCGCCTATGTACCACTTTTGTACATGAAGTTTAAATACATAAAAATGAAAGCAAAAACAAACGACAACCAAGCTAAACACGGCGGTGAAATTAATCGAATTTTATGCAAACATTCATTACCAATTCCCAATGGACTCCCTCACGTCCAACAAACTTGTCCACACACAACCCATACGTCCAACAGACGTATATACACACAGAATCGGTGACAAACATACAAGCACACGTAGTTAGCGATTTAATCAGATAGCAATGTTTGTACTGCGCGAATCGTTTGTGGCGCGTTTTCTGTTTATTTGTGACTAACTTTGGTTGTTTGAAAGGGTTGTTGATGTACTTGTTTGTACATGGATGGATGGTAATCATAGTAATGAATAGAGACATTGTTTGTCTTTTGTCATTGTTTCTCTTCTTGACTATGAAGACCTGGATTCGATTTTCAGGCCAGCAAGTACTAGAAAGCGTCGAAGGGTGGGCGTTTGGGGAGTCTCTTGTGAATAAATTTTGACGTTCGAAAAGTGCTGATTATCAGCCTAATTCTTTAAAAGTAGATCGACTCTGTAAACAGCAATGGTAAGAATGTGTCTGATGAGAAAAAGGGCGGCCTTTCGGCAGTTTTGAGTGTTCTAAAAGTAAAGTAAATTATTGGTGAAACTAGCGTCAGCAAATAGGCTCGCCCCGTTTAACATGGAATGTTTCTTTTTACCTGTTTGCAAGGAAACGGTAATGTTTTTCGCGACTATCTTTGTTTGTTATAGTCTTTATTTCATCATATTTTCCAAACCACTCGATGGATTTCTTTAATTAAGGTATCGTTATTTATAAACATGGTTGTGACGTCATATTTATACAAGTATGCCATAGTTCCCTCTCCTAGAGAGGAGACCTTAGTCCCTGCAGTGGGAACATTAAAGGCTGATGATGATGATGCCATAGTATTGAATATTATGATCTGTAAAAACATCTCGTTCTGAAGCCGCTTTAATCGCACAAAAAAGGTTTAGTTTGGTCGTGTCAAGAAGATCACCTTATAACAAAATATCACACCTTTAATCCCTGAAGGGTCAGCCAGAGGTGTACCTAATATCACACTACGCCAGATATATTCAAGTCCCAAGGTAAAAGGGGCGAGCCTATTGCCATCAAACGGACACAAAATAAATCTAGACCACCATCACCTTAAAATGAAAAGATATCTAATGGTGTTTTAAACCTAAACATACGAGTAACTCGGTTTACATGATTAAAAGCATAAATTATTAGTAAAAATAAATTAATTACAGATCCCAGTTCAAACGTATCGGGTGTCAACCGACGTGTTTAATGATCTGTCATCAACCAACGACAGATGTCAATGGCGGGTAATTAATGACAGCAGCTGTCAACATATCATTACTGATAGGTGTAATGCGCTACGATTATCAACTATAGTTCTTCCATGGTGGCTTATAATCTGAAATCCACTTTAAGACAACAATAATAAAGTACAAAATACACTACAGAAAGTAGGTGTTTAGAAGGGTTCCTAGATTATTTCGAAAAATTTAATAATCTGGTCATCATTGCTTTCCCCAAACTATGTTGAAGTCAGAAGGCGTTGCGGCAGACATCGTAGAAGATAGCGGGAAGATCTGCAGGGCTATTGCGTATCTTTTTAAATGTCAGTGGCTATCATAGTGTCCATCGATTAACTGTCAAATGGTTATGGTTTGGTACAAAACGGAACCATTTGACAGTTATAGTGTCCATCGATTAACTGTCAAATGGTTATGGTTTGGTACAAAACGGAACCATTTGACAGTTAATCGATGGACACTATGATAGCCACTGACATTTGAAAAGATAGGCAATAACTCTGCAGGACAAGACTAGCGACCAGTGGTCCACATTGGCCTCGGTTCGAAACGATTGAAAATCATGGGTAGAGGCCTTTGCCTAAACGTGGGATGATGCAGGCTAACGGTATCAGCATGTCGAGGTCAGCCTCAAGTCGATACCGATGCAGCTCAATATTAGTATTTCACACAGACAGCCTATCTGACCTCCGTAACCCAGTTACTCGGGTACACAACAGCCCTCAGACTGATTGTCAGAGTCCTAGGCTTTTGCCGATTGTCAAAGATTCACAAATGACATGCTAAAGGGCTTGACGTGCTCTATTTATTATTTTCATTTTTTTTTACGCAATTTTATTTTTCTTTTTGGTTTATTTTTACACTGATGAATACAAATGTTGATGAATGGTGGAAAAAACGTGTTGTACCGACCCCAGTAATATGGGACAAGGAAAAGAAAATGACGCTGAGCCCTTTAATCAACATAACGCATAACATCACGGCTGTAATCCCCGAAGGGACAAACAGAGGTGTACCTTACAGTACAGATATCACATCGAGATATCAATCTGTTAAACCACAAGAGTTTCGGGTACCTAGCTTGGTGTGCAGCAGAGCTATTGCGTATCTTTTTAAATGTCAGTGGCTATCATAGTATCCATCGATTAACTGTCAAATGGTTATGGTTTGGTACAAAATGGAACCATTTGACAGTTAATCGATGCCATCGATGATATCATAGTGTCCATCGATTAACTGTCAAATGGTTACGGTTTGGTACAAAATGGAACCATATGACAGTTAATCGATGGACACTATGATAGCCACTGACATTTAAAAAGATACGCAATAGCCCTGCTGGTGTATGTTCATCCACATTAATTAATCTAATATATTTAGTGCTAATCATTGTATGTGCTTATCCAACCCCAAATAAATGTATAAGTTAAACAATTTTATTTCTGAACCCGTTTAGTAATGGAAGGTTCAGCTCTTTAGCCATCATCATTAAAAAAATTGTCCGCACCCTGCCAACCCCACCCTACATTAAGGGTGTAACCATTATTATATGAAGGCGAGTAGCTGTTATAGAATATGTGGATCGACTTGCTTTTGATATTAAAAAGAAAGTGGTATTTTCCAAAAATTAATAATGTATGAAAAAGTGTCGATAAATGGAGCGACCACATTTATCGACGTGGAATAGGCTTGAACCGATCACATATCACATTACGTAAATTTAGTTAAGCTCAAACTGAATCATAAAGCATTTATTTCAATTACACCATTACAGGCACTTTCGAATGTCAGAAAAATAACGAAAGCGCGGCTACAGTCAAAAGGCATTAGGGCAAATATGCTGGTAATCAGGTTCTCTCGATGTAGAGCCGCAAATAAAATAATACTGTTTATGGCATATTGCACATTGCTGTACTTGGGAGCCCTGTTCACATATACCCATAATGCTTTGCGTATCCAATATAATAATGCAGATATTGCTGCGACTGCCACGCTTCTGAAGTACCTCGGAAATGTTTGCCAACGCACGCTCTGACGGCTTTGATGCATTGTGGCGTGAGTAATCTGCCTCGCTACTCCACAGGCTGCGTGGTAATCATAACACTATCCTGCAATCGATAGCCGGGCAGACAGTCCGCTAGTGTGGGCTCTAAATCCTAATCGCACCCGATCTGTAATAGTTATTAAGTACTAACATAGGCTAAGATATTGTTACTAACACAGTGGACCTGTTTGTAGTCTGATAAATAAAGCGTTAGTATTTAGACTAATCGCACCCGATCTGTCCTAGTTATTAAGTACTAACATAGGCTAAGATATTGTTACTGACACAGTGGACCTGTTTGTAGTCTGATAAATAAAATCATTATTAGTAAAATGGGCAACTACAACACTTTCACAAGTTATTCTTGTGAAAGCATTGTATGTAGTTGCCCATTCCTAACCGAAACTCCGTGGACATTCTAGCATTTATAAAGCGATTGCCTGTTTGATGTGATTCGATGTCCATTTCTTCGCTTTTATTCCATTCTGACTAGGTCAATAACTATGACTGCTTTGTTAGCCATGGTTGCTGTTACCTGATGAATGGGAAGTCCTTGGTTTACCTCCTAGGTCGTAGGCAAGGGGTACCTCAGTGTTTCTATTAGAACGGTCCCAGTACAGTAATTGTAAATCAAACTGTCTTGACCTCTATTATAAAGTGGCAACACAATGCCTATCTCTCCAAAAATGCAAGTGTGAAGTTAATTGTCATACGATCCAAGCAATATCCTGATTTAAAAGACTACCCGTGGAGTTTCGTGGTCATTCTTCTCCATAGAGATCTACGCTTTGGACTGTAGCTTCACTGTCTTTGTTATTCTGACATTACTGAAATATTTTTTTTAGTTTTACCATGTTAATTTCGCTTCAATTAATAAAAAAAAAAAACAGTTTAATTTCTACCAATCAAACTGGACTTAATTTAAAAAACTGGACCCAAAACTTTGCCAAAAGCCCCAGTTACCATGGTAACAAAAAACTTGACATTTTAACATCTGCAACCACTCCGAATGAGCAATTTGAATTTCAAACGAGGCACCGGGGTGTAATGAAAATAGTTTCGCCAACTAATTAACTTTTCAGCGCTTAAAATATCTGACAAGTTGAATAGCATGAGGTTTTATGTTTCAGTTTTAGTGTGATTATCACTGACTTATTGTGTTGAAATTAGACAGTTTTATTACATTATTACGGCTATTTAACCGGGTAAGAGTAAAAATACTACTCTGCATAGTCTTCATAAAAGTTGACCAAGATTTTTGAGTAGAGTTTACGCAATAAATGGTTTAGTTTGATGTACAAAATGTTTGGCTTCGTGTAGGATCTGTTTACACCTCGTTTAAGGAAAATAGGTTTTACAGTACCAAACGAAAGTCACTGGGTAAGTTATATGTAGAATAATTTACAGGCTACAGCAGGATTTCCTACCCTCCAAAAAAAGCCTGTAATTAGTACCCTCTGCTGGCGAGCTAGACTTCTATTTGTGAGAAGGCTGTGTGCTATAAAGATGCGCCGCCCGCAAAGTAGCAGGAGTGGGCCATAATCAGTTATCAATCACAATACTGTTGATAATAGATATAAACTACACTTCATGGCCTTCATAACAATTATACTACGATCGCCAACCTGCCTGCCAAGCGTGGCGATCATGGCAAATCCCCGCCTTCTGGGGAAGGCCTATGTCCAGCAGTGGACGTCTTATGGCTGAAATGAGACACTACATGACATTGGAACTCTTGAACTACTCATAACCCGGGGCCGTTACTAACTTGGCCACATCTCAGTTGAGCGTAGGTACATAACATCACGCCTGTAATCCCCGAAGTGTAAGACAGAGGTGTTCCTAATAATTGTACACCCACATTTCGCTGATAATGAGAAATTCCTGACGGAAAATTTCAATGACAATTTGCTCGACATGGGAATCGAACCTACGACCTAATACTCAGCAGTCGTGTTTGTGACCGCTAGACCAACGAAGCAGTCCACTTTGCATAGGTACCGTTTAAAAAATCAAGCCACCATCTCTCACCAGAGTCTACGTCAGTAAATCAGTGTCTTCAACTTGAGTTTGAGAGAGAGAGAAAGAGAGATAACGAGAGAGATGGGGAAAGGGAGAGAGAGAAGGAGAAAGAGAGAGAGAGAGCGAGAAGAGAAAGAACTGTCCAGGTTGCTCCGTCCTGGGTAGACAAAATTTGAGTTGTCGACTCGAAAAAAAAAGAAGTGTCTTCAACCAATGTTGTGAGTTTTTCATTATCGTCATGATACGTCTTATTTCAGTTATTTTCTAGTTTTACTGTTAAATAAGCTTTTACCTCAAAATCCGGTACAGCAAGTTTGTATTCATGGTGGTAACTTACCTGAAAAGAGTAATTAGTGCTAAGAACAAAAATAAAATACAGTTCTTGGTTCTATCGTTTGCATAAATTAAACCCTTTAAAGGTTATATAGTAACTACAATAACAACGCATTATTGGACACCTTAGATATTACTAACCAATATTGTAAAAAAGTTTGTGTTTTCACGCCTAAATCACTGTACCGATCACCCTGAAAATACGTTGTCAGGTGTAGGTACAAAATCTTTTATCCCGGAAAAAAAAACGTTCTCGTGAACATCATCAATAACTTTATTATTACAATAAACGATGTCACATGTCTTTCAGATCATGATTGAATTTTATTACTATAGAATCTTTAGAAGTATTTCTATTACAATTTTACACGGAAGAAGGTCGGGGGCTCAGCTAGTCATACAATATGTATGAAAGTAATAGATGGCAAACCAGAAAATAGTCGTAAAGCCAATTTAAAATAACTTACGAAAAGAAATCGACCGCATTATGTATGCGAACATCCAGAACCAAAGCCTGACAAGGCCACACAGATTTATTCCCCGGGCCGAACCTGCGACCCTGAGCCTGGAACCAGGTCATCGCACCTCTGCACCATTTGGCTGCATCAGCCACTAAAGGTGCGGTTATACCGGCAACTTTAAGTACTTAGTTCCGAGGTAAATGTGGCAGGCGGAATCTTTAGGAAAGTAATTGTTGGTTAAGATTTCGTCAGAGTATTATAATACTTTGTGGAGTTACTAAATAAATTATACAAAACATTTGGATAAGTGACGCACAGGATCGGAAAGAGTGGCGGAAAAAATGGAGGTTTTCGCCCAGTAGTCATTATGATTTACTTGTAATACAGATACCTATGTATAAAATTTAGCTTTTTTTCGTAATTTCTCAAGATATAAGAATGTTCATCTATAAAGGGTGTAAAAGTACCCTTGACGCAAACGAAAGGCACTTGTTCTCCCCACCACTGCGATCATTTTTTTGTTGTAGACCATACCTGGGAACCTCCTAGTTACGGAGATATTGGGGTCAAAGTTCCAAATTTTTCACAGCTGTTTTTGTAAATACATACTAGTTTTCTAGGTTATAACTTTACTTAAATTACCTCCATGATCCGTTTACTATTCAAAACATCCACTAGCACAATATTTTAACAGTGTCACATTGAGTTTTACTGTAAAATGTGTTTTTTGACCCAAAAAAAAAAATCGTTTCCCAGCAAAAATTTTTGCGTAGTAGTACTTAGTTTGATGTACAGAATGCTTGGTTGACGGCTGTGTGACGGTTTGATTTACACCCTGTATAGAGGAAAAGGTCTTCCTTTTTCTACATTATCATTTACTTTTTGTAGTTCTATCATCTTTATGATAATGTAGAAATATACCTTCATCAACTGTTGCCGAACAATCACAGGTTCTAAAATTGCCCGTGTATACCCAGCTTAACTCGCATGCAGGCATTACTGGATGAGATTAAAGCTCGGACGTCGTGGCAGCCTGCCAGGGTATGCAGCCAGTCGAGTGTGAAGCCGATTTCCTTGACGGACCTGAGTGCTGAGTGCAGGCTGCTGTCGACAGCTAGTTATTGAGGGGATATGTTTTGGTGTGTGGGATTTTGGGGGAGCATTTTGTTGATTTATAAGAGGATAGTTTTCTTTTAAAAAAATGGGTATAGCGTAACCAATCAGTAATGTTACCACGAGATGGCTTGTGCCAGACCTGTGGTAACATTACTGATTTACTGAGAAAGAATGGGTTGTAGTTCACCACATGGACCCAATACTGGTTAAAATAATATCTAGGATGTAGAAAGTAGTGCCTGCTTGGTTTAGCACTAATTTCTGGGTTGGTTGATAGATTGGTTGATTTGGTTGACTTTATACCGGAATGGTAATGGTTTGGTTACTGGTTTACGAACACTGGTTTAATGATACGCAATAATATGGTTCAAAGTTATATTGTATACTAGTTAACTATTAAATGGTAAAATGGTAATAAATGTTAGCTAAATTAGCACTTAGATGGTTTGATTCGAGTTACGCGATTGGTATCTGAACACGCACTAGCGGGCGATAGTTGCGATACATGCATTTATGGAAATGCATGAAGGCAAAAGTGCTGAGCTGTTCGGTTGCAAATATTGTACCGAACATAGGACTTTTATTAAAATGTCACAAAGTCTAGTGAACAAACGTAATTCATTAAATACCACAGTGTCCTAACCCATACAAAAGTATCGGCAGAAGATACGATGAATTTGTCGCGTTTGTTGTTGAAGTGTCGCGGGTTCGATCCCCGCACGGAACAAATATTTGTATGGCCTGCAGATAGTTGTTTCGGGTCTGAGTATTTGTGTATGTGACTTTATATGTTTGTAAACGCACCCACGATACAGGAGAAATTCCTAGTGTGCCAACGTTTTCTAAAAAAAAAAGAAAGAAAAGAAACATTTAGAGGAAATGCCTCAACCATTACCTAATTTACGGGTTACTTCATTAATGAACAGAAAGGATAATTTGCAATACGAAAGTCTTTATACTGCAATACAAGTCTAGAACATAGCATCTAGTTTCAGGCAGATTCAAACCTTTCAAAGAGCTGGAGCCTATACTGAGTTCGACACGTGCATGACAGTTATTTAGGCTCACTCTATTAAAATTACAATAATTAAATTGTAAAAGTAATGAGAGTACAAAAGAAAATACGAAACATTATCACATCTCATTAGGATAAACTTGAAATTCACAATTTAACTGCTTAGAATACAAAGAGAATACCTATAAGATGCTAAAACAAAAACACGACGCCAATTTATAACAAAAGACACTCTGATTAAAGACAAAAAACGCCAAGGGGAGAAAAATAATACCTACCTACGATACGATACGACGCGGTTCGAAACATTTTCCACAAGAAAATACACCTTAATTTGGGTATCGCTTCATGAATATTCCAACTCAGAAGATTAATCAATTGTAATTAAACGCTCTTAATTTTTGTCTTACCTAAGAATATTTTGAAGGTATTTTCCTGTTTCGCCCTTTTCACAAGCTAAGACGATGCGACTCGGGACAAGTGATTCACGCGTGTCATATTTATTTTTCACGTGAGGACTGTCATATTGCGGTGACTCGTAGCATGTTTCACACACCTTTCATTAATTTGTTTATTCCATAGTTGTATTTCGTAACACGCGCGCCGATTAAACGCGTAGCTCGTGGCCGGGTGGTTACAAAAACTGCTCAGTTAATTGATTTTTTATGACAATTTAAGCCTGTACTGTACAGCTTTATATTTTGAGCGCGGGTAAGCCGCGCTAATGCACATTGATTGACAAGGATTTATCGCGCGTGTTAAGCCAGCGAATGTAGCCACAAGCACTAATATATATTTGTACATGGAGCAACTTTTGAAAGGGATTTTCTCCTACTGTATTTATTATTAATTTATGGTGTTACAGACGAAAAATGTGTTAGTATTAACTGGGTTGTGGTGGTCAGACAGGCAGTGGCTCCATGTAAAATACTGGTACTCAGCTGCATCCGGTTAGACTGGAAGCCGACCCCAATATAGTTGGGAAAAGGCTAAGCAAATGATGTGATGGTGTTACAAACGTATTTTAGTACTCATACTATTATAACTGCCTCGTTAGCCTAGTGTTGCAAACCGGGACTGCTGTGTATGAGGTCCTAGGATCGCTTCCCGGTTCGGGCTTGGTGGTATTGGGTTTATCCATCAGCCCTATTAAATGGGACTTAAACATAACTGTGAAACAGTGGGTAGACTGGGTACACCTCTGCCTGTACTTCCGAGGATTATAGGCGTGATGTTATGTTGATATTTTTATGCCAGCTCAATTATTTTTTTAAAAACAACAAAACTCCACAAGAACACACACAAACTTGCCACGACATCCGTTTTCTACAAAACAAAGAAAAGTTCCAATGAAACCTCATCTTCTTCACAAAACTTTTAAATAAAACGACATAATAACCTACCACGGAAATGTCAATACAATTACTGACAAAGACGAAACCAGGTCAATGCATT
Source organism: Diarsia brunnea (assembly GCA_949774965.1). Taxonomy (NCBI): domain Eukaryota; kingdom Metazoa; phylum Arthropoda; class Insecta; order Lepidoptera; family Noctuidae; genus Diarsia; species Diarsia brunnea. Next base: position 19,469,472 of record OX459007.1, read on the forward strand.
CTTTACCCGGTTTCTCTAACCGGTTCCCAAACTCCAGGAAGTTTTCTCATTCCGACTCGAGCGACTTCGGTGCAGAAGCCATTTTCCCAAGATTTTATTTACCGTGGAATTTTAAAGTTTTCATCTTAGGTTCATCTATAAATCATTGTTTGGGTGAAGTTCTGTTCTGAAGTAAGATTAATGGTGAAATATTGCTTCCTTAGGTACCTTTGAGTTAAATGGGGTTATAGATCGGGTTCTAAGCGAAATGTCGAAAGTTTGGTGATGGGTTCATAATACTGCATGGGGAATCATTTTCACTGTATCTAGCTTAGGTCTGGCTTAAGAAATTCATCAATAGTTTGTTCTAATATGAATATCGAATGTTTTAAATATTTTTTGATGTTTAGTCACACCTTTTAACCGCAGGGGTCCTTGCAAGGCTGCGGGTTGTTCGAAAATGTATAATATAAATATAGAATATTTGTGCCCCTTACTCTATACAGTTTAAACAAATATCTTAGAAGATATCGCAATGTAAAAATATCCGCACGACAAAATAATTACGCGCGCGGCAGTCATTCGGTCGGGTGCGGTAGGTAGTATGGGGATTCTGGCTTCCGGGGGCTCCGGAGAAATTCAAATTCAAAATATTTACTGCACCATAATGTTTACAAGTTCAAGGTGTTATTGTATATTTAACAGTAAGAGATACCTATAGTAATTGTCATTTTAATAATATAATCGAAGCCAATCTAAACTAATAGTTATTCTATAGAGGAAAGGTAAGACTTTTTAAGCTATTGCATAGCTTCTATCGCGGGCCTTGAGCGTGGGGACCGAATCCAGAAATTCCGTAACGAAAATAGAAACCTAACAAATTGACACTTGACAATGACTTTTTGAATTATCACGCTTGTCTCTTTAGTTCAGCAACCCGCCTTTAGGTGGCATTGGTTGTATTGGAAAACTACCGTAATCAGCTGTTTGTGAGAAAGTATATAGGTGTATAGGTATTTATCATCTATGTACAACAGTGAATATCTGTACTCGTATAATTTGTGTACAAAGTGTTTTAAATATGAATAAACAAAGTGCATTTATTAATATTAAAGAAAAAAAAACAAAGGAAAAAAAATACTGCATTAATAAAATAAATAAATAATTATAATTGCATAAGTTGATAAAAAATGCTATGCAATAGCTTTACCGCGGCAGTGCCACACGTCTTTTTTTGTTTGTTACGAGTACGATTTAACTCAATTTAATATGTCGGATAGTCGATTTATCGAGAAAGGTGAGCTATATTATGTGACGCAGACGAAGTTGCGTGGGTCAACTAGTTAAATGATAATCTAAGTTGCCTGGGTCACCACTGCTCAGAATAGGTATACAGACAGAAAAAATCACGCTCGTAAAAGAATTTCCAAAATCTTAAGTACTTTAACAACATCAATTACGTATTCATTCATTCCCAATACAGAAATGTCTGTAATTTTAAAGCTATAACGTTTTATCGGCGAGGCTGAGGAGTCAGGTGTAACTAATGCCTTTCTCAACGTTTACAAAAATGCTCGAGAATTCAAACCGAGCCGTGATAGATTGCCAGTAAGGGGATCAGCAGGGAGGGAGGTAATGTGATATGTATTCAGATCAAATGTTATTTGTTAGGGTTGGTTGTTTTGTCGGTATGTGGCTAAAATGGTTTGTTGAGTTTAACTGACATTGTTTTACAGAACATTTTGGGTAGAATACATTTTACAAAGGACGATTTTCACAAATACACAATTAACCAAATTAATTGAACAATTAATGCCATTTAGTGTGCAATTAATGCATTCAAAAAGCAACGATGATTATCTTTATTTATGCATTATACCACGGTACCTATGAGTTTTTAACGATGTTGTTTTTACCAATATAGATAAGGAATGTTTCCTGACTAAAAAGCAACGGGTTGCACTCCGGGAGTGCCGCCAGAAGTGAAAACTTGAACATTAACGTTGTGCATTTTTGAATATTTTGTAATGGTTAATTGTTGGGAATAATTTCGCTCGAATTGCTTCATTTTTCAGTACAATATTCATTTATTGGGCTATTGTACACAAACATGACAATTTATGTTACATAAAAATGACCACTTCAGAACTATTACAATTATTATTATTTAAATTGAAAAGTTTATGATCTCTCAGAAAAATCAACTTGACATTTAATTTTTTTGACATTTGGCGGTAAAAAATGTCATGCAATATGACGTCACACGAGTTTTCAAAGCACTGTATCGTCTTCATTGTTTGTTTACGTGAAAAAATTAAAAAAACATGTGTCCATTTTTTTTGGAAATCTATATTATTAATGGACGAATTAGATTTTTTTGTCAACTACCCTATTCAAAGCGTTTCATCGATAAAACTCAAAGCTTGAACAGAATTCCAAACGGTTACAAACTCGCCTTGAGAAATGAAGATCCAATTTCCACAATAGCCAATGAAGTATGCAAATCGAGTTGATACTGGCAAGTGGCGTCATTAGCGATGCTGAATGTTTCATATATTGCTCTCAATTTCAATCAATTTGTATTTTTCTATGGCAGAAATATAAATATTGCACCCTAAACACAAGTTAAATCTTACATTGGGTGCCAGTGCTCATCGAAAACACTCTGTTACCATAGTTGTAAAGCTGCATAGTGTATAGATAAGTGTTTTTTGTACAACGGATTGTAATAAAACTTTTTTTTTAAGCTATTGCATAGCTTCTATCGCGGGCCTTGAGCGTGGGGACCGAATCCAGAAATTCCGTAACGAAAATAGAAACCTAACAAATTGACACTTGACAATGACTTTTTGAATTATCACGCTTGTCTCTTTAGTTCAGCAACCCGCCTTTAGGTGGCATTGGTTGTATTGGAAAACTATAGTAATCAGCTGTTTGTGAGAAAGTATATAGGTGTATAGGTATTTATCATCTATGTACAACAGTGAATATCTGTACTCGTATAATTTGTGTACAAAGTGTTTTAAATGAATAAACAAAGTGCATTTATTAATGAAGAAAGTCACGAAAAAATAGTGAAAGAAAATGAGTTAGTACTGTATATACATTCATTTTATAATTATTATAACAAATGCAGTATTATTTTTTGTGTTGTTAATTTATATATAATACTGCTATAAAGATAACCAAAATGTTGGGGAAATATAGTATTTATACTTACACTTTTACTAATCATCCTCATCTTTTATAAAATACTAGCTGACCCACGCAACTTCGTCTGCATCACATAATATAGCTTTTAGCCTTTCTCGAGAAACCGACTATTCAACATATTAACTTAAGTTAAATCGTACTCGTATCAAACAAAAAAAATTACCTTTCATCTTTATAATACCTATTAGTTTAGATTGGCTTCGATTATATTATTAAAGTGACAATTACTATAGGTGTCTCTTACTGTTAAATATACAGTAATCCATTGTACTTGTAAACATTATGGTGCAGTAAATATTTTGAATTTGAATTTCTCCGGAGCCCCCGGAGGCCAGAATCCCCACTTACCTACCGCACCGGACTGAATGACTGCCGCGCGCGTAATTATTTTGTCGCGCGGATATTTTGATATTGCGATATCTTCTAAGATAATTGTTTAAACTTTATAGAGTAAAAGACACATTTATTCTATATTAAATTTCCGTGCTAACAAAAACATTTATTTTGATATAGATTAATACCATATGGGTTAAATAAGCTTCGCAAAATATCATTCTTTTTAACCTAACATTTTAATAGTAAAAAATGGTTACAGTGAGTCAATCTTAAAAGATATATATATGCTGTCGCGGACTTTTGTTTAGAACATTTAAAGAGGAACAATTCTTTCATACATGATTTTAGCGTAACTTAAACCGTTTTCGCAGCGCACGCAACGGAAGCTCTCAAAAAGGAATACCTTTTCCCGTTTTTGCAACATTTTTCATTTATGCTCCGCTCCTATTAGACTTAGCGTGATGTTATATAGCCTAAAGCCTTCCTCGATAAATGGACTATCCAACAGTAAAAGAGTTTTTCAATTCCAACCAGTAGTCCCAGAGTTTACCCCGTTCAAACAAACAAACAAACAAACAAACAAACAAACAAACTCTTCAGCTTTATAATATTAAGTATAGATTAAATCTTATAATTATTCAATGTTTAATTTTCATCTGACATTACGTCAGTAGTCAAGATGTCATTTACTTTTTCTTTTAATTTGTGTCATAGTTTTTCTTAGTGGTTAGAACTACGAAGGTTACATTTGATTTATATAATTTAATTCATTTTTATTAATATGTTAGCTCAAATAATGTAATTTATTGATAATTTCTATTAATAGTATCTTATCTTACGCTTATAAAATTAACTAACAAAAAATGCTATGCAATAGCTTTACCGCGGCAGTCTTCGAGTGCCACACGTCTTTTTTTTTTTTTGTGGGAGAATATACGTCATAGTAAAAGTTTAATATTGAGAAAAAGAACCACAGGGCATTTAAGTCCTCGAGCGTCCTTATGAGCACCCGGTGGATCATAAGACATTCAAGCAATGTTAGCGGACGTTCAACAGGTTAATTGCCTTTTTTATAATGTTTAAGAATAAACACTTAAAATCTATCCTATATGAATCCTCACAACCGGGGGGTACGTGTATGACCAGATCTATGAACGTGGACGAGGCAAAAGAAGTATGCTGGGATCGTAGTATGTAGCGTTCTGTGGTTTGGGTCTAAAAAAAGCCTGGAAAAAGGTGTGAGTGTATGTAATGAAAAAAATTAACAAAAATATAAAAAAGAAGGTTTAGCAAATGTTGAGTAGTTAAGCAGTTAACATGGCTATTTCGGCACCCGCATGCATTTTCCGACCACCCGACGAATGAATGTAAAAAGAAAAAAGATTTTCGTACGATACTGTTTAGTTGAGCAGTGGTGGCCCAGTGGTTACGAACAGTAAGTCGTGGGTTCGAACCCAGGCAGGTGCAATTTTTTGTGTAAATTATTTCATCACCACTGCTCTCAAAACGGTAAAGGAAAACATCGTGAGGAAACTGGCATGTCTTAGAACCAAAAATTCGAAGACATGTGACATCTACCAACACGCACTGGGCCCGCGTGGCCTGACTTCCTGCAGTGGGAACATTATAGGCTGATGATGATGATGATGATGACAGTTTAGTCCTGCAGTAGGTATCTAGAATTGTATCACACAGCGGCTTAAGACCAAACGCAAACGCTAAATATACACACTAGAAAGGACAACCAGGCACAAACGGATACACTTTTTATTTTAATTGTCCATGAAAAATTTCCATGTAGTTGTGATTCAGAATGATGAACTGAATACATGTGATGTAGAAGCCGTTTCATCATCATCATCATAAATAAATAATAAAAGTTTTTATTGATTTTCACAATTATTTTACAGCACAAAATTGAGGCAAGCCCCGGTAAGTTATAAATATACTTGTGGGGGCTACCTCGCAACTTCCCATGGATAACTTTTTCTCTACATAGTTGAGATAATTATACTTAGTTTAAAAAGAAATCATCATCATCTGCCTAGGCTTTTCCAAACTATGTTGGGGTCGGCTCCCAGTCTAACAAGACGCAACTATTTTATATTATAGACCAGTATTTTTCATAGAGCGACTATTATTTTTACGAGCGTCTTATAATGGGGACTTTTATCTCAGCCTTTTCCGGCTATTAATCGGGCTATTACCTCACTCTAACTTTATCCAAGACATTGTAATCTCCACTAATCTTCGGTACTGTTTGTCCTCCACACGGGACCCACTAAACAAACAACATCAATATAGTCTATATACACCCTAAATCCGTTTATAAGTTCGTACCCGGTCGTGTGTAATCTCCCTAAGGGATTGGTGTCCCTACAAGGATTAGATCAGGGATTTAATTAGCCGAAATAATGTGACAAGTCCCTATCGTGGGAACCTTTTTGTTCGGAATTAGATTAACGAAATTAATTACAAAGAAATCGAGGGTATTTTTAGGGGCTATTAGTTGAATTGTGTGGTTTTAAGGATGGTTTAAGATTGTAATGTAATTGTCGCCAAAGGTTCTAAATACCTCATCGGGGCTGCGGGTTGTTCGCAAGAGATACCGCGGCCTCGACATAAAGGGCTAAGAAGCAGCATGGGTGGTTTTTAGTCTGTAGAAGTCTGACACTCCCTTTCGCTCTGCCCAAGAGCGGGAGGGGTTATTTAATGATTTTCCACTTGCCAAAAAAAAAAAAGTTTTAAATACAATGTGTGTCAGAAATACCGTAACATAACATGACTCCTGTAATCCTCCAAGGATGGAGCAGAGGTGTACGTAATTTTACTTATTCCCACAATTTGCCGGTTATGTTCATGTCCCATGTAATAGGGGCGAGCCTATTAAAATCAACCGGGCACAGACCCAGACTCCGTATATATCCTCGAATAACCCCTCCCGCTCTTGGGCAGAGCGAAAGGGAGTGTCAGACTTCTACTGACTAAAAACCACCCATGTTCCTTCTTCGCCCTTCATGTCGAGGCCGCGGTATCCCTTGCGAACAACCCGCAGCCTCGACAGGCGATGGAAAAATCCTTTCAATAGCACTTTGCCCTACCTGGGAATTGAACCCAGGACCTAATGCGCAGTAGTCGCGATTGAGTCCACTAAATCAACGTGCTAGTCCTAATGTGCTAAAGTAAAGTATAAAGACGCTTATTTTGATGGTCAGTATCAGACCCTTCAACATTACCACCGTTTTTAGGGTTCCGTACCTCAAAAGGTAAAAACGGAACCCTTATAGGATCACTTTGTTGTCCGTCTGTCTGTCTGTCTGTCTGTCTGTCAAGACCTGTTTTCTCAGGAACGCGTGGAGGTATCAAGCTGAAATTCATATCAAATACTCAAGTCTATGGTCTCTTGGAGCTGTGAAAAAATCAAACTTCTAAGTCAACGCGATCAAAAGATACTCCCGTTTATGCCGCAAATTTTCGACACTCGCAAGGGAATCAAAACCTACAGGGTACTTCCCGTGAACTCAGAATCTTGAAATTTGGTATGAAGCAACGTCTTATAGCAGAGATATAGGAAAAATTGCGAAAAGTATACATTTTTAGTTACATCATATAATAAAAATATTTTTAATAATTTTAAACTTACTACCCCTTTATATACCTACAGGTTTGTACGGAACCCTCGGTGCGCGAGTCTGACTCGCACTTGGCCGGTTTTTTATATGAACTGTAAGTTCTTGATAGGTCAGTCGAGGTGGCGTTTAAAACACCACACACCCACGACACATTTCATCTGAAATCACTCGAAATAATACAACGAGCAAGCAAAGTTATCCGTGCGATGAAAACTGATACAGTAACCCGAAAATAATCGTGGGACAGTAGCTCACCAAACACGGAGGATACCCCCTTTGCATGAAGGACAAGGAACTTTCCACCCCCGTTCCTTGTACCCCTATTAAATCATAACACACCATCAAGTCTGAAGGAATTCCTCGAAATAGGTCGTACACCGATATTATACCATTTGTATTTTATGTTCCATGTAATTTGGGGTTTCTGCTGGCTAGACAAGCATTAATCATGGGTTGGACCAACGGGTTGGGTGTGAAGTAATGTTACAATCTATATTGTAAAACTATATAAACTATATAACTGTTCCGTATGGTGACGGACGGAAAGAAAACCACAATCCCATATCTTCCTGGGGGTGTCGTAAGAGGCGACTAAGGGGCTTACCAGAGAGTGGGCAGCAGCGTTCTCTGTGCCTTCATATCAACCATACTGCGATCGCCAACCTGCCTGCCAAGCGTGGCGATTATGGCAAAACCCCCCCTTTTGGGGGAGGATTATGGCTGAAATGATGATGATGATGATATAAACTGCTACCCAGTTAAGGCTTTATTAACCAGATCAACTTAGTAATATCTTAAGCCTTTAAAAAAAACATAAACTAACAATTATAATCTATATCCTTCCCCAGGATATAATCTATGTCCTTGCCATATTTAATTACAATCAGACCAGCCATTTAGTCGTGAAAAGGTATCAAACATACAGACATGGTTACTTTCGCATTTAAAATATTCTTCTTTTCTTTTCGTATCAATTTTACTTCCATATTACACGGTTTGGGCCCAGTAGGCGGCCACGTTTCAGCGTCAAAGGCGATATTTAGGTCTCCAAGAGTGTAAGCAAGGTAAGGTGGTGGGTGGTGGCGGCGGCGACCTCTCGCGTCCGGCCCTGATACAAGCCATAGTCCGGGGTGAGAGGAGGAGGAGGCGGCGAACGCCATTGCCTCCTTCTGCGAAGCAGTGATCCTAGCGAAGCCGCCGCGGGAGACGCTCCTGGCGTCGGGGGCCACGTGACGGTTTCCGGCCACCGTAGGCGCGGGCATCTGGATGGTGAGTAATGGGATAGCTCGCCGTCCGTCCGTCTTATGACGACGACAGGCCGTGTCGACGGCGCGTTCGTGTTCCACGCGCGTCTCAAAGAGATGTCAGCAACATTGTTTAGTTAGTAGAAGTCTGACACTCCCTTCTCAAGAACCAGAGAGTTATTTGATGATATACCACCCTCCAAATTAAAAAAAAGATAAGGTGGTGGTGGTGCAATGATCGTGGTATTTATAATAATTATTAATATGGAAGTATGGACAAGGATGTGAATGTAAGTTTGTTAGTCACACGTCTGAAAGGTTGAATCAATTCAGCCAAAATTTGGCACACATGTAAACCATGACCTAGTTTAAGACTGAGAATATATTTCTATTTTATATGTATCGTGGTACATTCCCGTGAAAGTGGACATATTTGATCTATAAGGTACGCGGTGAAAAGTAAGTAATAAATAGAAGACTCATTTTGCTTGCTTTTACTACATTTTCATGTTTCTGACTATGTAAGCTAACCTTCAAACATCCAGTCTGTGACTCTTTGAAGGCTAAGGTCTCGCTCCGGGAACAATTGGGTCAAGGACCTTTCAGAATATTCCCTCGGGTCATATAAACGCTTAACAATTGGGGTCTAAACTATAATAGAGGTTCTTTGTATCGCTGTGACATGACATCAAAAATGTTTTTGGGACTGTAAATCAGCGGATAATAGGGTAGTTGACAAAAAAAAATTAATTACTCCGTCAGATAGATTTCCAAAAAATATCGGACACGTTTTTCACTTAAACAAACAATGAAGACAATGCAGTGCTTTGAAAACTTGTGAGGCGTCATATTGCATGACATTTTGTATCACAAAGTGACGACACAACCCCCCACTCATGATCGTTCGACGCATTTCATATTCGTATTTTTTTATTAATTTGATGAAACAAAAAACACGTATCTAATATTTTTCTATAATCTAACGGACTAAACAGAAAAAATATTTTTTTAAGTCAGGATTTCTCAATTCTCAAATCTTTATGGCGTACCATAATATATGCAGTTGGTAGGGAAACAGTTACATCAGTCTCAATTATGGACCCTGTCGGACACCGCATAGATCAAAAGTGGGAAAACATCCTTATTATGAATGGATGCCTTCATATCCAAATCTATTTATGTTAAAACATGTTAAAATGATTAAATTTAAATAGTATTGAGATTGAGTGATGTCAGAGATTAAGAAGTGTGTAAAACGATAACCTCGCTGATTTCACATTTACCTATTCCCTGCATACAGGAACACAGAAATATTAGATTATCATTCTTTCAGCAAAGAAGTAATGACATAAAGGTGCTTCTAAACGAGCTAAACAATCCGGCAACAATGGCTGACGAAATGATACTCTTCGCAGGGGCTTATTTTGTCTGATATGGATGCACCTGACCCATGGTGATGCTCATACCGGAAAACAAAACAACAATTAGGTACATGTAAAAAAACTATATATAGCATATATATGCCACACAGTTTTGGTATTGGCCATATCAAATACGTGTGGCATATTATAGCATTTTCACAAATATTTGGCCGACTGCAAAATCTGTATTATATAAAAGGCAAAGCTGACTGACTGACTGAGACAACAACAACAACAGTCAACATTAATACCAATTAATACCAACCAGTAATTTAACCAACATTGCCAGTAATACCACTTATAGTTCAGGAACTTATTCCACAATTTTGGTATATCTGGCAATGTTGGTATTACTGGTTGGTATTAATGTTGCAACATTTGCCAATTCAGAATTACCTCAGTCTAAAGAGTAAATCAAAGTACCTTTTAAAAACAAATAAAAATATTCTCAAAAGAACTATCAAATAACACGGAACAGTTGACCAACTCGATAAATTCTTTAGTAGCGCGATCTTCCGATAAGTTAAGAGGATACAAAGACATCTCTAAGTACCTTTGTTTTCCTGGTACTTATGTACCAACGCTGCCTCACGTCCCGATCACGACTTAAGGCGATGCGACTTCTGCGTCGCGTAATCTATAAGTAGGTAAGGTCCTTGGTGCCCATTGACTATTGTTCTGTTCTATCTCCTGCTGATATGGTAGGAAGTGTTTAAAATTAGTTTTCCTATTCCGCCACTATTTTCTCTGATAATTTCGAAATGGGATCCAAGATAGCTAAATTGTTTCTCTGACACTTCTTCGAGCTTCATTGACTCAAGCTTTTCTGGTGGTCGCCACTGTTGTTTCTGGCTTTCAGGAGTTGCAGTGGTTAGGAAATACTGTGGCGGGATTGCCCCAATAAAAAACACTATAAGGGCCGTCGTATCGCATATCACATCGCGGTGACTGATAACGTGCTAAACAACTTCATACGTATCTTTTCTCCGCAGTCGCCGTCGCAACACGCGATTCGCTTGGTCGCGTAATTCGTGGCCGAGCAGTTAACCCGACTTTAAGATAAACGAAAAACGTTAACAAGTTCCAGACTTGTTCGGTAAAGGAATGGAAACCTTAAGAAACGAAAAAGTAAAAAATACTTGGACAGTTGAAAGGCTTTCTCTCTGGCAAAACGAGGTACAATTCTCTTCGACTGAATTTTACTTTGAGCTTGTTATAAAATTGTTTTAGTTTAATGTGTTTTGAGAGCTGCGGTTCGGGTAAAAATACAAGAGTTGTAAAAGATATTATAATTTAAATGTAAGCCGGTATAAGTATTGAAGTTATTTTATGGCCAGATCTGTTACATACAATGTTAATATAATTCGTTGGCTTTTTGCTGTTTAATTCATCTTCGGATACTATTTTGTTTCTGTCACTGTAACTGCCCTGTTACTGATCTATCAAAGATTGGGTTGATCGAGATGAAACTTACATTAACATAAATGTAATGTTGCTATGCACTTTTTTGTTTTTCTACATCTTTCTCATATAATTATGTAATTTTGAGTGTGAAAGATCTTAGTCCTGTCATATTTTTGACTGCACTGTAAAATATTCACTAAGTATAATTCAAACCGGTTTTAGATAAAACTAGCTTAGCTACTCTGTTTACAATTGCAGAACTTACGTACCTATGAAAGCTTTCTCTACCCAACCATTAAACCCTAGTCCCGAAATTAAACGTCTAACAATCAGCGCCACCTATCATTATACTACGAAATACATGAAACAACAGACTTTGCCATCTAGCGGAGTTTTCCTAAACCAAAGTGTTTTCACCAGCGACGCGAGCCTGTGAATTCATGTTTTCCCGCTAGAGGCAGGGCACGCGGCAAATGTTTCAGCTAACTTCCTCTAGATGGCGTTGTACTACAAAATACACTTTAATTATTACAAGTATTGCTAGATGGCAGTATGGTCTATGTTTATTAAGATTTAGATAAGTTTTGTCACTATAAATCTTCACACACTTTTCTTCACAAAAAAATTGACGTAATTTTGTTTCTATAATAACGGTAAAGTGGTACTTATTTTTTTGTTAACCATGTTTTTGAAGACATGGCCTATGATAAAACCACAGACCCAATTGTATTAGTACAATATAATTATGAACATTTTAGCTACAATAAAACTAGAATAAAATATACGCGTTATAAAAGTGGAATTTACAAGAAAATCCAACGTTTCTAAAATAAAATAAAATGTTAAAGTGTGCACTAACTTCGGTAGACCAGATGGCTGCAATAAAGGGAACGTAGCTCATTTTATGTAGGCTATAATATAATAAATTTGATATAACAATACTGTAGAAGTAATTACTAACTTTAGTCGTACAGTCGACTGCACGTTTAGAGGGTCATTCAAATAACCATTTTTATTTGATCGTATCTACAACATCCTTTAATCTCTTAGTAATACATGAAAAATTAAAAACTTTCAAACTACTTTGGAAAAAAAGCGCTGTCAAAAGGTAAACAACGCTGTGGTCGACTGTACACCCTGTCTTTGTTTGTATACGGTGATTTATAAATCTGGTCATTTAATGCATGTAAAGCCAAAGTAAAATCTAATCTTTGTTTAAAAGCTTACTATTCCATTAACGACTACTGAAATGATTAGAATAGCTGGTCGCTGAATTGAACACAAGACAATGTTTGCTATTTATGTGCTTTCTTCAAAATTAGTTTACTGATAATTGTTTCTTTTTTATGTTTTTATTAATATATTTTTTTTTATTATTGATTTGTGTCTGTAGCCAATCGTAGTATTAACTTGCACCTTACTATTGTATCTAGTCTGGTTCTTCTAACCAAACAGAGAGAATCAGATGTGTTGCTGGGGAGTTTGTTCCGCCATTTCTTCTTTCCAGCAAAAACCTAGGAAGTGTCGAAGGGTGGGCGTTTTAGGGGACTGTCACTTGTAAAATAAGGTAAAGTAAATTTTGACGTTCGAAAACTGCTGTTTATCAGCCTAGTTTGAATAAATGACTTTTGATTTTGGTTATCTACCATAGCAAGGCCATGGAAAAAACTTTTCTTTGCCGTTGATGGGTAGATGGCGTGAGTTAAGATATGAAAGAGAAAGGAGTAAATAATACCATGAGGGGAGAATGGAAGAAGAAAACGTGTTGCACCGATCTAGAATGAGTAAAAACATGTTAAAAGCCTTTCCTAAAAAGGTTCATTACTCCGTAGTAAACACAAGAGGCTAGAGTTAACACAGCGTAATAAAAACTCTTTTAATTCCTTGACGCATTCTCCAGCTAAGCAAAGTTTTTCTAGACCGTAGTTTGTGTTGTCTCGTTAGACCGGGGCTAAGTTGCAGTGGAAGTGTAAATTAGATTTGCGTAGTTTTAGATGAGACCGAGATAAGTTGGTTAAATGACTTTCGAACAAGCAGCATTTCTATCTCGATTCTAGATTTTTCTAAAAATATAAACTGTCATGTTATAACTAGGGTATCGTATTACCGTGAAACAAATATTTTAGTAACATTTTCTCTTTTGCCGTCAATTACACAAGGCCACAGAATTTTCCATTCTAACATTTTATTATTTTAAAATCCTTTGTTAAATTCAACGCTAATTTGGCGACCACTGCTCTGCAGTAAGTGAATTAAATTATTTTAGCTGCAGTAGTCCAGTCGTGTCTGTTAAACTGATAAGATAACGGTCACCCTGTATAAAGTGGTCGGTTAAACTCAGTGTCGCAGTTAGTGTGGGGCCGTTCAACCAGCGGGTTGAACATAAAAAACATAATTTAATTTAGTTTTAAACGAAAATAGGGAAGGAATTTTAAACGAGATCAAACACGCTACAATCTGTGTTACATTTTGTTTAAATTAAACAATTCATTGGTCGTTGTTTTGAGTGAATGACTCGTTAGTCTAGTGGTAATGCGAATGCTTAGAATGGCCTGGGATCAATTCTTAGGTCAGGCAAACTGTTATTGCCTGTCGAGGCTGCGGGTTGTTCGCAAGGGATACCGCGGCCTCGACATGAAGGGGTAAGAAGGAACATGGGTGGTTTTTAGTCAGTAGAAGTCTGACACTCCCTTTCGCTCTGCCCAAGAGCGGGAGGGGTTATTTGATGATTTCCCAACCCCAAAAAAAAAAAAAAAAGGCAAACTGTTATTTCGTTTTTCCATCTAGAATTTCTCAGTAGCAGCCACGGAATCTGGATTTATGCCCGATTATGACCTTTATAACATGGGCCTTAAAAAACATAACTGGTGAATTGTGGGTGTACCATTAGGTACACCGCTGCCTAAATGTTTGCAGCGGAGCACCCCAGGTTGATGCAAGAAAGAAAACAAAAAACATTCTAAAGTTACACAAACACACTTGAATCCTCAAAAGCAACACAGCCACGTATTCCCAAAATTCTGCCGACACAAAAATTCCAAGTAAACATGAAACCAAAGGATTCCAAACCGTGTGTCAATTTGTAAAGACTGGCCGCATGTAGATCTGTCGCCACGTGTGGACTCATTATAAAGGGATTACAAACGTGTGCCGAAACTGGCTGGATACTGAACTGGTTTTGTGGGCTGTGTTTGGATACTGGGAAAATGCTGAGAGTAGTAGGTAGTTGGACTGTTTCATTTTATTACCCTCTAAAGGTGTAGTAAAGACGGTAAAGGAAAACATGAGACAACTACCAAAGCGCACTGGGTTCGCGTGGTGGATTATAGCCCATTTCCTCGTAGAGAAGGATATGTCCTAGCAGTGGTAACATTATAGGCTGATGATGAAAGGTGTAGAAGAAACTCGTACTTATATAATAATATTCGCTTGGGTAATTTAGTCCGTGGATGGCTGACCATCCATTACTGGTACTGAGTTTTGTCCTTGCCTTGGTTTCGGTTGTCATTGTAGTTTTTTGACAATTGTTGCTGGTAGTGGCTCGAAAGTCCGTGAGTCTTACTAAGGGATTTTGTATTACCTATATTTATTTTTATTTATTTTATTTGGGAAAACAAACAATTACACATTAAGAATTACATAGAAAAAGATACAGAAATAATACAAATGTGAAATCAACCACGTTCTCCACAGATAGTTTATGAGACAATTTGGTAAATTTTAACACTAGCGTTATAAACAATAAAAAGAGGAACATAACATAAAAATAAACCACATAATCATCTCAACAAAGCATAAAGCTGCAATAGTGTCACATAAATGTAAAGACTGTGTCACATTAATTTTTCAAAATGTTAAGTAAACTGAGTCGAAACTTTCTATGCGGTAAAGAAAACAGATCCAAACTACAGAAATTCTTATTAAAATTGCCAGTAATGCGACGAAGAGGCGCACGCAAGCCGGCATTTGTACGACTGGAAGTAGTGGCAAATACAGGTCGTGCGCGCACCTCGCGTCCCTGACATGTTCTGGGAACTATATAACACAACTTGTTACTAATACCCAAACAATCATACGAGTTATTGCATAAGTCATACAAAAATGTAGCTTCAAGAAAAGTACGCCTTGAACTTAAGGAAAGCAGGTTATATTTTTTTAGTAATTCACCATAAGAGAGATAACAATTTTTTAAGCAGCGATAATGCATAGACTTCAAAAATTTACGTTGTATGCTTTCTATACACTCAATATATTTAATGTAGAAGGGGTTCCACACAGGAACTGCATATTCTAATTGAGACCTAACTAGTGATCGATAGAGATATAAATATGTACTAGGGCGTTTAAATTCCGTTGATGATCTCATCACAAAACCGTACATGCGGTAAGCATTATTTACAATTTTATTAACATGTGCGTCTAAGTGCAGTTTATCGTCAAGTAATATTCCCAGGTCGCGGATCAAACTCTCCCTTGTCAGAGTTTCACTGTGTATTGTATAGGGATATTTAAATATATTTTTATTTTTAGTGAAGCTAATACAACAACATTTGGGAATACTCAGTTGGAGTTTGTTTTTAGTGCAATAGTCTGTCAGGCGATTGAGGTCTTGTTGAAGCAGTTGACAGTCAAGTATAGTTTTGATGGGTCTAAAGACTTTAAGGTCATCTGCGTAAAGTAGGAATTTAGAATTATGAAAGCACATGTCAATATCATTGATAAACATTATAAACAACAAAGGGCCCAATATCGAGCCTTGAGGTACCCCTGATGAAACAGTTATGGATTTGGAATGGAAGCCATTAAGTACCACTTTTTGCGTTCTATTTGTAATATAGGAAGAGAACCAACGGAACAAATCCCCATGAATACCATTAAATGCTATTTTGCCTAGAAGTAATTTATGATCGACCTTGTCAAAGGCCTTACGGAAATCAGTATAAATAGAGTCTACCTGTATACGTGTGTCTAAATTATTGAATAAATAATCAGCATATTCAATCAAATTAGTAGTTGTAGATCTTTTCTTGACAAACCCATGCTGTTGCTTAATAATCTGATCATGAATAATCGGATAAAGCTGATCATGGACCAGTCTCTCGAAAAGCTTTGACAAGATTGATAGAATAGAAATAGGACGGTAGTTCTCAATTTCTTGTTTTGGACCAGATTTATGTACAGGGGTAATATTGGCTCGTTTCCACACTTCTGGGAAAGTTCCTTGGCTCAAACATTCATTATAAATAATATATAGTGGGAGACTTAGAGTGTCAGCGCTATTTTTAAAAAAGAGTGGTGGGATACCATCAGGCCCTGGACCTTTAGAACAATCCACGGATACCAAAGCACTGTGTACATCTTCAATATTAATCACAATATTGCTAACAAGTCGACTATTCTTAGCGTCGTCCAAGGTCTGCTGCTGCACATTGTTGAGAGTGGAAGGTTCATAAACAGAATGGAAAAAGTTTAAAAAGAGATCACAGATTTCCTCTGGACTATTGGACGACTGTCCCTGGTAATGCATAGTTGAAGGAATGGAAGCTGTCGATTTACGGTTAGATACAAAAGTCCAAAAATATTTGGTATTAACCTTAATGCTATCTTCAACTGACTTTATGTATTGGCAATAACAAGTGGCAGATTCAGAATGAAATCTCGACCTGTATAATGAAAATTGTTCATAATCTGATAGATTATGATACGTCTTCCATTTACACCACGCCTTAGTTTTATTTTTAAATATGTGTTTCAATGAAGGTGTAAACCAGACCGGATATTTTGAAGACTTGACGGATGTTAAGGGGACATGATCTCTAATAACTTTGAAAATAACTTCATAAAATATATTTACTGCATCTTCTGCAGACAGCCCATGTAATAAATCGACCCAGTCAACTTTGCCCAAATCGCCATTAATTTCTTTGTAATTAGTCTTATAGTAATTGTACCTCTGTGTAGATTTACGTGCCATGCCTCGGTTACCCAAATTGAAAGAAGCTAATATACATAAGGGCGGGTGATAAGGGTCTGGGGTTAATAGTGTGTCCGTGGGTGTTATAACAGAACACTCATTGCTGCTGATCACCAAATCTAAAATCTTGCCAGTCGAATTTTTTATGCGATTATACTGGTAGGCATTAAAAATGGACATAAAGATTCTCAAGTGTCTACAAATTGGAGAGTTGCTACTATTTATACCTTGTATGGTAGAACACGAACCTCCAGTATCTAACCAGTCAATGTCGGGGAGATTGTAATCACCCAGCAAATAGACATTTTGAACACTTCCACTCTCAGCAACTGCCTGCAAAAGCTCCAAATATGCCACGTAAACACTTTCGGGTGTTTTTGGTGGAATATATGCTGAACAGATGATATCATACTTTCCTCTCGTTGCGCTCGGAATACGCAGAATAACATGCTCAATATATTGGTTTAGTAAGACAGTGGACTCAACAGTGGCGGATCCCAGTCCCTTCAGTATCGCTATAAGGGTGCCACCACCATCCTTCTTTTGAGTAGCCTTGCGATCCCGATCACATCTATATATGGAATACCTTTGATCAATAAACTCAGAGTCGAGTATTTCAGGGGTTAACCAAGTCTCAGTGAGTATTATGATATCGTAGCAGTTGGATAATATATTCATGAATAAAACATGCAATTTAGTGCGAAGCCCCCTAAAATTTTGATAGTATATTATTAATTTATCAGCCATAATCGTAGGTGTATAATTGAAACAGCAATATTAAATTAGTCTGAGCCATTATGTAAGAATCTCTTGTCAGATAGTGACAAATATATAATTTTGCAATGTACAACTTGGAGGTCGTATAGGCAATTTCAGCCAATTTAAAACAGTGTGGCTAATATAAATTATAACTCACGTTAAGGTCACTTTTCACTAACAAAAGGTGGTAGGTACTAAAATTAATGTAGAGGCACGCTGTTGAATTTTAATCGCTAGGCTCAGCGCCAAAAGCTTGAAATCCAGTAGAGCGTTTTAGTTTTGATAATCGTTTGCCTGGTGTCTCTGGGAACGGGGATATCTTTAGTATGTAAGTTAGATTGTTGCAGAAAATACAAAACATGATGAATTCCAAACATATAAGTCGTTAATGACAGCGACACACTTTAATACTAATGCAGTTGTAGTAGTACACAGAACTTTTGTAAACTGAGTTTTTCTTTCTAATAAAACTTAATGCCATATAGAACATTTCTGAAAAATTATATACTTAATTAAATATTTGCTCGAATATTTATCTACTCCCAAAAGGATACAAATTTAACCAAAAAAGGTACCATTAAACCAGGTGTCAGACCCAGCCTCCCTTTAGCAAATGTCCCACAGCTTCCATTACAAAGTGAAATGGCAACAGCCTCTTCAATAAATCATGAAGTGTGATCATCAATCAGCTGCCTCCAGAGCCACTATCCGCAGGAGAGGTTATAGCTCATGAATATAGCGTGTATGACTAATGTGTGACCACTGGATTGGTTCATACATGTTTGGTTGGCTATCTAATTGTGTATTGACAATCGCAATGACTTTGATTTTGACAAATTACGGTGAGAGACTTCAAAGACGACACGGTTGACGGCACGGTTGGCGCAGTGGCTGAGCGATTGGACTGCTGCGCTGCGTGTCGCGGGTTCGATCCCCGCACGGAACAAATATTTGTATGGCCTACAGATAGTTGTTTCGGGTCTGGGTATTTGTGTATGTGAGTTTAAATGTTTGTGAACGCACCCACGATACAGGAGAAATTCATTGGAATTAATTGTGGGGCAACGTTTTAAAAAAAAAAAAAAAAAAAAGACATACTATATATATGAGAAGCAGTGAATTTAAACTTCGCCAGATTATGTTTGAAAGGGTTGTAACATGACTGGGAGGTTACTGAAGAGGGTCTAGACTACTTTAGACCTTTCTAAATAACCAATCCTCGATTCGAAAAGTCAGGTTCTATAATTTCTCGAACGAAACCGAACAATGTGTTAAGATATTGTTGCAGTAAGGTCATCATCATCTGCCTAGTCTTGTTAGGGTTCCGTACCTCAAAAGGAAAAAACAGAACTCATAGAGGATCACTCTTGTGTTTGTCTGTCTGTCCATTCCCCCTTTTTTTTTTTAGGCGGTGGGTAATCATCAAATAACCCCTCCCGCTCTGGGCAGAGCGAAAGGGAGTGTCAGACTTCTACTGCCTAAAAACAACCCATGTTACTTCTTATTATTATTAACCATTTATTTCGGACAGAATCCATATACACACATCAACACTGTCTAGGGATATTTTGGATTTACTCAAAATGTATTAAAAATAGCATACAACATGTATATATTTTTATAAAGCCCATTTATCAGACTACACTCCAGAATAAAAGAAAACAATGTTTTTTTGCGTAAACAAATTTTTATTCAAATAAAGAAAAAACATGAAATAATGGTAAAACTAACAACGAATGTGTTTCTCAAGAAAAAATTACAAATAAGCAAAAATTATTTTTTTTAACAGTTCTGTGAAAAATCAGTAGTCAGTAAAACCACCCATGAGGTTAATAACGGTCCTGCAACGGTTTTTCATGCTTTGGATTAAGTTATCCAAGTCTTGCTGCGGTATATTGTCCCAGGTCCGGCTAAGATGCAAAAAAAGTTGCTCTTCCGTCGCAACGTTTGCAGGGAAATTCCTCAAAGCCCTTCTTTGGAGCATGTCCCACGCGTGTTCTATGGGGTTTAGGTCAGGCGATTAAGCGGGCCAGCCTAAGACCGATACGTCGTGCTCCTGCATCCAGCTCGTCACCACTCTCGCTGTGTGCGGACGGGCGTTATTGTGCATGAGCGTGAATTCTTGGCCCATTTATAGTCGATGGGGGTAGATTATTGGTACTAGCACCTCGTTACGGTATTTTTCAGCCGTCATGGTGTTTCTGATCCAAACGAGGTCTGTTCTTCCACCAACACGAATTCCCGCCCAAACCATAATTGTCCCGCCGTGGTATGAATGGAGTTCCTGAGGATGTTGCAGACGGCTCTCACGACCAAGAACTCGCCAAACACGCACTCTACGTGTATCGGGATGGAAACCGAACCGGGACTCATCGGTAAACAGCACTACAGACCACTGGTTTTCTTCCCAGAGCAAATGTTCACGAGCCCACTCTAGTCGTCGTCCACGATTTCCTCGGCGTAGTGCTGGAGTACGAAGCGGTCTGCGAGCATGAAGGTTAGCTTCATGCAGCCTTCTCCTCACAGTTTGGTCACTCACAAGCAACTGGTGCTCTGACTGGAGCCTCTGAACCAACTGCATGGCCGTAACATTTGGTTGTCTTCTCGCGGCAACTTGCAAAAATCGGTCTTGTCGTTGAGTGGTTATGCGCTTCCCGCCTGGGTGTCTTTCAGCCACTTCACCAGTAGCACGATAACGTGACCATAACCTTGACATCACGTTTTGACTTGTTCCAAACTCCTCAGCAATACTCCGTTGAGTAGCCCCAGCTGGGAGCATGCCTACTGCCCTTAACATTTCTTCTCTAGTTAAATGGCGCCGCTGCATGATGCACACAATAACATTAATTCGGAATTAACCGATAACTTGTTATAAAACTTAAATTGGACACAAAAAAATAGCCACAAACTACTGTAGGTAAATGAAACCTTCGGACTTCGCTACCATTATGCCGCGTAAATCTTTTGTTTTTAATTTATTTTTTCTAATTCAAATTTAGAATCGTTCAAAAAGGCTTACAAAATAAACTTTCTTCAAAAGAATTTAAAAGTGGCCAGTATTTTTTGAGTTTAAGAACTTTATACAAAATATCCCTAGACGGTGTTGATGTGTGTATTATGCGTTAGTAACAATTTTCTTAAGATCTATGTTAGTAGGTAAATATAAATATAAGTGTTAGCCCTTGGCGTTCTTAGCCCTTTGTGTCGAGGCCACGGTATCTCTTTCGAACAACCCGTATCTCCGAAACTACTGATCTTAAAATTTTGAAGAAAATACAGAAATTAGTTCAACACTTATAGATTACAGGAAAACCTATTTTATAAGAAGTCTATGGTGCTAAAATAACATGGAAAATCTCTCAATATCTACTACAATGGTACGGAACCCTTCATGTGCCAATCCGACTTGCTCTTGGCCAGTTTTTTCGATCATGTTGGGGTCGCCTTCCAGTCCTACCGGATGCAGCTGAATACCAATATTTTACATGTAGCGACTGCCTATCTGACCTCCACAACCCAGTAAGTACTGGGTGATACGATACCCCTTTGGTAAGACTGGTGTTCATTAAGATATTATGTATAAAACTAAATTCTTTAAATTAAAACTCTTCGAGCATGTTAATATCTGTAATGAAATCTCCATCGGTTTGGTTTAATACTATTTTTTGTTTGTATTTCAGAATGTAGAAGAAGCCTTTCAGTTCAATTACATAAGAGTAAGCCTGTTTTATGCAAAAACCCTCTTTTTGGATAAAAAAGCATTTTTCCCAGACCATTGTGTCCTAATTTGTAGCGTATTCGATTCCAAAATAAATGTTATTTTCATCCAACTATTCCCAAATCCTATTATTCGGTCCAATGGCTTCAAAGTCATCCAATAGCCATTTTAAAAACGTTACGGCTGTATTAGCGAAACTACAGCGCGCCAATCTGTTTGTTATGCAAATGATATTCACTATTTAGAGTACAGTCTACGCCTCGTCTATGGTAGTAGTTTGACATAGACAGTGTTTATGTTGTAGAACATGATTACATCACGCATGTTACCCTCAATAGCACAGCTGTATAATGCTGCACATAGCACAATAACACAGCTGTGTAACGTAGTGCTGTTGCGAAACATTAACATTTTTCTCGAACTGAGAATGAAACAACACAATCGCACGCCCACAGTCCCACACCGAACAACTTAGGCATTTATTAGCAACCAGCGGTTTTTGGTACAATCACCTGGTGATCTTTTAGACCTCATTTACGGACACGCGGGGCGTCGCGCGGCGCGTTGTGCGTTTTTAATTCAAACACATGGCGATGTATGAAAACGTTAACTTAGTTCTCTTAGCTCGTTAGTTTAAAATGCAGAGTTCGTTGCAGTGGACGCGCATCAAAAAAATAAAAAAGCTCGAGACTAGCCTTCTGCACGCGCCGCGCGACACCCCGCGTCTCCGTAAACGAGCCCTTAGGAAGGTATCTCCCTATTGGTTATCTTGACCGGGATGGAGTGAAAAGGTGCGAGTTAATGTTTAATGTGTTCAGGTCAAACGTTGATGTATTTTATGCAAGCAATGCGCTACGCTTAATCAGACGCGTTAAACATTCCTACTTTCTAAGAAAGTATCTAAATATTTATTGGTTCAAAATGCATCAAGATCCACAAGACAGTTTCGAAGAACTAAGGGATCACAAACACTGACAGCAACTTTTCATAGTACTCGTAGAATTATTTCCTACCACGTGCGGTTGATTGTACGCGGTACTTATTGTAGTTTGTATGCAGTGTCACGATCTTTTGTCTTGCGGAAAGAGTAAGCTGGTAATTTGGAGAGGCACTCGTTGGAGGATGGAGAGGAAGCAAGATTTACTGCTTTATCTTTGGGGGTTTACGAATTGAACGTGATTTTAATTTGATGGTAGTATTTATTTATTTCATTCTATTTATTCATTTCTACATCGATTTAAGAAATAGAAAGACTAATTTATATGTAGGTACACCTCCAGATTACTGTTGTTGTATTGTTACGTTGAATGATCCTGCTAATCCTTTTTTCAAAGAAAGAGCCATCCCTCTAGTCATGTGAATTATACTAGTAGGTAACTATAGCTATAAATATTGTAAGTTTTTTTTTAATACAGACAGCGAACACTATTTAAAATTCTGTGTAAATTCGGAGAAATTTCTTTTTTAGAAAATAAGTTACCAACATTACGTTCGAAAATCCAAAAAACAACTGTCGTTCTTTTATTAAAATTGTTTTAACACGCCACATTGGAGTAGGGTCTCAAATTGACACATTAAACCATTTTGAAGTGTCTTTTAAACATTACTCCTTTCAATTTTCGAGGCCAACAGATCAAACGCCCTACGTCTAGCCAAGGGACTACTATTTAATACCGGGGAAGCCTTTACTGCCGACAATATGACAAATACCCTCGTTGCTTTAGTCCTTAAGAGCCTACCAGAATGAACTGTTAAAAAGGAGTTAAGTCGCATAATACTAGACTGGGTAAAATATGTGTACATACATACGCATTATAAGTTAAAGCCGGGGTCGGCTTCCACACTAACCGAATGCAGCTGAATACCAGTATTTCACGTGGAACGACAGCCTATCTCACCTCCACGACCCAGTTTGTATTGGGTAATGCGATACTCCTCGGTAAGACTGATTGTCATGTCATACTTTCAGGCCACTGACTACCTGTAACGACTGTCAAAGATCTAAATATGACGACTGGGACGCTGTGGCGGAGACCAACGGCTTAGTGTGCTTTCCGATGCACGAAGAAACGAAAAAATATTCCGTAAGATTTATAATATGTGTTTACTAAATTCATAAACTAAGATACAATAAAGACATCTCGATGTTTTATTAAACCATGCCAAGCAGGGGTGGGTTGCTTGTATATGTTAGGATAGAGCGCTTTTTGTTTTTCTGAGTTATTTTGTGGCAAAACACTTTTGCTCTAAGAGAAAATAGTTTGTGTTAAGAGGCAAGTGTCTACTCATTTGTTTTATGAGGAGCTTGCGGCAAAATGTTTGAAATACTCAGAGAGGGATAGTTTTGCTCTTTGGTGCAGATTCTTAAATTAATTTGGTAATGGTAACACTCACGTATTTGGCAAACTATTTAAAATAAGTACAATTTTAATAGAATTGGCTTTACGAGTAAAACTGTTATTTGAGTAGTCAAAATCATTCTGGACCTTCTTTGTTAAAATACTCAGTCACCTCCTAAATTTTACCTGGCTTGAAAATCTGATTCTCAATATTGTGGCATGCTAGGCTCAGAGAATGATCCAATGTCGATTTTTTAAACCATTCTTTGTCTAAACTACCAAAGCAGAAAAAACATGACAAATGGCATTGTCGTACATAGAAACATTTGTCACAAAAAATCAAACGAACAAAACCAAGCGTCCATATTTTCGCGCCAACACGGGTTTCAATATGGCTGACATGTTTTTTTGGCGCGAAACGTCAACGAATGAGCGATGGACCTCGGACGCGGTCACCGATATTTATTCGACTTTCGACCTTCGTTAGATGGAATTTTAATGAAAAATGGATTGGAGAAGTGAAATTTATTGCTTTGGAATTTTTAATATAATCTATGGGTGGGTCCAAGTATGATCTATGACGGTTAAGCTTGTAATTCCCGCTTTGGATTTGGAATGATACACCGAGCACGAAATCAAGGACAGCGTCTAGAGAATAATAGCGTGCACTAGTCCTGCCACGGACCGCATTCAAAACCATTTCGATACATCATCAATCAATCGTTCAATCGTTGGATGGGGTGGTTTGGTAAAATAGGCTTTGCCAGAGCGTTACGTTGTCGATATAATTTCAATGCACTGAGGGCCATAGAAGCAACTCACGAAGAGCTTTAAAAAGCCTCCGATATTAAAAAGTTGTTTTAGCGTCTTGTCTGACGTGGTCGCGGCTTATGGCCACACAATCGTACGTAAAATACGCGCTTTGGACGTGGGGTTGGGGACCCCAGATCGTTATGTAGTAAAATACATCACCACAACTCGTGCGTGCAACGCACCATGTGGCCTAGCATTCTGATTTACATGTAGAGCGACGCTGTGTCACCGCTCAGTCGTCGCAACGTACCGCCAATGCATCGTATGGCATCATTGTTAGCTATGAGCTTCATTTGTTTACCAGGCACGCATCCCTGCTTAGCTTAGCCGTGGGTTGCAGTGGTTGATCCCTCCTAAATTTTGATGCAAAATGAAGCTAAATACAGTGGACCCCGGTAATCCAGCCTCTTTAAAATCCTTTCCTGTCAAGCCTTTTGTAATCCGACATGCCTATCACTGTTAAATGTAGAAACATAAACATTATTTTGACAAATCTTCAATAGATTAATGACGTTTATTTTATAATTTAACCTTTATTAGTTTCTATTTTGATCTATAATTTGTCGAAGTACAAAATCATCATCATTCATCATTTCAGCCATAAGACGTCCACTGCTGGACATAGGCCTCCCCCAGAAGGGGGGATTTGCCATAATCGCCACGCTTGGCTGGCGGGTTGGCAATTGCAGTATGGTTGTTACGAAGGCACAGAGAACGCTGCTGCCCATTCTCTGGTAAGTCCCTTAGTCACCTCTTACGACACCCACGGGAAGATATGGGATGGTGCTATTCTTTACGTCCGACACCATACGGATCACAAAGTACAAAATACTCTTTATAAAAAAAAAACCGAGTCTGAGGCAGTATTCTAAAATCTGACAAATTCGATAGACCAACTTTGCCCTGCAAAACGTTTGTCGGATTACCGAGGGTCCACTCTACACGTGAGAAGCTTAGCTAGGCGGCTGTGGCAGCAAAGCCTCTATATTTTTACCTCGACATTGAGCTGTTTGTCATAAACTTCAGTGTAAAGTAAACAGCTCTGAAATATAGCTTCACTATACCACAATGTCATAGGTTGCATGTCTATCAGCAATGAATACAGACACCTATTTACTTTAGGCAGGCACCTAGCCATGCATAGTGTTATTCTTACATTTTCATGTTACTTTAGTAAAGTGAAGTAGTAAAACGCTTCCACATTTTCTAGCGAACAGTTTAGTTTAGTTTCTGTGAGAAGTAGCTAATAAATTCTAATTGTTGTATGCGCTGAATTTACATAAAATAACAAATAAGTGTTCTGGCGTTAGCTATTGGTCTAGTGGTGGCAAGGTCTGCCGGCGTTATGATTTAGCTTCAATTCCTGGATTAGGCACATTTGACATTAAGATGCATTACAAATGCCTCAAAAACAGTCCGACAAAAATCGAGGAAATCAAAATTCAGACTACATTAGATAATGCTTGTTCTTATATTGCTTATATTCGAAGACATGTGACATCTACCAAGCCGCACTGGGCACGCGTGGTGGATTATAGCCCTTCCCTCTCATAGAGAGGAGGCCTGAGTCCCTGCAGTGGGAACATTATAGGCTGATGATGATGAATGCTTTTTCTTAAGCTTCTTTTTCAATTCTCTAACATGATCCATAAATACCTCGTTTCATATAAAGCAGTTAATATTCACAGTATGTACAAGTAGCTCGTGGCAAAAAAAATAATGACCCGAAACATAATTTTGGCCCAACTTTGCACACACTATGTAACGACAAATTTAGCACAAAAACTTCGTCATTTAAAATAATTCGTAGGAATAACATGTGGTATAATGTGTGCAGTTATAAACTTCGTGAGTCAGATTAACCAGAGAAACTGTTTTTGTTCGAGAGATTAACCCGTCGGCCGTCGTTTAGTCCCGTTCCCGGAAATCTGACGACGGGCAACGGACTAACTGACCACAGTATTTTAAACTAAAGTGATGAAGCATTTTTCCAGTTTTGCAGTGTTTAAAATATGTTCCTAATAAAACTTACATTGTTACTTACACGGGATGTGGCGATCATAAGTTACAATTATAGTTTTGACTTAGAATGGAATTATGCCATTGAATTTTCAATAATAGGAAAGTCCTCATAAAATTTACATTGTTACTTACAAGGGATGTGGCGATCATAAGTTACAATTATAGTTTTGACTTAGAATGGAATTATGCCATTGAATTTTCAATAATAGTAAAATCCTCATAAAAAATTACATTGTTACTTACAAGGGATGTGGCGATCATAAGTTACAATTATGGTTTTGAGTTAGAATGGAATTATGCCATTGAATTTTCAATAATAGGAATAATATATAGGAAAATTGGGGACTACTGAAATGTTACTTACTTGTATGTAAGAAAGAGAAAGGAAGCTCTCATAAAATAAAATAACCTGACCTTTTTCTCGTTGTATGTGCATCATAAATAAAAAAAGTTTAGTTTGCAAAATCAATCAAAATCAAAATATTTAATTTCACATAGTCCTACATAGCCACTTATAAAACGCTGATAAAAGGTGCACGGTTCGAGTTGGTTGTTTCCTATATCGGTTGAAGATAAGAGAGTGTTATGTCCAAAGTGCAATAAGGTTAAATAAGGTTCAAACTCATAACCTCTTATTCCCCAGCACACAGTAAACTTGCAGCCATGCATACCTAATTTGTAGCATTAAGAAGTGCAACAGCAATTCATAAACACATTCCCCTTCAGTTAAAGCAATAAGGTTTATTGCTCAAGTTAGCATATTAACACTATTGCACTCGCAAGTTATTAGGTCACCGAGCTTATGACTAAATGTGTGAACATTCGTTAGTGTACGGTTTCATTGCGTTTGTGAATAATTCGCTGGTATGCTCGTAACGTTTGCTAGTAGGTACCGGGGATTTAATGGAGCCCCGTTATCGTAACCGAAACTATCGGATATAACTACCTTTTTTTTTTTATGCTGGGTGGAAAATCATCAAATGACCCCTCCCGCTCTTGGGCAGAGCGAAAGGGAGTGTCACCGCGGCCTCGGCGCAAGGGCTAAGAAGGAACATGGGTGGTTTTTAGTCAGTAGAAGTCTGACACTCCCTTCCGCTCTGCCCAAGAGCGGGAGGGGTAATTTGATGATTTTCCATCCGCAAAAACCAAAAAATAGATCCACCTTCGTGTTAAAATATCCGGCAATGGGTCGACATACATTTTGTTTGTGCTACTGTCGATAATTTCCAAAATGTAGTTCACAAACTCTTTAATTTAATCAGTTGAGGTTATCTGCATATACCTAGTTTTTCTTATTTACTCATTTAAAAGGCTTTTAATCTGATAAAGTAAATAAACAGACAAATACCGCGAACCGGTCCTAACTGGTTGGAACTCGATTTAACTTTTTCGATTAAGGGCTCTTTCACACTGACATTAATCTTATTGGTAATACCGTCAAATATCAGTGGCCTTGGGTCTGAGTGAAGCCTTATTTAAAAGTTATCAATCATTTTTATAAAGTTGGGAAGTCGTACAATAAGGACTAATCTCGATGGGATATAACCAGCCGGTATAGCACATTTTTTTTTGGGGGTGGGAAATCATTCAATAACACCTCCTGCTTTTATGGGCAGAGGCGAAAGGGAGTGTCAGACTTCTACTGACTAAAAACCACCCATGTTCCTTCTTAGCCTTTGTGCCGAGGCCGCGGTATCTCTTTTGAACAACCCGCAGCACCGGTATAGCCCTACCCATCGTTTCTATACTTAATTTTAATATATTCTGCTGTGCCCTAGTCATCATCAGCTTACAATGTTCTCACTGCAGGAACTCAGGCCTCCTCTCTAGGAGAGGGATGGGCTGTAATCCACCACGCGTCCCCAGTGCGTGTTGGTAGATGTCTCATGTCTTCGATTTTTTTTTGGTTCTAGGACATGCCGGTTTCCTCACGATGTTTTCCTTTACCGTTTTGAGATAAGTGGTGATGAAATAAATTACACAAAGTAATGCGCCTGCCTTTTTTTTTGCGGGTGGAAAATTGTCAAATAACCCCGTAATTCGCACTTACAAACATTATGTATATCGTACATACATCGGTATTTCAAACTTTAAAGTTCAGTAATACAGTCCAAATTGTGGATGTACTATTGTGTATACCTCTGCTTAACCCTTCGGAGATTACAGGCGTGATGTGCATAGCAATTAAAATTAAAGACATTTTTTCACGCTATGAACTTATTTTTATAGTTATTTTAGGTGGTTTGGTCGTGTGGAGAGGATGAGTGAAAGTCGATTAACGAAAGGTATTTACACGGCAGATGTGAGCGGCAACGGCGGGATGGGACGCCTTTTTTTCTTTTTTGGGGGGTGGGAAATCATCAAATAACCCCTCCCGCTCTTGGGCAGAGCGAAAGGGAGTGTCACACTTCTACTGACTAAAAACCACCCATGTTCCTTCTTAGCCCTTCATGTCGAGGCCGCGGTATCTCTTGCGAACAACCGACGGGGCCTGCCTGGGTTCGAACTGTTTATAACTTTTAACTTACTGTTCATAAGTCGGGTCCGCCACTAACAACTCGACGGCAATTGTCAGTATTAACGTACATACGTCAATATTGAGAGTATTGTAGGAGCTACGTCTGCCAACAAACTGCTCTGTAGTTTGGCAGAAGTAAAATGTACTGAATTTCACTTAATGTTCCAAATAAACTCTTTTTCATTTATTTTTTATTGACCCGGGGCTGCAGTGTTCGAAAGAGATACCACGGCTCTGGAACACAAAAGGCTAAGAAGGAACATGGGTGGGTTTTATTCAGTACAATTTTGACACTCCCAACCACTCCGCCCAGAGTGGTAAAAGGGTCATTTGACGATTTCCCAGCCGCAAAAAAATAAGTGTTAATGTCAGTGAGAAAACAAGGGCAATATTTTAAAGCTCATCCATAACACATTGCAATTTATAGAGGTCGCCATTGTTACACTGTTTTTCCTTTTTTTTAAATAAAATATAGTGGCCATAAAATCCTCCTCGTTAAAAAGGCCTGCCTTTGAAATGGCGTAAAAATCCTCGGGCTATATAACACACACGAGGATGTTTGTTCTGTACGGTACGGTAAAGGAAAGATACATTTACGCAAAAAGAACTCGAATACCATGTAGGCAAAAACTTTTTTCTCCTTATTTTTGATTTTCAAACATTGCAATTTATTACAAGTCCACGCTGCAAGTAACTGGAAACTTGTTTATTGTAACCAAAATTGTAAGTAATTAATGATCAGGTTTGTGAAGAATGAAACTTTTGTATTGTATAGTATAACGGGTTGGTGTCAGTAAATCTACGTCCTAAGCGCGTATTATGCGTACCTATCGAAGAATAAATCATCTCTAATATAGGGTGTAAAAGTACCCTTAACGCAAACGAAGGGCACTTGTTTTCCCCACCACTGCGATATTTTTTTTTGTTTTAGACCATACCTGGGAACCTCCTAGTTACGGAGATATTGGCGGTCAAAGTTCCCAATTTTTCACAGCTGTTTTTGTAAATACTAGTTTTTCAGGTTATATCTTTACCTTAACCCACCCCACACCTCACCCACCCACCCTTGACCCACTAGCACAATGTTTTACCAGTGCTACATTGTGTTTTACCGTCAAATGTGATTTTTTGACTCCAAAAAAAAAAAAGTCGTTTCCAAGTAGTTTGATGTACAGAATGCTTGAATGACGGCTGTGTGATGGGTTGATTTACACCCTGTATAGACTTATAGACTTTACTTTTTAAGGCGGGAAAACCATCAGGGGGAACACACTGTTCCTATATCAATGGCCTCCGCCATATTGTCTTCGCCTTAGATTCCTCTTCGTGGCAGACCAACCAGATACACAAATTAGTAATTGTCTGTTGCAACCAGAAACTACGAAAGAGTTGGGAGAAAAAACTGCTAAACATAGCCATATTTATTGTGAAATCGTTCATGAACAATATGACAAGACTTTTACGTTAAAAGGCGAATAAATAACCGTTTTGTTCACGTGTGTTCTTTTTCTTCAGATTTGGCGTTAGTCCAAAGGATGTAGACGGTCCGCATTTTGACATTCTATTAGTAAGTCCTGCTGAATATCAGTATTTCGTTTTAGAACTTTTTAATGCGCTCATAACTCATCTTAATAAGAATTGCTTTAGAAAAGCAGAAGGTTTTTATAATGCTCATATCCCGTGTTGCATGTGGTCGGCGCAACACGTTCCATTCTTCCATTCTCCTCTGTGAACTCCTGTGTTTACGATATCACTTTACTTATATTATATTGTTCTATTTTGTGTCTATCTGTGTTGACTCTATAATGTTGCTATCATCATTATCATCAGCCGTAAGACGTCCACTGCTGGACAAAGGCCTCCTCCATAGGACACTTATTTTTTCTTTTTTCACGTTAACATGAAGACGATACAGTGCTTTGAAAACTCGTGTGACGTCATATTCTCAGACATTAGTATGACATTTTTTACCGGTGAGTGACGTCACGATCCCCCACTCAAATTTGTGACGCGTTATATCTTCGTCAATTTTTATTGATTTGATTAAACAAAAAATACGTATCCAATATTTTTCGATAATCTAACAGACGGACTAATTAAAATATTTTTTTTTAAGTTAGTAAACATCCCTATTAGAACTAGTTGACTGCACTGTTCTACCTTTGTGATCTTCAACATAAACATATACGGAGTATTTTACACACATAATTATTTATCCGGTTTTACCGTGCTACGGGGAAAGCTCGCAGCGTCTTGTATCACCCGAGGGACAATGCTATGTTATGTCATGTACCGTTTCCGTCACCCCGCGGGACATGGACTGTGAACTGAATATGTTTTCCTCGAAAAACGGAGTAAGCTGGTTTTGGAACACATTTATGTTATGTTTTAAACTGGGGCTAGTAAAGTCTCGAGGGTAAGCAGTGGTGGGCAGCACTTTTGATGTTGGATTCTTTTTTTTTTTGTAAAAACATTGCCCCACACTAGGAATTTCTCCTGTATCGTGGGTGCGTTTACAAACATTTAAACTCACATACACAAACACACCCAGACCCGATACAACTATCTGTAGGCCATACAAATATTTGTTCCGTGCGGGAATCGACCCCCCAACACGCAGCGCAGCAGTCCAATCGCTCAGCCACTGCACCAACCGTGCCGTCTTAGTTATAATTTATTTTGATTTGTGTTAATAGGTATATGAAAAGCTCGTGTTTTAATAATAAAGGACGTTCGGGTTGATCTATAGGTTAATCCGTGCTTGGCTAGGTTGTTCCGAGAATGGATGACCACCCAGTATATACCGAGTTTTCTCTGTGCCTTGGGAAGCACATTAACCGGTTGGTCTCGGCTGCCAAAATAGTTTTTTAGCAGTCGTTACAGGTAGTCAGTGGCCAGAAAGTATGAATTGATGAAGCGACTTATCCTTTTAAAATAACTAACATAACTTATGCAACAGAAACATGACACAATTAAAAAAGAAATGTGTTTCCGTTTAAGATTGTGAGAAGAACATGTAGTGACAGCTGGCGGGGTGCCAACGTGCGCATCCATGACGTACTGAATGTATTTGCATTTTATACCTCAATCTGGAACATGACAGGCCGGATTTTTATGCCGAGGATTTCAAAGACTTTTTAAATATAATATTCAGTAAAGACAAAATATTTTTATTGTTAACTGAAGCGTAAATTAGTAACTTTTGTGAAAACTATATTTTCGAGCCGTTTGGGTATGAAACTCTGGGGCCGTGGGTCCTAGCGCTCATGGTCTTTTTAAGGAAATTTTAAACGCTTTGTTGACGTTTCCTCTGACCCAAGGGCTGGCTTTTTCTTTGGCCAGAGGTTTAGTGTTCCATACAACGCGGCAACGCTGTCATTCTTTTGGGCACTTTACCTGCTGACAGCGTTGAGGAGAAGTTTTTCGATGCCCTTTTATAGTTAGCATATTTTTTAGTTTAGTTTATATTTTTTTTGTTATGTTTAGTAAGTAATATTCAGTTGTATATTCTTATTTCTTGATAGTATTTAACTAGTGATATCGACCTCATGACTCTTCTGAATTGAAAAACAGAATAAAATATAAACAGTATAGAAAGCGTAAATATTTTTAACGATTCAAACTTGTAAGTATGTTTCACTGCACCTTTTTTTTGGTCAGTCTAAATTGTCCCATAGCTGGGCAAAAGCCTCCTTCACGGCTTTTCAAGTTTGTTTATAAATAGGGTGTTTCACCAAAAAATCTAATTAGTCCCTCAGATAGATTTAAAAAAAATAATTGACACATATTTTTTCGTTTTTCACGTTAACGAAAGATGAAAACGATACAGTGCGTCGAAAAGTCGTGTGACGTCACAAGGTTAGTACTTTTTTACCCACAAAGTGCCGTCACAAGCCCCCATTCATGATTTTTGACACGTTTTATTTTCGTCAATTTTTATTAATTTGATAAGACAAAAAACACGTATCCAATATTTTTCGATAATCTAACAAACGGACTAATTATATATTTTTGGTGAAATACCCTAATGCTTATTGCCTGTACGTTTGTTAAACTATAATAACTGCTAGAATGTTAGCAAACTTGTTGTTCTCATAAACCAATATCGTGTATTCTTCCCACTCTCCATCCATTAAACAGCATCACAATAATGTTGCTTTGTTTCAGCAGTACCTATAAGATAGCGATCCCGCACAAACTCATACAGGAAGTTGAAAAGTTCCCTAACTAATTATGACCTCGAGTAAGAAACTTTCGTACTTTCAGGTACTTACTCACATCTTTTCCTCATGGGGGCAGACAGAGACTGCAAAACAATCCTTACATAATCTGTACTCATTTTGCCTCGTCCACGTTCATATATTCATATGTTCTTATGGATCAGAAGCTCATTTATTTTTTTAAAAAGAAACGACTAACCTCGAACTATTTATTTTTAAATAGCACATCACAAAACCAACACAGTTATAAAAACATTAAGAAACCGACATAACTATAACTACAGGTCCCAATAGACGTCTGTCGCATCCGAGCGCCCGAGCAAAAGTGAGTGCGCTCTGAGCGCTGGGTTAAAGACATCGCCCCCTCCACTCGCTGCGTCACCACAAACATGCGATATTTTTGCCCTTTCGGCTGAGGAATTCTCTAATACTGTTTATACACGCCGATTGTAAGTACTACGCACCAGACTTTACTCAAGAACACAATTAAAGTCAGTGTATATCCTTCTAGGGCGTGACTCCCAGCGTCGCCACTCACATCTGATTTTTTTTTTTCGAATTTAGAAACTTTGTCTATGGTTTTTTAAACGTCACGGAAACAAGTTTATTGAGCCTCATTTGGTCCGATTGAAGCTCACCTAGAATGAATTAGATCAGTAAGTTACGTCGGAACTTTTTAAGCTTCATTGAGTTGTAAAAGTTTCAAGTTGGTAAGCGCCATTGAACAAGTTTAAGATGAAGAAAGTGATATTTTTTTATATGTTTTATAATTTATTAGTCTTCTTTTATATTTGTACGTCAAAGTAGGCTTTATTTTCAAAATAATTATAGGTATGGTATGGTTCCGTATGGTGTCGGACGTAAAGAATAGCACCATCCCATTCCCGTGAGTGTCGTAAGAGGCGACTAAGGGACTTACCAGAGAATGGGCAGAAGGGTTCTCTGTGCCTTCGTAACAACCATACTGCTATCGCCAACCCGCCTGCCAATCGTGGCGATTATGGCAAATCCCCCCCTTCTGGGGAGGTCTATGTCCAGCAGTGGACGTCTAATGGCTGAATAGATGGTGATGAATTATAGGTAAATATTTAATTATACACAATCAAAGACGATTGACACGTGACACTTCACTTCAACTTCTAATGACCTCTGTCGAACACTCAGAGGATTACAGGCGTGATTTTATGCAAAAATAACTAACGGAAATGATATCTTGCAAACTATATTAAACCCAGTTTATTATAAACCTTTGAACTCTTATAAATCAACTCGACCAGTCTCTTAACCACAACACATGAGACTCTTAACCTTTTGTTAAGTAGGTGAATGAGAAGCGATCTTGAGTCGAAAGAAAATGTGGCTGAAAAATTAAGTAAACTTAATCTATATATATAAAAATGAATTGCTGTTCGTTAGTCTCGCTAAAACTCGAGACTAAAATTGGCCAATTTTAGTCTTGAAATATTTGTGGAAGTCCAGGAAAGGTTTAAAAGGTGAGAAAGTAGTAGGTAGGTAGTAGGTAGGGTAGTAAGTAGGATAGTAGAGTAGGTATGGTTGGTAGGTAGGGTAGTCGGTAGAGTAGTAGGTAGGGTGGTAGGTAGGCAGGGTAGTAGGTAGGTAGGGTAGTAGATAGGGGAGGTAGTAGGTAGGTAGGTAGTTGGTAGGAAAAAGAGCATTGCAACGCATGCGGGTACAGCCTAGTGCAGTATATATAAAAATAATAATATTTTTATTGGATTTGTAGGTTTGTTACAGAATCTCATACACATCTGGCCTTGTGCCCGTTTGATGACAATAGGCTCGCCCCCTATTACATGGGACTTAATATCGCGGGGGAATGTGGGGTTACAATGGTACACCTCTGCTTGACCCCTAGATTACAGGCGTGATGTTTTTCAATACACATCTGCCTAGCCCACAAAGTTGTGTCACTAATTACTTCGAATCACACCATGTTACATCAATTACTTAGTTTCGGGTACTCATGTTTTTTTATGCCACAATAATTGTGTCATCACAACTTAAAGCTATCTAATGAGACGACGAGTAATTTAGAAGTGTGGAATAAAACTGCCTCGTTGGTCTAGTAGTTGCAAGCGCGACTGCTGAGCATGAGGTCCTGGTTTCGATTCCCGGGTCGGGCAAAGTGTTATTGGCTTTTTACATCAGGAATTTATCAGTAACAGCCACGGAGTCTGGATTTGTGCCCGGTTCATGGCAATAGGCTCGCCCCCTATTACATGGGACTTAAACATATCTGGCGAAATGTGGGTGTACTATTAGGTGCACCTCTGCCTAACCCATCGGGGATTACAGGCGTGATGTTATGTTATGATGTTATGTTTACATCACAATAGCCTAAATAATCAAATTATAATTACACCGCTGTAACTTGTTCATTTAGATTCACATTCAGCTACAAAATAATGTAAAAAATATCTATTTTGCTCACACCAAAATATCCAGTTTCACTCGCCCATTAATTAAAATGATCAGCTAACCAGCAACGAACACCGTCTGCCGCACTGCGGTACGCGGGACGCTGTTAGCCTGATAATATTTACATTGTTCATGCACACGCTGCCCAGTGTTCCTGTGGGTGCAGATTCGAGGACACAGTATCGAGTTACACTACTGAATATGTATACACAGTGGAGTGTAGTCCAAGGATTGCATGTGTACTGTCGAGGTGCTAATATCTCTGTAAGTTTTCTTGTTCAGGTGACAGAATGCCTTTTGAAGACAGTGAGCAGACTTGCTTGAAATTGTGATGTCGCTCATCACTCGATAATAAAAGACGAAATAGCCATAGCATAGCATCACATCTGAAATCCCCTAAGGTCAGGGGAGGTGTATCTAATAGTTCAACCCATATTTCGCCAGTTACGTTTCGACGATACAGTCCTTCGAGAACACGTGTGACGTCACATTGCACTGGTACATTTTTTACCGGAAAGTGACGCCACAAGCCACTCATGATCTTTGTCGCGTTATAATTTCGTCAATTTATGTTAATTTGATAGAACATAAAACCACGTATCAAATATTTTTCGATAATTTAACTGACGGACTAAACAGAATCATTTATGTGTCATTCTATGACATACTCGTAACATAACACAGCATGAAGTCAGTAAAACAGATTCTGTCATACACGGAGAACATATTGTTACTGTGACTGTATCACTAGGTTTGTATGGCTCGCATTTTGGTAGACTTGTGTTTCTGTTAGCTGATTGGACTGGATTTAATCAATGTTAACAGTTTCATGTTAGAATTGTATTGGTAAACTATGTGTTAAGGTACTCGAAATAATGTTTTGTTAAACTCACTCTACTCTTCACGAAAACATCCAACAAAATAACACCGCTTTTGAAACATTTAAAAACCAAAATTCTCTAACTCTCTTCGATGTTTACTCTTTTTATTCAATTCATTCAAAACGTTTCAGTAGTTTTACCATGTGCATGTGACAAACAAATAGACAGCTAATTTCACGCAACTAAAAATACGACAACCAAATAAAGTAAAAAATATAATTTTTGAACGCTTTTTAGACTGCGAACGTTCTCAAAAATACGCGGATAGCCAAGATAAACAATTTACTTACTAAAACGACTATTCAGAGACTATTTGACAAAACTGTAAGTTTGAGAAGGACTAGTAGTAAAGCTTGGCTTTGTGCCCAAAACATTGTTGAGTAATCCACGTTCATTCTGTTAGCTTCGCAGTGTTATCTTTCTTTCTTTGCTGTATAAAGTGAAAGATGAACGCATTGTGCTTTTTGGATGTGCATTTATTTGTGAGATTTTTCAATCTAGTCTAGTCTAGTACCATGAATTATTTCTGTGAAAAATCTAGGGGTCCTTTGCAACCGAATTTACAGTAGAAAGGGTATTTGTATTTTTTGGAAAATGAGAATCTTAGGGTGGGAATAGGGAGGATCCTCCAACAAGGCAGTTTGTGAGCATAAGTTTAAATCTTATCCACGTGGTTAATATTATTATATGGTGATAAGGAAAATGTCAATGTAGTTCGTATTGTAAGGATATGCCTTTGCCGATATCCATTAAGACGGTCCAATAACATGTCACGTTTAGCAAGCTATGCATTCATATTCTAGTAAGTAAGTAAATTAAGTTAGCTATACGATTCGTATGTTATAGTTGGACATTAATAAAAGGATCTTTGGAATGAACAATCGTTTCCATCTGCCACCTATCCAAATGGATGTACTTCAGTATTATACATAGACGCCGCCGGATAAAGACAGATTAATATATTATAAAGTTGATTCTATAACTTCATTCTTACAGACACAAAAGACACTTTAACGTTCAAGTATAAACCCAGCACAGTTGTTTCCAGCTTAAGGTGAATGCTCCAACTAGCCCGCGAAATTCAATTTTTTTTACGTTTTTTGCAATTTGCAGGTCAGTGTTAGTTTGTATGTTGATTAAAATATTAATTGCGGCTGTAAGACGTATGTAGTTACAGAAATATAATCATCAAAATCATCAATACAAGCCTCCAAGTTCATAAAGGTGCAGGAACTTGAAAAAGTCATTTTTGTCAAAAATGACTTGGCTTGTATTGATGATTTTGATGATTATATTTCTGTAACTACATACGTCTTACAGCCGCAATTAATATTTTAATCAACATACAAACTAACACTGACCTGCAAATTGCAAAAAACGTAAGAAAATTTGAATTTCGCGGGGTGGTTGGAGCATTCACCTTAAGTCGAAGCAATTGTCGCCAGTCGCCAGCAGTCTTTAGGGAAACAAACTTCGTTCAGTTGTTATAGTAACTGCTATGCAATGTTCTAGCAAATCCCTTCGGTTATATTATAATCCTTGAGGCGCCCTGGAGACTTACGTGAGATTAATACTGAGTTCTTTGTTGTCTTAGTCAGTAAGTTTACAATGAAGTAGGTTTATCTTTATGTGCGATTGTTGGAAATTAGTATGGCTTTCTGAAGGTCAATTTTCGTATTGAAAAGATCTTAAAATTTAGTAGTAATACCATTTCAATGACAACCATGTTCAAGACAGTGATGAAACTGAAACTAGAATGTGATCGTCATTTGTAAATGCCAATGTTTCTGTGAGGTCTAAATTGCAACTTTAAGAGAACTTAAATTACAATTTAATTTATCGTGTTAGCAATCTATTGAGATTGGTAACACGATAAATTAAAATTGCAATTGCATAAAAGTAGTTGACTGGTGAGCTACGTGTCGCTGGATTGATGTGGGGACACGGAAGAAATATTTGTATGGCCTACAGATGGTTGTTTCGGGTCTTGGTATTTGTGTATGTAAGTTTGAATGTCCGTGAACGCACCCTCGATACAGGAGAAATTCCTAGTGTGGGGCAACGTTTATCAAAAACAAACAAACAAATAACATAATTGCCTCAAAAACCTGCAAGAGCACTCACAAAGCAACTACAAATTCCTACCACGAACCGACATCACTGCTGACTCCCCTACATTAAAGGGCTCAAAGTAAATAAAAACAAGGTGATTCCCTAGGAAGCGACAAACACACCGCTTTATAAGGACGGCTGTAAAACGGAACGGTGGCGCGGGACCGCCTCGTTACTGTTCCGGTGGCGGGACCGCGGACTGACCATGGAGTAGTAAGATGTAGAAGTTTAAAAGACGACAAGAATTGAAGGTAAACACACGTCTACCGATTCTATTCGAATTTATGTACGTGTTTTGGAAGCTGATACCTATTTGGAATTAACAGTTCCTGTTAATTATGAGAATTTTTTCTAACTTTGTGATTAGTTAATAACAGCTACTCAGGCCGCTATTTAGGTTAAGCCGCGCTTGCCTAAGTTGGTCGTGGATTGGTGACCACCCATTACATACTGAGTTTCGAGACCAACACCTCGGCTATCATCTGTAGATCTTTGAGAATCATTACAGGTAGTCAGTGACCCAAAATTCTGACAACCCAGTTAGACTGGAAGCCACTCCTAACATAGTTGAGAAAAGATTAGGCAATTAAAGATGAAGTTGTTGTTATCATGAACATACAGACAAATTATTGGTGATAACCTTGTCACAGCTCATTAAAACATATTTGTTTCTGTCTGCTCTAACCATTGTTTTTTTACATGGTCATCACCACTATTGAGGAAGTCTGGAAGTGGCGCCGGTGACTGAAAATGTCGTGAGGAAGGTTTTGAATATGAATGTGGAAATATACGAGTAGAGAAAGACCAAAGAAACGATGGATGGACTCTGTTAAGAATGATATGGTAAGAAAGGAGGTGTCTCATGAGATAACAAAAACAAAGAAGTATGGAAGAGAAAGACATGCTGCGCCGACCCCAAATGAACTGGGATAAGGGCAAGAGAATGATGATGATGATGATCACCACTATTGATATATTAGTATCTTACTTTCAGTTTACAAGTTACATATTCAGAACTTTGCCATAAAATATGGAGCTTCTGTAAATGCATTTACTCTTTGGTGGGCCACCACTTCCAGCCCGCATTGCGGGATTGTTTTTGTACACTCGCTACAATTTTCCTGCGGTCGGGACATGTGTTGTGAAGACCGCGGGACATTCGCGGGACACTCGCGGCCTAAATATTACTGTTATGCCAACCACGCAACAATTTTATTTCTGGATTATTTGGTAGGTTGGCAACATGTGTTGACAGTGAGGGCAACAGCGTGGGGAGAATTTTAGTTTCGTTTTTTCAAACATAAATATTTTCACCGTCACGTTTACACGGACTTAACCGGACTTACACTTACACACGGACTTAACGTAACTGAACCGGGGCACTGTCACATGAAAAATAGACAGATCTTCATTCGTATTTGTCTTCGTGTGGTGTACAAACGGTTTATAATGTAACTGACTTTAGGACTGTAGTGTATCAATAAATACCGACATGCCTTACTGGTGGGCGAGCAGTGGTGGGGGTGCGGTCGAGTAGTCGTTGCACAGACCGCGCACTCTCTACTGGTCGGCCGTGCGAGTAAGACGTGCGCGTGGAAACCAAACTGTGTTGTTTTACTGAATTCACTACGTACCTAACAACCTAATAGTGACCTGTACAAGTGGCGACCCTGCCAGGATACAAAATAAATAAGGTACGTGCCGAATTTAAGAAACACTGAGTGTAAACAATGTAACTACGAGGTAAATCTGTAACAAATCAGTTTTGCCGTATAATCATGCCTTACATAATAATT
The DNA here is from genome assembly GCA_949774965.1 of Diarsia brunnea. NCBI lineage: Eukaryota > Metazoa > Arthropoda > Insecta > Lepidoptera > Noctuidae > Diarsia > Diarsia brunnea. The sequence goes on from OX459007.1 coordinate 19,510,292, forward strand.
TTCTTATTTTTCAGCATATTTAAATTGTATTTAGGCAATCATTGAAATAAATATTATGTTTATTGAATTGTTATAATACAATGTTGAAGGCAATGGTTATAAAAACAGAACTGCTTTAGTTACATTGATTGGTACCTAATATTCGTGTGAAAACTAAACTTTACGTCAATGATGGATGCTTTGATTGCTGACAGAGGCGAATTAGTGTGTTGCTATGAATACTAAGTACATAAATATTTTGTGTATATTTTGGGTTCAAATTGAAGACGGTTGTTATTCAATTATGATTGCAACAAAGTTAGGTCAAGGTATTATTATTAGGTTATACTGTGCTGCCAATGGGATTACCAATTATAAAATATTATTTGCGTTCTTGAGTAATCTTGATACCAGTGATAGACATGCCCTGTATCCAAATAAACGTTTTTTCTTCTGCCAACAATCAAAGTTAACATTGTCGTCAGTGGTAGTTTGCTTAAGCAAACGGTACCTAAATGATGTTGTAAAATAACAGTCCAAAGGGTCTGGGATGAGATACAATAAAATTAAGAGGTAGTTCTATTATTTTGGAACGGTACCTAAAGACGAAAGTTAAGTCGTCAGAGGTAGTTTGTTTAGCAAACGGTACCTAAATGATCTTGTATAAATTACAGTCCAAAGGGACTGGGATGAAATACAATAAAATTAAGAGGTAGTTCTATTAATTTGGAACGGTACCTAAAGACGAAAGTTATGTCGTCAGAGGTAGTTTGTTTAGCAAACGGTACCTAAATGATCTTGTATAAATTACAGTCCAAAGGGACTGGGATGAAATACAATAAAATTAAGAGGTAGTTCTATTAATTTGGAACGGTACCTAAAGACGAAAGTTATGTCGTCAGAGGTAGTTTGTTTAGCAAACGGTACCTAAATGATCTTGTATAAATTACAGTCCAAAGGGATTGGGATGAAATACAATAAAATTAAGAGGTAGTTCTATTAATTTGGAACGGTACCTAAAGACGAAAGTTATGTCGTCAGAGGTAGTTTGTTTATCAAACGGTACCTAAATGATCATGTTTAAGTTACAGTCCAAAGGGACTGGGATGAAATACAATAAAATTAAGAGGTAGTTCTATTAATTTGGAACGGTACCTAAAGACGAAAGTTATGTCGTCAGAGGTAGTTTGTTTAGCAAACGGTACCTAAATGAGTTTGTTTAGATATCAGTCTAAATGGACTGGAATAAAATACAATAAGATCAAGAGGTAGTTAGATTAACTCGAAACGGTACCTAAAGAAGGAAATTACCCCTTCCATCCAGGTAGTCCACAAGTATATCGCACTTACCACCTCAACAGTCTTTGGACTGTGGTGACCTAGTTTCAGTTGGTTTACGCTGGGAAAAAACGTGCACTAGGGTTATACCTGACGGCTACCAAAGTTACCACAATCAGGTGGCCTCAGGGCAAATAGAGCTTTACTCTTCTTATTCATGGGTGGGTTAACCCTTCCAAAAATATAATATTCCTGGTGCACATGTAGAAACTACTAGGAAGAGCTCGTGGCTTAATAACATCTGCCGGTCCTAACATCTCAGGTCGATCTTTAGGTTAAGCCGCGCTTGCCTAGGTTGGTCTGTGGATGGGTGACCGCCCATTACATACCGAGTTTCTTCCGTGCCTCGGAAAGCACGTTAAGCTGTTGGTTCCGGCTGCCATTTAGATCTTTGGCAGTCGTTACAAGTAGTCAGTGACTTGAAAGTCTGACAACCAGTCTTACCAAAGGGTATCGTATTACCTAGTATTAACTGGGTTGTGGAGGTCAGATAGGCAGTCGCTCTATGTAAAATACTGATATTCAGCTGCATCCAGTTAGACTGGAAGCCGACCCCAACATAGTTGGGAAAAGGCTGGGCAGATGATGACATGTAAAAACTACTAGCTGTAACAATTATGTATTTACTGTTGCATGCTGCTATCAACAGCCTCGATAAATATTTTGCCCCTAAACAAAACCGTGTTTATAAGCGTCACTTGTTCAGGCTCATCAAACAAGAAAATGTGGAAAATTGACAAGTTTCTCGTCAGACTTAGACATCCGAGCTTAAATGTAAATTTACTGCCCCAGGTGAACACATGATCGATTCAAACACCAAAAAGTGTGAATCAGCCAAATTAAGCAAAACAATTATTCTGACTTATGGTGATCATGTTACCCTTGACTATTTCCGATGCCAATGCTTTAGAGACTGTAAATCGGGAACTTAACAATTTTGGGTTGCCGGGGTCGGGTTGTCGGTTTTTGAGTAAAAGCTTCTAAAAAACTTTAGAAGTATATTTATGTGAGCGTTGTGGTGGCAGTCATTCAACTGATACTAAAGTTTGTTCAGCCCGAGATAAGAAGTGTCTATAGTGTGGGTTTGTTGTACATTTTCAAAACAGCGTAAGATTAGGGCGCTGTGTTGAAATTGAGATGTAACGTGGCGCATTCTCAAGGACAATGGAGTCCTTGTTGAAAATGAAGTAAAATCTCCAAACAGGAGATTTATGGCCTACGTTAGTCTTAATACTTTAACCGTACTTGGGTCTATTGACTCTCCAATAACAATTGGTGACTGTTTTTGTAGAACTAAAGCCACAATTTATATTGTAAAAGATGGGACTAGAAACTTGCTAGGGAAAGACACCGCCAAGTGGCAATGTAGCCAATGGTGTGTTCCCTAAATTTAAAGATGATCAAATTCATATTCTAATAAATTAATTAAACCAGTTGCTCAGCTTTATCGAAAAGTATACTCTAACGGGCCTGCCGTAAGAGAATAAAACGAATAAAAATAAAAACGGACAAAGACGGCACGGTTGGCGCAGTGGCCAAGCAATTGGACTGCTGCGCTGCGTGTCGCGGGTTCGATCCCCGCACGTAACAAATATTTGTATGGCCTGCAGATAGTTATTTCGGGTCTGGGTATTTGTGTATGTGACTTTATATGTTTGTGAACGCACCCACGATACAGGAGAAAATCCTAGTGTAAGGCAACGTTTTAAAAAAAAAAAAACACCAAGAGTTTGTTGCGAGTGTTGCGACTGGATCTCTCCATTGCTGCATTGGTACCTGTTTTAAAACCGGATGGCGATGTTTGCATCTGAGTAGACATGAGACCAATCGAGCTACCATTAGGCCAAAGCATCCTTTGCCCACTATGGAATAATTGATTCCAAAGTTTAGAAATGTCAAAGTATCAAGTAAAGTAAGTAAAGGATTACTAGTAAGTAATAAGAAGAATTATATATCATATTTTTATCTTTTTAGTATTTATTCTTGTACAGGAGTCTTTAATTTCATTGACGATATGTGACCAAGTCGAACATAGCGCAATGCTCAAAGAGCCTTACGGTTTAAAAGATAACAATGTTAGCAAAATGTGCATTACAGTTAATCGAATTGATTTCTCGGTCATCAGTTCATTACTTATCTTGTAAGGGAGTTAAGTCTCTCGATAAATATGTAATTGCAATATAATCATTTCGAAAACCAACAGTCATTGAGGAAGTACCAGCTTCTTAGGGATAGTTAATTATGTAGGAAAATAGCTCCTTTGCGCGAACTCCTAAGATTAAAAGTAGGCAAAGGTGTGATATCACCTTTTACTGGTACGATAAATGAACACAGGCTTTTAATTGGTTAAAATGTGTCAGGACTCAAATTAAAACATTAGGCTACTGTGATCCGCTTGACCGTACTCAAGTCTATGCCGACGCTAGCCCTGTTAGTTTGGGAGCTGTGCTCGTCCAGCATGGCTCTTGTGGTCCCCAAATATTTGCATATGGCAAAAATAGAGAAAGAGGCTCTTGCGTTTGTTTGGGCACTGGGATATTTTCATATGTACCTGTTTGGGAAGGATAGTTTTAAACTAGTTAGTGGCCACAAGCCGCTAGAGGTGATCGGAACCGATTCAAAGCCATGCGCCAGTACCGAGCGTTGGGTTCTGCGTACAATCATATCTCAAAGCTTTGTGGTATAATAAGTCTCCGCAGCCATTTACTAATGATAATTATTTGAATCTAGTTGTTAATCAATATTATCCTGTAGCAATTACTTTGCCTGAGTATAGGCCTGCTTGTGAGGGAAACTCAGAGCTGAAATTAGCCAGGAATTTCCATTCCATTTTATACTATTATAACTGGACCTAGAGTGTCAACGTTTAAGTATAGGATCTTTGAAACAAGAACTTTATTTAAATACAATTTACTGTTGCGCGAAAATAAATTAGTTACATATGTGAGGTCAAATGATTTAGCAGCTGCTCATGAAGGCCACCCGGGCTTAGTAGCCATGAAAATGAGACTACGGTCCAGAGTGTGGTGATCCAAAAGGGACAGAGATGCTGCACATTATGTAAGTGCTTGTAGCGGTTGCACTCTGGTTTCCGACTCTAGGTTAGAGATAAGCTGGCTTCTGTTGTAGGTAGAACTTACAGATGTTAGAGCTAGAGACAAAGATAGTAAAATAAAATGCAAAGAAAAGGATGAAAAGATAGGAAGAGGCAAGCAAAAGAATCTAGTATAAATATTGGAGAAAAACTCGTATGTTAAGAATAGAATAAAAAAAAACAAGTTGTCCACCTCATTCGAGGATACGACACATACACTAGTAAATAAAGAAGAGATAGATGTCGAAATGGTAAATGATGATAGTGGATAACAGTTACGTAGAACATTTAGAAGTACATACATTTGGAGAGGGTTGAAGGAAAGTGGGAAGTTTGCACAAATGAGGATGATAGATTGTCAGGAAATAACGACACTTTCGATAACAATGTGTGTGACGAAAATTAATATGTTAATTGTTTTACAGACCATTATTAAAATGATTTGATGATTGTTCTGTTATAAACTGTTTTGTATTTGATTATGCTTATACAATAAAATACTATTTTTCTAATTTTGTAAAAGGTAGATGTAGTGTATCAATAAATACCGACATGCCTTACTGGTGGGCGAGCAGTGGTGGGGGTGCGGTCGAGTAGTCGTTGCACAGACCGCGCACTCTCTACTGGTCGGCCGTGCGAGTAAGACGTGCGCGTGGAAACCAAACTGTGTTGTTTTACTGAATTCACTACGTACCTAACAACCTAATAGTGACCTGTACAAGGACCAAACAATTTTAACTATGGCAAATCAGAGCTATGAAAATCCTTACTTAGGAGGACATTCATCATTTCCATAATCATCATTCTCCTGCCCTTATTCCAAATTATTTGGGGTCGGTGCAACATGTCTTCTTCTTCCATACTTCTCTATTTCTCGTCATGTCAGCAGTCACCGCCTTTCCAGCCATATCATCCTTCACACAGTCCATCCATCGTTTCGTTGGTCTTTCTAGATAATAGGCTAATTATTCTTGGTTTTGCTATGAAGCCGCTAATCTTTATACGAACCAAAATTTTCAGATAATGTTAGCGTTTTTTTTAAAAAAAAAGTACAAAAGTTTCTTCAAGCTCTTTAAAAATAACAATTTAACAACACAAACATCTGCCTAACCCAAAAGTCTTTCACTTGAAAATGTATCTTTTCAGTTCCAAACGACAGTTGTGAGTCAACGTTATTGGCACAAAAACTTGTGTTGAACGTCCCCTCGGGGCAGACTAGAAGGCTTACTTTTATGGCTTTTAGACGGCCTAAATGTTGCCTAGGCAAAAGGCACAGAGCGGCTTTTTGATTTTATTTGATCGGCAATATTGTTAAACGATCTTATGTAATGACGGTCTGATATCAGCAGAATATTTTCATTTGAACAGTTGCCATTTAAATAAAAACGGAATGTGGTAGTGTGTGTAGCTATTTTTTTTTATAATGGTTTTTGTTTATAAATCACAGTTTTAAATTTTGGAGCTTATGCTCAAATGTAACGCTTATGATCACTAGGCCAAATTTGTATTTATTATCCCACTACTGGGCAAAAAAAAGCCTTCCTTTCCTACTTCTACTGATAGCAATGTAGTTCAACTGTAGGCCAATCCTTTGAAAAAGAATCCAGCTCATTAAATTACATACTTTTGTTATTTTAATTTAGATTCAAATCGTATCTACAAAAAACTGGTATTTCCTCATTAGAATTTTAAATTAAAGAATGAATGTTTTATAAAATAGCCACCATTTTAGATACAGATCCTCATTTGTAATATTCTACTGTTTTCATAACGAAATTAGGGACGTATAACATTTTGTATTAAATTAGCGACAGATGTAAGCAGATGTCGAATTAAATTATAACCGGACTAACATTTACAAATTGTAGTCTGATTAAAATACAAAGAACTTTTTGTTCCGAGCAGTCGTGTGGGGTAAACAGTAGTAAATGTTACTGTCGAAAATTAATCTTATTCCAGTGTTAAAATTAAACATTTTGTGTTTCTGTGTTGAACAAAAGCTTTTCAACTCATACGTTGAACCTTATAAAACGATGTGTCAATTTTACGAACATTAGGCTTACGTAGTCAACAAGGATCCCATAAACACATTTTGTAAAGTAAATAAAATAAATTAAGACTTACAACTTAATCCGTCCGTGTGATAATTGACTTACCTGTAAAAGAATAAAATCACGTTAGTAAGTACATCATTTTTAGGGTTCCGTTGTCAAGAAGGAACTTTATAGTTTCGCCATGTCCGTTACTTATAAAACGTACTTGGATACGGCTAGGCTTTGCTACAGCCGGGAAAAGATCTCTTTCCATGACTTCCAGTTGTAATAATCCAAGGCTAATATAGAAATAAAGGAAAATATGAGAGAACGTATACACTACAGTTTTCACTACTTCACACTATTTTTCAGTTTTTTTTGGAGTGTGGGAAATCATTAAATGAGTCCTCTTGCTCCGGGAGGAGCGGTAGGGAGTGTCAGATTTCTAATGACTAATATTCACCCATGTTCCTTCTTAGCCCTTTGTGTCGAGGCCGCGGTATGTGTTTCGAACCACCACGCAGCCCCATCATCTTCCACTTCATAAAGCAAAAGCCATTTTGACCTCATCTCAATGATTTACATTAAAACCTTAATTAATTCTGAATAAAACAGTAATCATAATTAAACCGAATGTGTTTACGTACTACTTTGTATTCAGCGCTTGTAAATACTGTGTTCTGATTGGTCAGTTACATTCATTGTTTTTGTACTCTCTACGTGTTACATTAAAGTAATTAATTCTTTTTTAACCGGTCTCGGATTCATTGTGGTTATTACCTTTTAATTTGATTAAATGAGAGATTTTTGGCTGTGTACTTAGAGGCACATAGTTGAATATTCAATTATCGTTTATTTGAAGGGAAACTTCACCTTCACATTTAAATCATGACACAAACCAAAATACACCACAATGATATTTCTGTTCTACGGCGTAGGCTGTTCAATGCTACGGCGTAACTATTTCTATGCTACGGCGTAGCCTGTTCTATGCTACGGCGTAGCCTGCTCTAGGCTACGCAGCACCATGTCAAGGTCGTACTGTACTAGAGGGAATGAGACGCCGTCGCTCGCCTCCTTCTGCGGAGCAGTGATACTGGCGAAGGAGGTGGCGGAACGTGAGAGGGAGAGAACCTCTCTTCCCAGCCGCCGCAGGGACGATCCGGGTGTCGGGGGCCACGTGATGGCTTCCGGCCACCGTAGACGCGGGCCTGCGGACGGTGAGTAATGGGCTAGCTCGCCGTCCGTCCGGCTTATGACGACGACAGGCCGTGTCGGCGGCGCGTTCGTGTTCCACGCGCGCCTCAAAGAGATGTCAGCAACATGGAAAGTCGGGGCTGCGGGTTGTACGAAAGAGATACCGCGGCCTCGGCACAAGGAACATGGGTGGTTTTTAGTCAGTAGAAGTCTGACACTCCCTTCCGCATGGGTTATTTGATGATATCCCCCAGTTTAGCCTGCTCAGTAATAAGTCATTCTATGTCACGACGTAGCTCATGCTTAGCTACGGTAGCCTGAACACATATTGCGGCTTAACCCGTACCGTACGTACTTTGAAACTTTTGAAACTTAGAGAGATGAATTTACTATGCACATATCAGATGTATAGAAAACTAATAAACATCAATAACAATTAAATTAACAAATGTACATTATTACGATGTGTCCAATTAACTATATAAATAAATGCGCAAACAACCACAGTGTAAAATAAGCAGCATAACTAGCTAATCAGAAATTAGCCAACTGTGTATTTATCTCAATTTGATCAGCAAAATACAAACAAATAGTTGTCCCGCTTATTTGTTTTGGTAATTAAATTCATTACCTGTGGTGGAAACAGTACGAATAGAAATGAATCAATGAATAGTGTAGAACCAAAATAATTAGCACATTTTGTGTTAAAGTAGAACAAGTAAATAACATCACCCCTGTAGTAATCCCCGTAGGGGTAGGCAGGGCAGTCGTCATCATCATCATCATCATTTCAGCCAGAAGACGTCCACTGCTGGACATAGGCTTCCCCCAGAAGGGGGGATTTGCCATGATCGCCACGCTTGGCAGGCGGGTTGGCGATCGCAGTATGGTTGTTACGAAGGCACAGAGAACGCTGCTGCCCATTCTCTGGTAAGTCCCTTAGTCACCTCTTAGGACACCCACGGGAAGATATGGGATGGTGCTATTCTTTACGTCCGACCCCGTACCTCTCTGGATTAAAGTACAGCCACATTTCGTCAGTTATGTTTATGTCCCACTAGCTGATGTCGGTCAAATTATATATACTAAAACCTTCCTCAAGAACCCTGTATCTTTTGGTGAAAACAGCATGATAATCGGTGCAGTAGTTTTTGAGTTTATAGCGAACAGACAGACAGACGCGGCGGGGAACTTTGTTTTAAAATATATAGTGATGTACTGACGCCGTGTCTGTTACTGAAGTTACATTTTGGCCGACCCCGGAAATCGAACACAGGACCTCCTGCTCCGAAGTCGCACTTGCAACCACTTGTCCAACGCGGTAGTAAGTAATAACGTAAAAATCCTGGTGACCATAAAAATTAAACAAAGTCAAATAAATCTTTATAAATAATTATAATAAAACGTTTTTACTTTATGATAACGGCGGTACTTAAAACAGTCTCTCTTAATGAATAAGACATGGCGACCGTACTTACGAGCACGGTTAGAGCTCCGTAAATTAAAGGCGCTGTGAATTATAATGCGTGGGTCATAACTTTGGTGCCAGCTTTAAACTGTACCATTGAAGTGACCGTAACGATTCTGGAGGTATAACGTGCGAGAATGGAAATTGGGAGGCTGAAATAATTAATCTCTGTTTACTATTAATATAAATGCTAGTATGTGAGGATGTGTGGATGGGTGAATATTTATTACTCTTTCTAAAGACACACAAGCTGGAAGACATAACACTTACACATGGACACACATAGACATGGTGGTTGACGGCACGGTTGGCGCAGTGGCTAAGCGTTTGGACTGCTGCGCTGCGTGTCGCGGGTTCGATCCCCGCACGGAACAAATATTTGTATGGCCTGCAGATAGTTGTTTCGGGTCTGGGTATTTGTGTATGTGACTTTATATGTTTGTGAACGCACCCACGATACAGGAGAAAATCCTAGTGTGGGGCAAATTTTTTTTCAAAAAAAGCAAAAAAAAATACTTTTATCCCGGTTGAACGATCCCGTGAGAAAATTACAGAACTTCAATCGGGCAACTGCGGACTATGAGCTAGTAATTCATAACATTTTTAGCATTGGATGGCATGCAAACCTACTGCTTATTACAGTATGAGAATACAGATGAAATGATATATCTGTTATGCGTTGTATGTGTATTTTTTTTCCTGTATGTCTCTTTGTATGCTCGTTATGTTTCTGAGACAAATAAATATTTATTCTTTCTTTATTTTGTTGTATAATAAAGAAATGTACAGGTAATAATTATAAATGATTACACACATACTCTTTCCAAACTAGTACGTATAAATTGCTGACCAGCTGTTTCAGCAGTAGGATAGGCGAGCAAGTACGCATTCTCCGCATCGCTATTATCCAGACACGTGAAGAAGACTGTATAGCATTGCCACGTAGAATAGCAATGCTAATTCTTTGGCCAAAGAAGATGCCAATCCTCTTTCTATTATTTATTAATTGTAGCTGTAATTGCCGTGCCGTCAAATAATATTATTTATTAATTGACGGCACGGTTGGCGCAGTGGCTGAGCGATTGGACTACTGCGCTGCGTGTCGCGGGTTCGATCCCCGAACGAAACAAATATTTGTATGGCCTACAGATAGTTGTTTCGGGTCTGGGTATTTGTGTATGAGAGTTTAAATGTTTGTAAACGCACCTACGACCCAGGAGAAATTCCTGGTGTTAATTAAGTTAAAAAAAAATTTAGGATGGCCACTTATTAATTTATTTTATCTAATGGGTACCTACAACAAACAGCTATAATGTGAAATATTATTTAATTACGACATGATCACATAAACATTGGTGTAGCCTGCGGCGCTGATCACAGATTACCATTAATAACTTAACTTTAAATTGCTTTGAAAAAAAAAACTGTACATGAATGACAGCTAAAACACGTCATATTGAAAAGAGAAAATGTAAAACATTATACCTACTAATGATGAAATTAGTAAATTATATGGCAAATTAATTATTCCAAGAGTTTAAATGTCTCATACAAGAGTCTCCAGAAGTGTCGCATTGTACAGAATGGTTGAAAATTTTGGTTCACAAAAGATTAACTAACATATTCGTGAAAATTATAAAGAAAGAACCTAAGTTTGTTTTCAGAAAGGACCACATTAATTATATTTTTTTCTGAAACAATAAAAATTGTTCAAAAATATTCTTTGACTAAAATAAATGTATTTGTTAAGTAAATAATAAGACAGTCCTACTTACTAACAAAACATGGTGCACCTTATCTCACAACATTCAAGCTTCGTGGATTAGCTGTCATGAGTTATGCTCCTAGGTTCGTCGAAGTACTAGGTATTACATCGGCTTTATCTGGATCTAGTTAGTACTTAATACGCCCACGGTATTCATTACACCCTGTTCACGATCTCAGGCGATGCGACTTAGAAACTTGCTACAGCGCCGTGCCACAACGACTCGTAGCAACGAGTTGTGACATTGAGTTTCGACTGCGAATTGCGACAATAACTTGCAAGTGCGACAAGTGACTTGCGACTTGCAACGGTGACTTGCAACAGTGACTTGTAACGGTGACTTGTAACAGTGACTTGCAACGGTGACTTGAAAAAGTGACTTGCAACGGTGACTTGCAACGGTGACTTGCAACAGTGACTTGCAACGGTGACTTGCAACAGTGACTTGCGACAATTAGTTGCGATTGCGACTTGTCAAAGTGAAAAGCGAGAGCGACTTGCGTCAAGTGCCACGTGAGTATTTTTTTTCCGTCACGTAAATACCCGCGTTGCTGTCACTAGTGGCATGTTCAAAGCAAATTATTTCATTTAATTTTTCGCAGTCGCTGTCACAACACGCAGGTCGCTTGAGCGCGTAGTTAGTGGCCAAGCGTTACTCTTAGATTGGTACTTATTATAGTAGGTACAGACCTACGTGTAAGAACTAAGAGAGGTAATGGACTATTCATTTAATTTATTGGTCGTTACGTTCCAATTAGTACTTCTACAGTTTTACTAGTTTGAGAGAAATATCTTTTTTAGAGGTAAGTGAGAAAAAAATTAAACTTAGGAAGAAAAATCAACTTCTGAAGTCGGTGACTTTTGTTTGTTTGATTTCGTATTTTGCCACCGACTTCAAAAGCTGTTCTTTTTTCTAAAGTTTTTTTTTTCCTTTTTTGTGTTTATTTTTTTATTTTTGTGTCGACATGTCACCGCAGACTGCCAAAAAAGGTAGCGATGAAGAAGCAAATGGTTGACCAAGCTGTTCCTAAAGTATTGGTGAACTTCATTTGGGTACTTTACCTTTAAAAAAGACATTTCCTTGTTAAAGTCGGTTTAATTTTTAGCCGTCGGTGAGCCAATTAAATTAGAAGAGTTCTCTCTCTTTCTTCAGGATCCCATAATGAGGTCCTGACTTGATAACCGTGGGACCACTTGGAAAGTATACCCTTTCAAACAAAAAAAGAATAACCCAAATCGGTCCAGCCATCTTCGAGTAATCGGGGAACATACATAAAAAAAGCAAAAAAAAAAAGGATTCGGACGAATTGAGAACCTCTCCTTTTTGAAGTCGGTTAAAAAATAGTATGCTTTTACGAGGAGCTTGTGGCTAAACAATAACAGCTGCAGGGGTCGATCGTCAAGGTTAATACGCTCTAGCCAAGATGGTCTGTGGCTGGGTGACCGTCAAATACATACCGAAAGTCCTCCATGCCCAGAAAGCACGTTAAGCCGTCTGAAAATTTCGACAAAAAAAAACTCTCTTTCATGTTTTTGGGCAATATATTCAGGTAATAATCCACTAGAGTTTAAAACCTTTTTACCGGTAGAAATATATCTCCTATCCGACAGTTTTAAACCAATTTCCTTACAGACTTTAAACCATTTCCTTAGAATTATTTAAAGTCAATTCTTTCGGAAACATTCGGAACCGACACAACTTGAAGTTTTCAAGGAAGCGAGGGAAAAGGGAACATTACGGAGCTCTCCGCGGTAAAGTGGATTTAACTTCAATTCGTATAGATTTTGTGAGACGAATGTCATTCTTGAGGGACAGATGTTTACAACATTTTCAAGTAAAGTTCAAAGCTACTTCCTGTAGAAAATTACACTCAATTGGCTAGCGTTCGATGCCATATTTAACTTAGTGATAACTAAAAGTAATTTATAATATTAACACCACGTTCTTTTAGTAGGTAAAGTATATGAAATGGTATTCAGATTTTTATAGTACCGATATTTTTTTTCAATAACTGTATGTCCTATGTTGAAGGAATTGAACCTGTTCTATAGCTACTATACCTCATCGTCAAGATTCTCCTGCCCTAATAGAAAAGAATAGAATAGAATACATGCCAATCCCAATCCCAATACTAATCCCAATTTATTTGGGATAGGTGCAACATTGTGTTGTTCTTCCATACTATTAGACCACCACCAGCCACCAGCTACTATAAATTTACAGAAAAATTGCAGCTGAATAGTCACACATACCCAAATTGAATACATCCTAACCTACATCTAATAAAACAGCTAACATCCTTAGAACGACAAGACCACACGACCTGTCTAATAAAGCGCGGTTTGCGCAGAATTAGGCTGACACTAACAAATGTATTCCGTTGGAGCTGCGCCGCATTTTCGTCTTGAGATGCGTCATCATAACTTTACAATTACGTGAGAATGCTGGGGTGCATTTTCGTGTTAAAGCTTAGGAGACGATTATGATCGGTTCGTTTCCGATGAGTCACACCATAATGTGTGACTTTTACACGGGAAAAAAAATCCCGTTGAGTCACACTGTGACCCGTTGCCACGTTTTTTTTCCATTATGTCACACTATGATGGGTGTGTTGAAATACCAGGAGGCCAAAAACATGAAGTAGGTGTACAAGAAATTTTCTGATGTTTATTGTCATAGGTGCATTTAATGTTAAGTCACAATACCAGACTGATTTTAAGTACACTGAAGGACTACCCGGCTGGATTAGTGGTCTAGTATGGGGACATAGATTTGATTTCCGGCTCGGGCTGGGAGCGGAAGTGTTTATTTATTTATTTATTTTACTATTTATGTACACACAGTAGACAGCACAGGAAAAATATCATAATATAACATATGAGTACAAAGGTACTGCTTATTTCACAAGAAATTTCTGCCAGCAGACCTGCAAAAGGAGAAATTATTGAATTAATTAAAAATTATTATTATTATTTTATTTATTTGAATTATTTATTATTATTGATTGATTTGGATTTATTATATTTGTTATTGTGTTTTATCAGGAATTTCTCAGTAGCAACGACGCACATTGGGTATAGAGCCAATTTTTTGTTCAAAACCACCTAGAGATCGCAAAAATAAACCAAATGAGACAATTTTTGGATAGGAATGTTTGTAATTAAATTCTAAAGAAACTGACCAAGACCAGATTTCTAATATTCCTTAAATCCAAAACTTCTTAACCCACTAAAACTAAGGTAAAGCGAGATTTACCCTGTTCTTTAACCCTTTCAGTCACGCATTTCACCTAGAAAGAAAAAATAATAATAATAAAAATATAATATATAATAATAATCGTTTATTTATAAAAAAGGGACACATTTACAATAAAAAAGCCATTGTGCCCTATTTTAACTTACTGTTATTATTTTATTGTAAATGTGTCCCTTTTTTATTAATAAACGATTATTATTAGAAAGAAAAAAGAAAGAAAAAAAAAAAAATTCAATTCATATGCATTTTTTATAAAAAATTTAAAACCTAACTTCGCAAATCGGGCTTCGTGAGTGTCTTTGGAATTTAATTTCTAACATTTGGTTAATATTAGAGGTCTCTAGGTGGTTTTGAACATTCTGTCCTCAATGTGCGACGGAGCCTGGATTTGTGCCTAGTTCATGGCAATAAGCTCTTTCCTTGTACATAAATACGTTCAATGCAGTAAGTGCGAAGTCACTTTGAAATCGTTGAAACTTAAGTTTACGTCGCATTTTAAAATGTTTGCTAGTTGTTTTACAGTAAATAAACTGTGAGATTTAGCGATACACCTCTGTACAACTGTTTCCAGGAATTTCACCAAGGTGCCTTATAAATTATTAGTCTAAATAACAGTAACCATTTCCTCCCGCCTCCGGTACATTGCGAGCAATTCTTTAAGAACATTTCCTCCGTACGTGCCTTTCAGACATCATGTTGTATTAAGATGGTAACTCACTCGAGTGCACACGCGTAAATTATGTTTTAAAATCCTTGGGTTTTTTGTTCTTTCTTTCTCGTGTTGTTATTGTCTAACTTGGTGTTAGAGTTTCTATGACGTCCATGGACCTCTGACTTAATAATAATAGTAGATTTCGAGGTGTAAGTTACAAATAAGCAGTACATAGATGTTACAGTTTTGTTCGTTACTTACGTGTTGTTACCTAATAATTATGGATGTTAACATAGAAACTGATTCACTCTGTTCCCCGTACTAGTATAGTCTGTATTACGGTGGAACAGTTTTCCTCGTTCTACCGACTTTTCTTTACATTACGTCAAGAAATATCTCTCAGAAGTGTGGGACAATTTAGACATCCGAAGTTACAAAAATCACAAAAATAAATGAAATGTGAAAAGTCTTCATCGATCCGACATGTGGAAAAAAATACTCGGGTCCAAAGGTCACAAAAACGGGTTTTTCGCGATTTTCAGCAAAACGGTAAGTTTTATTATAAAATTAGTCCACACAAAAATTTTAGATGATCTATAATAAATGTCTAAATACTTGTTTTCCTACGAGTCACCGTTTCTTGCTTTTTATGCTAGAATGTTTCGTAGAATAGTGTTTTGAAAATAGGTCGTGTTGCATATATTTGTGTTTGCTCATTATAGCATCTTTTGCATGTTTACCTAGTGTAGGCCTAGGCCTAGTTTATAGTTAACATTCTTATGTTAACTATAAACACATTAAAAAAATACTCTTTTTCATAAATATAGCCATTGTAACTCTTTACAGTCCGTACAAGTTAATCTCACGTCCGGCCATAACTTATTGTACTTAGTTGCCCCCCGGGGAGTTTATAACTCAATAAAACTAACAGGTTTCCTACTACGATGCTGTTTTATTATCGAATCACAATGTCTTCAATGTTGTAGCTGATTGGATAAGTATATAACGACTTGAAAGGAAATTGGTTTTACGAGTATTTTTCATCTACTTAACTATATAGGTAGGGTGTAAAAGGCCTTTTTACAGCGCAGTTAACCAATAATTCTGTGAGTACATAAAGTTAAGCAACACTGCGCAAAAATTATTGCCGGGAAACGCTGTTTATTTGGTGTGAAAAATCAAGGATACGCTAGCGCTTAATGTACCGCACTCAAAATTATGCTAAAGGATGCATCGAATATTTCAGAAGTCAGAGAGGGTACTTTAAATCATGGAATAACACAAAATTTTAAACATTGATTAAGTTAAAACTTTGACTTGAAGGTTCCCAAAAAAACTTGAGAGGTGTCAAGGAACACCCGGATGGAACGAAGTTATTGTTATTATTTTTTATTATGTAAAAAAAAAAAAGAAATAAAAAAAAAAAAGAAATGTAGAAATGAAAATATCTGGCTTGCTTTCTATAAGAGAGAGAGAGACAGACAGAGAAACATGCGACGCCGCACAGCTTACAATAGCTTACTATAGCAAAAAGTGTCGTGACAACTTTTCGTAAGAATTTTTTCCGTCTAGCCCCCTTTCCAAAAAGTAATGATAAAAAAATAATTGCAAACACGGAGAGAAAGAACAATTAATGGTCGTACTTCTGAAGGGTGTTTTCCTGTTATTTTAGTTTGGTTGCTTCGATGTGTCTTGTGAGCTTGGGGTCAGCTACAGATTACAGGGAGGTCCTAGGTTAGATTCAGGTCAAGCAATAAGCAGTTTCATTAAACAATGGGTTTTCTATCAAGAATGTCTTAGTAGAGACCTGTAAGTATCTGGTTGACGGCTCATCCTTTATTAGATGAGACTCAAACATAAATAGCAGAATGTGGGTATGTTAAAAGTATTGACCTCGGCTTACAACTTGGTGGAATTGCAGAAATGCGTTTTAAGGGGTCGAATCAGGCGGGAGGAAACGCCCGGATGCCACCATTGCGAGGATCGGCCGGAGGACACGGTGGAGCACACTGTGGAGGTGTGTCCCGCTTGGGCGGAGCCCCGCCGTGTTCTCGTAGCGGCGATCGGCGGCGGCGACCTCTCGCGTCCGGCCCTGGTGCAAGCCATGGTCCGGGGCGAGGAGGAATGGGACGCCGTCGCCTCCTTCTGCGAAGCAGTGATGCTAGCGAAGGAGGTGGCGGAACGTGAGAGGGAGAGAACCTCTCGTCCCAGCCGCCGCGGGAGGCGCTCCGGGCGTCGGGGGCCACGTGATAGCTTCCGGCCACCGTAGACGCAGGCCTGTGGACGGTGAGTGATGGGTAAGCTCGCCGTCCGTCCGTCTTATGAT
This sequence comes from Diarsia brunnea, assembly GCA_949774965.1. Lineage (NCBI taxonomy): Eukaryota > Metazoa > Arthropoda > Insecta > Lepidoptera > Noctuidae > Diarsia > Diarsia brunnea. Next base: position 19,527,400 of record OX459007.1, read on the forward strand.
GACGACAGGCCGTGTCGACGGCGCGTTCGTGTTCCACGCGCGCCTCAAAGAGATGTCAGCAACATGAAAGGGGCCCGCAAGGGCCGACGCCTGTCGAGGCCGCGGGTTGTCCGCAAGGGATACCGCGGCCTCGACATGAAGGGCGAAAAAGGAACATGGGTGGTTTTTAGTCAGTAGAAGTCTGACACTCCCTTTCGCTCTGCCCAAGAGCGGGAGGGGTTATTTGATGATTTCCCACCCCCCAAAAAAAAAAAAAAAAAAAAGGGTTCAGGGTCCACATCCCATCGGGGCTGCGGGTTGTTCGAAAGAGATACCGCGGCCTCGGCACAAGGGCTAAGAAGGAATATGGGTGGTTTTTAGTCAGTAGAAGTCTGACACTCCCTTTCGCTCTGCCCAAGAGCGGGAGGGTTTATTTGATGATTTTCCGCCCGCCAAAAAAAAAAAAGGCTTCAGACCTTAAAGAGAAAACGGAACCTTCATAACAATACTTTATTGTTCGTCTGTTACAGATGGCTTTTTTAATGAGTCTTGGCGTCATATCGACATACCACTCAACTTTTTAATTCAACTTCTGACAAAGTCGGACATCTTGTCAACTAACTTTTTTACTTTTTGTTTCGTATTTTTATTTGAATTTATAGACACTGCTCTTCACCACCATATTCTTAAAAATAAACGAAAATCGATACAATGAATTTCTTTTTAATTCCATGGTGGTTCTTTAAGACATGGCAAGATTCAGTAAAGCGCATGTTCACAGTAACGCTTTAAAATTTACGGTAGCTTTTTGAGTTTAGGATATCACAACACAATATCGTTACCACCGCTGGTACGGACAATTTATGAACTCAGATTCGGGTATGGACTCATAACATCACGCCTGTAACTCCTAAAGCATTAGGCAGCGACACCCGCACTTTGCCACTTACAATAAGTTGCATGTTATAGAGCGCGTGCTTATTACCATCAAGCGGGCGCAGGTCCAAATACAATCAAATCCAACCGGATTTGATTTTGGTTGCTTTTGCGATGGAAGTCCTTCATCCAACTTTTTTATTTATTTTACTATTTATGTACACACAGTAGATAGCACAGGAAAATATTATAATATAACATGTGAGTACAAAGTACAAAGTTTTTTTTATTTAAAAAAACGTTGCCCCACTCAAACATTTAAACTCACATACACAAATACCCAGACCCGAAACAACTGTCTGTAGGTCATACAAATATTTGTTCCGTGCGGGGATCGAACCCACGACACGCAGCGCAGCAGTCCAGTCGCTCAGCCACTGCGCCAACCGTGCCGGTTGTATGTGCAGGATTTGATCAAAACTTTTTAAGGAGTCATTTATATAAATAACTACCAAAATACTGTTAAAATACAATCTCTCGAGATATAATTATTCATTCCAATATATTATTATATCAATCAATTATTAAAATATTCATCTCACCGTAAATACAGATTAATATGACTGATAAGAAGAAATACTTGAAATGAATCGGAATACTTGGTTGTCGAGGAATTTACATTTTTCCAATATTGGCGGGTAGGTACGCGCCGGGGATTACGGGAGGGGGGGGGTTGTTAAATAAATCGTTGTCCCTGGTATGACACGTCTCTTGTAATTGAATTGTTTCTCGATTATAATGCATAATCATACTATTTTATTGTTATGAAGAAAGTATTTTAGTAAGTTCGTAAAGAAAGAATATTACTATACCTAGGTAGGTGGTGATTTGTTAATTTTCCGAATAAGTACTAAAAATATGTGCTATCTAATTATCTGTCTAAGATCTCTGTTTTTCACAGTAACGCTGTAAAGAAATAGAATAGTAACAAGTTATAAGAAAAAGCCTCCGAAGTTTTCCAAAAGCTCGCAAAACTCGAACACTTTTGCATGTAATGTAACAATTCAAATTCGAGCATTGCATCAGTTACCGAGTAGAATCAAGCATTACAGAGCACAACCTGTCATCATCATCTGCGTCCCATTTCCCAAATATTATGTTGAGGACAGTTTGGCTTTACATACATAAACTCACGCCGTTTTCCCATGGGTGTAGGCAGAAACCACAGGACGCCACCTCCTACGATTCTTACATACTCCTTTTGCCTCGTCCACATTCATACATCTGGTCATACACGCACGCCGGTTACGAGTACTACGCACCTGTCCTTTCTGAAGAACGGCACCAATAAGATCAGTGTATGCCTTTCTAGGGCGTCCCCTCCTGGTGCGGCGGCGTTACCACTCACATCTGCCTTGTAAATACCTTTTGTTAATCGAATTTCACTTATCTTCTCCACATGACCAAACCACCTTAGCATACTCTTTTAAATTTTTGTTACTACATCTTCTTTTGACTTTGGCTTTAGATGAAGGAATAACAACAATTCTCCAAATAGCCAAGATAAAATATATCTACAAAATGACCACCACTCACAAAGCATTTCGATGCATTTTCCCCGTCACGTCGGGCAATAACTTCAAAGCAGAGCGCATGCCGCTGGATACGTTGAGTTGATTTTAATAGTTCTGTGCGAAATTGTGAGCAATGTGATGTCATCAAAATATCAGCCTGTATTTGTATCATAGGGACTTTGGGAGAATGGCTGAAAATAATAATCCTGCCTGTCTTTTGTAGTATTCACTGGATTGTGGAGGTCAGATAGGCAGTAAGTATTAAACTGCATCTGGCTTGACTGGAAGCCGATCCCAACATAGTTGGGAAAAGGTTGCTCAGGTAATAATGCGGTTGAAAGTATCATGCGTCTTATACTGTGAAAGCTAGTGAAAATTGGTCTGTCTGTAGAATTGTCTGCAGAAGTTCAGAGGTAACAGAGGTGTATAGAAAATACTTGTTTAGTTAAAAGTTTGATTTAATAAGGGGCATAGCAGACTCTCAGGTGCTATTTGTGATTTTTTCAAAAGAAAAAGCCTTTAAACATTTTGCCAGCTTATAAGTAACGAGCTTGGGTTCGAACCCAAAAGCTACAATCATGTTTGAGCCCACCACAACAACGAGTCGTGATAACATAAGGTGTAGGCTAGCAACCTGTTGCCACAAACGGGCAAATGTTGCCAATTTTGAAACAGCAGTTTAGTAGTATCGGTAACACGACATTATGGCATCACTAATAAAAGTTGCGGGTATAACGTGTTTCTTTTTTTCTGTTTCTAGTAGATATCACTATCACTACAATTATAAAAAAAAGTCGCCGCGTCTGTCTGTCTGTTCGCGATAAACTCAAAAACTATTGAACCGATTTTCATGCTGTTTTCACCAATGGATAGAGTGGTTCTTGAGGAAGGTTTTAGTATATAATTTTACTGACATCCACGGGGGCGAAGTCGCGGGTATCAGCTAGGATACTTTACAGTTCAGTTTAATTGTGATGGGTTTATGCCAAGATATAGATCTCAGATTTTTTGGATTCATGTGCGGAAATGGAAAAGTAAAACAAACCAGGATACATGATAGATATTTCTCGTCGGCATGTAGAAAATTGTAACACCAGCACGCTTAGTATGACCACCGTAGAAACGGGTTTTGTCGACGGAAGAATCGACAAAATGACAGATTGTAGCAAAATTTCGTTTCAAATTGTATGGAAAAAGCTTTGTCTATTCTTGGTAGAATAGAGATAGAATCGCCATACTACGCGTGCAGGTGATAACCATACGAAAATAATGTTTTTTTCGTGTCGATAAAAGGGTTTTTGGTTGCTTCTTTTTATCCACAAAGAAAATAAGATCTTAAAGTAGACAGACATAATATAAAACTATGGCCAACCGACCAAACTTTTCCGTATTCTTCGTGAAAGTATAAAAGTTCTCAAAGGGGAAGGAAAATGAAACATTATTTAAAAACTACGTAGTTTAACTTACTCTTAGTGTGGGTTTACTTTAAATATTAGAAAACTTTTTAGTAGAATAATTTCTTTATGCAACCATGATTTCCCTGGGTATGCCAGTTAATAGAACAATAGGGATGTTTACCGAGTAAAAAAAACAAGATTCTAATTAGTCCGTCTGTTAGATTATCGAAAAATATTGGATACGTATTTTTTGTTTTATCAAATCAATAAAAATTGACGAAGATAAAACGCGTCAAAGATTTGAGTGGGGGTCGAGACGTCACTCACCGGTAAAGAATGTCACACGAGTTTTCAAAGCACTGTATCGTCTTCATTGTTTGTTTACCGGAAAAAAATATTTTTTGGAAATCTACGAGTATCTGACGGACTAATTAGATTTTTTTAGTTAACTACCCTATTGTCTTTGATTATTGAAATTAACAACGGCTTTTGAATACACTATTCGAGTATTCATACAGCATATTATATTATACTTATACCATTTGAAGAAAATTATAACTTGACATCACGTTTTTAAGTCCCGAAGGCAAGGGGACCAAACAAGCTATACAATCCAAATTAAGCTGATCTATTATTGCAGGAAAGCTCATACGAAGTGAGGTCAGGTTATACTGGATATTTATAACTTTATTGTGCCGTATGTACATCCAAATTCGATCTCATGCAGTTATGTTTCCGTCTTATGTAATGAAAAAAAAATTACATACAACATATTTTTTCTTTTTTCATGTAAACAAAAAATAAATACGATACAGTGCTTCGAAAACTCGTGTGACGTCACATTTCAGTACATTTTTTATTGAAAAGTGAAGTTACAAGCCCCCCCCCAATCATGTTTGACGCGTTTGATCTTCGTAAATTTTTATTACACGACTGCCCCAAAAAAAGAGTGTAATGTTTTTAATTTGATAGAACATAAAACACGTATCCAAAATTTTAGATAGTCTAACTGATTGACTAAACAGAATTATTTTTTTTATAGTCAGGAAAGTACCCAATTGAAGATGAACACACAATTGCTTAATTTGTGTTAAAACGATATGTTAACATCGTCTACATTAATTTATTTTTCCAGATTTTTTTACTTGAACTGCAATTTATTTTTTCTGGGCTTGTTCTTTACGATTTTGCCATAATATTGTACCGCATAAAAGAACCATAAATTATATAGTACCAGGAAAAGTGAACATTTTACAAATTTTGTGAAAAATATGGGCTTCCATAACCTCGCTTGAACAATCTTACCCTCATAAATATTGAGACCTGTATTATTCTACAATATTAATGTACCTATCAACTTTCGAGTTAGTGCCGAGAGTCGAAAATCGAACGACACGGTCCTGTGTCTCTTACGATGTTATATGTACTGTCGATATTTGTCTTGCTTAGATTTAAAAGTACTTTTGTTAGATGTACTGTGAATAATTAAATATACTATCAAATGTATTTATGTGATCCGACAAATTTTGTGTTTGCTAGATTAAATTTTATAAAAAGATTGCTAATTTCACTGACACCCGTTGGTTTCAAACTGATCAATAATTATTTTTTCAAACAGACAATCGATAGTTGAGTAACTACAGATTAAGCAATCTGCATAGGCTATACCCAAAAACGTAGGGACAGACTTCATTCAATATTTTACAAGAAGGGATATAATTTCTGGGCAACGCGAAACCCCTTAGCGAGACTAGCCGTCAGACCATCGGGCGAATTTTAAATTTCAACGAATCAGATTTACGCATAGCAATCGAGACCAGCTGTTTAACGTGTATTCGAGGTATAGGAATTAGTATGTGATCAAAGGTTACTCATCTACGAAAAGGTCTTTCTGATTTACCTTGATTTAAAAATAAGCCCTCTGCCGTCTGGCAGCTGTTCCCGCTCAAATAAAACCATTATCAAAATCAAAATCAAAAGTCATTTATTCAAACTAGGCTGATAATCAGCACTTTTCGAACGTCAAAATTTACTTTACTTTACTTATTTACAAGTGACAGTCCCCCAAAACGCGAACCTTTTGACACTTCCTAGTGTTTTTGCTGGAAAGAAGAAGTGGCGGAACAAACTCCCCAGCAACACATCTGTCTGTTTGGTTAGAGTCATTACAAATAATAAACAGAATGTATAAACGTGGACGACGCAAAATTATTATGTGAGGATTATATGCAGGCGGTGTTCTGTGGTTCCTGCCCTCCTCCATGGGAAAAAACCGTGAGTTTATGTATGTTACAATAAGCAGGTTATAATAAACAGCCCCTTCACCCTGTGACATTGAAATAGCGGTCACAGCTGTGACATCCTCAGCCATTTTGTAATATTCAGTGCCATCGTGAACACAAGGGATGCTTCCCTTCACAATATCTATGTTAATTCACTTACTGATATGAATTTTTATTGACTCAGGTGTATTTGTTGGTATTTTTTTCCTTTTGCTTATTAATGACGAATATCGACTCACAATCTAGTTATGATGAGGTCATTCATCATCATCATTTCAGCCGAAAGACGTCTACTGCTGGACATTGGCCTCCCCTAAGTGTCGCCACATTGACCGGTCCAGTGCGTCTCACATCCAGCGGATCCCCGCAACCTTCATCGGTCCACCTAGTGGGAGGCCTTCCAACGCAACGTCTTCCGGTTCGCGGTCGCCACTCCAGAATTTTCCGGCCCCATCGGCCATCTGTTCTGCGAGCAATGTGTCCTGCCCACTGCCACTTAAGTTGGGCAATTCGGGCTATGTCGGTAACCTTGGTTCTCATGAGGTTCATATCGACTGAGTATTAAAATAATAAATACATAAAATAATATCACGTCTGCAGTTACCGAAGGAGCAGATCCTACAGAGGTGCATGTAATAGCACACCCACATTTCGCCAGATATGTTCAAGTCCCATGTAATAGGGGGCGAGCCTATTACCATCAACTGGACACAAATTCAGATGCCGTGGCTGCTACTGAGAAAGTCCTGATGGAAGAACCCAATAACACTTTCCCCGACGAGAAGCAATGAGTGTAACAAGTCTGACCCGTTGTCAGAGCTATTCTGGTGATAACATAATACAGAATGTTGGGTTCAAGACATACCTACTAAGAATTTCTAGAAATGGGAATGTTTACTGACTAAAAAAAATATGATTCTAATTAGTCCGTCTGTTAGATTATCGAAAAATGTTGAATACGTGTTTTTTGTTTGATCAAATAAATAAAAATTGACGAAGATAAAACGAGTCAAAGATTTGAGTGGGGGGTTGTGACTTCACTCACCGGTAAAAAAGTCATACTAATGTCTTATAAAATGACGTCACACGAGTTTTCAAAGCACTTCGTTGTTTATTTTCGTGAAAAAAGAAAAAAATACGTGTCCAATATTTTTTGGAAATCTATCTGACGGGCTAATTACATTTTTTAGGTTAACTACCCTATTGATATACCTCTCGAATCGATCTAACTGCCCGTTCTTAGCCAGCCTTTTAATTCATAATTATTTATTCACAAATTAGAGACAACCATACAGAGTAACTTAATAATAGACACAAAATAGACATATAGTCATTGACTTATATATTACTGCGTAAGGACTGGGCGGACGGCATGTTAAAATGACGCCACAAACGTGGTCCCAAAAAGGTCTTTCCTAAGCCGAAGTAAACTAGTCCACGATCGGCTCTCTTCGGGTGCGGTCGTAAATTTTATTAAAAGCTTAATTTAAGGGGATCACAGCACTAGATGACTTTGACGATTTGACCTCTGTACTGGCTTTTGTTTATTTTTCGGCCCCTACCGGCAAACGACTGTACTACAGAAAAACGTACCAAAGAACAGAAATGTGTCGCAGAGTAGTCATCGTATTTGCCTAACATATTTTGTTTCTCTTGGAGTACCTACATAATAATGTATGAATAAAATATTTAATAATAAATTTTACACTTTGACTAATGAAGTTATTACTTCATTAGTCCTAGCTTTCATTAGTTATTTCACTGAGCACAGGTACTCCTACGATACATTATTAAGGTCTGATAAAGACCAGGTAACTGCTTATCGTTTCTCAGTCACGGAAATAGTCAGAATGGTCCAGCTTTCAGCTAATTGAGCACGAATCCTACTACATGATGCATTTTGAAGGTCTGATGATGACCACCTAAGTGCTTATCGGTTCTCAGTGACGGATGTAGTTAGAATGACCTAGCTTTCAAATTTTATCTGTCTGAGCACGGATAATAATAATAATAATGGGGGCAATTATCATCAGCCCCCAAGACGTAGCTTGTGCAGTCCGTCCGTTACCTAACTGGAAATCTCCAGGGCCGGACGGACTGCACAATTTCTGGATCAAGTGGTTTAAAGGATCGCACGCTCGCTTGGCGTCTCAGTTTCAATCAGCCTTAGAGTCAGGATCGCTACCCCAGTTCTTGACAACAGGAATTACCCACCTGCTCCATAAATCAGGTAGTACTGCGGAACCTAAAAATTATAGACCAATCACTTGTTTACCAACGGTCTATAAAGTTCTTACATCCATTTTGAGAGTTAAAATCAGCCAACATGTCGAAAGTAACTCTATCATGTCTGCCTCTCAGAATGGATGTAGGAACGGGTCCCGTGGTACTAAGGAGCTGCTCCTCATTGATATGACCATTAGCCAACAGGTTCGCCGCTCCCGAAAGGATTTGTCTACATGTTGGATAGATTATAAGAAGGCCTATGACTCGGTGCCTCATACATGGCTCATGAGGGTGCTGGCATTGTACAAAGTAGATGCAACTCTGTGTACCTTCCTGATGTCATGTATGAGGAACTGGAGAACGGTCCTTCGCTATCCAGGATGTCGACAGATCGGAGGGAACAGTGAACCGATAAGGATCGAACGTGGTATATTCCAGGGTGATAGTCTGAGTCCGTTGTGGTTTTGTCTAGCCTTGAACCCTCTTAGCACACTGCTGGAGGGTTCAGGTCTAGGCTATCGGTTGAGGAGAGGTGGTCAGGTTATATCTCACCTTCTTTACATGGATGATCTGAAACTCTTTGCCCCCAACAATTTGCAACTGATGAAGCTACTGAAGGTAACAGAAATTTTCAGTAGTGGCATCAGAATGGAATTTGGTGTGGACAAATGTGCAGTCTTGCATGTGAAGCGAGGGGAGATTATGGAATCCGTGAGAACTCAAATCTCGGATTCCATACTACTTAGATCCCTCTCGTCAACAGAAACCTACAAGTATTTGGGTATGTCGGAAGCATTAGGTATCAATATTGCCGTCATGAAACAATCGTTGAGGGAGCGCTTCTTTGGCCGCCTGAACAAGGTCCTGAGCAGTCTTTTGTCAGGCGGAAACAAGGTGCGCGCCTTCAACAGTTGGGTCATGCCGGTTTTGATGTATTCTTTCGGCATACTCAAATGGACTCAGACAGAACTTGATGCCCTGGATAGGAGGGTCCGCTCACTATTGACCGCAAATCGGATGCATCACCCACGGTCGTCGGTGATGAGACTGTATATCCCGCGGAAGTGTGGGGGTCGTGGTTTCTTAAATACTAAGACCCTACACAACCGTGAGGTATGCAGTCTCAGGGAATACTTCCTAGAAGCCAACGTGGGGATGCACCGAGATGTGGTCTCAGTGGACAAGGGCCTTACCCCGCTCTCCTTGGCTAACGAGAACTGGCGCAAACCTAAAGTATTAGACACTAATGACCGCAGGGAGGTATGGCAGAGCAAGGAGCTGCACGGACGCTTTTACCGGGCCTTACATGGAACCGATGTAGATTTCTTAGCGTCCGTATCCTGGCTGCGTTTTGGTGACCTTTTCGGGGAAACCGAAGGTTTTGTCTGTGCAATAATGGACGAAGTTATGATGACGAACAACTACCGGAAATACATTGTGAAGGATGGCACGGTTGACATATGTCGGGCATGCCACCGTCCTGGAGAATCGATCCGACACATTATTTCTGGATGTTCTCGTCTGGCTAACGGAGAATACTTGCATAGACACAACCTTGTTGCCAGGATTATCCACCAGCAACTTGCTTTGAAATACAACCTTGTGGAAACAGAAGTGCCATACTATAAGTATGCGCCCGACCCAGTTCTCGAAAATGGTAATATTTCATTGTATTGGGATCGACCTGTCGTCACTGACAGGACTATTGTTGCCAATAAGCCTGACATTGTGGTGATAGATCGATCGGAGCGTCGCGCAATGATTGTTGATATAACGGTCCCGCATGACGAGAACCTCGTGAAAGCAGAGAAAGATAAACAATTCAAGTATCTAGATCTGGCTCGCGAGGTTGTCGACATGTGGCACGTGAATACAGCAATCATTGTGCCGATAGTCGTGTCTGCCAATGGCTTAATAGCCAAGAGCCTCGACGAACATCTAAGGAGGCTCTCGCTTGGTAGCTGGATCAAGGGCTTGATCCAGAAGGCAGTACTTCTGGACACGGCGCGCATTGTCAGGAGGTTCCTCTCTCAAGAGCCCTGACCACCGGTAGCTCGGACCCTGTTCCCAATGCCGGTGGGCTACTACTTTTTATATTTTTAAATGTTTTTTATATCTTTTTTTTTTAAGAAATATTTAAAAATGTATTTAGTAAGGAAAGAAAATGAATAAAGGAAATAATAATAAAATAATAAAAATCTTTATTTCCAACTTACAATTCACTATGTCACTACATGCTATAACAATATGTTATAAAAGTTTTAATTGAGAATTGTACTTAATACAGACTTATACACTACTGACACCCAAGCTAAGATTGAACTTGTATTATGGGTGTCAGGGCTCTCTAAGTTCACTAGGACAGTAAATACAAAAAGAAAACGGAGTTTGGTACATGGCAAACGGGAAACAAAGACTAAGGTATAAAAAAAAAAAAAAAAATATAAAAAAGTATAGCTACCACTAAACAATAATTCAATTCAAGTAGGTATACAACAAAATAATAATTCATTTAAAAAGGCAAATCATAATTATGTGTATTGTGTTTAAGTTTTGTGTTGGAGTGTATGTGCGTGTGTGTGTGTGTGTGTATGTGTTTGTGTGTGTGTGTTTGTTGAGGATATGTGAAATGGAGGAAGGTTTGGGAAAGGGGGGTGGGTACTGGGTAATAAGGTCATGTATTGAGAATTTTTTCGACATCATCATAACAAAGAGTGTTCACCCATTTAGTGACTAGAGCTTTGCAGTCAAATTTATTATATTTATAAATGTTGCACTGTTCGTTGACAAAGTTGTATATACGACCGCCAAGTACCGCGTAGTGACGCCCTGCAAGCGCAGTTCTATGTCTGACGGAGGGACAGACGTTAGCAGTTCTGCGCATTGCCGGACGAGCAGGATCTAACCGCAGGCCGGTATGTTTACGCAACGTACAGTTCAGCACAAAGAGCTGTCTCACAGTCATGACCTCACATTCTTTGTACAGTAGTGCTGTACTATGCCGGTAGTGTTTGAAAGTCATGACCTTGAGGACAGCTCTCTGTGCCCTTTCTAGTTGTATCATGGTTGTTTTTGGAGCCCCACCCCAGACCGTAATGCCAAAAGTTAATATTGACTGGCAAAGAGAAAAATAAACCATACGTAAGGTATCCGCATTAGCACTATACCTCAGGCTTTTAAACACGGTAATTAGTTTTCTAACTCTGCCAGACAACATCCTAACCTGAGCACTCCACGAGACGAGATTGTCTATAAGTACACCCAAGTATCTTACACTGGTGGATCTTGTGAGGGGAAGGCACGCACATTGATTCGGATGTGCATCACAAGTGTGCGCATTAACTGTAAATGAGTTGTCTGGTTGCGAGGAAGATTTTAATGAAAACGTGATGAAATTCGTTTTTTCTACATTTAGGGTCAGACTATTCGCCGTTAGCCAAGACATGACAATGCTAAGGACAGTTTCAGCTCTCCTCTTAGCCTCGTCCCAATTTTCCGCATGCACCAGAAGGGCCGTATCATCTGCATACGTATAAATGGAGCAATATGGAAGTGCTAGACCACACAGGCTATTCACATACACCAGAAAAAGTGTGGGCCCCAGGATGGAGCCTTGGGGCACACCGAAGGACAATGCACACTCGTCACTAACATATGTGTCGATTTTAACGCACTGCGTTCGCTCGGATAGGTAACTCGCGAAGACTGAGAGAGCAGGACCCCTAACTCCTATTTGCTCCAATTTTTTTAGAAGAATAGGAACAGAGACAGTGTCAAATGCCTTGGAAAGGTCCAAAAATAAGCCTAGACACTTAGACTTTTTATCCAGAATCTCAACAACATCGTCGATCAGGGTCGCAAATGCGCCTTCACAGGACTTTCCCTTACGAAAACCAAATTGATTATTAGAAAGGATGTTATTATTCTCTAAGTAAGACACAAGACGGTTATTGAGGACCCTCTCAAAAACCTTTGATAATGCCGGCAGGACCGAAATCGGCCTATAATTATTGACACTGCCTCTGTCCCCTCCCTTGTGGATAGGATGTACAACCGCTCTCTTTAACACTTTCGGGAATTCACCTTTAGAGAAACAAAGATCACATATGTGAGTGACAAGGGGTACCAGAGTTTGTCTGCTCAATTTCAGAATTTTAGAACTGATTCCATCCCATCCTGGGGCAGAATCAGTACGAAGACCTATAATAATATTCTCAACCTCTGCATTATCTGGGGAAAGTAGGGCCATTGAGTTGACCTGTTCATCCTGCCTCATATATGGCATATGTATCGTACCAGCATTTCCATGCCTAGCTGCAAGTTCTTTGCCAATATTTCCAAAAAAGCTATTGACTACGTTCAATGAAGCCTTGCAGTCTAGATTGGATATAGACAGCAACTCCCTAGGAGCAAGTTTGGATGTTTGTCTATTAATTATATTGTTAATTGCTTTCCAGGTCTTTTTAGGGTTATTTTTCGCTTTCTCCAATTCATTTTTTTCATAATTATTTTTAAGCCTGTGCAGAAGCTTATTGCAGAAATTGCGATAACGTAAATAGGTTAATTTCAGAACGTAATTATCTGGTGTATTTTTGTGTTCTCTATGCATGTTATCCCTATTTCTAATGCATCTGAGGAGTCCTGGCGTGATCCAGGGCTTGATTATTCTCCGCCTAGAAGGAACGCAAATGGTTACGGTATTATTTTGCATGATGGACATAATAGTATTAATAAGAAATGCAGTAGCCCAATTAGCGTTGCCAGACGAAAGAATGGCACTGAAATCGGTTTTTGCAATTTCCGAAACAACTTGACTGTGATCCACTTTTGAGAGGAATTTATTCGTTTGATATTTTGTTTTATTTTTAACACAGAAAAGTACAGGGACATGGTCGGTAATATGACTTTCCACAATGAAAGACACTACAGATTTACTTGTTCTAATCATGACATGATCTAAGCAATTGTTTTCCCTAGTAGGTGAAGTGTAGGCTGGTAAAAGTCCGTGAGATGCAGTCATAATCATGTATTCATTATAATTAGGGTCATTACTTGTTGGGCTAATATTAATGTTCATGTCTCCCACTAAAAATATATTTCCGTAGGAGGACATTGGCGTTAATATATTGTTGAGACTATTAAAAAAGCTGTCTAATTTCCGAAAACATGGCGGTCTGTAGATAGCAATGATAATAATGTCAGTGAGTTTACAAATAAGGCAATTAGCATCAACAAACACCGGCTCCGTTATGTCATGCTGCAAATCAGAAAGAACGTAGATCACTAGACCATCATTTTTGTTAAGGCTATTAGCTGTCGAGTAGGCTGTGTATCCAGGCAATATCGGAATATTACTTTTACTGAGCCAACATTCCGAAAATATTATGACATCACACCTGATACCTAAGGAATGCAGCAAAACCAGGGCGCCGTCAAAGTTCTTAACAATACTACGTATATTTAAATGTAGTACATTAATCGTTTTGTTTGGGTTTCCCAAGATCTGAAGGCATTTATCGGGAGGACAAATGAACGATTCGTGGGATCCAAATGAATCGAGGTTATTTATAATTTCATTTATGTCATTCATTCTTAAGACTAATGTGATGTTCACTTAGACAAGAACGCATTAAATCGACATTTACCACTAAAAAGACATAACAGAACCGATCACTATTGGTGACAAATATAATTATAATCAGAGAGATACAATATGTTGGATATTTTTTTCCCATAGCATTTCGCATAGTAATATAAGTATCATTGCCTAGATTTATTAGTAAACTTTGTCTTTGGTGAGTGTTTTTAATGTATATAAGTGAATTGTATACTTGTGTATATAATAGATTTTCATATGTGTGTGAAGTGTGAAGGAGTGCCTTTACAAATAAGATAATTATAATACTTAAACAATTAAAAACGCGAACATGCTTACATAACATAAAAAATCGACAAGTTAATAAATTACTTATTTTCATGCAATAGGTTTTGAAAGCTAGATTCAGACATTATAAGTACCGGTTTTTCCCCTTCTTTCTTTCGAATGAAAATCTTTCCGTTTGCTATCCAACAGTATTGACATCCATTACTTTTAGCAAACTTTCGGGCATCAAAGAAGAGTTTCCTGGCAGTTGCTGGGAGACGTTCTGCGACATATATAGGAGAACGTTCACCGGTTAAACCGGCATGCTCACTATTCAATTTTTCGGCTGGAGGTTTCCCTTTGTTAAAGTCACGTACAGCACGGAGTACTATGTTTTTTGTAACCACAGATTGAAATTCGGCAACTATTTGTTTTGAAGGGCCTTGACTACTCTGCACTCGATAAACGTCTCTAATCTGTTCTGGTTTTACCTCCACGGCAAGAGATCTACACACACCCATAACTATTTCCGCCAAGTCGCTGACATTTTCTTTGTCTTTTGTTGAGATGTTGCGTAACTCGATCACGGCAGGCCTATGATTTCCATGCATGTCCTGAATTTGTTTTTCCAGCTGGTCTATATATTTTCGTTGCTCTGAGCGTTCACTATGTAACCTACCCATACTAATTCTTATATCCTCATATTTGGCGTTCATTAATATAGCGGACTCCTCTAGATCAGTTCGGATATTACGCAATTCTTCGTTTTGAGTTCGCAACTCTGTTAGTTCCTGGGTTATTTTGGACATAAAATTCTCCACAATACTTTCCTGTTTTAAATTAGATTTTGCCAGCATTGTTCGCATCTCTTCCTTAAAATCATCAAACTCGTTTGTTGGACTAAAGTCTAAACACGGACGCTTCGTTGACCTTTGTTGTGTATTAATGTACTCAGGTTCACACGGTGGAGTCACAATATTAGGGGTTGGTGAAGAGCATCGTTCTTCCATCGAAGGGGCAGACTGAGAAGATGATTGCGTAATTTTTACTTTTGGCATTGTAGTAAAATTTTGGTGAACTTTCAACTTATTAAAATATCCAATCTAACGGATTAACAAGTGTTGTTGTAGTGCAGGCCAGTGCATTAAAAGGGCAGAGCAGCGTAGCGCAAAGCAGTCAAAACACTCGTAGCAATCGTAGTAGCAAGCGCGTAGTCGATACACGAGAGCGATATAGTGCGCGTTCTGTAGCAATTTATACTCGTAGCAATGTACTAGTAGCAGCGGGACGCAAATTTTGTGTGATGACGTCAAGGTTGATTTGGCGTGCTCACCGAGTACGTCGCCTCGGCGCTCGGTGTCCGTGGTTCGAATCTCAGTAAAGCAGTTGACTTTTCGAGATTTAAAAAATCTTAAAGTTGATTTATTTGACTCACCGATGCCGGCGCTGTGATGTCCGCGCCCGCCTTCGTGTTCACTCGTGAGTAAGTGAGACTTCCGACACCAACCAATATGTCCGCCACACCTTACGGACAATTCCCCAAGAGGAAAGAGGAGGGTCCGAGTTTCGGTAAAAATTGATGTCTTGACTTAAAATAATGATTTAAAATAAAATACGTGTAACAAAAATTACTTGAAAACACACAAAACACGTCCACTCCGGACGGGCACTGAGCAGAGATGCTACACCATAATACATTTTGAAGGTCTGATGATGACCAGCTAAGTGCTTATCGGTTCTCAGTGACGGATGTAGTTAGAATGACATAGCTTTCAAATTTTATCTATCTGAGCACGTATGCTACTACATGATACATTCTGAAGATCTGATGATGACCAGCTAAGTGATTATCGGTTCTCAGTGACGGATATAGTTAGAATGCTCCAGCTGTCAGTTTTTCTCTTATTGAGCACGGATGCTACTACATGATACATTTTGAAGGTCTGATGATGACCAGCTAAGTGCTTACCGGTTCTCAGTGACGGAAATAGTCAGAATGCTCCAGCTTTCAAATTTTATCTGTCTGAGCACGGATGCTACTACATGATACATTTTGAAGGTCTGATGATGACCAGCTAAGTGCTTATCGGTTCTCAGTGACGGATGTAGTTAGAATGACAAAGCTTTAAAATTTTATCTATCTGAGCACGTATGCTACTACATGATACATTCTGAAGGCCTGATGCTGACCAGCTAAGTGCTTATCGGTTCTCAGTGACGGATATAGTAATAATGCTCCAGCTGTCAGTTTTTATCTTATTGAGCACGGATGCTACTACATGATAAATTTTGAAGGTCTGATGATGACCAGCTAAGTGCTTATCGGTTCTCAGTGACGGATATAACTAGGCTGACCACCATCAGGTAAATGACATTATCAGTCTCCAAGGCGTCCTTACGGTCTTTCAAATGAGTCCACACACGACGGTTCTACGCAGTGCCATCAATGAGATCCTATACTTACCTTCGGAGTCCACCATCAGGTAAATGACATTATCAGTCTCAAAGGCCTCCTCGAGCTCTTTCAAATGAGTCCAAACACGATGGTTCTACGCAGCGGTGTCAATGAAATCCTGTACCCACCTTCGAAGTCCACCGTCAGGTAAATGGCATCATCAGTCTCTAAGGCCTCCTCGAGCTCTTTCAAATGAGTCCAAACACGACGGTTCTACGCAGTGCCATCAATGAGAACCTATACTTACCTTCGAAGTCCACCATCAGGTAAATGACATTATTAGTCTCCAAGGCCTCCTCGAACTCTTTCAAATGAGTCCAAACACGATGGTTCTACGCAGCGCTGTCAATGAGATCCTGTACCCACTTTCGAAGTCCACCGTCAAGTAAATGGCATGATCAGTCTCTAAGGCCTCCTCGAGCTCTTTCAAATGAGTCCAAACACGACGATTCTACGCAGTGCCGTCAATGAGATCCTTTACTTACCTTTGGAGTCCACCATCAGGTAAATGACATTATCAGTCTCCAAGGCGTCCTCGAGGTCTCAACACCATTAAAATAATAACAAACATAACATAACATCACGCCTACTATTAGGTACACCTCTGCCTAACCCATCGAGGATTACAGGCGTATGTAATGTTTTTTATTATTTTAATGGTGTTATTTGTTTTATCGCTTTTAATTATTTTGTCTTGAGAATTTCGTTTGATGGAAGATGGAGATCTGGATGACTGATGATGTCTCGTACCTGATGGTGGACTCCGAAGGTGGGTATTATGGTGGTCATTCTAGCTATAACCGTCACTGTGTACCGATAAGCAAATCAAATCAAAAGTCATTTATTCAAACTAGGCTGATAATCAGCACTTTTCGAACGTCAAAATTTACTTTACTTTACTTTACTCATTTACAAGTGACAGTCCCCCAAAACGCCCACCCTTCGACACTTCCTAGTGTTTTTTGCTGGAAAGAAGAAGTGGCGGAACAAACTCCCCAGCAACACATCTGTCTGTTTGGTTAGAAGAACCAGACTCGATACAATAGAAAGGTGTAACTTAATATTACGATTGATTACAGACACAAGTCAAAAATAAAAATGTATATAATAATAAAAACAAAAAAAAGACATAACATGTCAGTAAACTAATTTTGGAGAAAGAACATAAATAACAAACAAACAAACATTGTCTTGTGTTCAACTCAGCGACCAACTATTCCTATCATTTAAGTAGTCGTTAATGGAATAACGAAGCACTTAGCTGGTTATCATCAGACCTTCAAAATGTATGTAGTAGCATCCGTGCTCAATAAGATAAAATCTGAAAGCTAAGTCATTCTAACTACATCCGTCACTGAGAACCGATAAGCACTTAGCTGATCATCATCAGACCTTAAAAATGTATCATGTAGTAGCATCCGTGCTCAGATAGATAAAATTTGAAAGCTAGGTCATTCTAGCTATATCCGTCACTGAGAACCAATTAGCACTTAGCTGGTCATCATCAGACCTTCAAAATGTATCATGTAGTAGCATCCGTGCTCAATAAGATAAAATCTGAAAGCTAAGTCATTCTAGCTATATTCGTCACTGAGAACCAATTAGCACTTAGCTGATCATCATCAATCCTTCAAAATGTATCATGTAGTAGCATCCGTGCTCAATAAGATAAAAGCAGAAAGTTGTAGCATCAGAACTGTATCCGTCACTGAGAACCGATAAGCACTTAGCTGATCATCATCAGACCTTCAAAATGTATCATGTAGTAGCATCCGTGCTCAATAAGATAAAATCTGAAAGCTAGGTCATTCTAACTATATCCGTCACTGAGAACCAATTAGCACTTAGCTGGTCATCATCAGACCTTCAAAATGTATCATGTAGTAGCATCCGTGCTCAATAAGATAAAATCTGAAAGCTAAGTCATTCTAGCTATATTCGTCACTGAGAACCAATTAGCACTTAGCTGATCATCATCAATCCTTCCAAATGTATCATGTAGTAGCATCCGTGCTCAATAAGATAAAAGCAGAAAGTTGTAGCATCAGAACTGTATCCGTCACTGAGAACCGATAAGCACTTAGCTGATCATCATCAGACCTTCAAAATGTATCATGTAGTAGCATCCGTGCTCAATAAGATAAAATCTGAAAGCTAGGTCATTCTAACTATATCCGTCACTGAGAACCAATTAGCACTTAGCTGATCATCATCAGACCTTCAAAATGTATCATGTAGTAGCATCCGTGCTCAATAAGATAAAATCTGAAAGCTAGGTCATTCTAACTATATCCGTCACTGAGAACCAATTAGCACTTAGCTGGTCATCATCAGACCTTCAAAATGTATCATGTAGTAGCATCCGTGCTCAATAAGATAAAAGCAGAAAGCTGTGGCATCATAACTGTATCCGTCACTGAGAACCGATAAGCACTTAGCTGATCATCATCAGACCGTCAAAATGTATCATGTAGTAGCATCCGTGCTCAGATCGATAAAATTTGAAAGCTAGGTCATTCTAGCTATATCCGTCACTGAGAACCAATTAGCACTTAGCTGGTCATCATCAGACCTTCAAAATGTATCATGTAGTAGCATCCGTGCTCAATAAGATAAAATCTGAAAGCTAGGTCATTCTAACTACATCCGTCACTGAGAACCGATAAGCACTTAGCTGGTCATCATCAGACTTTCAAAATGTATCATGTAGTAGCATCCTTGCTACAAGAACGACTACAATTGTTTTGTGCTACAATTGTTTTATCGCTAAAAGCGATAAAACAATTAAAATCATTACGATAATAACATACCATAACATCACGCCTACTATTAGGTACACCTCTGCCTAACCCTTTGGGGATAACAAGCGTGATGTTATGTAATGTATGTTATTGTTTTAATGGTGTTAATTGTTTTATCGTTTTAATTATTTTGTCTTGAAAATTTCGTTTGATGGAAAATGGAGATCTGGATGACTGATGATGTCTCGTACCCGATGGTGGACTCCGAAGGTGGGTATAGGATCTCATTGACGGCACCACGTAGAACCGTCGACTCATTTGAAAGAGCTTGAATAGGCCTTGAAGACTGATAATGTCATTTACCTGATGGCGGTCAGCCTAGTTATATCCGTCACTGAGAACCGATAAGCACTTAGCTGGTCATCATCAGACGTTCAAAATGTATCATGTTATTAGCATCCGTGTTCAATTAGATAAAAGCTGAAAGCTGGAGCATTCTGACTATTTCCGTGACTGAAAACCGATAAGCAGTTACCTGGTCTTCATCAGACCTTCAAAATGTATCATGTAGTATGAGAGTCCATCATTAGGTACGAGACATCATCAGTCATCCAGATTTCCATCTTCCATCAAACGAAATTCTCAAGACAAAATACTTAAAAGCGATAAAACAATAAACACCAGTAGATAACATAACATCTCGCCTGTAATCCCCGAAGGGTTAGGCAGAGGTGTACCTAATAGTACACCCACATTTTGCCAGTTATGTTTAAGTCCCATATAATAGGGGCGAGCCTATTGCCATCAACCGGGCACAAATCCAGACTCCGTGGCTGTTACTTATAATTTCCTGATGGAAAAACCCAATAACACTTTGCCCGACCCGGGAATCGAACCCAGGACCTCATGCTCAGCATCGTGCTTACGACCACTAGACCAACGAGGCAGTCCAAAATTAAAATAATATCATAGATATATTTATATAGCAAAATATCTACGAAGAAACGTAGGTAATTTACCAATAGTTTTGGAGAGCTCGGCCACGCGTCACTTTACGTTTATTAGGCACAGTCCGCTTAGTCTATGATAGGTGCAAACAACAAAACGAAATTACAAACTACTTTAAATATATTTACAAACTTATGTTCTGTTCTTATTTTACGAAATATTGATAACTATACAATTTACAATATGTTTTAATTCAGAAAACATTAAAAACGTGAACTTTTGAATTTAATTTGTGAAGTAATGACATGCGTGCAGTCCACCCGTGACAACAGTCATCGAGACACTGGCGCAGCGCGTTCCAAGTATGCGCGACGGGTCTTGCGCCGCATTTGCCTCAAAATGTCGGGAATTAATTTATTATTTAAAAATATTATTACAAATCATAGAAAATAAACAATACGGATTGTTAAATACATCACTACGTATTTTTGGGTATAAAATTCATACCGAACTATTCAGCCGTTACAGAGACAAAATTCGATTTAGGTTAAGACATACCACGATTTTTTATTAAATAATGTGAAGGTTTATTAAAATTTTAAACAATACGAATTATTTGTGATGACTTTAAGTATAACATATATTTTTTATATGGAAATCGTACGGAAGGATTCCTCAACAAATTTCTTTAAACATACGTCGTTTTTGGGATTTGACCATTGCAACGGCCTTAAGTTCTTTATACCTCGAAAATACCACGCCGCTTATACAAGGTTACGTTAACGAGCAGACTACACCAATTCTCTGTTTTGAACGCGTCGAACAAATGTTCGGATGACCGTATCTTTAGTTTTCATATCAATGCATATAGTTGAATGTGAAATTGCACAATGTAAAGATGGTTAGGTTGCCTTTAGACTGATTCGCCCTATCCCCCTCGTACTAATATAAAACTGTATCACGAGCGGATAGTCCTCCTCAACCCAAGAACAACAGATTTTCACAAAAGTTTTCAGTTACAAGACACATGGCAGTAGTTTGATTACATCATCATCTGCCTAGCCTTTTTCTCAACTATGTTGGGGTCGGCTTCCAGTCTAACCGGATGTAGCTGAATACCAGTATTTTACATGGAGTGACTGCCTATCTGACCTCCACAACCCAGTTAATACTAGGTAATACGTCTTTGGTAAGACTGGATATCAGAATTTCAGGTCACTGACTACCTGTAACGACTGCCAAAGATCTAAATATGGCAGCAGTAGTTTGATTACGCCCTGCGCGTACAGTATAACAATGCCTTTAGGATGCTGATGCGGCTGCCGAGGCACTGTAGTGTGTCGGGCATGTTTACAAACGCTCATGTTGATGGCTTTCATGCCATTCTCAGAAAGAGAGCAGCATCCATGCTTAGACGTGCCCGCGGCAGTAGCAACAGCATTCTCAATGTTGTGGCTGGCCGTTTCGACTGCCCAATACTGTGGCATTGTGCACAGTTACATGTCAAAGATAATTAAGTAGTTAGCACAACATGCAGTACGCTTCACTTTTGATATGCCTCATTTGCCCCATATTTGTATTATTATTCTTTTTAATTATCTTAATTGTTTTACTCATGACATTTTAATTAATTCATTTATGAAATTATTTTCTATTTCATTTTACTTATTTTAATTTCATTTTAATATTGGTTTGTGGACATTTTACATTTTACTTGACATGAAAAATACTTATTAATTTAATTTCTATTATTTTATTTTGATGTCCTAATTTGGTATTGTGAGTGTGTATTTGTCTGTATGTCTTTTTGATAAATTAACAGCCTACTAACATAATTTTTTAAGTGTACTTTTACTAACAATGTATGGATCTTTGTGTCTGAGATAAATAAATGAATTGAATTGAATTGAATTGATTACATACTGAGCATAATTATGACATTTCGAGCCATCTATGTTAAATATCCAGTATGAAACGAACCGTTAAATGCTATCGATTCGACACCAAACGAACCAGTAACAACGTCTATGCAACTCAAATGTACGTATACAGTGTGTGCAAAATGTATCGCCGGGAATGAAAACCGATACGCGGCGATAGAGTGTGAAAGTTGCTGAAGAATTTCCTTTCAGGCAATGATATATTGAATGTTCCGGCCCGGATCGGAACCGGATGAGATGCTCTTCCGAATTCTACGGTTTCGCTTTATATTTTTCGTTTCAAAGTGCTGTTTTTTGTTTAGACTTTTGGTGACTTTTTGTGACTGTTAATGGGTTTTGAATGAAGGAGCGGGAGTTCTGTCATATTGCGAAAAAGTTTTTGTAAGCTAAATGTAGGCTGTCATAGTGAAATTGTTGAGTAGTGTGTTTAGTGTTGTTTTTGTGTGTTTTTTTTTATCCAAATAAACTTGTGGTGCGGTGCTCTTTATTATTGTAAATTGAATTTAATTAGGCTAAGTTATTTTATTGTTACTAACAAAGTATGGATTAAATTCTGAATTAAAATATTTGAATTTTTCTAAATTGACATTTACACGATATTTTTTTATTGTTGTAGGCAATCGGT
The DNA here is from genome assembly GCA_949774965.1 of Diarsia brunnea. NCBI lineage: Eukaryota > Metazoa > Arthropoda > Insecta > Lepidoptera > Noctuidae > Diarsia > Diarsia brunnea. The sequence goes on from OX459007.1 coordinate 19,550,306, forward strand.
AAATCAGTCGACTGCTTAGCACTGATTGCTGGGTTTGTTTTCCTTATTATTTATTTATTTAAACTTCATGTACAAAAGTGGTACATAGGCGGACTTAATGCCACAAGGCATTCTCTACCAGTCAACTTATACCAACCTACCAACCAACCAACCTACCTATGGGCAATGAAGTTTGTTTTTCCATCACGTTATTATTGTTAGTAGCAGCCACAGGGTCTGGATTTGAGCCCGGTTGATGGCAATAAGCTAGCCTTCTATTACATACGAATTTGAACATACCTGGCGAAATACAGATGTGGTATTAGGTATCTTTTCTTTGGTCTTCCTCTCCTTCTCCATCCATCAAAACATATTCATTACTCCTTTATTCTAGTCGCATGCGATTCGATTCATACACTTTCTTTTTTTTTGGCGGTTGGAAAATCATCAAATAACCCCTCCCGCTCTTGGGCAGAGCGAAAGGGAGTGTCGCACTTCTACTGACTAAAAACCACCCATGTTCCTTCTTAGCCCTTCATGTCGAGGCCGCGGTATCTCTTGCGAACAACCCGCAGCCCTGACGGGGCGATTCATACACTCACGATACAATTTGTACAATACGATTTTTTTTTTCATATCAACCCTAACATAATAATGAGGAGCTCGTGGCTTAATAAGAACTGCCACTCGGGTCGATCTTTAGGTAAAGCTGTGCTTGCCTAGGTCGGTCTGTGGATGGGTGACCGCCCGAAATACCGAGTTTCCTCCGTGCCTCGGAAAGCACGTTAAGCTGTTGGTCCCGGCTGCCATATATAGATCTTTGGCAGGCGTTACAGGTAGTCAGTGACCTGAAATTCTGACATCCAGTCTTACCAAAGAGTATTGTATTACCTAGTATTAACTGGGTTGTGGAGGTCAGATAGGCAGTCGCTCCATGTAAAATACTGGTACTCAGCTGCATCCGGTTAGACTGGAAGCCGACCCCAACATAGTTGGGAAAAGGCTAGGCAGATGATGATCAACCCTAACATAATAATAAACCATCCTTCTTTGTCCTTCCTTTCTCCATAAAAATAACGAAAATGCTCAATAATAAATTTCATAAGTCTTACAAAGTAATATTTGCTCTATCAATACCACTACACTCGTTTTATTAAGGGTTGGTTCCCTTAACAGACCTGCCGGATATCGTCGCGAGCCAGAACCGGATATTAACGTTACGGTGAAACTGGGGTAGGTACAGTACCTACATGTTTCTGAAGAAGAAGCCATGTTACGGAAGTTGCAATGATTTGTGCGGGCGAATTTTGATATTTTTTACTTTAGTGAAATTATTTGTAAAGCGTAGTAGTTGTATCTATATCTATATATATAAAAATGAAACCCGTTTTCCGTTGTCACGACTTGGCATGAAAACGGCTTGACCGATTTGGCTGTTTTTTTTTTTAAATATTCGTTGAAGTTCAAGGATGGTTTTTACGGCGAGAAAAAATCGAATAATGGCCGGAAAAGCCCTAAAAACAGCCCTTTTCTTTTTCCCATACAAACGTTTTCTAACTAAAACGTAAAATCAATTTGAGCTTTAATACCGTACCCATAAAGTTCAAGTGTTAGTGGAGAGGTTCCGGGAAGGCAAAACAATTGAGTGACGTTCAGTTGTTCAGTCAACGAATGACAACTTCAAACAGACCATACGACATTATCACAATAATCACAAATAATTACTGTTTCTATCCCAATAGAAAAACGATTTTTCAAATGGTGTTTGCGTATAATATAAAAATTAATTGCTGTTAGTTAGTCGCGCTAAAACTAGAGAACGGCTAGACCGATTTGTCTAATTTTGGTTTTGAAACATTTGTGGCAGTCCAGAGAAGGTGAGAAATTAGTAGTATGTAGGTAGGTAGGTAATAGGTAGGTGGTAGGTAGTTGGTTCGTAGGCAGGTAAAAGGGCATTGCAACGCACGCGGGGTACAGCTATATTATATAAAAATGAATAGCTGTTCGTTAGTCTTGCTAAAACTCGAGAACGGCTGGACCGATTTGGCTAATTATAGTGTTGAATTATTCGTGGAAGTCCAGGGAAGGTTTAAAAGGTGAGAAAGTGGTAGGTAGGTAGGCAGGGTAGTAGGTAGAGTAGTAGGTAGAGTAGTAGGTAGAGTAGTAGGTAGGGTAGTAAGTAGGATAGTAGAGTAGGTAGGGTAGTCGGTAGAGTAGTAGGTAGGTAGGGTAGTAGGTAGGTAGGTAGGGTAGTAGGTAGGTAGGGTAGTAGGTAGGTAGGGTAGTAGGTAGGTAGGGTAGTAGGTAGGTAGGGTAGTAGGTAGGTAGGGTAGTAGGTAGGTAGGGTAGGTAGGTAGTTGGTACACAGGCAGGTAGTAGGTAGGAAAAAGGGCATTGCAACGCATGCCGGGAACAGCTAGTAATATATAAAAGGCAAAACTGACTGACTGAGGATTAACGCACAGACGAAACCATTTTTTTTTATTGGCGGGTGGGAAATCATCAAATAACCCCCTCCCGCTCTTGGGCAGAGCGTAAGGGAGTGTAAGACTTCTACTGACTAAAAACCACCCATGTTCCTTCTTAGCCCTTGTGCCGAGGCCGCGGAATCTCTTTCGAACAACCCGCAGCCCCGACGGGCACAGGCCAAACCCTTAGGGCTAGAAACTTAAAACTTCGCACACATATTCCTCTTATGACTTAGGCATTTACAAAGGAAGGATTTCAAAATTCAACCCTCACGGGGGTGAAAAAGGGGGGCAAAGTTTGTATCGAAAATCGACATTTTCACGCAGGCGAAGCTGCGGGCAATAGCGAGTATTAAATACTTTGCTGAATATAGCTTAAATCACATTATAATATTCATACCGGTGGGGCACAAGCGTGCTGATTCAGAGACAACGCTTGACAAATGTCGAATATGACCGTAAGAACACCCTGCAAGCGGAATACCATCACAGAAGGAAGTATCCCTGTAGTACCTGCTTCATAAAGAGAATTCAATGCATGTATTTCAATTTGTCTGGGTTCTGAGGTTTGAAATCCACATAGAACAAACAGTAAATATGTGTTTATTAATGCAAGCAAATAGTTTATATGTATGTTACACAGAATACGGTAATGTTAGATTGTTTGTAAAGCTTTGAGAAGACCAAGTAATAGGATTAATTAACTTGGTATTAATGGCTCATACTGTACTAAATGTAATATAAATCTATACATATAATAAATCTGTAGAAAAATCTTTTTTGTACATCGAAAATATTTAAAAAAAAAATTGTCAGGGTATTAAAGTATAACCAACAGAACACATTTCCAGCATTTTTGGAATTTTTGTCTGTTTGTCTGTTTATCTGTTTGTCTGTTTCGATGACTAAGCATCACGTCAAATTTACGAAACGAATGTAGATAACTTTTATACATAAATATTGTGCGTAACTTGGGCTATTACTTAGTCTTTGTTTCATCGTAATCGGTGCTCTCTATCAAAAGATATATGCATTTATAGTTTTCAAGAAGAACTTATCATTATGGTCAAGAATGAGACAAGCAACGACATCTATTGAACGAATATGGTACTTATTAATAATGCCTTCACAAGATAACTTTATATAAGTAATGATAGCAAAAGGTACGTAGATATTAGTCTAAATGACGCTGTTTTCAAAATCTACATAGCCTAAACCCTATAGTGTGTTTGATCGCTCTTTTTTAGCAGTTTATCTTCGTCTTCGACAGATGGCGTTATTCATTTGATGTCATTTTCTAAACCGCGGTGTTATTAAATAAACATATGTTTCATGAATAGTCAACAAATAAAGATTTACCAATTATTACACAGTATAAAAATACAATTTTTTTTAAACTAAATTAAAATTGGATAAAACCCACGGCATATTTTGTTTGTACCGTGTGGGAATCGAACCTGCGACACGCAGTGCTATTGTTAATCGTCCAGCCACTGCACCAAACATGTCTTTATATAGATGTGGTGTGTTGTTAGCCCTATGTGTCGAGGCCGCGGTATTTCTTTCGAACAACCCGCAGCCCCGACGGGCGTCGGTCCTTGGGAGCCCCTTCAATGTTGCTGATATCCCTTTGAGACGCGCGTGGAACACGAACGCGCCTCCATCGTCATAGGACTGACGAACGATTAACTAGCCCGTTACTCACCGTTCACAGGCCCGCGCCTACGGTGGCCGGAAGCCATCACGTGGCCCCCGATGCCCGGAGCGTCTCCCGCGGCGGCTGGGAAGAGGGGTTGTGTCCCTCTTACGTTCACCTCTTTCGCTAGCATTACTGCTTCGCAGAAGGAGGTGACGGCGTTCCATTTCAGATTCGATGTCCCAGACTCGGTACAGGTACCTCTCGAAACAGCCTTTAATCCCCCCTTTTTTGTGGTTCGTAAATTATCAAATGACTCATCCCGCTCTGGGCGGAGCGGAAGAAAGTGTCAGACTTCTACTGACTAAAAACCACCCACGTTTCTTCTTAGCTCTTTGTGTTTCGGGGCCGTGGTATCTCTTGCGGACAACCGTCAGCCCCGGCAGACGACGGCAGCAACAATTAAGGGGCCCCAAAGGACCCCTTAATTGTTGCTGACATATCTTTGAGGCGCGCATGGAACACGAACGCGCCAACGACAGTACCTGTCGACTATAATGTACCTGTTTCAAATTCTGACGTGGCCGTGGCCGTTCTGACGTGGTTGATTAACAAACACCCATCCATCTAAATTTTAGTATTAGACATAGTCAGTACTTTGCATTACCCTCTTCTTATTTTCTACAGCGGCAGTAAGTTAACGCAGGGCAATGATTTAACGTACTTTTATCTAAGCGACGCATTTTAGTTTCCGACAAGCACGCGAACGAAGTCGCGGGCACAGCTAGTAAATAATAAATGTAAACCTTTCAGTGTACTGCAGTACTTTTACGATATCATCATCACAAGCCTGTAATGTTCCCACTGCAGGGACTCAGGCCTCCTCTCTAGGAGAGGGGATGGGCTATAATCCACCACGCGGGCCCAGTGCGGGTTGGTAGATGTCACTTGTCTTCCATTTTTTTGGTTCTAAGACATGCCGGTTTCCTCATGTTTTCCTTCACCGTTTTGAGAGCAGTGGTGATGAAATAAATTACGCAAGGTAATGCGCCTGCCTGGTTTTGAACCCACGGCTTATTATTCGCAAGATAGGGCCCCCACCACTGGGCTAACACTGCTCTGAAGCTTATACGACATAATCCGCTATTAAACAAGAAGTGTACAGTTTTCTTTGATCGCAACATTAAATATTAACCAGGTGCAAGGTGCATTTGTCTCAAAACGATCCTTTATTCACTTTTCAACGACTTCCAAAATGATAAAGCGAGCCAGCCCAGCTGCAAAGCGAGAGAAGTATTAAAATATACAAGCTAAGTATCACTTAAAGTGATTTGTGAACGAGTCGAAGTTCTGTTTAATGAAATTCTGTTTTCCAGCGACTTGGAAGTTGGCACTAGTTTCTCAGCTAAACTTCTGTTATCGGTGTAGAATGGAGTTGTGCGTCGTGTATAATGATAGCTGGTTTCTGTTTATCTCGTTATATGAATTTTAGAGTTGATGAAGTCAGTTTTGTTTTTATGAAATAAACGTTCAGCCACAGGTCCAGGTAAATACCAGCGTCAGGCACTTGTTGTTTTGTATTTTTGCTCTAAACTATTGGTGAAGCAGGGACACACATTCTTGAATTTTTTCCTTTACCACTTTTGTTTTATTTTTTAAAATTTATTGTGTGTACCATAAGTTATGTTGCGGGATGGAACAAATATGTGGCAGGTTACCATAGGGAAGCCAGGTTGAGGTTTTTGGCCTGGGTCGAAGATGGCAAACCTAATAACGGTCAGACCTATGTTGACATGAATGAAAGTAGGAAATTGTTTAAGCAAAAGTTGAAATGGTGCTAGGATAGGCAGGAACAGATCAAAATGGATGCACTTGCATCCCATCATTTTGCCAACAATTTCCCACAGTTCTGGAAAGAGACAGGGAATATGAGCCAGAAACCTGGCCTTCCTGTGAGCATAAATGGTATCAGTGATCATCACATGATTGCTGATTTGTTTGGTGAGCACTTCAGGGTGGTTCCGCGGCATGACTCAGTCATGTCTCGGCCGTCTGTTGCTGGGACCATCAGCCAGAATAGAGATGTCAGATTTACTGCAAAAGATGTTAGAAAAGTTATTAACAGTATGAGCAGAGGCAAATCTCCTGGACACGATGGTCTCAGCATCGAGCATCTTAGGCATGCTGGAGTCCACCTGCCGCGCGTCCTATCCATGTTTTATAATCTCTGCCTTTGTCATGGTTATTTACCAGAGGAACTCACTAAAACCATAGTTCCTATTATTAAGAATAGAACTGGGGACATTTCGGATAAGAGTAACTATCGTCCCATCTCTCTTGCAACCATAATAGCCAAGGTGCTGGACAGCCTGCTTAATAACATTCTTGTCAAACATATAAAATTGCACGACGCCCAGTTCGGTTTCAGAGCTGGGCTTTCCACTGAAAGTGCCATATTATGTCTTAAGCAGGCTGTACAGTACTATACGGACAGGGAAACACCAATATACGCGTGTTTCTTGGACTTGTCAAAAGCTTTTGACACAGTCCTTTATGATAAGCTTTGGGACAAACTGGGCAGGGCGGGGGTACCGAGTGAAGTCATTTCACTGTTGCAAGACTGGTACCACCGTCAGCGGAACCAGGTGAGATGGGCTGGTGCCTTGTCCGAGCCTTATGGCATGGAATGCGGCGTGAGGCAGGGGGGGCTGACCTCTCCTTTGTTATTCAACCTGTACGTAAATGACCTTATCGGTGAGCTTAGCAGCACTCATACCGGTTGTCATATCGATAGCGTATGTGTCAATAACATTAGCTACGCGGACGATATGGTGCTGCTGGGACCATCGGTTGGTGCTATTCGAAGGTTGTTAGCAGTTTGTGAAAGTTATGCGGTGGAACATGGACTGACCTATAATATAGATAAAAGCAAAGTTCTGCTTTTCAAGGGGAAAGTTAGTGTATCAGTGGGTACGTATTTGAATATCGAAGATTAAAATACCTACGCTTAAAATATCGATGTTCAAAACATCGAAAATGGAAAAATCGAACGACCATAAAACCGAAACATAAAATATCGAAAGTTTATATTATCGAATGGTTAAATAACCTACGTCCAATACATCTTTTTTTTTTTTTTTTTTTTTTTTTTTTTTTTTGCTAGCCTACTCTGTCCCACTCCAGGGCAAAGGCCTCCCTCCACTCTTTCCACTTTTCGCGCAATACATCTAAAATCTAATCGAAATACAGATTATCGAATGTCTTAAACATCGAAGTACAAACTATCGAACGTCCTAAATATCGATGGGTACATAATATTATTTGAACATCGAAAATTAATTTTTGATGTAAGTAGTATGAGTGGAAAAAGGTTGCTTCTGCAACGTCTCCGGCGCTACGGGAAGTGCAACCCCTTCGCCCTTGCGTAACAAAGGATAGGCACCCATGATCACCTCCGCAGCTTCGGCTTGCTGGTCGCCTCCGGCGACCAGCCTCAGCCGCTACGGCTCCCACGGGTGCCTATGCTTTGTTACAGCGAGCGGGGGTTGCCCTCCCTTCGCGCCTCCGGATTTTTATATACACTCTAGGGGTAACAGCCAAAAGACTACGTAAATTCGGGGTACCCTAATTCGGTTTTGGAACAATTTCGACCTATTTTATCCATGAAAGTCAGTGTCCAGTGTACAAGCATAGGTCAATCGTGAAGGTATTATTTAGGTCTTTAAATTAAAATATATTTTTGAAAGTCAATATGTTATGCTACTAAAGTTAGTGACAGAAACGTATCGCTGCAAAATCGACTCCACGTAGTCTTGTATGCCCTACCCCTAGAGTGTAATTTAGAATCGGGTAGGCGCGGAGGGGCGCGGCAGCCGGCCAACAAGCCGAAGCTGCTGTGGTGAGCGTTTATATCATCTGCGACGTTAAGCTCGCGTGGGACTGCCGGAGCCCTGCAGCGCCGGAGCCGTGACAGAAACCATGCTTGCTTGCATGTTGCATGATTGCTGCAAGCTTGTTTGCTAGATGGTAATCAGTTACTAGGTGGGTTACAAAAAAAAACAAGGAAAACCTCATGTAATGTAGGTACCTACTTTAATTATTTTTACATAATAAAAACCCAAAATAAAACACATTTGTACGCAAATGTACAATTTATCCACTGCGGTCATTTTTTTGTTCTAGACCATACCTGGGAACCCCCTAGTTACGGAGATATTGGAGGTCAAAGTTACAAATTTTTCCCCAAAAAAAAAAACGTTTTCCAGCAAAAATTTTTGCGTAGGGGTACTTAGTTTGATGTACAGAATGCTTGGTTAACGGCTGTGTGATGGGTTGATTTACACCCTGTATAATTTTTTTTCGGTATTTTAACTAGTAGGTATTTTGAACGTAGATATTATGAACTTAGGCATAATGTCATTCGATATTTTGAATCATTCGAAATTTTAATCATTCGGAATTTTAATTTTCGATGTTTTAAACGTAGGTATAACAATTTTCGACATTTTGATACAATCGATATTTAAATTTTCGATGTTTTGAACATCGATATTTTAAGCGTAGGTATTTTAATCTTCGATATTTAAATACGTACCCGTATCAGTGCCGGTTTGTGTTCCTCCAATTAAATTGTATGGTGAGGAACTGCAGAGAGTGACCAGTTTTAAGTACCTGGGGCACATTGTGACGGAGAATTTGTCCGATGATGAGGATTTGGAGCGCGAGCGAAGAGCATTGGCGGTCCGAGGGAACATGATTGCCCGTAGATTCGCTCGCTGTTCTGTTCCAGTTAAAATCACCTTGTTTAAGGCATATTGTCAATCTTTTTACGCGAGCAGTCTTTGGGTAAATCATACCCGTCGGGCTGCCAGTGTTCTGCGCGTTCAATATAACAACATCTTTAGGATGCTGATGCGGCTGCCTCCCTATTGCAGTGCGTCGCTTATGTTTGCAGAAGCTCGAACGGATGGCTATCCAGCTATAGTTCGAAAAAGGGTTGCTTCGTTATTACGACGAGTGAGAGACAGCAGCAATGGCATCCTCAGGATGATTGCTTCTCGCAATGACTGTCCGATCCAACATAAATGGATGTGTGTATGTACCGGACAATTCTGACATGTTTTTGCTTGATTTGTAATGTGTTTTATGTGTACAATTTTCTAATTTAATTGACTATTTGACATTGTAATGATTAATATTGACTAATTATTCTATTTTACACTTTATAATTGTTATCTATCTTTATTTCTATTGTGTGGTGTATTATTTTGTGAATGTTGTATGTTATTAATTGAATTATTTTATTTTGTTTAATTTTTGTATCTGTTGGCTGACTATTCTATTCTCTTTTTGTTACTCTTTGCGTTATGGATTGCTTTATCTGAAATAAACGTATTATTATTATTATTATTATAAGTGTATGCTAACTAGATGTATTTTTTTTGTTTTACTGACCCATGTATCTCACATGAAAACTTTTTTTTTTTGGGGGTTTGGGAAATCATCAATTAACCCCTCCCGCGAAAGGGAGTGTCAGACTTCTACTGACTAAAAACCACCCATGTTACTTCTTAGCCGTTTATGTAGAGACCGCGGTATCTCTTTCGAACAACCCACAGCCCCGCATTTATTTATTAAGGACATAAATGCACGCATGGAACCTTATACAACGTTATTACATGATCTTAAAAAAAAATCTTTTCTATTGATAGTTAAAAACACTGTCAGAGACCACTAACTGTTATTTAACAAGGACTATTTTTTACATTGATATTAAAGGCTTCAAGCAGAAATCTTACTTTTATACGAATAATACCATTAGGTATTATCGGCATTATACATTCAAAACTCCCCAAACAGAATCCCAAATCAAAGGCACCTCGGGATCCCAATCAGCAGAATAAACAAGGAATATCAACGTGTTACATTTGTACCGATATTCATACTACCACCACCGAATAAATACGTACAGAAGGTCGACTGCACACAAAGCGAAACCACACACACACATAGCCATACTTCACGCACAGCGAGTGCAAGTGCGGTCGGCATTTGTTTCAACATGGATTTAACCCAACGAACCTAGAACCTTAATAGGAGAAAGATTCTTTAGGTCAAGGGAATGTTATTATAGATATCTGCTTGCAAACCCAGACCACTTAATCTGTTCCTATTCCAGACCAGGTTACCTCTGTTTTTCGTCGCTGTGATTTTTATTAACTTTGCAATAAGGTTGCTGTTGAAGATAATGTCGGAGATAAATAACTGTTTTTCAAATGAATAACAGTTATATTCTTCAATTCAGACTATTCTATGTACGGCGCGGTCGAAATCTTTTATTTGCTTTTTTTTTGTTTTCTGCGGTCGTAAAATTACATGCCGTGCTGTTCACACAAAAATAATTTCGTATGGTAATGTTGGAACGTGTATTTTTTCGTATGGTCTCAATCTGTCATGAAATAGTTTGAATTCGCCGTACGTACGCGTCTACATGTGAGTGTGCCGTTCGGCCGTTATATGTAGTGGAACTTCTGTGTCTGTCTCTTCTCTGCCGACACTACGCTTTGGGAAATACGTTATCGACACGGACTTCAGATGTCAAGATATTGTGAATAATGGGACATTATTCACGTAAATTAAGTACCGATATGATACCGGTACTGATTGTATATTGAATAATGTTGCAGTTGGTTTATTGTTGTTTCCGTTTTAAACTGAAACAGTAATTAAATGAAACAATTATATGAACGGAGCGCTTCGTAAAAGTGTTCTCTTTCTTTTTCTTAGGCCTCATCTACGTTGGGGCTGCGGGTTGTTCGATAGAGATACCGCTTCCTCAGACATAATCCTCAGCAACATGGAAGGGGCCCGCAAGGGCCCCTTTCATGTTGTTCGCAAGAGATACCGCGGACTCGACATGAAGGGCGAAGAAGGAACATGGGTGGTTTTTAATCAGTAGAAGTCTGACACTCCCTTTCGCTCTGCCCAAGAGCGGGAGGGGGGTTATTTGATGATTTCACCCTTGCCCTTGTTGCAATTCATTTATCACGATGATGAATAGTTAGACTAAATCATAACGCAACAAAAGGTCTTCTTAAAAGTATTGTCAGATTGTTGTCTTCGTTCTTAGGCCATTATGAGCAAACGTTGCTTACGTATATAATTAAGACATCTTCTGATATACATATTTCCTTTCACTAATATTATGACAGTTGTGTGACAGAATGGTGTCGGACGTAAAGAATAGCACCATCCCATATCTTCCCGTGGGTGTCGTAAGAGGCGACTAAGGGACTTACCAGAGAATGGGCAGCAGCGTTCTCTGTGCCTTCGCAACAACCATACAGCGATCGACAACCCGCCTGCCAAGCGTGGCGATTATGGCAAATACCCCTCTTCTGGATGAGGCCTATGTCCAGCAGTGGACGTCTTATGGCTGAAATGATGATGATGATGATGTGTGATGTGATGTGTGACAGAAAAAGTAAGAATGCTTGAACCTGAAGTATTTGCCAAGAAAACTTTATAAACTTAAAGTTTTCTATTTAAAGTCCAAAAATACACGAAAAGCACAGAAAAAACTTAGATTAATTTAAATGCATCAAGTGTTATAATATAAACGCATGTTCCCAGCAACATCGCCGTAACTTCAAGTTTTAAAGCTGAGATTAAAGTTTTCATGCGGCCATAATCTGTAGCAAACTTCGTCTTTGAAGATGACGGCAATCTACTTATCTCACTTGCCAAGCAGATTATACATGGAGCATTTTATGCAACAGTATTTTTCTTAGAAAGATTTTATAAAGGGTGTAAAAGTATCCTTAAAGAAGCCGAAAGGAACTAGTTCTCCCCGTCACTGTGATCATTTTTTTGTTCTAAACCACACCTGGGAACCTCCTAGTTACGAAGATATTGGGGGTCAAAGTTATAAACAGCTGTTTTTTTAATACTTATTTTTTCAGGTTATAACTTTACATAAATTACCTCCATGACCCGTTTACTATTCAAAGCATCCACTAGCATCCACTGTGTTAAGAGTGCTACATTGAGTTTTACGTTAAAATGGAATTTTTTACCCCAAAAAAAGCAATAATTTTTGCGTGGCGTACTTAGTTTGATGTACATAATGCTTGACGGCTTCATGAAGGTTGGTTTTGCACCCTGTATACAGGGCGGTGATTTAGTTACCTGAATCGGAAGAGAGTCTATCCGTCATATTAAATAACTTTACCAAAGAAACTCATACCAACTCATGAAAAAGAAATAACTGTCTCGCTAATCTAGTGGGAGATAAGCACGAAGTCCTAAATACGATTCCCGGGTCAGGTAAAGTGTCATTGTGTTTTTGTGTGGACTTGTGTTCGGTTGGTGGCAATAGGCTTACCCCTTATTTAGTGGCACTCTCTTAATTCTCTGTACCCATAGGAATTACAAAGCGTAATGTGTAAAAACCAGAAGTCTTTAAAACGAAACTGTCTGTCTACAGTTGAAAAATGAGTTTCTTTGGGAAAGTTTTTTTTGGTTTGAGGACGTTCATAAATTGATATCATGATATTTATTTAAATAGCTATACTGTTATTAAGGCTGCCCTCTCGAAAAAGCTTAAAAACAGCTTGAAGATGAAACAGCTTTTCACCGGCACTTACAGGGAAATTACATCTGAGAAAAATTGTTAGTAATCTACATGATATGACACGTAATTTGGTTTAGCCATATTTTTTCTATCGGTATCACATAATAAGAAAAAAAATCCACAAAATCACCTCCAAATCGTTGAATTGAACCATTTTACTCCTTCATTTTTTAATAAAACAATATAAAAAAAATATCTACTGCTTTGAAATACAAAGGAAAATAATTTGGTTTTGTTACTTTTTAAAAACATGTATTATTTTAATTATAATAAATGAAAAATGCGTCCGTTTAAAGTCCGTATCTACGACCGAGAGGGGTAGTTTGTATGCACAAGGTCATTGGCGTGAATACAAGCCTTAATAAAGTATTACCTATCTGTTAGGAATATTCAATTACATCTTGAATGTACCGTTATTTCAAAGAAAACTGTGTTGACTTAATTATTTTCGAAGTAACGTCACATAGAACAAATAAACGTTGGTGAAACAAAAGTCGGTGTAAAGAAACAGCGAACAAAAAAGGCGTAGATCAAATATAACGTCGCAGTATCAAGGCTTCGATGTATAAGTTATCGGTGAAACAATTTTCCAAGTTACGTAGGGAACCCGCTTAGATGACAGGTAGGCTCACCTCCTTGAAGAAGCAACCAACGTAACTAAATCGCCAGCCTGTGCAATATTTTTCTGTGAAGTGTCGAAGGGTGAGCGTTTTGAGGGACTGTCACTTGTAAATAAGTAAAGTAAAGTAAATTTTGACGTTCGAAAAGTGCTGATTATCAGCCTAGTTTGAATAAATGACTTTTGATTTTGATTATCCATATATAGTACACCCGCATTTTGCCAGTCATGCTGTGAGATTCAGATGGCAATAGCCATCAACGGGCATATATCAAAAGTGGCTATTAGTAAGAAATTCCTAGAGGAAAAACCGATACAAGTTTCCTAACCAGACAATTGAACCCAGGATCTTTGCTTAATAATAAAACTAACAAAGCAGCTTTCAAGATATCGAATATTTGCACGTCTTGAATCCATAAGAAGACAAAGCGGGATAAAAAATATCCCGAGATCAACGTAGATAAAATATTTTCCAATTTAATGCAAGCCTTGGGAGCAATAGAAATATAATAGAATCAGTTCGCCATATTTTGATATGGGTTTATGTTCTGAGAACTAGCGAAAGGGATTTGGGAAAATTGGCAAATGATTTAGTAGTGTGAGAAAAAATAGTTTTCTGAATTTCATATCTTTGCTTCGACTGTCTCGATGGGTGCAAACGTGACCGGTGAACGTGAGGTCCTAGATACAATTCCCGAATCAAGTTGCGTTGTTTACATTCAAAAGTTACTCTATAGAATCCAGATCCGAAATCCACTCCATGTAAACTATCAAATAAATCCTAACACCTTCGTGGTGACGACGATACGACAACAAACTACCTAAATGTCTTTGCCAAATTCTTTTGTTACATTTTATTTCCACTCGTTAATCTGTGAAAATTATTCCTAAAGTAAGTAAACCAATATTTGTTTGTAAATTGTAATGTATTGTATTTCGTTAACAGTTTTATGCTACTTAGTTTTGTTTTTTTTTTTTAATTTTTAATTTTGGTGTTAAAACTTTTTTGATACTTTAATAATGTTCCTATGGACTAGAACTACCAGTGGTTTCATTTATTATCGTATTGTCGGAACCACCCTGTATGTGTACCAAATTTCTTTTAAATTGGTTAAGTTGTTTTGGCGTGAAAGCCCGACAGACAGACAGACACAGTTACTTTCGCATTTATAATATTAAATATTATAGTAAGGTTTCGGAACAACAACACTAAGCATTGATATGGGTTAATAACTAAAACAGAAGGTGTGGTAGGTAGCCTCTATCATTCATTCTTATTAATCCTTGCCACAATCATGAACCTAACCAGTTACCATAATTTATCCCTTGCCACATCTCCTGTAAATATCAGTCTGTAATCCTACCACCTCTACTAACTAACGAGTTTGCGGTCATTAGTATTTCTCCGGTTCATTTCCTGCGAGTTTCAGAAGAACGACTGCTGTGAAGTTTTCTTTGTCACTTTTTCTAACTTGACTTTACTCTGTATATTGTAAATGAATTTATCTGTACGTTGAACTGTGAGAGTGTTAATGACTGGGACGTAGATTTACTTGTGAAAAGCAATACAGGATAATCGCGGGATCTTCTTTATCATGTGGTTAGTGCCAAACCTGATATCAGAGGTAGGGTCCTAGGGACTTGAATTTACATGCCTTCAAGGAATCTTTTCTCACGGTGTTTTCTTCACCGTACAATTTGTGAATTTAAAAAAGAAAAGAAAAACATGTTCATATAATAGATTTATGTATTGTTAATAAAATGTTAAATGGAATGTTTAATGAAATGTTAAATGACATAAAACAAATATACTGTATAGTATGGTAATGTTAAATTAATTGTTTTGTAAGAAATATACCAAATTTTTAAGGATAAATATAAGCATAAATAAAAATATGTAAGTTTAATTCGTAATTGTTTCTGGGATTAAAAGGTTTTGTACCCCAAGAGTGCTAACATAGCTCTGTTACTGTTTAGGCTACGCTTTCTGTCTGTATGTATTTAGCAGAACTGTGGTTTTAACACATATAATAGGTAGCCAAGAGTTAATTACCTAAACAGAGTTGGAGGTAAGAAGCCCTTTTTTTTAAGGGTGGGAAATCTTCAAATGACTCCTCCCGCTCTTGGGCAGAGCGAAAGGGAGTGTCAAACTTCTACTGACTAAAAACCACCCATGTTACTTCTTAGCCCTTCATGTCGAGGCCGCGGTATTTCTTTGGAACAACCCGCAGCAAGTTAAAAGCCCTTAGTTCGCTTATCCGATTTGAACTCGGCTGGTTCAACATTTTTGCAGTGTGGCTGATTTTATTTAGGTTTAGAAGTAATAGACCGCAAATATAATATATTGGGATAAGGGCAGAAGAATGATGATGATGATGATGAAATAAAAGTCTTTGTCATAAGGTTAATAAAGATTATTTGATTTGATTTGATTTGATGAAGGTTACGTCTTTAAAGTAAATAAGTAAGTTTTGAAATAACCGAAGCTAAAACTTCTTTTTGAGCCAGATTTTATTTGAAGTAAAAAAGTCCTACTTTTATACAGTCCTTGTGGTTTGGCAAGTTTATTTAGGTACACTAAAACTAGGTTATTTTACGAGCGTGTAGGATTTGGAACTTAATAAAAACGACGTTTTATGTCTTAAGATTTCGAGGAGTAAATACATAAGTACATAGTTAAGTAACTTTTTGGGTATTGCTGAGTATTTTTGGTTTCTCTATAGAAATACTTCATTCTCTTTTGTAATTCTTGCAATGGTTTTCTATAAGAAAACCCAATTCTGGGTTAAGTGTTTATTGTACTAAAGCTATATTTTTGCAAGTATATTCCTAGTATTTGGTGTACAGTAAAGAATGAAGATAGCAGAATATCAGTAGATAATAGTTATAGTTTTTTAAGAATGATAACTTTAAAAATTAACCGTATCTCTATTTGAAGAAAAATTACAGACAGTTCTAGGTTTTAAATTATGTATCATTTATTGGTTTTCTTTTGTTTGTGAAGTAAATATGCCCGACGTATTAGTTTTGTGAGTTTGTTCAAGCAAAATTTTTCAAGTCAATAATATGAACTATTCTAGGAACAAGAATGTTTGCATATTTAAATTATACCATGTCGAGCAGTAACTACTACGCAGAAATCATAGAGAATGTGAGAATACATTTGAAATAGCAATTTTGTAGTCAAATGGGAAGGCTTAGTCGATAAATGCCTAATTCTTAAAATGCCTAGTATTCTAAAAATGCCTAATTCTTATAATGCCCAATTCTTAAAAGAACTAATTCTGGAAATGCATAATTCTTAAAAGGACTAATTGAAATCATTTAGCAGTCCATAATTTTTCATAACTTTTACTATGAGATTTGCTCTGTATATAAACAATAATAATAATAATAGCAATAACCAAAGACTATTTGAATTCTCAGCAAATTGGAAGCCAATTTTCCATTTAAAATGCGTTATATATCAAACCAAAAATCTCTTAAACTCTCATAAATTCTAGCTGCCAAGCTCCAAGATTACAGTCAGTTTCATCCCAAAAACTATCAAAAGTAAATCACGTCCAAAAATTTTATCCAACCCTTGTCACCTTCTACTTAAGGTCCAAAATCCTAATTTAAAACCACAGAATTCCATTCAGGGGGTCCTAATCCCCAAATCCGAATCCCATTTTCAGTGTGGCTATCACCGAAGTTGTACCAGGCGCCCATAAGTCTGAGCAGTTAGTTGGGTGGGAATATTCGGAGCACTTTACTTTAGGCTTTGCGAACGGTATGCCAATCACCCGGTCCACCGGGTTTGAGGCAATTTGCTTTAAACTGGGGTGTAGTGGTGGTCTTGATTAACACATGTTACACTGGGGGTTGGTTTAAACTTTAAAATGTAATTTGAGTTATTTCGTTTACAATGTTTTTAAAAATCTGAAGATTTAAAAAGGTTGCCCTATAATCTATGACACTTACTTACTACATGTGCCATGCGTGTGTGTGCCATGTGTGTGTGTGACCATTAAATACTTTTTCTTTCTTTCTTTATGTGATGCGAAAGAATGAATTGTTGAAACGAAATAAAATAATAAAGTTTATTTCAAAATGGAATTGCAAAGTTTACAGATGTTGCATTTATATATTTTTATTTATATTTTTTCTTTATTAAAGTGTGTAGTATATCTGAACGTGGGAGAGAACCTCTCATCCCAGTCACCGCGGATGGCTTCCGGCCACCGTAGGCGCGGTCCTGTGGACGGTCGGTAATGGGCTGGCTCACCGTCCATCCGTTCAGTGTAGATGACATGCCGTGTCGACGACGGCGCATTCCACGCGCGCCTCAAAGAGATGTCAGCAACATTGCACGGGCCGACGCCTGACAAAGGGACATGGGTGGTTTTTAGTCAGTAGAAGTCTGACACTCTTTACCGCTAAGGAGTCATTTGAAGATTTTGCACAATCCAAAAAAAAAAAAATGTCTTATATATTGGCAACCGACGTGCGTCGAACGTGTATGACCAAATCTATGAACATGAACGAGGCATGAGGAGGATGTAAGCATTGTAGCAGGTGGTATTCAGTGGTTTCTGCTCCTTACGAAACAGGCGTGAGTTTTCACGTAGGTAAGTGTGTAAGTTGCTACTAGAAATATTGTAGTCTTAAAGTGGTTTCGCAATACTTCCGATCCGAATCCGTGAAAATACGGTCCCCAGTAGTCGTAGAACTATTTCTATGGTAGTTTACGCACTAGATCCGGCTTCTGTCATTTGATATATTATAATATATCGGTTCGGATCGGATTCGGATCGGACGTAGTGCGTAATCACTCTTCATCATCATCTGCCTAGCCTTTTCCCAACTATGTTGGGGTCGGCTTCCAGTCTAACCTGATGCAGCTGAATACCAGTATTTTACATGGAGCGACTACCTATCAGACCTCCACACACAACCCAGTTAATACTAGGTAAACCACTTTTATTCGACAAAAATATATTTTAGAATTCTAAATCCTTTATAGCGAGCACGCAACCGTACATGGCATATCTTGGTACATTCTTATTCAGTACTCGCAAGAATTTGAATATGTAACTCAATACCGTACGCTGCGTACATGAGGGTTATCGTAAATGGCAGCTGGCCAGTTTTGTCGTGAAAAATGTTGTCCAAACTGGAGAGAAATACTTTCTAAAATATTGACAAAGTTATTCGTGTGCATTCGCTATACAATTCATTATTCATATTTTGTTGAAGTTGGAATTGAAGTGCTTACAGTTTTACTAACGTGAGTAGAAATATAGTCGAACATAGACCCTCATCCTTTTATCCTCTGAAGACGGTTAAAAAAATAATAGGTGTGGGTCTGTGGCTTGGGTGTGGATCCTGAATTCAAACCCTAGCAGAAGAAACAGTTTCCTCAATATGTTTACTTGCGCATTTTCGAATGAACAAGCATCACCAAGAACTATAGTATTCTAAATCGTGTGACATCCAGAGATGCGTGTCGGATGATGTATGGCGCAGTTCTTTTAGAAGTGTTAATAACAATTTACTTCTCAGTACACAATTTATAACAATTTGGCAATAGTGTAGTTAACTAAAAAAAACTAATTGGTCCGTCAGATAGATTTCCAAAAAATATTTTACACGTTTTTTTTTTTATCACGTAAACAAACAATGAAGACGATACGGTGCTTTGAAAACTCGTGTGACGTCATATTCTAAGACATTAGTATGACATTTTTTACCGGCGAGTGACGTCACAACCCCCAACTCAAATCTTTGACGCGTTTTATCTTTGTCATTTTTGATTGTTTTGATAAAACAAAAAATACGTATCCAATATTTTTCGATAATCTAACAGACGGACTAATTAGAATCATATTTTTTTAGTCAGTAAACATCCCTATTTGGGCAACCCAATATCTCTTTAAGAGACTGGAGAGTATTTTCCACTTCCAATGTTCAAATAATTTTCCAGTTCAAATCCTCCTGCATCGCACGCGATTCCACCATTTAGGCTTCAACACACGTTAGTGTGGTCCACAAAATGTCCGAACACGATTCACTGGAGCGAAGCTGCATAGATTCTATGCATTGCACTGACAGACTTAGTTAATTGGACGCCCAGGCGAGGAGAATAGTTTGTAAGTGTATGCATAGTAAATCTAGCATTCTACATTTTGCAAAACGGCTCGGCAGTTGCGTAATACAGTTTCTGTCACGCCTCAATAGATTTTAAAGGAAAAGCAGTTGGTTTGTTAGTTTATAAAATGGTTAAAAAAAAGAAAAGTACATTATACCTCACCACCGCCATGACACCTGCTAGTAAGCATAAGCAGTGCCAGCTAAGGAGTCTAGATTCATGCTCGGTTCATTGCAATAAATACAGGGTGTAAAAGTACCTTTAACGTTGTTCCCCGTCACTGCAATCATTTTGTTGTTCTAGACCATACCTAGGAACCCCCCAGTTACAGAGATATTGGTGGTTAAAGTTCAAAATTTTTGTCAGCTGTTTTTTTTAATACTAGTTTTTCAGGTTATAACTTTACTGAAGTTACCTCCGTGACCCATTTAATATTCAAATGCTCCACTAGCCCAATGTTTTAAGGGTGCTATATTGAGTTTTACCGTAAAATGTGATTGTCCACCCCAAAAAAAAGTCGTTTCCCAGCAATAATTGAATAGGGGTACTTTGTTTAATGTACATAATGTTTGATTGACGGTTTCGTGAAGGGCGCGTTGACACCCTGTATAATGGCGAAATGAGGATATACTACGGGTTGTTCGCAAGAGATACCGCGGCCTCGATATGAAGGGCTAACAAGAAACATGGGTGGTTTTTAGTCAGTAGAAGTCTGACACTCCCTCTCGCTCTGCCCAAGAGCGGGAGGGGTTATTTGATGATTTCCCACCCAAAAAAAAAAAAGTCCTTTGAAATATCACAGAAAAACAATAGCTAAATATCGCTTACAATCCCAACATTCGTACAGTAAGTAGTGAGACAGATAGCCGTGGATCGTTTCAGTGGGTTACACCGCACCGACTGACACTCTATTACCGTATATGTATCCACTAGGATGTTACTAAGAACTGTGGAAATAGGAATTATATGGACTAGATACGAATAACGGGTAGAAGTCCACCCCAGTACCCATGCTCGACAGCTCACACTCAGCTTAGAAAAATGCCTTTAAAGAAAAGATTTCCTTATGATTTATGAGTAGATGTCCTCGCTGGAGATCACACTCTGAATGAGACAAGCATGCAATACTTCAAAAAGTGAACGTACTGATTGATTGAATGCAGCAGAACAAAAAAAAAGAATTACAACCAATATCAACAATTGAATTGACTGGCAAAAAAAAAATAGATTCCGTTTAATATTGGATATGGGTTTTTTGTTTTATCAAATTAATAAAAATTTACGAAAATAAAAGGTGTGTAAAGGGATCGTGTGTGGGGGCTGGTGACGTCACTTTCTGGTATAAAATGTACCAAACTGTGACGTCGGGCGACTTTTTGAAGCACTGTATCGTCTTATTTATTGTTTACGTTAAAAAAATAAAAAACGTGTCCAATATTTTTTGGAAATCTATCTGACGGACTAATTTGATTTTTTTAGTCAACTACCCTATTACAGTTTTATTTATTTCACGAAAATAAGAAGGATAATATCAAAAGAATTTCAGCTATACTGAAAAATTCCTTATGTGAAAACCCAAAAATACTTTACCTGAACTGAAAATCTAACTCAAGATTGTTCATTCATTCATTAATTCAAGCTCAGCAATATCGCTTGGAACTTTCTGTAAACCAAAATACTGAATAAATGACTGCCGATGCAATACACTGAAAGCCACCTTTACATTCATAGGAACCGAGATAGACAGTCCATTATCTGTTACGTGGTGTGCATTGAATGCTCTGTTCCAGTTTTATGGACTAGATGTTCTGGGTCACTGACCGCAGAGTCTGGAGTTAAAACTTTGCATCGCTTTGGAGAAGACTTTTGCACATGGGACAAATTATACTTCTAAAATGTAGAAATATATATATATTTTTTTTAAAACGCTGCTCCACACTAGGAATTTCTCCTGTATCGTGGTTGCGTTTACAAACATTTTAACTCACATACACAAAAACACTCAGACCCGAAACAACTATCTGTAGGCATGCACGCATTACTTTGTGTAATTTATTTTAACACCGCTGCTCTCAAAACGGTGAAGGAAAACATCGTTAGGAAATCGACATGTCTTAGAACCAAAATATTCAAAGACATATTGTGACATCTACCAACCCGCACTGGGCTCGCGTGGTGGGTTAAAATAGCCCATTCCTCTCTTAGATAGGAGGCCTGAGTCCCTGCAGTGGGAACATTATAGGCTTTAGATTATGATGATGAAAGTACAAGTCTATCAAACTCAACATGAATTGACTAGAAAAAAGACTGTTCTTAGTCAATCGAATCTCGATGTAATTTTATTCCCTTTTTATCAGAAGTTCTACTCTTAACCTGGATCTCGTCTCGTAGAAAGTGCTGAATGCAGTCTACGATGGAATGAGCGAGCTCAGAAGATGCTTGGTATCCCGCCAAAGGCAATTGATGATATTTTCAAATCGATTTAGAACGTTCAATGAATACCTAATCTATACATATAATAAATCTGTAGAAAAATCTTTTTTGTACATCGAAAATATTAAAAAAAAAAAAATTGTCAGGGTATTAAAGTATAACCAACAGAACACATTTCCAGCATTTTTGGAATTTTTGTCTGTTTGTCTGTTTCGATGACTAAGCATCACGTCAAATTTACGAAACGAATGTAGGTAACTTTTATACATAAATATTGTGCGTAACTTGGGCTATTACTTAGGCTTTGTTTCATCGTAATCGGTGCTCTCTATCAAAAGATATATGCATTTATAGTTTCCAAGAAGAACTTATCATTATGGTCAACAATGAGACAAGCAACGACATCTATTGAACGAATATGGTACTTATTAATAAATGCCGTCATAAGATAACTTTAAATAAGTTATGATAGCAAAAGGTACGTAGATATTAGTCTAAATGACGCTGCTTTCAAAATCTACATAGCCTAAAACCCTATAGTGTGTTTGATCGCTCTTTTTTAGCAGCTTATTTTCGTCTTCGACAGATGGCGTTATTCATTTGATGTCATTTTCTGAACCGCGGTGCTATTAAGTAAACATATGTTTCGTGAATAGTCAACAAATAAAGATTTACCAATTACACAGTATAAAAATACTATTTTTTTAAACTAAATTAAAATTAGATAAAACCCACGACATATTTTTTTTGTACCGTGTGGGAATCGAACCTGCGACACGCAGTGCTACTGTTAATCGTCCAGCCACTGCACCAAACATGTCTTTATATAGATGTGGTGTGTTGTTAGCCCTATGTGTCGAGGCCGCGGTATTTCTTTCGAACAACCCGCAGCCCCGACGGGCGTCGGTCCTTGGGGGCCCCTTCAATGTTGCTGACATCGCTTTGAGACGCGCGTGGAACACGAACGCGCCTCCATCGTCATAGGACGGACGAACGATTAACTAGCCCGTTACTCACCGTTCACAGGCCCGCGCCTACGGTGGCCGGAAGCCATCATGTGGCCCCCGAGGCCCGGAGCGTCTCCCGCGGCGGCTGGGAAGAGGGGTTGTGTCCCTCTTACGTTCACCTCTTTCGCTAGCATTACTGTTTCGCAGAAGGAGGTGAAGGCGTTCCATTTCAGATTGGATGTCCCAGATTCGGTACAGGTACCTCTCGAAACAGCCTCTAATCCCCCCTTTTTTGTGGTTCGTAAATTATCAAATGGCTCATCCCGCTCTGGGCGGAGCAGAAGAAAGTGTCAGACTACTACTGACTAAAAATCACCCACATTTATTCTTAGCTCTTTGTGTTTCGAGGCTGTGGTATCTCTTGCGGACAACCGTCAGCTCCGGCAGACGACGGCAGCAACAATTAAGGGGCCCGAAAGGACCCCTTAATTGTTGCTGACATATCTTTGAGGCGCGCGTGGAACACGAACGCGCCAACGACAGTACCTGTCGACTATAATGTACCTGTTTCAAATTTCTTCAAGATCCGTTCGGCCGTTCTGACGTGGTTGAAACAAACACCCATCCATCTAAACTTTAGTATTAGACATAGTCAGTACTTTGCATTACCCTCTTCTTATTTTCTACAGCGGCAGTAAGTTAACGTAGGGCAATGATTTAATGTTCTTATATCTAAGCGACGCATTTTAGTTTCCGACAACCACGCGAACGAAGTCGCGGGCACAGCTAGTACAAAATAAGACAAAATCAGTTATGTATAATTGAAATAATGATAAGATCAGAAGTGGGATGATAGAGTATATTCATTCATGGTTAATATTTTACAAGCAAGTTACAAAGTATAATAGAATATAAACAACCCGTAACTAAAGCTTGTTTAAAATTAGTGACAGACATGATTGTGTAACATAATATGATTATTTCTCACAGGCCAGTATACACATAATATACAACCTCGACATAAGAAAAACGGGGCGCATTTGCGGAATAAAATGTTAAGAAAATAAGTACGTATAGTAAGGCTCAGTTTTTCCTCAGATGCGCAAATGCGATGCCTATAACTTTCCAAGATTATAATGCAAAACAAGCTTATTCACTTCAATATTATTCAACACACCAAGTCCAAGCATATTCTCCAATCCACCGACAGCCTATTGTCCATCCACAATTAGAATATCCATTCGGAACTCCGAAACAGCTTCACAATTAGGCCTCGTCCGAAGGCCCCGACTTTGATCTCCAAGACAAGAGCTGTCGACCACGAGAGGTGTCAGGTCCTCACTGACATTTGGGAATCAAGTAGACGTACTTGGGATGTTTCTGTGAATTTTATTTTGTGACACTTGCGGTATTTTTTCAAGTGAAAAAAGACCTTGAAAAAGTGTATATAACTTGAATTATAAAGTCACTAGCTTCTGCCCGCGGCTTCGCCCGCGTGGAGTTCGGTTTTTGTCCCCCAACCCGAAACTTGCACCTTTTTTTCGACGTTTTATAAGTGCCCATGTAGGCCTATGTGATCGTCGAAATATGTGTGTATGAATCGTGTGTGAAAAGATCTAATTAAGAGACAACCAGAAGTGGATAATAAATAATTAATATATTGTTTACAACGAAATTCTTTAACTACCGCAGTATTTCTTTGTAAACAATATTTTTTGTTTTGCCTTCAGGTGCTAGAATTACCAGGCTGCTCCGGGAACTTACTCTAGAGCAGGCCACGTATAACTGCCCGTGTGAAAAGCCGTTCTCCCTTAAGTCTACCCCTGCTAAATTAAGAGTTTGACCTTGCGATTAACTTATGGTCATGGCAAAGCAGACTTTGAGGGGAAACTGCACTCTTTTGAACTCGAAGGGGTAGTTCGATGGTGTTAAAGGAATCCTCGGAATAAACACAGACTCCCCTCGGGAACAACCGGTCAGTATAATTGCCTCGATAACATTTCGTTGCAATGTTTTCACTCGCAGCCTGGTACCTGGTACTGGGGCGCCAACTCTCAATTTTAATATGTGAGTTGGCAGACCGGGAGGCTTCAATGTGTTAAGAAATTCAACCGGGTAATGTATGGCGTCATCGTTGTTTATCACTGAGTCCACTGATTTATAACAATTTTCAACTGCTTCAAACGATCTCAAAAGAATTTCATTAATGATTGCGGCTTGGTCGTTTTTTGGTGTTAGGATGGCACGCTCGCACATTCTGCAGGTTTATCGTGGATTGTATTAATATCTGGGTAGATTTTCACTATAAGCTCTTCTACAGTGGTCACCATTGTGCCTAACTCTGTAGGGAGAATTATTTTATTATCCACTTCTGGGTACTCACTATTCCCTATTTTGATTAAAAGATCTGAAAACTGTCCAGCAGAAATATCTCCCCTCAGGTGGACTCTCATATTTTTTGTAAGACTAAGTTTAGTCACAAATGAGATCGTTTCACACACGCTTTGACTTCATCTGCTCGCGTTCCCCTAGGCACTACAGGTAATGTCTGCCGGAAATCACCTGCTAACAATACAGTTACTCCCCCCATTTGCCTGCTACTATTCCTTATATCTTGCAAAGATCTATTTAAGGCTTCGAAACCCCCCTTATGAACCATAGTACTCTCATCCCAAACAATCAATTTAGTTTTACGAAGTACTTCGGCCATATTGCTTTGTTTGGGAATATTGCAGAGTGGGGTTTCAGTTTGTATTAAATTGAGAGGGAGTTTAAACGCAGAGTGTGCAGTTTTGCCTCCTTCCAGGAGCGTGGCAGCAATTCCAGAAGACGCGACCGCTAAGGCTATGCCACGATTGCTTCTCACTTTGGCCAGTAATAAGTTAATAAGAAACGTCTTACCTGTTCCACCAGGAGCATCCCAGAAAAAAATCTCACCTACCCCTGTCTCAATACTGGAAAGTATATCAATAGGAGTACTCCTGTGAAGTTTTGAACAAAATAGTCTAACTAATATATTTTCCCGAAGTAAAAAGTAGTCTGAATTTTGGTACCTTCCTACCCTATAAGTTAAGTAGTGTGATGGAATGTCGCTAAGTTTCGATCCAAGTAAAACTGTTAAATAAAGACAGTTGCATCAAAATTTTATCATAAATTCCCTAAATTATGGCGCCTACCGACCCTCTAAGTTAGAAAAGTGATCAAATACTAACTTGAAGTCTTAGTAACACTCAGTTAAAAAAAAAAACATCAAAATCATTTCAGTAGCTATGGCGTCATGCGCTTCTTGACACGATCACGCTAGATTTCCGCGGGAATGAGGTATTTTCCCGCCGTAAAAAGTAGCCTGTGTCCGTGCCTAGGATCCTATCTTTATATTAACCAAGTTTTATAAAAATCCGTTCAGACGTTAAGGCGTGAATGAGGTAAACTTTTAAAACAAACGATTAAAAATCACTAACTTAATTAGTTTTCTGCCTTCTGCCTACGCCTTAAGTACGATAGCATGAATAATATTAATAGCCCATATCCTTTTCTAGGTTACTATCTATCACCTAACTAAATTTCATCAAAATCCGTTCAGCCGTTTAGGCATGATAGAGCAAAACTCCCAGCAAAAACCATAAAAAAATCACTAACTCAATTCAGTTTTCTGCCTACTTCCTACCCCCTAAGTACGATGACGTGATCATTTTGATCTTATATCCGTTTTTAGGTAACCATCTATTACCTTAC
Source organism: Diarsia brunnea (assembly GCA_949774965.1). Taxonomy (NCBI): domain Eukaryota; kingdom Metazoa; phylum Arthropoda; class Insecta; order Lepidoptera; family Noctuidae; genus Diarsia; species Diarsia brunnea. Next base: position 19,576,885 of record OX459007.1, read on the forward strand.
TAAATTTCATCAAAATCTGTTCCGCCGTTTAGACGTGAAAGAGCAAAAGTCCCAACAAAAACGACTAAAAATCACTAACTCAATTTAGTTATCTGCCTACTGCCTACCCCCTAAGAACGATGGCGTGATTATTTATAGCCTATGACCATTTCTAGGTTATCATCTATCACCATACCAAATTTCATCAAAATCCGTTCAGCCGTTTAGGCGTGAAAGAGTAACAGACACACAGACAGACAGACAGACAGACAGAGTTACTTTCGCATTTATAATATTAGTATGGATTGAAAAGCTGAAGATATACAATACCTACGTTGTTTTATATAATAATATTTCCGAGAAATGTTTAAAGAAAACCATATGTTTAGACGAAACAACTTTTACAATTGATTTTCTCCTACTGTGTTAATTAACATTTTACGTTTTTACGAATTTAACATTTTGGAAGCTATGGGTTTTATCTAAAAGTAGAAACCGTAATTTCCGAAGAAAATAGCTTTTAAAGTTTGCAAAGTGTATGCATTATTTTGCTCGTGACTCTGCCCATCACTATTTTTGCGTCTAATATTACCAACTGCCTATCTGACCTCCACAACCCAGTTAATACGGGGTAATACGATTTCAAAGGTTGCAGATCAAACTTAACTTATTTTTAGCAAAAACTCGAGGTCACATCTGTTTTCCAATAATCTGGCATTGTTTCACAAAAAGTGTGTTTCCTATGACCGATGTCCTGGCTTCATGCCATGACAGCTAAAATAGTAGACAAGGTTCTTATGTTGTACATTATGACACAAGTTCTGTTGTCATCGGAAACCATTCGTTCACCCAAGATTTTTGTCATAAACGTGGTAATTTATGGCTAGACATAATATATTCTACTGTTCAAGATTTTTGTGATTTCCTTTCAAGGACATTCTATCAATAAGGGGGCCGAAAGGGCCGACGCCCGTCGGGGCTGCGGGTTGTTCGCGAGAGATACCGCGGCCTCGACATGAAGGGCTAAGAAGGAACATCGGTGGTTTTTAGTCAGTGGAAGTCTGACACTCCCTTTCGCTCTGCCCAAAAGCGAGAGGGGTTATTTGATGATTTTCCATCCGCCAAAAAAAAAGAACATTCTATTGGGCTATTTAAATCTACTGTTCGTGTCTTTTAGCTTGCTTTTTCTTTTGAAATTTTGATTTATTTAGCACTAACCGCCATTTTCTACGAGGTCTACCATGATCCACTAATCTTATTTGAACGCGCTTTTTGCATTTCATAACCCGACTGTTTAAGTTTGCTATGGCCTACTTGACCACGCGCTACAGTCCTTACTTGCACCAAATAGAGAAACAGCGGATAAAACCGCCACAGGTAGTGAGTAGAGCAGTGAAAAATATTAAATGTAAAAAAATGTGTGCCTATACACGATGGCCCCACAATAATAAAATCAGAAATTCATAAAAATATCTTAATATATTATTATCTTCTTGCTATATCTCTCTCTTCTTCATCTTATTACCTCTAAGTATCTTATTACTCCTAAAAGCTCCACACACCTCCCAGACACGTTGCAACTAATTCTTCAGCAAAAACATAACCCTTTCCTTCCAGTCGGGTAAAAATATACCCGTAGTGCTGCAGAAATTCATTTTTATCAATCAAGATACAATTTGCGGAGACAGCCCTCCTTTCTCGTGTTAGAGTTAGGGTGCTTTTGCACCAGAGATGTGCTATGCTACGTTGCTATGGATGCGTTTGATATCCACCAATCATATTCATTGGTGCACATAGCTTAGCACTGGTGGAAACGGATTCAATTAAGATATGTTTTTATATGGAAGGATGCGTGCTATGGATGTGTGCTATGGATGTGTGCTATGGATGCGTGCTATGGATGCTTGCTATGGGTCGTCGCGCGTGGTGTAGCTATGTGCAGAGCAGAGTACCCGGAGTAAGCCCATCCACGCCGCTTCTCTACAATCGATACATCGCATAGCTCGAGCTGCGCATCCTCCTCGCGCAGCTACTTTGCGGCGGCGCATCTTCATAGCACATCCTACTGTGGAAACGGTCACATAGTTTCACAGCTTAGCTATTACATCCTCGCAGCATAGCTCCATAGCACATCTTTGGTGGAAAAACACCCTTATAGTCACAGTAATAAAGACAGTGCTGACAAGTGTGAGGGATTATATCTTTTAAAAGAACATTTTGTGCGAGGTGCCGAGTGGCTTGAAATCTTTTAGTGGAGAATTTAAAATGAAAGTATTAAGAAAACCTTTTACTTTATGTTTTGAGGCAAGTCAGTTTATTTATGTTCTGAGTACTTAAGGATAAGGGCGTAAGTCAAGTTTTCACAAACACTTATTTTGTGAATAATTATTATCAAACTGCCCCGTTGGTCTCGTGGTTGCAAGCGGGACTGCACAGCGTGGGGTCTTTGGTTTGATTTCCGGGTCAAGTAAAAAATGCTATTGTGATTTTTTATAATTATTCCTCAGTAGTTTGGAAGTTCCTCGTCCATGAACTAGTTTTTCAGGTTCAGTACCCCGAAATTCTAACAATCAGTCTTATCAAAGTTTATCGTATTACCCAGGACTAACTGGGTTATGGAGGTCAGATAGGCAGTCGCATCAAGTCAAATACTCGTATTCAGCTGCATCCAGTTAGACTGGAAGCCGACCCCAACGTAATTAGGAAAAGGCTAGGCAGAATCACTACATATTTTAAAACAAAGTTGTCCGCCGCGTCTGTCTGTCTGTTCGCGATAAACTCAAAAACTACTGCACCGAAATTCATGCTGTTTTCACCAATGGATAGAGTGGTTGTCGAGGAAGGTTTTAGTATATAATTTGACCGACATCCAAGCGGGTGAAACCGCAGGCATCAGCTAGTACTACATAATCTATAATGAAGAACACAGCAGTCCTACTTTATGGTCTATATATGGTCAGAATTGACCATACTAAACCTCCACTTTATCCTCCACATAAGCATAGAACATTTATCATCCAAGTTATCAGCCCAACTTTAAGCAGGTACGGTATCTACCTGGTCCAATCCCGACCGGCACCCTGCCAAACTAAGTAAGTACTTAGAACAATCAGTATCCAGCAATACCTGACCCCTCTTATAAAGAAGGTGGTGTGAGAAGAGGGGTCAGGTAATGCTGGTTACAGACTGTACAGTGAGTTTACAACTCGACGACATGGCGGCTTACGACTGAATACTGCTTATTAGTTATGAACACTTTGTTCAACAGATTTCTGGTAAGTTTTAATGTAATACGAGAGAGACGCTCAGCTTTTGGAGATGTTACTGGTTTAATTTTAGCGTGTAAATGTCGATACCTCTGAGCTCAAAGGGCGTAAAGCACACTTTAAATATTTACAAAAGTGTGCTTTACGCCCTGTCGACATCTCTAGGCTCAAAGGGCGTAAAGCACACTTACGGTATTACCTGAAGCTGTGGGTTGTTCGAAAGAGATACCGCGGCCTCGACACAAAGGGCTAAGAAGGAACATGGGTGGTTTTTAGTCAGTAGAAGTCTGACACTCCCTACCGCTTTGCCCAGAGTGGGAGAAGTCATTTGATGATTTCCCATACCTGGAGGTAATAGCTGATGCATGCTTTACGCCCTTCACGTAAAGCACACTTTAGTAAATACTTAAAGTGTGATTTACACCCTTTGAACCCAGAGGTATCGATGTATTCTTGCAGATTATGGTGGAAGAGATTAGCATAATGATTATTTTAAGTGTGGCGCGTACAAGCAAATTACCCTTTTAGTACTAAGGATGAGCAGGCATTTATTTAATATTGTCATTCGTGTGAGTAAGATTACATTGCAGGCCTGCTACACAAAGGTACACTGTTGTACGGACATCAACGCTCGAAGTACTTGTTTATAGACAAGTTTAATGATAAATAAGTACCTTTATAAGTCCGATCCTAAAAAAATCGATAACGACTGCAATCGTCTACTACAACGTCAAAGACACAATTTCTTTCTACGAAGTTAATTACTTGAATAAGTCATGGGCCTTTTATTCTGTACTGAACAAAATATATTTCCTCAAAAAATAAATCAAACTTTTAAAATTACTCTTCCTAACTCCACTTCGTTTCAAACATTTTCTGACTGTACTCCACTTGTAAAACATCGCTGTTCCAACCTATTTGCGTTTAAATGACTAAAATATGAACACAACAAATCTGAATACATTATTATGAATTCATCCAAGTTTATCCGACGCCATATTTAATTTCCGTAACAGACACACGTCCAGGGCTTCCAGTAGACTCCATTTATATTTTACCACATAATCGTACTATAGAAATTAGTGACAAAAAAAACTAATTAGTCCGCCAGGTAGATTCCCAAAAATGTATTGGACACATGTTTTTTCATTGCTCAAGTAAACAAAAACGACGATTTTTACCAGAACGCGACGTCACAAACCCCCAAACATCTTTGACACGTTTTATTTTCGTCATCATCATCATCATCATTTCAGCCTGAAATCACCCACTGCTGGGTATAGGCCTCCCCTTTTTTCTGCCACTCCTTTCTGATCTGTGCGTCCCTCATCCATCCGCTTCCCGCGCTCCTGATAATATCGTCGACCCAACGCGCTTTTGGACGGCCCTGGTTTCTCTGGCCTAATCTTGGCCACCATTCAGTCAGGATCTTACTCCATCGGCCATCTCCGCGTCTAGCCAGATGACCTGCCCAACTCCACTTTATTTTCGTAGTTTCTTTTATTTAATAAAACAAAAGGACTTACCTATCCAATATTTTTTGATAATTTAAAAGACGGACTAAACTGAATAAATTTTTTTTTTAGTGAGGAATCATTTTATATTATAAAATCTAATGTGGGCTTTTGAATCTGATCATGTAAAATTTAAAAAAAAAAATGTTAGCCTGTTTTGTCCCAGTACTGGGTAAATGCCTCTGCCATAGCCTTCCACTTTCTTTTTAAAAAAACGTTGCCCCACACTAGGAACTTCTCCTGTGTCGTGGGTGCGTTTACAAACATTTCATTTCATTTTTTTCATTTTTCATTTTTTCTTAAATAAATTATTCTATTCTATTCTATTTAAACTCACAAACACAAACACCCCGACCCGAAACAACTATCTGTAGGCCATACAAATATTTGTTCCGTGCGGGGATCGAACCCACGACACACAGCGCAGCAGTCGAATCGCTCCGCCACTGCGCCAAAAGTGTCGTCATCACTCTTCTCTCATTGCGATTTTCTCCGTATTCCCGTGAACGTAGTATCTAATAAGCATGAAGTAAAATATCGAGAGGCGTAAGTTCGGTACACTGAGTTGTAAACAGGAAAATAAGAGGTTTAACAAAAAAATCCGCTTACCACCGATAAGCTACGATGCGAGGTTTATTTTACATACTAATTCCTATTCTTATATCTACATAATTCAGGGTAAACTGCTATACAAATGGAAGAGATAAATATGTAACAAAAAAAAACACATGCTGCAACGGCTCCAATTAAATTAGGATAAGTGCAATACTACTATGCAAAAAAGACACATACGACGAATGAATTATACAAATGTTGTATAGAATTATACATGGTGTTTATTTAAACTGCATGTAAAATAGTGGTACTTATTTGAACTAAATGCCTGAAGGCATTCTCTACAAAAAAAAAAATTAAATTAAAAATCTAAATGTTAATATTTAGTATCAAGTATTAGCAATGTAAATATTCGTATGCCGCGTCTAGCGGCGGTAATATCGTGATCCATACCATTTTTAAGGGACATCAAAAATGAAGAGGTTCTCAATTCGACCGAATCTGTTTTTATGTATTTACCCCGATTACTCGAAGATGGCTGGACCGATTTGGATTTTTTTTTGGTTTTCTGTAACAACTTTGTGCCTACCGTAACCTACGAATAAATGTCTTTGTCTAACCGTCAACCTTGTGGTTTAATAGGACAACATTGTGATACTTCTTGTTTTTGTTTGTGTTCGCGAACCGGAAGACGTTGTGTTGGAAAGCCTCCCATCCCGTCGGGGCTGCGTGTTGTTCGCAAGAGATACCGCGGCCTCGACATGAAGGGCTAAGAAGCAACACGGGTAGTTTTTAGTCAGTAGAAGTCTGACACTCCCTTTCGCTCTGCCCAAGAGCGGGAGGGGTTATTTGATGATTTTCCACCCGCCCAAAAAAAAAACCATCCCACTAGGTGGACCGATGACCTGGTGAAGGTTGCGGCAACCCGTTGGATGTATGACACACGAGACCAGTCAATGTGGGGACACCTGGGGGAGGCCTATGTCCAGCAGTGGACGTCTTTCGACTGAAATGTTAATGATAATGATGAACTTCCTGTTTAATAAAATGGGCCACTCTTTCACAATGAAACATGCTGCCAGCCCTGGTGACGTCATCTGAACGCAACGGGAAGTGCCCTCAGTGTACGTTTCATTATGCCCAACGAGTTCATTATGCCCAACAGCTCGACGCATTTTCATTAAACACGGGTAAATGTAGAGAATTGTGGGTTTCATATTATTATGATGAGTTCATTTACAGGCTGATATGGGTCATAGATAGCAGATAATAATTTATGGCCGGTTTAAAACAGTGTGGACACTGGAATGTTAATCGGCAACGTGTTAAAATTAAACGCGATCATGTTAAGTGATGTGATTGACCATTGATAGCAGTTGACTGCTTTCAGGACTTAAAAAATGCTTACGGTTTATAAATCCAATTTAAACTAAGTAAGTATTAAATAATATTCAATGAACATAAAATAATATATCTGTTCCAAGTCAGAGACTCGTCGTACTTTTTCGTAAAGAAACCGGGTGATTACCGCTTATCATTTTTATAAACTTGCCTTATTTATAGGATTTCCTCTGTCTGATGCTACCCGAAGTCACTTCTTTAAACTTTGGAGACAAAGTGGAACAAATACCTTTGTCTTACATGAAGGTGACACAAGACGGTCTATAAATCTTACAGTTTCTACTCACTGATGAAACAAATACATTATTTATCACGAAATCTTTTATTTATAAAAATACTTACAATTGTAAAATTTGAGCTATTTTGAGAATTGGGCATTCAGAGAATTAGGCTTTTTGAGCCTAAACCCGACTAAAGGATAAAATGAAACCAAGCACAAGTTGTAGGCTGTACTCACGTGAAGTTCCATGTAATTGCTTCTTAAATATTTCTGGGAAATTCTTAAACAATTATGTCCATTTTCAGTAACAACACAACAGGGTAGTCAGGGGGGGAAATCTTCAAATAACCTCCCGCTCTTGGGCAGAGCGGAAGGGAGTGTCGGACTTCTACTGACTAAAAACCACCCATGTTCCTTCTTAGCCTTTGCGCCGAGGCCGCGGTATCTTCTTTCGAACAACCCGCAGCCCCGACGGGGTTTCCTGATACCTGGGTTGTGAAAATCAGGGAAATAGTCGCTCAGTAAATATGCAACTATAGTTTTAGACTGGAAGCCAACCTCAAACTTAGTGGAAAAGCTAGATAAAAAACGGGATGAGCAGGCCAATGGATAATCTATAACGTTGCTTTTACTGTCCAAATAACATTATTGTAAAAGCTATGTTCTTTCTATCTACGTCCTGCAAGTCCTCCCGTTCATACCAGAGTGGCCTTCAACGACACTCGTGGATTACGGTCGAGTTACCCAATTTGTAGACGAGAGGTCTCCATTCTCGGAATTTATACCAAGCTTGGAGCAGTCCCACAAGATCACTTCAATATGCGGGTAGTGGATGCTGACCGTAGCAATTGCGTAGAATTCGATTCCTTAGTAGATATTTGTCTTGTGGCGACAGCGACATCTATCGCACAACATGCGAACTAATTGGCTAATCCTACATCGCGCTATCAACTTTAGCCGCGACATTAGCCTGTATAGAAAATCCCGATTTACATGTGTCGGGCAGGCCCTATACTGTAGTATATTCATAATTATTAATATTTCGGTTTAATTCGTATTCACAAAAAAATACATGATAATAATTTAAAACAACCTGAAATTTATTTAACTAGTTTAAAATCAGTTTTCATATAAATGAGAAGTGAAGTTGGTTATCTCAATTTTTTAAGTACATAATCTAAACATTTTTTGTAGTTGTTATCATGTTATATTGAAAAGCTATTTTATTTATTGGTTTGATGATGACACCGCGTGTAATTTTGGACGGTCACAACCCTTTAGTTCTTCACCATTAAAATGAATGATAACACAGCAACACCAACTTAACGCCATGTCCCAGTCCAGTTGTGAGTTAATCATGACATTCACCAGGCTTCAAATAAACCGCACCGGCGCAAATTAATCTGTGAAGTAAAAACATACATGAACCTATTGCAGAATAAGTTTCAGGACCCAGAGACTGAAATGATAACAGCTCACAAACAATGCTCTCGTGGCAGCTAGATAGTGCTACCCGTTCGCTATATTTATCTTTGTTGTGCGATTTACAACCGTATATCATGAACACGATAGTATTGTTTATATCGTTATCATTTCAATCATTTCACCGCGTCTTCGCATTTCCACCTTTGCCACACATTAGTAGTACCAGTCTCTTACTAAAGTGTCAAAATGTGTGTGTGTATGTCATAATCTTGCCTGTCAACATTAAATATCGGGCTGATCAAAAGTGTTAAGGATGTAATTCACCATATTTACGTTCGGACATACCCGACAGTTCTTATTTACTTTTATAGGAACGACAAATATCTTTCTGACCTGAACAAGACGATAAATATGGGATTTATAGGAACATTTTTAAACTATCAAATAAATCCTAACACCGTCGTGGTGCCGACGCCGATACGACAATAACCTACCTAAATGTCTTTGTAAAATTCGTTTGTTACATTTTATTTCCACACGTTAATCGGTGCAAATTATTCCTAAGGTTAGTAAACCAATATTTGTTTGTAAATTGTAAAGTATTTCGTTTACAGTTTTATGCTACTTAGTTTTATTGATTTTTTTTTCATTTTTTTTATTTTGGTGTTAAGATTTATTTGATAGTTAAAACGTTAACAAAAAAATAATTTATGAGCCCGGCCGTACTGCGCGCGGCGGGCCGCCGTTTTTTTTCAAACGCTGAGCACTTGTGACGTAATCGTGACCCACTTGAGCACTAGCAAGCGGTTAATAATGATCCTATGAACTAGAACTACCAGTGGTTACATTTATTGTCGTTTTGTCGGCACCACCTGGATAAGACAGAAACTGTCCGGCCCAGTTTCTTCAAAAGAAACGAGACGAGCGGAACAGCGGTGTAAAATTCAACCAGTCCCTCGGAAAGCCAAGATATGCGATGCTGATTTGAACTAATAATGATGGTCGACCGTGACTGCCACTTGTCTCCGTTGAAGCTGAGGTTTTCCCTTTCTTGAGTACCTACTTGCACTTGTTTTGATAACTGCATCCCGTCGTGGCACACACAGGTACATAGTTGTCGTTGCAGAGGCAACTGTCGCCATCCGTACAGAACGCTGCGCTCGACTGAGAAGGCATAATTAGCAGTGTGGACAGCAAGACTGTTAGAACTAAATAAAATAAAAAAAAAACAAAATAAAAGTTTGTCAAAAAACATATCTCAAAAACTAACTAGTGACAACATAGGTTAATAATTATAATGCTTGATCAGCTACATTGATAATTAGTGAGAAAACAAGTACAGACAAATGTAGGATATTCAGTTTTCGGTGCACATTTTAATTTCAAAAAACAAAATGCCTTGTTGAAAATTAACATAAGTTTACCACATTAAACGATTGGTGATCATAATTGTTAAAGAAATCTTAATCACTACTGCTCATTCATTAAGTGACCTTTTTTACACCCAATTTAAGTGACGGGGCAGAAATCTATGGTTAAATATATTATTTAGTCTCGCTGTCTCTATTAAAGGGGCACACGGGGGGGGGGGGGGGCTGCGGGTTGTTCGCAAGGGATACCGCGGCCTCGACATGAAGGGCGAAGAAGGAACATGGGTGGTTTTTAGTCAGTAGAAGTCTGACACTCCCTTTCGCTCTGCCCAAGAGCGTGAGGGGTTATTTTTGATGATTTCCCACCCCCCCAAAAAAAAAAAAAAAGGGGCACACGGGGCAGTGGGGATACCGAGAATATAAAATTTTCACGTACAAATTAAAAAAACACAAATAATAAAATGAAGCAATTTACCTACCGTATAATAGCTTCATGTCCACCAAATAGTTTCGTTGCCAAAAGATTAAAAAAAACTATTTTAAAATACTAGCGGTTTTTTTTTCAGCGACAATTTGTAACAATGTATGGCTCATACAAAGTAAAAGCGAACATCGACAATCACACGTGCTCACTGAATGTAACCAGGATCACTTGTACACGCCGTGTTTACCATTTTTTCAATGGACACTCGACGATTGAACTAAAAATATTATGGAGCAACGAACGGGTGTAGAAGCTACAAAGTCAAATATTATTTTTCTCATACAATAACATAACTTCACCTATTATTCTCAAAAGGTGCACCTTATGAACATTGCATTTGGGTTGATAGTAAAACCCAATAACACTTTAGTTCGACCTAAAAATCGAACTGAATCTTCATACTTTAAGGAGTGCCTGGAGAGGTGCCACGGCGCCCTCGCCTTCCGTCTGGCACACCGGACAGGGTCGTTTCGGGAGGTACCTCCACCGAAGGTGTGAGAAAACTTCCGGATGTTTCTATTGCGAGGATCAGCCGGAGGATACGGTGGAGCACACCGTGGAGGTCTGCTCCACTTGAACGGAGCCCCGCCGTGTTCTCGTAGCGGCAATTGGCGGCGGCGATCTCTCGCATCCGGCCCTGGTTCAAACTATGGTCCGGGGCGAGAGGGAAAGGGACGCCGTCGCTGCTTACTGCGAAGCAGTGAATCTAGCGAAGGAGATGGCGGAAAGTGAGAGACGGCGCGTTCGTGTTCCACGCGCGCCTCAAAGACAATACTGAAAGCTCATTCTTAAGGGCTGACGCCTGTCAGGGCTGCAGGTTGTTCGAAAGACATACCACGGCCTCGGACACAAAGGGTTAAGAAGGAACATGGGTGGTTTTTAGTCAGTAGAAGTCTGACACTCCTTACCGCTCCACCCAGAGTGGAGTCAATTGATATCAAAATCAAATCAAAAGTCATTTATTCAAACTAGGCTGATAATCAGCACTTTTCGAACGTCAAAATTTACTTTACTTTACTCATTTACAAGTGACAGTCCCCCAAAACGCCCACCCTTCGACACTTCCTAGTGTTTTAGCTGGAAAGAAGAAGTGGCGGAACAAACTCCCCAGCAACACATCTGTCTGTTTGGTTAGAAGAACCAGACTCGATGCAATAGATGATGACTTCACACCCTCAAAACAAGACTTCATACTCATCACTTACGCTTGTGACTTACAAACTAACGCAACATTCACAATACCTTTATTACTCCATAGAAGAATGAATGGAATAGGATAATAGTAATTTGAACAAAGCTATTTGAAACTACGTCATTTTGAAACTGGATTGGACAATACGTAAACAAATTTTACGTTAGAATTTATTCATAACTTTCACAAAATAAATGGGACACATAAAAGTTTTATGAAAACCTCGCAAACCTAGATATTTTATGATAAGTCTGCTTTTACGGTAGCTACATATAAAAGTTCATATGTTTGATAATTGTGTGCAAAGAAATTGGATATTACAGCGTACAGATTTTGTAAAGTAAATAAAATATACACTTGGGAGCAAATAAATCGAGCCACTTCCTTTTTCACGCATTATGGTAATTATTTTTGGTATTATGGAACGCATCGATTCGAAACATATATCGCCTAAAAGGGTATTTAATAACCTTTACAAAGAGGGTAGTTAGTTGTCAAAATTTCATTTTTTTTTTATTTAAATTAAAGTTTAAAGGGTAGAATAAAATTATCGCATTTAATTTGCTTATGACATTTTTATTGTACTCTGTTATGAAAAGATTAAATTTGAGGTTTTTGTTAATCATACCCATATTACTTGTTATTGTTGTCTTTATCTGTGTCTGTGTAATCAAAATAACCTGATAAAATGGATACTACACCGACGGAAGCTGCCCAAGTTGTAGCTTTACTTGAGGTTGGACACGGACAACGTGAAGTGGCACGCAGACTTCATTTGAGTCGTTCAAAGGTACAGCGGGTATACCGCAGGTATCTGGAGACTGGTGCTTTTGTTCGGCGACCTGGAACTGGCCGACCACGGGCAACAACAGAACGTGACGACCGCTTTATTGCAACCAATTCGTTGCGCGACCGTGGACTTAATGCTGTTCAGCTACAGCAAGCGTTACGTGACGTTCGAGGAGTCTCAATCAGTAGGTGGACAGTGAGACGAAGACTAAAAGAACGAAATTTAACATCACACAAACCAGCAACTGGCCCAAAATTGACTGTAGCTCATCGCCGATCTCGCTTGGAGTTTGCTCGAGAACACATTAATTGGACGTTAGAAGACTGGAGGTCAGTTTTGTTTTCTGACGAGTCAAGAATCTGTCTTTTTAGCAATGACGGGAGAAACCGAGTGTATAGACGTCCTGGTGAAAGATTTGCCCAATGTTGCATTCGAGAAACTGTGAGTTTTGGTGGTGGTTCTTGTATGGTGTGGGGAGGAATTTCTCTAGACGGAAAAACGGAACTTGTCTTCGTCGACCCCGCCAACGATGGCAGTGGTAGACGTGGATTAACAGCTGACCGATACATAACTGACATTCTTGAAAACCACGTAATGCCGTATGCTGGTTTTGTCGGAGAAAATTTCTTGTTTATGCATGACAATGCGAGACCTCATACCGCGCAGATCGTTACGGAATACTTGTCTGCGATCGGGATTCAACAAATGGTATGGCCAGCACGAAGTCCCGATTTGAACCCGATCGAACACCTATGGGACGAGCTAAAACGGAGAGTCCGAGCCAGGGTTCCCGCTGTTTCATCCATTCCCGAGCTTAAAGTCGCTGTGCTTGAAGAGTGGGAGAACATACCACAATATGTCATCGTAACGCTGATCAGATCGATGACTAATAGGCTACAAGAATGTATCAGGGCACGGGGGGGTAATACCAGTTATTAAGAATATTTTTTTTGCAATAATTTTGTTTTTTATTGTTTTTATGGACTGTTTTAGCCCTACTAAATTTTCTACCAAAATTACCATTTTTCTTGCAGAGCCAATAATTTATCATTCAATAAGGTTATTATTCAATAATTTACCCTCATTGTAAAGGTTATTAACTAAACTTTTAGGCGATATATAGTTCGAATTGATACGTTCCATATTACCAAAAATATTTACCATTTTACGTGAAAAAAGGTAGTGGCTCGATTTATTTGCTCCCAAGTGTATAATATAAAAACTTACAACTTAAACCGCCCAAGAGTTCATTGACTTACCTGAAAAAAAAATAAAGCACGTTAGTAAATAATTATGTACATTATTTTTACCGAGAAATTGCTCAAATCCCTGCCAACTCCTTACTACCATTTGGAGGTCCTTAAATCTGCTAAATTACTTGGTTTCTGGTAAGAAATGGGAAACTTTAATTCATCTCATAGGTTCAATGCAATGAAAATACTAACTTACAATATGTTTCAGATAAGAATAGGAACGTCATTGACTTCAATCTGTCAACTTTCACTTCAAAAGTAGGACTAGGAAAAAATGTTTTTTGTTATGTTAAGGTTTTCGTCAAATTAGATATCGTGTATTTAAGAGCGTACCCGTCTAGGATTTGCCTATCTTAAGATAGGCAAATCCTAGACGCGTACGCCCTTTTTTGTATTTTTTTTTGGCACAAAAAAAATATTGTCTAACATATTTTTGTGCTGACCCAATCCTACTCCATTTGGCAACTATGACAACACAATTGGCGTGAGGGCAGTCTTATTCTTATTTGAAACACGTTGTAATATCTGCAACCGTCTGTTTCTGATAATTTTATAAGAAATTGGAAAAAATACATTAATTTAAAATTGAAAAAAAATACATTTGCTGACCACCTACCATTTAATTCATATAACAATTCAATTAACTTTGCAACGAATCGGTAAACCAATTAATTGAATTAATTGTATCTATACAAGTGAAGTAAAACAGTAATTACAATAATTTTGGTATTTATTGAGTGTATCATTAAATTCCCCGCAGTGCTTGTAATGTCAACAAAAGTATTTTAATTAATTCAGACATGGTTCGTTAAATTGGTGTTATATTTATTGTTTAAATACCTATTTTGGTTCATATGTAAGTGGTTGGAATTCCAATTAATTAAGTAAGTAACTTATAACACTGAAAATATTTATAATGTGATTTACTCATTCAACGAAAACACGACCGTATGGTGTTGACAATATTTTTTCTACATCAGAACAACAAAATCGTCCAAACTGTCACATCTTCGAAGTTCATTCCAGCCATAATAGTTGTGCTTAAAGCAAAGATTGTAAATTTTAGGGCTTATGTCTCCGAAATGTGGGATTTTAGAAGATTTTCTCTCAGATAATACTTGTTTATATGAATGTCAAATATTGATAAAAACAAGTATATTTTGAAAATCAGGTAATATGGCGGAAGCTTGCAGGCTAAACAATTCAATCCCTTACCAATCAAATACCAGTTCATAACTGACCCAAGTTGTAGGTGCCCGCAAGGGCCGACGCCCGTTGGGGATGCGGGTTGTTCTAAAGAGATACCGCGGCCTCGGCACAAAGGCTAAGAAGGAACATGGGTGGTTTTAGTCAGTCCACCACTCTGTCCTCCTCCGCTATTCTTTTCTGATTAATTTCGTTGCGGGATCCAAGACAGTTAAATCGTTTCTCTGGGACTTCGTCGAGCTTCATTGTCTCGGCGCTTTTCTCGTGGTCGCCACTGTTGATTCTGGCTTACAGGAGTTACAGTGGTTTGGGAATAGTGTGGCGGGCTTGTCCCAATTTTCTTACCACTCTGCCCAGAGCGGGAGGGGTCATTTGATGATTTCCCACCCTCCAAAAAAAAGAGGTTCTTCTCATACAAACATAAAATCAAAACCAACATGTTTTGATTTTTATTATATTATATTTGAGCTTAAACTAGTTTTTAAAATCTCATCTTACAAAAAGCACACATTATTTCAATTTACCCGTTCTCCGCCCACGCGAAACCGTTCGCAAACAAATAAAATCTTTAACACCCCACAGCGAGATTCGGTTAAAAAATATCCCAAATTAAATTCCACCAACTAGTGAAAACACTTTTATATTGCAACAGTTTAATTACAGGGCAGAGTGAGACGGGGCTATACAAATTATAGCAACTGTCTCGCTCGTTCGAGCAGCTTTGCCCTTTAATCAGAGTTTCCTTGTGATTAAAATGTAATCTCTTTGAGATAGCGCTCAAATTTTGTTGCCGTTCTGTAGTGGTCCGTCTACTGTTTGAATAGGAATACGATGTTGCGAATTGGACGTTTGAGGATAGTCGCAGTAAAGTTATTACTAGTATACTTAGGGACTTTAGGTATCCGGAGGCTTACCTAGTTGGTTGTCACAATCTCACAATCCAGTTAGTATTGGGTAATATAAAACCCGTTGGTAAGACTGACTGCTTCAAAGTTCTTCTCAACAATCACCACCTTTCTAGCCATATCATCCTTCACACAGTCCATCCATGTTTTCTTTGATCTTTCTCTACTCTTATACATTCGTACTAAACAATTTCCTCAAACTCGGATAAAAAAAACCCTATCAATTGAAGCAAATATCTCTCATGAAGCCATTCCTGAGAGTATATTTCCAATCACGACATCAAATAAAAAGTAATTGAAATCTGTTCAAACAGTGAGTCAGTTAGAACTGGTTTAAACTGGAATCGATGTAGATATGTGGTATTGAAGCACACAGTATTAAAAGAAGTAGTTTTCTTTCGATTTATAAATAAAGGTGATTTGGAAATCAAAATCGTTAACATCAAACATACATATTTAGATGCCTAATAGTACTATTGCTTTCTTGTTTATACTTTTAATTAGTTAGTTATATAGTTTACTAGCGGACGTCACGCGGTTTCTCCCGCGTAGTTCCCGTTCCCGTGGGAATACAGGGATAAAAAGTAGCCTATGTCACCTGCGGATAGAGTAGCTTCCCAACGGTGAAAGAATTTTTGAAATCGGTCCAGTAGTTTCGGAGCCTATTCGTTACAAACAAACAAACAAATCTTTCCTCTTTATAATATTAGTGTAGAAGTGTAGATTGTATAGAATTAAGTAGTTTTTTCGAAAGTCAATATTATGTCATTTCAGTTCTTAGTTTCAGAGGCCCGTAGACGGCATTAAAACTGACACTAGGTTAGACCCTAACCATACGATGAATATGAATTCTCCTCCCATTTCGGTATAATAATAAAGTATAGTTGAAAAATTTAGTAAAATGTTACCTTTAAACTTAAAGATAATATCTTGTCTACCTACTAACATAGTTTATAAGTTCCAATTGTTACTAATCATTATGGATCATTGTGTTATCTGAAAATAAATTATTATTAATATGATAAAGCTACATTAATTTAAAAGTTAACTGCACCTCCCACGCTGTGATACCGTTATTTTACAGCACCCGCTGAAACCTGAAGATATTTCCTCAAGTACGCACTTGCGACTTCGCGAACATAAAACTAGGTTCCCTATTGTTCAAAGAGAACAATGTTTTCTTTTCCCTTTGTTTTACCTCTTTATTATCCTGGCTACACATAAGAGTGGGTAGCTTACTCCAGTATAAAAGTAAAATGCTAACTTTATTTTTCTTTTAAAGTACTTCTTATTCCGTATAACTTTCAGGGCCTTGAAAATAAGTCAATGCTATAAAATTGACGATTGGTTTTACGTCACAACTTAAACCGCTTATGTTCACACACGAAACGAACTAGATGGATACCGTTGCATCGCTAATTGGACGTGTACACACTAACTGCTGCACTCAGAGAGCTTTAATGATTACTTAGTATAGATTTGACATACTTTTGTATGACTAAACCTTTACTAAGTGATGGGCTAAGTAATTATTAAAGCTCTCTGAGTGCGGCAGTGAGTGACATAAAATGTAATTTTAATAGTATTGTAGAATGAATTTTAATTAATGTAACTCAATCACCAAATTTATTACCACTAACAAAGTTCGTTAGTATTTTTATTAACCCATATGGACCTGGTTGTTCGAAATAAAAACATTATCATGTCCTTTATTTATTTTCCTACATACAATTTATATTTATATTTCATAAAAAACTTATAAAAAAAACATTTACAAATGTAAAAAAAATTCGTACATTATTATTATTATCCTTGTTCGCAAGGGATTCCACGGCCTCGACATGAAGGGCTAAGAAGAAACATAGGTGGTTTTAGTCAGTACAAGTCTGACACTCCCACTCCGAAAAAAAAGGCTCTGTAGGCCATAGTACAGAAAATGAAAAAGTATTTAGCAAGAAAAACTGTACCAAGCCAAATGCTGAATGGTGAGTCCCAATAACTCATCCAATTTGTTCAGCAATTAACTGAATACCCTTCCTGATGGGCGGAGCCATTTTCCCAACATTTCGATTTAAAGGAAATTCTGAGTTTCTCTCGAGATTGGATGTAGACTAGACTAGATTTTAACGCTGTTAAGTCTTTAACCAAACTAAAAAAGTTTGTTAAGAAATGTTATAGTACTTTTTAACTAGGTGTTCGTTCGCTACAACTCGAAAATTATCCCACAGGAAGATAAAATCGGGATAAAAACTATCCTATCTGTTAATCCAGGTTATAGACCATATAAACTATCTGTGTACTAAATTTTATCTAAATCCGTACAGTAATTTTTGCGTGAAAGAGTAAAAATATCCATCCATCCACACATACATTCTCACAAACTCAATTCGCATTTTTAGTAGGATAGCAAATAATATAACTCGACGACATTAACTGTGGCTGCCAGGGAAATAAGGTAAAAATAAATAAATTATAGCCTGTGTTATTCTGGTGTATAAACTACATTACTGTAAAGTTTCATTAAAATCACATCAACAGTTTTTCCGTAAAATACATCCGTCCATTCTCACAAACTCTCTCTAACTTTAGTATCACTAGTCACTAGATATTATAAAACAAAGTTCTCCGCCGTGTCTGTCTGTCTGCCTGATCGCGATAAACTCAAAAACGACTGCACCGATTTTCACGCTGTTCTCGAGGAGATTTTGGAATGTAATTTGACACGCGGGCGAAGCCGCGGGCATCAGCTATTTATTATGATATGAAGTAGTATGATTCTAATCACAACTTCCATTCAATTTGTCGAACAATTTATTATTAACTGATGAAAGTGTGTACTATAAGGTATACCTTCGCGTTCCCTTCTGGAATTACAGGCGTTATGTTATGTTATTATTGTAACCTTGACTGTAGCTACCACATTGTCTAGGTCTATCTGAAAGGCGACCATTTTCATCGATCGACCGCAATAAATTGCATTTATGTATTCTCATGCGGTCAAGAGTTGAGCTAAGCCGTGTTAAATGATTATCCGGGTAACAGACTTACGTAATATCATTTGTATGGGCTCTTCTATTGCACACTAATGCTATGATGTAATGTTTGTTATGTTATAGCAATGATTGTAAATAGGTACATCCACGATGTGTCTACTATAAACAATTTCAAATTTAAACACTGCCATACACGTACAGCGTGCAGTCTAAACCGCTGATTCAAGAAGTATGATATTATTATATTGCGCAGGCGTTCCTTAGATAACGAAGGTGAGTAACTAGAAAGGAAATGTATTCCTTTAATAGGAAATGAGGTTCCGTATTGTGTCGGACGTAAAAAATAGCACCATCCCATATCTTCCCGTGGGTGTCGTAAGAGGCGACTAAGTGACTAACCAGAGAATGGTCAGCAGCGTTCTCTGTGCCTTCGTAACAACCATACTGCGCTCGCCAACCCGCCTGCCAAGCGTGGCGATTATGGCAAATCCCCTCCTTCTGGGGAAAGCCTATGTCCAGCAGTGGACGTCTTATGGCTGAAATGATGAATGGGAGATGAAAGTAGCGGTGGCTCATTACAAGAAATTGTCGTGTTTTCAACCCCAGGCAGGCGCATTATTTTGTGTAATTTATTGCAACACCACTGCTCCCAAAGCAGGTAGGGAAAATATGTTCTAGACCAAAAAAAATTGAAGACATCTGACATCTACAAACCCGTATTGGGCCCGCATAGTGGATTAAGCCCATTCCCCACATAGAGAGGAGGCCTGTGTCCCAGCAGTGGGAATATTATAGGCTGATTACACATACATACATAACATAAACTCACGCCCTTTTCCCACGGGGGTAGGCAGAAACCACAGAACGCCACTTGCTACGATCTTTACATACTCCTTTTGCCTCGTCCACATTCATACATCTGGTCATACACGCACACCGGTTACGAGTACTACGCACCTGTCCTTTCAGAAGAACGGCACCAATAAGATCAGTGTAAGTCTTTCTAGGGCGTCCCCTCCCGGCGTTACCACTCACATCTGCCTTGTACCTTTATACCTTTTTACCTTTTCGACTTTCATTCATCCTCTCCACATGACCGAACCACCTTAGCATACTCTTTTCAATTTTTGTCACTACATCTTCTTTTAAACCGCAACGTTCTCGTGTAACCTCATTCCTCAATTTATCATTCATTTTTTTTTTCTGATAATATATTTTGTTTAATAAAAATGTTTCAAGCATAACATCATCATCTTTTTCTGGCAGTTTAAGGGTAATTAATTCCAAAAACGTTATCTTATACTTTCACGCATAATTAACTAAGCAGCCTTAATGATCTTAACAAAATTAAGTTCACGCACATGATGTATGACTCTCATACATTATCTTAATTCACGTCAGCCATTGAACACTGATGTATGATGTTAAGACTGGCAGAAGCTTATATACTTTAGGAACCTATTTACCGTTCCGTGGGTAATGATGTAAGCAAATTAATGATAAGTTAGTAAGGTACTTTTTGTAAAAGAAAATGAAAATTGTGACTCTTTGGTCATTAATTCATCATGCTTGTGTGTAATTTACACAGAAGTCATGGTCTCAAGTTGTAATCAGTGCTATGAAGTCGTAGAATAACAATAAAATATACAGGGTGGTGCCGACTTTGTATGGTATACCATACCATACAAAGTCTAGTCAACATGAATCAATTTTACATTGTATCTAAAAGTTATTAAAGATATCATGTCAACAAAATCCAAGAGGTAAGAACATTTATTTTTATTTTTAAACCATGGCCACCCAATTATGATTTTTTATTTTTCGCCTAGCCTATGTTACTTGGGATAATGCAATCTAACGATACCACATACATCAAAATCGGTTCAGGCGTTTAGAAGTTATGGTGGAATAAAGAAACTCACAAACAAACATACATACATACATAAATATTACATGAACGCTAAAAACATAACACTCTTTTTTTTTGGGGCAGTCGTGTAATAAACTAAAGTAAGAAATAAAGAATCTATGGAACCAATTATAATCGATTTCTAAGTGATTACTGAGCCCCATTATGTTTTTTTCATTTGGTAAAGGAATCTTGCGCGTTAGTCCCAAAAAATGTAGTTATTTTGCTTGAATAGTTTATGAATTAGCTTTTTTTCTGTAATCTATGTTGTCTATGTTGATGACATGATGATCTCATGATAACTTATAGTTAGATTGTAAAACTTATATCTGGCAAAAATTTGTGTGAAATATCACAACTAAAAAAGATTCCTAATTAAAAACTTAACACACGTGTATGCTTAAAAATTGTGCAATTGATTTTGATGTGGGTTGTGCGATATTTTATAAAGAAATAAAATAAAATTAAAAAAAATAATGAAAGCTCTTTAGCAAGCTATGTTCGATTTTTTTTCTGGTGGAAACTGTTCTCAAGAAATAGGTAAATGCTGACATACTACTTCTTATAAGTTACCCAGCTCAGAATAAACGCACATCTTAATACCTCCCTAGTAGCTTTGGACCGAAGTTAACGACCTCAGCGGCTTATGAAACATCCCTTCACAAAGAGACGGCCTAACTACCCTTATGAAAGACTGCCCGCTGCCTTACAAAGAGGTACCCCCTGGCCACAACTACACACTCAGCGACACGCGTGTTCCAACAGCGACAGCGGACAAATATGTATATTGTCTAATTTATTTAACTAGGAACAAATTGTATCATATTAAACACCTAGAATTCTTCCTCTTCTCTCCTTGTTGAATTGTGTTTCTTATAATTATTTCCCTAACCACTATCTACATTATGGTACGCAATAAAGAATTAAGACAACAAATGAACACCGTTATTTTGAGGCCACGAGTGGGTTTTGGTACACTCGCGCGCGCCTGTCGCTTAACCCAAGTCGCATCATTCGAGACTGTGAAGAAGGCCTTAGAGATAAAGTATAGACCATAATCTGCTTATATCTTGCGCAAGTTTACTTTGAAACTGTGTGATAGATGAGATACTAAGAACTAGGGCATAATCAGTGTTGTTTATGTCGATAGTTAAAAATGTACATAAATTCAAAAAAATTATAAAGTTTCAAAGTTAACGAATGATGACAGTCATTGTTAGACACAGGCTATACAACAAAAGAATATCATTTTATTTCAGGCTACAATGGTCCATATATATACCTTATAAACTATAATAAACTAGAACTTTATTTAATAATTAATCCCAAAAAAAAAAAAAAATATATATTTTTTTTAATTAAAAATTATTTTTTATTAGGCAGTGAATATGAGGACCATGTGGGTATTTCTTTAGTCTTAACGATTGTCTCACAGCTCGAGTACTAGAAGCGACCCACTAAATATCCTTTCTTTGGTATTGTTCGTCATGACGTTGAACTCCTTGAGTTACAAGTCCAGCTCCACGATAACTGACAAATGCTTACACTGACTGGACGGGTCCACTCAAATCTGTGTGATACATACACACATACATAATCTCACTCCCTTTTCCCATGGGGATAGGCAGAAACCACAGAACGCCACTTGCTATGATCCTTACATACTCCTTTTGCCTCGTCCACATTCATACATCTGGTCATACACGCACGCCGGTTACGAGTACTACACACCTGTCCTTTCTGAAGAACGGCACCAATAAGATCAGTGTATGTCTTTCTAGGGCGTCCCCTCCCGGTGAATCTTTCTTCAAGAGACCATCTCAGACACTAACCTGCATAGTCTTCATGTGTGTATAACAAGATTATGTCTGGACCTTAAAAGAGACTATGACCTCTGAGTTTATTTAGGATGTTTCTTCTCAGAGTAGTCAGGCACGAAACACCGGCCTCATCTTAGTTTAAAAAAAGTGACTTGTAAAAACCTATTTGCAAAATAAACATCATTATCGTTTAATTAACAAAATTTTTTATAAATACGACTTAAGACTATGTTAGTAGCACTTCAAAACCATGATGCGCAACCTCAAATCCCACAGTACATGGTCCTCTGTTTGTGTCCTGCGCTTGGTAAACCCCAACTCATTTCAAAGGCACCCTAAGCCACCCTGGGAGAAGCGTCCAATCACAATGAGTTTAAGAGCCGACTGGTTTCTGTATAAGTTTGTGAAAACGGTATCAGGTGGCTTGGTGAAAAAGCTATGCGGTTATGGTGTTCGAATTGTCCTTTAGTAAATGATTACAAAACGTCAGCTGAAAGAACATTACATTAAGTCGATCACAACTTAACGTGCGCCACTCTAGGAATTTCTCTTGTGGGTGCATTTCACATTACATTTACATTTAACCTCACATACACGAACCAAACACCCAGACCCGAAACAACTATCTGTAGGCCATACAAATATTTATTTATTCCGTGTGGGGGTCATACCCGTGACACGCAGCGCCGTAGTCCAATCGCTCAGCCAACCGTGCCGTCATACTGCTGCATGTTAAGACAGACCCCAGGGGTCTCATCGTGAACTTTTTATGTAAGAATATATAATTAAATAAATAAATACAAAAAAAGGTAGATATCATTACACAGAAAGGAAAAAAACGTATGCGTAAATGAAGTCATTTGAATAAACAAATTAATATTTCAAAAAAGCTTTCAAATTATATCAGACAGCAATACACGTGAAACTTAACAAGTCTGACTTTTCTGAAGGTCGTAGTGCACTGAACTCTAAGCGTTCAGAGATTACAGTTCAGACTGCTGACAGATACCGCTGGAGAGCTATGAGATATGCATGAATCTGGCTAGATTATTTTGTTCATGGATGCAGTACTAAATAAAAATGCAAATTTAATCAAATATATTGTACCGTAAGTTATTTTTCGATAAACGTATCACTTCGTAATTCGGACGAATTGATAATAATTGTTACTAAACCCGTAATGGCGGATTGATGAGCCACCCCGACACTGATGGATAACGGTATCGTGTTCCGATACAGTAACATTATATATTATATAGCGAAGTGAAATACCGTTATTTATCGTTCAGAATTGTGTCAGAATATCCCGGTATTATGATGATTATGCCACGTAATTTTCTGTGATTATCGTACGTATTTGGCGAATCGAAATTGCTCCTGTATTTTAGTAGCGGCTGAGTGTAATGATCGGTACCTAATATTTAGTAGCCGTGTCGACGACGGAGCGTTCGTGTTCCACGCGCGCCTCAAAGAGATGTCAGCAACATGGAAGGGGGGCCCCTTCCATGTTGCTGCCGACACCCGTCGGGGCTGCGGGTTGTTCGAAAGAGATACCGCGGCCTCGGCACAAGGGCTAAGATGGAACATGGGTGGTTTTTCGTCAGTAGAAATCTGACACTCCCTTTCGCTCTGCCCAAGAGCGGGAGGGGTTATTTGATGATTTTCCACCCGACAAAAAAAAAGTGTATTTTCCTGTTTCGTTTGTCCAAGCATTAAAACCTACCTATTGTTAATTTAGTTAAGTTTCTCTTTAAGTGAACTGTAATTTGTTCTTTGAGAAAATAATTGTCTTTAAACCGAATATCTCTGCATACATGCAGTAAAATTTAAACTCGATGTGTTCTAGTTTCTACTTTAAGATTTGACTTATTTCGTAATAGTATGAGTTTAAGGTTTAAGAAACTTGATTTCGATAAAAAAAAACCTTTACTCTGTCTTATGAAGAAAAACATAATAATCAAAAAGAGATAAGAGACAAACTAAAATTAAGATATAAACCAGTAAAAACTTAAATCTTATACATGTTATTCAGGCGATGCTTTAATTGCCTTTTAAAAGTTGGAAGTGGTTTCGATTCCTTGAAAAAGTCTGTAATAGCATAAGATAACAATCAATACAGTAGGAGAAACTCACTTTTAAAAGTTGCTGTGTGTATACATATTTGTGGTCGTGACTGTACACTAATATGGGTTAGCTGGTCATGTTTATCGTAGATCAAAAACCTAATAACACTTGGCTGGACCCCGTTTAGCAGTTGCTTCATCATCATCATCAGCCATAAGACGTCCAGTGCTGGACAAAGGCCTCCCCCATAGAACGCCATAACGTACGGCAACCTCCGGCATTCACTGGTTGCCTGCGACTCTAACGATGTCATCGGACCTTGTGGGAGGCCTACCAACGCTGCGTATTCCGGTTCGTGGTCGCCACTCGAGAACCTTTCTTCCCCATCGGTTGTCGGATCTTAGAGCGATGTGGCCTGTCCATTGCCACTTCAACTTGGATATTCTGAGAGCTATGTCGGTGACCATGGTTCTTTAACAGTTACTTACGACCACTAGACTATTCAGACCACAGATATAGAGAAACCTAGATAACGCAAGAGCAACACTTCGCGTGCCATTTCGCGTGCCTAGCTTACGTGCAAAAATCGTAAGTGGCCACTTTCGCGCTCAGTCTGCATCGGTGTATAGCGCTAGACGGACGTCGGCGCTGGTGCAAAAGGCGGGGGTTGGGGCGAAGGGGGCGCCGTACGCGGCGGCGTCTTTGTATCGATTTTTATAAGTATCAGGTCATAATAAGTAGTAAAAAATGGCACTCTTGGTTTTCATACAGATCGTGATACTTGCGTTATCTAGGTCTATCATCAAATAACCCCTCCCGCTCTTGGGCAGAGCGAAAGGGAGTGTCAGACTTCTACTGACTAAAAACCACCCATGTTCCTTCTTCGCCCTTCATGTCGAGGCCGCGGTATCCCTGGCGGACAACCCGCAGCCTCGACAGGCGTCGGCCCTTGCGAGCCCCTTCCATGTTGCTGACTTCTCTTTGAGGCGCGCGTGGAACACGAACGCGCCGTCGACACGGCCTGTCGTCGTCATAAGACGGACGGAGGGCGAGCTTACCCTTGTTACGCGTCCTCACAACACGTATCTTGTAACGTTTGATATTCTTTGCCGAATACTAAAGTTTACATAGGACCTTTCCTTACTCTGTTTTATCCGAGTTAACAAAAAGTACATGACCTCAAATATTCTCGTATAACACAAAAAGGTGTGATTTGCGTAAACTGTTGATTTAGTTTCAGTATTCAGTGTGAAAAGACTCTGTAGTTCTAGCTCCAGCTGACTCAGTATTGAAGGAATATGTTAATATACGCCCGTCTGGGGATTGACGCGTCTGTACGGAGTTAGGGAGAACGCAATTGTTTGAGTAAATACTTGAATTGAGATGGTAAATATAAGACAAGACGAATGTTCTGATAGGAAAATATCATAGTTGTTAATATAACTATGAATGGTAACAATTTGAGATCAACGCTAGGGAATTATGGGCAACTACAGTACCTACTTTCACAAGTTATTATGCCTTGTGAGTGTGACTGTTCAAAAGTGCCTGTAATGGTATCATCATCATCATCATCATCATCATCATCATTTCAGTTGTCCACTGCTGGACATAGGCTTCTCCCAGAAGGGGGGGATTTGCCATAATCGCCACGCTTGGGTTAGCGATCGCAGTATAGTTGTTACGAAGGCACAGAGAACGCTGCTGCCCATTCTCTGGTAAGTCTGTAATGGTAGTGAAGTGAAGTAGAAGTGGTCGAATTCACCTTTTTAAGTACAGTCAGCATCAGAAGTAGAGAAACACTACTCAATGTTCAAAGTAGGTTTTTAAATAAAAACTTGTTAGATATTACTGGTTACTAACAAGTTATCTTTATAATCTTAAAAGTAAAATGCAAGTTAGCTGGCTGTATACTTATTAGCTTGTTCGATTGTACTACTCGAATACTTGTAAAGCTCGATATAATTAATCCAATTTGAACTCCACTAGCAAGTATTAAAACTAAATCTTCTCCTTCCAGATCAGGCAGCAATAAACAGCAAACCTAATCAAAATGTATGAAAGTATTTCTAAAAGCAACTTCTAATATTTCCTCGGAAACTTTTAGTTTGTAAACTTTAACGTCAGGGTTTTCGTACGGAGCTTTTAGGAGTTGTATATTTCTTAGTTCAGGTTAACTTTCTGATATACGAGTAGTGTCTGGCGGTTTAAAGATATTACAGTAACGTTGTAATGAAAATAGATGTATTAACAAGGAGATAGTACTCGCCCGTCGGGGCTGCGGGTCTTTCGAAAGAGATACCGCGGACTCGACACACAGGGCTAAGACGAAACATAGGTGGTTTTTAGTCAGTATAAGTCTGACACTCACTACCGCTCTGCCCGGAGCGGGAGGAGTCATTGATGATTTTCCACCCACTAAAAAAAAAGGCGATAGTACTTTCCTTTGGTACGATAATATAATAAGGGTTTAATTTCTAAGGTAGGCCACCAGAAGAAATTTCAAAGTGACATGGGAAAGTTTTAGACTTCCAAAACAAACGCTGAAAAGTGGAAATAACTTTACTTTTGAATGTCGGTAAAAAGGGTCAATTAAACAAACAAACGTATCCGACTTCCGAAAGTAAAGATATTTTTTTTTGACATATTACACTTGTATCCTGTCCTTGCAAGTAGTCCATGCTCACTAGTATGAAATCCTATTAATATCATTATATCAGTTGCATCGAAAGTATTCTAAAGAAATTCTAAAACGTCCCAAATCTCAAAGACTGAATAACAAAACTTATTCAAACCAATTTTCGTTTAAAGTGCGATCCATTTTTTGTAGCAGTTCATAAAAGACACCTGCTCTCCAAATTTCAGCTGAGTTGTGCCAACAGTTTTGGTGTAAAATGGCTTTGTCATACAGGCGAATCTAGAATAATCCGTTTTTGCCATTTGGCAGAACAGAGCCCTAAAAATGTTAATATCTGAAAGTATAAAAAAGTTACGAATGAATTTGCCGACAAAGCAAAACGTAATTTTGTACGAAATGTCCCAAATATTCTTCATCAGCAATTTTATTTCTTCAAACATTTGTGTCTAGACATTTACATCCGAAGCCAATATTTTGAGCCAATGTCCTCGGCAGGCCAATAAATATCAAACGGGCCTCAACTTTTGTCTCGCGGTCACCGTCTGGCCCGTCGTTAGGCCTCGTTACATCCATCTGTTGACAATAGTGTAGTGGAGGGAATAACAGTAGAACCATTTGTGCACCGCGTGTGTATTTGTGTAACCAGCGAGATGCGTTGTCGAAGCACAAAGAGTATGTTTGAATTGTAAGCACTTGGCATTTTGTAGTTTCTGCCTAGCCTTTATATTTATATGAAAAAGGCGTGGGTGTATTTATGTAAGTAACACTTCAAAAACTTAGCTTAAACTTACCATTGTTCTGACGAAGAAAAGTATTGCCAAAACGATTTTTTATATATTAGACCTAGGATTTGTTTTAGTAATGGTTTGAGTTCTGATTTACCACATTACTGTATCAATAACGTTTTTACCATAAAAATTGTCAGAAAATGTCCTGGTTTTGTTCGAGGACAGTAGCCAAACCTTATCAAAATAATGATCTAAAGTGAGATTATAGAAATTATTTCAACTTAGGTATCATTAAAATGATGCTAATACCTAGTTTCACTGAAACGCTGACTATAAACAAAAGCACCTCAAACCGAGATACGATCTAAACTTGATCTACCGCTAATACGGCGCTACTCTGGCACTCCGCCAGTTCACACATTAGCATATATACACAGTTGCGGGCAAATGTCTTATCTTCGGGCAAAGTATGTTAAGTACAGCTACCGTAGACGCAATAATTGCCCACTTAACGCTAAAGGGACCCACAGACTGGAAAATGGGTTTTGTTGCCTATAATAATGTTTTGAGGACTAGCTCTGAAATGGTACGGTTTGCGAGTTGCAGGTAATTTAGCATACTATAGGCATTAACAGCTGACTAATGGCGCGGTACTGGCTTCCTCTTCATGACAGTGTGCTATAATCTAATGATATAGTGGGCTATATTGTAATGACAGTGGGCTAAAATGTATTATAATATGAGTGTCTAGTATTGGTTGATTAACATATATTACTTGGATTTTTTGTTGTAGGACAAGCCTGTGTCCTCAGTATTCTTTCTTTTCCTATTTTGAGAGCTGTGGTAATAGAATTATTATAGTAGGGTCTGGATTCGACCATCAAACTACGCAGACCCGGTTAAGGAGATCTCTCATTTAACGGTTAATCTATCCAAAGCGAGACCATGTTAAACTGGAATAATGGCGACACAACATCAAACTATACGATGTGTTGCCTTGTGAACAAACACGACGTAAAACGTCGTAAATTGGGGCCGTTGTCGTTGCTCTCTAGCCAAGCAGGCACTAATTTGCTGTGTGTAATTTATTTAGCCAAATAATATCCCAACAAACTTTCATCCCCTATTACAGAACCACTCTATCCATTGGTCAAAACAGCATGAAAAAGTGGTCCAGTAGTTTTTGTTTTTATCGCGAACAGACAGACAGACAAACAGACAGACGCGGCGGAGGACTTTGTATTATAGTATTATGTAGTGATCAATGTTCTATTTTCACTAAACGGAAAGATAGAATAATTCAAACTGAACACAGAAGTATATAATTTATTAATGGGAAATAATAAATCGAGCAACAGATTTTTTTAATGGCCACGTGATCAAACTTCTAATTTTATGACTAAGCCACGGGAAAATAAGATAGCCTCTTAAAAGCTAATTCGTCTTTTTACAATGCCAACTAAAAATATCTTACAGAAAGCGTCAAATAAAGATCATCAATTATCGTAACTTGTACTTATTACATAGACACCTAATTTACTAACGCAGCCACGGAATTTATATCTCACTAGCTGACCCATGCAACTTCGTCTGCGTCACATAATATAGCTCATAACAAATCATGTCAACATAAATTGAGTTAAATCGTAACAAACAAAAACTCGTATCTTTCCTCTTTATAATATTAGTTTATATTATATTAAAGTGTGAATTACTATAGGTATCTCTTACTGTTAAATGTACAGTAACACCTTGTACCTTGTAAACAGTAAATATTTTGAATTTGAATTTCTCCAGAGTCCCCGGAGGCCAGAATCCCCACTAACCTACCGCACCGGACCGAATGACTGATATTTTGTCGCGCGGATATTTTTACATTGCGATATCTTCTAAGATATTTGTTTAAACTGTATAGAGTAAAGGGCACAAATGTTCTATATTAAATTTCTGTGCTAATAAACACATTTATTTAGATATAGATTAATACCATATGGGTTAAATAAGCTTCGCAAAATATCATTCTTTTTAACCTAACATTTTAATAGTAAAAAATGGTTACAGTGAGTCAATCTTAAAAGATAGACATATGCTATCGCGGACTTTTTTTTAGAACTTTTAAAGAGGAACAATTCCTTGATACATGATATTTGCGTAACTTAAACCGTTTTCGCAGCGCACGCAACGGAAGCTCTCAAAAAGGAATATCTTTTCCCGTTTTTGCAACATTTTTCATTTATGCTCCGCTCCTATTGGTCGTAGCGTGATGTTATATAGCTTAAAGCCTTCCTCGATAAATGGACTATCCAACACAAGAAGAGTTTTTCAATTCCAACCAGTAGTCCTAGAGTTTACCGCGTTCAAACAAACAAACAAACAAACAAACAAACAAACAAACAAACAAACTCTTCAGCTTTATAATATTAGTATAGATAACTATTTTACATTTTATAGCTTTAACATTAGTTAATTAGCACCCTAATGGGCGGCATGGGCACCGGGCCGTAGGCCGACGAAGGAGGCCGGCGGAGGCCCGGCACTTCGGGGACAGAAGATACTAGTGTTATTTAATATGCGAGCGAAGCGAGCGCGCGTCACTTCGCCGTTGTCGGGTAAAAAATAACCACCATGCTGAGTTATATTTAGAGTGGCTCAGATAGAACTTAACTAGTGGCTAAGATAGGAATACTTAGATGCTCGTTAATTGTGGCTTACTTAGTAATTTAGAAGGCAATGTAGATTTTTAGAAGCGAAAAATGCTATAAAAAAGAAGCCGGTTTAATTAGCACCCTGTATTAATCCGTACAGGGCTAACGTGGTAGATTTATATCGTACTAGCCTTTTTTTTTTGGCGGGTGGAAAATCCTCGAATAACCCCTCCCGCTCTTGGGCAGAGCGAAAGGGAGTGTCAGATTTCTACTGACTAAAAACCACCCATGTTCCTTCTTCGCCCTTTATGTCGAGGCCGCGGTATCTTTTGCAAACAACTCGCAGCTCCGACGGGATATCGTGTACTAACCTCAAATGAGCTCTGAGCAGCGTAAAATTATTCCAAAGACACTTCCCAAAGAGGTCTTAGGAATTAAGCTGTCTGTGTTCTTCGGGAATAGTTCTGTAACAGTAAATCTTGTGTCATTGTTCCAGGCCGTCCTTGATTTGGGTACGAAACAAGCTTAAATGGCTTTCTCACTAAGTTTGAAACACTACAAATAGATTATATTGGCCTAAAACTTCTCTGACATAATATGTACAAACATAATTAACAAACTATAAACGCCCTTAAATAAAGAATTTAAACTAAACATTAACCATAAAAAAACATACGTTTAAACGAGTCCTAATTCACACCGGCGACAATAGGACGACGCCACTTAAGCATCAAAGAACTCCTCCACATCCAAGTCATCAGAGAACGTGCCTCGAAACACTGGCAGCATTGCATGCATTGGCACTTTAAATAGAAGTGGAATGAGAATCAATTTGTCTGATTACAACCGTTTCTCGACGTTTTTTTTTATTCCATGTTCATCTTCAAGCGAAGGAGGTGGCGGAACGTGAGAGGGAGAGAACCTCGTCCCAGCCGTCGCGGGAGGCGTTCCGGGCGTCGGGGGCCACGTGATGGCTTCCGGCCACCGTAGACGCGGGCCTGTGGACGGCGAGTGATGGGTAAGCTCGCCGTCCGTCCGTCTTATGACGACGACAGGCCGTGTCAACGGCGCGTTCGTGTTCCACGCGCGCCTCAAAGAGATGTCAGCAACATGGATTTCCCACACCAAAAAAACTGAAAAAATGACGATTTTCCATACAAACTTTGCCCCCCTTTTTCACCCCCTTGGGGGTCGAATTTTGAAAAATCCGTCTTTAGTGGATGCCTACGTCATAAGAGGAATACGTGTCTGAAATTTAGATTTGTGGCCCTAAGGGTTTGGCCCGTGCGTTGATCCTCAGTCAGTCAGCTTTGCCTTTTATGTAAATAGATGATAAATGTATTCTGTGCCAATGTCCAATGTTTAACAAGATAAAGATAAATGAAACCATGTTGGTATAATCTAGGTGAACGACAGATATACTAATAGTCAAAATATTATCATTTCTCAGAGCGAAATGTTGATAATTCCGGAAAATCATGAGAATATAACCTGGAAATAAATTAAGAGTAACTCAGTCGTCGACACGTGGAGACAGAATACAGTTTCGGAGCGATGAGGTGCTTACTTGGTGAGTTTTACCCAAAAAAAAAAAGTTATAAGCGAAAAATAGTATCCGTTTCCCAGCGCTGTAAAGCCTTAACTAATGAATGTAATTTGAAAAGTTTACAACGATAATTATTCTTTGAAACAACATCTATAAAAATTATCTGATTTAATTTTATTGCGAAATGATTAGGAAAAAAGTTATATCAACCAATACAATTTACATGGATTTTCGTTCATTTTTTATTATTTTTTTTATTATTAATTAGCCTATTGAGTCCCACTGCTGGGCAAAGGCCTCCCCCAATTCTTTCCAGCTCTCCTGGTGTTGTGCCTTCTCTGGCCAATCAGTCACGAACGAGTCCAAATCATCACGCCAACGTTTCTTGGGTCTGCCTCGGTGACGACGACCGTCTTCAGGCACCCAGTGTGTAACGATTTTGGCCCATCTGTCCTGACCTCTCCTGGAAATGTGACCCGCCCAGTCCCACTTTAACCTCGCAGACTTATCGCCAACATCGGCGATGCCTGTCTTGGAGCGTATTATGGTATTACGAATTCGATCGGTGATTTTGATATTTAAAATGCTTTCGTTCATAACCTTTTTATTTTTGGTTCTACGACTAAAAGTTCGGTAACAATATATGTAGATAATCTTATTTGCAACAAAAATGTTAACAATTTTTTAATGAGACCTATAGTTCGTCAGATAATCCATAAAAACTATTTGAACCAGCCCGTTTTCCAAAATGGCGGCCGTGGTACAAGTGTTGCAACCCCACAAATCTAGATTTAACTTTAAACTGACCTCCCCTTAATATCTAAAAAATTAAATTGCGTCGTCTGAAGCCTAAATGTTTAATGGACTATATCCCGATTTCCTTTTACACTTACTGATAGCATATTCAGTCAGAGACAAACGTTACTGCGGTATTTGAGGTCTAGGGATCAATATTCTCAAGTCGGTAAAAATATTTGTTATGATTGCAGTACTTGCAGCATTGGCAGCGATGATGTATGAGTCTCAGGTGACTCCGTGGCGACCTGAGTGCGAGTGTCCCGAGGACTATGACCCTGTGTGTGGTCGGAACAGCAGGACCTATCCCAACGAATGCTTGTGAGTATAGTACACTGGTTACCTGATGTGTTTCAAGCTGGCATACCTAGGTTCAGGGAGGACCTACCTACACTGTACTCTGACAGGCATTGCACCAAGTGGGCTCCGGACAGGACGAACAACAGCGGGACAACTGGTATAGTTTTCATCATCATCATCAGCCTATAATGTTCCCACTGCAGGGACTCAGGCCTCCTCTCTAGGAGAGAGATAGGCTGTAATCAACTGGGTCTATAATATGCAGGTAATGTTTATTATCTTTTATGACTAACTGCCTCGTAAATCTAGTGGTCGCAACTCCGACTGCTGAGCTAATTTCTAGGGTTCGATTCCTAGGTCAGACAAAGCGTTGGTTTTAGTGAGGTGAAAATCCCACTCTTCTTGATTTTTCATCCCCAAAAGAGGAAGGTATAGTTTGTCCGGTTCAGTTACACCAGATGTGGGATCGGTCTTCTAGTCATAAACACGACTCATCATCATCAACCTATAATATTCCCACTGCATAGACTCAGGCCTACTCTCTAGGAGAGGGATAGGCTATAATCCATAACGCGGGCCCAGTGCGGGTTGGTAGATGTCACATGACTGTCTTCAAATTGTTTGGTTCTAAGACAAATGCCGGTTTCCTCACAATGTTTTCTTTTACCGTAAACACAACTGCTGGGCGTTAAACGAGGGGATCTAATACGATTCTCAGGTAGTTAATGAGCATTTTTATTAAGAAGTTCCTTATGTCAGCCTTTTTTTTTATGGTGGGTGGAAAATCATCAAATAACCCCTCCCGCTCTTGGGTAGAGCGGAAGGGAGTGTCAGACTTCTACTGACTAAAAACCACCCATGTTCCTTCTTAGCCCTTCATGTCGAGGCCGCGGTATCTCTTGCGAACAACCCGCAGCCCCGACGGGCGTCGGTCCTTGCGGGCCCCTTCCATGTTGCTGACATCTCACTTATGTCAGCCTAGAGTTTGAAAGATGCGATTGGTGGTGAACATAGTTGGGAATGGTTAGGCAGAAGATGGTTTTTTCACATTGAAATCATTATTATAATTTAACACGGTCAGGATATTGTTGGGGCTGCCATGACGATGTAGTACGTCCCGTCGGGGCCAAAGACTACAATATGTCGGGGCTGCGAGCTGTTCGACAGAGATACCGCGGCCTCGACACAAAGGACTAAGAAGGAACATGAGTGGTTTTTAGTCAGTAGAAGTTTGACACTCCCTACCGCTCTGCCCATAGCGGGAGGAGTCATTTGATGATTTCCCACCTTACAAAAACAAAAAATAGGATGTTTGCGGAACGCCATATTGATGGTTTTGCGGCCATCTTACGTAAAAGAAAAGCTTCCTTCTTTGCTCGTCTCCGTGGCAGTACCAACACTATCTTGAGTTTATTCGCAGATAGATGAGAGTCTCCAATGCTGCGTCATTGGATGAAACTCCACACTGTTTAATTTGTGTATTATGTCTACTTACACTAGTATTTAATATCATTGTTACTAACACTATGGGCGCTGCCCGAAATAAATGCAATTATTATTATTAGAATATCTTTTGTTCGCTGACGAGAGGTTTACACTAATATTTGCTTGTATTGTTTGCAGTTTGAAATGTGCGCAGCAAATAAAAGCCTATTATGGAGCGTGCATCCGGAAAGGGAACGTCTTTAGAAAAGAACCACCGCACTTATAACACTATTATAATGCCATTGTATCACCTACCTTTTCACTTTACCTGATATAAAAACAACGGTTTTTGATTTCCGATTTTACTTACATTAAGAGATACCTCAACGGATAAAAAATAATTTTATTGTTTATATTGTCGCTTTGTGTCAGTGAAAATGTGTTTTTAGTTTCGAGAACAACTTTTTCCGTCGTGATACATGGACGTTGACAAGCAATTCAATTAAACGACACATTATTTCAAATTAAAATACGATTATTCGTGACATTATAGGTAAAAGTAAGTACAAAAATATACTCACGCCCTTATCCCATGAGGGTAGACAGAAACCACAGAACGCCACCTGCTACGTTCCTGACATACTCCTTTGGCCTCCTTTTTTTTTGTTATCAAAAACAAGTTTCTCACTATGTGCATTGCAAGGCGTACAAATAATGTTTACATATTATGTAGTGCAGGAAGTTTTTATGTGTATAAAAACTTAAATTAAACCCTAAATAAAAACTAAAACTTCTTTAATTGTAGCTGTTATTTCTGTAATATATGTTTAGTGTATAAGAAGTAAAATCGTTATTTATTGTAGCGTAGCCATAATTTGTTATAACTATTGTAATAAAATATATTTAACCACACACATAATACTCTTTACCATGGGGACAAACCCGCCACCGTATTCCCAAACATGTGAAAGCCAGAATCAACGTGGCGACTACCAGAAAACACTGGGACATTGAAGCTCGACGGAGTTCCAAAGAAACAATTTAACTGTCTTAGATCCCGCAACGAAATTATTCAGAAAATAATAGCCGCGGAGTAGTAAAAAACATAATTTCCACTTTTCCTTAGAACTTTTATTTATTTAATGAATGTACAAGTTCTTGTAAAAATTTGCTTGCACGAAAAATACAGACTGATTTTATTTAAAACATTAAAAATTCGGGTACATGGAATGGAATGCCGAAATGTATGAAAGCAAAAGGATGCATTGAACATGACTGCTTCTGAAATAGCCCTGTAATTAAAACTCTTTTATGAAATAAGCGTGTAAGGTATTTAATATGTGAGCACGGTCATGATTTATAATTAAATTTTTATCTTTTATCAATGGGTTGGGGTCTTAGAAGAGCTCGTGGCTAAATATAAAGAGCCTTTTGGGTCAACCTTAAACCGTGTTTTCCTAGTCTGTTCCGTGAATGAGGGACCAACCTACGAACCAAGTTTCCTCCGTGCCACAGAAAGAACGTTAAGCTGTTGGTCCCGGCGGTCTGTGACAATCTGACAACCAGTCTTACTAAGGGGTATCCTATCTGCCAGTTACTTTAATGTGGATGTCAGATACGTAGTCGCTTCGTGCAAAATACTGGTACTCAGCTGCATCCAGGTAGGCTGGAAGCCAATTCCAACACAGTTAGGCGCTAGGCAGATGGTTAGGGTCATTAGATCATCAAAATAATATGCTTTTTTCAATCCCATTTTTTGTATAAGAACCGGTTAGAAGTTTTTAATTACTCGTGCATTATATGTGCTATCATAAACAGTCAACGTTCACACTGTTGGGAGACAAACCTCCTATGAATGCGATGGAAATAGCGGTAATCAACCTAAGGCCTCATTTACGGACACGCGGGGCGTCGCGCGGCGCGTCGTGCGTTTTTAATTCAAACACGACGCGGCGTGGCGATATATGAAAACGTTAACGATTTCAAACGTCATTTTACGATAAGCGATTTTTCGCTCGTTAGTTTAAAATGCAGCGTTCGTTGCGGTGGACGCGCCTCTCAGTAAATAAATAAAAAAGCTCGAGACGAGCCTTCCGCACGCGCCTCGTGACGCCCCGCGGCTACGTAAACGAGCCCCTTATGGATCTAGTGCGAGTCGACAGTCGCCACATGAGATGTTTTTCTCCACTGATTTATGAGAATAGAAGATGAAATATGTAGGATGTAATAATAAAAAGATAGACCTTTTTTGCGTGAGTGGTTTCTCCGTGTTATATTAATCAGATTAGATTAATTAACTCACAAGTCTAATTTGTATCATGGTTTCATTAATTTGTTCCTTACTAATTATAATTTAGTCAGACCTTTTGTATTTTTTTTTTTTTTTTTGTTAGCCTACGTTGTGTCCCACTGCTGAGCAAAGGCCTCCCCTTTCTCCTTCCATACCTTTCTGTCATGTGCGATCTCTGGCCATGTTAGCCCCTTAACCTTTTGTATTAATAAATTAAAATGAGAAAATGTTAATATTAAACAACGAAACCTTTATAAAAGGATTAAAGATTAATTGTGTAGGAACTTGTTCATTAGTAATCTTCTTAAAAATAATTGTTTAAAATAATTTTTAATACTGACTGGTTACTTGTAATAACTTGGTGCACCATCCCATATCTTCCCGTGGGTGTCGTAAGAGGCGACTAAGGGACTTACCAGAGAATGGGCAGCAGCGTTCTCTGTGCCTTCGTAACAACCATACTGCGATCGCCAACCCGCCTGCCAAGCGTAGCGATTATGGCAAATCCCCCCTTCTGGGGGAGGCCTATGTCCAGCAGTGGACGTCTTATGGCTGAAATGATGATGATGATTACTTCTAATAAGAAATATGCAAGTTATCCAAAGCTAATAACTTATTTTTTTTAAATATGTCTTGCCCATGCAAACATTGTGAGGCACTTGTTTAATTTTCTATCATGTCTGTGATGTAAACAAGGCTTAATGAGACAAATGACGTCACATTATAGCCGCGACAATTAGCGATGTTTGAACATGTTTATTTTTTTTTAAGTGTAGAGTTTTGGTTTTCTTTTGAGCGGCAAGCAGTAATAATTGAACATATCTTTTAATTATTTTCTTGGGTTGATAGTACTGTATTTTATAGACTGAAGTGAAAAAAAAATACACGCATATTCCCTATTATATAGCTCCGCATTATTGCAATTACCAGACAATTTTTCAAATAAATAACCAAGGCTCTGTAAAGTCCCGTCGGGGCTGCGGGTTGTTCGAAAGAGATACTACGGCCTCGGTGCAAGGGCTAAGAAGGAACATGGGTGGTTTTTAGTCAGTAGAAGTCTGGCACTCCCTTTCGCTCTGCCCGAGCGGAGTGTTGATGATTTTGAAAGAAAAGGCTCTGTGAACTCTGGACTATTAATTTTATCACCACTACTTTAAAAACAGTAACTAAAGGCAAACATCCTCAAAACTATATACCTACTAAGATTTTTTTCTAATCCACTTATTTCAAGTATGACCTTCATGTCATCACACATACACAATATATACTCGTAACTACTAAATATACCAAATAAGGAAACAGTACTATAAACACACAGTAAAAACCAGAAAATTATGTATCTACATTCATTACTTCCTAAAGTAGTTAACGGGGATTCCTTCGCAGTTTTCCTCTAAGGTAAAACCTAAGATAAAAACTCGTCATCACCGCATTACCAATCACAGATGACTATTCTATTACGTCGCGCGTATTTTGGCCAATCAGAGGCAAATTATAGTGTTCCAAATGAAGGCATTGACCAATGAGACGTGAGAGCGTTGTGTGTGCTGAGTTTGGCATGTTGTCATGTTTGGTTCGTTGACTTGAGGTTGGACAAATGTTTGTCAGTGGTTGGCCCAACTCATGATTCGCTGAGATATACATTCAGGCACGTACGAAATAATATTATGAATATGTCTGTTTTTTTTTTTTTATTGAATTAAGTTCATGCGTTCATGCAAGTGTGGTGTAACTCTGAATGATAAATTGAGGAATGAGGTTGTACGAGAACGTTGCGGTTTGAAACGGTCATGTGGAGAGGATGAATGAAAGTCGATTAACAAAAGGTATTTACAAGGCAGAAGTGAGTGATAACGCCTGGAGGGGACGCCCTAGAAAGACATACACTGATCTTATTGGTGCCGTTCTTCAGAAAGGACAGGACACTTGTAACCGGCGTGCGTGTATGACCAGATGTATGAATGTAGACGAGGCAAAAGGAGTATGTAAGGATTGTAGCAAGTGGCGTTCTGTGGTTTCTGCCTACCCCCATGGGAAAAGGGCGTGAGTTAATGTATGTATAAATTAAGTTCACCCGAGCACACGGTGGTTGTCACTGAGAAATTCCTTATTGAAAAACCAAATAATACTTTGCCGGGAATCGAACCCAGCACCGCATACTCAGCAGTCAGTAATAAATCGTCGTATCCTACGAATAAGGGCGTAACGAACATACGGGTTTTTATCTTTTATTGCATAATTTCATTCTGCTCATCATACTACATGTAACCAGTTCAACAAAACAATTAAAATCGGTACAGGTCATGAAATAATTAGGTTTTCTCAAAAATCACAATTTGAAGCACTCCGTTTTCAACGAAGAATAAAGCCACAATCGCCCCTCTTTCATCGTAAGTTTTGAAGTTGCACGGGCTCGAGTAGCACTCGCCCTTCGGCCACTGGTCGGCAGAAACGGAGATTTTTAAGCAAGTACGTGAATCAAAATATTCTAAACCTCCAAGGATTTGTTCTAAATTAAGTCATTTTAATTGTGAGAGTCAAAATTTTCCATATTGGGTACATAGAAAAAACCCTAATGGTGATTGGTGCCGTTTTCTATGGAATGGCTATTTTGCGTAACCTAGATAGGTTAGGATCGAAGAGTTGATGCCCTAATAGGGATGTTTCCTGACTAAAAAAATATGATTCTAAATAGTCCGTCTGTTAGATTATCAAAAATTTTGTATCCGTATTTTATGTTTAATCAAATTAACTAACTATGTACATTAATTAAAAACTAATAAATAAACTAACAAGAAACTATAAAAGGGCATCAAAAAACTGCTCCTCAACGCTGTCAGCCGGTAATGTGCCCAAAAGACTGGCGGCATTGCCACGTTGTATGGCAACACTAAGCCTCTGGCCAAGATAAAAGCCAGCCCTAAGGTCACGAGAAGCGTCAACTAAGCGTTTTGAAATTTCCTTAAACAGGCTATGAGCACTCGAACCCCACGGCCCCAGAGTTTCAATCCAAAACGGCTCGAAAATATAGTTTCCACAAAGGTTACTATATTTACGCCGCTTGAGGTTCTCCGCAGCCGCAGTGGCACCACCTGCGCAGCACGATGAACTTGGAAGATGTGATGGCGCAAGAGTATCGACACATGTTGCGTCCCACACTAAAGGCCTACCCATCTTCCACGGAAACAAAAACATGCCGTCCGGTCTTTTGCCATCGTCGCGTGCCAAGCAATCGGGTTCTAAAACAGCTGGTACGCCGACGGCGAGAAGAGCACGTCGGATGATGTCGTTTAAGTTCGCGTGCCGCGCAAAACGGCCGGCAATCAAATTAATAAAAATTGACGAAGATAAAACGCGTCAAAGATTTAAGTGGGGGTTTGTGACGTCAACCACCGGAAAAAAATGTCATACTTATGTCTTAGAATATGACGTCACACGAGTTTTCAAAGCACTGTGTCGTCTTCATTGTTTGTTTACGTGAAAAAAGAAAAAAAAGGGCCGAATATTTTTTGGAAATCTATCTGACGGACTTTTTAGATTTTTTGTGTTAACTACCCTATTACGTTTGTGTTTCTTCTACTCTACTATTTTGTGTCTCCTGAAAAGTAGCTGTTTTGCAGTTACGCCCTTATTCTTCGGATACGACGAAATACGTATCAATATTAAAAAAAAAAAATAAAAAAAAAATTCAAAATTGTTTTTTTCTTTAACAAGATTACAAAAATTAGTTTGTGATTGGAGCCTTCTTTTTAAGCAAACAATGCCTGTATTAGAAGACTCCAAACATAATAAATAGAAACCGGTGATTGCTTTATAATTACTTTATTTGATTAAATTATAACTCACTTGCATTAAGGAAAAACCTGGTATCGAGGTCACACGACTTTGTATATAAGGCATTTGCTTGACCACTCATATTACATAAGAAAAACAACAGGCGGCGACATGAAGCTAGCACTTGGTGAGAAAACTTTTATCAATTAAAATAATTATTAAAAATTAAATTAAGAAAAAAAGTAAAACGGCGAGTTGAATAGTAACAAAGCCTGTTCTTGTAAAATAATATGAGTTTTAAAGTCTAGAATAAATTTTGATATGGGTTTGAGCGTTTTTGAAAAAAGAGCGGCTCATAAGTTAATTTTATAAATTGTTGCCATCGTATTTTTTCCCGTGGATAGTAGAAATTATCACGCGGGAAGATTGCACAATATTGCCTGTAATCTTAAAAATTATCACGCGGGAAGATTGCATAATATCGCCTGTAATCTTAAAAAGGTAAGGCAAAGGTGTAACGATTAATACCTGCACCCACATTGCGCCATTTATGTTGAAGTTCCATGTAATTAGGTGCGAGAGTTGAAAGAAAGATAATTGTGTTTATTTGGGTCTTCGAGCGTCCTTATGATCACCCGGTGGATCATAAGACATTCAAGCAATGTTAGCGGACGTTCAAGAGGTTAAGTGCACCAGTATTTTACATGGAGCGACTGCCTATTTGGTCTCCACAACCCAGTCAGTACTGGGTAATACGATACCCTTTGGTAAGTCTGGCTGTCAGACTTTCATGCTACCTTCAGGTATCTGTTCCGACTGTTATCATTTCAGCCATAAGACGTCCACTGCTGGAAATAGGCCTCCCCCAGAAGGGGGAGATTTGCCATAATCGCCACGCTTGTTGCGGGTTGGCGATCGCAGTATGGTTGTTAAGAAGGCACAGAGAACGCTGCAGCCCATTCTCTGGTAAGCCCCTTAGTCGCCTCTTACGACACCCACGGGAAGATATGGGATGGTGCTATTCTTTACGTCCGACACCATACGGAACGACACCGACTGTCAACGGACTGCAAATGTCAGTCGGGACCAATATCTTAGCTTGCTTTCCAAAACACGGACGAAACTCGGTTCGTAATGATGGTTGCACCCATCCACGGGCCAACCTCTGCAAGCAAGGCTTAACATTAAAGTTCGACCTGTGCGGCTGTCTGTTATTGTTATGAGACGAGCCCCAGAGAAATGTAGTCTGTACCCATAATTATCTGACCCCTCTTCTTCATACCTTTTCTTTATACGAGGGGTCAGGTGATGCTGGGTACTGACTGTACTATCAGCACAGAAAAGTGGTTCGTTAGGTCATAGTACATTTATACTTCTTACCAAAAAAAAAATTGATTGAGTTTCGCAATTATAATATTACTATGAATTATTTCTATATCATTGCTTCATTGTATTTCAGTACTCACAATACTCCTGGTTGGAACCCTGATGGAGGTCATGGCGGTCCAAGCTTGCACC
The DNA here is from genome assembly GCA_949774965.1 of Diarsia brunnea. Taxonomy (NCBI): domain Eukaryota; kingdom Metazoa; phylum Arthropoda; class Insecta; order Lepidoptera; family Noctuidae; genus Diarsia; species Diarsia brunnea. The sequence goes on from OX459007.1 coordinate 19,618,890, forward strand.
TTGGAATATAACCCAGTGTGTGGGATGGATGGAAAGATATACAGCAATCCTTGCCAGTAAGTATAAGAATTAAAACTAGTGACTACTAACTAGTGAACGTTTCCTCACGATGTCTTAGAACCAAAAAATTCAAAGACATGTGACATCTACCAACACGTACTGGGCCCGCGTGGTGGTTTATAGCCCATCCCTCTCCTAGAGAGGAGGCCTGAGTCCCTGCAGTGGGAACATTATAGGCTGATGATGATGATGAATGAAGTAGGGGGCGAGCTCATTGCCAACAACCGGGCATGTAACTGGTTACAGTCTGAGTCTGGACTCTGGGCTACTGTGTAGAAATAAAGATTTATGTTCACTATTAATTTAGAATTAATTTATTTTAATACTAGCAGTCTTTTCTTTATTTGACGACACGTTTGGAACAGCGGCGGAGACATTTCACTGCTGCGCTGCGTGTCGCGTGTTCGATCCTCGCACCGAACAAATATTTGTATGGGCTACAGATGGATGTTTTGGGGGGTACGTATTTGAATATCGAAGATTAAAATACCTACGCTTAAAATATCGATGTTCAAAACATCGAAAATTTAAATATCGATTGTATCAAAATGTCGAAAATTGTTATACCTACGCTTAAAACATCGAAAATTAAAATTCCGAATGATTAAAATTTCGAATGATTCAAAATATCGAATGACATTATGCCTAAGTTCATAATATCTACGTTCAAAATACCTACTAGTTAAAATACCGAAAAAAAATATACAGGGTGTAAATCAACCCATTCTGTACATCAAACTAAGTACCCCTACGCAAAAATTTTTGCTGGGAATCGTTTTTTTTTTGGGGATTTTTTTTTAACTTTGACCCCCAATATCTCCGTAACTAGGGGGTTCCCAGGTATGGTCTAGAACAAAAAAATTATCGCAGTGGTTATATTGTACATTTGCGTACAAATGTGTTTTATTTTGGGTTTTTATTATGTAAAAACAATTAAAGTACCTACATAAAATGAGGTTTTCCTTGTTTTTTTTTTTGTAACCCACCTAGTAACTGATTACCATCTAGCAAACAAGCTTGCAGCAATCATGCAACATGCAAGCAAGCGTGGTTTCTGTCACGGCTCAGGCGCTGCAGGGCTCCGGCAGTCCCACGCGAGCTTAACGTCGCAGATGATCTAAACGCTCACCACCGCAGCTTCGGCTTGTTGGCCGGCTTCGCCGGCCAGCCTCAGCTGCGGCGGCGGGCGTTAAAACCACCTGCTCCTCAGCTCGCGGGCTGCCGCGCCCCTCCGCGCCTACGCGATTCTAAATTACACTCTAGGGGTAGGGCATACAAGACTACGTGGAGTCGATTTTGCAGCGATACGTTTCTGTCACTAACTTTAGTAGCACAACATATTGACTTTCAAAAATATACTTTAATTTAAAGACCTAAATAATACCTTCACGATTGACCTATGCTTGTACACTGGACACTGACTTTCATGGATAAAATAGGTCGAAATTGTTTCAAAACCGAATTAGGGTACCCCGAATTTACGTAGTCTTTTGGCTGTTACCCCTAGAGTGTATATAAAAATCCGGAGGCGCAAAGGGAGGGCAACCCCCGCTCGCTGTAACAATGCATAGGCACCCGTGGGAGCCGTAGCGGCTGAGGCTGGTCGCCGGAGGCGACCAGCAAGCCGAAGCTGCGGAGGTGAACATGGGTGCCTATCCTTTGTTACGCAAGGGCGAAGGGGTTGCACTTCCCGTAGCGCCGGAGACGTTGCAAAAGCAACCTTTTTCCACTCATACTACTTACATCAAAAATAAATTTTCGATGTTCAAATAATATATGTACCCATCGTTAGGACGTTCGATAGTTTGTACTTCGATATTTAGGACATTCGATAATTTGTATTTCGATGTAGCTTTTGTAGATATTTAGATTTTAGATGTTTTGGAAGTAGGTTATTTAACCATTCGATTATATAAACTTTCGATATTTTATGTTTCGGTTTTATGATCGTTCGATATTTCCATTTTCGATGTTTTGAACATCGATATTTTAAGCGTAGGTATTTTAATCTTCGATATTCAAATACGTACCCGTTTTGGGTCTGGGTGTTTGTGTCTATAAGTTTAAATGTTTGTAAACGCACCCACGACACAGGAAGATTCCTAGTGTGGGGCAACGTTTTTATAAAAAATAATAGTCTGCAATAAATAAAACATTACGCCTATATCGCCGAAGGGGATGGCATAGTGTTGTATGGTTAGTAATGAAGAAATACCCTGCTTTATTAATACCTAGCTAACAAATGTATGTGTTTGTCCCCAGCATGAAATCCCATAACGTGAAGTTGGCACACAAGGGCAGATGTAAAGATAATTCAAAAGTTGGAGGCAAGGCAGTAGCTTGAAGAAAGATGCTAGAACAGGCTTATATAGAGTGACTGGTTCACCTAACTGTAATGGGGGTCTAAAATGGCCACTTGAGATCATAATATAAATTGTGTAAAAAAATCGTAAAATGGACCATTCATAATAGTAACTGCGTCTGTGACCATTTTACGAATTTTATCGCAATAAAGGATCGGGCTGACTCAAAAAAATATGATTCTAATTAGTCCGTCTGTTAGATTATCGAAAAATATTGGATACGTGTTTTTTGTTTTATTAAATGAATAAAAATTGACGAAGATAAAACGCGTCAAAGATGCGTGGGGGTTTGTGACGTCATTTGTAGGTAAAAAATGTACTCACATGTGACGTTTTCGAGGAGTTCACGAGTTTTCGAAACACTGTATCGTCTTCATTTTTTGTTTATGTGAAAAAAGAAAAAATATGTGTTCAATATTTTTTGGAAATCTATCTGACGGACTAATTAGTTTTTTTTTGTCAGATCCCCTATTCATATTTTTTTCCTATTATGATATGCTTAAGTGGCCATTTTAGACCCCCTAAACAGCTGATTTTTTTACGCGATTTTAGTTTTGGTCACATAGTAAAAGATATTTGTTATCCTGAGTACAATCACGTGTTTAAGTATCGGTCACTAATTACTAGTCACTCTGTATGTATAATGCATTTTTATCAATCCTCTAAATAAATATTTTAAACACTTTTTATTATATTTTTTTACCATACACTGTTCAAAATCCTGTCCTTTTAACTTTAAGGTTGACTGGTAGTAGTTTGCGATATTAAGTTCATTTATGTACCGTAGCTTGCAATCAGTGATCAGATTTCTGTACATAAATAACTTCAAACATAATGCCCTCTTTTTTTTTTTGGCGGGTGTAAAATCATCAACCAAATCATCACCCCTTCCGCTCTTGGGCAGAGCGAAAGGGAGTGTCAGACTTCTACTGACTAAAAACCACCCATGTTCCTTCTTAGCCCTTGCGCCATGGGCGCGGTATCTCTTTCGAACGACCCGCAGCCCTAACGGGAACAACCCGCAGCCCTAACGGGAACAACCCGCAGCCCTGACGGGAACAACCCGCAGCCCCGACGGGGAAACATAATGCCTTGGGTACGATTCCCGAGTCAGGCAAAGCGTTGTTAGGTTTTCCCATCAGGAATATTTCAGAAGCAGCCACAGAGTCTAGTCTTGTGATCTTATTATTTGGCATTAAAACATCTGGCGAAATATGTGTGTACTAAGGTACACTTCTGCCTTACCCTTCGGGAATACCAAGCGTTAAATAAATAGATTGACTTGGTCATCGCATCGCATTCGCCAATGTTAAACAGGCCATTCTAATGGCTAATCGCCATCGCATTGGCCAATGTAATAATATGAATATTTTTTGTTAAATCTGCATCGCTGACTTCAGAATTAATTGACGACACGGTTGGCGCAGTGGCTGAGCGATTGGACTGCTGCGCTGCGTGTCGCGGGTTCGATTCCCGCACGGAACAAATATTTGTATGACCTACAGATAGTTGTTTCGGGTCTGGGTATTTGTGTATGTGAGTTTAAATGTTTGTAAACGCACCCACGATACAGGAGAAATTCCTAGTGTAGGGCAACGTTTTACTACAAAAAAAAAAAAAAAAACTTATTATATGACTATACTAAACATAAGAACAAATGGGCACATTACCGGCTGACAGCGTTGAGGAGCAGTTTTTTGATGCCTTTTTATAGTTAACTTTTTGACCGACCAGGGAATCGAACCTAGCACCGCATGCTTAGCAGTCGCGCTAGTGACCACTAGACCAACAAGGCAGTCAGTACTTAATAAATACCTATCAATATAATAAATAGAATACACTGCTTGCATTATAATTGCTTTGTTAGATTAAATTATAACTTATTTCTTGCTTAAAGGAAAAACCTAGTATCGAGGTCACACGACTTTGTATATAAGGCATTTCCTTAACCACTCATATTATTATATTACATAAGAAATTCAACTGACCACATCATGAAGCTAGCACTTGGTGAGAAAACTTTTATTAAAATAAGAAAAAAGGCTTTTCTAGTATAATAATATGTTATTTTTCTTCTCATGACAATAGATTTTGATATGGGTTTGTGCGACTCATCATTATTGAGCGGCAAGGACGGCTAATAAGTTAATTTTATAAATTGCGTGCGGTGTCATCCCGTAAGGTTGGAACACCAAGATTAAAGTGTATATGCTGTATTTTCATGTGCTTTAAAGCCGACCAAATTATACCCTTCCGAGAGGCTACTGTTAGGTCATAGTATACGTTTTTTCCAAGTCATGACCAATTCGTATGCTCACGTATACGTAAATCCTTTCAGTCGTGAAAAGTACAAAACAAACTGATGGAGTTTCGCTTTCACGAGTATAATATTTGATTAGTATGGAATAATTCTATATCATTGCTTCATTTCAGTACTCACAATACTACTGGTTGGAATCCTGGTGGAGGTCATGGCAGTCCAAGCTTGCACCTTGGAATTTGCCCCAGTGTGTGGGAGGGATGGAAAGACATACAGCAATCCATGCCAGTAAGTATTAAAGAAACAATCTTTTTGCTACGTTTCAATGTGTGTTTGTCACAAACACACAATAGGAGATCGGACTGAGTTAAAAAAATATGATTCTAATTAGTCCGTCAGTTAGATTATCGAAAAATATTGGATACGTGTTTTTTGTTTTATCAAATAAAAATAAAAACTGACGAAGATAAAACGCGTCAAAGATCATGAGTGGGGGGGGGGGGGGTTGTGACGTCATTTGTAGGTAAAAAATGTACTGACATGTGACATTTTCGAGGAGTTCACGAGTTTTCGAAGCACTGTATCGTCTTCATTTTTTGTATATGTGAAAAAAGAAAATATATGTGTCCAATATTTTTTGAAAACCATTTTACGGACTAATTATTTTTTGTTTTTGCCCGATCCCTTATTCTAAGCACTCGTTCAACGTGACATAACGACATCACAGTCCCTGATAGGTAAGGCAGGAGTGTACTATAGTACTCCCACATTACTACCCGTTATGCTGGAGTTTCATGTAGTATGGCGCGAACCTATTGCCATCAACTGGTCATGAAACCTTTGGGCTGATCAACAAGCAGCAATAAATACTAACTAAATTATAGTAAACTAGCTAATGCCTGCGACTTTGCCCGCGTGGATGTCGGTCAAATTATATACTAAAACCTTCCTCGAGAACCACTTCATCTATTGGTGAAAACAGCATGAAAATGGATGCAGCATGATACAGACACGGCGGAGGACTTTGTTTTATAATATGTAGTGATATTTGTTTTTAATATTCATTTGAAATCGTAATCGAGATTTTTTTACTTAACTACTGTTTGTTAGCATAATACCTAAGTAACACGCCTGTGTCTCTAAAGAGGTCGGCATCCCGTCTAGGCTGCGGGTTGTTCGAAAGAGATACTGCGGCCTCGACACAAAGGGTTAAGAAGGAACATGGGTGTTTTTTAGTCAGTAGAAGTCTGACACTCCCTACCGCTCTGCCCAGAGCGGGAGGAGTCATTTGATGATTCCTCAAGCTCCAAAAAAAAAAAATTGGTTTTTTCGATACAGTAAGTAATGAAGTAGTTTACTTTATTTATACCTAGCTAAAAAAATATGTGTTTGTCCCCAGAATGAGTACCCATGGCGTGAAGTTGGCACACAAAGGCGGGTGTAAAGATTTTTCAAAAGCTACAGGAAAGGCTTGAAGAAAAATGCTGTAACCGTCTTTTACAATGCATTTTATCACTCCCTAAAATAAATATTTAAAACACTTTTTAATATTTATTAAGCCCACACCGATCCTAAACTGTCCTTATTTATAAGTTAAAGGTTGACTTGTAGATAAATAGTTTTTTCAAAATCAAGTTGATCTATGTAACATAGATTGCAACCAATATCAGATTTATATAAATCAAAAACCTCTGAAATAAGAAACAGAAAACGGTACTTTTTTGCAAAAAAAAACCGACTTCAAAAACACAAAAAAGTGAAAAACACAAAAACGAAAAACACAAAAACGAAAAACATAAAAACGATAAACACAAAAAAGTGAAAAATAAACTTCACAAGAAAAAGCAGCTTCTGAAGTCGGTGACATTTTGTCTGTTTGATTTCGTTTTTTTTGCCACCGACTTCAGAAGCTGTTTTTTCTTGTGAAGTTTATTTTTCACTTTTTTGTGTTTTTCGTTTTTGTGTTTTTCACTTTTTTGTGTTTTTGACGTCGGTTTTTTTTTTGCAAAAAAGTTTTTTTTTGCAGTAACGTTTTCTTTTTCTTATTTCGGAAGTCGGTTAAAAATGGTAAAAACCACAGAAAAACTGTAAAAAGTATGTAATACTAATGTTGTTGGTGTCTTACAAACAACAACATAAAATACATTTTCGAAAATGGAAAAACCTCTGATATAGGTAGAAGTTTTTCCTCGTAGTAACACCGGCTGCTATAATTAAGTTGTCACAGCGTTGTATTTCATTAACACACACTTTCCGAAACAAAAAAAACAACACGCAAGTCCCCTGTACACTAGTGGGGTTGTCCAAAACAAGAGATTAAATTCATTGACACGATTTGTTGTATATCTTGTCCAGATTGGCAAAATCATTAAATTCATTATTAAAACGTGTTGCGCCGACCCCAAATAGAATGGGATAAGGGCAGGAAGATGATGATTGGTAAATTCATCGAGTCGGGTAAGAGCTACTTATTATGTAAACCAATTTAATTGAAATTCTATAGTTTCTCCTCAAGCTAAGATAAATAACTTCGATATAACTTAGAGAGAACTTAGTTATTAATATCGCATGTACCAGGCCTGTATAAATACGTGAAGGCATATTTGATAGCTAGGGTCCCAAACATTACAATATCCTGAAGCAATCCAAACTCATTAGTGGAGCACACATTAGCATACAGATGTTTGTTTGTGTAATTAATTTATTCATTAGTAAATAATGAGTGGAAATAACGTTATATTATCAAATTGACATTAGTTCATTACTGATAATGGTAATAACCCCGTGTTCGGTGATACTGATTTTAATTTAACTATTGCTATGTTGTTGTGAGAGCACCACTAGGCCACCGCGGCTCAGTGGTGACGGCCCCAACTTACGAACAGTAAGTCGTGGGTTCAAACTCAGGCAGGCGCATTACTTTGTGTAATTTATTTCATCACCGCTGCTCTCAAAAACGGTAAAGGAACATCGTGAGGAAACTTAGAATCAAAATATTCTAAAATATGTGATATCTACCAACCCGCACTGGGCCCGCGTGGTGGATTATAGCCCATCCCTCTCCTAGAGAGGAGGCCTGAGTGCCTGCAGTAGGAACATTATAGGCTGAATATGATGATTGGTATATTGCAGCCCGTTTTGTCTTGTTCAGCAACCTTTAAATCATTCATAACAGCAAGACTCTAATCGCCGAAGGATAAGTCAAAGTTGTAGCCACACATTTCGCAATTTATATGACGGTTTCATGTCGTGTCATGCTCGTGGCTTAACAATTACTGCCACTCGGGGTCGATGTTTAGGTTAAGCCGCGCTGGCCTAGGTTAGTTTGTGGATAGGTGACCGCCCATTACATACCGAGTTTCCTCCGTGCCTCGGAAAGCACGTTAAGCTGTTGGTCCCGGCTACCATATTTAGATCTTTTGCAGTCGTTACAGGTAATTAGTGACTTGAAAGTCTGACAACCAGTCTTACCAAAAGGTATCGTACTACCCAGTATTTTGTGGAGGTCAGATAGGCAGTCTCTCTAAGTAAAATACTGGTATTCAGCTGCATCCGGTTAGACTGGAAGCCGACCCAAACGTAGTTGGGAAAAGGCTCTGCAGATAATGATGTAGGTTCCATGAAGATCATATAAATAAGGTGTCCAACCCAACCTATCACACAGCCGTCAACCAAGCATTCTGTACATCAAACTAAGTTTTTGTACATTCTGTACATTAAACTACGCAAAAATGTTTGCTAGGCGACGACTGGCGAACAATTTTTTTTGGGTCAAAATCACATTTAACGGTAAAACTCAATGTAGCACTGTTAAAACATTGTGCTAGTGTTTGCTTTGAATAGTAAACGGGTCATGGAGGTAATTTAAGTAAAGTTATAACCAGAAAAACTAGTATTTACAAAAACAGTTGTAAAAATTTGGAACTTTGATCCCCAATATCTCCGTAACTAAGAGGTTCCCAGGTATGGTCCAGAAAAAAAATTATCGCAGTGGACCACTGCGATCATTTTTTTGTTACTTGATAGAACAAGTGCCTTTCGCTTGCGTTAAGGGTACTTTTACACCCTATACAGTGCAAGCCTTTTGAAATGAAATGCCAGATGAAATGGCGGCAGGTCACGGGAACAATTTGCGACTCCCGCATTCCCCTTAAACTCAAGGGGAAGATTTATAAAACCATGGTTAGACCTGCTGTCGTATATGGATCAGAATGTTGGGCCACAAAAGGGATAAATGAAAGGCAATTGCATGTGGCTGAGATGAGAATGCCAAGGGGGATGTGTGGTGTGACGCGAATGGATAAAATAAGGAATGAGTACATAAGAGGAAGTCTGAAAGTGGCGCCGGTAAATGAATAGTTGTGTGGTAATCGATTGTCGTGGTATGGACATGTGATGCGAAGGAATGAAGAAAATGTTGTGAGAAAAATGTTGAGTATGAATGTAGATGGCTATAAGAGTAGAGGAAGACCAAAGAAACGATGGATGGACTGTGTGAAGGATGATATGGCTAGAAAGGAGGTGACTGCTGACATGACGAGAAATAGAGAAGTATGGAAGAAGAAGACATGTTGCGCCGACCCCAAATAAATTGGGATAAGGGCAGGAGAATGATGATGATGATGACAGTGCAAGCCTTTTAATCCGCAAAGTTCTCATACAAACTTTCCAGCAGGTATCTTTTAATTTCCCGACCACACATTTTCCCTACCCGTTTTCTTGCAAGCACACGAATACAATAGTAGTACGCGTCCTCCCACGTACATGACGTCACATTGTCAGATAACGTCACCTGCATTATGTTCTCTTGCATTCAACAGATGCGGGGAGACATAACCGCAAGGAGATGAGGCGTAATGGAAACGGTAGAGTAATTTACCTATTACCTTACTATATTAGATAACATTTCATATTGGCCTCTAAACCAATAGGATATAGGAAAGGAAATGGTTTAAATTAAGTCTTTTAAAACGTTTGACGTGATTGAAAATCAAACTGAAGAAATGGATCCCGTCGAGGCTGCGGGTTGTTCGCAAGAGATACCGCGGCCTCGACATGAAGGGCTAAGAAGGAACATGGGTGGTTTTTAGTCAGTAGAAGTCTGACACTCCCTTTTGCTCTGCCCAAGAGCGGGAGGGGTTATTTGATGATTTTCCAGCAGCCAAAAAAAGAAAAAAAAACGGAAGAAATGGACCACAATCTTCAGCAAATGCAATCGAGCCATAGTTTCTTTGTTAAAGTAAAATGACACATAACACACACATACACATAACATCACGCCTGTAATTCCCGAAAGGGTAGGCAGAGGTGTACCATAAAGTACACCAAAATATTGACATAATTTATGTTTAAGGCCCATGTAACAGGCGGTGAGCATATAAAAATTAAATTAACTTACACATGTACAACGCAAGACTTGCAAGAGAGTTGATAAAGAGGTTTATTGTTTGAATTTTTGCGTAGGGTAAAGTGTTATAAGATTTTTCCCACAGGATTTGTGCTCGTTTGATGGCAATAGGGAATCGCACCCATTTTTTAAATCGTTGCCTTTTTTTTTTGCGGGTGGAAAATCATCAAATAACCCCTCCCGCTCTTGGGCAAAGCTTCATGCAAACCAACACGCATACAGCGCGGGTAAGTCCACTGAATCTGCTCTTCATCTAGTAGTCAGCCGGATAGAAGAAGCGATACATCAGAAGGGCACCTGCCTGGGTACTTTCATAGATATCGAAGGAGCCTTCGATAAAACAAACTTCTCCAGCATCAGCGCCGCCCTCTCCCGTCACGGTGTGGAACAGGTACTGACAGACTGGATTACCAATATGCTTAGCAAAAGAGTAGTCCGCCTTGGAGTGGAGCAGCAGATGGCAGTGATAGCCAAGGGTTGTCCCCAAGGAGGAGTGCTATCGCCCCTCCTCTGGAATCTGGTGATTAATGACCTCATCGCGAAGCTCAATGCTAACCACTTTTACACAATTGGGTACGCAGACGATCTCGCCATCCTCATTTCGGGGAAGGTGACAGGGACAATCTGCAACCTCGCTCAGCAGGCGCTACGCATAGTTGAGCGATGGTGTGCTGAGTTCGATCTCTCAGTGAACCCCACAAAAACTGAACTAGTCATGTTTACCCAAAAACGAACGCTAGGCCCACATCGCCTACCTAAGCTATTTGACACTGAGCTCCAGGTTACCAACGAGGTCAAATACCTGGGAGTTATCCTGGACAGTAAGTTAAATTGGAGCAGTCATCTTGACAACAAGCTAAACAGGGCCTGCATCACCTTTTGGCAGTGCAGGAGAATGATAGGTAAGAAGTGGGGCCTATCCCCCAAAATTATACTTTGGCTTTACTGTGCGGTAATCCGACCCATGATCACCTACGGGGCAGTGGTCTGGTGGCCCCGCACCAAATTAATAACAGCCATAAGCAAGCTGCAACGTATGCAAAGGCTCGCCTGCATGGCGATCACAGGCTGCATGAGGACAACTCCGACCGCAGCCCTCGAAGCCATACTGGGGCTTCCGCCGCTCCACCTGTTCATTCAGCAGGAAGCAACGATGACGGCGGTGCGCCTCAATACGCTACAACTCTGGGGTAAGAAGTACACGCAGCATACTGCGGCACTAGAGGGACTCCAAAGCGAATTCCCCCTGGTGAAAGCTGTAAATGATCGAGTACCCAAACAGTACGTATTCGATAAGAAATACAAAATCCAACTCCATGAGGATCACCGCTGCGAGGGACTTAGCCCTGCAGAAGTGCGGATCTTCACGGATGGATCCAAAACAGGTACTGGCACTGGAGCCGGAGTCTTCTCGGAGGACCTCAATATCCACTTAGCCGTACCTTTGGGGGCCCACAACACTGTCTTTCAGGCAGAATGCATGGGTATCACCCTGGCGGCATCAGCCATCTTGGCTCGGGAGGTAAAGGATCACTCTATCCGTATACTTTCTGACAGCATGGCGGTGCTGCTGGCATTAAGGAGCCACACGGTCAATTCCGGGCTGATACACGAGTGCCACCAACGCCTGAACCAGGTAGGTAACCTAAACAATATAACCATTCAATGGATTAAAGGACATAGCGACTCCCGAGGCAACGATGCAGCGGACGAGCTCGCTCGAAGGGGCTCAAGCATGGCAGCGGTGGGACCAGAACCCATCGTGCCGCTCCCTTTCGGTTATCTTCGCACGCTGGTAAGGAAACGTACCAGGGAACTTCACGCGAAGCTGTGGCTAGACCACGGCGAGTGCAGGCAGGCCAAGGAGGCGCTTCCCGCCATCGACGCCCGCCTCACCAAACAAGCGCTCCGGCTAACTAAGCTGCAGCTACGCACAGTGACGGCCGCCATCACTGGACACGGTACTTTTAACAAGCACCTCTTTGTTATAGGAGTCACAGATAGTCCTCTGTGTCGAGCCTGCATGGAGGAAGAAGAAACAGCAGCCCACGTGCTCCTGCACTGTACGGGTGTTGCCCCATACAGGGCCAAGTACTTCGGTAACCCAGGTACTCTCCGCGAGATTGCCAGTAACACCAAGGGGTTGCTGGCTTTTCTCGGGGAGCTGGGGTGGATCGAATAAGATTCCCACCCGCACGCAAAATACACGCTCAAGGCGTGGAGTTGCGGACACTAGCCCGATGCATCTAATCTAATCTAATCTTGGGCAAAGCGAAAGGGAGTGTCAGACTTCTACTGACTAAAAATCACCCATGTTCCTTCTTAGCCCTTCATGTCGAGGCCACGGTATTTGACGGTATCTCTTGTGAACAACCCGCAGCCCCGACGGGAACAACCCGCAACGGGGTTAAAACATTGCCCCACACTATGAATTTCTCCTGTATCGTGGGTGCGTTCACAAACATTTAAACTCACATACACAAATACCCAGACCCGAAACAACTGTCTGTGGGCCTACAAATATTTGTTCCGTGCGGGGTTCGAACCCGCGACACATAGCGCAGCAGTCAACTGCTTGAGCCATTGCGCCAACCGTACCGTATTACATGGGATTAAAAAAAAAGACGTGTGGCACTGGAGACTGCCGCGGTAAAGCTATTGCATAGCATTTTTTATCAACTTATGCAATTATAATTATTTATTTATTTTATTAATGCAGTATTTTTTTTCCTTTTTTTTTTCTTTGATATTAATTCAAGTTACACTTTGAGCGTGGTGACCGATAAAAAAACATTTTTTTTTCTTTTATTAAATAAATGAGATTCAGTCGGCTCAGTCTTACCTAGAGGACGGACGTGCCTCTCGCGATCGCGTGCTCTAGTTAGCAAAGTGCATACGCATCACAACTGTGTGGCCGATCCGTGCGTCATCAGTTCGCTCGGAGTGGTCGCGATGACCCAGATACTGTTTGTGCGAAACATGCTTAATCATCATATCATTTGTTAAGGTGAAGACATCTTTCACCGACATGGCTTCGCAAACGCAGAAAATAACATTAACTACCAATTTGGAACATGAGCTGTTTAAGTATTACAGCGAAGAAAAAGCAAAGCGAGAAGAATTACAATGTCAAGTAATGGAGCTTAAAACCGAAATGGAAAAGCTACGAGAAATTTTGAAACACCAAACTGATCAAGAGAAAAATAAGGCCACTGAAAAGCCCAACGAAGATATTTCACCTAAACCTATCGAATATGAGACGGATGAGGAGGAACTAGCCAGAGAAACGGAGTGGATTAGGATAGAAAATAAAAGAAAAAAACGTAAGTTGAACAGTACGCTGACTCCCCCCTCCCAAAATAATGCTAATAATGAACAAGGGAACATAAATCCCAAAAAAACACCAAAGCCACCCCCAATAAATGTGCAGGGTGTTAAAGATTACCAGTCTTTCTATGACTCAATAGTCAGTACTAAGGGCGACACGTTCACCATAAAAATGATGAACGGGGATAGCGTCAAAATAAATGCAACAAATGAAGATGCCTATAGAGAGATTACGAAGCTACTAACTTCAAATAATTTACTTTGGCACACGTATGAAAACAAACAAACCAGACCGATAAGAGTGATGGCCAAAAAGCTTCATCATACATGCCAGCCAGAAAGAATTGTAGAGTACCTGAAAAACAAGGGCTACAAAATTGAAAATGCTGTAAGCAAATTGAGTTGGAGGAAAAAAGAACCACTCAACATGTTTATGTTGACATTTGAAAAAGATGAAGATATAAACAAAGTTTATGAAATCACTAATATTCTAGGGTGCAAAGTTGAAATCCACCCACTTAGAGCATCTAAGCTAGTTCCTCAGTGCAAAAGATGCCAAGCCTATGGACACACCCAAAAGTACTGTTCGAAAGAACCAAGGTGCGTCAAGTGCACGGGCAAACACCTCACAACAGACTGCGTGAAATCGGCACAAGATAAACCAAAATGTGTCCATTGTGGTGAGCCACATCCAGCTAACTATAGAGGGTGTATAGTAGCAAAGGAGATGCAAGTATTAAAAAGTAAATACACTAAGAAGCAAACTGTATCCCAACCAAAGAAGCATACCGAACCATCAGCTACCAAAGAAGCTAATGTAAAGATGGGAATGACCCACCAACCACCCAAGCCGTCCTCGTACTCTCAAGCAGTCAAAAATAATATGGAGACAAGTTCGGAGTCAAAACTCGACCAAATCTTAAGTCTAATGTCAACATTTGATGAACGGCTTAAAAAACTAGAAATGAGTGCCAAAAAAGCTCCAATTCATCTGCGAAAATGATTAATAACCTCAAGATCATGGCTTGGAATGCTAATGGACTGCTGCAACACCAACATGAGTTACAAGTAGTCCTAGATACAGAAAACGTAGATATATGCTTAATTTCCGAAACACACTTTACACGACAATCATTTGTTAAATTTCAAGGCTACAAGATATATCATGCCCTGCATCCTGATAACTCCGCGAGAGGAGGCAGCGCCGTCATAATAAGAGAAAACATACATCATTATGAACAGACCAAATGTGAAGATCAGGAAATGCAAGTGATCGGTGTAACTATTAAAATGAAAAGATATATGTACGACTCCGTTACTATAGCAGCTATATACATCCCCCCAAAACACGCACTAAAAAAAGAGCAATACAAGATACTCTTAGCGCTACTTGGAAACAGATTTATATTAGGTGGAGACTTCAATGCCAAGAATACCTATTGGGGCTCCAGATTAACTACTACAAAAGGCAGAGAGCTACTAAGTGCCATACAAGAAACCAAATCAGAGGTTCTATCAACTGGAAAACCGACATATTGGCCAACAGACTCAAGAAAAATTCCAGACTTAATTGACTTTTTTATTTATAAAGGAATATCCTCTGACTTTATAAGTGCCGAAGAAGGATTTAATATGAACTCTGATCACTCACCAATAATTTTATACATTAGTGAATATGTCAAACAGAGAGAAGGCAATCCGTTTCTCGTGAACAAGTTCACAGACTGGGAATCCTTTAAAATAGACTTAGAAAATAAAATAGACTTAAATATATTCATAAATGATAAGCACCAACTTGATTTAGAACTAAGCAAATTTATTGTAGATATCCAACAAACTGCATGGGCTAATACACCCGAGAAAAGAAGAACTGTGAAGGTTAACACTTATCCAAAAGAAATAACAGATCTGATCAGAGAAAAAAGAACATTGAGAAAAAAGTGGCAGCGAAACAGGTTTCCCCATGATAAGACACTGTTAAATAGAATAACTAAACAAATTAGGAAGGCAATCAAGAAATTTAGGGACGAAAATTTAAATAGGCATCTTCATCAACTCACTAATGATCGATCGACTGATTATTCACTATGGAAAGCCACAAGGAACCAAAAACAACCTATTGCTCACATACCGCCAATAAAAGAGCTAAATGGACAATGGGCAATAAGTAATGAGCAAAAAGCATCAAGGTTTGCCCAACACTTGGAGGACACTTTTACACAAACCGAGAGCGCTAACCAAGATCTCCACTGGGAACAACTACTACAAGTAGACCAAGAGATAAAACTTGTAACACCAAAAGAAGTATTCAAAGAAATCAGAGATCACATCAGCCCAAAAAAATCCCCTGGCTATGACCTTATCACAGGGGAAATCCTAAAGAATCTACCAAGAAAAGCCTTGGTGAAACTTACTAAGATACTTAATGCTTCTTTTAGACTAAAGCATGTTCCAGACCTATGGAAGGTTGCAGAAGTGATCATGATCCCCAAATCAGGGAAACCACCTCAAGATGCATCATCATACAGGCCTATCTCCTTGCTGCCAGTGATGTCAAAGCTTTTCGAGAAACTACTTCTAAAACGACTAAAACCAATTATAGAAAACAGCAACATAATACCAGAATATCAATTTGGATTCAGAGAAAAACATTCAACGATAGATCAGGTGCATAGAATTACAACAGTAATTGAAAAAGCTCTTGAAGATAAGAAAGTATGTACCACTGTATTTTTAGATGTAGCCCAGGCTTTTGACAAAGTCTGGCACAAGGGATTGATTTATAAACTAAGAACTATGTTGCCAAAACAGTTCTCAGATATATTAGAATCATATTTAACTGGTAGAGTCTTTAGAGTAAGGCAAGAAAACGCCTATTCTGAACTAAAAGAAATAAAAGCTGGTGTACCACAAGGAAGTGTTCTAGGCCCAGTCCTGTACCTATTGTACACATGTGATATACCAGAACTAGAAAATGCAACTATCGCTACTTTTGCTGATGATACCGCAATAATGTCCACAGGATCAAGTCACAAGGAAGCTGTGGTAAAAGTACAAACAGCAATAAATCAATTCTATGATTGGACCAAAAAGTGGAAGATAAAGTTGAATGAAACAAAATCCATTCACATTGACTTCACTAACAAGAAATCGGAACACAACCCAGTATACATAAACAACAAAAGTATACCGTACGAAAACACTGCCAAATATCTTGGTATGACCCTAGACGCAAAGCTTCGCTGGAAAGCCCATGTCAAAAAGAAACGAGAAGAATTAGAAATTCGTTACAGAAGCATGAACTGGTTACTAGGAAAGCATTCCGCGTTGTCAGTATCTAACAAAATCCTGATCTACAAATTAGTCCTTATGCCAGTATGGACCTATGGTATACAACTATGGGGTTGTGCCAAAGAAAGCAATGTAGAAATTATTCAAAAATTCCAGAACAAAGTACTCAAGAACATCGTGAACGCGCCTTGGTATATACGAATTGACGACATCCATCGGGACCTGAATATAGAGTTCGTAAACAGCATAATCCAAAAATATGCAGAAGCTCATGAACATCGGCTTCATCATCATGTTAATGTTGAGGCCATCCAGCTCCTCGATAACACGGACATAGTAAGAAGGCTTAAAAGGACTAAACCTTTTGAGTTAGTGTAGTGTAATGTAGTGTAACATATCTGTGACTTTACCGCGAGTGTAATATACGAGTTATTTATATGGACACAAGAACAAAGTGACTTCACCTTAATAGACGCTAAGTAAACGCAATGGACGTGCTCTTAGATATACTTTTACTTTTAGCAAATTAAGTTAGATTAAAATTGCTTATTAGCCTTACTAGGCTAGATTGTAATAAAATAAACAAATTAAAAAAAAAAAAAAAAAAAAAATAAATGAGATGTTAATATTGTTCACCGCTGTGCCGGTCGGAGTGTTTGGTTTTTTTCGTTACGGAATTTCTGGATTCGGTCCCCACGCTCAAGGCCCGCGATAGAAGCTAATATGCAATAGCTTAGAAAATGTAACGGGTGCAAGTACTATTCGATTATTACACTTCTGCATAACCTTTTGGGGATTACAGGTGTTATGTAATTCATCATCATCATTTCAGCCGAAAGACGTCCACTGCTGGACATAGGCCTCCCCTAAGTGTCGCCACATTGACCGGTCCCGTGCATCTCGCATCCAGCGGATCCCCGCAACCTTCACCAGGTCATCGGTCCACCTAGTGGGAGGCCTTCCAACGCAACGTCTTCCGGTTCGCGGTCGCCACTCCAGAACTTTCCGGCCCCATCGGCCATCCGTTCTGCGAGCAATGTGCCCTGCCCACTGCCACTTAAGTTTGGCAATTCTTCGGGCTATGTCGGTAACCTTGGTTCTCTTGCGGATTTCCTCATTTCTAAGTCGATCACGCAAAGAAACTCCGAGCATAGCTCTCTCCATTGCTCTTTGGGTGACTTTCAGCTTTCTGATGAGGCCCATTGTGAGCGACCACGTTTCGGTTCCGTATGTAATCACTGGCAACACACACTGGTCATAAACTTTCGTCTTGAGACACTGTGGTAAGTTGGACGAGAAGATACTACTCAGCTTCCCAAACGCTGCCCAGCCGAGTCGGATTCGACGATGGACCTACCTAACTGGACCGTTTGTCCCAGGTAGACATAGTCGTCTACAACTTCGAGTGTAGAGTCTCCGATCTTGATAGGAGTGGGTGTTACATGGGCATTCAACATGACCTTGGTTTTGTCCATGTTCATCCTAAGACCCACTCTTTCGGAAGCTCTATTGAGGTCACCGAGCATTGTACTGAGGTCCTCCATGGTCTCAGCCATGACCACTATATCGTCGGCAAATCGAAGGTGAGTGATGTACTCGCCATTGATGTTGATGCCTAGTCCTCTCCAGTCCAGAACCTTGAAAACATCCTCCAGTACAGCGGTGAACAGCTTCGGAGATATGACGTCTCCCTGTCTCACACCTCGCTGCAGAAGGATAGGTTCCGAAGTCTGGTCCTGAAGTCGGACTGACATGGTGGCGTTTTTGTACAAACACTTCAACACCTCGATGTACCGGTAGTCGATTTGGCACCTTTGTTATGTAATTAATAACAAATTAATTCACAACAAAATATGACGTGTAATGGATTACACACGTAGAATTCGCGGATCAAAAGGATTGCACACTGGGATTATTTCAAGATAAGATTAATAAACATGGGCCGAGTAGGGTTCAAGTGTTCTTATTTAGTGGTACTGATGACCTTTCTGTTCTTGACTTCGAATCCCAGCTCAGGCAAAGTGTTACTAAGTTTTGCCATCAGAAATTTTCCCTCAGTCTGGATTGGTACCCAGTTAATAATAATTGTAATAGGCTAGCCCTTATTAAAAAAAACCGGCCAAGTGCAAGTCGTATTTGTAGCGTTCCGTACCATTGTAGAAGATATTGAGAGATTTTCCATGTTATTTTAGCACCATAAACTTCTTTTTTCTGTAATCTATAAGTGTTGAACTAATTTCTGTATTTTTTTCAAAATTTTAGGCCCAGTAGTTTCGGAGATAAGGGGGGGGGGCGTCGGGGCTGCGTGTTGTCCAGTCGGGGCTGCGGGTTGTCCAGTCGGGGCTGCGGGTTGTCCCGTCGGGGCTGCGAGTTGTTCGAAAAAGATACCGCGGCCTCGGCTCAAGGGCTAAGAAGGAACATGGGGGGTTTTTAGTCAGTAGGAGTCTGACACTCCCTTCCGCTCTGCCCACGAGCGGGAGGGGTTATTTGATGATTTTCCACCCGTTAAAAAAAAAAAAAAGGGTGTGGGGGAATGGTCGGACAGACAGACACACGAGTGATCCTATAAGGGTTCCGTTTTTTCCTTTTGAGGTACGGAACTCTAAAAATGAGACTTGAACATAACTCTCTTAATGATTGTGAAGTATAGGTAGGTGGACACACCAACCTCGCCTTTGCGTCCTTCTTTCCCAGCTTACCCCTCGAAGATTACATTCGTGGTGTTAATTTTTTTATAATACTAGATTACCCAGTGCTATAAATACATTTATAACGTGTCAATCACTTTGAGATATCGCAAGGAAATCCAGTGAAATTACTATCTATTGTGTATCTACTCTTATCTAGACTGTTTTGTATAAAATACTCTGGTACAAAACAACATTTATTTAGTTGTGATCTAACGGTGACATCGCTAGGACAAGATGAAATTCTTTGCTTTTGGTGAGTTTATTTTAAATACATACTTAACTAGCTCATGCCCGCTGCTTAGCCCGTGTGGATGACGGTTATCGTTCCCAAAATTATTCTTAACTCGCTCCCCCCCTTTTAACCCCTTACAAGTCCTTTTTCACATTAAAAAGTAGCCTATGTCCTTTTTCAGGCTCTAGAATATCTGTGTACCAAATTTCATTGAAATCGGTACAGTAGTTTTAGTGTGAAAGCGCGACGGACAGACAGACAAAGTTATTTTTGCATTTATAATATTAGTAATAAGTATAATACCACCACGCACCATCCCATATCTTCCCGTGGGTGTCGTAAGAGGCGACTAAGAGACTTACCAGAGAATGGGCAGCAGCGTTCTCTGTGCCTTCGTAACAACCATATTGCGATCGCCAATCCGCCTGCTAAGCGTGGCGATTATGGGAAATCCCCCACTTCTGGGGGAGGCCTATGTCCAACAGTGGACGTCTTATGGCTGACATGATGATGATGATGAAGTGATATAATACACAAACTTAACATCACGCCTAAAATCTTGGAAGGGTTAGGCAAATGTGTACCTAATTATAGTGCACCCACTTTTCGCCAATAGGCCCCTATTGCCATTAATCACAAATTCTGACTTCGTTGCTACTACTGAGAAATTCAAACCCAATAACACTGCCTGACCTTACCATTGAACTTAGGACCTCACGCTCAGCAGTCGCGCTTCCGACCACTTGACCAACGATTACTGAAGTTTAACTAAGTATTTATCGCGCCCCAGTATTCGCCGTGCTTCTGGTGCTGAATCTGATGGGGTCCATGATGGCTGACAACTGCTACTGCTTCGATGTGTACGATCCCGTGTTTGGCCCGGATGGTACCAAATACGGTAACGCTTGCGAGTAAGTTTTGTAAACTTTTTTATGAATTAACTGACTTATGTGTTCTTTTCCCTAGTGGCCATAACGAGTTACTACGGTCTGATCCCCCAAACCGATCCAATGGCATTTTTTTTTTTATTTCCTTTCTGACTTCCACTGTAATTTATCATTCCGTTCTGATCCCCTTTCTTTTTTTAAATGGACACAAGTACAAGTGAAGTGCAGTGAATCGAAAAACAGTTTTTAATATAGAAATAATCAGTTTTTATTTCTTTACCTTACAATCAGCACATTTTTTTGTATTTTTCTAAATTATCTTAAAAATATCTTCACAGATTATTTATTAGTACTTACCTTTTTTTTTTTTTTCATTCACTGAATATTTACAGGATAATCTTTTGTAATATTATGAGTTTTGCATGCCTTATGGTAGGATATGGCTAATGGACACTATTGTTAATTTTCGACCTTTTTTTTGCACCCATATTCGCAAATTAATAAATGATTTGATTTGACTAGTTATATCAAATACGAGGAGAAAATCAGTATAATACATCATAGTCAACAGTGGTCCTTTGATTTGACCAAGTCCTAATTTAGAAAAAAAAAACGATAACAACAGTTCTATTGTTTAATTGTGTTTATTGCACACCACGCGCCCCATTTTTTTCCAGGAAAAAAAATATTTAAAAGGATTCTACTCTTGAGTTAATAATAAAAAAAACGAAATAAACTGAGTGTTCCTTAAATACTAACAAACGAATTTACAATTAAAAATTATATAATATTAAAATAATCTAATAGAACCTGTGCAAATATTTTGTGGCTGACTGTCCAAATGTCCTAAATGTGCCAGGTTATCCGATCAGAATAAAATATTAAATTCATTTATAATAATAATCTTTTACGGGGGATCAGACCGGAATAGAAAATAATTTATAATTAAACTGATCAGTTTTTGGGGATCACAACGGATTAACTATAAATATTCAGTACAATGTGGTCGTTATTTTTACGGTGTAAAATGTATGTGTGCCACAGGAAATAGAACCGATGTCGCATATCAATAAAAAATAATCAAGAAAAAATGTCCAGTAACATGGTACCCCAAAGTGTTACTTTACTGAGATATTTGGGATTAAAAAAAACTGAAAAAAAAACAACAAAAAAATCATTAAAAATAGACTTATTACGTGTATAGGCGTGAAATTGTATCCAAATAATCGTTTCCAGGTTGATTATTATTAAGCGCTCGAGAAAATCTTTACGCATCGCAATGAAACGCTATGTTATGTCAAAGAATAGTTTTCTCGCCTTCCTAGTAGTTTCTAATGTACCTATTCTCTTTCAATAAACAATAATACTAATAATCAACGCCTATAGACACGTAAAAGGTCTATTTTTTATGTGGTAATTGTACTCATATGTCGATCTTTACCTTCAATAATCTCTACAACGTGACATTTTGGGGTACCATGTTATTATAATTTAATCGTGGGGCGTGATTTCTAAAAAAAAAAAACAAAATGGCGGTGGGTCGATATGCCAGCTTCCATACAAAAAAGTTCAAACCCCTTTCAGGTGTGTCATGTTAATTTTATTTTCTCTTTTTTTTTAGGATGGCCTGCGCTCTGGGCCAGCAAGCAAGTCAATAAATCCAACTTCAACTAGACCAGCATTAGAAATCATGATAATTTTCTTTTATTTCAACATTTCTATCGAAGTCTCAAGAATGCATTGTTCTAAAATTATCTGAATAAATTTATTTGCACAATATTTATCTTTTATTTGTACCCGTTCATTAATATCACATTTTTTAAGGCATTCAGAATGAATGAGTTAATGATTTGTGTATTGTAGTTTTTACGAATACTTCTTCACGCACAAAATAAATGTGTTTGAAACTAGATAAAGCTAAAAAATACTTAAATAAAGGCGGGTTATTAGAATTAATTTTAGCACTTGAATCGGCGTCCATATTGCAAACTTGATACCTCATCATCATCATTTCAGCCGAAAGAAGTTCACTGCTGGACATAGGCCTCTCCCAACTGTCACCAAATTGACCGATCTCATGCGTATTGCAATCAGCAGATAGCCACAACCTTCACCTGGTCATCGGTCGACGTTTGCGAGGTCTTCCAAAGCAGCGTCTTCAGTTCACGGTCGCTATTACAGAACTTTTCAGCTCCATCGGCCATGCGTTCTGCGAGCAATGTGCCCTGCCCACTTACCATTTAATAAAAAAATCTTCTATTTATTCTAATAAATATGTAATTAATCTTTTGCAAAATTGGTTCATGAGTTCGGGAGCTACGATGGCGCAGACAGACACACACAGAGAGACAGACACGTCAAATTTATAACACCCCAAAATAATAGGCAGATGTAAGTGGCAACGCCGGAAGGGGACACCCTAGAAATACATACACAGACCTTAGCTGCGCCACAGTATTTTACTTTTGTAGTTATCATCGTTTTTCCTTTGTATCCTGTACTCTTAAGTTGTTCAAAATAAAAAAAAATTGATTAAATTACATCACACTATACACCGTGAAATCTAAATCGTCGTTTTTCCGCAGCGAAATGGTTTTGTCTTGGTAATACAATCGTTTTATAAATAAATAAAATATTAGAAACCAAAAATGACAGATTAACCATTATGAAAAACAAAACTCGAAAGCTACCACGAACCAATAGTAGGTACCTCCCGATACCTACGCCAGGCGCAAGCCGGGTGCCTTCCGGCCGCGGGGCCGTTGACTTGCGTGCTTTTCAATCTATGATAACTTATTCTTGATAACGATAAGCTTTAACCCTACAAGTTATTCCAATTTTCCCTTCAAACTTTTACGTGCGATTCGAGTACTACCGGTACAGGTTACGTTTAGTGTTACTATTGATTCTCACGTTTTCGAGTCGATATTTTTTTTTTAAATTATTTTAAAACAAAATCATTCTTATTTTTTACTTTTACTCCATGGTTCGAAAGTACTTTTTATGGCAAGTTGTTCAGCCGCGGAAAAACAATTATTTAAATTTCACGATGTATAATCACAAATATTACATAGACTGCACTAAAAGTATCGGGAATGGAATATTTCCACCGTTCCTGTCATATTAAAATCTTTTTAATTGAAAACTCCTTTGTTTTAAAAATCGAATACCATTTATTTATTTAAAAAAAGATTCTCGGTCTTGTCACAAGGTTTTGTCAAACTTGTTTAGTCGTTGAGAAAATGGAATTGACTCGAGAAAATTCAAGAGCTATGATTTATTATGACTTTCGAAGTGGTGTAACACAAAAACAGTGTGTTGACTCGTATAAAGGCGAAAGTTTGTGTGTGAGAGTGTATGTTTGTTACTCTTTCACTCAAAAACTACTGATTTGGCTAAAATTTGGTACACTGATAGTTCATAACCTGGATTAACACATAGGATAGCTTTTATACCGATTTTATCTTCCCGAGGGATAATTTTCGAGTTGTAGCGGGCGAAGCCGCTGGCAACAGCTAGTTCTTTATAAAAGTCAGGTGCGTAGTACTCCCAACCGGCGGCGGCGCGGCGGCGTGTGACCAGATGTATGAATGTGGATGTGTGGATTTCGGGATGACGTATTGCACTCGTAGTTTAGTTTTATGGCTTAAGTAATCATTAAAAGTATCTGAGTTTTATGAATTGTTCTTCTGACATTCAAAAGTACCAGTAATGGTTTAATTGAAATAAATGCTTTGACTTTGACTTTGACTTTGACTTTGATGAGGTAAAAGGAGTATGTAAGGTCAATAATTTGGGTTTATTTAGGAACTTAGTTTAGTTTATTTTAAAACTTGAAAAATAGAAGGGAAGGCAGCTTTAACCAATATGTGAATAAATAAAATCAAGTTTAGGGATCCGTAGCCGAATGGCAAAAAACTGGAACCCTTATACATTCGTCAAAACTCCGTCCTGTCCGTCACAGCCACTTTATTCCAAAACTATTTGAGCTCGAGTTGAAACTGCTAACCGCTTGACGATTTTTTTACCTAAATTTAAAAAGTACGTTGGAGGGAAATCTTTGACTTTGACTTATAGGTATTACAAACGTGGTGTTAATTTGTGTAATCCACCGATGTAAATACTCGTACGTTTATTACGTGTCGTAAAACCCTTTGAAATTACTATCTTTTGCTATCTACTGTTATCTAGACGTTTTTTAGGGTTCCGTAGTCAACTAGGAACCCTTATAGTTTCGCCATGTCTGTCTGTCTGTCCGTCCTCGCTTAATCTCTGTGACCGTTAGCACTAGAAAGCTGAAATTTGGGACCAATATGTGTATCAATCACGCCGACAAAGTGCTAAAATAAAAATTGGAAAAAAATGTTTTATTAGGGTAGCCCCCCTATATGTAAAGTGGGAAGTGTTTTTTTTTTTAATTTTAACCCTAATGTGTGATATATTGTTGGAAAGGTATTTAAAAATGAATAGGGGTTTACTAAAATCATTTTTTGATAATGTCAATAATTTCGGAAATAATCGCTCCAAAAGTAAAAAACAAAGCGTCCCCCCCCCTCTAACTTTTGAACCATAAGTTTAGAAAATACGAAAAAAATCTGAAAAGTAGAACTTTATAAGGACTTTCTAGGAAAATTATTTTGAACTTGGATGGAAACAACAGATGGAAACTGCAGTTAACCAATATAATTTGGTCCCTGAATCGTATGAGCGCCTATACAATCCAGAGGTCAAGTTTCATTTGCCCATATTTTTTTTTTAACTTCGTTTACATAATATGAAACTACGGAACCCTACACTGAGCGTGGCCCGACACGCTCTTGGCCGGTTTTTGTATAAATACTTCGATACAAATCAACAACATTAATTGTGATAAACCTGTGACTTCGCTAGGACAAGATGAAATTCTTTGCTTTTGGTGAGTTTGTTTTAAATATAATTATATGTACTTTTTGACACCAGCAATTTATACTAGTTTATTAGCTTACTTATAAAAGTGTAGTGCTACTTGAAGGCAGCCCCGGCCCGCTCCAGTCTGAGAGCCAAACGTCCGGTGAATAGTTGGGTAGGTACTCACCTGTTTTTAAGTAGGCACTCAACGACACATAAGTTGAGCATGATGTGCTTACCTGTAAGAGGCTGCACACTTGTCTGTGGCTCTTATGTGTGTATCTATTTTTTTTGATGCAGTGTATTTAATTGTTGGTGAGCCAAATACCGTTGGTTCCGTATGGTGTCGGACGTAAAGAACAGTACTATCCCATATCTTCCCGTCGCGTGGGTGTCGTAAGAGGCGACTAAGGGACTTACTCGAGAATGGGCAGCAGCGTTCTCTGTGCCTTCGTGACAACCATATTGGCGTGCCAAGCGTGGCGATTATGGCAAATTCCCCCCTTCTGGGGGAGGCCTATGTCCAGCAGTGGACGTCTTATGGCTGAAATGATGAAGATGATGATGATGAGCCAAATAAATGAAACCCATCGGAAATTACAGTTAGGTATATAATGTTAAACTTTGAGGTTTATAACAATACCTAAGAAAGATGTAGGATGTGGCTGCTCCTTGTTCAAAAACCTTATTGACAAACTATTTGTTCCTCCTTCCAGTATTTGCCGTGCTTCTGGTACTGATGGGGTCCATTTTGGCTGACCCCTGCATCTGCTCTGCGATCTACCAACCCGTTGTGGGACCGGATGGAGTCGAGTACAGTAACGCTTGCGTGTAAGTCTTCGGAACCTTTTTATTGAATTATTAATTAAGTAGCTAATGCCCGCGACTTAGCTCGCGTGAAGTTCAGTAATCGTCCCACAAGATCATGTTACTGGGATTAAAGCTATCCTATGTGGTAATTTATGTTAACACATTTATAATAGGGATGTTTGCTGACAAAAAAAATATGATTCTAATTAGTCCGTCTGTTAGATTTTCGAAAAATATTGGATGCGTATTTTTTGTTTTATCAAATCAATAAAAATTGAGTGGGGTGTTGTGACGTCACTCACCGGTAAAAAATATCATACTAATATCTTAGAATATGACGTCACACGAGTTTTCAAAGCACGGTATCGTCTTTATTGTTTGTTTACGTGAAAAAAGAAAAAATACGTACCTAATATTTTTTGGAAATCTATCTGACGGACTAATTATATATATATATATTTTTTTTTTTTCTCCTTCACGTATCACGTTCGAAATGAGGTGATCCGACAGAGGACCAGAATTGTCAACATAGATCACAGAATAAGTAAGCTGAAGTGGCAGTGGGCCAGCCAAATTAGTCACAGAACCGATGACTGTGAGTAGACGTGTTGTCGAGTGGAGACCGTGAACCGGCAAGCGTAAGGTGGGACGCCCTCAGGCTCGGTGGAGCGATGATCTTCGCAGAGTGGCTGGTAACAACTGGATGAGAGTTGCGAAAATCAAGCTGACTGGCCTAAGCTTGAATAGGTCTATATCCAGCAGTGGAATGCTATAGGCTGATGAATAAATTGCTGCCGCTATGTTATGGTTCCTACATTATTGTAAGCCACCATCACGCGACGTCGCGTGAACGGCCACAGCGTTACAAGCCGCTTCCCGTGACGTTTCGTGATTTTATAACGTACGAAAAATCTATCAGGTGTGCCATATTTCAGGTGTGTAATATTAATTTTATTTTCTCTTTGTTTTCAGGATGGCCTGCGCTCTGGGTCAGCTAGCAAATCAATAATTTTGTACTACTTTTACCAGACCAGCATAACGGATCACTTTAATTTTCTATTATTTCAACGTTTCCACCAGTCTCAGTCCCAGTGTCTGAATACATTAATTATTTACACAATATTTATCTTATATTTGTCCCCATCCATTTATTATCAAATTTTTGAATCACTACAACATTAAAAATGTCAATATATTGATGGGTCCCGTAAATCTCGCATCCAGTGGATCCTCGCAACCTTCACCAGGTCATCGGTCCACCTAGTGGGAGGCCTTCCAACGCAACGTTTTCCGGTTCGCGGCCGCCACTCCAGAACTTTTTAGCCCCGTCGGCCATGCCACTTGATACCTTGCATTTGATAATGCTGTATGTATGTAAGATTAGCAAAATAATAACCTTATTGCATTTGGATAACGTGTTCAGAATAACAATTCACTACTAAATTGCAACCCATCCGATTCCAATTTCCTCAAGAACATGACCAACATACATAAAGACATTGGCGGCAAATGTTGGCGTGTCGCTTGGCCATCGCGTCGGTACCGGGAGATTGCTTGGCCAATGTTGGTGCCAACTGAACGTGCCTTATCAAGCTTCGTATAAAAGACACTTGAACGCAAGTTAGTCATTAGTCGTGATCAAATTGTGACTTCGCAAAGACAATATGAAGGTCACCTTGGGTAAGTTCGTTTTAAATTTTTTATTTAGAAATTAAAGCAAGGAGAGTGTGCATGGGGAAAAATTGTGAGTTGTCAAGGAAGATCCAATGTGTGTTCAGACTGAGACATTTAACTTGAAAGCAACAAACGTGACTATGTTTGTTAAGGAATTCGTCCTGGTGACGTAGGCATTAATTTATGTGTGGCCTTGTTACTAAAAAACGTAGTGGCTTATAAGTTTTTTAGTAACATAATGCCACACAGAAGAAAAATACCATCATTTCTACTTCAGTTTAGTGTGGTAAACGCCTGTTAGCAAATCGCCAAATTACAGGATTATGATATAATTCAGAAGCAAAGTTTCTAAGTCATCACTTATCTGTTTCTCCAGTATTCACCCTGTTCCTGGTGCTGATGGGAGCCATGATGGCCAGCGCTAAGCCCAACTGCATCTGCCCCGCAGTCTTCGACCCCGTGTGTGGCAAGGATGGGAAAACATACGGCAACTCTTGCCAGTAAGTATTATTTTCATACTGCATTCACGATTTAGTTTACATCACAGTATAACTATGGTTTTATCTTTCATGCAATCCCAGACACTGCAATGTTTTCAATAGTTTTTTATAATATTATAGAAAGAAGAAGAAAGAAAATGCATTTATTTGGTACATGCCACAAGTACACACAATGTAAAATATTATAAAGAAAAAAACGGACTTAAAACTAAACAAAACGTGCCACTGTGTGCCTTACGGCTGCGCCAAAACGTATGGGTACGGGTACGGTATAGGTATTATACGTTGAGGTATGTAATGTTATAAGCGTTATTAAGAAAAACTATAACAATATAAAGTCAAAAGTACTTACATATTACTACACCCATATTTCCTAGGTTTATGATAACCCCTAAGAGAGCAGCGGTGGCTCATTGGTAGCGGCCCCGACTTACGACCAGTAAGTCGTGGTTTTGAACCCAGGCAGGCGCATTACTTTGTGTAATTTATTTCATCACCACCTGAGAGATGGCCCGTGTCCAAGTAGTTAGTCTATTATAGGCTGATGATGCTGATGAACCTCTCATATAGAAGTCAGAAGTACAACAACAATACATGACAAAGTAATCATTTTCAAGGTTTGCGATAAGTATGTACCGCGTCAAAATCCGAAGACGCACAAAAGTTTTCGATATTGGGAATCGCGTCAAGGAACTCAAATGGAGTTGTGCAGGACACCTAGCAAGGCACAGTGATGACAGGTGGACTAAGGGCTGTCACCGAATGGCGTCCAAGAACTGGCAAAAGAAGTGTGGGTCGTCCGGCGGCAAGATGGGCAGACGACATAGTTGCAACGGGGGCAAAACCTGGATGAGGCTTGCACAGGACCGTGGAGATTGGCACAAGAAAAGAGAGGCCTATACCCAGCAATGGGTGAGTTCGGGCTGTAGATGATGATGATGATGATGTACCGCTTCACCGATTTTCAAGACTGCTTCTGAAAGACATGAACAACGAACCAATAACCCAAAGCACCCAATAACTTAACATAAACCAATGTCAATGATCGGTTTGTGCTTAGTAAACGATAACAATTTCCCTATTTAGGTAAATGATTGCTAATTTCAAAAAGTGTAACTTGCTACATAGTAAGCACACACTTTTTTGATCAGTACGTAGAGTACGGGAACACATAAACTCACGCCCTTTTCCCATGGAGGTAGGCAATACCACAGAACGCCACTTGTTACGACCCTTGCATACTCCTTTTGCCTCGTCCACATTCATACATCTGGTCATACACGCACGCCGGTTACGAGTACTACGCACCTGTCCTTTCTGAAGAACAGCACCAATAAGAACGAGTACGAGAATACGAGTACGGGAATTTAAGCAAAAATATTTGTTTGGTTATACCTATTATACACTTCTGCCTATCTCCTCAATAAAACCAGCGTAATGCTATTTTCATGTGTATCTTCATAGTACACCTTTCATCTCTACTTAGTTATTTGTTACGAAGTTCCCAAGTTTCGTGTTAATTATGTTACGTAGACTTACACAAGAGGAGCTCGTGGCTTAATAAGAACTGCCACTCGGGTCGATCTTTAGGTAAAGCTGTGCTTGCCTAGGTCGGTCTGTGGATGGGTGACCGCCCGACATACCGAGTTTCCTCCGTGCCTCGGAAAGCACGTTAAGCTGTTGGTCCCGGCTGCTATATATAGATCTTTGGCAGTCGTTACAGGTAGTCAGTGACCTGAAATTCTGACATCCAGTCTTACCAAAGAGTATCGTATTACCTAGTATTAACTGGGTTGTGGAGGTCAGATAGGTAGTCGCTCTATGTAAAATACTGGTATTCAGCTGCATCCGGTTAGACTGGAAGCCGACCCCAACATAGTTGGGAAAAGGCTAGGCAGATGATGATGAGACTTACTCAAGTTCGAGATAGTTGAAGCGGCTTATGAGGGGCTTGTTACACATTGTTGTTTATTACTGCAACATGCAACCATACCTAATACCACAAAAATTCAGCAGACAGCGAAAGTTGTCGACATAGCTCACAGAATTAGTAAGCTGCCAATATGCCTAAAAAACCGAAAAGCAACAAAATAAACATGAAAATGATCAGTTAAGACAAGACTAACTGCCGCACTCAGAGAGCTTTAATGACTACTTAGGCCATCACTTAGTAACGGTTTTGACAGTTTTGTCATACAAAAGAATGTCAAATATTTACTAAGTGACGGCTTAAGTAATCATGAAACATCTCTAAGTACGGCAGTAAGCCTTCAACCACAGGCGATAAGACTTGCGACAGGACAGAAACCGACATGTGTATGTGTAGGCACTTATTTCGTTATGGTCATGTAATCATTTTTTTCTTTTGAATAGTTGGAAATCGTTAAATGACTCCTCCCGCTCTGGGCGGAGCGGAAAGTTTCAGACTTCTATTCACTAAAAACCACCCATGTTTCTTCTTAGCCCTTTGTGTCGAGGCCGCGGTATCTCTTTCGAACAACCCGCAGATCCAACGGGGGGTTATTTAAGCCTTACATAGTAATAAATTGAATATTTCTGGAAAAGTAACCTATTTATATAAACATTCTTTTTCTTTTCAGAGCGGGCTGCGCCGGACAAGAGGTGGCGCATAAGGGAGCCTGTGGTGGAGGCAGCGTGTCCTAACACAACTTCCTACACTTGTCTTGTTACTTGGAGTCGGTGACTTCTCGTTTATTGGATCAACACGATAACTTGCATTTATCTCAAGGAGTTCACTGACTCTCCTACTGTTTATTAAAAAAACTGTTTAACATAAAATTTATAGCCATAACATTTATATCAGTGTTTTTTTTAAATATTATAAACCTTTTTTTTTGGCGGGTGGAAAATCATCGAATAACCCCTCCCGCTCTTGGGCAGAGCGAAAGGGAGTGTTACACTTCTACTGACTAAAAACCACCCATGTTCCTTCTTAGCTCTTCATGTCGAGGCCGTGGTATCTCTTGCGAACAACCCGCAGCCCGAACAACCCGCAGCCTAAATATTATATATCCGCTTAAGATTTTTGAGTGCCATTTACAATGACGACATAAGGAGCCCTCTCATGAATGAGGCCCAAGAATGACATCTGTGACAATTTGACCTTCACTGATCCACGAACTGAAAGGAAGGGGGAGCATCATTATCATTTCAGTCGAAAGACGTCTCTAATAGTCTGTTTTAAATACACCAGATTACAATGTATGCTACTGTAGACCCCAATAGTGTCGATGTATCAAATGTGTACAAATTGTTAGTAGACCTAAATAAATAAATTAAATAAATAAAATGTTACGAACCAATTTCGATAAAACAAATAAAATTTTAGTTACGTAAAAATGATATAAAGAGAGCTGAATTGTCAATTATCACTACATGTTATAAAACAAAGTCCTTCAACTCGTCTGTCTGTCTGATCGTGATAAACTCAAAAACTGCTGCACCGATTTTCATGCTGTTTTCACCAATGGACAGAGTAATTATTGAGGAAGGTTTTAGAAGTTCAAAGAGTTTTGGAAACTAAGTAATAAATTAAATCCTAGAGCGGACTTTCCTTTGATTGTAGGTGGTGAGATAGATACAAAACGAATTAAAAATGTATATAAGAAGTATTTTAGAGTGCGTTACTCTTTGCCTCAAGAGTCGTTGTCGTTCGTAGATGGAAAGTCTGAACCAGCCTCTCCTGTCGGTTCTTTAGCTAAAGATGTTAATAAAATGGACGGACCTCGACCTCATTTTTACCGTGACCTTAAAAGGTTATTTTGGTTATTATGGCCCTTTTTGATATTTTTGAATATCAATACAATTTTAACCCCCTATTAAACAAGCTGGAGTTGAAAGTAAAATTTCCTAAAAAAAAACTTAAAACCTACTGTATTAAGAACGTACTTGTCAGATTTAAAGTTTCTAAGTTGAATAGTTCTAGATATCTTCAATTAAGAATTGTAGAGACACAGACTGCAGACAAACAGTTTAAAACTGGTAGAAATGGGTTCTGTGTGTGATCCTTTAACACCCCTACTTAAATATGTTCAATGTAAAGAAACGCTACGTCTACAAATTTATAGCTAAGTAAGGACTACTTCGTAGAAGTAATCTGATTGAACTAGTGCAAATGATGACAATACAAAAAAAAAATTGAAGACTAAAAAATATTGAATATTTTTTTGATACAAAAAAATATTCAACCAAATTATATAAAGTGAAACTTTAATTGAGGTTTGAACTTGCGACTAATATTTTACAGAGAGGCCACACTGGTATGCTGTTTACTCTGTTACCATATGTTTTAAACAGCCGTAATAATACTCGTCGTGACTAAACATACAAGGTTTGTATAAAAGACACTTGCACGGAAGTTAGTCATTAGTCGTTATGAAACTGTGATCACGTAAAGACAATCGTTGTCAGGTCATAAACTACCCATCTATGCTTCTAAACATCTCACTCCATCGATGAGGAAACTATTTTATGAGTGTCGTCAATATGCTAAGACACATAAATTATTCTGTTGGAGTGTGAATGGCCGAATCCTTATGAGAATTAATCCAGAAGACAAACCAATCCAAATCACCTCTGAAAACTGTTTAGCCGCGTTAAAAAACAAGGATTGACTATTTGCTCTACATGTGTATTCTTATGTTATAGCGCCTTATGTGCACGCGCTATCATGTGCATGTTTCGTAGTTTTTTTTATTTTTATTTAAGTTAATTGTATTTTTAAATTTTGCTTTTAATTCAATTCGACTATTTGCTTATTTTATAAAAACTGCTGTAACACATATCTCAACTTCTAACATTTACTCCATTCATTTTCCAACCAAGCAAACACGCGTTAATCCATGCATTCATCATAGTTTTATTTTTATTTTGATCACTATAGCATTTTATTGTCAATTTACGTAACACTTAAACTACAAACACATTTCACACAAATTCACAATTTTATTCTAGTTAACAATTACAAATACGTCATCAGGCTATATTGCCGCGTAATGACTGGCGGGCCTTTAATTTTTTACTATTTTGCATCACAAAGACTGTCACTGTATTTCGAAAAGCTCTCTATTAGACCGATTGATTATTGTCACATCTTTCAACTGAATCCCATGTCTCGTATTTTGTACTTCATTTTCCCGGTAACCAATGGCTAATTTAAATCAAATTTCCCAGGAATTGGATATCATCTCGGTTGCTCAATCTTTCCAATGCTCTCCTGAAGAATGCCTTGATTTAGTCCCGTCGCTAAATAATAACTTAAAAATAGTTCATGTTAACATTAGAAGCATTAATAAAAATTTTGATCAATTCCTTACCATGATTTCAACAACAAAAATTGAGTTTGATGCAATCGTTCTGACGGAGTGTTGGTTGCAGATTTCTGGACCGATTCCTATTGTGCATGGGTATTCATCTTACGCTACAGTTAATAATGTTAAAAAAAATGACGGAGTAGTAGTGTATATCAGAGAAAGTTTAAAATGTGACACGTTTGAACCACCGTTTCAAGATGCTAACTGCATTGTATCTTGCTTAGGCTCTACGGTAATAGTTTCAGTCTATCGATCTCCATCCTTCCAACATCTGGATAACTTTTATAACAGTCTGCAAAACGTAATATCCTCTCTGAAATCCTCCGTGAACATTATTTTAATAGGTGATATGAATGTTGACATCAAATCGGGATCTAGTGACCGGCACGCTAGTGACTACTTAACTCTCACCGCCACTCTTGGGCTACTTCCAGCTCATTTCCTACCGACCAGAGTTAACAACTGTCTAGACCATATAATGCTTAAATCTAAGAAGACTTCTACCGTCCTAGTCCTAGACTCTCACGTTACTGATCACCAACCTGTTTGCCTATTTCTGCTTCTCAATTCTGGCTCGGGATGTAAGGAACAAAGAATATCTTCACAGTTCGATTATGAAGCTATCCGTACAGAATTAAACAACACCGACTTCGGCCCTATCTTAACTTGTACAAACGCCAATCAAGCAACCAATCTGCTTATTAATAATTTACAGCGTGTGATTACGAATCACACCTGAGTAACCAGAACACGTAAAAAATGTAAAGTTCTGAAACCGTGGATGAGCACCGGCCTGGTTCGTTGTTTAAGAAACCGAGATAGGATGCATACCGAAGTCAGGAAAAAGCCTGTTGACTCAACACTTAAGACCACATACACAAGGTATATACATTTTTGCAACACTTTAATCAAGCGGTTGAGACGAGCTTTTGAAAAGACAGAACTTCTTAAAGCCAAAAATAATCCCAAGGCAACGTGGAAAGTTATTAAATCTATCACGAATACTAATGTCCAAACCCGATCTCCTCGTGAACTTCTTCGAGATTCAGTTGACACTAAAACATCGGCAAGCAAAGTCAATGACTTTTTTGTCAATATAGGTACAAAGCTAGCGTTGAATATTGGTGCCAACACCAACACTGCACCATCACCACCAGCCAGTCAATTATCTAACTCTCTTGTAATCCTGCCAGTGGATGAGGAACAAGTTGGTAGAATTATCCATGATCTCCGTAGCGATTGCGCTACAGGGTGGGATAATATTCCAGCCAGAGTTGTCAAGAGTTCGCGTACTAAATTAACCCCCGTAATCACCCATATTTGTAACCTCTCCATAGACTCTGGAATCTTCCCTGAAGCATTTAAAAGAGCTGTCGTCCACCCTGTTTATAAAAGCGGGGGCAGAGACAGTGTTACAAACTATCGACCTATTTCCGTTCTGAGTACGCTTTCAAAAATCCTGGAGAGAATTTTGAATAAATGTTTAGTCAGCTTTCTAGAAAAGCATAAATTAATAGCTTTAAACCAGTACGGCTTTAGACCGGGAATTTCCACAGAGGATGCCGTTGCTGCTTTGGCTAATAGTCTGGTAAGTAAACTAGATGATAAGCTGAACTGCTATGGCGTCTTCTTGGACTTAACCAAGGCTTTTGACACGGTCTCTGTCCCTCGGCTAATTTCAAAGATGGAAAGCTTGGGAGTTCGTGAAGTGACTCTCAAACTATTCGAAGACTACCTCTGTGATAGATCCCAGTGTGTACTCATTGATACCGTCACTAGTTCATTTAAAAAGCTCACCTATGGTATTCCACAAGGCAGTATATTAGGACCAACCCTTTTCCTAATATACATCAATGACCTATGCAAGCTCTCTATCTCTGATTGTGAAATTTTCTCTTATGCAGACGATACTGCAATTCTTGTGTCTGGTAAAACCTGGGAGCAAGCCAGAGATAGAGCAAAATACTCGCTTCGGTTAATAATGGCATGGCTGTCTATTAACTTGCTGACGTTGAACTTAAATAAGACGAAACTAATCAGATTCTCCCGTCCACATTCAATAATTCCATCCTCTATAACTCATACAATTAAAGCTCACACTTGTCTCCCTCATCAGTCGAAAGGTTGTAACTGTCTTGCTCTTAGTGTAGTCCCTAATATTAAATATCTGGGAGTGATAATAGACGAGCAACTCAACTGGCAGGCGCATATAGAGGTACTCTGCTCTAGAATCAGAAGACTTATATATATTTTTAAAGAACTCCGGCACTCCACCAATTCCGAAACCCTGACTCTTGTGTACCTTAGCCTTTGCCAGTCTATCATTATGTACTGCATCCCCGTGTGGGGCGGAACTTACAAAACCGCAATGCTCCCGGCAGAACGAGCACAACGAGCGGTTCTTAAAGTGATGCTCTTTAAACCTAGAGACTACCCCACTGATCAGTTATATTCTGAGGCCGAAGTTCTCACAGTGAGGCAACTGTATGTTCTTCGTTCAGTCCTGCGGAGACACTCCAACCTTCCCTTAGACAAACATCTGCTATTAAGACGCCATGGCTTCCCTATATGTAAAGCAAAACCCTGTCGTTTTGCATTTACAAGTCGACAATTCTTTACTCAAAGTTCGCGTATGTACAATAAAATAAATAAAACCATCCCGTTGTATAGATATAACTTATATGAAACTAAAAATAAATTAATAAAATGGCTCTTGACCTTATCCTATGACGAAACAGAAAATGTTTTGACAATAGAATCTTAATGATACCTAATCTTAAAAGAAACTTAATCAAATGCTCCCATTTCACTTTACACCCACACACACTCTACACACACACCCACAAACACTACACACAAACCCACACTCACACTGCACACACACACTACACTCATATACACAGCCCACACATGCACAATCATTCAACCTATTTGCTGTGTTACTTTTAAAAGCTACTGTAAACAGACAGAAAAGTCACGGTTGTATTTTATAAATAGAAGCCGCAAAATCTCCGACTCCTAAGATACAGGTCTGCGTACCTAGTTCAGGAGCCCGGAAAACCGACCTTATTTTTAAACTTGGTAGTACAACACAATGTTTCAACATGTTATGTACCTTGCTATTGTTTTTATGTACTAATAAACTTATTATTATTATTAACTTAACTTATTAACAATAATTATGAAGGTAACTTTGGGTAAGTCTGTTTTAAATTAAATAAATTTTTTAATAGCCTATACTGTCTCACTGCTGGGCAAAGGCCTCCCCCAAGTCCTTCTATGTGCTCCTTTCTGGTGCCACCTCGAACCTGCACTCGCGGTACGCGTCCAGTAGTCTCGCCACCTCTTTCTGGGCCGGTTCGTATGGAGACTTGTCGGCGGACATCGTGCATGTGGTTGACATGATCCGCAAGATCCCATTTAAGCCTAGCAGCCTTCTAGCCAACGTCCACTAAACCCGTTTTGGAGCTTTTTTTGGCCTTTTCTATTTACGCGATAAGGTTTTTGATTTTCTTTTTCTGGTTTATTTTCTTCTTTTCAGTGCATTTTTATAAAAGCTTTTTTTTATGTTTTTTAAATAACAACTTTATTCTTA
Organism: Diarsia brunnea; assembly: GCA_949774965.1. Taxonomy (NCBI): domain Eukaryota; kingdom Metazoa; phylum Arthropoda; class Insecta; order Lepidoptera; family Noctuidae; genus Diarsia; species Diarsia brunnea. Next base: position 19,656,206 of record OX459007.1, read on the forward strand.
TTTAATTATATTTTTTTTAGTTTTGTCGTAATCATTTCTGTGCACAGTTAACAGCAACGCAACACTTTTTTCGTATCCGTGCTATTGACCATTGACGGGTTCCCTCGTGAGATGACAATCCTGGTTGCAGGATGAGTTCATTATAAAATCATGCTTATCCATCAAATATAGACGCGTCTACAAATATTCGTTGAAGAGTTACTTTTGAGGAGACATTTCTGGTTGCAGAATGAGGTAACGATAAAAATCATCTTTTTCTATCAAAATTGAACGCGGATACAAAGTTTCGTATTGTTAAGTTTGCTATTCAGTTTTGAGGAGTGTCCTCGTGAAAAAACGATCCAGGCTGGAGGTTAGGTCATGATGGGATTATCTTTGTCTCAAAATGAAACGCGTATACAAATTTTAGTAACCGCACTATTTGCAGCTGCAGAGTTTCCTTATAAGAAAACGATTCTGACTGCAGGATGAGGTCATGATAAAAATCATGTTTATACATCAAACATGAACGCGTGTACAAAACTGAATGTCCGCGCTATGAACCGTTGAACAGTTCCCTCATTTGGAGACTATTCTAGCTGCAGGGTTAAGTTAGTCCCGCCGGGGCTGCGGGTTGTTCGCAAGAGATACCGCGGCCTCGACAGGAAGACTAAGAAGGAACATGGGTGGTTTTTAGTCAGTAGAAGTCTGACACTGCCTTTCGCTCTGCCCAAGAGCGGGAGGGGTTATTCGATGATTTTCCACCCGCCAAAAAAAAAATAAGGGTTATGTTAGTCATACAAATTTATTGTCACCAGAACCAAAGTTGTGTGCAAAATTTCAATTCAATCGGTTGGGGCGAACTGGTTTGAAATTCACTTGCATAATTTGACACAATATTATGCTAACTAACACGGCAAGTTAAATAAAACTTATAATAAAAGGTAGGTTTTAAAGGTAGACACAATGTGTGTTTTTCCAACAATAACACTTGTTGAAAACAACGTGACTATGTTTGGTTAACGCGTTTATTCAGGTGTCGTCGCCATTAATTTATGCGTAACCTTAAATTAGTGAAAAATGAAAAGGCCACTTTGGTCTGGTTGTAATAAACGCCTGCCACACCACGAAAGGTTTAAGGCGACAATAAATGCCAGCGACCTTCAGCGAGTGGGTGGAGCTTGCGTTACTCCCCGCGACCGCGAAACGCATTCCCGCAATGCACGCTAGTAATTTCGTAGGGTAACTATACGTTTCAAATAGTAAGGACTGTCACGCCCGATTTTTATCACCATACAAAATTGTGTTCGAGAATAAGAATATGCGATTTACAAAAAAACTATTGAATGGACTAAAAAAATAAAACAATAAACCTTAGTATGTTGCTTGTAGAATTATTTGCCAAAAATTCAGAACAATCACATGTATTTTAGTATGGTTTTTACTCGTTAAAAGAAATTTTTAGAGGTATCTTCGCGATTTTTTTCTATCAAGTAAAATTAGTTGTATTATGTTTTCAACACACTATGCCACTGTATGTATATCCTGAAGAATATCATATATATTTCAGATTTTGTTTACTGCAGTGAATCATACACTTTAACGCATTATAAAACTCGCGTTTAGGTCCTGTTGTCCCCTTAAAATATAATTCAGTAGCAAAGTTTTTAGTTTCTGTCATCATTTATCTGTTTGCCCAGTATTCACCCTGTTCCTGGTGCTGATGGGAGCCATGATGGCCAGAGCTGTGTGCATCTGCCCCTTGATCTTCGATCCAGTGTGTGGGGAAAATGGGCGAAACTATAGCAGTCCCTGCGAGTAAGTTTTAACTTGTATGCGTTTTCGATTTAGTTTACGTCACGTAAAGTGATTTATATCAGTGCACTGATATCCTACTTCCTATCCTATCCTACCTACTATCCTTCCTATATCCTATATTATATTGGGTGAAAAAAAATATCGCAATGGTGTGGAGAACAAGTGCCCTTCGTTTGCGTTAAGGGTACTTTTACACCCTATATAATCACACTAATATTATAAAGGCGAAAGTGTGTCAGTATGGATGTTTATTACTCTTTCACGCAAAAACTGCTGAACGGATTTGGATAACATTTGGTACACAGATAGTTTATAATCTGAATTAACACATAGGATAGTTTTTATTCCGATTTTATCTTCCCGTCGGATAATTTTCGAGTTATAGCGGGCGAAGCCGCTGGCAACAACTAGTATTCAATATAGTTGGGAAAAGGCTTAGGTTTAGGCTATGACTAGTTTTCGCTGCGTTTAAGACTATTGTTATGACTTTTTCATAATACGAGTTATATTGATTCCGTAACCAATTATTAAGTAACAGGAAATAACATTTATTTCAAAAAAAGGATTTAAGTAGAGTTCTTGTTACAGGATTTAGTTGATTTTTTGATAAAACCACTGCAAGTATATTATTTTTGCAATGTTACAATGTAACTACAGATTTTAAGCATTATTAAAATGAAACATATGAATGATTTTTTCTGTGAATATTATTGTATTTTATTGTACAATAATAACGAATTGTACCGTAGATCAAATAAGTAATTATGAAATAACTCGATGTTCACTATTCATTAGGTTTAGGTGCTCAACTCGAGTCAAACAATGAGGTGACACAAGTAAACATAAAATAATTAAAACAATTGAAACTTTAAGGTTACAAACAAGTTGTGGTATTTTGTTAGTTTTTCAAAGAAAAACATTGTTATTTAAAATTACAATAATAGCTAAAATATAAATAACCCAAAATTTTAAATTAATAACATTGTATGTCATATTCAATGACAAAGTTTTGGTAACAGAGGCTCTGTTACTCATAATAAATAAAAGTTACTTAATTATATAATCGTAATAATAATCGTTTGGTTCCAGGGCTCGTTGCGACGGAATTGAGGTGAAGCACAAGAAATATTGTGGCAGCCAATAGCAACACAGCTTTCTGACCATGTTTTATGCTACCTAGACTCCTCTTGTAATTTAGACTATGTAGATCAACACGATGCGATGTCTTGTATTTATCTCAACATTATAACTGAATGTTTTAATGTTATAGAAACAAAAATATAAAATAATATTTACTAAGTGTTTTTTTTATTTACATAATTCCTACAAATTTTATAAATTATGCGAATTTGTGAGCGTGGATGGATGTTTGTTACTCTTTCACGAAAAAACTACTAAACACATTTGGATGAAATTTACCACACAGAAAGTTTGTAAGCTTTTTTTTTTTGGGGTGTGAAAAATCATCAAAATAACCCCTCCCGCTTTTGGGCAGAGCGGAAGGGAGTGTCAGACTTCTACTGACTAAAAACCACCCATGTTCCTTCTTAGCCCTTGCGCCGGGGTCGCGGTATCTCATTCGGACAACCCGCAGCTCCGACGGGCAAAGTTTATAACCTGGATACACGTAACATACCTACACATACACTCATTACATTGCATAGGACATAGGATACTTTTTATCCCGGTGGTGAGATCCCATGGAATCAATATCGAACTCCGCGTAGGCGAAGGCGTAGGTATAAGCAGAGTATCGTATATTCGGGAAAGCTTTCTGAGTTCCCTTTACTGCGACAACTGTTAGGGTCTGTGATTTAAGAATTTGCTAATTGATTATTTTAGTCGATAGTCATATTTATAAAGCTTTCATATTAATATTTAATTTGCTAATTGATTATTTTAGTCGATAGTCATATTTATAAAGCTTTCATATTAATATTTTACACTGGCAACTTATATGTATTTTTGTATGTCGGTCGGTCGGTTGACGCAAAAGGCGGCAACCAATCAGAGAAGTCGCTTTTTCGCGCTCAAAAATGGAGGGGTCGAGAGGGGCGAACGAAACGTTTGGCCGGTTGCTCAGCCTCTTGGGTTTTAGGACTCGACGCGATAGGTTATGTTAGAGTTTAATAAGTAGGTACCTAGTATTGAGTACGAGTATTGACTTTGTATGTGCAGCACAAGAAATATAACAGTTCTATTCAGGGTGTAAACAAACCCTTCACGCATCCGTCAACCAAGCATTCTGTACATCAAACTAAGTACCCCTACGCAAAAATTTTTGCTGGGAAATGACTTTTTTTTTTGGGGTCAAAAATTCACATTTTACGGTAAAACTCAAAGTAGCACTCTTAAAACATTGTGCTAGTGGATGCTTTGAATAGTAAACGGGTCATGGAGGTAATTTAAGTGTATTAGTAGTATTTACAAAAACAGCTGTGAAAAATTTGGAACTTTGACCCCCAATATCTCCGTAAGTAGGAGGTTCCCAGGTATGGTCTAGAACAAAAAAATGATCGCAATGGTGGGGAGAACAAATGCCCTTCGTTTGCGTTAAGGGTACTTTTACACCCTATATAAATCATTGCATCTTTATTTGACTACATCCTGTTCCTGTAAGGGTTCCCCACACAACATAGCGAGCCCTGTCAGGCAAGGGTCCTGAGTCTGACATCTTTGACAATGACTGTCACCCATATCCACAGTGGAGCATATGGTATTGATAAATAAACCCATGCAGATATTACTTCGACACTAGCTCTTAATTTGAGTATGTCTTCGTGCCTTTTTAACCGACTGCCAAAAAGGTGGAGGTTCTACAAGAGGGTGTAAACGTATTCTTCACAAAACACTCATTCGTATTAGTTACATCTAATTAAATGCTATAGTTTGATGCAACGCAAAATTATTTGCTGAGAAACAACATATTTTTTGGAGTAAAAAGTTACGTCTTACGGTAAAACTCAATGTAACATTCAAAATATTGTGCTAATGAATGTTTTGAATAGAAAATGGGTTTTGAAAAGTTCGGTCCACTAGTACTTATCTCAATCAATTATTGACAATTTTCAATTATTTTTTTCGTTGTGGTTCTATTTTCAACAAATAAAAAAAGCAATTTTATTTTTTTTAATTTTTACTTCGGTTTTTGCAACAGCGATTTCCGCATTCCCCTTACACGCTAAGCCGGCGCGGCGGGGCGTGGCGGTGGGTTCAGTTGAAATGTTCATTCCCGATTTTATGTTTCTCCACGCATCTTCTCTTAGTCCTCTATTTGTATATTCAGAACATTGTGCGTAGTCTACATTCGCATTGTATTTAAAACACTGTTCTTTATCCATGGCGCAAACGGTTCCGTTGTTCGTCGAACAAGCGAGGTTAAACACAACCTTCTAAACTGCGCGCGGCAAACTTACCGAGGCGCTTTTCAGCATCGTCTAAAACCGTTCAGCCGCGGCACGCGAGGTTGAGGCAGCGCGTGGGTTTCTCTTGGGCGAGGCATATCCTGAATGATGTTTATTTTGTTAATTGGATTTAACAAACACTTCTTCACGCCAATAAATGTGTTTAAAACTAGATAAACAATACTTAATTAAAAGCGACCTATTAGAATTTTAACGTTCTAAATGCTAATCTATGTATGTAAGATTAGCAATTAATCTTACTACATTTACATAACGTGTTCACAATAACAATTCACAAATAAATTGCAATCCATTCGATTCTAATTTCCTAAAAAACATAACCAACATTACATATAAACATTGGCGGCAAATGTTGGCGCGTCTCTTGGCCGTGTCGTTACAAAGAGATTGGGATTGCCTCCACTTATCGCGTTATCAGAATGAATTAGCCACGGATCACGGCGAGTTGTGTCCACTGATACCGAGATCTGTTGTCTTCTATAAATGAGTTAATATTTTTACCTACTGATCACGGTATCTGTGGGTTCAAGAAATAAAAGTATTAACCATACAGAGTAGCTTAATAATATACACAAAATAGACAGAACATGTGAAATTTTACAATGTAAATATGGTATTGTATTATTTTCAAAACTTATCATGGCAGTGTACAGAGATAAGATAAATGTAAGTATAATATTGGATCTTAAACTGACATGGTCACTAACAACACAATAAGAAACAATAAGTGAACATGGTAAATATTCCATTTTCAGTATAATATTTGTAATATTTTTCGAAAGTGAATGTCTTATTATCTTTTTTTCTTGTTGGACATAATTATATAATATAAACAAATGTACAAATAAATTAAATTGAAATCCATAATGTCCATTTGTTAGGGATAGGGCTTTCAATTCAAGTCCTTAGTTAGGACTAAGGACTTGAATTGAAAGCAGTGGAATGAAATAGATAAGAAGGTGATGTTAACACGTTTTGACTCAAATATGAACGTGAGAACGGAAAATAATTTGAATCTAACGGAATAAAAACACTAAATGTTTGTTTGAAAAGGCAGAAAATGTTATGGAAGGAATAAAATTTGGAATTTTAATTCATTTGCAATTTATAATTATGGCTTATTAATAAACATTGCAATTGTTTTTTTTAATTATAACTTCATTTGGAAAATGAGGTAAAAAGAATATCTAAAATTATTATAGTTTTCTTCTTATAGGGGTACACCGTGAATGGCTTTCGGCCACCGTAGACGCGGGCCTGTGGACGGTGAGTAATGGGCTAGCGTCCGTCCGTCTTATGACGACGACAGACCGTGTCGACGAGGTGTTCGTGTTCCACGCGCGCATCAAAGAGTTGTCAGCAACATGGAAGCGGCCACATGGGCCGACGCCCGTTGGGGCTGCTGGTTGTAATAAATATAATAAGCTACCTAAAGAGATAAAAAAACTCAAACTCATTTAATATTTTCAAACTAAAAAATCACATTCTAAAGGATCATGCATTATTTTAAACAAACTTGCCCTTCTGTAGAGGAGCTCGTGGCTTAATAAGAACTGCCACTCGCACCGATCTTTAGGTAAAGCTGTGCTTGCCTAGGTCGGTCTGTGGATGGGTGACCGCCCAACATACTGAGTTTCCTCCGTGCCTCGGAAAGCACGTTAAGCTGTTGGTCCCGGCTGCCATATATAGATCTTTGGCAGTCGTTACAGGTAGTCAGTGACCTGAAATTCTGACATCCAGTCTTACCAAAGAGTATCGTATTACCTAGTAGGTATTAACTGGGTTGTGGAGGTCAGATAGGCAGTCGCTCCATCCGGTTAGACTGGAAGCCGACCCCAACATAGTTGGGAAAAGGCTAGGCAGATGATGATGATGACCCACAAAAGGGAGTATTACTCATCATCTGCCTAGCCTTTTCCCAACTATGTTGGGGTCGGCTTCCAGTCTAACCGGATGCAGCTGAGTACCAGTATTTTACATGGAGCGACTGTTTTTGTGGGTCTATGAAAAAAAAAATATTGTGTGAAACTTTTTTTCGCATTGTAGATTGTAGATTCCCAAACATAAGATCTTTTTTTCTTTTTCTATAAGCACGAGGTCTGTCGGCGTTCTGTATTTTACGGCGTAAAATGAATTCATCGTCATTCATTTTGCACTATTCTTGGCTTTTTCCTCGTTTATCAGTTTTTCGGACACTAACTGTGTCGTTGTTTATCATATGCAAAAAATAGCAATATTTACATTAAACACTGATAAAAACAAACAAAATAATAGCGTGGAGCACAGGCACTAATGAGTAATAGTCTATACACTACCTACACGGTCAGCTGATCCGAACCATAGGCGCTGCCATTTTGGCCTCGGCTGCTTTGTCGAGCGCTTTTTACTTTACCCCTACTCCGCAGCCGACCATCACGCAACATGCAATAGGACGCAAAAGTTTGAGGCGATGTAGAAAAAATTTGCAGGATATGTTTTAGCAAAATATAATTATGATAATTATTATTATGATTTGTTTTGAAGAAAAGTATTATCTTCTTAGTTTTCATGTCAAAGTTTTATGTTATACCATATTTTTAAATTCCGTGCTGTGTGTAATTCTGTGCTTCACACCACGATCTATTTTGCCATGGCTTTGCACTTGTGAACCGAGATTCTGGAAGTCGGAGCAGACAGGAAGAAACGCGCCATCTAGCGCTATGACTCCAGGGCTGAAGAGACCTCCGAAATAGCAAAACATGGTATTCGTTTTTAGTACTGCTGATTTTCAAACCAACATTCTCCAGCTTCTGTTGCCACTTCTACAATCTACTTTGGTCCATCAACAATATTTAATATTTATAATTGAAATAATGCATGGAAACGATGATATTATTTGTTGATTGAATATTAATATTACTTTGAAACTAAAATTCAACTTTATTAAACTTATTTATTAATTGTGATTATTTACTTTAGTAATGGTTGTTTTAAATAGGGTAGTTGATAAAAAAAAGCCGCTAAAGAAGTTTTCACTTCAAAAATCTAATTAATCCGTCAGATAGATTTCCAAAAAATATTGGACACATATTTTTTTTTCACATAACCAAAAAATGAACACGATACAGTGCTTGGAAAACTCGTGTGACGTCACATTGCAATACATTTTTTACCGGAAAGTGACGTCTCATGATCTTTGACGCGTTTCATCTTCGTAATTTTTTATTAGTTTGATAAAACAAAAAACGGGTATCCAATATTTTTGGATATTCTAACTGACGTACTAAACAGAATCATATTTTTTTAGTCAGGTAACATCTTTATTCTGTACTGACTGTACAAGTAACGTGTGTAATGGAAGCAACGCCTGGTAAAGCAATTAACATTAGTAGCTCGTACACGTTGGTAATTAGTATTAGTACAAGGCGGATATATTAATCAGTTTGTGATATTGAAGGCAGTGTGGTAATTAATTGTTGTTGGGTATCGGGTTTTGACAGGGAATTGGCAGTTGTGTTGTGACGACTGATCCAAGAAAATAGCGCTATTTGTTCGCGGTTATTTTCCTTTAGGGCCCACCAAAACACCTATAATTATGACTATCCAGTTAATTTAAATTTCGTGCAGGAATTGAATCTACAATCTGTAGCTCAGGAGCAATCACTGCACCACCGATAATATGTTTCCGACCGTCCACTGCTCCGTACAAAGAGATTTAAAATAGTTTACAAAGATCATTGGGTCACTTACTTTTTTTTATCTCAAACACCAGTAACGATATTTTTACAATTCCGACACGCAACTAACAGGCGGATCACATTAGACAGACCGACTTGTTACAATGTAGTACAAATAGTAGTAAATAGATTAAAATTTTATTCGTCATGTCCTGTTTATCGCTACTAAACATTTGAATGTCTTTGGTAATTTTGTACATTTATTCGTGGAAATATTGGTCACATATCTGCGTAGTTCATTTGGTTGTCAGCCACGCAATGACGCAACCATGTGGTGAGAGAGTGGGATAGCAAGGTTAAGCTAAGTACACCTTCACAACTAACCTATGGGCCCCTGCGGAATGATGCCTTTACAATCAAAGTTACTTTCTAAATCCAGTTGAAGTAAAATCTGCTTAAACGTTTTGATCGTCAGGGACCTGGGTCATGACCAGGGACTAAATCATGTGGTCGATTTAGCCTAGAGTGGCTTTGAATCTAGTTGTAGACTTACATAGTGCGTAGTACTAGATAAATGGTAACGTTCCTATCCTAATCACTTGCCATTATCACTGGCTGGCGTTTAACAGATGACCGTAAAGCAATTAATAGTGTAGTGATAACAAATTGTGGTCATTACCAGATGTCGGGTCCATCAATCAGTGTACCTTTGCTGGAATATACGGGAGAATAGTTGGAACGGTACTGGAGTAGGTCGTGATAAGTAATAGCTGGACGAGAAGATCGATCGTGTCAGTCTATGAAATATGAGGTGAAGATCAGATAGGCAGTCGCTTCATGTAAAATACTGGTAACTCAAACTCAAACTCAAAGTATTTATTTCAATTATACCATTACAAGCACTTTTGAATGTCAGAAGAACAAATCATAAAACAAAACTAAACTAGGAGTGCAATACGTCATCCCGAAAGCCACCACGCCGAACCACAGGCCGCCGAATGCCCGCAACAACGAACACTGCGAGCACGAAACGATACTCAGCTGAATCAGCGATACTACGATGGTACGGAACCCTTTTTTTTTTATTGTGGGTGTAAAATCATCAAATAACCCCTCCCGCTCTTGAGCAGAGCGAAAGGGAGTGTCAGACTTCTACTGAATAAAAACTACCCATGTTCCATCTTAGCCCTTCATGTCGAGGCCGCGGTATCTCTTACGAACAACCCGCAGCCCCAACGGGAACCCGCAGCCCCGACGGGATGGTACGGAACCCTTCAGTGCAAGTCCGACTTGCACTTGGCCAGTTTTTTTTTAAGTTCTAAAAACTTAAAATATTGTTTACATCTACAACATTATGTACACTTAGTTTTCAATAAAGAATTTGAAATATATTCAAACTTATAACTTTCCTCACGACATTTTCCTCATTTATCTGCATTACATGCATGTACATAGGTAAGACGCTTTAAACAATAGAATTTGTCCAAAGTTATTTAACTTTCCCATAATAAAGGGAAACTCCTGCAGTAAGGTTAGCCCATAGTTAAACGCAGATTACCTTTTGGAAGTTCCTCACAACTCGTGGAAGGAAGTTTAAAACAATGCGAGACGTGAGTAACGGCAAATTGTGGCAATTACCTGATACCGATCTGATGATTGGAGAGTGCAGTACTTACGGTAAGCAATATCGTGCGGTATTATATTTTGTAACGATTTCAGGCCCTGGACACAAGGATTATCACAGTAGCGAATATTTCTTTTGGTAAACAAAAATTTGTATTGGATTAATTTACAGTATCGATAACCGTATGGCAATCCGGTTGAAAGTCGTTGCAGAAACACAAAACGCTTTCAAAGCAGTTGTGGTATAACTAGGCAATTTAACCATAATAAATAGCTAGCATAATACCAAGCGACAGGTCGCTTTCTAAAGCCCATTTTTTTTTTGGAGGCTACGAAGTCATCATCTGTCTCCGCCCGCTCTGGGTGGAGCGATAGGGAGTGTCAGACTTCTACTGACTAAAAACTACCCATGTTCCTTCTTAGCCTTTGTGTCGAGCTCGCGGTATCTCTATCTAACAACCCGCCGCCCCAACGGAGCTTCTTAAAGTCCTTAAATTGCATACAATTTCAATTGACCTCTTCTTAAACAAAAACAATAGAGAAAATCTGTCCTGATCCCCATCTTTGAAACATTCAACTTTATGATGCAATTATCATAACAATCTACTAAATACGAGATAAAACCTAGTTTCTACAGACCTATTATCTATGACCTAAAGCTAGACTAGACCATTGTCATTGCCTCTAAGCCCAATTAATCGTAACTACTCAAATAAGGGTAATAACAGACAATTGGGCGTTAGCCAAGACCTAGTCATTGTGTGCCTTAATGTGGAAACATACAGATTTCCGTTATGATCGTGCACGCTGAATCGTCGTATTATAATAATGGATCTGGCAGAGTAGATTATGATCGTGGGATATTATACTCGGTGGGGTATTATACAGTCGCGTATTGTTTGGATTATACAAGTCTATATTTAATTACTCTTATCAGTATGTCAAGTTGCAATCTAGTTTAATAGTGCGGGGATAATAATAATATTATTATCCCCGCACTATTAAACTATGTCCCAAACTGCCAGAGTGTATCAATTTTATATGATTTGTGAGGTTTCATCATGAAAGACTAACTGCGTGTCTGTCCACTTTAATATCAATATTTTATTGTGTTTTTAACAGTCGCTGATCATGTACTCGTATGCTGTCTAATTAAAAAACCGTAATTTATGTGAGACGCACGGGACCGGTCAATGTGGCGACACTTGGGAGAGGCCAGTGGAAGTCTTTCGGTTAAAATGATGATAATGAATTATTGGCATCAGTTCATCAGTTATATTGAATCACATGCATCTCATCTCTACAAAATGAATGGAACAAAAGATCTATAATTTTAGCTCAAACAACAACAGAGCCTTCTATCAAACATTCGAATTACGGACATGAATCCCTCAACTTAGACCATTCAGTCCAAGTGTCCAAACGCTCCCGCCGCAATTGCCTCCCCGTACATTTCCACCAAGTCGTTAGCGGTACAGACAAAGTACGATCACGTGCATGCAGATCGAAGCGATCCGTCTCGAGCAGTCGATACGAACAATAATAATTGAACTGCGGGCTGTATACTATACATGCGCTATTGACTCGCGATTAATTCTGCAATCTGGGACCGTATGTGTATTGATGTGAGCTGCTTAGATTGGAGATTGAATTCGTTTGCATACCATGGGAGTATCTAGTATAAGACTAGCCTTTTCCCGCGGCTTCGCCCGCGTGGATGTCGGAAATATAAAAAAATACGGCTTTCCATACAAACTTTCATCATGTTTCACCCTCTTAGCGGTTAAATTTTGAAAAATCCTTTCTACGTCATAAAAGAAATACGTAATTCTGAGAGTTTGGCCAGTGCGTTGATCCTCAGAAAGTCAGCTTTGCTTTTTATATATATAGATAGATAGATAATTTTCCTGAAAGTTCCGACAGTGGTGAGCAATTTGCCAACAACAAGGAGGCTGAGCGTATTGTCACTAACCGGGCACGAATTCAGACGATAGAGCACAGTAACACTATGCACGAACTGCGAATCGAACCTTGGACATCAATAGGCTCACGGACAGTGCTCAGCAGAAGTACTTGCGGCCACTACATGGACTACACAACCTATCTGTAAATTGTATAATCCGTGTAGGATAATCATTATAATATAGATAAGACATTGTTACATCGTTTTTTCCTTGTCGGAAACCCACATAGTACACGATTTAAATATTAAAATAAGTTGGCGTTTTGTCAAATCTCCATTTTCATTATCATTGATTATACATAGCCAATCTTGTCTGACATGAGCCCGGTATTTCATATAATGTAGACTACTTCTTAACTTTAATCACATAGTTACCTACATACTGTTTGAAATACAGTAGAATACTATGCATGCTTTTTCACATAAAATGTAATGAACAAATTTCTTTAGAAAAAAAAAAATACAGTAATTACTTAAAGCAACGGATCTCTACATCGGAAACCAACCAATTATTTTCATAGTTCATCACCCAAAACCGTCATCATTCGACCGATAGGAATGATATTAAAACAGCTGAATATACAATGCGATATAGAGGTAGGTAACTACTGATGCGTACCTGCGGTGTAATGTAACTGTAGACCGATATTAGGACGCTCGCGGTAATGGCGGAACTTGATAGTTTCGTGTTACGGTAAGAAGGTGAGCCTAATTTTTGGAACTTAAGTGGCCTGAAGAGCCTACTTTATTTACGAAATTATTTCTATCAAGAAGTCGGTCAGCTACCTATAAGTTAGGTTTTAAAATGTTTTGTCAAATATATTTTTCAAACACACTTTCGTATCTTCGCAAAGTAATTCGGTATCCCATAACTGTGCATCATTTATTTTTTACTGTAACTGTAACCTTAGAGACAATACTCCAGGTAGTCTATGGTATACCAATAATCTATGTCAATTGCACATCAATATACATTCATCACCGTCATCATTGCAGCTGAAAGCAGCGGCATAACTTCGTGAGTTGGACATGCACTCTCCCTTGCGAAAATATAGTGCACAATATAAAATGCCCGTGTGAACGAAAGCCAACGCTTACACCATAGCGTGCGCTGACCTTTATGCATCCTTATCGCTTTTTTTTCGACTACAGATTTTCACCTGTTTATTATGCAAGTTACTTAAATAATTCTTTCACGATATTTTCTGTTGCCTTGAATGTATTATGTGCATGCAAGAAATAAGCATGGCTGTATTTTTATAATAATAGAAACATGGAAAATTATTAAACGCAGTGGTAAAGTATATATGTTTGCCAGTGTTGTTTAAGTACCAAGGTCTTGCAATTGATTTCAAGTTCTGGTATAATTGTTAGAAGTTCTAAAAATAAGCTTTTTAATTACATTTTTGTAGTTGAAGTATAGTAACACGATAAATATTTACTTACTAATCTGCATAATTAAGATTTTTGTCTTTGAAATGTCATTCAAGTGCAGCTCAAAATTATTTAGGTTCTTGTAAAAACGTATCTATAGTAAACGAATAAGGTCAAAGAAAATAAGGTTAAAATGTCGCATACCTTGAACTCGAGACCGTGTAATTTGTCACCGTTTTTTTTCGGGATCTTTCGTTTCTTTTGGTCGAGAGATAAAATACATGTGGTATTACGAGAAATTTGCGGTTAAGTGGATTTATTTGGTAACGAAAGAATACAAACGAGTTATTTAGGTGTTAAATAAATAATAATTATACAGGACACAAAATGAAGTGAAAAATCAACTCTTTCTGAGTTGCAGGAAGCCAATAAACAAATCTTTCTTTTAAAAAAACTTATAAGTTTCACACAACATAATATTAACCGGTGTAGAACTGACCACTCGACAAAAAAAAAGAATAGGTACCTACAGAAGAATGCTCCGCATACCATGGACCACGAAACAAACAAACAAGTCTATACTCGCTCAGCTCCACATAAAAACTAGACTCACAACGATGTGCTTCCAGCGTATTCTTGGGTATTTCGGTCACATTGCCCGTCGTCAACCAGATGACCTAGACCAATTAATCGTGGTGGGCAAGATCGAAGGAAAGAGACCCTGCGGCCGATCACCTAACCGTTGGTGTGACCAAGTTACCGCAATCACTGGACTCTCTGTTACAACTGCTCTAAGGAAAGCTGATCATCGAGAGAAATGGAGACAGACTGTAAGATTTGTGAAGGACTTTCATCAGGGACACGACCTTCAGTAATGAAGAATACGACTACAAAGAAGGTACCTACAATTACTAATAGTGGCAACTATACAAAAACCTTAAATAAACATAGCTGTACTCTCAAGGAAAATTTACCCTCATTAACTACGTAAAAAGAACAATATAAATATTCAAATAACAAAAACTATTTAGCTGAAAATATAACAAAAAGGTTTTACATATACAAGCATGCATAAACGGAACCTCTTAAGCGCCTACCAATAAACTAACAAGGACATAAAAACCGCTGACTACCCGCGACATTTCTCGCGATATACGACTTCAGTGTAACACAAATCTTTGGTTCAGTGTAGTTTTTCCTACAAGTCACTTTTGGTAAACAAACACGCTACGTATAGTACAAATTCAGTCAAGTCGGTACGGACAAAATACAGGCGTGGATTTGGACTCCGAACTGTGGCAAGTAAAATGTATTTGTTAAGTGTTTTTTATGATTTTTTTTAATAAAAACGTTGCCCCACACTAGGAATTTCTCCTGTATCGTGGGTGCGTTTACAAACATTTAAAGTCACATACATCTGTAGGCCATACAAATATTTGTTTCGTGCGGGGACCGAATCCGCGACACGCAGCTCAGCAGTCCAATCGCTCAGCCACTGCGCCAACCGTGCAGTCAAAGTACCTAGTGTTCGCAGCTGGTACGCAGTCGGTTCTCACCGGTTTGACTGGATCTATATTTATTTATTTTTTGTCCCAAATGAAAAGCTCTTGCAGTAAATACAACAACAACAAAATCCATTTATTCTCAGGCAACTTTGGCCCATAGATAAATAGCTAACAGACGAACATAAATATGATAACATACAATATTGACTTACTGTTTGCCCGTGACTGCGGTTGAACTGTATTTTTTTGTATGACAAGATTAAGTCTAATTATAATCATAACAATCAGTTTAGGTGTGAAAAGGTGCCAAATGCACTAAATGTACTTACAGGTTTTTTACTAAGTAATGATATTTTAATATTAAAGTCTAACCCCGTCATATTTGTTTGCAAAAAGAGACAAGTTAAGAAAAGATAAACGGTCTACAAACATGCAGCAACGTATCACCTTAGTTTTCACACTAGGCACAGTAGACCAATAATATACGCACACATATTATGGTGCTCGTATATTACGCTGTTTACTGCAAATACTCTGATTTATTTTGGAAAAGGCACGCGATAGTGATGCAGAAAGTATTGATGAGATAGAGGCAGAAGATCCATTCGGTATGATGTGTAGATTTAGGCTCACAGAAATAATATACAATTTTTAAGAAAATGTATGGTTAGGGGAAGGCCAAAGAAACGATGGATGGTCTGGATCAAAGAAGAAGACAATGACTTGCAGCGTCGACCCGTAATAAATTGGAAAAATAATTTTGATGAACAAAATTAACAACTGTTTAAAGTCACTTTGAAGGTGTTATCGTTCATAATATTACTACACATAAAACAATAATTTACCCCAGATCACAGTATCATTAGTTAACCTACTATATTTTTTTACTCTGTGGTATTACGTCATATTCATATGCGCAAGTGATGGGCATAGCGTGTCCAAAATAGTTGAATTACGATTATTGTACGATTTATCGGATAGTTCTGAATTTACATTAAATTAGTTTACTGTTGTATCGATTTGAAAGGCACGAATTATATTGCGTTTATTGCCTATAAGTAGAAGTCAAAACAAAATGCACACAAATCAACATCTTAAACTGTATAGCTATCGAATTAAATGCAAATAATCTCAATACAATCAAAATAAAATTGCATTCAGAACGTTTCACTTATTCAAACAGTGCACGTTCTGAAAATCCGACAAAATAACCGGTTTTAGTGCTGAAATACTTGAAATGCAGACCGACGTTTGTGAGCTACATGACTGAAATTTTGCAGTTTAAATTGCTATAGATAGCATCCTGGAA
This sequence comes from Diarsia brunnea, assembly GCA_949774965.1. Lineage (NCBI taxonomy): Eukaryota > Metazoa > Arthropoda > Insecta > Lepidoptera > Noctuidae > Diarsia > Diarsia brunnea. The sequence continues at coordinate 19,672,858 of OX459007.1, forward strand.
TCATTCGAGAAAAGAAATTATAGCAGTACTCTGGACATGTTCGGAATGCTTGAATATTTTGATGACGACGGTAGCAATTTTCAGTGATAATGTTCTCTTCAGTAATAAAATAAGTGTTTTAAACAGGAAAGAAAATGTACATAATTACATATTTCGGCTAACAGTTGCACCATTTATACACAGTGAGTATGATATAAGTAAAAAGTGATTTTCATACAATTGTGAGATATAATTTTTTCCTGTTCATAAAATTAATAATTTAAGATCACAATAAACAGTTAAACCTATTTTTAGTTGATCCTCAAATCAGATCCGCTTTAACTAACACTAAATGAATGCGTCGATAACGGTTTTTCAGGGCTTTGGCTTTGGTCGAAAATCCAGTAACGTTAGTATTTAGATATTAAAATAGATTCCACTGCTAGTGGAAGCGGATGTTATATTTTTTCAACAAGCAACCACCAAAAGCTCAAACCATCTAAATTCAAAATAACTCACTCCCTGTATTCAAAACTGACGTACCGAAAACTTTCGTCCACAAAAACAGCACAACATCGAAACAATGGCGAACACCCACAACAGTCCCACACATTTTCATTTCGTCGTCTCTTTGTGAGCTCAGCTAATTGCGAGCATTCCCTTTGACTCGCAGCCAATTCAAGCTAAACCATCCCGTCCAGATAACTTCCTAGAATGCAACACATTAGCATATTGCCAGCGCTGATTCCAATCTAGATTTAGTGGTACTTATGTCATTGTTTGCATTCGTAATCGGTAATTAAGCCTTAGTGGTACTCTGTGTCAAATTGGAGCTGTGGTGGGCTATTATCGGGACTGACTAATGAAATTGTAGGTCACAAGAGTAGAGGAAAACCAAAGAAACGATGACTGTGTGAAGGATGCTATGGCTAGAAATGAGGTGATTGTTGAGATGAAGTATAATAGAGAAGTAAGGAAGAAGAAGACATGTTGCGCCGACCCCAAATAAATTGGGATAAGGGCAGGAGAATGATGATGTTTGAACTGAGACAGGAACTTTGGTATGAGTTGTTTCATCATCACTGCTCTTATAAAGGGCAAATGTAAGCATCGTGAGGGAACCGGCATGTCTTAGAACCGATAATTCCAAGACATGTGACATCCACCAACCTGTAATGGGCCCGCGTTGTGGATAACAGCCCACTCCCTCTAACGTAGAGGAGTTATTTGATCGAGCAGTGCAGGGAATCATATACTTATGCTGAACATTTTCGGTGATTAGTTTGTTCGTCCCATCCCTAGTGTCGTAATTTTGCGCGTTTTGCATTTATGGCCGCCATTTTTGTTTAGCGTTTAAGCTGCTAAGCTGTGGTTTATGATAGCACTTGTTAAGTTTGTAACTTATCGTAAAAGTCTGCTTGATATAAAACTTTTATGTAAGACTACAAATTGTAGTGCTTTATTTATCAAGGTTGAAGGTAAAGAATCTGTGTCTGGCAATGTTACTAACACAAAATTGAAGAGTTGTAAATCTGAAAAATATTTTTGACCTTAAAATTTGAAATAATTTGCATAATCATCGAAGTTTTTATTTTATTTTTGAGTGATTCGTAATGACAAACTTTCGAAGTAATGTACATCAGGATAACGAACATTCTCAATTCAGTACTTCGGCATAGCGTATATTCTGACTGACGTAATTCGCACTTACAAACAATATGTATATCGTACATCGGCATTTCAAACTTTGAAGTTCAGTAATACAGTCCAAATTGTGGATGTACTATTGTGTATACCTCTGCTTAACCCTTCGGAGATTACAGGCGTGATGTGCATAGCAATTAAAATTAAAGACATTTTTTCACGCTATGAACTTATTTTTATAGTTATTTTAGGTGGTTTGGTCGTGTGGAGAGGATGAGTGAAAGTCGATTAATGAAAGGTATTACAAGGCAGATGTGAGTGGCAACGCCGGGATGGGACGACCTAGAAAGACATACATTACACTGATCTTATTGGTGACGTTCTTCAGAAAGGACAGGTGCGTAGTACTCGTAACCGGCGTGCGTGTATGACCAGATGTATGAATGTGGACGAGGTGAAACGACATACTCCTTTTGCCTCGTCCACATTCATACATGAGGATCGTAGCAGGTGGCGTTCTGTGGTTTCTGCCTACCCCCATGGGAAAAGGGCGTGAGTATGTGAGTGATGTATGTATGATTGTATATTTTGGTTCGCATAACCATAAACAACTGGTTAATAAACATTACCTTCAAAGCTACATGTTCCTATTCATTGCATCCCTAATATGTTCGGACGGAACATCCCACACAGGTGACCGGCTCGCTTAATTGCCTCAAAACACCCCAAATATACGGACAGACAATATGTCAGCCTCTGGAGACAAGATGTCCGTTATTATGAGACATAACATGGCGTTGGTTGAGAGGTTTATTTTAGACACACGGAGACACTTCTCGGAGTCCAGGTTTGGTTAATAGGTTGAAATTACAACTGTGAATTGACAATCCATATAAAGGGGAGCCATAAGCATATTCAGTCCTTAAACTTTATAGATTGTGTGGGTTAGAGAGAGCCAAAACGATATGTATATTTGAAATGTTAGATAGCAGCTCTGCGCATTCATCAATTGTTAAATAAAGTTTACCTGATGCACTCAGAGATGTTTAATGATTACTTAAGCCGTCACTTAGTAAATATTTGACATAGCCTTTACAAACTGCCGCAAACAGAGACGTTTAATGATAACTTAAGCCATAACTTAGTGATGGTTTTGTATGTCAAATCTTTACAAAGTGATGGCTTAAGTAATCATTAAAAGTGCGGCAGTTAGTATTCCTTCATATCTCCACCTACTTATTTGACTAATTTTCGTGTTGAATATCCTTGCTGAAAAACTGTCTGAGCTTCCCTTTCAAAGGGCTTAGATTGCGCGGTAATATTATATGTTGACAATAATCATTTATGATGCTGTCATTTTAAACAAAAGCTTGGCGCTAGCAGCTTACTATTTCATAAAAAAATAATAGCTCACGTTAAACGGTGACAGTATTGACATTTTTTCATTGACTTGATTTATTGTGTTTGATATCTTTTATGTCTTAATTAAATTAAAATGAACATGATACCGGTCCTGGATATGTTCCAGTTTTAGCGCAGCCGTCACCGTAGATAGCAATTTTCCTTGCTGATTTGTTTTTTAATTTTTATTGTATGTTTAGTTTAGTGAAACATAGGTTAAGTTATGATGAGGCTGACTTGCCTTAATAGAATAAAGCCTCTATTAAAATAAAAGAAAAAAATCTAAATCCAATGCACGGCTTGTCTTTGTGAATAATCAAACAAAGTGCAAAATGTTCTCTCTTTTATACTTTCATGTTTCTTGTACAACATTTTAAAGCTTCGTTGGCACATTTTCAAAATCCGAACCCTGCTGGTTTGAAAGAAAATAAAAACAAAAAAAGACAATTTTACAACTTTTTAAAAGGCAGTCCCGTATTGTTTTTAAAGGGAGGCTTTAAGTATAATAAAAAGTGGAAGAATGGATGGGTCGTTAGTGAGTTGTCACTCGTATCCGTCACTTTGTGAGTGAAAGCCGGAGGTTTTAGGATAATTTGTCGATAAAATAGAAGTCGTTACAAAGCCTTAAAGGGATGATTTCGTTTTTTATGTAAGTCTTCGCATTTTAAGTATCAAAAGAAGTGATAATACTGTAGAGAGTATCAAGATATTGAGTCTATACGGCATACCTAGTGAAGAATACCTGCCTGTATATGTTATATTTGTTTCCTTTATCTGTCGTATAGTACAATTTATATTATTTGAGACTTAATATTACAAACAAGAAAATTATTTTTGTCCATATGTTAGTTTTTACGACTTCATCAATAAGACAAACGAATTAAAACCTGAATGAATTAGGGTGTTTATATTTCATGGAATACTTTCTTACAAAAACTAAAAGTAGTAAAACAATAAACGGTATCAAAATAAAAACAAGTAACGTTACCAAATTACTCAAAAATTATTCATTAAAATTTACTTAAACAAATAATACAGTAAAGTTGAAAGATGAAAAGCGACAACTTAAGTAATGGCAAGCCGTTCCTTGGGACTTAACCATTAATAATTGTGTCTAACGAGAATTGAATTAAGACTGGTCGACACTTTACAAGCTTTTCGCTAATTACTTCTGGCACTATATCAGATTTGTTAATGTAAATTGTGAAAGGACAAACAATTCTGCGATTGAATGGAAATCTATCTCTTTGTGTGTCCCATTGCTGGGTAGAGGCTTTTCTCTTACCTAACCTTTCTATCCTGTGCTATATCTGGCAATGTTCGTCCCGCAAATAAGATTAGATTAAAAATATGATTAGATTGCAAACATTAAAGAAATAATATGACGTGTGCATTACAATTAAGCAAAGTGCAGCTCCTTAGGATAGTACGAGTATCAAGTTTGTTCATAAATTCCGTATGCTCCGAGTTTCAGTGAAACATCGTATGAGAAAGCGAATGCTCCATAAATTAGTTTCGAGAAACTTCTACGTCTTTGCCTGTAAGAGAACTTTGGTGTTATAGAAAAGTATGGCGTCTTATATTATGTGAGTATTAAATTGAATTTTGCTACTATTTATTTTTTATTTTATCAGTTTTAATTCAACTTGAGCACTTGAGTGTTTTATAAAGTACAGCATTTCTTCACAATGCTTTGAAGCCAGGAATTAGTTTACATACTAGTCAAAAAGGTACATGTTTTAGTTTAAAAAACTTTAATAAAATAACACACCATATTGCGGTAGAAGTAGTTTTTTTTTATATTTTTTCACTTGTTCTAGCTTGTCTTTCTGAAATCAGCGTTTCAGCCTACTCAATATAAGTGAGGTATTGTGTAAGTTAATACTTGTATAAGTTAAAATAAAATTAATACTGTGAATACACCTTTGTTGCTAGCTGTATTGGCTGTTTTTTCGAGTTAATCTATTCAGTAAAAAAAATGATTAACCCAATGATTATAAATACAATATCTTGATCACATAATTATTATCTATACTGGGCGATTATTTTAAGTAAAAAAATGATCTGCTTCCTGCCTCATAGTCAGTGAATGTTGTTACTCGTTTACTTATAAACTAAAAATACATAAACTAAAGCTAAAACTGACCTGTTCATGTTTATGATCCTTCTTCATGGACCCCCCATGGCCTCCACCGGTGCTTTGAACCGTATTCATCTCTAACACATCGACGTTATGACGTCACAACAGTCAACACTACTGATATACCACTACTTTCAAAATGGACACTTTTCTCTACTTCAGGCACTGTTTAAGTCATTTCGTTCACAGCACAATTTTATAATTTATTTCGTTTATTTTTAAAAGTTTCTTTGATATTTATAGGTTTGTAGAATTCCGCTGGATTTTGTGAGATTTTATATTGGGGCGTTGGTGTTTTATACTCTATCATGAACGCAGCTGACGAATCTAGACAACATAAATAACATAACGCCTTGAGCAGCATAGGATACCCACAATTCGCCAGTTATGTTTAAGTCCTATATAAAAGAGGGCGATCGTATTGTCATCAAAAATCGGACTCCGTGGCTGTTTCTGAGAAATTCTTGTTAAAAAAATTCCAATTACACTTTTTCCGACCTGGGAACCGAACTCAGGTCCTTATGCTCAGCAGTCGCGCTTGTTACCACTAAACCAATGAAGCAGTCAACATGTATCCATAAAATCTAGACAATCTCTTCCTTGTAATAATTTAGATCGTGTCTTTTCTGAATCCTAGTATCATGTACTGATTTCATGGCACAGTTTCCAAGTGGATGTCCTTAACATCCTGTACGTATATAAATGCTAAGAAACCGAAAAAAGGAATGTAATAACGCGTCTGCAATCGGAATAAGTTTAATAAGGAAAACGAAGAATCTGGTAATGAAAGCAATAACGTTAATAAGATGTTGACCTACATGGGACTTCTTGCGGAGTTCGTAATTTTTGGGTAGCTTATATTTTCAGTCATTTAAATTAAATAAAAATGGACTCGAACTTAGCTTAATGACAGACTGCCGCACTCTGAGATCTTTAATGATTACTTAGGCCATCACTTAGTAAAGGTTTTGACAGCTTTGTCATACAAAAGTACGTCAAATTTTTACTAAGTGAGTTTAAGTAATCATTAAATATCTCTGAGTACCGCAGTGAGACACGTTTTTTTAAGTTTTTTTTAAACTCATTAATCCTCACTAGGAGCTTGAACTATATCGTGGATACGTTTACAGACTTTTAAAATCACATACAGAAACACCCAGACCCGGAATAACAACCAGTAGACCATACAAATATTTGTTCTGTGTGGAAATTGAACTCGCGACACACAGCGCAACAGTCAATCGCTCAACCACTGCGCCAACTATAGCGTTACCGGGTAAACTTTTTACCGCTGTCATTTTATAACTAAACTAAACCAAACTATTTTTTTTATTTAATTAACCATCTGCAGGCACTTTTGAATCTTAGTCAAAATGAAAATTTGAATCCAGTTTTTTAGATCTCTAGGGAGTCGAACGATCTTACCTTTTCATCTCCATACCACTCTCTTTGACTAAAATATTGCTTGCCACGAAACATTTTGTAGACTAATAATTTTAAATAGACTGGCAAAGCTTATTGATATTCAGGCGACAACTTGCCCAAAATATCACAGATTTAAAAACCAAGGCCTAATTTCCAAGCCCACTAAAACCTCATAGCCAAAAATATAACCTAATCAGTATGCAAACTAGAAATAAACCTATACACTTTTTCCAACTGACCCAATTCTGTGTCTTAATAGAAATATAAACGACGCAGAGGGTGGGGTGATAGGGGGTAGGAGGAACACCCCCAGTTTGAGGCCTCATCCGTAAGATTTGCATAAACCAATTTGCGACCAGTCACGCGAGCTCCTAATGCCAGGCGTGGAAGCACAATATGACGACAGTTGCGGGACTGTGCACCACAATATGTGGGCGTGGAGATGGATCTTAATGCGAGTATCAGATAGTTCACACATAAATACACAAACAAACGCGCGTTCGTATCACCCATGGGGGACGACAGAAAGATTCCTACACGTAAGAACGATTCAATTCTTCGATTCGATTCTTACTTGTAGATGCTTCGTTCACGTTCACACATTTCTTTGATCATACGTCATCGTTTTTATGAGAGTTGAGAAGGTCAGATAGACAAATGCTCCAAGTTAAAATAAAGTAAAAAGTTTTTATTAATAAACATAAACGGTAGAAAGGTAATTACAAAGTACAAAGTTGGCATTAATAAACTTGACTACAAATGTTTATAACTGTTCTGTGTCACAGCTATCAACGCCCATTTAAACAAGAGGACAATAATATTGTTCTAGACTTAAGCTTTACAAAGTTATATTAAAAATTAAATAAAAACACATCACATACGTATAGACTAGCAGCAGACCCGAATGGAAAAGGCTAAGCAGATAATGAGGATTTGGACAATGAATGATGGGCAGGAATCACCAGAGATCGGAGTAGGTAGACTTTACATGCCTAAACTATAAGGAAGTAAATAACATGTAGATAAAACCTCCTATAAATAAGTAATAAAATTTCATGTTTTCTTCAAAGACCAACATTTTGCCAACCTCAAAAAGCGATAAAAAAAACCTAAGATTTCTCACACATAAATGCTTAAACAAGCTATTTTAAACACTAAAAATAGTCAAAAGAAATCTATTTCACGGAATTCCTGCTACATTAAGGTGATAGATTGAGAAAAATGTGGTTTTTCTAGGTCTACGAACTTGTTGAGTATGTAGAATAGGGATTTGACATTTTGGTGAATGGTTTTTGACTCTTTGGTCTAGTATCGACGAAAATGAATACACGATTCAATGAATTTTTCTCGATACAAAAAAATTGCAAAGTTATATCAATTTTTTTACTTTCTTAGAAATCACGGTGTAACACTTAAGAATTATTCAATGGAATTGACTTTGAAACATAGAGAATTATTATATCAAGTATCCAGGAAAGTAATTTAAAATTTTATTTAAATTTTCTGTTAAAAATGGAGAAAATTCTTTTTGGCACATACGTTGTTTTATTCCGAGCAGATGCACATTATTGCCATCTCTTCTTTTGCGTTTCAAAAGTATTTGCATCACTTTCGCTCGCTTGTCAGATCAGTCGCCCGGTGGGCTTCATCGACGCAGGACCTATGACATTTTTTTACAAATCTGTGCCATCAGATTTTCGTGATTATAATAATTGATTATTCGTAAAAGATAGTAGATTGTTACTTAATTAGTGTTGAATAGGTATATAAAAACTATTCTTGAGATTTAACAGTACCTATAACGTATCGTTTTCCATTTGTGATGAGTATTTAATTGTTTATAAATAAAAATGTGAATAAATATGAAACCAAAACTAAATAAAGTACAACGTTTGAAGTTCCTGAGGGTGAGGGCTCAGAAAATGAAAGAGAGTAAGAAGTAAGTATGTAGTTATGTACAATAATTAATAGTTTCTATTTTATCAGTAACTATGAGCACGTTTTTAGCTGCAATCGAAGTCGCCACCTCCGCTCATATACTTAGATAATCAGCTACAACCTATATTTGCCTCGCAAAGTAATATTGGGTTAGCATTCTATTTGCTAGAGCAAAATATTTATGAAATAAAAATAAAACAGGCTAAAATGTACTAATAAATCATTTTAGGTTAGACATATGTCAACAAAACATCATTAATACGTCAACTTCTATTACCGCGTGTGAAGAGCACATAAACGAATGGAGTCACATTTGAATTGCAAAAAGAGGTGAGTTTAGTCGAAATTATTTTTTTGGACTTTAGTGAGGTATGGATTTGGAGTTTATTAATCATTTCAGTTTTCCTTACAAGTAGAGTAATTTTTTTTGTGATTTTTAAAATAGTCCAGTCATTTGGTAGTTTTACCTGGAAAGTTTTCCGGGAGTTTTGAAAATTGGTGAGTTTATAGATTTCGACGTGCTCTTTTCGAAATTTCACTTTGCCACCTCGTAACTGTGCCGCTCGCGCCGCCATTTTGGAAAAATGACACTCAAAAATAGTTTTTTTAAGAATAACTTCGTTCCGACTCAATTTACGATAAAAATAGTTCAGAATTAAATTAAACTAGAGAAAATTTCCTACATTTATGTCCTAATAACGTTTTTCGTAAAATCAATAGTGACGGCGTACGAGCGCCGCAAATTGTAATTTAAAATGTGTTTGCGCTAATAACGCGTTTCCACACCACCTTGAGGTAGAGTTAGAAGCGCGTTTTTTAGGGTTCCGTACCTCAATAGGGAAACCCTTAAAAAAGGAACCCTTTTATGATAACTCTCTTGTCCGACTGCCGTCGTGTGTCCGTCTGTCCGTGGTTCACCACTGATTTTCTTAGGAAGGGGCTATGCTTTTACTACTATTGTTTTATAACGTTACAATTTGTTCTACTATAGAATAGATGTCCTGAGAGCATAGTCAACTGTCTAATGGTATTCAAAGTGATTTGCATTTCTGCAGAACTTTTAGGAACGACCTAAATGACTTTCAGTAGCTTATGTCGGTTGTTGTATTTGTTGTTGTGTTTCAAAGAAAGAGAATGTTAACGTAAGTAGTAAGTTAATAAAGGCTATTTTTATTTTATTTTATGTCAGCACCCCCTGGACCAAGACGTCCGCATGTAGTAACATAACATCACTCCTTGTGAACACTGGACACCCCACACACATTTCACCAATTATGTTTAAGTCCCATGTAATAGGTGGCGAGCCTATTGCCATCAACCGGCCACAAATTCAGACTCCGTGGCCTCTACTGAAGAATTCCTGATGGAAAAACGCAATAACACTTCACCCGACCTGGGAATCTAACCCAGGATCAAGCAAAGTAGTCGCACTTGCGATCACAAGAATATTCCCTTTTTTTTTTTTAGCGTAGTTGTATAATGGTTTACGGCGCTCGTACGCCGAAACTATTGGTTTTAAATAAGGAAAAAAAAGGTTATGACATAAATTGTAGGAAATTTTCTCTACTATTATTTTGTATAGATATGTTTTTCTTGTAAAATGCGTCGGAAAGGAGTTATTATCAAAAAACTGCTTTTAGGCGCCATTTTTGCAATATGGCGGCGCGAGCGGCAAAGATACGAGGTGGCAAAGTTAAAATTCGGAAAGAGCACGTCAAAATCTATAAAATTACCAATTTTCAAAACTCCCGGAAAACTTTCCAGGTAACCTCTATTTTTTCGACCAAATGACTGTACTAAAAGCCGTAGAACAAAAATTATCAAAGATAAAAAACAATCTGAATGTTATGCTCCACTTGAATGTTGATGGTTTTTATTCCAGAAATAAAAGGAAGCAACAACATGATATTGATAACGAATATAAAGAAGTTGAAGAAAACGTGAGTTCTCTCATTTTATTTACTTCTAGCTTTTGCCCGCGGCTTTGCCAACGTGGATGTCGGAAATATCAAAAATGCCGATTTTCCATACTACAAACTTTTATTCCCTGTTTCCCCCTTGAGAGTTGAATTTTGAAAAATCTTTTCTTAGTGGATGCTTACGTCATAAGAGAAATACGTGTGCGAAATTTAACGTTTCTTGGTCTAAGGGTTTGTATCCTCGGTCAGTCAGCTTTGCATTAATTTTATATATACAGATATATTAAGATCTTCCCAGTACTAGAGCTTGGCATAAATAGTATTTTTCCAAGTTGATTTATACTTCTTTCAGGGTTCTAAAACTGCCGACATCAGCGGAATAATAATATTAATAACAGTCATCAAATAATTAAATTTCCAAAATGTCCAGCTACTTCTGTTGCTGACCGTACAAATAGATACAAGATGTAGTATCTGACGAATGGGAAGTGATGGCATGGTAAGAGATGAGAAAATCGGGGGAACGGGAGAAAAAAGCGGCAGACAAAGTAGGAAAGGTTACTAAAGATGGTTACCAATAATAGATTTGTAAACTTAGATGGTTGTTGCGGTAAACGTTCATACAGAACTAATTATGCTGCACTATTGGCGATTTCGTAAAGTTCTTTTCATGGAAGTTAAAAACAAATACTGATGTATTTGTGCTTGAGTGGGTAAGGCAAATGAGATAGTAAAACAACATGAGTGTTTTAAAAATTATAGCGGATCTTCAACAGCTATGGAATTCACTATTATCGCCGAAGGATTTAAACAGTCTATAGAAATGCATTCGTATCTATGGAAGATCATAGCTAATGGAGACAGTACCACTTATACACAAATACTTGACAATACTGAATCTCTCAATCACGGTCGAAAAGATTGGTTGCAAAAATCATATATTTAGAAAGAACAATGTGCAAAAATGTATGGACACCGTCCCCGAAAACGAAATCAGTCACAATAATAATAGGGTAGTTCACAAAAAAAAAAATTAGTCCATCAGATACATTTCCAAAAAATAATGGACACGTATTTTTTCTTTTTTCACGTAAACAAAAGATGAAGACTATACAGTATACAGTGCTTCGAAAAGTCGTGTGACGTCACAAACTTAGTACTTTTTTACCCTGAAAGTGACGCCCCTCATAGTCTTTGACACGTCTTAGTTTCGTAAATTTTGATTAATTTGATAAAACAAAAAACACGTAAGTATCCAATATTTTTCGATAATCTAACAGACGAACTAATTAGATGTTTTTGGTGAAACACCCTATTATGTTACCGATCCCGATGCTTGTTTTTTTTAATTATTACTGTGGAATGATATCGTTCGTAGTGTTCACACCTCGGAACCTCGGAAAACATAATTTAAAAATATTAACAACAAATAAGATTTTAAAGATACGAAAGTACATAAATGTATCGCCATAAAAAATCATGGCTTACAAAATCTGCAGCAATCAGACAACATAAAAAATCTGCACCAAGATATTACGAACCCTGCCATTTATCATGCATTTGAAGCCACCTCAAATATTTTTATTACAAGAATCACCATGATTATTATCTTGATACAGGTAAAGGTCGCGCCATGTAAAAAGAACGCTGGCGGTCAAGATTTATCGGCCTATTTGGTGGTAAGAGGTGGGGGTGGTATTTATGTTCTTTCTATAAAATTAGTTTACTGATATGTTGCTTTTTTTTTAAATATTTTGTGTTATTGTATACTTTTGTCATTTCGTTCCCATTACCTATTGTAGAAAGGAGGCCTGTGTCTCAGCAGTGGGAACATTATATAGGCTGATGATGGTGATGATGATGATGTAGTTTAAAATATATAACTATTTTATCTGTTTTTGGCAAGGTTTTCGAAGCTTTAGTATACCCTAAACTTTCGTGGCATGTGAAACAATCATTGATGCCTGAACAACATGGCTTCATGAAGGGCCGTTCGACAGCAACCAACCTTGCCTGCTTTATATCGGACTTAGTCGACGCTGTAGACCGTGGATCACCTGTAGATGTAATCTACACTGACTTTAGCAAGGCGTTTGATAAGGTGGATCACAAAATATTAGTTAAAAAACTACACAGCGTCGGAATTACAGGAAACTTATTGCAGTGGTGTGAGTCTTACCTTGTTAAACGCACATCTAGGGTTGTGGTCAATGGTTATTCGTCAAACCTGTTTTTGACACCCTCAGGTGTACCCCAGGGCTCCCATCTAGGCCCATTGTTTTTTAATATATTCATAAACGACGTGGCGTCTTGTTTTGAAAACTCTAAGATATATGTATACGCGGATGATCTAAAAATTATAAAACGAATAGAGTGCAATCAGGATACTTATAAACTCCAAGAAGACTTAGACCGTTTTTCCCAGTGGTGCTTAGACAATAATATGTTGCTTAATGCTGACAAATGCAATCATGTACATTTTTCTAGGAAAAAGGGACCGTATTTTCGTAATTATAAAATAAATGACCAAATTATTTATGAGAAGGAGGTGATTCGTGATTTGGGCGTTTATATTGACAATAAGCTTCGTTTTAATACGCATGTTGATAAAATTGCTACTAAGGGGTTTAAGATGTTGGGTTTCATTTTGCGTAACTGTAAAGATTTTAAGCTCGCCTCAACTAAAATCGCAATCTTTAACTCAATAGTTAGATCAGGCCTGGAATATTGCAGCATCGTTTGGACTCCATTCTACGAAATACATAAACGCCGGTTAGAATCTGTGCAGAAACGATTTCTTTGGCATTTGTCATATCACTGTAATATGGTCAGAACTTTAACTAGCTACAGCTCACGCTTGAAACATTTCAGACTTATGAGTCTGGAAAATCGCCGTATGGTCCTGGATCATCTGTTCCTATATAAAACAGTAAACACTCATATTGATTGTCCGCTGTTACTGAGTCAAATAAATTTTAATGTGCCTTACAAACTTGCCCGTAAGTCTAAATATCGGTTGCTTCGCGCTAAGGGCTTTAAAACCAATCTTGGTCATTTTTCTACCATTAACAGAATGCAGGTTCAGTTTAGTCGCCTGTCATGCTCACCCAGTGTAGATATTGATATGTCTTACTCTTTACATACAATCAAGTCTGCCTTGCGTAGGGCATTATCATAAAAGTAATTAATTGTAACTAATTAAAATAATTATTAAATTTATAATCAATATTGTTTTCTATTATCTTTTTCATTACAAAAAGATTTAGAAACTGTCTTTTTTTTTTGCTGTATTTTTCATTGGCTGGCAAGCAAATCCAGCATTAATCAAATTTTAATAACTTTTTATTTTATAATTTTATTGTATGTCTGATTTATGTAACAATTAACTGTGTATGTGTACCAAACAATTTGTATTACATTTCTGGCTCCTATGATTAACGCATGCCGTGGCAGCCTTTAATTAAGGCTACACTATAATAAGTATGAAAATATGAATAGCTTAACATGTATTTTTAGTGTATGCTTTGTTGGTTGTCCTAAATAAATAAATAAATAAATAAATAAAATAGGTTCTCTTAAAATAGGTTTTCTTAAAATAAAGTTTTTATTTTATTTGTTGTGTGGAGCTCTGTCATTTTTCGATTTTATAGTTATAAGTCTGTTAATAAGATTGACATCTTAATATTATGTTGTACACTAAATCTATACGTCTTGGGCTTCCTAGAATATACCAGAGAATGAATTAAGTATTAAAATCGGTTCAGTAGTTTACGCTGAAATTGCGAACAAATATTATTATGCATACAAATAGACGAGTTTTTGAAAAGTAGATTAAATATAGATAAAAGTAAATTAATGTGTTAAAAATATTGATAATACATGCACCACGTTTTTATTATAAGAACACAAAAAGAATAGAAATAATAATTTGTTATCATACCTTCATTACTTAATGAATTCGTATTACATATTAAAAAATGGTTGAAAATTAATTATTTGTATTATTTTATATTTGTCTACTCCATACCTCCTGTGTGCTAATATTTCAAGAATTTCGTGTGTGACAAGTGCGTGACAAGGACAACCGCGTAAACCCTCGTAAACTGCATTGCGCGCGCGGGGGCGCCGAGGAAATCACGCCCATCGAGCTATGACTTATTTTCGGCATAGCCCGTTAACCAGTTGTTGTCGCATTAAAAAATAAATTCGATAGAAATCGACAGCCAGTCGGGTTCCTTATAAAGTAGTACAGTGAATGGGCGCCTTGCAACGAGAATACGGAAGTAGTTGCGCTACGACGCAAGGTAAATGCGGCTACTGGTGTTTATTGGGGCTACGAGTTTGCTACGGCGTAGCTGAGTCCACGGCGTAGCTGCATCTACGTGGTTGCTACGGCGTAGCTGCGTCTACGCGGTGTTTGCTATGTTGGCGTAGTAGATGAATGGTGGTCGGTTACGAAATCGATTATTCTCCGCTTACCACCACACCGATTTCGATGAAATTTTGGGAATAGCTGCTGTATGTTACAATTTTGTCGGGTATTTTTTTTATGGTTCCGCCCAACTTTTAGGGCTTTTGTGAGACTGTCACTCATGACCATAAAGTCTGTATTTTACGACATCTGCAAACAACGTGTTTTTTACCTCCACTTAGTTGAGTAAAGTGAGAACACCTTTTAGACTGGTTTACAGGTACCTATTTGGGCTTTAAACTACGTTTCTTTTTTGCCAACTGAGTTACAAAACCTCACCTAACCTAACCTCAAAAATGAGAACTGGCACCTAATTTTATTTTAATGTGCTTTCCAAGTCAGGGAAGAGGTCTTGATATTATACGCCAACAATTAAAATAGACCCTCATTCAATGATTAGTGTCAGCTCAAACACAACTTGACCTAACATATTTGATTGATCTACTTTTAATCCATTAATCTAGACCCTCACTAAATATCAATACAGTATCAAACCACCGATATCGCCCAAGACCGCAAGTCCCTTCAAATAAATTGAACAGCAACAAAACCTTATTGACACCTCATCACATAATCGTTCCCTCACAGCCTCCCATTAAGAGGCTCTTCGGAGATAAATACGGCTCATAGAGTGTAATAGAGCTCCTGAGTATACCATTATGTTGCGAGATTAACTTAACTGCCAAAGTATGCACGAGCGTTTTTTTTAACGCTTCGTTTTTTTTTTCGCGCACCAAATGTTTAACAGCCGTAGCCAGAGTTAAGTGGAAAGAGAGAAGGGAGGCCTTTGCCCTGCAGTGGGACACAGTGGGATCAGGCTCAAAATAATAATAAAACAGAACTGTTTTTTTAACGCTGCGACTTAAAATATACTAATGTGCTGGTTTGGTTTGGTACATTGCACATTGCTCGCAGTACGGATGATAGATCCGGTCAAAAGGTTTTTTAAAAAAGCGCGGCATTGGAGAACCTCCCATTACGTGGGCCGATCACCTGGTAAAGAGCCCAAGAATCTGCTAGATGTGAAAAACACAGACCCTCTCTTTATTGGGCCACGTTTGCTAGGTAATTCCAGAAATGGAAACCTTTCAGCTGAACTGATGAACACGGCAGGGATTTTTAACGGGCTTCATAAAGGAGGAGGTTCTCAATTCGTCGAAACTTTTTTTTAAATGTACATTCCCGTATTACTCGAAGATGGCTGTGTGGCGACAGCGACATCTATCGCAACACATGCGAACTAAATTGGCAATTCCTACATCGCGCTATCAACATTATCCGCGACATTAGCCTATATAGAAAATCCCGACTTACATATGTCGGGCAGTTAGCCCACCAGACACAACACCCGTCTGGTAGGAGGATCCTCCCTTTTCTACGGGGGATGACGAACTTTACACCCTGTTCCTCATACCCCCAAAGCTGGACCGATTTGGATATTTTTTTTTGTTTTAAAAGGTATACCTACTTCCCGGGTGGTCCCGTGATGATCAAGTTTCTGATAATGGGTTGCTGGATAAATACCTTCAAATTTTATGGACAAACTTGAAGCGATTTGGGTAGTTTTTGAAAGAGTACTTTTCTTCAATCAATTTACGTTGAAAACCCAATTCGAGATAAATAAAACATTTCGTTTAATAGATTTATGTTGAAAACCCAATCCGAGGTAAATAAAACATTTCGTTTAAAAAACGTTTTGTTTAAAAGACGTTGCGTTTAAAAAACGTTGCGTTTAAAAAACGCCCGTGCGCAACTTGACTCAATATTTATATCTACGGATATCGATCGGCGTCTGTTTATGTTCGGTATCTTTTGAATAATATTGTTTATATTTGGTTTATGTGGTACGTTTGTTGATCGAGAGTTTCGAGAGCGCGCCTGTTTGGGAAGATTATTTTGATGTAATGTTCTGTTTAATTGATAATTTTGAGTTTATGTTTCTGTCTAACAATGTAGTAACGTGATTTTGAATACTCTGATTTAAAACAACTAAAATTTACTTAACAGTTCTTATTGAGGTAGCTTTATTTAAAAAAAATCTATATAATTACTTTTCCTGTTGACAGCGATGTGGACAATTTTTTTGACGCCTTTTATTTTGTGTGTCCCTTTATTATGTTTCTTTTATTCTAATTTTAGTTCTGTAAATATTGTAAATAATAATTTATTAATAACTTCTAGTCTAGCAAATGGTTACCTCACTTCGAATCTCACATATCAATTAATACAATTTCATCTTAAACCTTGCCTTTTCTTAACTATGTCATCTCTTAGTTTTACCTGGTACAGCTGAATACCGGTGCTTTACATGTATCGTCTGTCTCTGACCTATCTAGATTACGAGATTCCTATTTCCAATAATACAATACCTCCTATATGTTTCTGACCTCCTGGTACTTTGTAAGACTTTACTATCTTTGTTTCTCATCTCCAAAAAAAAAACAATATACCGCGGTGTCTGTTGGACTACCACGTCAGTCGCAGAGGTGTATGTCGTGGAGTACTTTGGGAGCTGTCATGGAATTAAACTTAATTAAAAATTATAAAATGTCATGTAGTAGTTTGGGGACTCTGTTTTGTAGTACTTTGGGAATAAGTCCTCTCCACCACAACCCAGCAACTTACACGATACTGGTTTAGGACCTTTCCAAGTTTATTTTTACTAGCTTTTAAGATAATCATAGCAAGAAGCATAAGTTTGGTTTTGAAACTATAAGGTCAAAGATGCTTTATGAATACTAACGTGGAACAAGGGTCAACTGTCTAGACCCATAAAGTTCAGACAAAAGTTAGAATAATCTCTCTCTATTCCTCTGGAGGCGGTAATCGGTTACGGTAAGGTATATCACATAATTTGCCAAGACTTTCCTCAACAATATTAGGGTTGGCTTCGAATCTAGCCACATGCAGCTCAATAACAGTTCTTTACATGTAGGGACTGCCTATTTGACCTTCACAACCTAGTTAGTACTGGGTAAAACGATACCCTTTGGTAATACTGCATCCCAGATAGACTGGAAGCCGATCCCAATATATTTGGGAAAATGTTAGGCAGAATAAATGTGGACGAGGCAAAAGGAGTATGTAAGGATCGTAGCAAGTGGCGTTCTGTGGTTTCTGCCTACCCCCATGGGAAAAGGGCGTGAGTTTATGTATGTTTGTATGTTAGGCAGATGATGATGATGCTGGCTTATTTTGTCTACTATTTAGTGATTTGAGTCTTGTACTGATTACTTTTGAGTTTAAAATCTCTGTGCTCGGCACATTTTCCGAACCTCTTTGAAAAGATGTAACCTCTACCTCGTGTCAACGTCCAGTGTACAGAGTTTTATAGCAATTTAAAAAGGTAGACTTTAAATGGAGCCTAGAGGATTTAGCTCTAAGTACTGACTGAAGCTGTGAGCATCGCAGCGGACTCTGTTCGAGAAACGAATGGAAATGAAGTGTAGAATACTAGCGAACAGGTTTATAAGGAGCTGGAAGTATTAAGAACAAGTTTGGTGTTAGAATTGTTAGAAGCCTGGTTTGAAGTGTTCAAAGTGACACTTGGGTTCGTGTGACAATCTTGGTGAATATTATATTCTAGAGACACACGGGCGGCAGCAAACATTAAAGTTTTTGTAGGCTATCAATGTTTACCAAAAGCGTCTTCCTTTCAACGTCAATTGAGTGCACAACGATCCTCGATAAAACATCAGAGTGGCGATGACCAATGCGGTCTTATTTATACGTGGGATATCTTTATTTAAACTGAGTAGAGAAAAATACAAATTACCCCAATAAGTCGTAATTGATTTGAAAGCCACCCGGGGCTGCGGATTGTCCGGGGCTGCGGGTTGTTCGATAGAGATACCGTTGCCCCGGACACAAAGGGCTTAGAAGGAACATGGGTGGGAGCGGTGCAATGACTCCTGTCATATTTTGATAATTTCACAACGTCCAAAAAAAAAATTCTTCCCTTTACTATACGTCAATTTTAAATGGGATTAACTTGGACTTTTTGTCAGCTTATGTCAATGTTATGTATTTACTTTTTCATCATCTTTATCAATTAATATGACTTTTACTGTTCTCCATCATCTACCTAGCTTTTTCCCAAGACTAACCGGATACCAGTACATTACATAGAACGGCTGCCTATTTAACTTCCACAACCCAGTTAGTACAGAGTGTAATAGAAGAAGAATAGAATAGAATACATTTATTTTCAGGTAACAAAGACCCATAGACAAATACCTTAACCTAAATATACATACTAATAACAAACACACAAATAATAAAAAACACATTTACATATTTTTTGTAATAAAATACACTTTTTTTTGGGGGGTAGGAAATCATCAAATAACCCCTCCCGCTCTTGGGCAGAGCGAAAGGGAGTGTCACACTTCTACCGACTAAAAACCACCCATATTCCTTCTTTGTCCTTTATGTCGAGGCCATGGTATCTCTTGCGAACAACCCGCAGCCCCGACAGGATAATAAAATACCCTTAAATAAGACTGAGTGTCAGACTTTATAGCCAATTAGCCACTGACTATCTGTAACGACTGCCAAAGATCTATATATGGCAGTCGGGACGAACAGCTTAACTGCTTTCCGAGGAAAATAGAAACTCGGTATGTCTTGGGTGGTCACACATCGACGGACCAACCGAGGCAAGCACACCTGAACCTAAAACTCGACCCAAACAGCATTTATCATTAAGCCACGAGCTCCATTTTCAGTTTTTTATCACCGCTTATCTCTTGTGACTCGTAACTGAAACTCCTACTTGAAACTTTAATACCGGCGCTAAACAATGGCTGGCTGGAGCTGGCAATATCGCGGTATTATCCAGGTATGATGACATAACCGTTATATAGCTGTATTGACCGGGTCTGATGACGTCATTACACTTTATTGTTGACGCCTGACGGTACTGTGAAAAGACAGATTGTAAGATAAATGGAAAGTGAGTGAAAGCAGAAATTTTATTTGTAAAATTATGTTAGAATTTTGTTTTGATAATTTAAAGTGTTCCGATATTCTTTTTTCTGATTTATTTCGTTGCGAGATTTGAATGCGAGACGGTTATTTTTTTTCTCTGTGGACTTCGGCGAGCTTTTCTAGTGGTCGCCACTGTTGATTCCGACTTTAAGGAGTTGCAGTGGGTTGAGAATAGTGGGACGAGCTTGTCCCAATAAAGAAAATCGAAGAGTAAACAACGTTTACTTTACAACTTCTTTCATGAGATTTCCCATAAATTAAAAAAACCCTGTCTTCTTAAGGCGAAGTAACCACTAACAAGCATGTATCAATGCTACTTAGTACTACTTTATAATTTAATAATAAAAGCAGCAAGAAAGTGATGGATAACCTTTTCGTGGAACCTTCAGAATACACGCCACGATGTTACAACTTGATATGCATTTTAAATAAGACCAATTTATTTTTATCATCACTGACAGATCTGACGTGGCAATTTGTAGTAGAATGAGTGTGATGTTTTTCTAATAAAATAGTTTTCAAAAAAATCAATGTAATTTAATGTAATGCGTTTTCAATGTAATTTTCGATTATTTTTAAGTGACATTGACTTTTATTTGATTTTTGTGACATTGTATTTCTGATTTTTTGACATTGTATTTTTGATTTTTGACATTGTTTTTATGAAATGGTAGTTTTATGTTTTTTTATGTATCTCGTGTCTCGTAAATTCAATCTGAAATAAATGGATTTTATTTTATTTTTAAAAAGGCACTAAACACTCAAAACAGTTAGAAAAAACATCTAGATGAAATCGGCATTTCCCACATCAAACATTCATGACATGTGACAAACACGAACACACGCACGTGGACTAATGGCCTTGTTTGTTCTATCTCCTGCTTCTAGGGAGAAAAGTGAAGTGAAGTGGAAATTATATTATTCCTACTCCTCCGCTATTGTTTTGTCATTAATTTAGTTGCGGGATCCAAGACAGTTAAATTATTCCTCTGAGCCTTTGTCGAGCTTCATTGTCTCAGCGCTTTTCTGGTGCTAGCCCTTGTTGATTCTGGCTTTCAGGAGTTACTGTGGTTTGGGAATAGTATGGCGGCCTTATCACAAAAAAATGGCACGAACACTCACTGCAAACTTGAGTGGTGGATTATATCCTATTCGAGCTCGCAGGGAAGAGACCTGCACCTTAGCAGGAAGTGCGTCATAAGCTGATAATATGGTCATCATCTGCCTAGCCTTTTCTCATCTATGTTGGGGTCGGCTTCCAGTCTAACCGGATGCAGATGAATACCAGTATTTTACATGGAGTGACTGCCTACGTGACCTTCACAACCCAGTTAATACTGGGTTACCACGAAACCCTTTGGTAAGACTGGTTATCAAACTTTCAGGTCACTGACTACCTATAACAACTGCCAAAGATCTGTATATAGCGGAAGAAACTCGGTATGTAATGGGCGGTCACCGATCTACAGACCAACCTAGGCAAGCGCGGCTTAACGTTAACATCGACCCAAGTGGCAGTTATTATTAAACCACGGGATACTATGATATGATAATGTAATTTCGGGATCAATATGCTACAGCCATACACACACGAACATACACAAAGTCACGCATACAGGATACATGTCTTCCATATGTAACATCCAACTGAACATTGTTTATTATATTTCCTTCATAACAAGTCCCTCAGGCTATCTCTTCCCAGTAAATAAAAGGAATCTTTTAAAAATCCAATATTGGGACGCAAATATGACGAAACAGGACGGAACCTACTTTATATTCGTTGAAGGAATCCCCTGAAGGATTCCATGAGGCATTACTTTCTTGAAGCACGTCTTTACAGGGTAACAGGGTAAAGGGTAACGAGGTGAAGGGTAAGGAGAATGTTTAGAGGGATGTTTTTGGTAAGCATAGACTGTTTAAGGGATAGAGACTTCTACTGCCTTCTTATTTTTAACTCGACTGCGGCAAATTTTAAACGGTGGTTTATTAGTCTTGTCGTTTCAGTCATGCTCATGGGTATTTTGTCGCCAAAATTAGTAGTGGAGGTCAGATGGCCATCGTTTTATGTAAAATATTGGTAAACAGCGGAATTCGGTTAAACTGTATACCCCCATTTAAGGGGAAAATCAGATGATGTTTATTTATCCGATATCTAAGGATTTATTTCCAAGTTTTCTGTTTAAGATTTTAGTAGCCATTCGAATATAAAGTGTGGTTAACAACAGAATGTTATAAAAACAGAAGATGTAAACGTTAATGTTGCCGTTGACAAATCACTACATTCTTCAACTGTTTGCAAAAAAACTCAAAAACTACTGTATCGATTTTCATGCTGTTTTTATTAATGGCTAGAGTGGTTCTCGAGGAAGGTTTTAGTATTTTTTTTTTGAAATTCAACCCCTAGGGAGTTAAATAGGGGATTAAAGTTTGTCGAGATATTTTTCGACATCCACGCGGGCGAAGCCGGGGCAAAACCTAGTAAAATATAAATTAAATAGGCCTCTAGATTTTTTAACACTCTGTTGTGAAGAAATATATGCTATGGGTGGTTTTTGTCACCTTTTAGATTGAACCGGGATTCCGTTGGGTTGTGGGATGAATGTATTATTACGTCTCACTTATATTAGAACCTACTTTGAATTTGAAAGTGGAAATTATGTTTTTCCTACTCCTCTGCTATTCTTTTCTGATTAATTTCGTTGCGGGATCCAAGACAGTTAAATCGTTTCCCTGGGACCTCGTCGAGCTTCATTGTCTCGGCGCTTTTCTTGTGGTCGCCACTGTTGATTCTGGTTAACAGGAGTTACAGTGGTTTGGGAATAGTGTGGCGGGCTTGTCCCATTTTTTTTTTTTTTTTTTTTTTTTTTTTTTACTTTGAATTTAACATTTGCTGGTTTCCTACGTGTTATGTTTTACGTTTTTTTTCTGGTCCTTTCTTTGTCTAATGTTTTTACTTTCACAATATTTTTACATTCAATATGTTAGTTTTCTGTTTTCGTAATAAAGTTTGAGTTTGATCGGCAGTACCTAAATTCTTAAACTTATTTTGAAATAACTAGTTAGTACAAGGTTAGGAATGGATTTCTTTTTCGAAAAAAGCTTAAACTTGTTAGAATTCACTTGTTCTGAACTCAATCTCCGCATTCCGCATTTTTTTTTTTTTGGGGAAATTATCAAATAACCCGTCCCGCTCTGGGCAGAGCGGAAGGGAGCGGTAAGGAACATGGGTGGTTTTTAGTCTTCTTCTTGTTCCTTCTTAGCCCTTGTGCCGAGGCCGCGGTATCTCTTTCGAACAACTCGCAGCCCCGACGGGAATCTCTTCCGCCTTTTTTTTTTGGTGGGTGGAAAATCATCGAATAACCCCTCCCGCTCTTGGGCAGAGCGAAACGGAGTGTCAGACTTCTACTGACTAAAAACCACCCATGTTCCTTCTTAGCCCTTGTGCCGAGGGCAAGGTAGAGATACCGAAAGAGATTTCGAACAACCCGCAGCCCCGACGGGACAACCCACAGCCCCGACGGGAATCTCTTCCACCTTACATCTTGAATACAGCACAATTTGCTTTCCGCCAAAAACTCCACCAGGACATAAGAATGAAGTATAGTGTTCAAAGTGAATCACAACTTGAATCAGTTTAAGCTAGTAAGTATGACGTTTTATATGAAAATACTGTTTAGAACAGAATACTAAACATACTTTTAAGTTTCATCATCTTTTCACAAACTATTTTGGGTAGTGTTACCGGATGCAGCTAAGTACCAGTATTTTACATTAAGCTACTGCCTGTATGAAACTCGGTATGTAATAATCGCCACCCATCCACGGTCAAATCTCAGCAAGTACGGCTTAACTTTGAAGATTGACCCATGTGGCTGTTCGACCACCACGAGCTCTTTCGCCGCCTTTTTGGGTATCTGTGACAAAATTTTTAAAATAAACTTGCGAAATTACTTTATCTGCCCGTCAGAGATCTGTTTTCACTAACTCTTAGCAACAGGTAAACAAATTACTAAATAATAAAACGTACCGTTGGATTTTCAACACCTTGACTTAGATTCTGATCTGTTAATTAGAAATCCAACAGAGCGTGAGAATATAAAACCCACGCGTTTTCACGGATATAAGTTTTTGTGAACTAATTCAAAAAGTTTTAAGAGCGCAATTTAATTAAGTCAGACACAGTAAACTACTCCTAGAAACGAGAGAAATAAACATGTTTAATAATCCTGAAAACAGCTCTATTTGGATATCTTTTTACGGCTTGCAGTGAGCAATATACAATACCCATACCTGGGCAACTAAACGAGAAAAACTAGCATAAAGGAATTGTAGTTAGTCGGGTTTGTTTCGTAAAACAATAAACGGGGATACTACTGTCGACCACGTAGCTTTATCATAACGCTAGTGATCTTTAGAAGGTCGGACAGTAGTGTATCTATAGCACAGTGATATTATACTAGTTTTGTTAAAGTTACATAATAATTACAGGAGGCAGACGTATTGTCATTCATCATCATCAGCCTATAATGTTCCCACTGCAGGGACTCAGGACATAAAGGGCTAAGAAGGAACATGGGTGGTTTTTAGTCAGTAGAAGTCTGACACTCCCTTCGCTCTGCCCAAGAGCGGGAGGGATTATTTGATAATTTTCCACCCGCCAAAAAAAAAGGGGCAAAGGGCTCCTCTCTAGGAGAGGTATGGGCTGTAATCCACCACGCCGGCCCAGTGCGGATTGGTAGACGTCACATGTCTTCGTTTTTTTTTGTTGTAAGACATTCAGGCTGGTTGCCTCTCCATGTTTTTCTTCACCGTTTTGAGAGCATTGGTGATGAAATAAATTATGAAGGTCAGCCGTGTAGTATCTAGCCACATTATACCAGTTTTGTTTAGGTTACATAATAATTATAGGATTGTCATTAACTCAGTTTGTAACTAATTTTGCTAATTTTGAAGTTATTAATAAGATTACGTCACTGAACGCCACTCGCTACAATTCATCTTTTTTTTAATGACTCCTCCCGCTCTGGGCAGAGCGGAATAGAGTGTCAGACTTCTACCCATACTGACTAAAGTCCACCCATGTTTCTTCTTAGCCCTTTGTGTCCGGGGCCGCGGTATCTCTTTTGGTCCACCCGCAATCCCGACAGGCGTCGGCCCTTGCAATGTTGCTGTCATCTCTTTGAGGCGCGCGCGGAAAACGAACGCGCCGTCACGTCGTCACGGCCTGTCATCGTCATACGAGAGATGGACGGTGAGCTTGCCCATAACTCACCGTCCACAGGCCTGCGACCCTCTACAATCCTCACATACTCCTTTCGCTTCATCCTCATAAATCCGGTCATACACGCACGCTGGTTGCACGTCTTACGCACATGACGTTTCTGAAGAACATCACCAATAGGGTCAGCCCTGCTTTAATGAACAAAAGCGTAAATAAATAACTTTCCATTCATTATCTTCAGACAGTTACTCCGGAGCGAGAGTTGTATCGGATGCGCTATTGTTCGCACTAATTAACGGTCGCGGCTGTGTCTAGTTAAACCTCTGTGGTTTAACTGAGCAAAATAAAAGATGGCGGTCATCTTTTGTTTCGATACCAGATTATAATAATTATTATTATCCTATTCTTGTTTTTCTTTGTAATTAATTCGCACAATAAAGGTGTACAACACCTAAATCTTTGTATTATAGGTGTTTATATATATTTACCAGTATTATTGCAGAGAGTGTTGAAGCCGTGAAGAACATTACGGAAGCCAATCCTTCGACCACTAAGTCAAGGGGTGCTGCCGATTACATTAAATGAGTTTTCATCATACTTTTAACTTAACCTCAGTAGTCCTCACGATTTCTTTATCAGCTTAAGGTTCATCATCTTCCTGCCCTTATCCCATTCTATTTGGGGTCGGCGCAACACGTTTTCTTCTTCCATTCTTCCCTGTTACACGTCAAGGTGGCATTTATACCTTTCTCATTCATATCTTTATCAGCTTAAGGTTGAATGTAAATAATGTACACGCTAAACTTGAAGGTCTGTTTCAACTTTAAAACTAATAAGAGAGGACAATAATTTCAACCGTGATGTTCAACAAACTGAGGGGTATCAGCAAATGTCGTAAACAGTTTTGTAAAACAAATATTAAGTCATCATCATCTACCTAGCCTTTTCTCAAATATGTCGTGGTCGGCTTCCAGTCTAACCAGATGCAGCTGAGTACCAGTATTTTACATGGAGCGACTGCCTATCTGACCTCCACAACCCAGTTAATCTCTCTGTTAATCTGTCTTTAATAGACTGGTTGTCAAACTGTCAGGTCACTGACAATCTTTAAAGCAATATTAAGTATGGACACGAAATCTGCAAACCTCAAATCAACGCTCTACCGCCACCCTTTACGACTACAAGCTCAACGATATCAAAATAAAATGGCCGATACTATCGTCCACCAGCACGAACCACGCTCAGAACAAAACGGTCTTAAGTTTCAAAAGGACATTGGACGTAACGGCATAGTTAGGTCCGCAGGGATCTAGAATAAAATATGACTACGATCCGAACCACCTAGGACCGACCGTAATGAAGCTGTACTCGTGAAAGATGGCAGGTTTTAATAGTAAATTGTGCTTTCTTTTGTTTTTTTAAGCTGTGGTATCTTTTGATGTTATAACCGAAACTATAAATCAAACACGGTTTTTCTGTGAGACAGAGAGAACGAATGGTAACTTTATTCAAGAACGAACCCTAGTACGAACAATACATACAATAGTTCAGTCGGTAATCATGCAATAGTTCTCAAATAACACTATAGAGGGCATTACTGGTATTTTGATACAATACTAACACCCCCACTTACCAAAATAACATACATACACACATAACATTACATAGACACAATGCCAAGCAAATTAATAAACTTGTAATGCTTTACATGACATAGACCTTTAGTAAGAACATCAGCAGGCATGTCCTCACTAGGAATATACTTAATTTTAACAAAATTGTACTTTACAATATCTCGAATGTAATGGCAACGTACATCTATATGTTTTGACCTATTGTGACTCTGATTACTTAAAGCTAACTTCAAAGCACTTTGGTTATCACAATACAAATCAATTACATAAAATGTATCAGTAATTTCATGCATTAAATTTCGCAAGTACACAGCTTCTCTAGAAGCTTCGGACAGAGCAGTGTATTCTGCTTCTGTACTTGACAACGATACTGTTTTCTGCTTTCTACTTTGCCAAGAAATAGCTGACCCTGATAGCATAAAGCAAAAACCAGTATAGGATTTTCTGTCTAAGGCATCACTTGCCCAATCACTATCCACAAAACCTTGTAGATCACTATGATCTTTACTAAATTTTAAACAATAATTCTTAGTACATTGCAAATATCTCAATATACGTTTTGCATGTTTCCAATGTATATGACTATAACAACTATTGAATTGGCTTAGATAACTCACAGAGTAAGCAATATCTGGTCTTGTTAACACTGCCAGGTACATTAAACTTCCAATTAGTTTTTGGTAAGGAACATCAGGTAAACATTTATCAGATGACTTATCTAAATTCAATTTAGGCTCAATTGGAGTACTTTGCGTTTTACAATCAGACATCTGAAATCTAGAAACTAATTGTTCAATATACTGTTGTTGATCAATAGTAATAAAATTTTTATCTCTATCTAAATTTATTCTCATGCCAAGATATTGTCTTACAAGCCCTAAGTCTTTTAACTTAAATTCAGAACCTAACACCTTTTTTATTTTATTAGTTTCAGTGTCATTGTTTGAAAAAATCAGAAAATCATCTACATACAGTGCCACAACAACACAAATTTTACCATCCATTTTTGTAAACAAACATGGTTCATATTCTGAGCATTTATAACCATTTTCAATAAGACATTTTTCAACTTTCTTGTACCAGGCTCTTGAGGATTGCTTTAGACCATAAATTGCCTTTTTCAGCTTAAGTACTTTGTTACTATGGCCATTTTGATAATTTGGTAAGCCTTCTGGTATTTCCATATAGATTGTCTCCTCAAGATCCCCGTTCAAGAATGCAGTAGTGACATCAAGATGTGTAACATTTAAACCAAGTTTTACAGATAATGCAAACAATAATCTCAAAGTTGAATGCCTTACCACAGGCGAAAAATTCTCTGTATAGTCCACATTTTGCTTCTGCATATAGCCCTTGGCCACTAAACGGGCACGGTAACGAACACTATTATCACTGTTCATCTTTTTACGCAACACCCACTTACACTTCACTACAGTTTCATGATTCTTTGGCATATCAACTAGCTCCCATGCACGATTTTCCTCAAAACATTTAAGTTCTTCTTTGACTGCTTGTATCCACTGTTCCTTTTCTACTCCTAGTAGCGCTTCTTCCAGACATAGTCCATTAGCATCATCAAACACTTCCTCCGGAATACACATATTTGACATTCCATATCTTGCTGGTTTATTTCTGATTCTGCTGGGTCTGACACGCTGCTCAGGTGAGTCATGAGCATCCTCATACTCACTAGGAACATAAGTAACATCTGAGTTATCTGATGTTTCAAGAAGTGTATCCTCATCCATAGTTGTTTCATCTGAACTTGGTCTGTCCCCCACTGAACATGAGCTTTCAATAACTGGTATATCAACAAGATTCTTTTCTTCTTCTATGACTACAACATCTCTGCTGGTTGTCACAATTTTTGTTCTAGGGTTGTATACTCTGTAACCTTTAATGTCTTCTGGATAACCCACCAGTACATGCTCCTCTGACTTTCTGTCCCATTTCTGGCGCTTCTCTTTAGCCACATGAACCATGACCTTGCTCCCAAATATTCGCAAGTGACTTATGTCAGGTTTGCGTCCAGTCCAGACTTCATAAGGAGTCTTTTCATTCAATGCAGGAAGAACAGTACGATTTTGTAAATAGACAGCTGTGTTGGTAGCCTCTGCCCAAAACTGTTTTCCCATATTTGCATCAAATAATAAGCATCTGGCCTTCTCCACAATTGTTCGGTTATTCCGCTCAGACAAGCCATTCTGTTCTGGGGTATATGGATTACTTCTTTGGTGAATGATACCTTCTTTCTTGAGAAATGAGTCAAATTCTTTGTTACAATACTCACGCCCATTATCGCTTCTCAATATTTTTATTTTCTCATTAGTCTGTTTCTCAACTTTCGCTTTAAACTCTGAAAAACATCGGAGTGCTTCACTTTTGTGTTTAATGAAATACACATGTATCATTCGACTAAAGTCATCTATAAACAATATGAAGTACCTGGAACCTGCTAGCGATTCATACTCCATAGGTCCACATATGTCGGTGTGAATTAAATGCAATAACTCTTTGCTTCTTGAACCTTCATTTGTGAACGGTAAACGACACTGTTTACCCTCACAGCAAATTGTGCATGACATCTTGTCAATCTCCACTTTTTCTTGGAGGTTCATACCTTCCACAGCACTTGACATTTTATTTAGGTACTTACTATTTACATGACCCAATCGGCGATGCCAAGTTATCCCTGATGCACTCAAATTAGCCACCACACTGTCAGGTACTATCAACTTGTACACTCCATTATTCAACACAGCTGTGGCCACCAATTCACTGTTTCTGTTGTATACTTTACAGCCATTTGTCGTGAACTGAACTGTATTACCGGACTTTATTAACTGGCTCACTGACAATAGGTTTGTAGTCAATCCTGGAGCGCATAAAACATTCTCGACTCGAATTTCAAATTCAAATTCTTCAGTTTTAGTTAAAATGGTCACATCTCCGGAACATATTACTTGCAACCTCTCGCTGTTAGCAACACATATATCCTGCATTTTGTGATATGTAGCATTCTCAATCCATTGTTTATTAGCTGTTAGATGCACGCTCGCGCCTGAATCAATGTACCAGTCATATTTGTTGAATTTTCCATGAAGAAACACCGCACTGAACGCATTACTTTGTTTACGTTGTATTTCTTTCGAATTCGTATTGTTATTATCATTATTTGGACACTGATTCTTGTAATGTCCGGGTTGTTTACACCGGTAGCATTTGACATGACTTTTGGCGCTACCACTGACGTTTGCGTTCCGTTCGTTCGATTGGTATCTCTGCGCGTTGGCCATTGACGATTTATTATTTTTCTTATGTTGTCCTTTCTGCGTACTGCTTGCGAATGCACCACTAACATTTTCGGATTGACCGCTCTGGCTCACTTCCGCTTCCACCATATCCAAGAGTTTTGTTCTAATGGCGTCTGTTGTGATTTGTATGCCCGAATGCTCAATTGCCATTATCATAGGCCAAAACTTTTCAGTTAGCCCCGCTAATAATATACTGCCGATCCATTCATCACTTATATTAAATCCAGTCCCACTTAACTTTTGTCCTGTTTCGACTATTTGCGTTACATACGACTGCATGGAAACACAATTTTCTAGGCGAATCGATATCAAATTACGAAATAGAGATATTCTTCGCGTAAATCCTGAATCGTCGAATAATGCCTTCAATTTGTTCCAAAGCTCCAACGTAGTCTTTACGTCTTTGATGTGTACATATAACGCACTGTCTATCGTCATAATTAATTTTGCTTTGGTCCTCGCGTCTTCTGCGGCTTCTACTTTTTTCCCGGTTTCTGGGTTGATGCAGTGCAACTTATCCTCCAGGATCAGAAAATTCTCCGCGGCGAAGGTCCACTCATGGTAGTTTTCCCGCCCTTTTAGCTTGGGAACATTTACTAGGTAGTTCGTTGTCATTCTTGCAAACTTTTATTGCAAATACTTAATAACACTTTGCTAACTATGTTTCACTACTTTTACTTGAGAATTAACTACAACTTTTAATAAAACTTAATAGTTTTGGGTGACTGGGCCCATAACCTATAAATCAAACACGGTTTTTCTGTGAGACAGAGAGAACGAATGGTAACTTTATTCAAGAACGAACCCTAGTACGAACAATACATACAATAGTTCAGTCGGTAATCATGCAATAGTTCTCAAATAACACTATAGAGGGCATTACTGGTATTTTGATACAATACTAACAGAAACAATAACCGTTCTAAAATGTCTCGGAATATGGTTTTTAATGATGTAAAATAAAATACATTTACCACAAATCTTGCAAGTAAATAAACACTAAAAACTTGTGTTCTGGTCGGAGCAGAAGAGAGTGTCAGACTTTTACTGACTAAAACACGTCTGTGTTCCTCCTAATGCCCTTTGCCAGGGTCGATGTAACTTTCAAAAATAATCAGCAACCCTGGGAAGTTAAGGCTAGCGTTGGATTTTACGAAATCGTGTTAGAATGTATTGCCGTCCTTTAACATGTTGTTTGCCAAGCGAATGCTGCTAAATCTCTTAACATAGAGATGAGGGTCCTGCATAAAGCAGAGACGCATTGCTGTTAATCACAAGAGACAGGGTACACGCACCTACATAAATATATTAGAAGCTTTTTTTGTGTTTTTAATGCTTTAATAAACGATGATTACTTAACAACAAAAAGGCTTAAAAATAAGACCAACTTATATCTCAGTGGTGGTTTTGTAAAAACTAATAATTGAAATCGGACTTCTCTTTAACAAGTAATGTGTGCTCACACATAAGAGAAATAAACACATAAAGAAAGAAAGGAAATAAATATGTATTAAATTTCATGTCGGATTGAGAAACTTCTTTTTTTTTTTCGTCAGATAAAAATAAATGAACACACAATAATTTATCTCGTTCGACATTGTGATAAACACTAAAATATAATGGGGTCATTTTAAACTCGGTTGGGCTCGGCAATATATTTAGTAGCTGAAAGGAAGCTTTTAAAATTAATATGAACATCAATTATAAAGCTTGGGATTAAAATGACAAACAGTTATTTTTTATAATCCATAATTTTAAACCAAAAGCTCGTCATCAAGCCATTAAAACCCACAATAAACCGTCAGCACATTGAAAGGCTAGTATCGCCTCCAGTTGTAATGAGAGCATACGTCGGGCTGGCATCGTACACAACAACACGCGTTAAACAAGTTATACACTGAATGGTTCGCAGTCCTAGTTCATTCATTCACTCACTGCGTTGTGAATGGTGTTGTCCAACCATGACGTAAGCCAGGGATGGCGAACCAATGGCACGTTACACAATATTTTCGGCACACCACTGAATTTATAACCATATTTTCATCTATGCCTGCGAGTAATTTACTAATTGCAATCTACTACAAGTGACCTCTTACAACCCTTTTACTATACGTTCATCTAATCAGCAACAACTGAAGTAACACTAATGTTAAAAAAGGTAAAGTTTTTATTTTTTTGTAGTAAATAAAGAGTTTTCAGTTGAAAATATTATGTGGGTCAATTATCTACCAATATAGACTAAGCAATATTATCGCAAAGTCTTAATAACCATTGTTATTATTTATTATTATGAGCCTGTACTGTCCCACTGCAGGGCAAAGGCCTCCCTTCCCTCCTTCCACTTTTTGCGATCCAGTGCGAATAACCATTGCTTTAGAAAAAATGGCACGTTGATCTATAAACGTTCGCTATCCCTGACCTAGGCTATCGAAGAAGTAATGTATACGCTTGGTCAAATACAAATTGGATGGACAATAATATTTAGAAAGTTAAAGTTACTGCAGTGGGCTCGCTCACTATTACATGGGACTTAAACATAAATGGCGAATTGTGGGTGTACTAATAGATACACCTCTGTCTAACCCTTCGGAGATTACAGGCGTGATGTTATGTTAAAGTTTTTTTTTTCGGAGACTAACAAAGAATGGCATACAAATGACTGTGTCTGCGTAGGTAATATATTCACAAGCAAATTGGTGCGGTACGAGTAGGTAATTTGAAAAGTTTAGTGTGAACTTTTACAAAAATCGCGAACATTTTAAAGTCTTTCAGTAACTGAGACTTTTTTTAATGAAATACCCTGATGATGATAAAAACTGCACTCAATAAAATACTAGTTTTCACTCATTGAATCTGCATTCAAAGGATTTCATAATAGATTTTTTCATCTAAGAAATCGAAACAGAACTTATTGCAATTCAAAAAGCGGTATCAAATAAGCCAATCTTGAGCAGTAATCCTGGTAGCAGACCAGCCTCTGAATCGGAAAGATTTCTCTATCTGTAATCTAACAAGATTACAATCATGACAGACGACACCGAATTATCGTGTCCATCCGGCTCTGATCCGTAACCGAAAAAATATTGGTCTTTTGGTATAGTCAACGACACGTACATGGTCACAAATCAAATTTGAAAAAAGTCACTTATCCAAACCAGGTTGATAATAATTATTAGTAGTCTTATTTCGTCAAAAAATATATAGCAGACAGTCTTTCTCTTGGTACTTCGTAGTTGTCTCATGTTGTTCTTCGAAATATGGGGGAAACAAGTAACTTTGTTCCGTCACTTGTTTTAACACAATTGTCTGTTACGTTAAAATGAAATGATTTCAACAATACATATAGCATTACAACTAGAATCCCCGAAGGGTCCCAAAGATGCACCTTTGGTTACACCCACATTTTGTCAAACATGCTTAGGTCCCATGTAAAAGGGAGGCGAGCCTATTATCATAGACCGGGCACAAGTCCAGAATCCGCCACTGGGTAGCAACATAAAATTAAATTATTTGCTACGTGCTAGCCGACACATGCCAACGCCATTGACAGCGTTATATTAATTATTAATAGCTCACAATTATATACTAACAGTAAGGGCGGTTTTTGTGCAGTCAGTACCGAGCATTACCTGGCCCCACTTATCACACCAATTGCCGTCTTCTTCTTTATACGAGGGGTCAGGTAATGACGGGCACTGACTGTAACATGTTCGTAAATAACGTGCAGTTATCTGTACCATATTGAGAGATAACTGATTGGATGATTTGTGGTGATATTTTTTCGTACAGGTTGTCTATTTATAGCAAGAATGTTTGTTTTTTGTTTGTTTGGGTTGTTTCGTGGAGGTCGCGTTCTGTCTAGGACTTGTTATTAGTGTTGTGGGACGTGAGGGTATTATTGTAACTGAGTTGGATATTAATATTGTATTGACGTGAAGGAGTAAAAGGAGTATAGATCATAGCAGGTGGCGTTCTGTGGTTTCTGCCTATCTCCATGGGGAAAATGCGTAAGTTTATGTATGTTTGTATTACACACATCAAAAGTGTCTAGGGATCAACATATATTTTTGCAATAACTTTTCTCCTGATTGATATTAATTAAAATTTTCTTTAAGGATTCATCAAATAAAGTGTTTTCGTTTGTCACAGTAACGATAAACCAAGTCACCTTTGCATTAATAAAGAAATTTGCCATTTTCCTAATAAAGAGATTTTTGACATTTGAACCACTAACATTAAAGTTCGAAAAAAAGACTGAAATAACAGTTTTCTTTAAAATTTTATTGGGTAACTTAAACAATTAATAATCCGTGTTTCTACCGCGAACACTAACAACACAAGAACATCGGTTTGGCATACTCAAAATGAGTTCATCCAAATCACGCTGTGGAATGGCCGCCCATGTTCGTTGCAACAACAAAAACCGGCCAAGAGCGTGTCGGGCCACGCTCAGTGTAGGGTTCCGTAGATAATAAAATATTATGTAAACGAAGTTAAAAAAAAAATACGGGCAAATGAAACTTGACCTCTGGATTGTATAGGCGCTCATACGATTCAGGGACCAAATTATATTGGTTAACTGCAGTTTCCATCTGTTGTTTCCATCCAAGTTCAAAATAATTTTCCTAGAAAGTCCTTATAAAGTTCTACTTTTCAGATTTTTTTCGTATTTTCTAAACTTATGGTTCAAAAGTTAGAGGGGGGGGGACGCTTTGTTTTTTACTTTTGGAGCGATTATTTCCGAAATTATTGACATTATCAAAAAATGATTTTAGTAAACCCCTATTCATTTTTAAATACCTTTCCAACAATATATCACACATTAGGGTTAAAATTAAAAAAAAAAACACTTCCCACTTTACATATAGGGGGGCTACCCTAATAAAACATTTTTTTCCAATTTTTATTTTAGCACTTTGTCGGCGTGATTGATACACATATTGGTCCCAAATTTCAGCTTTCTAGTGCTAACGGTCACAGAGATTAAGCGAGGACGGACAGACAGACAGACAGACAGACATGGCGAAACTATAAGGGTTCCTAGTTGACTACGGAACCCTAAAAAAGGTCTTCTTGCGACTGGATACCCTCCATATTCGGCAGAGCTCTTCTCTGTAGCATATCCCATGCATGCTCAATCGGGTTCAAGTCTGGCGACTGAGCAGGCCAGGGCAGGACATTGATGTTAGCTGCGGCGAGAGTCTGTCTTACAACTCTTGTGGTGTGCGGTCGTGCATTATCATGCATTAACTGAAATAAGGGACCGATTTGCACTTGTAGAGGAACGATGACGTCTGATACAATCGTCTCAGCATAAATTTGAGCGTTGAGGTTGCCTCTGATCCAAATCAACTCAGTTCTTCCGCCGATCCAAATACCCGCCCATACCGTGATGGTTCCACCACTATTAGGATGGACTTCCTGGCAGGATTTTAATCGCTGTTGGCGTCCAGGGGTTCTCCAGTGTCGTATACGTCTTGTATCCGGTCTCATACCAAAACGAGACTCATCAGAAAAGCACACGAAACGCCATTGTTCTTCTGCATGGTATGGGCGGGTATTTGGATCGGCGGAAGAACTGAGTTGATTTGGATCAGAGGCAACCTCAACGCTCAAATTTATGCTGAGACGATTGTATCAGACGTCATCGTTCCTCTACAAGTGCAAATCGGTCCCTTATTTCAGTTAATGCATGATAATGCACGACCGCACACCACAAGAGTTGTAAGACAGACTCTCGCCGCAGCTAACATCAATGTCCTGCCCTGGCCTGCTCAGTCGCCAGACTTGAACCCGATTGAGCATGCATGGGATATGCTACAGAGAAGAGCTCTGCCGAATATGGAGGGTATCCAGTCGCAAGAAGACCTTTTTTTGTTGTTGCAACGAACATGGGCGGCCATTCCACAGCGTGATTTGGATGAACTCCTTTTGAGTATGCCAAACCGATGTTCTTGTGTTGTTAGTGTTCGCGGTAGAAACACGGATTATTAATTGTTTAAGTTACCCAATAAAATTTTAAAGAAAACTGTTATTTCAGTCTTTTTTTCGAACTTTAATGTTAGTGGTTCAAATGTCAAAAATCCCTTTATTAGGAAAATGGCAAATTTCTTTATTAATGCAAAGGTGACTTGGTTTATCGTTACTGTGACAAACGAAAACACTTTATTTGATGAATCCTTAAAGAAAATTTTAATTAATATCAATCAGGAGAAAAGTTATTGCAAAAATATATGTTGATCCCTAGACACTTTTGATGTGTGTATTAATATTAACAGGAAGAGGTTTTTTAAGATTTTTTGTTTCACAACAGCGATCTACTTCTAAATGTATCGATGACAATTTAAATTGAGCGATGAGTTTGGCAGTTCCAGTAGCGTCCATCAGCTCCATTGATGTGCAAGCAACAGCATAGCTAGGACACGATATTTATTGTCATCAACAGCGCTTGATGCCCATTTTAAAGTAATCGCAAAATGGTTGTTATGTTTAAGGCTTACAATAACTTTTACAATAAAACTTGTTTTACACCAAGTTGAAACATAGTTCCGCCAATCCC
This sequence comes from Diarsia brunnea, assembly GCA_949774965.1. Taxonomy (NCBI): domain Eukaryota; kingdom Metazoa; phylum Arthropoda; class Insecta; order Lepidoptera; family Noctuidae; genus Diarsia; species Diarsia brunnea. The sequence goes on from OX459007.1 coordinate 19,709,495, forward strand.
TGCCACATTCTCAATTAATGTATACAAGTAGTCAACCAGTATAATGAATGACTTCGCCACTATTTTTGGGGCAGCCATAATTAGTTCCCCTTGAGAATGAGGGGTTTAATTAATCACATATTATGAGTATGTTAAGGGTGGCATGGTTTCGCTTATAATGTAATGTAACTTTGTTCCGGATTTATTGAAAAGCCCTGTTGATGAAAATGTTTTCGTCCTAAGGGACGCGTATTGTTCCAATTTCTTGATTTAAAGCATCTATAGAGTTCTTGCTCATCTTTCTTCATTGAGATCTATATTTTGGGATGGAAAAAAGTTCACTTTTTTAACTGACTAACTTCTTGGCGGAAAAAGGACGGTTAAATTGAAATTATGATTTCGCTGCATCTCCGTGTGGAAAAGATGGCTCTCATCTACCAATCAAGGGACCAGTGCGGGTATGTACCCAAACTAGGCCCTTGCTGTTACAGTTATGTCTGGGAATATTCTGTACTAGAACATACTGGTTTCGTCGAAAAACAGTAACAGTATGTAAACAGTATGAGAGTGTTTTCACGATGTTTTCTGTAACAAGTGTGAGTTGAATCTTCCAGAATTCTAAACCCATCTTTTTCGAAGTACAATCATGGCATCGTCGCTCTGAATTTTTAATTGATAATTATAATGAATCTAATTAAAATAACGCCTGCATTTCTTTGAGAAAGTCCAAAACAATTCCTTTCCACTGATTTTATTAATTATGTACGTAAAAACCAATCTAGGAAAGAGGAAAATGTGGTGAGAAAAGTTTTGAATATAAATCTTGATGGCTCAGAGAGGAAGACCTCAGAAACGATTACTGAACTGTGTGACAGATGATATGGCTGGAAAGGGGATGCCACAGAGCTGAGTAATAGAGAAGTTTGGAAGAAGAATACAATTATGTTGCGCCGACTCCAAATAAAGATCAGGGAACTAAGGATAAAAACGAACTTGTAGGCATTTAGTAAAGGTATTCTGTTTCGGAGACAGATTCATGCATAGCATAGCTAATCCAACGCTTCCCTCGCCTTGAGGTAACAGTGTCGTAATCATAGTATTATTGTTAAATGGAGATTGGGTAACATTGTATGTTCATTTATGACGTAATCAATTACAATATTTACAAACTACAATTTACGGAACTAAAATTATAATAAAATATATACAAGTATCAAAAAGAGAAGAATTACAGGGCGTCAAAAAACTCGTCCACACCGCTGTCAACAGGAAAAGTGCCCAGAAGGCTGGCAGCATTCCCACGTTGGATGGCAATGCTGATTCTTTGGCCAAAGAACAGGCCAGCCCTCTGGTCACGTGAACAGTCGAATAGCCTATTATGTATTTCTATTAACAGTGGTCCTTTACCTATTTCTGTGGTATAGAAATGGTCCCGTCGGGGATGCGGGTTGTTCGAAAGAGATACCGCGGCCTCGACACGAAGGGGAAGAAGGAACATGGGTGGCTTTTAGTCAGTAGAAGTCTGACACTCCCTCGGGAGGAGTCATTTAATGATACCTACCCACCAAAAAACAAAGGTTTTGAAAATGTTCTCAAACGTATCCTACGTTTGAGAAATAAAGTGTTTTGAGTTGTGCAAATACCGCAAAAAATAATATCGCTTTATCTGCTAAAAACAACTATGGATTCTTTTATTCTGAAACGTGTGCAAAAATAAACTGATAACATTAGAGAAGTTCTCCAATCTGATATTTTTATATTCCGCAGTTTCGTATGAAAATAAATTGAAGGTAATTATTTATTCTAATGAATGTAATATCATTAGTTATTGTACTAGAAACTGTTTTAGTTATTTATTGTGAATCTGTGTGGGCGAGTGTTTTATTTAATTTCTTTGTGTAAACATTTTAAAACGTTTGTTTTCTTTTGAAGCAATCATTTTAAAATGTGTATTTGTTCTAGAGAAATGAATACATTTGGATGTCAGACCAATTATTTTTATTTTGGTATTTCATGCTGATACGGGAAAATGGAAGACTATTTTATTTTTCCTGTACAATATCTATGTAGATTTATACCTATAGTTTAATTTAATTTTACTTTTAATTTAATTGATCCTTTTTGTGTTTTATTGCATCGTATTGGATGATTTTGTAATGTTGCTATAATTAATATTAAATAAATAAATCTACATCATATTTCCAGCCCCATCAAGTCAATTTCTAATGTAAGAGTGTAACAAGATACCGGTAACTCTCCAGCTACAAGATAAAGAACATTAAGGAGAACAATTATCACATGGAGAAGAAAATAACACTAAAACGGGTTTGTTTTGTATGTTAACGGTTTTCATCATCATCAGCCTATTATGTTCCCACTGCAGGGACTCAGGCCTCCTCTCTAGGAGAGGGATGGGCTATAATCTACCAAGCGGGCACAGTGCGAGTTGGTAGATGTCACACGTCTTCGAATTTTTTGGTTCTCAGGCACGTTTCCTCACGATGTTTTCCTTCACCGATGAGGTTTTTATCATAATATAATTCAAGATTTACTTCCACATTTTTTACACATTGTGATACAGTATTTCTTTCATTAACAGATTACTTTCTTGCATAAATTTGCTAATTTTAATCAATATTTAAGCTCTATTCTATTTGTGATTACAACTATTTTAAAAGATAAGTTATTTATTTATTTATTTATGTACACACAAAATACAAAAAAAAAAAAAAAACATAATAAAAAATAGTAGAGCACAAAGGTACTGCTTATTTCATAAGAAATTTCTTCCAGCAGACCTGCGAGAGGAAAGTTGGATAAGAAATATAGATACAGTGTGTAGAAAAGACTAACAGGAAAAATTTAATCTGGATTTAGAACAAAATATAAAAATAAATACTAGTATTATGAATATATACCTATAATGTATAAACATATATATACACAATACACATATACATATACAGAATATTACAGTATAGAGGAGAGGTAATGTTCTCTGACTTGTTTTTTGAAAATAAACAAAGATTATATTAGTTTATTATTTTACACTCAACTATTTTTTTTTTCTATTTTATTTGCTCATAGCCTGTTTAAGTAACTTTCTAAACGCTTAGTGGACGCTTCTCGTGACCCAAGGGCTGGTTTTTATCTTGGCCAGAGGCTAAGTGTTGCCATACAACGTGGCAATGTCGCCAGTCTTATGGGCACATTACCAGCTGACAGCGTTGAGGAGCAGTTTTTTGATGCCCTTTTATAGTTTATTGTCAGTTTATTTAATAGTTTTTAATTAATGTACACAGTTAGTTAACTCGACATTTAATAAAATTATACTTTTTATAGAATGAATGTTGCTTGATGTATTATTGTGTCGATAATATGGAACAGTGCGTAACAAAAATAAACAGGTCTTTACAAAACAAAAGACATCTCTTTTCCGAGAAAACGCTTCATGAAAAATAAGTAGCAAAATACTTGAATAAAATCTCACAAAAGCTCCATGTTAAGATAACGGCGCCCCAAGATAACAGTCCGAGATAAGAAAATACCTTGTGTTATTGCAATAGCCAACACTACTAATATTCTTCACGTTACACAAAGAACCGCCTTGTTATCACAGCACACAACATTATCAGGCCACTGTTATTTTTAAAACTGTTATATTTCACAAAAAACACTGTTATTTTACAACGATAACATTTATCACGATAAAACGTTATTTATTTACGATTAAAATTTCAAACTTTAAAATTGGAATTCGATTTATTTTTAAAAAATCAATAACGACTTATTTAATTTACAAAATTCGAATTACAAACACTAGATCACTTATTTTACGATAAAACACGAATTACGATAAGACAAAGAGAGCGAGGAAATTGAAACTCTATTTTCTTTAAGGAAAGGTTTAAAATCGAGTGTTACTTAACAATCCACCTGTAGATTTACGTGATTTAGTTGTGATTATAATTGATTTGTTTTTTTTTATTGTTGTTTTTTTAAGGCCTAGTTTTAGGTGATGGTATTGGTAGACGAACATGAGTTTTTAAGGGGTAGGATAGTTGAATGAGAGAAGACGTAGCGGGGTGCGTCCGGCCCGTTCCCCGGCGGGTTGTATACTGAGGGTTTGCCCGGCAACGGCGAACTGCGGAGGATCGCATGCGGATCCGCGACGGTCACCGGATCCGGCGAGTAAGGATGCAGGATTGTTGTATACTTTTTTCAAGAACGCTGCTAGCTTTTAATCGGTTTAAATAAGTGGGTGTACTCGGCTACATATTAAGATTGTTACCCTGTTCTGAGAATGGATAAACAAATTTTGTTTTGGCGTTAAGTCAAATAAAAATAACTTGAGTCTTTGATTAGGAGTCCTTTTAAGCTTTTATACTTTACTTACAGTAATTGGTGCTCTACCAAACATAGATATTAAATTTAGTCCTTCATTTTACGACTATCATTTACCGAAAGATCCCTAATATTGTTGAGTATGAATGAATTTAATATCCTACTTTTTCGCCGAAATATTGTTTTTACCCTACGATAATAAAATGTGAGAGACACTTTCCAACGTATTAACTTGAATTTATTATGAAGGACCAATTTCATACGAGTCTTGATAGTAATATAATTCAAACTTATATATCATATTTGCTAAAACTAATTTATTAGACAAGATAACAGTAAAATATCGCGCCCAATTTAGTTTAATGGTTCTTAAACGTAGATATATGATATTTTAAATTTAGCACCCAATTCGAGATGAAAATTATTACAATGAAGAAAAAAGATCGAAAAGCTATTTTCTTTTGTGGAGAAACTTGAGGAATTTGATTAAAAAACTGTGCTATCGTCACCTAATCTCCGTGAGATAAAAAGCGGCTCATCAAGTAAATGTAGTCCCAGAGGACCCAAAATATTTTTGGACCGACATCGCTTAGTTTTTTTTTTGTTTACACGCGTTTTGAGAAGTAGGTATAATGCATTTATTATGCACAAATAAAGTGTCTCACTTGTGAAACATTCTCATACAAACTGTTCTGATGAAACCTCTATTTTTCTCTCAACTCGTATTTAAAATCTTTCAGCACATCACAGTAGGAACGTCCAAATATTAATTCGTTACTATTCGTTACACGTAGAAGCTTAATATATTTTTTTAAAACACGTGTATAAAGTAGAGTTAAATAAATACCTAATTACTACTAAAATGTTTTAGCACACATAATTTTACATTGTTTTCTGATTATATCTAAGCTTCTTACTTGAAATAAATCAGCAGACAGCACATCCAACTAGCAGAAAAGGGTATTTTATTTATCCTTACCTGGAAACAAAAGAAAAACAAAACATTAATTCAACTGTTAATTAATTCTAAAAAATAAACTCTTTCCTAAAATATCAAAAATTCTTAAATCGTTATTTCATTTCCAATCCTTTATTCAATTTCATTAGAAAATTTCAAGAAACGAAATAAAGGTAACCTCTTTTCTCGTATTATTATGGGTACAAGACACTTGACCCCGAGGCTCCGAACCAACGACTGTATCGAAAGAATCCTTTACTGAAATACTCTTAAACCAACGAACCGTCTCCGTGGGTTATTGTGATACCAAACTCGAGTATTTCTGTATTTTGTACAAGGTAAGTTCACAAGATCGATAGATACAGAAGGTCCGTTCCATGCAATGAGTGTAAACATACACGCACCAGCAGAATTTAGCAAGCGTAAATTGGGACGCTCTCAGACTCGGTGGAGCAACGATCTACGCGGGGTGGCTGGTAGTAACTGGGAGCCGAGTGGCGTGCGATTGAAGAGGCGTATATCCAGCCGAGGATTGCTGTAGAAGTGTAGACTGATGATGATGATCCACATACACAGAATTTTATCCACACATACAATGAGCCAAAACACACACAAATGCGTTTTGGCTCATTGTATCATAGTGTATCTACGCTACACGTCCGGTCAGCAACAGAAGTTGCTTAACATTTCAGAATCCTAATCGTTTGATATGCAGAACTCCAGCTATTATTTTTAATGTTTCAAAAGATTATTCTTTAAAATATTCCTTATTTTTCAATAACTAATTATTAACGAGTAATATCCAACAAGTTTTTATTAAAAATCCTGCTTTGAAAGTTTGCAATGAGTGCGAGCGCACTTGCGACTTTGCGAGTGCCATTTGTTTGATGTCGTCGTACATACGCATGACGACCACTCACGCTATCTGGTTTATGCAGAGATCTTATTATACGGGAAAACTATACAAACGAAAAAGGCTGAAAATGAAAATACTGAAAATGTATTGCCGAGTCGCCATGTGTACGTGTCTATGCGCCGGTTTTCGGTCTATGTATGGAGCTAACCTTCTGAACTATTCTGTGGTTGAGGTAACAAGGTCCTGAGGGAAATCGTATCGCTTTCAATGTATCAGATAAATTGGCTGAATTCGACATTATGTAAACAAGTATGATGTATTCCGGAAAAACTACGTAAAATATCGGGGTAGCTATAACAGAGTTTATTTTGTTAAGGCTCTTCTCTGCAACAGTTTTTTCCTGTTTATGTTTATTTAAAAGTTAAAATGAAGACAATTACCAACTGACTAGTTGACTACCTCTATCAAAACGAAAAATTTACCATGTCGTGTTGTGTGAAACAAAAAATAAACATGGCGCACCCACGATACTGGAGAAATTCCTTCGTGTGGGGCAAAGTTTTTTTAAAAAAAGAAAAAGAAAGAAACCTCCTGTTTTTTGTGTTAATGATAGTGTTAGTGACCATGTCAGTTCAAAAACTTATACTTAATTTAAATTAAATCCTGTTTTACAAAAATTACCCTGACGGGTTTGGCCGAGGTGTACTGTCCTTCTTTCTTTTAAACCCACATTACTACCATCATGTGTATGTCCTATGTAATAGAGAGCGAGCTTTTTGCCATCTATGACAAATCCAGACTCCAAGCTGGTACGGAAAAATCCTTAACGAAAAACCTAATAACACTTATTTATTTATTTATTTTATTTATTTATTTGGGACAAAAAAACAGTTACATGTTAAGTTTAACAATTATGATTCGTTGCACAAATAGGTAAACATATAACCCACACACCCACCACACTTGCCCGATCTAAAAATTGAACCTAGAACCACTGTTAAATTATTCCCTTTTAATTACCGAATTCGAATCGGCTTTCCTTCCTCAACCGGCATCAACACGTGTACAGTAAGGATGGGGTATGAATCGCACCGGATTATCCGTCAGGCGGCCTTTCCGAGGTCATTGTGACAGCGATTGGCTTCCCGATAGCAAAGGTCAAGGTTGCGCGAATTATAACAGATTTCGTATTGCTTACCAACCTGTTTTATAATAGCGTGCACGTGTAAACATTTGTTACTACCGCGAATCCTATTTTATTTAACATACGACTTAACACTATAAGCGACCCACCCAAATGTCCTTTCTTTGGTATTGTTCGTCGTGACGTTGAGCTCCTTAAGTTACAAGTCGAGCTCCACGATAAATGACAAATGCTTGCACTGACTGGACGGGTCCACTCAAATCTGTGTGGTGCTTTCATCAAAAGACCATCTCAGACACTAATCTGCATAGTCTTCATGTGTGTATAACAAGTTAATGTCTGGACCTTAAAAGAGACTATGACCTCTGAGTTTGTTTCGGATGTTTCTTCTCGGAGTAGTCAGGTACGAAACACCGACCCCATCTAGTTTTAAAAAAAGTGACTTGTAAAAGTGTTTGTTAAAACCTATTTGCAAAATAAACATCATTTATCACTGACCGGCAAATTGTAAAAAACGTAAGAAAATTCGAATTTCGCGGGCTACCTAGCCACATCAACCTAAACCAAATACTGTTGATTTCTAGTTGTATTGTCAATAAGGGGTTCTGTGACCAGTGGGAATTAAATACCAGGGTTTCCACCATTGATATTTGTGCAGACACCATCGCGAGGCCTTGACCTTTAGGAGTCAGGCCATGAGAATCGCGAAGAGTTCACACTATTTCATTCAATTTATTTTTCATTGCCAACACCATTTTTCCCATAACCACTTAAATTCACCTGTCATTTAATTGACAGGTTACATAAAAGTTTGTCGGGGCTGCGGGTTGTGCGAAAGAGATACCGCGCCCCTGGACGCAATGGGCTAAGAAGAAACATGGGTGGTTTTTAGTCAGTACATGTCTGACACTCCCTTCCGCTTCGCCCAGAGTCACTTGATGATTTCTCATCCTTCAAAAAAAATACTTACATACAAGTTCTTAAGAAATCGATCAATATATGATGCATGGCTTGTATTTCAGAAATCTTAAACATTTACCTCAGTCTCAGAAAATTCACGTCTAACTTCACATTATCTTCTAAGAACTAGTTAACATTCGATATACTAACCTAGCACAAATAATGAAGAAAACTAAAGACCCCGTGGTCTACTTTGCTTCACCTAAAGTTCGCCACAAGTCTGACTGGAATTCTAAAGCAGTTTCAATCTTTGTTTCAGCCAAGCGCACGTACACAAGTGATAGTTTCTTTGACAATCAGGGATTTCTTTACAAAAGAATATTAGAAACAAAAGAAACTTGGTATTTTTGGACTTATTTTTAGGTTCGTTAAGCGTTTGGAGGTGTTACCTGGCACACGGCTGGAAGATTTTATTTCACGGTGAATTATTGAGAAGAAAATCCTATATATTTTATAAACACTGTTAGATCAACGTTTTAATTTCAGACGCAGGCTCTATACACTCCTGTCGGGGCTGTGGGTTGTTCGAAAGAAATACTACGGCCTCGGCACAAAGGGCTAAGAAGGAACATGGATGGTTTTTAGTCAGTAGAAGTTTGACACTCCCTACCGCTCTGCCTAGAGCGGGAGGAGTCATTTGATGATTTCCCAACCCCCCAAAAAAAAGGCTCTGGACACCGGACTATGCACTAAAATATCTATCAGTGTTCGAAGTTTGTATCCGAAAAACACTTTGATAATTATTACATTATTTCTTGATCGCACTTTTTACAGCTGTTACTCTCAATAAATATTTAAACAAGGTATATACTTACACCTACACTACAACGAACCCGTTAGGAAGTAACCATACCTCGGGCATTAAGAGGACAACTACCATCCAAACGAAAATATATGCTATTTTCGTTGTAACAGAAAAACGTTTTCAAAAACCGCTAATTTACTGAACCCGCATACTCTCTGGCCATTCTCTTGAAATGCTTAGCGAATGATACAACAGAGTTTCGTAAAAGCTTTGCCTACATTTATCTATACATAGGTTTGAATGATGATCCTTTTACTTTTACCGCACTGTTATAAGAGATTTTGCTTGCCGGCTAAGTTTTTCAATTTACCTGAAATACGGTAAATGTGAGTTATACGATGGTTTCTGTAATGGTGGGATGGCAATAAACGGAAAGTATTAGCTTTTTGACTGCCTATGAATTGGGCTGTTTTGGTTGATTTAGTGAATGAGACTTGGTGGTGGTTGAGCTACTTTATCTGTTCTGTGAATTGAAAAGGTTTTTCGGTATTCAAGACCTACTGAACCACACCGCACAACGGGAACGGGAAAGAACATCAGTACCCAGCGATAAATATTGCACATCGACCTTTGGAAAGAGACAATCGGCTAATTTCGGCTTCGTAGAGCGTTATCTCTGTCGCACGAAATACAAACAGTCCGGTATCTATTAGGAGCTGTTAAAACAATTATGATTTGCTTCTTTTGATAATTCTTTTTATTCTTTGTATAAAATTCACCAATTTCCAAAGGTCGATGTGCAATATTTATCGCTGGGGTTGTGTACCACACAACGGGTTACCACAATAGCCCGAAGAATTCCCAAACTTTAAGTGGCAGTGGGCAGGGCACATTGCTCGTAGAACAGATGGCCGATGGGGCCGAAAAGTTCAGGAGTGGGAACTGGAAGACGTTGCGTTGGAAGGTCTTCCACTAGGTGGACCGAAGACCAAGTGAATGTTGAGGGGATCCGTTATCCGTTGGACGAGAGACGCACGGGACCGGTCAAAGTGGCGACACTTCGGGAGACCTACATCCATACGTGGACGTCTTTCTGCTGAAATGATGACGAATTATGACTGATATTCTGCCCTTTTTTTACTTATATTCATAACCCATCCTTTCAAGTTTTTTTGCAGTACGGTAAATATACAGTAGAACACAAGGAGAATAACCCAACACTAAGAAGGGTAGAAGGCGAACATGAAGAAGCCATCTTAATAAATTATTAATAAATTCACGATATTCGCGCCCCGGTGATAATGACTGCGTTTAATATTGATCAGGTATTAGGCGCATATTGAGGACGAGTGCCGACGGCAGTCGAGCGAACGGGAGCCGAACCATTTCGTATTCATAAATCTTTACTTTAGGAATGAACACATTTTTGTGGAAGCTAAAGCTGCTTAGGTTTCCTAAGAAAGCGGTGCCGATATATTACAGCGTCCTTGCTGAACGCGTTTTTGAGAAGAGTTAAGTTTATAAAATACAGGCACAGGCTGATCGGGTGAATTCAATTCAATACTCAAAGTAAGATGCCCGGTACATGAAATTGTTTCAGGAGTATTTTGAGAAACCAATTCAACAAAAAATAATCCTGAGAATAAATCCGGTGGAATATGATTCAATACCAAGAATTATCAGCTTGCGGAAGGCTCTCCCTTACACCCTGTACAATAATGATTTGTTCCTTTCATGGCGTAAACAAGTATTGGCGAAAAAGGCGAAAAGAACTACGTACTACTACTTTAAGGAAACTCAATCTTTGTAATCAAAAATATGGACTTTTTATGTCCTTAAGTGTACTTAAATATAACAATAAAGATAACTAATATAATTAATACTTACTTAATACATGCAACTGTTATTTATGAAGTCATTAAATTAAAAGTAAATCCCTTTGAAGTAGAACGAGCAAGAATTACTCTGTTCGTTTAAATTATTACAATATTCATGGCTGTTCTCACCCTTTACATTCTCTGCTGCGAAAACAATTATATCTCAAGCAGTAGAGAGATATTCCCTTTGTTTATTTACACAAGAAGGTGATTAAAGTATCTTCCTGTAATCCTCGCACGAACATTAAGACAAATTAAAGAGATAATGAAGAAATTAATGCGAGCATGTGCACATTAGGAAGTAAACACTAAACTTAATGAGTTTTGTAAGTATCACTATATCAACTTGGCCTTTACATTAATTTTCCGGCACGGTATATATGCCAAACAGTGAGTAGGGCCAGTAGTATCGGCTCCAACTTGCAATTTGTAAATCGTGATTTTAAACCGAAACTGAAACTTTCTAGGCCTTCTGGGTTTTATTCCCCATTTGTTAAGGTTGGTATTGTTGTTTTTAATTTTAGAAAAATAATCTAAAATGTGGCTTTTAAATGACTGAGCTTCATCAAATCAATACAACACTGATCGCGTAAAATAATGTAGCAAACATAACATCTGCACAAATGCTTTATGTTTCGCCGCAGTCGGGTGAACACAAAGACAATATTCTTCAATTAAAATAGTCCAGAAATAGTAAACTTCTTTGAATATGTGACTCACGCACAATGGCCCAATCAAGAGGCTAAGGGCTCGTTTACGGAGACGCGGGGCGTCGCGCGGCGCGTTCAGAAGGCTCGTCTCGGGGTTTTTTTTTATTTACTGACAGGCGCGTCCACCGCAACGAACGCTGCATTTTAAAGTAACGAGCGAAAAATCGCTTCTCGTAAAATTGACGTTTGAAATCGTTAACGTTTTCATACATCGCCATGTGTTTGAATTAAAAACGCACAACGCGCCGCGCGACGCCCCGCGTGTCCGTAATTGAGGCCTAAGTGCGGATAAAAGCCCAGTTAAACTAAACTATGTGACCTTAAAAGTTCGCAATAAGTCCGTATCTGTGTGAGAAGACGTCAGCCGTTTTCCTCCACAGAAACCCAATACGTTTTGGTGGATGCCATGAGGTTTTCGTTTTTATCTATTCTAGGACATGTATGGTCACTTCACGATGTTTGTCCTCACCGGTTCAGGTGAAATAGCGATTAAATAAATTGCAATAAGAGCTAGGTTTGGATTCAATCCAATAGTTCCAGTAATTCCTAGTGTGGGGCAACGGGCAACAACAGAAAGAAAAGAATAGGTCACCACGGCATTCTGAACAGGACAGATAAAATCCTTACAAACCTCTTTGCTCTCAGGTCATTCTACATTGTCCCAGTATTGCTCCAAAACTTTTGCTGCAGCCTGATAGCCTTAATACCAATCTGAAAAATTTCCCTATCTGTGTTTTTCAGACCATATTTTACACTGGTACGGGCAATCCAATTTACAGCGTTTTTCAAACATTCGAAAAGCAAAACAAACATACGTTACGCCACTACGATTGATGACACGTCGTCGCACCACCAAAAAACACGCGACCCATTTGCAGCCTTCTAATGGACAGGCAAAGTGAAGCGCTGTGAGCACTATGACGACACTACCGTGACGTAACGCCATTGTTTCGTCGGATTATGTCATTGGGAATTGAAACCAGATGGAGAAGTTTTAAAGTCTTTATTTGTTTACTTTTTGGGAAGTGAGAAAGTTCTAGAGACGCAATATCCTAAGGGCTAAGTATACAAGTTTGAAGTTTGTCTGTCTGGTATTGTAATAGGATAAATATAGTATTTAATTTTTGGCTTTTATTTGAGAGGCTTATGTTTTTCAGATGAATGAGGATTCATGTTGTGGTCGATTATCTGTGGTTTTGAGACAAAAGGCGAATACACTTACTTACTTGAACTGAACTGCTGTAGTTATCTATGCTGTAGTATTATGATCCACTATTTTGTAATGAAATGTTTGCAAATTCACTAATAAAATTACGATAAGTTTAGATTGCCTAAATGTGACCTTGGTTACTGAATTAGATTGTGTGCCTTACCGAACTCAAATCTTTTCTGCACAAGATTTACAGGCAGACAATCCTTTTACTTTATACCTTCCTACACTGATTTTATAGGCCCACAAACCTTTTCTTTGTTTTCTAGACCTAACTAAAAGGGATCCTCTTGTTTTCTTTATTTCGTTTTCTAACTTATTTGTTTCACTGCCCCCAATTCGCAGAAACATTTTTCCCAACACCTACTACGCCTTATTTGTCGCTCCACCCCTTTGTATAAGACAACATTATACTGTGCTAACACCCCCGACTGACCAGTCGACCAATTAGTTGGACAACAAGTTGACTAGATAGAACGTGACAAAGTTAATGAGAAAAGATCTTCAGTAATCTTATCGAATCGTATAATTGCATCCGACGCCGTATTATCTGTTACTTCTTCACTTCATGGCTGAATGGAAATTCGACACACAAGTCAAATTTATAAGGATGACACACAACAACCCCATAATAAGAATATACCATAGGACCATAATTAAAAATAATGAAAACATCAATAATTACACAAAAGACCATGATCGACATGTATACCATGATCAGCAGGGCTATTGCGTATCTTTTTTAATGCCAGTGGATATCATAGTGTCCATCAAATAACTGTCAAATGGTTATGGTTTGGTACAAAATTTATACGTGAGTAGTATATTATTGGGCGTTCTACTCCACCTTCCGTTCCATCGGCTCACTCCGTTCGCCTCGTCACTCTCGGTGGAGTAGAACGCCCAATAATATAAATGAAATTCTAAATACTGGTTCAGCGCCTATTCCACCCGATTGTTCTCGTTCCTATTCCCTATTCGCGTTTTAAAACTAGTCATACCTGCCGTTCCTTCGTTCACCTCAGTCAATTTCAGCGTGAACGTTCATACTATTAAATGAGACTAAATATAGGAGGGTACGTTTTGACGACTCTTTTTAAGAAACATGAATAATTGGCGGTCCTGAAAAGAACCTTTTGTGAGCACGTTAGACGCTTGATGTCTGAACGAACAAGGCAGTCACTTTATGAACCGCTACCCTAAAATTCAGGACAGATTGTCTCATGTCTCTTCACAAAGCAAGAAATAACATGCACCCACAGGCACACGTACATTCTATTTCTATGACCCCAGATTGGGCACCAAGGACATCTGAACTTTAGGATACCGTAAACATTAAACTAAAATTTGGAACAGATTGTCTCATGTCTCTCCACAAAATTAGAGATAGCGCATAACCACATAGGAAACACACTTACTCCTCTTAAGTGACCAGATTGGCTCGAGGACATCCAAATTTTAATTTAACGAACAAGGGCAGTCACTATACGAACCGATATCCTAAAATTCAGGACAGATTGTCTCATGTCTCTTCATAAAGCAAGAAATAACATGCACCTACAGGCACACGTACATTCTATTTCTATGACCCCAGATTGGGCACCAAGGACATCTGAACTTTAGGATATCGTAAACATTAAACTAAAATTTAGGACAGATTGTCTCATGTCTCTCCACAAAATTAGAGATAGCGCATAACCACATAGGCAACACACTTACTCCTCTTAAGTGACCAGATTGGCTCGAGGACATCCAAATTTTAATTTAACGAACAAGGGCAGTCACTGTACGAACCGATAGCCTAAAATTCAGGACAGATTGTCTCATGTCTCTTCACAAAGCAAGAAATAACATGCACCTACAGGCACACGTACATTCTATTTCTATGACCCCAGATTGGGCACCAAGGACATCTGAATTTTAGGATACCGTAAACATTAAACTAAAATTTGGGACAGATTGTCTCATGTCTCTCCACAAAATTAGAGATAGCGCATAACCACATAGGCAACACACTTACTCCTCTTAAGTGACCAGATTGGCTCGAGGACATCCAAATTTTAATTTAATCAATTCAAACAGAGAGCACTATCTTACACATTAACGAACAAGGCAGTCACTATACGAACCGATATCCTAAAATTCAGGACAGATTGTCTCATGTCTCTTCACAAAGCAAGAAATAACATGCACCTACAGGCACACGTACATTCTATTTCTATGACCCCAGATTGGGCACCAAGGACATCTGAACTTTAGGATACCGTAAACATTAAACTAAAATTTGGAACAGATTGTCTCATGTCTCTCCACAAAATTAGAGATAGCGCATAACCACATAGGAAACACACTTACTCCTCTTAAGTGACCAGATTGGCTCGAGGACATCCAAATTTTAATTTAACGAACAAGGGCAGTCACTATACGAACCGATATCCTAAAATTCAGGACAGATTGTCTCATGTCTCTTCATAAAGCAAGAAATAACATGCACCTACAGGCACACGTACATTCTATTTCTATGACCCCAGATTGGGCACCAAGGACATCTGAACTTTAGGATATCGTAAACATTAAACTAAAATTTAGGACAGATTGTCTCATGTCTCTCCACAAAATTAGAGATAGCGCATAACCACATAGGCAACACACTTACTCCTCTTAAGTGACCAGATTGGCTCGAGGACATCCAAATTTTAATTTAACGAACAAGGGCAGTCACTGTACGAACCGATAGCCTAAAATTCAGGACAGATTGTCTCATGTCTCTTCACAAAGCAAGAAATAACATGCACCTACAGGCACACGTACATTCTATTTCTATGACCCCAGATTGGGCACCAAGGACATCTGAATTTTAGGATACCGTAAACATTAAACTAAAATTTGGGACAGATTGTCTCATGTCTCTCCACAAAATTAGAGATAGCGCATAACCACATAGGCAACACACTTACTCCTCTTAAGTGACCAGATTGGCTCGAGGACATCCAAATTTTAATTTAACCCATTAGGGACTGAGTTTTCGAAACTCAAATTTTGTTGTTTTATGTTTATATTTGAGTTAAATGATGACCAGACAATACTAAAATAACTAAAAAAAAAAATCATAATCTCCCAATTTTGAGTTTTAGACTGTTGCCATATGGCAACGCTAGGTCAAACGAGGTACAATATTTTGAGGTTTCAAGAAAATAAGCTCTTGAATATTTATTTTATTTATTTAGTATATATTCATAAAAATACACAGATAATTACATGGAATGATAATGTTCAAAACATTTAATACGTAAACCACACACAGACACACACATTCACACACACGCACACAGACACACAGTGATATTTTGAACATAATTATAACTATTCCAATAGTTTTACAGTCAGCTCATCTGCGTTTCTTTTCTACTGATTTTGGAAAGTGATTTGCTCCGTCATATCAAACCCCTTCCAAAACCCTAGACCCACATCACGAGGTAGATGGTCGACCATCAGATTTAGGAGGGATTCCATACTTTTTCAAGAGTATGTTTGGACTATATCGCGACGAAAATTCAGCTGCAAAATATCCTTTCCTGAATTGCGCACCAGGATCCAGGCATTGTTTATTGTAACATCTACAAGCCACGTAAAAATAGGAAACCACCATTTTTTGCCTCGAATTCCAATCCTGTAATTATTCACATGAGCGTCCATGAGGTCTGTCCCTCCCGTGTACTGATTATATACCGCTATGATGGGGTTTCGGTACTTTTAGTTTTTGTTGGCTGGCTTTGGAATACCGATCCGCCAATCTCACTGGATATACTTTGTGATCGGTAGCAGCGACAGTCAAAACTGAATTATCCATCCACCGTACTACAACAACATCGCCTTGAGACATAACTTCTGCACCCGCCAAAAGTTATCTGCCTGTCAAATTTTCTATCAAGTCACCTGAATCTTCATCAGCAGAACCCTCATCAATATTTTCAGCCACTTCAGGAGGCTCAATATATATATTTTAAAAATCATCATCAAGTTCTTGTTCTTATAAATCTGCAATTTCATGTAACTTCAATCTAAAAAGATAAATAAAAACTTATAGGAAAAATGTACCTATAACGACCTAGCGTTGCCATATGGCAACATACAAAAAACTTCCGTGACGTCAAATCTGCATAAAAAATTATATATCAAATGGTATTATTCTAAACTAGAGATGTGTCTGAACATATATTCGACAAAGAAACAATAAAAATCTACGCGAAATAGAAATAAGTGAAACTTACGCTTTTTTGTGCTCTATTTCTGCGAAATTTCTGACAGCCAACAAATGAATCAACCATTACCCACAAACTTGAAAAGGAAATGATCACAAATCGTTTCTTACCTTTGACTTGTATATCTAACTTTATACTTGTCATTACAAAAGATAGCTGAGGTTGTTAGTTTTTGATATATAATCTATAAATCAAATCGACCACTCACGTTGCCATATGGCAACGCTAGTCTTTAATGGGTTAATCAATTCAAACAGAGAGCACTATCTTACACATTAACGAACAAGGCAGTCACTATACGAACCGATATCCTAAAATTCAGGACAGATTGTCTCATGTCTCTTCACAAAGCAAGAAATAACATGCACCTACAGGCACACGTACATTCTATTTCTATGACCCCAGATTGGGCACCAAGGACATCTGAACTTTAGGATACCGTAAACATTAAACTAAAATTTGGGACAGATTGTCTCATGTCTCTTCACAGAGCAAAAAACAGCATACACCTACAGGCACACGCACATTCTATTTCTGTGACCCCAGATTGGGCACCAAGGACATCCAAATGTTAATTTAATTAATTCATACAGCTAACACTACCTTACACGTTAACAAACAACTACTGCAGTGGCTCACTTGCTCTGCTGTTACGAGTACTCTGCGTTGCGCTTAATTAAAAGATGCTTTCACACTCATACAATCGCCTTCGAAACGGTTTATGCATCGTCCCGTGGTCAACTATTGTACTCTTTGTAAACCGCCTGACAACGACGTCGGAAACGATCGTGTTAAGCTTTTACGGTATAGGTGTAAGTGGTTCTTTAGAATCTCAAAGATTGCAAAATTACATTGTGCAAATTTGCAGTGTTCGAACTTTGTTACACGAGGTGTATGTATGAGTAATTTCCACATATTCAACAATTACACTGTAAGATGATCGCCGTGCAAGTTGCAGTGTCTGATTAAAATTGGTCTTTTATAAGATTTCCTATCCAATGGAATTAATTTAAATAGAGGATGTCCACCAGTTTTGATAACTTTGCGTATTATTCAAAAATTTAAAATACTTACCATATTATTATCATCTTTATATACTTTTGAAATGTCCTTGTTTAACCCATGTATCGCAAAAAACGATTTGATTTGATTTATTTTATAATGTTTCATAATACTCGTAAATTGTTAGATCTTTCAATCTAGGAATTGTTTGAAAGATGAATCTTAATATCAGTACCTACCGAACTTTTGCATGAAATGAATATAAAAGGTTCGTTTTAGTCGTTAGATGATATTACTTAAACTAATTTCAAGTTTTACTGCAACATATTAGCGAACTAACTTTTTAACGCGAGTTCGTTTACATTGATTATTCTGCACAAAAAATGTTTTTAGGATATTTTTCTTTCAGCTCGTCCTAACCTGCATCTTTGAAAAAATGTTTTTATTTTTTATTTCACATGTGTGATGTCATGTGGAGTTTATTAAACAAACATACATACTTTATTATATTACATAATGTATTAATCATAAGTAACATGTATCGGCTGCACCTTTGTCGGCGAGGGTAAAAAGCTGGTTTATATTTCATTTCTCACGATAAAATTGCAATTTGACAGGAGCGATTTTCAATCACTATAATTTAATTAGACGTAAGTAACGTAAATTAGTCATACAACTGTGAGGACATGTAGTTAAGGTTTAATTTTGTAATTAGATAAATATTGCTGAAATGGTATTTTTAGCAATAAAATCAAAAAAATTTGATCACAATATTACATTTGCTCCAGTATCTTCCAGTGATAAACACCTTCAACCTTGTAAAATGTAAGTAAGTACTACATTTTTTAATGTATTTAATCGCTACCCAGCTACGGACCTGGTTTCTGCCTGCCGGCTGGTGTATCGATAGTCTTAATTAAGTCACAGCTGTTAGTTACAAAATTATTCTTTATGTGTTCTATTTCAGGTCTGACTCCGACTCAGAATTCCAGACACGGTCCGCAGCTGTAGCCGAGGTTGTGAAGACGCAACCAAAGAAGAAGGTGGCGAAACGCAAAGCTTCCGAGAGAACCACGCCTGAGCCATCAGGATCGAAATCAAGGTAATTTTGTGTTATTGCTTAATATACCTTCAGGTGTTTGTTATTTCAATGCAAATGTTATTCGCAGATATACGTTGGTTAGTGGATTTAGAACTATAAGAAGAGAGCGCTGAAATCAATTTAGATTATATTCCTAGCAGGAATGTTAACACTATTGTTTTTAAATATTATAACATAGCATCATGCTTTCTATCTCCATAGGGTACGTCAGAGGAGTATAATACACCTTCAATTAACCCTCAAAAAATAAATGTAATGTAATGTGTAGTGTAAATTATTATAAATAAAATATTAAATTGTTTACAGTAAAAAACGCAGCTCGCGCTCGGACCTCTTTGGTTTGGAGCATTACATTCCGTCGGCGTCGTCAACGTCAATTGGAGACTTCGGGTCAAGCCTCATCAGCCGTGTCGCCAACGGTAAAGTGCGGCGAACGGTGGACTTAACCGGAGACTTCTATGTGGAGGTAAAGGTCTACAACAAGGCTGAAGTTGCCTCCACCCCTAAAGAGGATCGATGGAAGAAAGCCTCGGTGGCCCTAAAAGTGCAGCTAAACCGCGACACCCCGCAGTGGGACGGGCTACAAGTTTTTATGAGACGGACTCATGAATTGTTTGATAATTCCGAGCCCGTCTTTTATAGTGATAATATAAATATAAAATAATATTTAAGTTGTTGGGACACCAAATGCATATTATATTGCAACATTTAATTTAGTAAGTCTTAAACTATTTTAATCTAAAATGCCTTTCTGTACTGTTTGTAACACATCTGTTGAGCGCAGTCACTGGACAGGTCACCTACGTAGTACTAATCATAAAAACAAAACTATTTCGCATTTTTGTGAAGGTGTTGAAATATTACATTCTGCATTTCGTAATCGAATAGCTTCTTACAGAATTGTCGATCCGTCTGAGAATTGTTCTCTAGAACCATTTCTTAATAATATTTGGGAGAAAATTAAAACATTAATTGACATGTCTCTTAAAGAACATACTTGTATAAAAGTTAATTTCGAATATTTTGCTTTGTTTTTAATGTTTAAAAATGATTCTCAGGAGATGAAATCATTTGCCACAAAAAACGTAACTCTGCATCAGAATTATGAATGTGATTCATTATTGTCTCAAGTCAAAAACACTTTAAAAAAAAAGATAGAAGAATTTCAGGATCGAGACAGTGGATGGACGTTCTTGAGCAGTTCTCATTTGGAAGTCAATGTTAACAAATATCAACCTTTGCGCGGTTCAGGCTTTATCGAATTACCTTCTGCAATAAAATCTAAAAAAGCATGTGTTAATATCCGCAATAACGATGACTATTGTTTTTTATGGTCTGTTGTAGCTGCTTTATATCCAGCTAAGACTCATCCTGAAAGAGTGTCTTCTTACCCTGATTTTCGTAACGTGTTAAAGGTAAAGGACATGTCATTTCCAGTGAATTTCTCAGATATTGCGCGGTTCGAAGTGAATAACCCCGAAATTTGCATTTACATTTATGGTTTAAAAAATAATACCGTCATAGGACCGCTTTACAAACCAAAAGCCTTGAACGGAAAGGTGATTCATTTACTTTATTTAGAAAAAGATGATTTCTCACATTACTGTTTCATTAAAGACTTGTCGCGACTTGTTACGAATCAAATAACAAAACATCACAGTAAACTGTACTTTTGTGACGTTTGTTTAATGTTTTTTAATTCATATGATGATCTTAGTTCGCATAGTTGTGGAGGTGTCGCCACTGAACTACCTCCAAAGGGCTCTTTCATACAGTTTGAAAATTATAATAGAAAGCAAATTGTACCATTTGTTATATACGCAGATTTTGAAACAATGCTAGAACGGTATGAATCTTGTGACCCTGACCCCACTAAGGCGAGTACTGTAACGCGACAGCGACATGTGCCTATAGCTTACGCTTATCATATTACGTGTACGCTAGATGAAAGCCGCAATCGTTACGTTTCTTATCGCGGTTCGAATTGTGTATCAAATTTTGTGAAGTCTATCTATAAAGATGCACAAAAAATTTACAATATTTTACAAAATGATGTTCCTATGATTTACTCAAATGATGATGCACGTCTTTGAAAACGCGATGACATGTCATATTTGTGAGCACTTCTTGTTCAGCGATAAGGTTCGCGATCATTGTCACTTGACTGGTAAATATCGTGGCGCAGCTCATAGTTATTGTAACATACAATACAAACTACCAACATTTTTGCCAGTATTTTTTCATAATTTGTCCGGATACGATTGCCACCTTTTTATAAAAGAATTAGGTGAAGCTCCTGGATCTATTAAAGTGATACCTAAAACAAAAGAAAACTATATTTCATTCACTAAGTTTTTTCCGATTTCTACCGGGGAAAGTATCCAGGTTCGGTTTGTAGACTCTTTCAAGTTTTTAGGAACTAGCTTAGAAAAGTTGGCTAGTACAATGAAAAACCAAGACTTTAAACAATTAAAATCTTATTTTCCTAATAAAAAACAATTTAACCTACTCACTCGTAAAGGAGTGTATCCATATGACTATATGTGTCAATGGGAACGTTATGAAGATACGTGTTTACCCTCTAAAAACTATTTTTTTAACTCCTTAACTAATGAGACAATTACCGACGAAGACTATGAACACGCTCATTCTGTTTGGTCAGTGTTTAATATTCAAAACATGGGTATGTATACAGATTTATATCTCAAAACAGATGTTCTGTTGCTAACAGATGTATTTGAAAATTTTCGAAAAACTTGTAAACTACATTACAATCTCGATCCCGCGTTCTATCTTACAGCACCAAGTCTATCTTTTGATGCAATGCTTTTAAAAACAGGAGTTCAATTAGAATTGATTAGTGATGTTGAAATTTTTAGAATGATACAAAAAGGTATTCGAGGAGGTGTTTGTATGTGTTCCAAAAGACATGTCAAAGCCAATCATAAATATTTAGATACTTACGATCCAACCCGTCCAAATTCATTTATCATTTATTTAGATTGCAACAATCTATATGGCTATAGCATGTGTCAATCCTTACCCTATTCCGATTTTAGATTTATGAATAGGCAAGAAATTGATTTTTTACAATTGAATTTAGCAGACATCAGTGATACTGCAGAAAACGGTTACATTCTTGAAGTTGATTTAATATATCCGGAGAATTTGCACATGGAACACAATGACTTTCCCTTTTGTCCAGAAAAATGTTTGCCCCCTGGTGGTAAGAATAAATCAAATCAAATCAAATCAAATCAAAACTCATTTATTCAAACTAGGCTGATAATCAGCACTTTTCGAACGTCAAAATTTACTTTACTTTACTTATTTACAAGTGACAGTCCCCCAAAACGCCCACCCTTCGACACTTCCTAGTGTTTTTGCTGGAAAGAAGAAGTGGCGGAACAAACTCTCCAGCAACACATCTGTCTGTTTGGTTAGAAGAACCAGACTCGATACAATACTATGTGTAAGTTAATATTACGATTGACTACAATCAATAATAAAAGGTATATAATAATAAAACATAAAAAAGACATAACATATTATATCAGTAAACTAATTTTGGAGAAAGAACATAAATTACAAACATTGTCTTGTGTTCAACTCAACGACCAGCTATTCTTATCATTCAAGTAGTCGTTAATGGAATAGTAAGCTTTTGAACAAAGATTAGATTTCACTTTGGCTTTAAATGCATTAAATGGCAAGTCTAAAAAAGAAGATGGCAGTTTGTTATAAAATGTTATACCGAGCCCTACGAATGAATTATGAACTTTGTGAAGCCGGTGAAAAGGAGCGCGTAGTTTATGCTTATTTCTGGTGTTAAAGTTGTGAATATCACTGTTTTTAGTGTACAGGTGAATATTTTGTCTAATATATAAAATGTTGGCAAAGATGAACTGAGAAGCAACCGTGAGAATACCAATCTCCTTAAAAATATCTCTAAGAGAAACTCGGGCACCCAGCTGATAAATTGCACGAACGGCTCGCTTCTGCAGAACAAATATATTTTGAATATCAGCAGCTTTGCCCCACAGCAGAATACCGTAGGACATAACGCTGTGAAAATAACTAAAGTAGACTAACCGTGCTGTATCAACGTCAGTGAATTGTCTTACTTTTCTGACGGCGTATGCGGCCGAACTTAGCCTTCCCGCTAGGCTTGATATGTGTAATCCCCATTGTAATTTTGAATCTACTGTAATGCCCAGAAATACAGCAGAGTCGGCAGTTTCCAGCTCTTGATTGGCGAGGATAATATTGGGACCTAGATTTCTGACATTGGGTAAAGCGAACTTAATTATTTTAGTTTTCTTGGCATTAAGAACAAGGTTGTTTGTTGTGAACCAATCCGTGACCATTGATAGCGTGCTATTTACGTCGTCAAAATTGTGTCTATTCCTATCTACTTTAAAGATAAGAGAGGTATCATCTGCAAATAGTACAACGTCACAAAAACCTTTTAAATAATATGGTAGATCATTAATATAAACCAAGAATAAAAATGGACCCAGTATTGAACCTTGAGGTACACCAAGCCGAACCGGTAGTCTGGAAGATTTCGCGCCATTTACGTCTACACATTGGAATCTATTTTGTAAATACGAATCTATCACATTTAGGGCCTCGTTTTGAACACCGTAATGACGCAGTTTCCGTAAAAGCGTATCGTGATGTACGCAATCAAAAGCTTTAGAGAGATCGCAGAAAACACCGATTGCATTTTGCGCGTTCTCCCATGCGTTAAATATGTGTTTTAGCAAAGCAACACCTGCATCCGTAGTCGAACGACCCTTTGTAAAGCCATATTGATCATTATGAAGGAGATTATTTAAATTAAAATGTACTAACAACTGTTTGAGAATTAATTTTTCAAAAATTTTGCTAAATGCAGGTAAAATAGAAATTGGTCTAAAATTGCCAATATCATTTTTACTACCAGATTTAAATAGAGGGATGACTTTACTGCTCTTCATAAGATCAGGGAAAGTCCCCAAATCAACGCATTTATTGAAAGTAACAGCAAGACAGGGGGCTACAATGTCGATTATGTTACTTAATAGTTTAATAGAAATGCCCCAAAAATCACCTGTGTTTTTAGACTTAAGTGAATTAAAAACGTTAACCACATCACGAGGCGTTACATGTTCGAAACTAAATACGTTACCACATTTAGACACGCTGCTATGCAAAAGATCTTCGGCTTTAGACGGCGACGAACTTAGGGAACGAGTCGTCGCTATAGGTATGCTGGCAAAATACTCATTAAAAGCCTCGGCTACGTCGGCTGCTTTATTAACTAATTTGTTACCCACCATGATCTCAAGGTGATTATCTTGTGTAACAGATTTACCCGTTTCATTGTTAATGATTTTCCAAGTGGCTTTAACTTTATTATTAGAATTTTTAATGGTCTCGCTTAAGAATTTTGATTTTGCAATAATACAAATCTTTTTAAATAATTTGGAATAATTTTTAACATACTCTAGAAAAGTTGTATCAAACCTGTATTGTTTAAGACCATACAACTCGTATAATCGGGCTCGACTTTTGTAAATACCTGGTGTGGCCCATTGGTTAAAGCCCACAGAAGGTCCCTTAATGTTAATAGTTTTAGACTTAAAAATAGATTGGTATTCATTTTGCACAACATCAAAAAGGGCTTTATAAATTTCATTAGGAGTTTCGTGCTCTACTATTGACGGTGTTACTTTAAGTGCTACATTATTTTTAAATTTATTGCAACGACTAGCTGTATGAGGCCTGCATTCAATTTTCTGCGGCTTTTTATTTAATGGCATAGGGAAGCTAGCTTTTAAGCCACAGTGATCAGACGATAAGTCACTTAACACTAATTTGTCCTCGGCAACACAATCACTAAACATATTATCAAGACAAGTTGATGAAGAAGCCGTGATCCTTGTTGGTTCAAAAAACAGGTTAACTAAATTAAACGATCTAAACAGATTGAGAAATCTGATACTTAATGGAGTAACATCTAAGATATTAACATTAAAATCTCCACATAAAATTATAGATTTATTACTAGATTTTAACTTATTAAGTGAATCCTCCATTACAGATTCAAAACGAGTAAAGTCCCCAGAAGGGGGTCTATAAACACAAATTATTAAGTATCGCTCGAGTTCAACGCAAGACAACTCAATAGTGCGCTCAATGGAAAGATTAACTAAGTCTAAACGTTGTTTACATTTTAATTTGTTTGATACAAGAATTAAAGATCCACCGCGAATAGCATTTTTTCTCACAAAGGCACTCTGTACGGTATAGAAATCATCATTGATAAATGCTACTTCATGTTCCTTCAACCAATGTTCAGTTAGACATAAAACCTGAACATCATAATTCTCCATAAACAAACTTAACTCTAATTCTTTGCCAGATAACCCCTGCATATTTTGATGAACAACATTCAACACATGCAGCCTACCTGTTGTCGCACCTAACAGTTTAAACTACAAGGTGTATCAATAAAAGTGTTAGTATCTGTATAAGTGTTAGTTACAAAAGCAGTATTAGTATCACTACTAACAGAAAACGTTGGTAAACACATACCAGTGTCGCTGTGTATATTGTATGCTAAAAGGTTAGCAATACGTCGCTTAGAACTAGGTGGTAAAAACATTGTAAAGTTAGTCAGTCTGTAATCAGAGATAAATTGATTACAATCAAAATATAAAATAGCGTCACTGTGACGACATGTCCTATTATAAATTAACAAGTTTAAATCATATATGTACCTATTTTGCTCAATGGACAAATATTGAGAATAAGGCAAAGCACAGAAAATGAATTTACAATTAATGGTCTTGTTGAGATGTAACATCAAATGTACACATTCAATGATGTCCTTTTTACTTACATTTAAACTATTCCCATATAATAAAATAACAGTAGAATAAAAAGCTAATACCAAATTTGTACGATAAATATCACTATGTTATTCATTACATACATTTAAAAAAATGTTTACAGCACGGTTTAGTGTTGAGAAGGGTCCATCGCGCTATTATATTTAAGCAAAGTTGTTTTTTAAAGCAATATATTGATATTAACACTCAGTTACGTCAAAAAGCAGAGTCAACGTTTGAACAAGACTTTTTCAAATTATTGAACAATAGTATTTTTGGAAAGACGCTGGAAAATAATGAAAATCGAATAGACGTTAAGTTAGTAAACAAGTGGTGTGACTCGAACAATAAAACAAAAAAGACTACTTGTGCTGAAAAATTGATAGCTAGTCCATATTTTCATAGCGCCTCTGTATTTTCTGATGACCTAGTGGCAATCCAAATGAAACCTGCTCGTATTATACTTAATAAGCCTATATACATAGGGTTTGCAGTATTAGAATTATCTAAGACTCACATGTACGACTTTCACTACTCTACCATAAAACCTTTTTATGGCAACCGAATTGAATTGTGTTATACTGACACAGATAGTCTAGTATATGATGTACAGAGCAATGACGTATATAAAGACTTCAAGCTCCATTTTCTAAAATATTTTGATACCAGTAATTATGACTGTAACAATGACTATAACTTACCAATTATTAATAAGAAGGTCCCAGGATTGTTTAAGGATGAAATGGGTGGTAATATTATCAAAGAATTCGTAGGACTGCGCTCAAAGCTTTATTGTATTAAAACTTTAAACAAAACTATTAAAAAGGCAAAAGGTACAAAAAAATGTATAACCAAAACTTTTAATATGTTAGATTATAAAAATATTTTGTACAATAATTGCAATGTTATTCGCAAAAAAAATGTCTTGTTTAAGTCAATAAAACATGAAATATTCACTCAGGACGTTAATAAAGTTGCACTTTCAAGCAACGATGATAAACGGTTGCTATCGTCTGATAAGGTATCTACTTTAGCCTGGGGTAATGCAACTATATTTAAGTAGGTAATGTATTGCCATTATTTTGTACTATGTATTATTATATAGATGACGTCCTAAATGAAAAGTACCTAAAGCAGGGTTCAGACACAAGTAATGTGTAATGTAATTGTGAAATATGTATTTTCTTGGTGTCCCAAATAGATAATTATCTTATGTTATTAAGTACTTAATTAGTTTTAAGACCGTATACGCGACACAGCATTTCGTAAAAAATACTAAAATATTCTCTACTAGCTTTTTATATCTATTTTCATTTCCAAAACTTCGGACTTTAAAATGAAATGCTGTGTCGCGTAAACGTGATACCTAAGTTTTCTTTTAAGTATCTATTTGTAATAAATAAAAACTATTTTATGATCATAATTGTATCTGTTTCATTTTCATACCTGATTGATGACAAAGTACACAGGGCTCGAACCGCGTCGCTCACGACGACGGTACAGGTTCCAACTTGATAAAACATGATATGAGCATTTATGATGACAAAGCACTCAAGGCTCGAAGTTCGCCCGCGCGCGCCTCGGTGTAGAATTCGACACCGAACAGGTGCTCGCGCACGAGCTCGATCATGTTGAAACATGAAATTAAATCACAGCGTATGGATGGAGTCTATTACATTACATTTATCATTAAGCTGTCTGCCGGAGCGGTCATATCACATCGAGTAAAAACGAAACAAATAATTGTAAGTATTGTACAAGTACCAATCTACTTATAACGCTATTTCGTCATGTTGTTTTATGTAATTATAATTAATAATTATTTCGTTTGTTTCAGATCATTGACAATGTGTTATTCTCCAGATATTATCGACTTCTCACAATACGCTCAAGGTTTTCCGACTCCGAGTTTAAGCTGCCATATCCCAGAACAACAAAGACCTGTCGACATGGAGTCTAGAGGAAGACAAGACTGCGGACCTGCCAACAAGAAGCCTAAAACTAGACGGGAGTGTCTAAAACAGTCTCTGCCTACATGTCAATCGTTCGTAATAAATAATGAGAAGAAAAAAGGTTTACGACTAATCAAAGTACAAGTGTTGGATATCAGTGAACAACAAGTCGAACCTGTTAGTGATAATAAGGATGTGATAATATTAAGTGCGCAGTATGTAGTGACTGAATCGGTGGACCATGTTATGGAGGAGACGCAATCGTTAATTAATAAAATATCCAAAAAACTTTGTGGGGACAGTAGTTATTATTAACCGGTATCATTATTTTGTAAAGAAAATACTTTATAAGTTATTATGTAATATTGTAGTTATTAAGGTATTATTATTAAGTATGTAAAACATATTAGGTTTTTATGTTGTATAAGTTTCATTAGAATAAAGTTAAATGAAATAGCATAATGTAGATAATATATTATTCCTTGTTTTTAATCTAGTAGGGTTAATGTTCATACATCACAAGTTTGTAAGTTAACTACAGTTATTATTATTATTTGGTAAGTAGTTTTAATTAGTTTGTAATAATTGTAAATAATGTAAAAAGGTAAATAAAAATATATTCTTTATTATTTAAATTATGTTTTGTTTGTATTACTTATTTACCTTCAAATTCTAAATTAGCTCTAGTGTTATGATATAATTATATTTTTGCTTCAGTAATTTATACTAAAATAATTCGTTTAAAATCATAGTATAATAAAATATTAAGAAATATAATTTCGCCGCAGCTAATTTAAAGTTTGTTATGTAGGTAACCCTGAGTATATTACATAAAACACTCTTTAGTAGATAAATATTTTTATTAACTGTTCATCACAATAATAATTAAAATAAATTAAATACAGACATATTGTTATCATCATACCATTTTCTAATACACACCGCATTATTTAATGCACAATTCATTTTATGGTTCACACAGTTAAAATCAGTTTTATTTTTACAGAACTTTTTTTTTAATGTCGCCAAGTTAGGGCATCCCTTCTCACCTATGTCGATCACTTCACAGTTTGCACATAAGTCTTTAATCCACTTCATTTTTTCCAAACCCTTTGTGATAATTTTTTTATTTACTAAATATGGTAAAATAACGCGTTTAAACTCTTTGTAGTCTATGTAGCCCTCACTCCAGTAAATTCCTCGATTTCTTTCTATCCACCTCACTCGTTTTTTTTCTTCTTGTGTTAGGTAATGGAATGGATATGGTGGTTTTACCAAAAACGTCTGTGTATGATCCTGACTTGCAATGGTTAATTCTTTGATAATAAAATTATTTGTATAATCTTTAAATCCTTGGAGTTCAACTATAAGGTATTTCATGATATCTTCTTAACAATGTTACTTAATGGTTTGTATTCAACAATGCAATCGTTCAGAATGAGACAGTATGCTGAAGTTTGATCTGGTATCTCTGAATCACTCTCAATTTCTACTCTCACATCTACAACCGGACCTGTCTTTAGATTATCTGCTTGTCTAGAGCAATCGACTACAAACAGCGGTGCTAAATCTCTGAATTGTTTCTCGCTTAGTATGGGCTCCGAACGACGTCCGTAATAAGACTGTTGAAATCTGATGTATTGCTCGTATAATAAAGCGATTCTGTTATTATCAAAACTCACATTTAAGTTTTCATATGGAAAATAAGTTGAATTGAGATATACTCTTACATCTCGAATATGACAGTGATCGAATTGAGACATGTCAGAACTTGCACTGTTTTTTCTATTTGTCTGTAGACCAATAATGACGTATCTCGGTTTTTCTATTTGAGATGAAGTTTTGATAGACCAGGTATGTTTTGTAGTTTTAGGCAAAGCTGGATATTCGTACAGATCCCAATTTCTGTATATCATTTGAAGTGGACGATCTTTTTCTAATACTTTTAACAACAAAATTTTTTCTTTGTCTGATACTTTAACATGCGGTACGCGCCATATGATTTTGTTGATCTGAACATCATCCACTACTTCGCCTGTATTAAGTTTTACAGCATTCAAATTAGTGTTACTTCGTAACAATATCAGTTCATGTCTACTATTTATCACAACTTTTTTAAAATCTTCAGCAAAACCGAGGAGGTTACGTAGTGGTATAGAAGCAGAAAATTTTCCTCCATCAATATTTTTTATGCCATCAATATTCCAGCCCCAGGCATGAGACATTTTTGATTCACTTTCGTTCATTGAAATTAATGATTTCATGGTTGTTGTTATACCTGCATTTTTTATTTTATCAATCTCTACTCCATTTAGCTCATATCTAATGTCTTGGAACAAGTAGAGTAAACCATTGTTCGTGAAATTGACACTAGTAGCTTTGTCCTTCGTATCTTTTTTGGTAACGATAACAGTTCCTTCCAAATATAGGGTGCTAGCTGATGGTAATATGTACAAGTCCTGCTGGTTGATAGGTATGCGGATTTCATCGTTCCTGTTGAAACTTGTTACATAAGGCTTGTAGGAATGAAATTCAATTCCTTCTATAGTATTATCGTAAGTTGGAGCGGCTAAAACGTCTAAAATATTCATTTTAACAATCCGATCGCTCTAAGGAATGCTTTATTGTCTTTAGTTAATTTTATTTTCTTCTTAGAGACAGGTCTTGTTTTATAGGTAGCTCGAGCAGAACTGATATTCTTTACTTGTTGAGACACATTTTTATTGTAGTCAATCATTTTTTTCGTCTTAGATGCAGATATACCTGCACTTCTTCACCACGTAAATTGATTATTCGTTTATTTATATCTAACAGCCTGATATGTATGCAGCTTATGTTGTTTTGATTGATTGGAAAGTATATGGCGTTCTTCGGAATTTCTATGATCCGGTATCCAGGTGGCACATTAAGTGCAAATTCGTGAATAATATGACTTGGTTCACCGTTTACATATGAACCGCTTACAATATCACATTCAATCCTGACTACGGTCGTAGGTAGAATGTTGACTGGAGACTGCGACACATGCCATTTATTTGCCTTCAAGATTTGTTCGTTAAATCCTAATAGTCTTCTGAAAGAGTTTTCTTTGGTAAAATTAATGTCTTTTGTACAGAACAATGTAGTTTTTAAAGTATTATTATTGCACCGTAGTTTGATTGCTGCATCTTTTATTTCGGATTTTAAATAATCGTTGATATCTTGCAACTCATAAGTGCCTTCTGGCATTTCAATAACTTCGTTTGAGTCATAATAGAACTTATTATTACTTTTATCAATGTTTGGAATAGAATTAAAAGTTGAAAAGTGCAATAAAGCACACTCATACTCTCCATCTAGTTGCAACGTATTAGGAAAGTATGTAGTTATCACTGACGAGTCGCCAGTTATCGACAAAGTGAGCGACATCTTGCAAATGATTGAAATGAAAGAAAAGCATTTATTTTATAATACATTTTTATTCCAAAAAGTACATAAATAATTTAAACATAAATGTCCACAATTGACTGCGTTAAATTTTTGATATCTTGTGTAGTTATAAAAAACATTACAATTTTTGAAATATTGCATCAATTCCATTGGAGGTTTTAAATTTCCATAGCTATCAAAGTATTCACAATGATTGTATACTTTAGCATAAGCTACCCAATGCGTTCCTTCGTTCTTAGAATCGTCTAAGTTAACGATACCACATTCTATGTGATTCGGCTTCCGAGGAAGTCGATCCTTCATGTAGACCCCACGAAAATATGGGATGTCTCTTGAATACTTTCGGATGTCTACATTAGTTAGAGGACGATTGGGTAGCATATTTTTCAGTTTTTTGAAGATGTTATAAACAATCCTTTACCGCTTTTATACGGTTTAATGTATAAACCCTTACCCAACACTAAAGCCTCCATAGCTTTATTATGTCGTTCTGTTTCTTGCAAATTTTGTTTGCCTGCTTTGTAATCATTAACGGTTTTTGCAATGCCAGCTGCACCACCAGCTAAACTTCCTAAAGCCGATAAACCAGCGAAAATTGGAATTAAAGGTAGAACTCCTCCAGTCTTTGGTATGGGTATTACTCGAGGTACTCGAATTCGATGATGAATGTTTGGTAATAACTTTTTTGCGGCTAAGTAAGCTGTTTTTATCAAAGTCTTACTATCTTTGCGTTTAAGTTTCTTAATTTTTGATTTTATTTTTGAAACTAAGTTTTTAAATGATTTAATGCCGGATCCAGACTTTAGTTTCGCTTTCATAACTTTGCTCACTAGCCAAGAGCTTAGTTTTTCACCTTTCCCTGCATCTTTTGATTTAAGTCTTTGTTTAGCCATGTTAAGTAGTTGTAAATCGGCTTTGTGACGATTTGATAAGTCTGTATGGTTTGTATACGCAATATCGTGTTGCATGCAAGCTTCGTCTAGCTTATTTACACCTCGGTCACCTCGCGCTAAGCGTTTGTGAAGTTTAGTTCCTGGTCCACAATAGTTGTATCCTGGCAAATGAGCTTCGAATGGTAGATTATTAATTATACTATTAACAAGTCCACCTCCTTGCATTATTCAAATTATAATGTTGAGATTTCAAATGAAAAATGGTTATATAATATCTTAGTCCATTATTGCAGCTTTTTCAATCCAACTGTTTTCTGCACTATTTAGACCTAACCATTTGACATACAATTTATTTCCTTTCTTTTTCAAAACCTTTTCTATCAAATAAACATCAGAATAATTAGATCTTTGCAGTTCTTGTTCGTAAAAAGCTCCTAATATGTTTTGCTTTCGTTGATCTTCTATGTGATATGTTACTGGTGAGGTTTTATTTACCTTTTTTATAGTAAATAATTCAGTTGACCAATTAGGAGTGTAACTTTTCTCAAAATTATGTTTGTATTTACTTATACGAACACAATCACCAACTTTGAATTTAGGTTTCCATTGAACTGAATTATGTTTATTTGTTTTTATTATAATTTTTTTAATTATTGATTCATTGGCTTTATTCACATCAACTGGTTTAAATTGAATAGTGCGATGTTTTGTGTTATTATATTTATTCAATATATCTTCTAACGGTAGACCCAACCACTTGTAATTCCCGTTAAGGCTAAAATATTTATATAATTGATTTTTCAATGTTCTAATAAGTCTCTCTACAATTGATGCCTTTTTAGTGGAGAACGATGAGTAATGGTTTATGTTGTGCTTCTTCATAAGCATTTGAAAATTGTTGTTGTAAAATTCGGTTCCCTTATCAGTTTGTAAGTTAACAGGTTTTTTACGACTGCTAAGCAATATGTCTTCAAAAGCACGACTAACATCAAATTTATTTTTTGATTTTATCGGTTTAGCCCACGCATACTTTGAGAAGCAGTCAATGACCACTAAAATGTAATTGTAACCTTTGTTAGACTTCTTCAGGTTTTGCATGTCCATCAAGTCTGCTTGCCATAAGTCATGGATTCCTTTCAGAATAACAGAACGTCGAAGGAAATTTCTTCGTGCCGCTTTGTGTATTTCATTTACAATTTGCTGTTTTGTCATTACGAAGTTTTTTGTAATAATTTATCTACCTCTGTTTTAGTATAAAACTTGTCTTGGAAATGACTTGAAACCTCAGGTATCTTTGCTTTTAAAGTAGTTTGAACTGTATCCTTTGCATCTTTTATTATTTGAGAACGCAATTTACCAATCAGAGTATTAAAGTCTTTCATCATATTTGCATTCAATCGATCTACATAATCCTTGTTTACAGCTAGATTATTTAATTCTTTAAACGTGTTAGCATTCAATTGATCTACATAATCCTTGTTCACAGCATCGTCTGCCTCTACTGGGGCTCTAATTCCTCTCAGTCTTGATGTTTTTAAATCAAAATCTCCGTTTTCTGATTTTAACAATGCATTCTCATTAAACTCAAATAACTCCGATAAACGCATTCTTTTGTGAATGTAGTGTCCGAATTTGTCTACGTTCATGTTTAAGGTGTATTAATTTGAGAGGTTGATAGTAAAATAAACACATTTTTAAATACTTATTTATTTATAACTTTATTTTCACGTAATTCTTCAATGATGGATATAATTTCATTATCTAATCCTGTGTTGCCAGCATCTCTAGACGCAATCAATAATTTCAACCTTTCCACTAATTCATTAGGATCATCCCAGTACACTAAATCTACGTTTTTTCTCCACTTTTTTAATAACGGTAGACCTTTTCCCTGAACTGCATTCTTCAGTTTAAAAAGAGGTTTAATAACTTGCAAATATTTTTGTCCTTTGTTACTTTTTATAGGCTTACTTGGTTCATAGTCTCGACGATGTGCATTTGTATCAAGTAGCATCGATTTATAATTTTGCATATCACTATCTGTAACCAAGCTTAGGTCTACATCTTTCTTAAGCAATAATTGTTTTAAGCCAGGTGTATTTGGGTATTTATGTCCAACCAAGGTGATGTATTGATCGTTAATCGTTATGCAAGCAGAACCTAACATCAGTTTCCCGCGGTCAACTCTAACCCCAAAAGGAATATCTACCAACGCTTCTGAAGATACTGACCAGGATGACGTGTCACCGTCTTGATTCCTTTCAACTACTGATTCATAAGAAGAGTCGCTGTTGATATCGGATTCATATTTGTCTTCATCATCATTGTTATTATTAGTTCCTGCGATATTAGTTTCGTTAATAAACGAACCATCAGCAGAATCATCACTAGCACGCAGGAGAGGAGTTTGCTTACTGGTATTAGCAATTATGTTGAGAGGTTCTGTTACAGGTTTGAAAACAGATTCCAGTGCTTGTTTAGTGTTAATCTCAGCATCTCTCATTTTTCGTACTTTTATCTTCACAGCTTCTGTCGCATCAACAATTTGTCGTTTCAATGTTTTTTTCATATTGGTAAAGTAGGTTGTAATTGATTTAGCGTTGTAAGGTGAATAATAATGTCAGGCAGGTAATAACCTTATATATGTATTCGTGATATTAGTCAAAGACTACAAACGTATCAAATTTACTTCTATAACATCCTTTGTTTTTGGAACAATCTTTATTAATTACAACATAATTGAAAGGTATATTCCATATTTTTGAACACATTTCACGAAATTCAATCCATGTCATGTCAGTGTTGACGTGTTCTTCATAAACATGTCTCATATTTCTTTCATCTTGTTTAAAAAGTACGATTAGGTTTGCGTTGTCTCTCACTAATTGCTTAGGGATTTTACTATACGTCTGATTTAGATAAAAACAATCGATGAATTTATGTCTCCCCATAGCAAAATAATCACGCATATTACTTTGATTTTCACAAGCAACATCATCAAATACAATTACAGAATTCGGTTTTGCGGTCTGAACACTCAGTACTTGCTCATTTTCATGATATTTCTGAAACGAAATGCCTGGTACTCGTTGCAAGACTTTTTCTAAAAAAACGTACTTGGGTTGATGCAAGGTTTTCGAGTAAACATAAACATTTTGAAATCTTAATCCATTCTCATGTATAAGAAGTCCAACTAATAAATTGGTTTTTCCACAATTTGACGGCCCGCAAATGATGCATCGTATGGATTTAGGTAATAATTCTCCATGACGAAAACCGGTTTCCTGAGACTGAACGCAGAGTTGGTTTACATGTAATGATTGTGGTTGTTTTACAAATTTCATAGTGACTCATTAAAACGGTTATATCAATAATGGATCAATTAAACAATTACATCGATATTTATACGTCGTTATGACTTTTGTAAACATTTAGTTTACCATTTAGTATGTAAGTATCTATGAACGGATCGAGTAAGGTAAGTCAAATATTCAAAAATTTATATCTCCAAAAATAAAAAAGGATTGACTCGTGAAGGAATCGAACCTCCGACCTCCGTTACTCCGACGCGATGCGGCGGCGCTCTTACCCACTGAGCTAACGAGTCTTGTTGATACCAATCTAAAACAATGACCACTATCATTAATATGACATCATGATTACTCACTCTCTGAACAGAGACAAATGCGAGTGTTGGGATAATATTATTTACTCAAGGTAACAAGGTAAAATGAGGTAGCAGCGTGACTGATTCCTCGGTGAATATAAATTACAAAAAGTACTACAGCACCATCTATACCACATCGGATGAACAAAAACATCAAAACCTGAATCGCGCAAACAAAGTTTTCCGCGTCTTATGACTGTTAAAGAACCGACTGATCGTTATCAAAAAATGTGTTTAAGATCGTGACACAGATGCATGATGTCTGGTTCCTGAAGAGGAAGTAGTGATGCTTGGATTGGAACCTGAAGACACTGAACCAGTATTTAGAATTTCATTTATATTATTGGGCGTTCTACTCCACCGAGAGTGACGAGGCGAACGGAGTGAGCCGATGGAACGGAAGGTTCCAATCCAAGCATCACTACTTCTTCTTCAGGAACCAGACATCATGCATCTGTGTCACGATCTTAAACACATTTTTTGACCGCCAATTATTCATGTTTCTTAAAAAGAGTCATCAAAACGTACCCTCCTATATTTAGTCTCATTTAATAGTATGAACGTTCACGCTGAAATTGACTGAGGTGAACGAAGGAACGGCAGGTATGACTAGTTTTAAAACGCGAATAGGGAATAGGAACGAGAACAATCGGGTGGAATAGGCGCTGAACCAGTATTTAGAATTTCATTTATATTATTGGGCGTTCTACTCCACCGAGAGTGACGAGGCGAACGGAGTGAGCCGATGGAACGGAAGGTGGAGTAGAACGCCCACGGCCCAATAATATACTACTTACGTGTCGCGGGTTCTATCCCCGCACGGAACAAATATTTCTATGGCCTACAGACAGTTGTTATGGGACTGAGTATTTGTGTATGTGAGTTTAAATGTTTGTGAACGCACCCACGATACAGGAGAAGTTCCTAGTGTGGGGAAACGTCTTAAAAAAAAAAATATGAAGATGATGATATTATAATATATAAGATCTATAAACCCGCACTGGGCCCTCGTGGTGAATTAAAGCCCATCCACTCCTAGAGAGGAGGCCTCAGTCCCTGAAGTGGGAACATTATAGGCTGATGATGATGATGATATACATGATGCAAGGAACTAACGCACATACAGTTACATCCAGTACATCATTTTGAACCCCCAATTTTTCATAGTTACTTTTTTTGAAATATGTTTTTTCCTATAATAGTGCAAAACCTATACTGTCAAATATAATAGAACAGCCGATTTTTTTTTTGTTTCCGAAAAAATATTTTTATTGGCAAATATGCCCCACGAATTTCCAGTGATAACCTTTTGTGCGTCGTCTTGGAGGCTCGCGTGGAACTCGGACTCGCCGTTGATACGGCCTGTCGTCGTCATAAGACGCACACACAGACGGTGAGCTAGCCCATACTTAGCGTCCACAGGCCCGCGCCTACGGTGGCCGGAAGTCATCAAGTGGCCCCCGACGCCCGGAGCGTCTCCCACGGCGGCTGGGACGAGAGGTTCTCTCCCTCTCACGGTTCGCCACATCGTTCGCTAGTATCAGTAATTCGCAGAATGAGGCTATGCCGTCCCATTCCCTCTAGCCCCGGACCATGGCTTGAACCAGGGCCTGACGCAAGAGGTCGCCGCCGAGTTAAAACACTTCATAAAGTATTTTAGTAACAGGCCAATTTATTGACCCGTCAGTTTATTTAACACCCTCGGCTAGTATCAATCAATTTAACAATCAGTCAATCAAATTGGTCAATATGTTTCAATGCCATGCCTTTTAACCCCCGGGGGCTTTAACTCAATCAATCACTTTTTTTTTAAATCTAGTAACAACACAGTGATGATTGAACGGTGAAAACGTTTGGGAACTCGTTTCATTAAAGAATTTGCCCACCAGGAATTATTTCTAGTTTTAAAGGAACAAAACAACAGCAACAACACGATTAAAGTTCTTGTATTTTTAATAAGTATATCTACGAGTAGCATAGAAATAATGTATCGTACAAACGAAATTGGATAACTTTTACTCCAAAGGAAAAAACTACAAATAAATAATAACTTCAATTTTCCGCTTTAGCACAACGATAACAAATATACTGCACTATTATTTCATAATTTCCCCACTGCAGTGAAAAACAAAGGCGAGTGCACGTGATCCCCACGGATCCATATAACTGGCTCTCGTATGAAATAAACACGAATAACGACAGAGAAACAAATAAAGTAGCTAAATAATATTACAATTTTAAAAGCAGCTTATTGCCTTACAAGGTAATTTGTTAAGCAAAACAGACAGTTTTCATAATGTTACATATTCATTGCTGTGGTAAAAAAATATGGCAAGTTTTGTGGGGTATGCAGGGGAGGGTTCGATAGATATTTTTATGACATGTCTCCAGCAAAATATTAATTGATCACTATTCATAATGTATTGGAATCGTTACTTAATAGCAGCATAAATCTAAGGTCATAATTTCAAGTCGGTAACTGATCCCTTTCACGATTTTTAAAAACTTATTTGCAATAAAAAAAAACCGACTTCGAAATTATAAAAAAGTAAAAAATAATTTTAGCTTCCGAAGTAGGTGACTTTTGTTTGTTTGATTCAGTTTTTTTGAACCGACTTTTAAAGCTAAAAAGCTAACGATAATGTGAGCCAATGGTTTTGGGTTTAAAATAAATTTCACCTTATAACTACGTCCAATAATAATGATTCCATATTTCCCACGGAACCTTAACCCAAGTTTGAAATTCTCATAAATTATGGAGCGCACGACACAATGTAAAAGCGACTTGCAGGTTAAGTACGCACTTGTAATTCAAACAATTTATGATCAAATAAATTCTCTTTTAAAAAGTATTTAAGGTGGCATCTCAGGAATTATACCCCAGCGAATAGTATAACGGAAGGACAAAGAATTGGAATGAGAGATGGCATATTTTTAATGAATACGTGCCTATTACTTTAGCAACGTGGTTTTCATTTTAATAAGGAGTCATCCGGCAAGACATGTCCAATCAACATGGGTGGTTTTTAGTCAGTAGAAGTCTGACACTCCCTACCGCTCCGCCCAGAGCGGGAGGAGTCATTTGTGTTCTGGGGCGCAGTATCTCCTTCGCCAGACGTCGGAGCGTGCGGACACCTTCCGTAGACCCGCATGAGGCCTTCGTGGTAGATTATGGCCCACTCCCTCTCACCGATAGGGGACCGGCAGCGTCCAACAGTAGGAACGTTTTAGACTGAATAGATAAGGTGTTAGATTTATTATAATTCCTTAAGTACTGGAGAACACCTTGATTTATCTTTAAAAATAAAGCACAGAGGCGTACTTAATGCCATTGGCATTTTTTAAAAGTAAACCTTATTATTTTGTATATTTTCATTGTTATTATTGAGTAAGCAATCGGGTATACAGTCATAACAAACTGGATACGAGTTTACAGTTCCCAATACGGTCTGTAAAATTTAACCTATTTTAGTATCTTAAATTAAGTACTAACAAGGGTACTTTTGTACCTTTTATACAACAAATGAGTACCTCGAAACCATATTAAAACAAAGATAAAGCTCTAAATAGACAATAAAAAACAACAAAAACGATATAAAAGTTAAACGAATTAAACAAATAAATTACACAAGCACAATGTTGTTTTTTGTAATGTTCCTCCATTCGCCGCGGGCTATGCGACGGAGAATAATTATGTGGAGGGACCTTTTTCTAATAACTTAAGTAGATTATATTGAGATTTAATGTCATTTAGTTATAATTTGTTTTTAATATTATTTCAGTATGACTGCCTCGTTGGTCCAGTGGTCGCAAGCGCGACTGTTGGGCATGAGGGCCTGTGTTCGAATCCCGGGT
Source organism: Diarsia brunnea (assembly GCA_949774965.1). Taxonomy (NCBI): domain Eukaryota; kingdom Metazoa; phylum Arthropoda; class Insecta; order Lepidoptera; family Noctuidae; genus Diarsia; species Diarsia brunnea. Next base: position 19,749,318 of record OX459007.1, read on the forward strand.
CGGACAAAATGTTACTGGATTTTTCCATCAGGAATTTCTCGGTAGCACCTACGGAGTCGTAATTTGTGCCCGATTGATGGCAATAGGCTCGCCTCCTATTAAGTACACCTCTGCCTAACCCTTCGGGGATTACAGGCGTGAGGTTATGTTATGTTATGTTCAGTATGAGCTCAAAAAAATCTATGCAGGCTAGCAAAATTGTCTAACGTATGGAAAATGATTGCCTAAACTAAACTTAGTCACCAAGTTAAAATAACTCGTGTCCTTAACACCTAGTTTACTAAAAACAGAGAGTTAAGCCATCTAAAATTCCAGACGCGTTATTCACATTCAAAACGCAACATAATATTAAAATATGATGTTGTTATGTCGTAATGTTGTTGTGCCCGCAGCAATGCGACGCGACATCTACTAATGAATCTCTTGCTACGTTTCATTTTCAGTCCTTCATACAAATGTGGTTTTATTTCTTTGAAAAAAAGCAAATATTCTTGGGAAATTAAATCATTTTAAAAGTAAAATATATGATGACAGAATGTACAGTTTTTTAAAGAAATTGAGATATAAGAAGTACTTTTGGATTAAAGTTAAACTTTAATATTGTTAATCATCATGAAGTCAAAATATTATGACATGTTGTTGTAGGTGGAAACAAAATAGAAAATGGTTTCTTTGTTTCGGGTGTGGAACCAACACGCGGGGCAAAAGATTGGTATTAATAAAATTGATTGATTCAATCAATTTAAAACGGGATGCATTTTGTACCAATCTATCTTGATTTAAAATCTTTTGGTGTTTGGAAAACTTTCAAAAGTTTCCAATGAAATACAAAAACACATACACTCAATACTCAATACTTTATTGCATTCCATATGTAGTACTTAGGTGGTAAAACTTAAAATTAGATCACATGGACCCTGTCGGGCACAGCAAAATAAGTGAGTGAGGAAGCACTAGTAAATTATAATTAAAACATTAGTTGGTAGGTAATTTCTCAGACAAACTAATAGTAGGTATAAAATATAAACTGTTATCTTTTGGGAGATCTGGTAATAATTAATAAATCAAATAGTGTAATATGTCATAACGATATTCATTTAATGAGTAGTACCTTTTATTTACCAAAAAAATTCTAAGTTTTTTTAAAAATATATAAGTTTTTTCTTCGTTTTTTATTGATCTGGGTAGTTTATTGTATACTTTAATGGACATTACATAAGGACTTTTTGAGTGCATTTTTAGTCGAGAACTTGGTATGTTAAGCCTAGATCCGTGTCTGAGTAGATAGCTTGACTGGATGTCTACAAGTTTTGAATGTAAGTCTTGATGTTTACGCACAAAGCATGTTTTTAAAATATATATACAAGGAAGGGCTAATATATAATATTGTTAATACATAACCATTGCCTTTCTTCTGTGACAATCACATAAAACTACCGTAGTTTTCTAACACAACATAACACTATGCCTGTTATTCCCGAAAGGTTAGGCAGCTGTGTACTGTAATAAGGCATGATTGCAATCAACCGGGCAAATGAGACTCCCTGGTCGCTATTGAGAAATTCCGGATGGAAAGACCTGGAAAAACCCAATAACACTACGCCCCACCCAGCAATCGATCCCAGGTTCTTACTAACATAACACATAACATCACGCCTGTTATCTCCGAAGGGTTAGGCAGAGGTGTACCTAATAGTACACCCACATTTCGCCAGTTATGTTTAAGTCCCATGTAATAGGGGGCGAGCCTATTGCCATCAACCGGGCACAAATCAAGACTCTGTGGCTGTTACTGATCTAACTTTTCTATAAAAATAAACCTTGCTCAAACTTTAATACCTTTGCAGTAGTAGGTACAACAGATTTAAAATATTAAAACGACATAAAAAAATCCTTTCTTTTAAAGCCTCTTTGAGCACAAACAAGCTCTCCAGTGAACCTCACAAATGCTGGTTGTGACAGTTTTCAGGAAAGAGATACAGACCAGATCAAACGAGGTACTGCTCTGAGTATAAAACGCTTTCTGTAAAAAGATGGCCTGTGTTTAGAGGTAATATGATCCACAACAGAGTTCCGGGAGATTTGCGATCGTTCGTAATGGCCGTCAAATGAATGCCTTTGACGGAATAGGTATGGTTGTGTACTAGCAAAAGATAAAATATTTGAATAAAGCTCTAAAGGAATACTTTATTGTAGTATTACTATGCAATGTTTTGTTTAGGAGCTTCAACTGGTGACTTTTATTCCAAGTTTTGTATAATTTGAAGAGTTCATTATCAAATTCTTTGTCTTATAAGACTATTGCGGCTGCGGGTTGTTCGAAAGAAATACCGCGACCTCGACACAAAGGGCTAAGAAGAAACATGGGTGGATTTTAGTCAGTAGAAGTCTGACACTCCCTACCGCTCTGCCCAGTGCGGGAGGAGTCATTTGATGATTTCCCACCCTCCAAAAATAAAAATAGAACAAGGAGTGTGTGTGAGCGTTTCAAAATCACATAACATGACATTACGGCTGTAAACTCAGAAAGGTAAGGCAGAGGTGTACCTAAAGTACACCCACATTTCGCCAGTTATGTTTAAGTCCCATGTAATAAGGTAGAAATCCAGACTCCGTTACTGCTACTGAGAAATTCCAGATTGAAAAACCCAAAAGTTTGCTCGGCCCGGGGATCGAACCCACGACCAAATGCTCAGCAGTCGCGATTGCGACCACTAAACCAATGAACTGAGGATGAGAGAGTTTCAAAATTTACCTTTTTAAATCAGACCTACCTCTTATATAGATATTTCGTTCGATGTTATCACACTAATATTTTTAAGGCGAAAGTTTGTGAGTGTGTATGTTTGTTACTCTTTCACGCAAAAACTACGAAACGGATTTGGATAAAATTTTGTGCACAGATAGTTTATAACCTGGATTAACACATAGGATAGCTTTTATCCCGATTTTATGTTCCCGTGGGATAATTTTCGACTTGTAGCGGGCGAAGCCGCTGGCACAAGCTAGTCTTCCAAATCTTTACATTTTATGACCTATTTAAAAGCAATGAATACGAAATCTCATTTCAATACCGATTCAAAAGCTATGAACTTTAGAATTTGATCAAAGAATTATCGCCTCTTAAAAACTTGAAATCGTAAATCTGACTTGTCTCTTTCACACATTTCTATTGGCATGCGATGTGCTGTATTTTATTATTGAGGGTATTATATCTTTTACAAACTTATTTTGCTCATGACTCGTATATTTTCTGAAATAAAATGCGTTCTGATATTAATAATATGTTAAATATTGTAGTAATTTAAATAAAATTAATGATAAATTATGTAAAATTATGCTGATTCTGACACTTTACCCAAATTTAATTAAATCAGATCGTAATTTTATAGGGCGTTCACAGAGAAAAAGTTTATTTTCGTACTGAAAGCCATAGCAAGTATTGAAGCGAAATTAAATGGAATCCTCTTTGTTTTTCTATTTATTTTATTCAGCTTTGATGCCTCACTATGATTTGATTAGCCGATTACAGTTGAATATCAATATTTTAGTGAATAGTTTGCTGAGTTATATACAAGACAATGTTTGTTAATTATGTTCTTTCTCCAAAATTAGTTTACTGATATGGTATGTATTTTTTTTTTCTATAATTGTTCATTAATATGTTCTTTTTTATTATTATATTATTGATGATTTGTGTCTGTGTTAATGTACACCTTTTTTTTTTTTTTGGTGGGTGGAAAATCATCGAATAACGCTCCCCTTGGGCAGGGCGAAAGGGAGTGTCAGACTTCTACTGACTAAAAGCCACCCATGTTCCTTCTTAGCCCTTCATGTCGAGGCCGCGGTATATCTTGCGAACAACCCGCAGCCCCGACGGGATTAAATCTACACCTTACTATTGTATCGAGTCTGGTTCTTCTAACTAACCTAACAGACAGATGTGTTGCTGGGGAGTTTGTTCCGCCACTTCTTCTTTCCAGCTGAAACCCTAGGAAGTGTTGAAGGGTGGGCGTTTTGGGGGACTGTCTCTTGTAAATAAGTAAAGTAAATTTTGACGTTCGAAAAGTGCTGATTATCAGCCTAGTTTGAATAAATGACTTGATTTTGTTTTTATATATACTGCCTATCTGACCTCTAAACACAGTTACTGGGGTAACGTCTGGTAAGACTGGTTTTCAGACTTCTGAGGAATATCGAAGACCTGCAAAGCAAAACAAATGCTTAACGTGCTTTCCAAGGCACATGGAGTATCCCGGCTAGTAGGTATGTATGTCATCGACAAGAGTGCTTTACCGTCAAGATCGGCCGGTGGGCTGCTATAATAAGGACGTTCCATGACTAAAAATATGATTCTGCTTAGTCCGTCTGTTAGATTATCGAAAAATTGGATACGTGTTTTTTTATTACGAAGATAAAACTCGTGAAAGATCATGAGTGGGGGCTTGTGACGTCACTTTCTGGTAAAAAATGTCGTGCAATTTGTTTTTTTTTTGTCAACTACCTTATTGATGTACGGACATCACCAGATTTTAAGCTTCGTGGGTTTAGTGATCACAAGCGCGACTACTGAGCGTGAGGTCCTGGTTTCGATTTTCGGTTCGAGATGTGTTATTGGGTTTTTCATCAGGAATTTCTCAGTAGTAGCCACGAAATCTAGGTTACTGTCCAGTTGATGGCAATAGCCGCCTGCCCCGTATAAGGCCGCTTTCACATTAGGGCATTCACGTTAGCAGCGCGGCAGAAGCACATTCCTTCACATTATAAGAACATCCGGAACACCCCCTACACCGTTAGTACTTGTTTATAGTTTGCTGCTAAAGTAGTTTGGAGCGAGCCATGCTCGGCATAACCCTATTAGATCGAGTGCGTAACACCGAAATCCGCCGTCGGACGAAAGTCTACGATGTCGGGGACCGGGCGGTGCGCCTCAAGTGGACCTGGGCAGGACATCTGGCTAGACGCGGAGATGGCCGATGGAGCAAGGCTTTGACCGAGTGGTGGCCAAGGTTAGGCCATAGGAACCAGGGCCGTCCTAAAGCTCGTTGGGTTGACGACATCGTCAAAGTCGCGGGAAACACCTGGATGAGAGACGCACAGGATCGAGACATGTGGCGGAAGAAAGGGGAGGCCTATACCCAGCAGTGGGTGATTCCGGGCTGATATGATGATGCTAAAGTCACCTTTATGTGAAAGCGATCTTACACGGGACTTGAACATAACTGGCAGAATGTGGGTGTTCTTCAGTGAATCTCTGCTTATCCCTTCAGGTATTACAGGCGTGATGTTATATATAGTATCAATGAAGGCTCATAATAATAATTACGACGGTACTCACTCCTAACCTGCCTGATCTACCATAAAGTTAATTAACCTTTACGTTCCCCTTCAGTAGCCGAGCAAATTACCGAAAATGGCAGCGTGTAGCAGAAATAAACAAGAACAACCGTTCTCGTGTGTAACGGAACAAACATGGAGTACGTACGGAACAAATTAGATACAGTTAGGTAATTAGAACAGATGAGCTGTGTTTGTTCTACGACAGTATGTAAATAGCTGTTTATGTGCTTGTTCTGGAACGATCAAAGTTAGTGGAAAGTAGCTACCGCTCCCGTCGGGGCTGCGGGTCCCGTCGGGGCTGCGGGTTGTTCGCAAGAGATACCGCGGCCTCGACATGAAGGGCTAAGAAGGAACATGGGTGGTTTTTAGTCAGTAGAAGTCTGACACTCCCTTTTGCTCTGCCCAAGAGCGAAATTATTGATGATTTTCCACCCACCATAAAAAAAAAAAGTAGCTACCGCTGCTTATGTTGACATGTTGTGGGTGGTTCCCATTGCTGGGATTAAGTCTTCTATCTAAGAGAGGTAGTGGCCATATCACAAACAGACAGATTAACTGATTTTTTTTCAACTTCTTCTGGGGTTGGCTTCTAAACTAACCAAATGCATCAGAATACCAGTATTTTTAGTTTGTTTAGAGCTTTACGAAGCACGGGGTTTCATGGAGTGTAAAGGTAATGGTGGAGTATACATGATACTGACTTGTGCAAACGTGACTTTGCACAATAGGGGATAGGACAAAAAAAAAACTATTTAGTCCGTCAGATAGATTTTCAAAAAATATTGAACACATATAGGGTGTAAAAGTACCCTTAACGCAAACGAAGGGCATTTGTTCTCCCCACCACTGCGATCATTTTTTTGTTCTAGACCATACCTGGGAACCTCTTAGTTACGGAGATATTGGGGGTCAAAGTTCCAAATTTTTCACAGCTGTTTTTGTAAATACTAGTATTTCAGGTTTTAACTTTACTTAAATTACCTCCATGACCCGTTTACTATTAAAAGCATCCACTAGCACAATGTTTTAAGAGTGCTACTTTGAGTTTTACCGTAAAATGTGATTTTTGACCCCAAAAAAAAAAGTCATTTCCCAGCAAAAATTTTTGCGTAGGGGTACTTAGTGTGATGTACAGAATGCTTGGTTGACGGATGCGTGAAGGGTTCGTTTACACCCTGTATTTTTTCTTTGACTCAGTCCGATCCCCTATTGTGTGAGCCCCTATCTACCCCCTTTTACAATTAAATTCGAGTATAATAAAATAATAGACAAACTATAAAATTCTTACTCATCAAAAATCAGTAAAAACGTTTAATTTCAAAACTAATCTTACAGAACCATCGCAAAAAGTCAACCATTTTTTTCTTGCTTTTCCACAACTTACAACGTGTTACCGAAATTAGTTCTGACATTTCAGTACGTACACGTACGACCTTCAACATAAAAAGAATTTTCTTGTAGAAAATGAAAACTAAATTAATTTCGTTTCTTTTAACTCTGCGACCTTCTGAAAGATCAACAGTCTTAACTTACAGAATAAACTTAAACTTCGTGGAAAAATGTAATTAATTTGTGCGTTAGTATTATTTTTACGAATAACGGCCTTTTTTTGTATTGTGGGAAGCCATCAAATGACTCCTCCCGCTCTGGGCGGAGCGAAAGGTAGTGTCAGACTTCTACTGACTAAAAACCACCCATGTCCCTTTGTTTTGTATTTTTGTTTTTTTTTTTGTTTTTTTTTTAAAAACGTTGCGCCACACTAGGAATTTCTCCATTTAAACTCACATACACAAATACCCAGACCCGAAACAACTATCTGTAGGTCATACAAATCTTTTTATCCCTTCCTAGCCATTCCTTCTTAGCCATTCGTGTCTGGGGCCACGGTATCTTTTTCGAACAACCCGCAGCCCCGATGGGCGTCGGATCTTGCGGGCCCCTACAATGCTGCAGCTGACATCGCTTTGAGGCGCGCGTGGAACACGAACGCGCCGTCGACACGACCTGTCATCGTCATAGGACGGACGGACGGTGAGCAAGCCCATTACTCACCGTCCACAGGTCGCGCCTACGGTGGCCGGAAGCAGTCACGTGGCACGAGTGACAGCCTTAAAATATATAAAACTTACACAATATAACATCACGACTATATTACCCGAAGGACCACGCACTGGTCATCAAATAGTACACCCACACTTCGCCAGTTATGTTTAAACCCCATGTAATAGAAAGTTCACCTATTGCCACTAACCGGTCACAAGTACAAACCCCGTGGCTGCTTCTTAGTTTCTCATGGAAAAAGCCCTATAACATTTTGCCCGACTCGGGAAGTAAACCCATGACCTCATGATCTGCGGTCATTCTTGCACCAATGAAAAGTACCTTGTTTGGTCTAATTAGACCAACAAGGTAGTTACGACATAATGACGGATGACAGCAACACGACTAGTTTCTGACGTTTGGGAAGGTTCGGTCTACCGGTTTGAACAAATAGACGAGACAACGGGCACGGAAAAATATTATTAAATATCTGTCATGTCGTTTAACCTTTTAAACCGACTTCCCAAAAAGAAGGAGGTTCTCAATGCGATCAGTATGCTTTTTTTTTATGTATGTACACCGATTACGCCGAGATTTATGATCCGATTTACGTAATTCTTTTTTAGTTTGATGCGGAACAGTTGCCATTTTTTTTTAACACAGGTTGATGGACAAAACGATTTTGAGCCTTCGTATAAGTTATATTTCCTTTAAAAAAACGTACAATTTCTCATTCTAGTACTCCCTACTTGTAAACAAAAACATTGTTGCCATTTGCAAAAATCTCTAAAAGCAGAATGGCAACGTGGCATGCGATTGTAAACCTAATTGGTAGTTGTCAGTTTTTAATACACTAATGCTCCGTTGCCATTCCGCGTACTGACGACCCACAACATTGTCTACTTTGTGCGGTCGAAATGGTCTGACAGCAGTTTTCCTTTGTTTTATTTTCGTGGATTCTATTACGAAATTGGACTTTTGGATGGACAGTCCAGTGGAAATGCACCTCTGAAACACTGTGTATATTTGGGTAAAACCAGTACGTTTTAGTACGACTTTCATAGACTGAAATGGAAAAAATAGTCGTACAGGATACGCAACTCGGCCGGAAGAGTTTTATTTTATTATAATTTATTGACTAAATTGAACAAAATCAGCTCAGTATTTCATAAGTACAATAGGCATTAACGCCTGTTTTCACTTACAATAAGATGACTACGAGTTCTCTGTTTAATTATGAACTATCAGCGCAGCACTGAAGGTTGGAAATCCCATATTGCTTTATTATTAGGCAATAGTTTAAGTGGTGTTAGTGAAATCTCAACTATATTGTTAAAGATAATAAGAAAAAAAATCGAAGACTTTAGTTATAATGAACGGCAGTTTCTACAAAATTCTTTATAAATGAACACAATTTTCCTTGATAAGATATTCCGTAGTAAAGAAACGTAAAACGGATGTATAGGGGTGGGCATAAAAAGCAGCAGTTTTCACTTGCTTCTTATCTAAACGGGAAGAAGAAGAAAAATGAGGTGAGAGGAGTGACAAATTGTCGGACGAGACGCACATGACAGAGGGTGAGCAGAAGGACCACTTTTTACGAGTGGCTCCATTATTCCCAAGTGTAATAGGCTATTAGAATGTGTCCGTGGGTAAATTTTCATACACAACGGGAGCAAAGTCGCGAGTAAAAATAGAAGAGATTGTAGGCAGGATCATCAACTGCTCACACATAAGTACCATGTGTAGACCATTCATGTAACATTGGATTTGTAGGTATCCGTCCACCAAATAAAAGTCTTGAAATATCACTTGAACGGTTATATTTTGGAAAGCAGTTATTTACACGTTACACCAGAGCACGGAAGACGTTTACAGATTAAATTATAATTAGGAAATAAGGAGAACTTAAAGCACATGAAAGATTAGGTACTGTTAGCATGAATTTAGCAAGCGTGAATACGATATTCTCTATGAGCGGGGGGGCTGCGCTAAGCCGGTGCGAAATAAGCGAGCGCGTGAGTGCCTTGCGCAACAGCGAACAAAGGAATGAGGTAGCAAGCCCGCGGCGACCGCGGGCTTGCTACCTTGGCTTGCGAGCGTTGCGACGGAAAAAGCCGATGATTCCCGAGTTGTCATTCGGGTCGCTTCGCAGTGTGGCGGCTGTGCCGCTACAGATTGTTAACTTTGTCATAACTATTGACAAGATCAGACGTGGATCACCAAATAATGACAGCTTCTTACGATTGATAGAATTCTTTCAAATCCCTTAAATATGTGAATCTATAATGTGTTTTATTTTAATTGAACGCTATTTTCTTATACTTGGCCTATTTGGATTAAAGTCTTCAACCATTCTTTCCATTTGTGTTTGTCTATTGGAGCTGACCTTCTGTATACGTTCTTACAATCGTGCCATCGTATCGCACCCCATAGAACAGGGCTATTACGGTGGTCGCAGGCGATTGATTCTCCTCATTCTATTCAAGTATAAAAAAGATAAGCTCGCGTATATTTTCCTAAGTATCCTGTGATTTTGGGAGCTGAACCATGACAGAGCTTGGAATGCATATCAACGTTTGGCTATTTTCAACTAATACCTATGTAAAGTCTATAAATGATTAAAAAAAAACTTGACCTTGTTAGGGTCGGCTACCAGTCTAGCTGGATGCTGCTGTATTTTACATGGAACGACTGCCTATCTGACCTCCACAACCCAGTTAATACTGGGTAACACGATACCCTTTGGTAAGAACCCTTCTTAGTTATGTATTAATTAATTATGTTGTGGCACTGAGTTGCTTTGTCTGGGTGTTAAACCCGCGATGGTTAGTGTTAGTATATTTCATCATCATCATCTCAGCTCAGTGGTAGCGGCCCCGACTTATGAACAACGAGTCGTTAGTTCGAACCCAGTCAGGCGCATTACTTTGTGTAATTTATTTCATCACCACTGCTCTGAAAACGGTGAAGGAAAACATCGTGAGGAAAGCGGCATGTCTTAGAACCAAAAAATTCGAAGACATGTGACATCTACCAATCCGCACTGGGCCCGCGTGGTGGATCATAGCCCATCCACAAGAAAGCCTGAGTCTCTGCCGTGGGAACATTATAGGCTGATAGATATATATATCATCATCATCATTTCAGCCAAAAGACGTCCACTGCTGGACATAGGCCTCCCCTAAGGGTCGCCACATTGACCGGTCCCGTGCGTCTCGCATCCAGCGGATCCCCGCAATCTTCACCAGGTCATAGGTCGTTCAGTTGGTAACATATGTATTTTTGAATAATTAACGAAACAAAACAAAGTGTATCTCTGCATGAAGTCAAAAGTTAAAGTCAAAGTCAAAGTCAAAGCATTTATTTCAATTAAACCATTACTGGTACTTTTGAATGTCAGAAGAACAATTCATAAAACTAAACTACGAGTGCAATACGTCATCCCGAAAGCCACCACGCCGAACCACACGCCGCCGAAGTCAAAATCATTTTATGTTTTCACACTCAACTGACAACTGACTCACTGAACAAGAAATTAGAGGAAAACCTTCAACTTCTTAAATTCATATCTTTTGACGTCGACACTGTAAAATAAGCTTAGAACTGGAAAGATAATTATCTAAATAAAATGGAATGGTCGATTTTGTAGCAAGTTTTAAATTAAACCTTGCTACAAAACTAAAGCCTTTAAATTAAACCGCGAAGGGATAGGCAGAGGTGAACGCGTTAGTATAGTACACCCATATTTTTCCATTTGTTTAAGTCCCATGTAATAGCGAACGAGCCTATTGCCATCAACCGGGCACATATCCAGACTCTGTAGTTGACACTGAGAAATCGGTGACACTACCGATCCTACTAATATTATGTGAAAGTTTGTAAGTATGGATGGATGGATGTTTGTTACTCGTTCACGCAAAAACTATTGAACGGATTTGGATAAAATTTGGTGCACAGATACAGATTTATAACCTTGATTAAACATAGGATAGTTTTTATCCCGATTTTTATCTTCCCGTGGGATAATTTTTGAGTTACAGCGGGCGAAGCCGCTGGCAACAGCTAGTATTAAATATATCACAAAAAGTTTTTCCTATCGAGTTCAAGTGTTAATGACCAACATATAAATAGATTCACATAATAAGGGAAATTGAGATTTAAACTGTTAAAATAGGAATTGTTTTCAGATTTTCAAATCAATTTAATGTTTTTGAACATTTAACCAGAAGCGACAAACATTTTAATTTTACTTTACCCTATTTTTATTTTGCCATAAGTACCTACACAGCACTGGCTTGACCTTTTTTAACCCAATTTTAACGGTTAAAGTATTACAAATTAACGAAAATTCTTAACTTCGACAGGCATTCTTCTGATACCATCGGACAGGGGTCCCCAACTTTTGGTAATTTTCATCAGCCGGTGGTTACTTGTTAATATAGGATTATTATAATGAGTTTTAAAAGGCCTCAAATTTTGTTATTATTTAATTTGTTTGCTGTTGTTATTTATTATAAAATTTCGCAGTTTTAATCTTATTTTTTCTCCTGTCTATGTGTGTCAGGCATTTTTTTTTTGTTTAAGTCGCTACATTATTTCCTTTCATGACACTGCATGATGGCAATAGGCTCGATCCCTATTACACAGTACTTAAACATAACTGGCAAATTGTAGGTGTGCTGTTAAGTACAACTCTATCTAATCCTTCGGGTATTACAGGCGTGACTTTAAGCTATTATTTTCATTAAAAATAATATTCTAATTCTAAAGGTAGCTAAAGAATTCTACTACCTTTTACACAGTATGTAACAAAATAAGTGTATTCAAATGTGTATTTCATAAGAAAACACACGACACTCCTCATAAAATATATCAAAGAAAACATGATTGTCACAACGAATAAAATACAGGGAAAACAAAACCAAATGTGGCATTACCTTGAACGCACCGTGATATTACCACCTTGTTATTGTTTGCTTTAACAAGCGTGTGTGTAGCGGTACAAGGATCTTTTGGTGTTTGAATGACATTGACAGATAAGAATTAAAGTGATGTGGAAGTTTTTCTTAATTTGTATAAAAAATCATGAAGAAAGAGTTGATTTTGGTTTAAGGCACGAGTGCCAATAAATTCATATACTATTTATATCCTCATCCACAATAACACACACAAAAATATAAAAATCATTCACAACACGGACACAAACAAACCTGTGTTTTATACAAAGGCATCTTTATGTTTCCTAACAGGTTTTCTAATTACTTTTTGTGTCTGTTCATTACCATCAATGACTAATGTTATGAAATAAACACGTCCACATATTTTTTTGACACACAAGAACGCGTTTAGTGTCAATGTTCTAGATGAGTAAAATAATAGAATATTAACTGCTCATATACCTATATAATTCATTGTAACTACGGGTGGTTTAAGTATTAGTGATTTTCAGATTGGTATAAGATGTTTCTTCTGAGCGCGAGCTATTTTCTTAGTAGACATTAATATTATCACCGATGTATTATAACGATATTGATTTGAGTAGGCGGAGTACTTAACGTAAACATTAATTAAATTAGACACATAGTTTGCGATAGCAAATCGGGATACAATTTGTGTGGGCGGAGTCTGACAAACTTATTAATGGGCAGGCATTGTTATGATTACTAACTAAATAAATAATCTTAAGTCAATGTAAAACCGAACAATGAATAAGACAGAGTTAGTAAGCTTTGATATTCTGGTATCTAAAAAAATACTCGTCGGGCACTAGCTGCTGTTTTTTTCTTTTTAAATTAAGGGCTTTATTATTTAACTTTGTGTTGTGTGCACTTGTAGCTTATGACAAATAAATATATTTTCTTTCTTTAAGAGAAAAAGTTAAAGAAAAAGTTCTTTACTGCCACTGAAATGTTATGCACCCCTGATTATCACAGTAATTAAAAATACCACTTCTCATAATTACATTCAACTAAGTATTTAATCACAAACAAACCACTTATTAATATACAGCACGCATATAACCAGGTTATATTTAACCTGACATGTGATAAGTAAGCACGCTGAAAGTAAACGCGTCAAGTCGCAGCGCAGTTCCGGTCGTGCCGGAAATACGTCATTACCGTCGCCACAATGGCGGCTGTCTTTCTGCCTACCCCCGCACCCCCGCACCCCGCTGTGTTTGCAGTCATTATGTCGCACCTCCGGGCTGTAGGTCATGTGTGAGGTATAGTAACTAGGGAAGTAGGTGGGAACATCTTAAGGTTGTCATTCATGTTTGTGTTAATGTTTCAGTGTTCTCGCTTCGCATACTAAATAATCCCCGTTCACATCAAGCGAAAAATCTTTTATGATACAATTGGGTACAATTTTTATATGTAACAAAGTTTTGTGTGTAACAAAGGACTGTATCAAATAAAATTGAGTGTTTGGGCATCTGTCGTCTTTGTGACCCAAACGTCTGACAAGAAGACTAAGTCTTACCATACTAACTTGTTTGTGGAGGTTAGACTGCATCCGGTTGGACTGGAAGTCGACCCCCAACATAGCTAAGAAAAGGCTAGGCAGACTTTTAAACTCAATCTATCATATTTAAGCCCGATGTACCAAAACGAGTAAACATAACTTCGCTAACATGTACTTACAAAGAACCGAACAAAGTTGTATAAACCACAGCAGATTCATTAATATTGCTGGTGGACCCAAAAACCGCTAAAATCTTTTTCTAAAATATTCAAATTTAAGAATTATTTTACAATACCAGACTAAAATACCTTATAATATATCAACTGTCTGTCACATAAAAATAGGGTCATTATTTCAAAAAACTTGTCATGGAAATTCGCTACCTGGACATGTCATTAATTTCTGTCAACTTAATTTCGCAAAAAAATGGCGGTTCCTTTTATATTAGAGGACAAATATATTCCGGAAATATTTCTTTGCTAACAATACCCTAAGGTTCCATTCACAACGTAATATGACATTTATCTATTTGATAACACGCTATTTATGGAATGCAAAAACGTTTGTGTCAATAAATTTTTGTATCAATAACATCACGCGTGCAATCCCCGAAGGGTTAGGCAGAGGTGTTTCTAACCCTTTTTTTCTTTTTTGGAGGGTGGGACATCATCAAGTAACTCCTCCCACTCTGAGCAGAGCGCTAGGGAGTGTCAGACTTCTACTGACTAAAAACCACCCTGGATGTTCCTTCTTAACCCTTTGTGTCGAGGCCACTGTATCTCTTTCGAAAAACCCGCAGCCCCGACGGGAGCTAACAGTACACTATGGTTTCATTCTCAACGTAATATGAAAATTATCTATTTGATAACACGCTATTTATGGCTTGCAAAAACATTTGTATCAATAACATCACGCGTGCAGTCCCCGAAGGGTTAGGCAGATGTGTTTCTAACCCTTACATTTCGCCAGTTATATTTAAGTTCTATGTAATAGAGAGCGAGCATTGCCATCAATCGGGTACAAATTCAGACTTCGTAGCTGCTATCTAGAAATTTCTGATGGAAAACCCAATAACACTTTACCCGACCTGGGAATCGAACCCAGAACCACATGCTCAGCAGTCGTTCTCCCAACCAACGAGGCATTTTTTTTTTACCATATATTGCTTTACTGACCTTAGAGTAATCCAAGGTCTACCTTTCAGTTGAGGTGTTGAAAACACTTTTTTATGGCAAGAATGTCACACAAGTAGGTTTCTTGTAGTAATTATCTAGAAATTCTAGACTTGGAAAAATATCAACTGGAACTTTAATTCTACGCTCCATATCTTTTAACCACCACACTCCGTACAGGCTTTTCGTATATTTCTCCGCGTAAAGCTACAGAAAATGTGTCGTATTAGGTAAAATAAACAGGGCGGTAATCCCCCATCATGGCACAATTCTCGTACAAATTGCGTCGCACTTTTTGCGTCAGCTTGTAACGATCTCGTCAATCACTTGCTATCTCGTAGACGGCTTTAGGCTGCTACCGTGACACAGGAAGACTGAGAAGTTTCACTTCAAATAACAAGGGTTTAGTTGAAGAATAGTTATCACTTCTATGAATTGCTTGGTTGGGACCTAGAGTGGTTTACATTATCTAAAAGCATGAATACGGGTAATCAGTGACCCGAAAATCTGACAACCAGCCTTACTAAGGGGTTACTGGGGAGGGGGGGGGTAGTACTAACTGGGTTGTGGAGGTCAGATAGGCAGTCGCTCCATGTAAAATACTGGTACTTAGTTGCATCCAGTAAGACTGGAAGTCGACACTAACACGGTTAAGAAAAAGTTAGGCAGATGGTGATTTTAAATCATGCATCCATTATTGTTGCATAAATTATTGTGGTTTTATTTCTTACTAAAAAATCTTATTATTAATTTAGTTGTCATAAGTCAATAATTATAATATAATAGGGTAGTTGACTAAAAAAATTAATTAGTCCGTCGATAGATTTTCAAAAAATATTGGACACATATTTTTTCTTTTTTCACGTAAACAATAACTGAAGACGATACAGTGCTGCGAAAAGTCACACGACGTCATAGTATGGTATATTTTTGACCAGAAAGTGGGTTTTATTTTCGTCAATTTTTAATAATTTGATAAAACATAAAACACGTATCCAATATTTTTCGATAATCTAACAGACAGACTAAACAAAATCAATTTTTTTTTAGTCATTCAACTACCAGCTATTATTTTAAGGTGTAGATGTACAAACTTTAAAGATTATTTATTTAATTAATCTATGTATTTTCTTTCTCATAAAACCCTGCATATTTTTGTTTATAAGCACTTATTTCCAACACCTAGTCTTTATTGTCTCCTCTCTCTCTCTCGCTCCACTCGTAGACCGATGAACCTTTTGATTCTCATCTGTACAGTGTCGCTATCAGCTTCATCCCGTGGGACAAACGTGATCGAATGAGTCACATTGCCGGGAATAGGCTGTTGCGCACTTTAAGGCTTTCAAACAAACATGAAGAACGATAACATCTAGAAACACTTCTTTTTCGTTTAGTAACGGATTAAAAATTGCTTCGTGTGCAAATATGCAAGTACTTAGGTAGTACTTAGGCTTATGTAGGTACTTCTACTAAGAAAACTGTGATAACCAAGTCGCCAGTAACCTTTGTATGACTGTTTACAGCCAAGGGGAATCATTATCAGTCTATAATGTTCCCACTGCAGGGACTCAGGCCTCCTCTCTAGGAGAGGGATGGGCTATAATCCAACACGCGGGCCCAGTAGTAGTAAATGTCACATGTCTTCGATTTTTTTTTATTCTTAGACATGATGTTTTCCTTCACCGCTTTAAAAGCAGTGGTGATGAAATAAATTTGCCAAAGTAATGCGCCTGCCTGGTTTACTTTACCCACGACTTACTGTTCGTTAGTCGGGGCTGCCACCACTGGGCCACCACTGCCATGGGAATAGCCGCGAGTTATATGTGTGTTAGTGAGACATAAATTATGTAGGGTGTAAAAGTACCCTTAACGCAAACGAAAGGCACTTGTCTTGTTCTCCCCACCACTGCGATCATTTTTTTGTTCTAGACCATACCTGGGAACCTCCTAGTTACGGAGATATTGGCGGTCAAAGTTCCAAATTATTCACAGCTGTTTTTGTAAATATGTACTAGTTTTTCAGGTTTTAACTTTACTTAAATTACTTCCATGACCCGTTTATTATTCAAAGCATCCACGAGCACAATGTTTTAAAAGTGCTACTTTGAGTTTTACCGTAAAATGTGATTTTTGAGCCCAAAAAAAAAGTCATTTCCCAGCAAAAATTTTTGCGTAGGGGTACAGATTGATGTACAGAATGCTTGGTTGACGGGTGTGTGATGGGTTGATTTACACCCTGTAGATACACACATAGCCGTTTGTTTACACAAGCCTAAACCGCACTTATATATTTTAATTACACGTTTTTTTCTAAATAACATAATCACATCTCAGTCAAAACCAGTTATAATGAGGATATAATATATCCCATGATACATAACGCATGCATTTTCAAGAAGGATTACGCAGAAGCGTAACATAATTATATGTTTTCCCACATTTCATCAGTGATGTTTCAAGATACGTATATTAGGAGGCAAGCCTATCACCATCAACCGGGTACAAATCCAAACTCCAACCCGCTACTGAGATATTTCTGAATAAAAGAGAGAATAATTTCCTAATTGTGAGAAAAAACTGATTCAAATTGATTCCAATCAGTCTTGACAACGGGGTATCGTATTACCAGTACCTATGAACTGGGTTGTGGATGTCAGATAGGCTCCACGTGAAAGACTTGTATTTAGCTGAATCCGGTAAGACTGCCACATAGTTCGGAAAAGGCTAGGCAGATCATGAATTGAAGATTTTTTGGTTTAAACTGATAATTATGCTATTTGCGTGCGTGCGTGCATGCGTTTCTGTAGTGCTTCAGGGATGTTTGCAGAAGCCCGCGTAGATTGCTTTTATACAGTAATGCGTAAGAGATGCGCATCCCTCGTACGCAGGGTGTGGGGCAGCTCTAACAGTATCCTAAAAATGATTTCTGGCCGACTGGATTGCGCGATCGTCAACCGGTGTTGCAAGGTCTCTGCTGGACCTGTTTACTAGTGGCGATGTGTTCTGTTATTTTGTTGGTTTCATGTTTTGTTCTGTTTGTTTTCATTTGTGTTTAATTTAGTTTACTAACATAGATATAAGAGAAATTGTTACTAACACTATGAGTCATGTTACTTGAATAAATAATTGAATTATTATTATTGCATACCTCTCAGCAGAGACACACTTTCTAAGTTTCTAAGCCAAACAGCTCGAAAACTTCTCATAAAACAAAGCAAGCAGCGAAGATTGCTGCTCCATACCCAACACACATCCCGCGGCGTCACTTGTTGTCTCAAACGTTTAGCTCGGTACAGCGCGCAGTCGGGCGTACATTATACTGATAGCAAGTCTGTGGTACTGGCTGGATGTAATAATATATTATGGCTGTTTCGCTTGCTTATAAAATTGTGTTGGAGCATGAGGATTAAGTTTTTAGTTAGTTAAGTATTTTATCCATGGGAGTAGCTAGAAACTACGGAACGCCATCTATTATCTGACTTTTCTGAAAAACATAACCAAAAATTAAATGATTACACAAGTAAACATGAGTTTTTCTTTCTTTATCGTGTGTTTAGTGCCTAACCTGGTGTTAAGGTTTTAATGGCACCCATCGATCTCTGCCGACAGTGCTCCCTATGTACCAAGATGTCTACGGATAGTGTTATATATCAACAAAGTTTTCGACGAAACGTGCTGTCTAGGAATAGAGGTTTATATCCGCTGTGCTTTCTGTATGTTCAAGTGTGTTTCTGTCTTAGGTTCCACGCTCCGGTTGAGAAATATCTTTCAGGCGTGCTTCTTCTTCTTATCGTGTGGGCAGTAATGTCTAGCGACCCCACACACCCTAGTGTCAGAGTTTCTAAACCGCCTCAAGAGCCTCTGACATGGTTTGACGACCGCCATTTGGCGGCCGGGACCACCGGCTTATACGTGCCATCCGAAGCACGGAATCATCTTATTATCAGACAATCAGGTGATTCAAGCCTGCAATGTCAGGCATGCTAGTTTCCTCACGATGGTAAACAGAGGTTCTAGGGGATTTTTTTTTAATAGTGCAACACCGGTAGGAATCAACTCACAACTTACTAGTACATGTGCCTTTATTCTGACAACACTAAAGGTTATTCAAAAAGTAACTCCATGCACTAACATGCTTACTAGTCAGTTCTTACGAACCTGAATTACAATCATCATCCGTCTCAACAATGAAAGCTTCATTTCGCACATTGCGCATCCAAATTGAACATCCACATTCCCTTCTACGCGATTCATTAAACTTTTTAACACCCGCTGACTTTAAGCGCTTCACAGCGGAATTTTCTAGCGTTCCAGCGATGTTACAGAGCTTAAGCGATGGTTACAGCCCATTTCCTTGTTTTACGCGCTTCATAACAGCAGATAACACAGAGTTTGGTACTTTCCACTGAGTTACGACACTTACTAGCCTTTGAATTATACGCATTACTATAGACGTGAATTTTGCACGATTTTTGTTGAAAACGTTGTGCAAATGCTAGACACGTATTTTTTTTTAGACATGGCCAGAATATTTTATGTTTGTGGTTGCTGAATATACATTATTATTTTCAACATTTTTAGTAGGTTTAAATGCCGCAGACGGCTTTACTGAGTCCTCGTCGTAAATGGCCACTGCATGAGGTTATGTGTAAAACTAGAAGGTTCGCTATGCATTGGTAGTGACCAACTTGAAACGTCTTTATACATTGTAACGTGTTAGGGTGTTGGTGATTAAAACACTCTTCAAACGGTAACAATTTGTAATAAATAATGGCAGACTTAATGCTTTGTGGCAGTAAGTCCACCTGTGCATCACTCTTGTGAAGTTTGAATAAAAAAATTAAAGAAATCTAGATAATACCAAATAATTATGTTTGGAACAGCTTGGTAATTTTTTTGATACTACCGAAAAAACATTCACTTTAAACGGTCTAGTAAACATAGCATAACATCACATCTGTAATCCCCGAAGGGTTAGGCAGAGGTGTACCTATAATACACACATTTCGCCAGATATGTTTAAGTCCCATGTAATAGAGGGCGAGCCTATTGCCATCAACCGGGCACAAATTCAGATCCAGGCTGTTACAGATAAATTCCTGATGAAAAATCCCAATAACATTTTGCCCGACCCGGGAATCGAACCCAGGACCCCATGCTCAGCAGTCACAGCACCGCAGTCGCAGTCTAGTAAAGTAACATATTATATGGAATCCACAGTAAAAAACTTTGAAACAATGGCCCTTACATACAAACACTCGTAGGCCAAAGTTGAAAACAACACACTTAAATAAAGTGTTTTCGTACGTAAATGCGTAACATATTCGGTAAGAGTAATTTATTTCGTAACACCAGTTATTTTTACTCAAAGAATGTGTGACTTGTTATTTATGAGAAGGCTCCAACGCAATGTATTGCTGCAACTTTGTTCAACGGCTGGCCTGACACGAGTGAGATACAATAACTTAATTAGATCCTCACTTCGAACTTCTTTACATGGAAAAAAAAATAGAATTAATTCAGTAGATTTTGACATAAAAACTTATTTTAAACAAACTGTGTTGGTATATATTTGCGAAGCAGCAAGAAAGCTGATGAGTTGTGAAGATGGCGAGACGAGTTTGAGCCTACAAGGAAGTTGTCTACGCTTTATAGAATTCGAAAATAAGCTTAAGGTCTGCTAAAAAGAACTATCTGAATATCTTCATTTACTGACCTACAGCCTTTTTTTTTGGCGGGTGGAAAATCATCGAATAACCCCTCCCGCTCTTGGGCAGAGCGAAAGGGAGTGTCAGACTTCTACTTACTAAAAACCACCCATGTTCTTTCTTAGCCCTTTATGTCGAGGCCGCGGTATCTCTTGCGAACAACCCGCAGCCCTTCTGTCTAAAAAAAATATAAAAAATGACAAGTAAAACAACAACAAAGTGTTTTTTTTTTAAATCATCATCCCTAAAAGAGGTTAAGTTAAATGAACATAATTGTAGGGAAGTTAATTATATTATGTTTAGAAATGTGCGTGTGAACTGAGGGACCAAAAAGGAATACGCGAAATGAAAATCCTAAGATTTAGTAGAAGACTTAAAACAAATGTAGAACAAATCCGGGGAATTTGTAATCAAATATATTAAAAACTACGACCCATAAAGTGTGGTCCCTCAGTTCTCACAGACGGTTAGCCAGATCTCGGAAAGTATCTTAAAAAAGAAGGTTTTGTGAATACAGACATTTAGTAAAGAATTTGGAAAGATATTCACAAAATAACAGACCACAAAGCATTAAAGATAAAAAAAATATAACGACTGAACTGTGGTCCCTCAGTCCACACAACAAAGATAAATATTTTAGTGAATATTACTGAATTAAACTAATAAAACCGTTCTTTTTCCACATAAAGTTTTAGAAGAAGTCTTAAAACATATCGTAAAAAAAAATGAAGCCTAAATATCGAAGCATTTTGAAGATAGCGATGATTATTACTGGTCCCTCAATCCTCCACTCCACTGACATATGTGCATGTGCTAGCTGCTGGGCTATAGGAATATCAGAAAGTCTAGTGTACTTAACTTTTAGTAGAAAGTTTCTTCTAAATAATAGGTACCTAAAATTGTGCATTTCTTACCTCTTAGCTGAGATAATATTATTTCTTTAATTCTATGAAAGTAAACAGAGCAGTGTGACCACACAATAAAATAAATTGTAGACAGTCCTTTTATACTTTATTTAATATAATTTTCATTTTTTAGACAAAACGAAAACAAGGTTGTACGGTTCCCGTCGGGGTTGCGGGTTGTTCGAAAGAGATACCGCGGCCTCGAGATGAAGGGCTAAGAAGGAACATGGGTGGTTTTTAGTCAGTAGAAGTCTGACACTGCCTACCCCTGGATGATGATTGTATAGGAAATGGGTGTCAAGACAACAGCAGCAATTTGAATTTAAATACGATGAACATTGGCTCGTTTATTATTCAAATATAAAATTACCCACAAGAAAGGTAACTGCCTCCTAGCACAGTTTCGATAGAAGTGAGAGAGCGACTAAAGGCAACCGTCTTTTTTATAACAGACGTTTGGTGACAGTGTTGCCAGTATAAAGAAAACCAAAGATTAATTTTTGTATAATAAAATCGACTAAATATCAACAGATTGATGCTTTCCCAAGCCGCAAAAAAAAAACTTACGTACTTACAATAATTTTGAAATAATGATCATCACAGCAGCAAAAGAAGCTCGTTCAGAAAACAGTGATATCGGTAGGCAGTATAAAGAAAGATTATGAAGGCCTAGTTTTTTTTATAGCATTTCATTTTCCCACTCAGGCGTACCAGACATACCTCCCTGTTAGCAGTCCCTTCGGCCTCCACCGATTATTTGAAGATGTCACCCTTTTTGCGTCTACCCGCATTATACAGGATGTAAACGAACCCTTCACGCATACGACAACCAAGCATTCTGTACATCAAACCAAGTACCCCTACGCAAAATTTTTTGCCGGGAAATGACTTTTTTTTTTGGGGTCAAAGTCACATTTTACGGTAAAACTCAAAGTAGCACTCATAAAACATTGTGTTAGTTAATGCTTTGAATAGTAAACGGGTCATGGAGATAATTTAAGTAAAGTTAAAACCTGAAATACTATTACAAAAACAGCTGTGAAAAATTTGGAACTTTGACCCCCAATATCTCCGTAACTAGGAGGTTCCCAGGTATGGTCTAGAACATGATCGCAGTGGTGGGGAGAACAAATGCCCTTCGTTTTCGTTAAGGGTACTTTTACACCCTATATAATGACAAATTCCCTTCACTCGACTCCTTCAATACCACACGGAACCGTCTTAAAAAAGAGATAATTACAATCCTGGAGCAAACGCGTGTTCTCCAACCCCCTGCTAGTGTCAGTTAGGCAGTTAGTCACAAATAGACATACACCATATCATCGCACACATTCACAGACACCCACACTGCACAAACAGAGAGAGAGAGAGAAATAGAGAGAGAGAATACGGAGAGTGTCAGACTTCTACTGACTAAAAACCACTCATGTTCCTTCTTAGCGCTTTGTGCCGAAGCCGCGGTATCTCTTTCGAACAACCCGCAGCCCCGACGGGAACCGTACATCCTTTTTTTTTTTTATGGTGGGTGGAAAATCATCAAATAACCCCTCCCGCTCTTGGGCAGAGCGGAAGGGAGTGTCAGACTTCTACTGACTAAAAACCACCCATGTTCCTTCTTAGCCCTTCATGTCGAGGCCGCGGTATCTCTTTCGAACAACCCGCAACCCCGACGGGAACCGTACAACCTTGTTTTCGTTTTGTCTAAAAAATGAAAATTATATTAAATAAAGTATAAAAGGACTGTCTACAATTTGTTTTATTGTGTGGTCACACTGCTCTGTTTACTTTCATAGAATTAAAGAAATAATATTATCTCAGCTAAGAGGTAAGAAATGCACAATTTTAGGTACCTATTATTTAGAAGAAACTTTCTACTAAAAGTTAAGTACACTAGACTTTCTGATATTCCTATAGCCCAGCAGCTAGCACATGCACATATGTCAGTGGAGTGGAGGATTGAGGGACCAGTAATAATCATCGCTATCTTCAAAATGCTTCGATATTTAGGCTTCATTTTTTTTTACGATATGTTTTAAGACTTCTTCTAAAACTTTATGTAGAAAAAGAACGGTTTTATTAGTTTAATTCAGTAATATTCACTAAAATATTTATCTTTGTTGTGTGGACTGAGGGACCACAGTTCAGTCGTTATATTTTTTTTATCTTTAATGCTTTGTGGTCTGTTATTTTGTGAATATCTTTCCAAATTCTTTACTAAATGTCTGTATTCACAAAACCTTCTTTTTTAAGATACTTTCCGAGATCTGGCTAACCGTCTGTGAGAACTGAGGGACCACACTTTATGGGTCGTAGTTTTTAATATATTTGATTACAAATTCCCCGGATTTGTTCTACATTTGTTTTAAGTCTTCTACTAAATCTTAGGATTTTCATTTCGCGTATTCCTTTTTGGTCCCTCAGTTCACACGCACATTGTTTAGAAACGTAGAACGTACATAATTGTACTTCTGTTTCAAGTTAGACTTTCATGTATCTATCGTTTTCTGCAATCTAACTCCTGAGACTCCTTAGGAATTGCTGATAGGATATCCCATCTGGCACACGACTTCTAAATAAATAAATGCTATTTTCATACCAACCTAGTTTCAGATCAAAAACACTTATCCACGGGAAATCTTCCATTGAAAATCAAAAAGGAAAAGTCAGTCAGATTTGTAGATACATTTCTTCTTTGTAAGTCGCGGCACGGGCCTGCCTGTCTGTTAATGTTATCCTTTAATCTATTTAACATTTACAGGGTCAACCCTTTTTATAGGAGAACTAATTACCGACTTTCTAAGGATCTGAAGATTTGAGTGATGAAAATAAAGTCTAAAGGTACAGAATTTATTTATTTTTAGCTTTGTTTGTAGCGATATGGCAATGTATGTGCTCTTTGATCTTACTCTCTAGATCAAAGTAAACTAACCTGACCTATGTGGGTGCATTCATCATCAGCCTATAATGTTCTCACTGCTGGGATTTAAGCCTCCTCTCTAGGAGAGGTATGGGCTATAATCCACCACGCGGGCCTAGTGCGGGTTGGTAGATGTCACATGTCTTCGAATTTTTTGGTTCTAAGACATCACGATGTTATCCTTCACCGTTTTGAGAGCAGCGTTGATGAAATAAATTACACAAAGTAATGCGCTTGTCTGAGTTCGAACCCACGACTTATGTTCGTGAATCGGGCCCGCCACCACAGGGCCATCGCTGCTCCTCAACTTAGATAGAGAGTGACTGAGTAAGAGATCATCTGCTTAGCCTTTTTCCCAACTATGTTGGGGTCGGCTTCCAGTCTAACCGGATACACCTGAATACCAGTATTTTACATGGAGCGACTGCCTATCTGACCTCCACAACCCAGTTAATACTAGGTAATACGATACCCTTTGGTAAGACTGGATGTCAGAATTTCAGGTCACTGGATATCTGTAACGACTGCCAAAGATCTATATATGGCAGCCGGGACCAACAGCTTAACGTGCTTTCCGAGGCACGGAGGAAACTCGGTATGTCGGGCGGTCACCCATCCACAGACCGACCTAGGCAAGCACAGCTTTACCTAAAGATCGACCCGAGTGGTAGTTCTTATTAAGCCACGAGCTCCTCTAGTTCGTTAGTTGTATCTACAACTATTTGTAGCCTTCTTGCTACCCAAAATAACAGCAAAACTTCATCGTAAAAATATCCAATTTTAGGCAAATTGTTTAAAAAATTTGACTTTTACTGAAAGTTTGTCAAAGCCTCCATAATGTCGTCTGATGAGACCAAAATTAAAATTAAACGTTGTTTTAATAAGAAATGGCTTAAGGCAGCCGCTGTCTTTTTCGGTGAGGCTGAGTTGTGTCTCAAACTGTTACATTGCCACCCCGTAATGAACACGTTGCCGAAGCCATAAAGTAAGCGTCTTACGTGCAGATCCTATCTTGAAGCTCACATTTCAACGATATTTATAGCAGAGTTTTGCAAATTGATTGTTTCTTGGCACGCACAGGTTGTACGGTATTTTTATCAGCTGGTGTTTTTATAGTTTACTGCTGTAGTGCTGTTTATAGCCAGTAGCAACTACTGATTCTACTTTGGCTATTTGCATATTCTTGTTCAGAAATGTATTTTAAGCAGATTAAGTCTTCTTGATTTTGGTTTTATCGTTTTAAGGATTTTTTATAAGATGTTTTAAATCTCCCAGTTTGATTGCAAGTCAATACAAATATTACAAAAATGTACGCCAAAAAATTACCGGGAAATCATTCATTATCATACATTTCATTTTTCATGTTTGTATATTGATAGGGTCAATCATAAAGATCAAATCTTTCTAGATTTGATCCTTATGATTGACCCTATCGGTTAATGCCATTAAAGTACGTAGTACTATTTTTAAGGTTCCGTACCTCAAAAGAAAAAAACGAAACCGTTGTAGGATTACTCGTGTGTCTGTCTATACAGTATGTCTGTCTGTCCGACCATTCCCCCCCCTTATCTCCGAAACTACTGAGCCTAACATTCTGAAAAAAATACAGAAATCAGTTCAACACTTACAGATTACAGTACAACCTATAAGTAGTGAAGGTACGGAACCCTTTATGTGCAAGTCCGACTTGCACTTGCCCAGTTTTTTCGGATTGTAGCCGGTTCGATTCCCGAGAGTCGCAAGCGAATTTTCAAAAATGTTTGAAAAATTTGCCGTCTCCAATAATTAGAGTACTTTCCCTCCAGCTGGAGTTGATAAAATTCCACGCAGTATAGTAGAGAACTACCATAACCACGTCCCAGTAACATAAACGTTTGCTTAAATAATACTCTAACAAACAAAAAAGTAGAACCAATGCCATCTACTCCCTACCTGCACAAAATACTCAATTTCACCTTCAGTACAAGACGTAACAGCACGTAGCGGACAGCAACGTCGTTAATCAATTACTAGCTAGCCCGGCCGGTTTAGGGGCTCCAACTGAATTATACGGTTGAATCAAATTACCGGCGATTTCATTTAGACCGCTCTGGTAGCTTAGCTAACTCTGTCGTGAGAGACGGTGATCGCTCTTTTGACTTTATTGTGGAATTTATGCGAAGAAATGTCTGTTTTAGGGCAATGTAAATAACGAGTCTTTTTGGTAAGCCTGTAATTGTGTTTTATGGTAATGGTTTAATTACTTATGTAGGTTTTCTTCACTGGATTTTGCGTTGTGTGGGTGTCGTTGACTTTGTGTAGGGCGTTGGTACACCTTTTTGTCGACGTTTTACAAGTGCCCTTGTAGGCCTATGTGAAACAAAATATTTTGATTTTGGTAGACTTTTTGTTGTAAGGTTGGTAGGGTTTGGCACGGTTAGAAGAAATACAGGCTACCTGTCAACCAATATCTTTATGTTGGTAGGCAGGTAGGATTTTTATTTTAAGCACTAAGAAAAAGAATATTAAACTGAAATAGGTATTGACTTGAAAAATAATTTACGCAAAATAAAAAACTATGTTGGACACATAATCACACAAATAAAATAATTAATCCCCGTCTAATAATGTCCCACTTCAGGAAAAAGGCTTAAGTTTAGTTATAACACAAGCATTAAAATGTTTATGACTTGTTTACTAATTACAAAAATATAATGTTAAGTAACTGTGCCATCTACACACAGTTTTCCAAACTAAGAGTAAACTTGGCAAACAGAGCTGGCTGTTGATTCTGCAACTCACTACAAGATGGCGCTGTATTGAGCTTACTGAAAACAGGTTTGCGAAAACGCTTTCAGCCGTTGGTGACTTTTAACTACGCTGCTGGCTACTAGATGGCGGTAAGAGACGAATATTACTGAAGCGATATATTACTGAAGTTACGTCGAAATTTCTGAGAACTACGAACCAAGGTAGTTGAGGTGTATGTACTTAGTAAGTAAGATCTATGTTATAAGATATATTGTATTAGCATAAGATGGGCAGTAATAAATGGTAACCGATCGGCTCCAGTCGTTTCAATAATAACACTAGTTCCCTACATGGCGACCCTGCCATTCGGGGCGCGTGACGCGTTAGTACTATAGTGTTACGGCTCCAAACAGACAAAAAAAAAAATGTGAAGAAAAATTACGGTGCAATAATATTTCAATATGTAAAATCCGAGTTGACCAGTTGACACAATAATAAATTATGTGTCGATCAAACGTAGAAAAGGAGACGGTTTTTTTAAACCAGAATGCTGCAGGATCAAACAATGGACATGTCGAAGAGATGAAGATGCACATGTCGAATATTAGCATTGTGCTGCTAGTAATTTGTATACTTCTGGGTCTCGGCGCTATTTATTTTGTGTACAAACAGTACAAGAAGTGCCACCATTCATGGATCACAGACCAAATAGTACAACATAACTTCCGGCGATCAATCAACCGTACCAGAGGTAGCCGAGGAGACGAACGAGAGGTCCATGTCCCGATGAAATAGGAGGCAACAGCACAAGAATGCAGAAGAACAAGTGTGAAGAGCAGTGGTAACTTTGTGAGTGATTTGTGCGATTTCAACATACAAAAGTGCATAATGTGTGATAGTGATATTATACTCGTAGAGTGGATTCTTCACAGAATTATGGATTTTAAAGTTTAAAGACTATAAAGTTTATTTTTTTAAGTACTACCTAGGAAAAAGGTGAAACTATAACTCACCTTCTGAATTTTGTTTACTAATGTAGTTAAGTCGTGTACTACGTGTATCATGTTACGCCTGTATCCCCTACTACCGTAACTCACCGTGAGAATGTGGTATGTATATTAAATATTAATTCATTGATTGCGAGGGAATGGAAGATGAATTAATTAAATGTTTAGATGAACTTACATTAATAAGAAAATATCTAGTTAAGAAAGGAAAATCGCGTTTCAAGGGTAATGTTATAAAAAATAAATTATCAGAGACAGACATAATATTTGATAAAAGTACAACATTAATTAAAATATTGAGTACTAAGGAAGGAATTAAATCGGAAGCTTTAGCACGATTAACTCTTATAAGAGATGAAATAAAAACGTGTTACTTAAAAATTCAACAGTTATGTACGGAAGATAGTAGTAGTGAAAGTGATTTTTGTGACACGAGCTCAAATACAGAAGTAATCATGGAATTCGATTTAAAAACTGCGTGTAATTTGATTCCTGTAATGAACAATAAGGAAAATAACATCAAGAGTATCATTGACTCTGTTGAAATGTATTCAGATATGCTGTCAGAAGCAGGGAAGAAATTACTAATAACATTTGTTTTAAAAAGTAGACTGTCAGAAAATGCTAAGCTACGAATGTCCCATAGTTACACATCTACAAACGATCTTGTTAAAGACTTACGTTCCACACTGTTACCTAAAAAGTCATTTACTGCCATACAATCGCGATTACAAAATACAACACAAGGTTGGCGCACTATCGACCAATACGGTACTGAAATTGAAAAACTTTTCACCAACCTGACAATATCGCAAGCCGATGGTAATTCTCAGAATTATGTAGTTTTAAAGCCAATTAACGAAAAACTAGCGATAAAACGATTCGCAGATGGGTTAAGCGATTCCCGGCTCAGTACAATTATTGCAGCACGTAACTATGACACGCTGAAGGATGCAATCCAGGCGGCGAAGGACGAGGAGTTGACTACGGCATCAACTTCGGGAGCAGAAAATGTCATGCATTTTTCACGTCGTGGTAGAGGTGAGTCGCATGCTTATGATAATTATTCTCGTCGAGGGAATTCTTATAGTCGTCGAGCACGGGGACAACGTGGATATTATCACCAGAACTCAAACAATCAGCGAGGATATTATCACCATAACTCAAATAATGTCCGGAGAAATTTTGATCAATCACGTGGAAGATCATTTTATCGCTCTCGTGGTGAACCTCGAAGCTCATTCAACTCAAATCGAGGACGAGGCAACCAAGTGCCTCACGAGAACCGATCGAGATACGAAACTCATGGTAGTGGAAATCATCGTCGCGTGTTTTATACGGAACAATCTAATAATAATAATAATAGTAACAATAACAACGAATCCGTAAATTCTAAATCAGAAGAAATGCAGTTTTTTCGATCATAAACAAAATATTTTGATGTTAGCAGGCAAAGCAAAATTTTTAACATTATACTTTGGCAATAGAAAATACTTTTGGTTGGTAGATACAGGAGCATCCATTTCCATAATAAAGAGAGTCGCGTTACCGAATAACATGACTATAATTAGAGATGATACTATTATAAATGGTATTGGTGGTCAAACAAAAACAAACGGTTTTATTAATCTTAGCCTGACTCATCGTAATGGGCAACAACATGTTGACTTTCATGTCAAGCTGCATGTTTTCGATAACATTTCCTTAAAAGCAGATGGAATTTTAGGTTTAGATTTTCTATGTCATTACACATCCAATATCAACTTGGAGACTACTATCATTACCTTGTCTAAATATGGAGTGGAATATTCTTTAGTGTTAAGTGACACGATAGATTATTCAAACGAAGTGTTACACATTCCAGCCAGAAGTGAATCATTTCATTATTTACTTTTAAATAACAACACTGATGAAGATTGTGTTATACATAGCAAGCAATTAACGGAAAACGTGTTTCTTGCGGGCTGTTTAGGAAAAATTAAAAATAACAGATTACCTGTAAAAATTTTAAATACCAATGAGCATGACGTTACATTGCCAATGTTTCAGCCAGAGATTTATTCGATGCAAGATTATGATTTATGCGACTTTAAATTACAAAATAACAATTTACAGAGGGCAAAAGTGTTATTAGACATTTTAAAATTAAATAATCTTAACATAGAAGAACGACAATCAATACAAGGAATATGTGCTAAGTATTCCGACGTGTTCTTTTTACCAGGCGACAAATTAACAACTACAAACGTTTATGAACAGTCAATAACTTTAAAACCAAATACTAGTCCTGTTTATGTTAAACAGTATCGACTGCCTCATTCCTTGAAAAATGAAGTCAATAAACAAATACAAAACATGATTAACAACGACATAATAGAGGAAGCAAGGAGT
The DNA here is from genome assembly GCA_949774965.1 of Diarsia brunnea. Taxonomy (NCBI): domain Eukaryota; kingdom Metazoa; phylum Arthropoda; class Insecta; order Lepidoptera; family Noctuidae; genus Diarsia; species Diarsia brunnea. Next base: position 19,779,993 of record OX459007.1, read on the forward strand.
GAGTGGTCAAGCCCAATTTTATTGGTCCCAAAGAAAAGTGGAAATGACAAAAAATGGCGTTTAGTCGTCGATTATCGTAGACTTAATGACTGTATTGTAGATGACAAGTTTCCTTTACCAAATATTACCGAAATTTTGGATTCTCTGTCTGGATCAGTCTATTTCTCACATTTAGACTTAAATCAGGGTTATTACCAAGTAGCTTTAGATGAAAACAGTAGAGAGTATACTGCGTTTACTACAAACACTGGACAATACCAAATGAAAAGGTTACCGATGGGACTCAAGACAAGTCCAAGTGCTTTCAGCAGAGTAATGTCAGTAGCCATGTCCGGATTAACATTTGACAGATGTTTTATTTATTTAGACGATCTAGTAGTTTTTGGAAGAAACTTAGATATCCATAACAAGAACTTAGTTAACGTTTTAGAAAGACTGAGAAAACATAATTTGAAATTAAATCCAGAAAAATGTAATTTTTTGCAAAAGAAAATTCTTTATTTAGGCCATCTAGTAACACAAAATGGAGTTTTACCCGATCCAGCAAAAATAGAGATATTACAAAAATATCCCACACCAACTAATACAGATGAAGTAAAAAGATTTGTGGCGTTTTGTAACTATTACAGAAAATTTATTAAAAATTTTGCAGAAATTACCTATCCATTAAATAAATTAACCAGAAAATATGAACGATTTAACTGGGATAAAGAATGTCAAAATGCATTCGTCACGTTAAAACATGCTTTAACAACTCCACCAGTATTAGAATTTCCCGATTTCACTGAAGAAAATGAATTTGTTTTACAAACTGACGCATCAGGTACAGCTGTTGGAGCAGTTTTGTGCAATCAAAATATGAAACCAGTAGCTTATGCTAGTAGACCACTCAATAAAGCTGAACTAAACTATCCAACTATACAAAAAGAGCTATTAGCAATTGTGTGGGCAGTGAAGTATTTCAGGCCTTACATTTACGGAAAAACATTCACAATTATGACCGACCACAGACCATTAATATATTTATTCTCAATGAAAGATCCATCAAGTAGGCTAACTAAGTTCAGATTAGCGCTGGAAGAATACGATTATAAGATATTGTATATAAAAGGGAAGGATAATAGTGTTGCAGACGCGTTGTCTAGAATAATAATAACATCAGATAACTTAAAACAAATGAATGAAGAAATTATGTTAGTGATGACTAGAGCGCAAAAACGGCGTTTAGAATTAGACAAACAAGTACATGACACACCTCTTCTCAGTGGACCCGACGACTCGTGGCCTGATCAACCACCAGTAGTCGAGGTACTAAGAGTACCAAGTGACTCCGTAGAAATGACTTTTATAAAAAATGATGAACTAACTAAATTAAGAAGACAAAACAACGTAGACGTAGAGAACGAATGTTTCATTTACAGTCGTCATAGAAAAACGTTATTTATTAATCTTAACTTTAGGGCACAATTTACGCGAGACGAATTTGTGACTAAGTTAGGAGAATTTTGTAAGAATATAAATATAAATGAACTATGCATAGTCAAGAACAAAGAATACGAAAGCTTTATCAAAGATTTATTAAAAGAAATCAATGAATATAAGGATTGGACAGGTCCACGGATATATGTATTTAGAGGAGTTAAGAGAATTGATGATGAGGAAGAAAATAACTATATTTTACATGATTTTCATCTACTACCTACCGCAGGTCATGCAGGTATACGTAGGATGACGAACAACATAAAGAGGAAATTTTACTGGCCAGGCATCGACAAAGATATAAAAGAATTTGTGAGTAAATGCACAAAGTGTCAGAAAATGAAGCATTGTAGGTATGTCAAGGCGCCCATGGAGATAACTACAACAGCTTCACATTCTTTTGAAAAAATATTTCTCGACATTGTAGGTCCATTAGAAAGGGATATACACGGTAATTGTTACATTTTGACCCTCCAGTGTGAGCTTACTAAGTTTGTAGAGGCATATCCTCTGAAAAACAAAGAAACAGTAAGTGTTGCGAAAGCATTAGTTGATAATTTTATACTAAGATTTGGAGTGCCAAATGCCATAGCGACTGACCGTGGCACAGAATTCGTGTCATCAGTAATGGATCAGGTATGTAAACTTCTGGGAATAAACAAATTGATATCTACTGCATATCACCATCAAACTATTGGTGCCCTTGAGAATACACATAAACACCTTGGTGCTTTTTTGCGAATACAATGTGATGGAAAAAAAGACACATGGAGTCAGTGGTTACCTTTTTGGTGTTATAGTTTCAATAATACTGTTCATACAGAAACAAAGTACACACCTTTCGAACTTGTATTTGGTAGAGCTAGTGTAATACCATGTAGAGTCAGTCAGTATATTGAACCATTATATAACCCGGAAAGTTATCCTTTAGATCTAAAGCATAAATTACAAGTTGCACACCAAGATGCTCGCAACAACTTACTCAAAAGTAAACAATACCGTAAGTTATCTTACGATAAAAAAGTTAATAATGTAACGTATAATAATGGACAACTAATACTAGTTAAAAATGAAACAGCCACTAAATTAGAAACTCTGTGGCAAGGACCATTTGTTATTTTAGAAGATTTAGGTGTTAATGTGAAGATTTTAAAGAGTAATAAACCTTATGTAATCCATAAAAATAGAACTAAGCCATTTAGAACCTAAGCATAATCTAAGTAATCATTTAAACTAAAAAAAAAAAAAAAGTTCATTTATTCTTTTTGTTTTTTTTTATCTCTCCCCCCCGAGGTGAGGTGTATGTACTTAGTAAGTAAGATCTATGTTATAAGATATATTGTATTAGCATAAGATGGGCAGTAATAAATGGTAACCGATCGGCTCCAGTCGTTTCAATAATAACACTAGTTCCCTACATAGTTGTTTGACGATTTGATTTAAGTAGTTTACTCCACGTAAAAGAACAAATTTAGATAACCACAAAGAAACAATATAAAACATTTTCAATTGACATCCATCCACTTCAAGTCTGTTCGGAGATTTTCTGAAAAAGACATAAATAATAGCTACATTTACAAAATAGTTTTTGCTCAAAGACCGCATAGTTCCCTACAATACAGTATCACATTCAACTCCCAGAACTATTACTGAGAACAGATCCAACAAATCCAATAAGCCTTGCTAAGGAAAGCCAGTAAGAGAACTGGCAGCACAGCCAATACAAAATTAAGTAAATCGAATACAATCCTAGGATACAAGTGTATTCGAGCTAAGCCCCTTTCTGTCTGATACGGGCTCGTTGATTTCCCATGGGGCTGCAAGACGGAATGTAGGAGATTCGTCATGACTTATAGTGAGGTATTATTGGTGGTTCTATAGTGGGGTGAAGTGGTTTGGCAGGGGTTCGCAATGAGTGATTTTCTTTTTGGTATTTATTTGCTTGTTTTTTGTAAGTCTGAAAGTGGCGGCGGTGACTGAAAATTGTGTGGAAATGGGCATGTGATGTGATGCGGAGGAATGAGGAAAATGTCGTGAGTTTTGGATATGAATAAGGATGGGTGGTGGGTATGGGTGGGTGTGGATGGGTTTATATTTACTAACACAAACTGTTATTATTAGTATGTATATTTAGGTTAAGGTATTTATCTATGGGTCTTTGTTACCTGAAAATAAATATATTCTATTCTATTCTATTCTATAAGAGTAGAGGAAGACCAAAGAAAAGATGGATGGACTGTGTTAAGAATGATATGGTAAGAAAGGAGGTGTCTCATGAGATGACGAGAAACAGAGAAGTATGGAAGAAGAAGACATGCTGCACCGACCCCAAATGAATTGGGATAAGGGCAAGAGAATGATGATATTTGCTTGTAGCTGGGTTTGTGGGCATTAACGGTCTCTATAGAGAGTGGTTTGACTTTCCACAACCTAAGTACAGTTAACCCATACGATTAACGACTGCCTCGTTTGGTCTAGTGGTCGCAAGCGTGACTGCTGATTATCAGGTCCTGGGTTCGATTCCCGGGTCGGGCAAAGTCTTATTGATTTTTTCTATCAGGGATTTCTCAGTAGCAGGCATTAAATCTGCAGACAGATTACATGGGAATTAAACATAACTGGCGAAATGTGGGTGTATATTAGGTACACCTTTTTTTTTTTTTTTGGGGGGTGGGAAATCATCAATCAATCTCCCGCTCTTGGGCAGAGCGAAAGGGAGTGTCAGACTTCGACTGACTAAAAACCACCCATGTTCCTTCTTAGCCCTTAGACCCGCAGCCCCGACGGGACCCGCAGCCCCAACGGGACCCGCAGCCCCGACGGGACCCGCAGCCCCGACGGGACCCGCAGCCCCGACGGGACCCGCAGCCCTGACGGGACCCGCAGCCAGACGGGATATTAGGTACATCTGCCTTACCCTTCGGGGATTACAGGCGTGATGTTATGTATGTAATATTAATATGTAGCTTGACTAAGAAGTAAAGTTTCAGTTTACTCTATCAGCCTTAGTTGGGGATAAGCAGCAATATAATTTTCACGTTGCTTTGAATAGGGGATCGGACTGATTCAAAAAAATATGATTCTGTTTAGTACGTCTGTTAGATTATCGAAAAATATTGGATACGTGTTTTTTGTTTTATCAAATTAATAAAAATTGAAGAAGATAAAACGCGTCGAAGATCATTAGTGGAGGCTTGTGACGTCACTTGTAGGTAAAAATGTACTGACATGTTACGTTTTCGAGGAGTTTACGAGTTTTTGAAGTCTTAATTTTTTGGTCATGTGAAATTAGAAAAAAAATATGATTGTGTGCAATATTTTTTGGAAATCTATCTGACGGACTAATTAGTTTTTTTTTTGTCCGATCCCCTATTGCTACACAGTTAAAAGCTAGGGTTGTGGTTTCGATTCATGGTACGAAATACCGAATAAATACATACCTAATTGTTTTTGAAATTCAGAAGCTGCTTTTTCTTGTGAAGTTTATTTTTCACTTTTTTGTGTTTTTCGTTTTCACTTTTTTGTGTTTTTGAAGTCTATTTTTTTTTTGCAAAAAAGTTTTTATTATGTAACAACTGGGTTTCCGTAAACGAACTCAATCAATATTTTAACACTTGTAGAGCAACAGGGAGAACGTTATAGAGTCAAAATCTTTTGCAGCGTTTTTCTACGAAAATGGTTTCCTAGAAAATAACATTTACGCGTAATTTCCCGTCCAACCATTACCCCAAATAAAAATAATCATCCTGTCGACGCGGCTGTAGTGGCTCCATTTCCTGCGGGTCGTAATTCGATTCCCTGTTTAGGTATTTCTCGGCGCTATCTAGCTTGATTGATGAGCCGGTGCCGACGTTAGGACAGTCCTATTATCGGCATAAGTTCCCAATTTGGGATCGTAGCCAATGTTATTTCTGCTGAGTACCGGTCTTGTTTTATGTGTGAGGATATTACGTGTTTCGTACTTTTTTACGGCAATGAAGGGTAGTTCAATCAGACGGAGATTGTTGGATTGGCGGGGAATGAGGATGGCGGATGTATGTATTTAAGGTCTTCTTAGAAAATGGATTCCAAGATTTTATTGTAACGTGTTTTATTTTATTTTTATTTTATTTATTTAGGGACAAAAAACAGTTACACGTTACAATTTGTATATCGGAGCTTATTAGAATAATTTGATAAACGTATAACCCACACTATTGTCCACGGATTCAAATAAAAAATATCTAAAAGAGGAAAGGACGGACGATCACCTATTAATTAGTGAATTAAAAGAAAAAAGAAAAGCAAGTTATGAAAGGTTGTCGGTAAGCAAAGCTGTAGCCATTTTTTTAAATTTAGTCAGAGAAAATGCAAAAATATCTGAATCGGTAAAGTGTGTGTTATAAGTTACTACAAGGCGACGGAGAGGTGCCCGCTCACCGGCGTTTGTTTTGCACTTCACAGTGTGAAACAGACGAGGAACGCGCACCTCCCGCCGTATAACAGTTCTAGGTACTACGTAACATAATTTATTGGTAAGTTCATTACAATCAAACTTATTATTACAAATGCCATGCAGCATCATGGCCATAAGGAGCGTACGTCTGGACTCTAAACTCAAGAGAGTGTGCTGTTTGAGTAGTTCTAAATAAGAAATTCTCGAATGATAAAATTTATACTGCACGTTACGTAGGAATTTTTTCTGAACCATTTCAAGTCTATGTGAGTATTTGTCGTAGAAAGGACTCCAAATAGGAACAGCATATTCTAACTGGGAGCGAATCAGGGTCTTGTATAAAAATAAGAAAGTAGATTTTTTTTTAAACTCCTTGGACGATCTCATGACGAAACCATACATCCGAAAGGCCTTGCCAACAACATTATCAATATGAACATCCAAGTGTAATTTGGAATCCAGCAATATTCCAAGGTCTCGTGTGGACTCAACTTTTTTCAAAGCAATGCCATGCAGGGTGTACGTGAAATGAATTATATTTGTATTTTTGGTAAATGATATAGAATTACATTTAGGTAAGCTGAGTTGTAACTTGTTATCTAGGCAATATTGAGAGAGTCTATGGAGATCCTCTTGAAGTAGTAGGCAATCATGAATATTCAAACAAGATTTATAAATTTTCATATCATCGGCGTACATTAGGAAGGCTGAGTTAATAAAGCAGGATTTAATATCATTAATAAATAGAATAAAGAGGAGTGGGCCCAACACGGATCCCTGGGGCACACCAGATTCCACGACAACATAGTCCGACTCGTAACCGTTAATAACAACTTTTTGAGTTCTGTTAAATATATAAGACGCAAACCACCTAAGCAAACTACCTCTGATGCCGTTGAAGGCAATTTTCTCCAAAAGCAATTTATGGTCCACCTTGTCGAAAGCCTTCTGAAAATCCGTGTACACTGCATCAACTTGGATGCGGTTGTCCATCTTCTCAAATAGGTAATTTGTAAAAATCATAAGGTTTGTGGTGGTTGATCGACATTTAACAAAACCGTGCTGTTCTGGAATGATAAGATTACGCAGATAGGGGAATAGCGAGCTATGCACAAGACTCTCAAAAAGCTTTGACAAAGTGGACAGTATCGAAATAGGGCGATAGTTTTTAATATCGGTTTTATCACCACTCTTATATATGGGTGTGATGAAGGCTCTCTTCCATACAGTGGGAAAAACTCCTTCAGTTAAACACTTATTATAAATTATATGTAGTGGCAAGTAGATGGTAGTGGACGTATTTTTAAAGAAAATGGGCGGCAGACCGTCTGGACCAGGTCCTTTGGTTTGGTCTAAAGCTTTAAGTGCATTTTTTACTTCATCCTTGCTAAGATAAATATTTGGGAGGGATATAGATTTATCAGCAAAGTTTTTGGGCGGCTGCCAATTTTCAGGGTCAAAATCTGAGGGCTCATAAACAGATTTAAAAAACGTTGAAAAGAGATTACATATTTCAGTAGGATCACTAGATGGAATATTATTGCAGTGCATAGTAGCCGGAATCCCCGACCCTCCTTTGCGGTTGGATATATATGACCAGAAGTGCTTGACGTTGAGAGGTATACTGTCTTCGACCGAGTTTATGTATCGTTTAAAACACTCTTCGCACCTTAATTTGAAACGTTTACGATTATTTGAGAAGGTTTCATAATCAGACAAGTTACAATTTTTTTTCCATCTTATCCAAGCACGTTCCTTTTTCTTAAAGATATTAATAAGCGATGGGCTAAACCAGGAAGGAAAACGAGAAGATTTCGCTCGTATGTGAGGAACATGGTTACGAATTAACCCATATATATAATCATAAAACGTACACACCGCCTGTTCGGCCGTTAGGTGAGAAAGTAATTCATCCCAGTTTAGTTTTAAGAGTGCGCAATTAATACTTTCATAGTTGGCTTTATAGTAGTTATATTTCGTAATGGTATGACGTTTCATTGGTGTAAGTTGAGATTCAAGAAAACTCAAAACGGAAAATGGGGGATGGTAACCATCCTTCTGCAATAACTCCACATCCGATTGTAACTGACAGTCGACGTTAGAAATAAATAAATCAAGTGTTCCTCCTCGAGTGTTTTTCAATGTGTTATATTGTGTAGCACTGATGGTGGACATTAAATTAAATAAATGATGGCTTGCGGTATTGGTCGGCCTCGGATGTGTTGAATTCTCGCGGTCCAGCCATTCAATATCAGGCAAGTTATAATCACCAGCTACATAAAACGATTCAGTACTGGTCTCAATAAGAATGTCCTGCAACATATCAAAGTGGCAACTATACACGTCGTCAGGAGACCGCGGTGGTATGTACGCAGCACTTATGATGTGGCGTGTGTTGGGCCGCGACGCAGGCAGCTGGATCATAACATGTTCTACATTCACGTGAGCAGGATGCGTCATTATTCTCGTCGGTCGGAGCTCACGTAGCACTGCTATGAGAACCCCCCCACCGTCTTGCTTATTTGTTGCAACGCGATTACGATCATCTCTAAAAACCAAATATCTGTCATCAATGAACTCGCTATCAGCAATGCTAGGTGCAAGCCAGGTTTCGGAAAGTATGATAACGTCAAAAGAGTACGACAAAATATTCATGAACAATGTGTGTAATTTGGTTCGAATTCCTCTGCAGTTCTGATAGTACAACAATATACTGTTATTTAGCATTATAATACGTTAAACTACAAAACGAGTAAACAAGTAAAATAAAATAATAAAAGTTTCGGGTATTCCTAGAAAAAAATGGAGTCAGAACGCTACGCTGTAATTTGCAATACACAATTACCTTCAAAACATGATTCATAACAACTGACAAAATTATATTATAAGTTACGCGTTTGAGACTTTTAAACACTGTAACATAATGTAATACAATAACACACACTATATCGCTAGAATAATTACAGTAACTACAAAAAGCATACAATATTCTTATTTTACGCAATATGAAAAAAGATTGCTTGTTTTTTCTCCTAATCGGCTGTTTACTTACGTCGACATAACAAAACTTAAAATAAGAACAAGAAGTGACACAATCAGATAGGTAATCATGATCTATATGGAAAAAAGCATATAATATAACGAATAAGCTACATATTTTTGTTTTGTTTACACTGGGAGATTCTAATAAGGTCGTCGTTACAACGAATAGCGAAAGTTTTCGAGCTATCCGTTTCTTTAGCCAGTACAGTGGCATTTTTGATCCATACATATTTAACATTATGTTTTTTAGCCAACTCACGGCATTCGCGAAATAACCTTTTGTTGTACAATGTTAAATGTTCGTTAATATAGATATTTTGTGACGTACCTGACAAGCCAATGTCGTTGGATTTTAAAGTTTTAGATAAACGATAGGCACTTAAAATATTATTGCGTTGTGTACGTGATGAGAATTTTGCGATGATATTCTTAGGGCGGCTACCTTCCTCGTTGCGAGCATGAGGCACACGATGAATAGACAGGATGTCCTGACGAGAAATAGGCCACTTCAGAGCAGCACCAACAGATTCCATGATTGTAAGCAGGTCCTCGTCGCGTTTTTCAGGCAAATTACAAATTTCAATGTTGTTTAACCTTGCCTGCTGTTCCAACGACTCCATTTTTTGTTCGAGACTGGAAAGTTTATCACCCATCGAATTAATACATGAGGTACGCGTATCAATCTTGTCCACTTGTATCTTCAAATCGACTTGCTGATCAGAATGATATTGAAGAGATTCCTCCAGGTTGGATATTTGTTGTTTGAAGGTAGAATGTTCATGGCGCAATGCACTTATGTCGCTCTTTATCTCGAGCGAGGTGTCTCTGAGAACATCTAGATCAGCCTTGATTGTATCCACAATGTTCACATGCAGTTTCGACAGCTTAGCATCCAGCTCCAAGCGTAGTTCCTTGAGTGCGTTGGTAACCTCCCGGGCTGCCGTTGTGCAGTCGCAATCAGGTAGTTTTCTTTTGCGCAACGTAACTGAGGGTTCCCGTGATTCACCACACGTAGTAAGGTCGGGATTTGAGTGAGATGCACTTTGCGGGCCAACCATCACTGCAATTTCTTATTTTAAGTCTTTGTCAAACTGAATACTTGATTGTTAAGTCGAAGCACACCTAACACTCGATAATGGACTCTATGATTGCTGTCTTAAGTCACAAATTACACCGTACTATATCTTTACTTAAATTGATAGGCGAAGGATTCTAAGACACGTCCGTCGTCAATCGCTCGATACGAGGGTATGAATGAGGGTGTTCAATGTTATTGGGATCGAGGAGCTTGTGGCTTAACAATAACAGCCACTCGCGTTGATCTTTAGGTTAAGCAGTGCTTGCCTAGGTTCGGCCGTGGATGGGCAACCACTCATACAATATTTAATTTTGCGTACCGATATACCTACTTTTACTTTTATTGTTTTTTAAAATTACCTTCAACTAATTATTATGTTCTATTTATGAACCAAAATTATTATGACGAGCGCCAATCCCGCCGACAAACTGCTGCGCAGTTGGTGGGTGCATAAAATGTTAAAAATGTTTGGTCCTCAATAAATTATTTATTTATTTATTCATTACATACTGAGTTACCTCCATGCCTCGGAAAGCGATTTTTTTTTACGTTTCCCCTCTTGGAATTTATCCTGTATCCTGGGAGCGTTTTCAAAAATTTAAACTCACGTACACAAACACCCAGACCCGGAACAACTATCTTTAGGCCATACAGATACTTGTTACGTGCAGGGATCGAACCCGTGATACGCAGCGCAGCAGTCTACTCGCTCAACCACTGCGCCAACCGTGTCGTCAAATTGGTCACGGCTGTCATATTTAGATCTACGACAGCCGTTACGGGAAGTCAACAAAGGTCTTACCAAAGGGTACCGTATTATCCAGTTCGAACTAGATTGTAGAGGTCACTATTAAATTGCATCCGGTATGACTGGAAGCCGACCCCAATGAAGTTGGGCCTCAATAAAAGGCAAGTCAAATTTTTCTAGGTTTAGTTCTTCTAATGGACCATAGTGGCCGTCGTAAGAAATTCTAACTAGCCCACTATTCAGAATCAGATGAGGTTTTGTAGTCTGTTTAGAACATTTGAAAATGATTTGGGGGCCCTTAGGTTTTAATTCAAGTTTGCTGAAATTAAAAATAGCAATGGCTTTAACCAGTTTTCCTCCTAATTTATTGACTAGCGTTTTAAGTTTTAACAAGTTTAGTATTTTGGAAGTCATATTATTACGAAATAAATCTTGTCTCAAATTGCTTTTGAAATTTTGCAATATTTTGCGCGAGACTGTAGGAAGGTACTACTACTAAGGGACTGTAGGACTGTAGGGCTTCTCTGTTCACGCAGTACGTTTGTGGAACTCACTTCCGCCTAAAATTCTAGACTCCAAGTCTTTGTTTATTTTCAAAAAACAAGTCAGAGAACATTACCTCTCCTCTATACTGTAATATTCTGTATATGTATATGTGTATTGTGTATATATATGTTTATACATTATAGGTATATATTCATAATACTAGTATTTATTTTTATATTTTGTTCTAAATTCAGATTAAATTTTTCCTGTTAGTCTTTTCTACACACTGTGTCTATATTTCTTATCCAACTTTCCTCTCGCAGGTCTGCTGGAAGAAATTTCTTATGAAATAAGCAGTACCTTTGTGCTCTACTATTTTTTTTTTGTTTTGTTTTTTCCTTTTTTTTTGTATTTTGTGTGTACATAAATAGATAAATAATAAATAAGGTACATAACTTCACCTTAAAATAACTTGACTAAACTAAAAGTAATAAGTGAAAATTCACATCAAAAGCTTCATTTATAATTTCTAAAGCTTTTTTGTAACCAATTTTTGCTCAAATAATCAATTTCGAAGCTTTATAAGATTTTAAAGCTCGCCTATTTAGTTTATAAGAAAGATTCTTTGTTTCAAAGTTCAATGTTAATGGAACGGGCTGCAGATATTTTGGTCTTAAAATTTATTTAGTCTTCTTCATTATGTGGTATATTGATAAAGCCTAGTCGTGCTCTTGCAAAGCCCTCGATTTACGTATTGTAGGACTTATTGATTGTGAGTTCGAGCCCAGGGAGGCACTTTACTCTGCGTTAATTATATTTTCACGTCTTCGTTCAAAACGTTGAAGGAAAACATAGTGAGCCAACCGGTGTCTCAATTCTGCGTGTTGTATCTCACCCATTTGCCCCTTGCAAATACCAGGCCTGTGTAACGAGAACATTAAAGGTTCATTATGCTCATGTGGCATATTAAGGTATACCGACACCAACTGACTCTGACTTCCAAGATACAGGTTCTATATCTAGTTTGGAAGTCAGGCATCTATATAGTTTTCTGCAGCCTTTTTGTATATAATCCCCGATGATGTAATTGTATTAGGCTATATTTTAGACCAATACACGATTATTATTATTATTACTATTGCATTTTGTATTTTTGTTAAGGTGACATGTTTGAGTTCTATCCTATAGTTTATAAATAGTAATGGTATCTACTCTGGCGAATAGACGAGTGCATACGTACGTCCCCGCATAAAACAAGAATGATTGACGTTTATGTGATTACTCACAGCAGCCAATACGAACGTAATAAAACTTTGAGCACTCATAAAGTTATTGAATAACGATAAAACACTGAAAACGATAAGTTCAGAACAACGAGTGCACTTCAATGTGATGTGTTTTCTATATTTAACACTACTTCTATGTACTACTGTAATCGTCGCAGCAAATGACCTGAACGATGATCTTACCGAAGCACATAACCTAACAGTATACGAAATTATTAGAAGATTATCATCACTAACTGACATTAAATTTGACAAAGAGAGACTCAAGGAATTGAAAGATAATCTTGATAAAATCAACCGTTATGTGGTCGACCATAATTTCGTAGCAGACATTCTAACCAATTTGACCAGGGAAAACAAACTGAACGAAACCAACTTCTACGAAGCACTTAATGAAAATGATCATTATACATTCTTGACTAAAAATGACACGAAGATTTTGTATACAAAGCTAAAGGAAAAGATGACTCGTGATGATATCATACAGATTGTGGCAGAGAAAGGTAAAAGGAGTAATTTAGTGAGCTCAGCTCGAAGGATGATGGAAAATAGTCTTCCTCAGCATGAAGATGATGAGCAGATGAATGCTGTAGTTGATAAACTGTTAGCAGAACCACCAAAGCATAAGCATAAACTAAAAGCTAGAAGAAGTAAATATTGGGGTACGTTGAAATAAAATTATGTTTCAATTATTTTCTGCTTCACCAATTAAGAAAAGAGAAGCAGGAATGCTTTATTTGCAGTACCAGTTCCTGACGTTGTGATTAAAGCTAGTAATACAATAATATGGTAGCAAGTACGCAAGACCGTCTGTTGGTGCTGTACTTTGACGTACGTCCCACTATCACCACTCGTAGTGACTATTGATATAAATATTTTATTGGTTTACGAAACATTTACATTACGATGTTAAGGCGCTAGGCTTTTCTTGGTAAAAATCTAAACTGAGCATATAGTTATGTAATATAAATTCATAAAAAATAAACAAAAAGTTTTAAGCTATCATATTTGAGAGGCATTTAGGCATTTCCACAACGCTGTTCGGCAGATCAAAATTAAGGTAGACGCCAATCGCATATTTCTGATCTGCACAATCTAAATGATTATTTATTATTATTAAATGAAGCCGAGTACGGTAATTTCTGCAGGTTGAGTTTATTCTTCAACATGATTGTGTACTACCTAATCGAAATCAAACGAATAATAAAATTGTGTGTGGCACCTGTAAAACTGGTTTATTTTATGCCAATGTCATGTGTCAAAGTAGAACAGAATCCCGAAATTTTCATTTTCCATCATTCAACCCCAGATCCTCAAGGTGAACTTAACGAGATGAAGAACTACCAAGAGAGCAAGCTGAGCGGGCGCCGCATCTACAAGGGCGAGCGCACCAATATCCAGTACTTCCCCTTCATGGCTTCTGTCCACCTGATGGGCAGGTTCTGGTGCGGGGCGGTGGTGCTGTGGAACGATCTGTGCCTCACTTCGGCTTCTTGTTTGCAGTTGTAAGTATCTTTATTATTCAGCAGCTAACTGCCTCCGTGGTCGAGTGGTTTAAGCGGTGGCCCTGTGATCCGGTGGTCGTGGGTTCGATTCCCACAGGAAGCATACTTTGTAAAGTTGTTTCCAGTTTGGCTAGGACATTGCAGGCTTGAATCACCTAATTGTCTGATAATGAGACGATTCCGAGCATTGGAAGGCACGTATAAGCCGGTGGTCCCGGCCGCCAAATGGCGGTCGTCAAACCATGTCAGAGGCCTTTGAGGTGGTTTAGAAACTCTTATACTAAGGTGTGTGGGGTCGTTAGACCTTACTGCCCACACGATAAGAAGAAGAAGAAGATTCAGCAGCTTTGTTACACTCACTGCTAAGTATAGGATTTCTCCTTTTTGTGTTCTTGTTAATCTGGCTTGTAATATTACCTCTGGTCCGGTCTATGTCTGGTGTAGTGAACGTCTTTCGGCTGATATGATGCTGATGATGACTTTGGTCTGTTTCAGTCTCATCTTGTTAGGTCATCCACCTATTGGTCTGTCTGAATCTATACGGTGGAGACATTATTGTGTCAAGATCAAAGACCTAGTGTCTTTGAACTGTGTCTGATAGAGAAACACCCAAGAAGAGATGGAATGTATGAAAGGTTAATGTTAAGATGTCTCTTTACTTGTGGCTATTTCCTGTCCGCCACTAATACGCTAAAGTGAAGATATTACAAAAGTACAATTCAGTATATTTTATTACAATCAGCAATAATATTTATTAACACACACACCTTCGATTTGATATGATCTGCATTTTATTTTTAAATTCTGGCTGGGCATCGAAAATAAACCCTGTATAAGCAGAAAAACTAAAGGCACATCGAAGTATAATATTACGGATGACAATTCTTCCAATTTAATCAATAGACGACCTTAAAGGTAGTTGATAGGGAAGAATTTAGAGTACTAAAAATTGCGGTGGCTACAAGTAACATAATATGACCAGCACAGACGGAAGATAATGTCCAATTGATAAGTTAAACATTCAATTGAAAATATTTAATATTTCCCTCTTGATTATGATTCTTCTTTACCCAGGTTGCACAACAACCGTTTCTTCCGCGAGAACCCGCGCATACTGCAAGTGAGGATCGGCAGCAACCACAGCAGGATCGGAGGCGACATGATAGAAGCGCTCGAAGTGAGTGACACTAGCGTGCCAATAAACAAACTAACCAATTGTGGTCATCTAAGATCGACATTCTAATTCATTGTTTGGAAAAAGTTTGAAAATAATTACCTATAAATTGAATTGACCAAATCATCTTTGAAAGAGCTTAATTATCACACATTTCTAATTATCATAAATCGAAATAGACATTGTGTTAGTATCGGCAGCATAACGATCGAATTCATTCCAGTTGTTTAATTGGCACCTGGATGGGACAGACAAATGTTGAATAGGAGATACTCGTACACTTACTTATTAAGGTCAAAATCAGTTCCAGCGGAAAGTAGTACCACCGGGCTCTTACCACGCAAAAATAGGATTTTTAATCAGTTGATATTAAAACATTTGGTGGCCAGGAAAACCTCTTAAGGCTTAAAATATTTAGAACTAGCTGTTGCCAGCGGCTTCGCCCGCTACAACTCGAAAATTATCCCACGGGAAGATAAAATCGGGATAAAAACTATCCTATGTGTTAATCCAGGTTATAAACTATCTGTGTACCAAATTTTATCCAAATCCGTTCAGTAGTTTTTGCGTGAAAGAGTAACAAACATCCACACATCCATTCTCACAAACTTTCACATTTATAATATTAGTAGGATAGCAAACGAAGCTTCAAGATAATTAAAAATACTGATATTTTAGCCTCTACTTTTGAAAGAACTGCCTTTTGGTAAGTAAGACAGTTATTGCCAAGGCTGACAATGACTTCATCATCTACCTGCCCTTATCCCATGTCATTTGGGGTCGTTTTTTATTTATTTATTTATTTAGGACAACCAACAAAGCATACACTAAAAATACATGTTGATGTTGTTATTGTCATGTTGTGTTTTTTCTTCCATTCTGCCCTGTAGGTTGTCACGCAATCATTTATTCCTTTTTCCTTCATATGACTGACAATGACTTATGCACAGGTATACTTCCACCCATCCTACAACCCGAAGACATTGGAGAACAATTTGGCAATAATTCGCTTGCGACGTCACCTGTACTTCAAACGCAAGGCTTTGATAAGATACATTAATTTCGACCACGATGAGCACCCTTTGCCGTCCACCGCCGAAGTGCTGCTGCTAGGGTGGGGAGTCACCAAGGTATGTTTATAGCTTCAGCAATAAATATAAACTGATTTCCAGACTACTTAGCTTACGCCATCCCAAGTGACATGCGTCTTCCTAAAGCGGCTGCAAGGAAAATAAATGGAAGAGGTTTAGACAAAGGCTCCTCGCCCACGGCGACTTGTAGTGATGCTGTCACGCGTTTCGTGAACTCGCGACAGTATCTGACGCGCGTTAGTTTTGTGAACGAGGTCAAACAGCTAGGCGACTGTATCGCTACGAACGCTTGACAGTATCGCTAAGAAGTCACCGTGGGCTAGTGGCCTAAGAGCAAGTGTTGGGACTTGTGGAGTGACGGTCCTCACGTGAAGGAAACAATAAGACGCGTGCGCGTTTGTCTTGACGCACGTCGCATTACCCGAAACCCAGAATTTTGCTAGAGAGCTTAGGTTCCTACTGCAGGCATTCTAATTGGCCTTTTCCATAAGGTTTTTCAAACTATTGTTATTGTTACGTTTTCTATTAAGTTACAAACTTAACTGGTGAAAGGTCTATCTATATAAATACACTTCTGCCAGACCCTCTGAAACCACAAGCGTGATATGGATACCTCAGATGGCGGTAGTTTATGCCTTAGTAAATAAACCACTCAAGTGCTTTATGGAAAATACTGCCAACCAATATCACCGCACAAACGTTTAATAAAAACAGCCATTTCAACAAAATAATAGCCAAAGCGACCATCAAGCAGGATATGGGCGACGTTATAGACAGAGATGATGATATTATTAGCAGTAAACTTGCCGTTACGGTGGCTAATAATTTGGATTTTTGCGGCAGCCATCAAGAATGTGGGTTAATGGCCAAAGACAGGGAAAGGGACTTGTTGCTTGCCTTTAATACATTTTGCTGAGTTAAAAAACTGAAGCCTGTTGATTATACTATCTTGAAAAGGAAGTCGCTGTCGGCTATTTAGGTTACTAGGATTTTGTTAACAATTTCAAGGGTTTTTATTTTTTTTGCACGGAACATTAATTAAAATATTTTTTTTTAAATATCAAAGTAGCCTAAGGCACTCCGTATAGTTTTTTTATTTTGAAATGGGCTTACTCTTGACCACAATCTTGCGCAAAGGGCAGAGATGAGGTCGACGATGGAACGAGCTTACCCAGAAGAAGCCAATTTACTCGCGACTTAAATAGATTGGGGTTATATGAACTCGGGAAAACCGACGCAGGGCAGGCAGGGAGTTCCACTCCTTGGCAAAGATTTAGCAAAGGGCTTGGTTCGAATGTGTGGAACATCGACAAGGTATGAGTGATAACCTGCAGTACTTCTAGTCTCCCAATGGAACAAGGGAGATGGTGGAATCAGCATGTGGAGCTCCTGCGCAAACTCTTCGAAGTACAGCAGCTATCTGCCAGTAAAACACCATACCAAATGAATTTTGTTGCAGATGTCTCAAAAGATGTCATACGAGCCGATATACTTGCAGAAAAAGGTCCTACCGGTGTATCCAAACGTGTTTTGTAAAGAAGTGTATGGCAAGTAAGTCTCTACTAAAATTATTTAAAAACAATAACAAATATTTGAAACAACAACTTTAGAAAGTAAATGAAATTTCTTATTCTTCTTATTCTTAAAGTATGGTTCTTGTGGGAATCAAACCACCGTGTCGCAAGGCTAACGCCTAAACCATTCGACCACGAAGACTTATTTTGTTAGTGAAGAGAACATACAATTATTAATTGAATTGGTTCATTGCAGCAAGTTTATGCCAGAGACCATGTTCTGTGCCGGCACTCTTACAACTGGAGAGGGGGCTTGTGATGTAAGTACTCATACCTGGAATACATGACTTACATTTATCTACTTTAGCAGTTTTAAGGAAAACATCGTAAGGAAACCAGCATGTCTTTGAAACAAAAAATTTGAAGACATCTACCAATTCGCACTGGGCCCGCGCGGTGGATTATAGCCCATCCGTCTCCTAGAGAGGAGGCCTGAGTCCCTGCAGTGGGAACATTATAGGCTGATGATGATGATGACTTTAGCAACCAAGCGCGACTGCTGAGCGTAAGGTCCTGGTTCGAGTGCCAAGTCGGGCAAAATTTTATTGGGTGGTGTTATCAGGAATTTGAGTAGTAGTCACGTAATGCGGTTTTGTGTTGAGTCCACATTCATACATCTGGTCATACACGCACGCCGGTTACGAGTACTACGCACCTGTCCTTTCTGAAGAACGGCACCAATAAGATCACTGTATAATAATTCATTTATTTCTCATGGTAAGTGTTTCTATGGCGTCCCCTTCCGGCGTTACCACTCACATCTGCCTTGTGAATACCTTTTGTTAATCGACTTTCATTCATCCTCTCCACATGACCGAACCACCTTAGCATACTCTTTTCAATTTTTGTCACTACATCGTCTTTTAAACCAAGCTAAGAAGGAACATGGGTGGTTTTTAGTCAGTAGAAGTCTCACCCTCCTACCACTCTGCCCAGAGCCGGAGGAGTCATTAAAATTTGATGACTTCCCCCACCCTCCAAAGAATAAGTAAGTGACGATTAATAGAGGAGTATGGAAAATGAACATGCTGCGCCGACCCCATATAGATTGGGATAAGGGCAGTAGAATGATGATGATGATGATGACTTGAGAATCATTGTGTTTTATAGCATGACGCGGGTGGTCCAGCGGTCCTATCCGGGAGGCTGGTGGGGATCATCTCGTTCGGACCGTCGGTTTGCGGGTTCGCGGATTCTCCTACCGTCTTCACCAAGATTGGCTATTTCGCTGATTGGATTGAAACCATCAACGAGACGACTGTACGTAGCAATATTTATTTAAGGTTAAAGGGACATAAAGCAAGCAGCAACAAGATAATTTTAAGTTTCCTCAGTCGGCCAAAACGGAACCCTTATTGGATCACTCTGTTGTCCGTCTGTCAAGACCCTTTTTCTTAGGAACGTGTAGGGGTATCAAGCCGAAATTATTTTCAAATACTCAAGTCTGCTACTCCTTGGAGCAGGAAAAATCGAACATATATGTCAACGCTGTTTTAAATGCGAGGAAATCAAAACCTATAGGGTACTTCCCTTTGACCTAGAATTATGAACGGCAAGAAGCAATGTCTTACAGCACATGTACCTAAAGGGAATTAGAAGCAGTGGTTTTTGCTTTAAACGTGGAATTTCCACACAAAATTGTATTGCAATGGAAATTCTAAATATTAAGATAGTATAAAAACCTTAACATTACCTTTCCGTTTTTACCGGTCAGCATGATTTTTATATTCCAGCTGTTGGTTCTCATCAAACCAAATTACAACGATTAATACGTCTCCCTTTAAATTTATAGATACCTGGATACGCTTCAAGCACAGCGCGTACCACCACGACCCAACGGCCCAAGTTCCAAGGTTACCTGGCGACGTACAAGCTGGGTCAGACAACCGGCCACGAAGTCCTTGACCCATACACGCGCTTCATGGAAGTGGAGGTTCCAATAGAGGAGACAACGACTCAGGAACCGACAACTAGTGAACCGCCTGAGGGCAGACTGAGAGTGAAGGGTCCTGAACATCCACCAAGTGTACAAGGACAACCTGTTCCTATGAGGCTTCCACCCGTTTCAGCTGAGGATGATGGTGGAAATTGAAGTTAATAAATGTATGGGATTATGTTTTACAGTTTTCTTGAGTAGTTACATGAAATAGTTATTTTAACCGACTTTATTAAAATGGACGTGGTTATTGGTATCTTACTCATTATTTTAATGAATGAACAACATTCTTTACAAAAATATTTTGAAAAATCTAAATAGAATTGGTTGTTCCTTAAATTATATATGAAATTGCCGAATGGTATGAATAAACATGTGTGGAACAACAGTTTTATTAGGTTTTGGTCGCATAGATATGCGACCAAAACCTAATAAAACTGTTGTAAGTAAAAATGGTGCAAACAATAAAAAAATGGTCTCTTGGTACAAAAATAATGGGTGCTAATTAAACCGGCTTCTTTTTAATAGCATTTTTCGCCTCTAAAAATCTACATTGCCTTCTAAATTACTAAGTAAGCCACAATTAACGAGCATCTAAGTATTCCTATCTTGGCCACTAGTTAAGTTCTATCTGAGCCACTCTAAATATAACTCAGCATGGTGGTTATTTTTTACCCGACAACGGCGAAGTGACGCGCGCTCGCTTCGCTCGCATATTAAATAACACTAATATCTTCTGTCCCCGAAGTGCCGGGCCTCCGCCGGCGTCCTTCGTCGGCCTACGGCCCGATGCCCATGCCACCCATTAGGGTGCTAATTAACTAATGTTAAAGCTATAAAATGTAAAATGGATAAGAGATATAAATTCCGTGGCTGCGTTAGTAAATTAGGTGTCTATGTAATAAGTACAAGTTACGATAATTGATGATCTTTATTTGACGCTTTCTGTAAGATATTTAGTTGGCATTGTAAAAAGACGAATTAGCTTTTTAGAGGCTATCTTATTTTCCCGTGGCTTAGTCATAAAATTAGAAGTTTGATCACGTGGCCATTAAAAAAATCTGTTGCTCGATTTATTATTTCCCAAAAATAATCACCCAGAATGTATCTTAAAGCCGCGAGCAAGTTCTAAACAGAATTTTCAGGATCTTTTTTTTAATGGAAAAAGAAAACATTTTCGCCGACGGAATGGGATAAGGTCAGGAAGATGATGATGACACAGAAAAAAATTACCTGCACCTTTTATTTTATTGTCTTTTTGGATTCCAAATATTTAGTAGCTGGTTTATTTTTCGGGTGACCTCTGAAAAATAGGGCTTTGCTGTGAACACCGCATTATGCCGAGTGGTAGCCTGCTTGTCGCTGTCAGGACGTGGAAGTGGTTATTTTTTTTTACTGTTAATATTTTTTAAAGCCATTGGGAGGCTTTTTCCCAGCAGTGGGACAGAGTAGGCTAAAGAAAAAAAATGTGCACGTAAAAAATTGTTTTTCTTTATGTTTTCCTTACCTACTAAATCTATACATATAATAAATCTGTAGAAAAATCTTTTTTGTACATCGAAAATATTAAAAAAAAAAAATTGTCAGGGTATTAAAGTATAACCAACAGAACACATTTCCAGCATTTTTGGAATTTTTGTCTGTTTGTCTGTTTATCTGTTTGTCTGTTTCGATGACTAAGCATCACGTCAAATTTACGAAACGAATGTAGATAACTTTTATACATAAATATTGTGCGTAACTTTGGCTATTACTTAGTCTTTGTTTCATCGTAATCGGTGCTCTCTATCAAAAGATATATGCATTTATAGTTTTCAAGAAGAACTTATCATTATGGTCAAGAATGAGACAAGCAACGACATCTTTTGAACGAATATGGTACTTATTAATAAATGCCTTCACAAGATAACTTTAAATAAGTAATGATAGCAAAAGGTACGTAGATATTAGTCTAAATGACGCTGTTTTCAAAATCTACATAGCCTAAACCCTATAGTGTGTTTGATCGCTCTTTTTTAGTAGTTTATCTTCGTCTTCGACAGATGGCGTTATTTATTTGATGTCATTTTCTAAACCGCGGTGTTATTAAATAAACATATGTTTCATGAATAGTCAACAAATAAAGATTTACCAATTACACAGTATAAAAATACTATTTTTTTTAAACTAAATTAAAATTGGATAAAACCCACGGCATATTTTGTTTGTACCGTGTGGGAATCGAACCTGCGACACGCAGTGCTACTGTTAATCGTCCAGCCACTGCACCAAACATGTCTTTATATAGATGTGGTGTGTTGTTAGCCCTATGTGTCGAGGCCGCGGTATTTCTTACGAACAACCCGCAGCCCCGACGGGCGTCGGTCCTTGGGAGCCCCTTCAATGTTGCTGATATCCCTTTGAGACGCGCGTGGAACACGAACGCGCCTCCATCGTCATAGGACTGACGAACGATTAACTAGCCCGTTACTCACCGTTCACAGGCCCGCGCCTACGGTGGCCGGAAGCCATCACGTGGCCCCCGATGCCCGGAGCGTCTCCCGCGGCGGCTGGGAAGAGGGGTTGTGTCCCTCTTACGTTCACCTCTTTCGCTAGCATTACTGCTTCGCAGAAGGAGGAGACGGCGTTCCATTTCAGATTCGATGTCCCAGACTCGGTACAGGTACCTCTCGAAACAGCCTCTAATCCCCCCTTTTTTGTGGTTCGTAAATTATCAAATGACTCATCCCGCTCTGGGCGGAGCGGAAGAAAGTGTCAGACTTCTACTGACTAAAAACCACCCACGTTTCTTCTTAGCTCTTTGTGTTTCGGGGCCGTGGTATCTCTTGCGGACAACCGTCAGCCCCGGCAGACGACGGCAACAACAATTAAGGGGCCCCAAAGGACCCCTTAATTGTTGCTGACATATCTTTGAGGCGCGCGTGGAACACGAACGCGCCAACGACAGTACCTGTCGACTATAATGTACCTGTTTCAAATTTCTTCAAGATCCGTTCGGCCGTTCTGACGTGGTTGATTAACAAACACCCATCCATCTAAACTTTAGTATTAGACATAGTCAGTACTTTGCATTACCCTCTTCTTATTTTCTACAGCGGCAGTAAGTTAACGCAGGGCAATGATTTAACGTACTTTTATCTAAGCGACGCATTTTAGTTTCCGACAAGCACGCGAACGAAGTCGCGGGCACAGCTAGTCTACTAATAAATTCCACAGTAAAATCCTTTTAAACTTAATGTACCTTTGTTTTAGCCATCACTAACTGACCTTATTGTCGTAACGATAAGGTTGGTATTAGTTTGTAGCTATAACAGGTAAAATATTTATAAAAGGACTGCTAAGTCCCATATACAAATACAGGTTGGTCACGTCCCGATTTTTTTCACACCAGTCATAAACACTACGTGGATGTTTCCGGCAGTTACAATTAAGTGCTGGAGTTACCGGCAGATGGCGCTGAGTGCGTTATCGTGCCTTTATGGCGCCCAGCGCAGGCAGTTAGCGGGCTTTTATATGTTCGGAATTTTAACCTAGGTTTTTTGTCAAGCTTTGAATTTATTGTACTAGTGGTGCATGTGCCCGGTAGATATGGCGAATCTTTTACACGTTTAGAACCGTTAAAACAGCGTGGAATTGTGTGAAAACATACATTAACTTAGAAGGCAGCGGTGGCCCAGTGACGGCGGACCCAACCTTCGAGCAGTAACTGATGGGTTCGAACCCAGGCAGAAGCATTACTTCGTGTAATTTATTTCATCACAACTGCTATCAAAATGATAAAGAAAAACATCGTGAGGAAACCGGCAAAATACATCTTTTTTTAATTGTGTGGCATCTAGCAACCCGCACTAGGCCTAGGAGGTGGATTATGACCCATTCCGTTTCATAGGAGGCATGTTTATAATTATTATGGGCTGATTATGATTATGCAATAGACATGTACATTATATGAAGCCATTGCGATATAGCTATCTATCTGTATAAATAAAAAAGTAGTTATCCGGGGTCCATTTAAAAATAAAAGAATGAAAAATAGAATGGACCCCGCCTGCTTTCAAGTTTTGTTTGATGTAAAATGTGCTTGTTTTTTATTTTTCAGCTTTTTCAGTCGGGTTTTTTAGTTTTTTTACTACTTTTTTATTTCCAGCTTTTTAGTTGGTCACGTGTCGAGGCCGCGGTATCTCTTTCGAACAACCAGCAGCCCCAACAGGGGTTGTTGAACATCTCAGTTTAAGTCTGCGCTATTAATAATTCTAAGAAAGTTACTAAAGCTTAAATAATAAAATTCAATAAATTGAAGATCAAACAATGCTATTATTTAGCTTACACATAAATTGAAAGTGTGACCTTTCACCCACGTTTAAACAAAGACATATAAAGTGGGCTTTGAGAACAAATTGTTGCTTTCTTTGTATTTACTTTTAATTTGGTAAATGCTTTTAGACTTCTCTGTATGAACAAACTTTCTCCTTAACGCAACGTTTGCCAGACATACCCTGTGTGTTTGCGTCTGTTTTATTTATATTTTTTGGGACGAACAGACGTGTAACTTTACCGTACACCCACATTTTGCCAGTAATTAAGTCGTATATTATGGGGGCGACTCTATTGCCTTAAAACGAGCAAAAATCTAGACTACTATCGAGAGGTTCTTGATGGAAAACCACAGCCAAAGACTGGAACTCCCTGCCTGCGTCGGTTTCCCCGAGTTCATAAATAACCCCAATCTATTTAAGTCGCGAGTAAATAGACTTCTTCTGGGTAAGCTCGTTCCATCGTCGACCTCGTCTCTGGCCTTAGGGCAAGATTTAGGTCAAGAGAAGAATCTTTCCTATCCTGGAAATTGAACCAAAGACCACTAGTGCTACGAGGAAGCATATATCTCTCACCAAAAAACCTTTACCCTCAACAAACACTGAGAATACAACCGTTCGTGATGCCCCGACGTGTTCCAGTAAGCGGTGACAAATGCTGGCACTAAATCCCGGTCTAATATACCGCGGCCCCGACGTATAGCACCCATTACTGCGCGACTCAGCTCCGGGCCACTATTTGTTGGACCCGTTATGGGTGCCAGTGACTTAAACGACGTAATATATAAAAATATGTTTTAGACGTAGGCGTGGTAGTTTGAGACCGTTTGCTCAGTAGTCGCGCTTGCAGCTCGACAACGAGGCAGTCTCATACATACCCATCAACATTACCACGTGATCGAAGTCACATGTAACAGCTAGCATTACATATTTTCGTACGTCATCAATAAGAAATAAAAAAATCTTTTATTTATTTATTTAAACTTCATGTACAAAAGTGGTACATATGCGGACTTAATGCCACAAGGCATTCTCTACCAGTCAACCTTTGGGTCAAATAGGACAGCACTGTGGTAGAGTAAAAAAAAAAAAAAAATAATAAGGATAAAACCATTTTGTAAACATAATACATAAACAGGTGCATACCAGTACATACCTACAGATAGAATTAAATAAACTAATAGATATTTTAATACATTCAGTAAAAAAAAAATATATTTTTAATTGTATTTTTTATTCATTCTAATTAGTATTGAGTTGTGCATTTTAAAGCACGGGAAAAAAAAACCTGATTAGTAAAACTAAATCCTACATGTACAACACACAGAAACAGCGAAATAATCTCAGCAGCACCTAGCTGAGAGTATCTTTTAATCTCTTCTTACTAACCTAGACATCACAAACATACTATAAATCAACCTAAAAAACTTGAGAGGTGTCAACGAACACCCGGATGGAACGAAGTTATTGTTATTATTTTTTATTACGTAAAAAAAAAAAAAAAAAGGAAATGTAGAAATGAAAATATCTGGCTTGCTTTCTATAAGAGAGAGAGACAGACAGAGAAACATGCGACGCCGCACAGCTTACAATAGCTTACTATAGCAAAAAGTGTCGTGACAACTTTTCGTAAGATTTTTTTCCGTCTAGCCCCCTTTCACAACGCGCGATAAGGAACTTCGTTCCAAAAACTAAATGTAGCAAAAAAACTTAGTTTCCCAACCGAGATTAAACCTCAAAGTGTAAAAAACAACTACAACTCAGTGGTGGCGCATCAAAGAAACTGTTTTTTCTTTTGCTTTATTCAGTTTTCAGTTGCAACGTGATAGACAAACTCGGCGTGCCATTTTCTAAAACACGTCGCAATTGAACGGAGGTCAGGAATTTTGTTGCGCTTGTATCAGTTTAGATATTCGCGTATAAATACAAAACCTGTGAATATTTTATGAGTACTACAAGTATATCGTGTCCTAGTAATTAAAAGGATTTCTATTTTGTGTGTATCTGAAAAAGTTTGATTAAAAATTCTATACGATGTCTTTTAAAACCTACTTCTATTGGTAATAATGTGGTATCTGAATGGACAAGAGTATATTCTTCGTAATATAGCAGAATCGGTATTGGTATATGATAATTGGTTGTTAAGGTATGGGCATGTGATGCGGAAGAATGTGGAAAATGTCGTGGGGAAAATGGTGTTGATGTCATGGGTTTAAGAAGTAGGGGAAGAACAAAAAACACAATTATCGTTTTTTGTTCTTCTGGCTTCTGGCTGTGTAGGGAAGAAATGAGTTGTCTTATGAGATGTTAAGTAATAGAGACATATGGAAGAAGAAGACTTGAGTATTGGGATAAGGGCAACAGAATGTCTATAATAATACTATAATATAGTAGAAATCAAATGGCGTTCGGACTTATTTCGCTTATTTTTCGATGTTTTATCATCTACCCCTGAAGAAAGATAACTTTTCCTTTAGGCTCCCTTATAGAAGACACACACGTCATACTCATAAACCAACAAACAAAACGAATAACCACGTTTATTGCGAGCCCAAACATCTTTTCAGACGTTCGATCATCAAAGATACAGGTGAAACCTCTTTGTGAAGCAACTCGCGTGCTCGAGGGTCCTACGGCCCACCATTACGAGAATTATTGATGTTCCTATCTGGGCCACTACCTGGCAGTAATAAGATCATGCTGGTCACTATTGGTCAGCAATGGCATAGTACACATAGTAGTATTGCCATACAGTATTTCAACTACGAACAAATGTTCGGAATGGCTTCAAATACACATGAATTCTAAGCATGTCGACAGCTAAAGTTACGAGTACTCCTGCCTGAGAAGGTCGGAGCTTTCACATCAAGATAAATGCTTAACGTTTTAAGGATGTAGTTATCACCATACTCGGCCTATAACAGTTCATTGCTGGAAGTAGGTTTTTCCAATTGCTCGGCACTTTCTCAATTCTCGGCAACTATCATTCTTTTGACGTCGGAGGGTGCCGTACCTTACGTATGCAGATTCGACAACACTCCACCCAAGAACATGTCTACATCAACGGTTCTACGGCCACTTTAGCTTGCTAACAAGCAAGCTAAAGTGGATATGAGCTATGTCAACAACGGAATGTGTAAAGCAAGATAGCTTTAGTTGACAACCCAATACCCTAGCACTTTATTGATTTACTGAATACCTTAATACAGTGGCAATGGCAGGTCACAAATAAGTACAGGGTATCGACGTGACTAACAAACGTAATGATTTTGTCTAGGTCGCAACTGGGTCAGATGTGTCTTGTTAATCTGTACAGAATCCAAGGCGGAATACATGAAAAAGGGTTGCTGTAACTTTTTATTTACGAGTTTAAAACCCTTTTAGAAGTTATGTGTCTTTACTATCTGATGTTATATTATTTATTTGTCGTAAAACGGCCAATTGCATAATTATGATCAATGATTGTATAAAAAATAATAGGTACGCCTGTAATGCCCAAACAGTTAGGCATTTAGTGTATCTAACAACATTTAACTTTCGTGTCTGTCTCGTATAATATGGAGCGAGTTTATGGCCATCAACCATAAACAACTTCAGACTACTACCCCTGAGAAATTCTTGATGGAAATGGAGGATCTACCTACCTATTGTAATACAAAACTCATACACTTATTTTACAACTAGCTGTGCCCGCGACTTCGTTCGCGTGCTTGTCGGAAACTAAAATGCGTCGCTTAGATAAAAGTACGTTAAATCATTGCCCTGCGTTAACTTACTGCCGCTGTAGAAAATAAGAAGAGGGTAATGCAAAGTACTGACTATGTCTAATACTAAAGTTTAGATGGATGGGTGTTTGTTAATCAACCACGTCAGAACGGCCGAACGGATCTTGAAGAAATTTGAAACAGGTACATTATAGTCGACAGGTACTGTCGTTGGCGCGTTCGTGTTCCACGCGCGCCTCAAAGATATGTCAGCAACAATTAAGGGGTCCTTTGGGGCCCCTTAATTGTTGTTGCCGTCGTCTGCCGGGGCTGACGGTTGTCCGCAAGAGATACCACGGCCCCGAAACACAAAGAGCTAAGAAGAAACGTGGGTGGTTTTTAGTCAGTAGAAGTCTGACACTTTCTTCCGCTCCGCCCAGAGCGGGATGAGTCATTTGATAATTTACGAACCACAAAAAAGGGGGGATTAGAGGCTGTTTCGAGAGGTACCTGTACCGAGTCTGGGACATCGAATCTGAAATGGAACGCCGTCTCCTCCTTCTGCGAAGCAGTAATGCTAGCGAAAGAGGTGAACGTAAGAGGGACACAACCCCTCTTCCCAGCCGCCGCGGGAGACGCTCCGGGCATCGGGGGCCACGTGATGGCTTCCGGCCACCGTAGGCGCGGGCCTGTGAACGGTGAGTAACGGGCTAGTTAATCGTTCGTCAGTCCTATGACGATGGAGGCGCGTTCGTGTTCCACGCGCGTCTCAAAGGGATATCAGCAACATTGAAGGGGCTCCCAAGGACCGACGCCCGTCGGGGCTGCGGGTTGTTCGTAAGAAATACCGCGGCCTCGACACATAGGGCTAACAACACACCACATCTATATAAAGACATGTTTGGTGCAGTGGCTGGACGATTAACAGTAGCACTGCGTGTCGCAGGTTCGATTCCCACACGGTACAAACAAAATATGCCGTGGGTTTTATCCAATTTTAATTTAGTTTAAAAAAAATAGTATTTTTATACTGTGTAATTGGTAAATCTTTATTTGTTGACTATTCATGAAACATATGTTTATTTAATAACACCGCGGTTTAGAAAATGACATCAAATAAATAACGCCATCTGTCGAAGACGAAGATAAACTACTAAAAAAGAGCGATCAAACACACTATAGGGTTTAGGCTATGTAGATTTTGAAAACAGCGTCATTTAGACTAATATCTACGTACCTTTTGCTATCATTACTTATTTAAAGTTATCTTGTGAAGGCATTTATTAATAAGTACCATATTCGTTCAAAAGATGTCGTTGCTTGTCTCATTCTTGACCATAATGATAAGTTCTTCTTGAAAACTATAAATGCATATATCTTTTGATAGAGAGCACCGATTACGATGAAACAAAGACTAAGTAATAGCCAAAGTTACGCACAATATTTATGTATAAAAGTTATCTACATTCGTTTCGTAAATTTGACGTGATGCTTAGTCATCGAAACAGACAAACAGATAAACAGACAAACAGACAAAAATTCCAAAAATGCTGGAAATGTGTTCTGTTGGTTATACTTTAATACCCTGACAATTTTTTTTTTTTAATATTTTCGATGTACAAAAAAGATTTTTCTACAGATTTATTATATGTATAGATATTCTTAACCAACTGCCTAGATCTTTCTCCATTTGACTGCGAATTTAGATGGCATCTTAAGAACCTACCATTTATTTTTCCTGAAAATGTAGTGAGCGTGGCTTAATGAGCGCGGAGTAACAAAAAGGTTCTAGACATTTTTTTGTCATTTCACAAACATTATAGACCTTCTTAATGGGCCTTCAGCCCGTAAAAGTTATTAAATCTGATTAACGAGTCAGATGAATCAGTAAAATATTAGTACCTCTCGCTTTGGATATATTCCAATACGAAGTTACTTCTACTTAACTGGTAATATAAAATAAAAATGTCGTAATCATGCATTGAATTTTATTGCTATTGCTATCTGAAATGAATTATTTTATCCCTTAAAAACGTGGAAACTCGGCCCACAGTTTGTAACCAAAAACTACATTATAAACCATAACCAGCAAATATTATTTTTCCAACAAAAGTTTGCGCTTCAAAAATGCTACAGTGCACCGTTCTCTCGTTCATAACAACGTCAGCACATTCGTCACGGCATAACTAGTGGCGACAAGTGTATTTCAGTTAAGTGCATTGTTTCTGCGTTGTGATTGGTTGGATTCTCAGGCAAGCCGTCTGTCACACCGTAGCGTAACTTATGAATATTTTAGTGCATGAAGGCTATTGTGAAACATGTGGGATAGAGTTTTGAAACAATGGGGTTGGTACACACGGTGACACTTAATATAGGCAATATAATATGTATTTCCAGTATAACGCGACCTCGCTTTGTATAGATTTCCAGTACAATGGCAAATTCCCATAAACTGATTTTGTATAGCTTGATTGGTCGTCATGAACACAATACAGTTATTTTACAAAGTTTCATGCATCAATAATGATGAATATTATCAACTACTGTCATTGTGTGTGTTTTTTGATAAAGAGAAATCTTGAAATTTATTTATATTTGATATTTTTTTGCCTCTTCCCTGCAGATAAATTGTACAAGCTAACAGCAATAGTAAGCAAAACATTTTAAAAATACTGACTAATGACTATAAACATCAACCTGTTTATACGGTAGGCTTAGGCAAAAAAAAATATTTTACCTCTACGATAAAAAATCACATTTTTACATACTTTTCAGATGCAAAATCCTACCCACTCACACCGCGTCGGTGTCACATTTAAACCCTTCTGTGTGACAAATATGAGTTCATAAATTGGTGTGGCGATGTCGCAGTGTGGCCCTGCCATTAGTTGCCACTCAACCCTGTAATTGCTACTGCTTCTGTGAGCACGAGGCATGTGCTCGCGTGCGCAGGGTTAATTGTACGCAATTATGAGAAATAATTTAGTGTTAGCTACTTTTGAGGCATACCTAGTAGGAAGGAATGCTGAGTAGTGGGATACACATTAGTTCTGGAATAATTATCTTATTTCCAAATACGAGTATGTTAGGTTTTATCTTTTGTTCCATAGATACTTTTACGTTATGAATAACGCAGACATTATAAAAAAAAAATAACTCAGTAGCTTTCAGAGACTTTTCACAAATTAATAATTCTTATAATACCAGAAACAAAACAAAAAAGTATCATTTTAAATGGTTTCATTTTATTAATAGAACACACACAAATAAAAAAAGTAGGAACCGCAAAATTACTCCGACAATATTATATGGAACGAAACCAATTTATTATCGCTGTCTCGCAACTCAAATGAAACCACATAATTCTACACCGTGTAACCTAATTACTCATAAAACGTATGAGAATTATTACTTTCAACCTCAAATAAAATAATACACAATTTTCAAACTGAAACAACCAACACAAAAATGTCCATCATTTTTATCTGTCACCGTGACAGTTAAACCGCTTCACACCGGTTATCAGTAGCGGGCGGCAGTTTAAACCAGATCCAAGTGGATACAACCAGTTATGACCGCGCCAACAATAAAAATGGTGGATTTATGTAACACTCGTAAAACAAGAGTGGTTTTAAAATTTTAACTGAAACGAGAGAGGGTTAGTGTCTAGCTCTGATTTATTTATGTTTGCAGCTTGTGGAGTTGCTGTCCTAAATAGGAGTTAAAAGCCTATGTTAGGCAAATTAAACTTTATCACATGTGAAATATTAAATGCTAGTTTCTGTTGGTCTATTCTACCACATAATTTAAAGTCACATCATGGAATTTTAAAATTGCGAATTGCGTTATAATTCTATGTCTGTTTAACTTATATAAACAAAGTTAGGCAGGTCCAACTTGACATAAAATAAAAATATTACAAAAGTAAACCATTTATACTAAAATTCGAACCATACAACGTACTTGTATGCAACGTAATAGGTCCCGCTCGAACCAAATTAATAACCAGCGCACTTAACGAAATTGACTTGAACCTAAAGTGTAATTGGCGAACATCCAGTATTAGCTCGGTTAAACTGGTATCAACCGCTTAGTTCCGGCGCAAAGGGGTTTGATCCGGTTTCAAGCGGTGTAATCCAAATACAGTTTGTAGGGAGTTAAGGGCTTTGTATATTTGACCTGAGTTGTTGATAGTGGCATTGGGGATCCTAGTCGTTGTTTCATGAAAGTAGATGGTTTTTTACTGAAATTGTTATATACTAAAGATGTACGCCGTAATTTACTCTGTATAATCTAAAAAAAACACTTCGTTCTACGCCGTAAATCAGGTGACTTAAGCCTTTGAAAAATGACTTTCTCGATTACTGTCAAAAGGCGTACCGACTATTCTTTAGTTACGTAAACCAAATGGAAAGGCTCGCATCTTATCTTTTAATGGCACTTTTTAGGACGGCCGTTTCAGAGTTTTACTATCTTTTTCCTGTACGTTAAAAAAGTGCTTATACGGGTCAAGCTTTACACTAAACCCGCGAAAACCTTGATGTCAAATGACACCAAGTTCCAACTCAAGTTCTAACTTAAGTGACACTAGAGAGTTAGTACAGAAGGTTAGTTCTGTGCATCAAGTGACAACAGGCACACTACACTCTAACGTGCGACGATTTTAAACAAATACCGGTCGTACACTCTTTGTGTGCGTGCATCATAGCTTGTTATATGGAGTTAAACTTCTGTATTTTTCTTTATTTTGTGCTAACCGGTTCCTACGTAAGAAGATGAAACGTTTTACTTCTGAAACATTTGACATTTATTATGTACTAGCTTGTGCCAGCGGCTTCGCCCGCGTGGAGTTCGATAATTGTCCCACGGGATCATACTACCGGGATAAGAAGTATTCTATGTGTTAATCCAGGTTATAAACTATCTGTGTTCTAAATTTCATACACATCGATTCAGTAGTTTTTGCGTGAAAGAGTAACAGACATCCATCCATCCATACATACATTCTCACTAACTTTCGAATTTATAATAAAGAATAAGTTCATAGAATCTAAGAATCACATATTTTCACCAGCTTTGTTGCTTATCGGCTGGGTTTTGTTTTATTTTGTATTCTTTTGTAATAATTTAGTCTCAATACTGTGTTAAAAAAGGAAAGTAGCGAGTCAGCCCCAAAGCCCCAACACGAGTATTTTCAATTACTTACTGGGGCTGTCTCAATAAACATTTTTTTTTATAATATTAGTAGGATAGGTTTCAAATAAAGTGCGTTTTTCACGAGATTTCGAAATATTTGTTTTAGGTTATTCATCAAATATTTGAGAGAGATGAATGTATTGTACGTTTCTTAATACAAAATGCTGGATTAGTAAACAAATTGTTAAGTGTGAAGTTTTTCAAGAGCCATAAAAGTTCATTAAAAAAGAAGGGTTTAAAAAATAACTTAAAAAATACTTTTGGCAGTACTGCTATTAATGTATTATCATTAACACTGAAAACTGGATATTCAACTATTTGTTTTGGGTTCCCGATATTTCGGCGCTGTTGCAAGCACTATGATCATTTTAATGGTTGCGTGTTTATGAGCAGACATTTTTTTTTTTTTTTTTTTTTTTTTTAAATGGGACAAGCCCGCCACACTATTCCCAAACCACTGTAACTTCTGTAAGCCAGAATCAACAGTGGCGCAGTATGAGCAGACATATCGGTCAGTTCTGTTCCTGACTGACTGAACTTATTACGATACTTTTTTGGTTATCACAGTTATTTTATCGGATGATGTGGCACACCTGCAAAAATGTGTTTTTGAAACATCCAGTAGAATTTTTGAAAAACACGCAGTTGCGAAAACTCTTAGTGCTACTATTTTGTAGCCATAACACCGGTTTTCGTAGTTCACACTTCAAGTAGTAGAACTGATTGACCGTACCCACTTACTTGCTTATGTATTCAAGGCTGCTACATAAATGATGCGTCTGTGAGGCCCTCGCGTTATGTACTCACCTGAAATGAGAAAAGTTCTCGTCATTTACAAGTAATGAGTTGTGGAGGGGCCTGCTTACCCCTTTCGAGATGAGCTTAGTTGGGTCAGGCAGGAAATGAGAGCTCTTTGAGATGTGCTGGAAAAGAGTTACGGATAAACTAATATTTAATTTAATTGTTCTTATTTTGTAAACATGTTTACAGACTTTCACATACACTTATAAATAACATATTTGGCAAATTCAAAACCGAAAATCATCAAATCATGGGCACTTATAAAACTTCTAGAAAAGGGCACGGTTTGGGTTGGTCGTTTCATATGGAGAAGAACCGGCAAGAAACTTGAGGGTTACACACATACATGGTGCTACACTAAAAACGAAAAAAAAGATAAAAGTTAAAATCACATGTGTGTTTTAATGCAAGATTAAATAAATAAAACCACTGTTCCAGTTACTCCAGGGAAAATAAGAGAAAATAATATTTATTTACCTAATTAATAAACAGATCGTCAAATTTTAGCCGTATCTTATTTAACTACGTATTTATTTATATAATCGAGTTTATATCTACATTTACTCAAAGTATCTATAAATTATTTATTGAAGAGCAGTTTCAATAAAATAATTTATTTGCTTGCTATAAAACAGCACTCAAGTGAAATGGACATACTAGACTGTCAAACGATTCATATTATTGCGAGATGGGAATCGAACTCCGTACCCTGGAGATTGGGGTAAATGACACTGTAACGTCTTTAATCGCAATTATTTTTGCACTTTGATAAAGGTAAAATAATCATATTGCATTGAACTTGGTTTTAGCAACTCAATTTGAAGCTAAATTACATAAACGCGAATCAGATCAACGAACTTGGAATACGATAAATTTTTGGATAAATCAGATGACAGTCACTATTTTATTTTACTAAATCCAAATTCATTTATTTATTACTCCTCATTTATTTATTAATTCAATTTTTTTTTTATAATTATGACTATAACATATTACATTCACAAGTAAGAATTGTTCATCCTTCATTGATTCCAGAGAAAATATTATTATAATAACAGCTCGCTAACAACGAGTATTACCCAAAATGAACCCCAAAATCCAATATAATTCAATGTAACTGTGCACCACTTCCCGCTCACATTCACTTAAACCTCATTCTCTTAATACATGACATTTCTTGTCTCCTGAGTGTCGCCGTGTCAACACATAACAGAAAAGAACAAAAGGTTAGCTCCAACATCTTCTTTCAGTGTTTAAAGCTGTTCCAACTATAAAATACGTAGGTATTTGGACTTGGTGCCCTGCAAGGCTATTGCGTATCTTTATAGATGTCAGTGGCTATCAAAGTGTCCATCGATTAACTGTCAAATGGTTATGGTTTGGTACAAAATGGAATCATTTGACAGTTAATCGATGGACACTATGATAGCCACTGACATTTAAAAAGATACGCAATAGCCCTGTAGATTACAGAAAAAGGTGGTTATCAATTATTTTACAGAATAGACTAGATAACCCAACAGAGAGAAAGTTTCGTACAAGCGCACAGATCAGATGCAAGTGATCTGTGACAAAACGCAGTAGTGTGAAACTTTACTTCAGGGAACGGTGTGCCTATTGGCCTTGTTCTGTTCTGTCTCCTGCTGATACGGAGGGAAGTGGAAATTAAGCTTTTTCCTACTCCTCTGCTATTATTTTCTGATTAATTTCGTTGCGGGATCCAAGACAGTTTAATCGTTTCTCTGGGACTTCGTCGGGCTTCATTGTCTCGGCGCTTTTCTTGTGGTCGCCACTGTTGATTCTGGCTTACAGAAGTTACAGTGGTTTGGGAATAGTGTGGCGGGCTTGTTTTTTTCAGGGAACGGAACAACTTTAGTTCAGTGGGTTTTCGAACGTGGAAGCACGAAAATTACTGACGCACAATCTTGTATCCTACGTGTCTACGGCGAAAATACAATTTAGACAGATATGGGGGAAATCAAGGCCCAGCAAGACAATCATTACACGTGTGTTACATCATGTGCTCGTTTTAACCAGTAGTATGAACTTAACCTTCTTCTTTATCCTGGTGTCAGTGTGTCAGTGTCGGCGGTCTCAAGTGTCGGCGTTACTTTACACACGTCTGTCTCTTTGTGGAACTGTTTGTACAAGTGCTCGAGTTAGTGCAATGTGAAGAGAATAACGTACGAGAGGGCTTTGTAGGATGAGAGGTGGTTTTATTGTTTAAAACGTTTCAATATTTACTGTTTTGGAGGTCTGAAAAATATTTGACAGTCATTAAGGGTAGTCTAAAGCCTAAAAGTCTGTCAAAGATGATACTAGTGTGTGACAGTCCAATAGACAGTTGCTTCATGTACATTTTTGGTACTCTCGCTGCATGGTTAGACTCGCAGCCGATCCTAACATAATTTGGAAAAGGTTAGGCAGATGGTGATGGTCTTACTAGACAAATTGGCTCTCAAAAGTTGAGTTTACAAAGTTTCATTGCCAATTTTCATTGAATTTTGGACCCAGCTGGTTTTGTGGAAAACCTCTTAAGAAATTCGCCTAATCATGTTTGCTGCTCCTAATTTCTTTGAACCTACTTCAAAGAAAAGTACTGTAACTTATTCCCAAGTAACAATTTTCTCTCTCTCTCTCTTATTTACCTCAATATCGCACAGGTTCCTACACAGGTCCTCACAACGTCTCATCATATTTACCTCTCTCACGAACACAGCTACACTGCTAACACAATTACTTTCACTCGCGACGCCAACGCCGCGGTACTCGTAAGCGAGTTACCGGTAGAAGTACCTAACTCAATTAACAGAGCAACCATGTTATGACGTCATGAGCAACTTTGGCGCTGAATCTACATGTTTGGAGAAGATGTCGGAATTGAGTTTTGAATGGTTGGTTAATGTCGATTGATGTTGCGTGGTATTATGATAAAAATTAACAGTATGCAATGTTCCCACTGCTGGGAATCAGGCTTCCTCAAAGTGAGAGGGATGGGCCATAATCCACTACGCTAGTTCTGATTCGTGGATGTCTCATGACAGTAGTTTCAGGTAGAGAGTGGCCAAAAACGACTTGGAAACAGTCTTACCACGGGGTATCGTATTACCCAGTACTAACTGGGCTGTGGAGACCAAATAGGCAGTCGTTCCATGTGGAATACTGGTTTCCAACTGCATCTGGATAGACTGGAAGCCGACCTCAACATAGTTGGGAAAAGGCTAGGTAGATGATCTGGATATGTAAAGAAAACATCACAAGGAAACCAGCTTCAATATTTTCATTTCCAGTCTCCGTTTTCAGATGTGACGACAGTCGGTGGTGATGAGAAAAGATTTCATAAGCCTTTGCCTAGAATGGAGCATAAATCGCGGCATCATATGGCTTCCACTGCTCTGCACACTATGAGAATTAATAGATTAAGATTCTTTTATAAAACAACGTTACTCAGTGTGTGCATAAATGGTCTCTCATCTTAGGTATGTGTTGATAAGTGACTGATGTCTTTTTTTTTTTTGGGTGGGTGGAAAATTATCAAATTACCAAAACAAATTCCTTGTTGCTGACATCTCTTTGAGGCGCGCGTGGAACACGAACGTCATAAGACGGACGGACGGCGAAGTGACTGATACCTTACTACCAATTAACAGACCACACATCCAATACAATAGCACTGAAGTAGGTTGTGGCAACAATTCGTTTAACCGAAGTGATGGGCAGATAAGTAAGATCGTTTGCACTAACCAGAGATAAATAGAGTACCGTTTATAGCGGTGACTGTTTCGTAGTTTAATTTATTACGCTTTTGTCGTGACACTTTTTTTTTTGGCGGGTGGAAAACCATCAAATAACCCCTCCGCACTTGGGTAGAGCGAAAGGGAGTGACAGACTTCTACTGACTAAAAACCACTCATGTTCCTTCTTAAACCTTCATGTCGAGGCCGCGGTATCTCTTGCGAACAACCTGCAGCCCCTTGTCGTGACACTTTACAAAGACTTTCGACTTCGTACTGTTTGGTCCACGTCATATTTTTGTCCTTACTTCTTAGCGTATCGATGGCAAAAAGTTCCCATGTATAGCCCAAACCTAAACCACGTGAATCCCGCTCACTGATACAGTACATAGATCATCAGTGCTCAAGTGATGGGGCATGCGGTGCAATATGGAAGATGGACCATTGTCTGTGGGAAGACACCGCATACGCACTTGAGGTCTGAACCGTCTCCCGTCGGGGCTGCGGGTTGTTCGCAAAGAGATACCGCGGCCTCGATA
Source organism: Diarsia brunnea (assembly GCA_949774965.1). Lineage (NCBI taxonomy): Eukaryota > Metazoa > Arthropoda > Insecta > Lepidoptera > Noctuidae > Diarsia > Diarsia brunnea. The sequence goes on from OX459007.1 coordinate 19,818,114, forward strand.
TGAAGGGCTAAGAAGGAACATGGGTGGTTTTTAGTCAGTAGAAGTCTGACACTCCCTTTCGCTCTGCCCAAGAGCGAGAGGGGTTATTCGATGATTTTCCACCGGCCAAAAAAAAAAGATTTAGTTTCATCATGATGAGTAAAACGTCATCGATGTACAGTTTGCCATAATTTTTCTTTTCGAATCGATGACTCAAATTTTGTTCGACAAGTACCAACTACCCTCCAGTTTAATACTGAAATAGATCAGCATGATATCTATAATCTTCCGGTTATTTTGGACAGATCCAATAGTTTTCAGACGTGTCCGCCACTTTTCACAACGCCTGTGTTTTTCAGAGCTCTAAACAAAATAACGATTCGACACGTAAGTCTGCTATTGTAGCACTAATTGTTATACGAAATATTGAGTACCTATAATATCTATCAAAATCAAAATATTTATTTCAAGTTAGTCAGTTACAGGCACTTTTGAATAGTCGAACAAATACTAAATAAACTAATCAACTAAGCTACAGTCCCAGTCACAAGGCATAATAACTGTGAGTGTACTGTAGTTGCCCATTCCAAAGCGTTGGTCTCATGAGAAGAACGGCAAGATACTCCATGGACACTCTTTTAAATCATAATATTGTTACAAGACTTTGGTTACATCATTCATGTCGAGATGGTATATTATGTGAGAACTATGTAGCAAGATGTGCACGATAAGTGTCCACTGTAAAGTCAAAAATGACGATTCAAAGATAAAATAATAATTCAAACAAGCCGTGGCAGCTAAGAGGTGACCAGTCACAGCTGACAGCACCCGTTCACGGGCATGACGCATGGATCAGCACCATTTCTCTCAACCATTTTGAAGGGAATAAAATGATCCGACACACCCGCCACCATCAGTGGGACATTTTTAATACCTTACAATATCGCCTGCTATAGTAACAGGCTTATAGCCTAACGTTCTTAACGACAGCCGATTCGTCGAGTCGTTATCGTGACGTGAGTGCTATCGTAAAGTCTACCGTTCTTTGTCAGTCGGCACATATACGCCTTTTATGTCGCGCGTTAAGCAGACGGGATTTTAGGCCAATGCTTTTCATTTAATATTATAGGTACTTACTATAGGAAGGATTTAATACAAGGATTTTTAGAATTAAAAAATAACTATTTTAGTCAACAACCTAGTCCTGAAAAGGAATCCAGGGTCCTGTTAGCCCGTCGGGGCTGTGGGTTGTTCGAAAGAGATACCGCGGCCTCGGCGCAAGGACTGAGAAGGAACATGGGTGGTTTTTAGTCACTAGAAGTCGAACACTCCCTTTCGCTCTGCCCAAGAGGGGGAGGGGTTATTTGATGATTTTCCACCAGTCACAAAGTCTAGATTTGTGCCCGGATGATGGCAATAGGGTCGCTTCCTATTACATGGATCTTAAACATTACTGACGAAATGTGGGTGTACTATTAGGTACACCTGTGCCTAACCCTTCGCGGACTACAGTCGTGATGTTATGTTTTAGACACAGTGCTCTAGTCAGGTGGGGTTTGAAGTCACGGTCAACCAAATCAGTGCGTACGTTAGTTGTATTGCCGCTTCATCATCGTAATTTATGTTTGAGAATCATAACTAAAACTTACTGATTACCGTGTTGAATTGCTACAAGTTTGATCATAATACTACATCCCTCAATACTCAAGATTTACTTAAAACTGGATTAAACCTACTTGAACCAATCAAATGTGTTGAATCTTGTTTTAAGTAATGATTTAGTAGGCAATGTAGACATAGAGGGATTTTAGAGGAGCTCGTGGCTTAATAAGTACTGCCACTCGGGTCGATCTTTAGGTAAAGCTGTGCTTGCCTAGGTCGGTCTGTGTGTCTGAGTTTCCTCCGTGCCTCGGAAAGCACGTTAAGCTGTTGGTCCCGGCTGCCATATATAGATCTTTGGCAGTTGTTACAGGTAGTCAGTGACCTGAAATTCTGACATCCAGTCTTACCAAAGAGGTATCGTATTACCTAGTATTAACTGGGTTGTGGAGGTCAGATAGGCAGTCGCTCCATGTAAAATACTAGTATTCAGCTGCATCCGGTTAGACTGGAAGCCGACCCTAACATAGTTGGGAAAAGGCTAGGCAGATGATGATGTAGACAAAGAGGGATTTTCTGCCATACGTATCTAACAGACTCTAAATGATAATGAATTTCCACAGATACAAAGTGTAATTCAAATAATTAGAAATATCTTACGGGGTTTTTTATGAATGTTTGGTGGACAAAGTGTAGAGAACCGAACTGTTTTTGTCGTGATGTCAATATTTTTCTTCACAAAAGTTTTCATAATGGCGAGTACAATGACCTCCAAGAGACGTTCAGTTATTTGACATACACTTTATATTTATAGCTCACAAAGAAAAACTTTTATGTAATATTTTATTCTGGGGCATAAAGTTTTTTAGGTTTTTGAGTGATGGTGACCTGACTGGAATAAATGTACTGTCTGATCCATTACAAGTGGATTGGAGTATCATTTGTAAATAAGTTAGCTGAGAGCAAGGCCGTAAGTTTATAGTCGTGTGCATTTTTCATCACATCATCTATTTTGTGCGTAGGTTACTGAGGTTGGCACACAGGGGAAATCCAAGGTGAAACAAGAGCATAACCATTATTGTTATTATAATAGATATCAACTTAATAGTCAGACTAAAATTGAGTTCATCGACACGAAAATAAGAAAGTTTTAATATTTGCCATAAATTCTCTTGATGTTAAAGGCTTCAGAAATAGGCATTTTCGGATGTTAATTTAGAAGCCTAAATTAAATCTTAAATTCAAAAAAAGTTTTTGTAACTATCGTGGGCCCTAATTAGCTTGTCTTGCCAATATTAAAGTACTTTTAGAAAAAAATAACAGACGCGAAAGTCTAAAAGATGAAAAAGTTAATGAAACAGTTTGCGAAAGAAAAATGAATCAATGAAGCGTGTCGGTTACCAGCGGAGATTAAAAGAAGACATGTTGCTCCTAACCTAAGTAGCGTGGGACAAAAGCAGAAAAATAATGACTGCAGACCAAAAACGATGAATTAATACAAACATACATCACGCCTGTACTTCCCGAAGGCTTAGGCAGAGGTGTACCCATTACTATACCCATATCACGAATTACATGTAATAGGGGGCGTGCCTATTGCCATCAACCGGGCACAGGTCCAGGCTCCACTGTTACGACTAAGAAATTCCCGATGGAAAAACCCAGTATCATTTTTCCCGGCCTGTGAATAGAACCTAGGACCTCATGGACAGCAGTGGCTCTAGCAACGACTACGCCAACGAGGCAGTCAGAGGAGAAATTAATTTTAGCAATTATTTCATGTTTTGTAGAAGATAACTTCCGAGATTGAAAAATAAACATCCTTTAAATCCAAAGCATTTCTACGGTAAATAAAACAGCCAGAATTTCGCTGGAGTCGCAAAGTGTATCACTGTGACCGTGGCCTAAACCAACAGTGCCTAAACAAACGCTGCGAGGACGCGCGCTAAGGAAGCGCACACAGTGATAGGCGACGCGGTTTGCTAACTCAAATAAATCGCTTTGTATTGTGTTAGCTGGTTTATTTGTTGCTTTGAGGCTAGACTAGTGTGTCGGCGCTACTTTTCGTTTTTGTTTATTTATTTTTTGGTATTTGTTGGGGAGAGAATATGGATGTTTCCTGACTTAAAAAAATATGATTCTAATTAGTCCGCCTGTTAGATTATCAAAAAATATTGGATACGTATTTTTTGTTTTATCAAATCAATAAAAATCGATGAAGACAAAACGCATCAAAGATTTGGGAGGGGGGGGGGGGTTGTGACATTACTCACCGGTAAAAAATGTCACATTAATGTCTTAGAATATGACGTCACATGAGTTTTCAAAGCACTGTATCGTCTCTACTGTTTGTTTACGTGAAAAACGAAAAAATATGTGTTCAATATTTTTTGGAAATCTATCTGACGGACTAATTAGATTTTTTTTTGTTAACTACCGTATTGCGTTGGCCTTGAAATCAAGCAAGAGAAGTGTTAAATTATACCACTTTTCTTCTTTAATAAAGAGACACGCTCGGTTTACGACCTCAGATGATGAGACTTCTGACTTGCGTCAAGCAACATGCGCGATATTACTTGTTGTTTACATGTGAGTACCGACGCGATGCGGTGTCTAATGGCATGCTCTAAGCAATAATTGTTCTTTCAATTGTTTTAGCCGCAGCCGCGGTTGAAAGACGCGTCGCTTGAATATGGAACTCGTGGCCGAGTGGTGAGGAAGCGCAGAGATAAACAGCGCGGTTCAAAATATATAAATAGCTCGGTTGTTTGTTTGTTGTGCGCTGTGCCGTTTGAGGCTAGTGCGTGCTATGAACGCTTTTTGTGTTTTTGTTTATTTACTTTTTGGTCTATTGTTGGTAAGGGAACGCGGAAAACTCAAACAGGAAAAGTGTTACTTTATATCATCTTTGTACATGCCTCAGTCACGACCTCTTGCGACGCGACTTGCGTGAAACAGTACGAGCAAGCGCTACTTGTTTATTACCCGACTACGGCAGGAGGTTATTTTTGAGCTCACGTGGGTACGATTAAACAAGTGCTTACATTTATTTTCTCAACAGTCACTGTCGCAAGACGGGTGTCACTTGAGTATGTAGCTAGCATTAAGGAAGCACACGAAGACAGACGACACGGTTTGCTAACACAAATAAATCGCGCGGTACTTTGTCAGCTGGTGTGTTTGTTGTGGTCTGGGCCGTTTGTGGCTATATAGTATGTGTGGTGGTTTGTGAGTGCCCCGAATTACAAACAGTTAGTTGTGGGTTCGAACCCAAGCAGGCGCAAAACATGTATAATTTCAATCATTACTGCTGCTCTCAAAACGGTGAAGGAAAACATCGTGAGCAAACCGGCATGTCTTAGAACCAAAAAATTCGAAGACATGTGACATCTACCAACTCGCACTGGGCCCTCACTGGGCCCGCGTGGTGTATTATAGCCCAACTCTCCCCTAGAGAGGAGGCCCGAGTTCCTGCTGATGATGATGATGATGATGAGTATGTGTGGTATGCTGCTAACGCTTATCGCTTTACTTGTTTGAGCTATTTAAAAAAAAATTGTTTCGAAATCAAACTTGAGACAAAAAGATATAAGGTTTTAAAGTGACATGGTCACAAACATGGTAAATATTTCGTTACTAGTGTTGAAACAAAACGGATTATATCACTTTTGATCTTACGGTAGGACAATGCAGGTTTTATTTTCAAAGGAGAATGCCATGAAGCAAAGCTGTGTTTTTTCTTTTTTTATGAAAAAAAATCTTTTAAAAATTTCATTTCACATGTTAATATGTTGTGTTCATTACACATATTATTACATGTTATTTATTTGCTAGTCATAATTCTAAACAAATCCGTATTAAAATTTGTCAAAAAAATACATTTTGACAGTTTATTTAATTTTATTTATTTATTTTTTTTACGTTTGAGCAAACAGCTGTTTTTTTTAATTACCTTTGTTTTTTTTATGAATTGAATACGTGGTAAGTGTGGTCACCGTTTGTATGTCAGTCTCTTCCTCCCTGTATTTAATTCCTAAAGCTCTGTCTAAGATACGACGAATACTGTACAAACATAATTACCTTGTATTGTATTAAGAGGGAGTTCTGTGGTTTTAAACAGAAACCCTAAGAACATTGAGATTCAAATGATTTTTGAATGAAAATATGTCTGAAGAGAGAAGATTTTTGCCTTAAGTGTTGGAATCTTTAGAAGATTAATAAAGATAAATTTAAAACCAAAATTTCTCAGAATAATGAAAGTGTAAAATATAATTAGAACGTGGAACCCATCAAGGGCTCTCAAATTGTCGGTAAACTCAATTACAGTGCCGCAGTGAAGTAAATTAATTAAGTTTTTATTTGCCTTCGGATTAGAAGAGATCATAATATTTTTGCGAACGTTACTAATAATATTTTTAGGAGGCCATGGATAGGAATATTTTTATAATGGCTGGTTTTTTGTTAGTTACCAATAAGGTTAATGGATTTAATTTGAAAAATAACAATTGATACAAAAAGTCTTTAAACAAAACAAAAAAAAATCAGCAACGAAAAACTTATAAGATTTTCGTAATAAGTGCTCTTGTCGTAAAAGAGTCATAACTTTTATTCCTCGCACGTTCTTTCAACAAGAAAGAAAAAAGAATTCTCCAGCTTTTAAAGCTTTTCTACGATTTATCACTCAATCATAAAAAATCTCGCCCGACAAGCATTATGTCAAAAGGTCAAGCATCAAAATATTTACAACACAAACTCTTAACTTTTACTCAAAGTTATGCCCGCGGCAGACGTTAAATAATAATGAAAACCGAATAACTGAAGAAAATGAAGTTCATTGAACTAGGCTTAACCTAACATCACGCCTGTAGTCCCTGAAGTACTATTAGGTACACCCACATTACGCCAGTTATGTTTGAGTCTCATGTAATACAAAGATAAATGGTATAATAAAATATACAATTCAGGTATTTAAACAAACTCTAAAGTTATACTCAAAATCACGTAGCCCATAGCACAATATAGCACAATGAGCACAATGGACACATTCGTGTACAAGCTATTGTACATTACTAGCTCACAGCTCGCGCTCAGTGAACTCATTCAACTTATGAACTGGGATAATGGAATTGTTCTCATAGCATTCAATTATGTACCTACTTTGGTTAGACAGTAGGGACAATATGAGAATCTGTCGTCAAAACTGCAGGTTCAATTTAAATACAAATCAAGGACCCCTTCCGGACATGTGGCGACAACGACATCTATCGGAATACATGAGAACTAAAATGACAAATCCTGCATCGCGCTATCAAAGTTATCCGCGAAATTAGCTCATATAGAAATTCCCGACTTACATTTCGGACAGTTAGCCCACCAGACACAACACCCGTCTGGTCGGAGGATCCTTCCTTTTCTATGGGGATGAGGAACTTTACACCCTGTTCCTCATACCCCCCAAAGACACATTTGGCTTAAAAGTAAGGTTGTAAATTCGATTCCATGTCAGCCAAATTGTTTTTGGCTCAAGCAGTTTTCAGTGTGAGGTCGGTTGGATTTATAATGCCTGGCAATTGACCTACATCAGTTTCTTTTTTAAACGTTTACACAAGGTTTGTCAACGTGCAATGGAGCAGTATCCTAGGCATTAAACTAACCGACCATATACGCAACACTACTGAACTCCAAAACTCTCTCACGTAAATCGTTGTTTCAGCAGTTGATTTACCGTCACTTCTCTTAAATCCAGTGCTTTTAAATAACTATTGACTTAGTCAGTAAAGTAAGTAATACCTTGGACGGAGGCTTTCAATAACTTGATACTTTATTTATTATTAACGCTCGAGCGAATTCAAAGGTTGCAGATCAAGTCAAAGGCGCTTGGCTACGATATTTCTGATAAATAGTATTTTAGATCAGCCCCTTTGTATTACCTAGTATTATGTGGGTTGTGGAGGTCAGATAGGCAGTCGCTCCATGTAAAATATTGGTATTCAACTGCATCTGGTTAGACTGGAAGCCGACCCTGACATACTTGGGAAAAGGCTAGGCAGATGATTATGAGGTCAGTTCCTGTGTATTAAAAAGATCGTAGACGAATTGAGAACCTCTTCGTTTTTGAAGTTGGTTAAAAACGCTGTACCACAGTAGGCCAGCTCAAGGTGAAGTGTGGTCGATTTTAGGAGCGAAGTTTCAATCGAACTGAAGGCGATTAGCATCGGAGCTGTTAGAGTAAAAATAATTATACTGGGGCAGGAATGGACTCGAAGCAGTGGTGTTCCAGTGGTTGCGCTTGCGACCCGACTTATGAACAGTCGTGAGATCGAAACCAGGCAGACGCATTACTTTGTGTAATTTATTTCATCACCACTGTTCTCAAAACTGTGAAGGAAAACATCTTGAGGAAACCGGCATGTCTTTTTTTTTTTGGCGGGTGTAAAATCATCGAATAACCCCTCCCGCTCTTGGGCAGAGCGAAAGGGAGTGTCGGACTTCTACCGACTAAAAACCACCCATATTCCTTCTTATCCCTTTATGTCGAGGCCGCGGTATCTCTTGCGAACAACCCGCAGCCCCGACGGGGAACCGGCATGTCTTAGAACCAAACAATTCGAAAACTTGTGACAACTACCAAACGCACCGATCATTGAAATAATTATGACACTGACGGGTCTTGAGCGTAGTTAAGATTCAAGATTCTTTATTTGCGCACAATACAGTACATTAAGTTTTGATTGATCACGGTTAATCAAGTTTAAGATGATTGATCACGTTAAGATAACAAAAAATACTCCAAACATCAGTTGTTTTCAGAACAATGTATTTCCAATTTGTACGTAATTCGAGAACTTAATAACCCTCCTTTTGGGCTTCGCCGCAAAAAAACTTAAGGAAAACGTTGCCCCACACTAAGAATATCTCCTGTATCGTGGGTGCGTTCACAAACATTTAACACACATACACAAATACCCAGACCCGGAACAACTATCTGTAGGCCATACAAATATTTGTTCCGTGCGGGGATCGAACCCGCGACACGCAGCGCAGCAGTCCAATCGCTCAGCCACTGCGCCAACGGTGTCGTCAACCTATTGGGTACCATACCAGTTGGGTAGAAAAAGGAACTGCCTTTATTTCCTTTTGGTCTCTTAACTAAACCGTACGCTGGCGTATATCAGTCTAAGCTTGTACCTTGTGCCACATCTGGTAACAAATTACCAAGTGCGGGGCTATTTCTCAGCAGATGGCCATTTCCTGCGCAAATTGAGAGCTGCCCAGCTTGTAATCTTAGCCAGACGGGCTTATGTATATATATGAAGTAGGTACTGACACTATAGTTAGTTCTACATACGTGGTATTATGTCAACCGCATGTAGAGTTAACCTCCTACTTGCTTGACCACTTTTGAAATACACCTAGCAAAATGGGAGATTATTAAGGTACTTTTAAAATATTGGCCTTAAGCAAATAAGACCTAAACATACAATAGAGGATTGCGTTCAAAGCTTTTCGTATTTCTCAATAGGATTGATATAAGCTGCTGAACAGCATTCATTAAACTATATTCTTGTTTAGCTTTGTCAACATCGCTGATAGAACACCATTTGGGCTAGGCTGCCTTGACATTATGGCGTACATGTGAGATTCTATCCTCTTCATCCTAGGATGGAACAGCAATTACAAAACGAATAATGCGTGGTTATTGTTATTGCAAAGTGCCTCTTTGTTGCAGCAATAAGGATAGTTTTCGTACTTCATGTGTTTCAAACTTGTGGTTGATCGTACCACGAACATGAGACTTAGATAGGCATACATAAGTGCAAACTAGGTTGTTATTACGTTGGCTAGATTGTGGTGGCCACTATGGAAATGGGAAGCTTTATTTATGGCAAGCGACGAGGAATATTACACGACATTCAGGTTGTACTAACGCGGCCACGGCTTGGCCCGGCTACTAATGAGAATTTTACGTATGGGACATGGTTCTGGAGTGATCCCAGTCTTTGTATGCTTTTTGACATTTACATTTTATGTGCTCTGTCACTTTTAATCAGGGTGATTCTAATTTATTTATAATGTGAAATAATTCCACGTATAAGTTGACCGGGTATAGATTGACATATTTATGTATATACTTAATCGAGCAACCACACTTTCGCGAAGCAACGGCGAGTCACAATTTCCATCTTTTGAAGATCTTCGACAGCTATTTCGGGGTGACAGAAACCTCAAAGACTAGCAACCAATATTACCAAGGACTACGGAGGTACTACCTAGTAGCTAGGGTAACTAAAACACAAAATACTGATATAGTAGAGAAAATGCAGGCAAACAGTGAACACACATCGCCTCTTAATCATTTATGCCTGGATAAAGACCGGCTTTATCCAGGCATGCTGTTCGTCAAATAACGAATCGCTGCTAAACGAGAGGAAATGTGACCAATGACATTACTTCACTGACGTCGTCTGGCGTGGCGTTATAGCCACTTGTTTAAGACCTGTAAAAGACACACTTCGAAGACTGCGAAGATGTGGAAAGCATCTCACAAGACATCGCAACAAACGGTACCCACGTCATCATCATCTGCCTAGCCTTTTTCCCTACTATTTTAGGGTCGGCTTCCAGTCTATCCGGATGCAGCTGAGTACCAGTATTACATAGTAGTACATTATTCTGCTGTGGGGCAAAGCTGCTGATATTCAAAATATTTTTGTTCTGCAGAAGCGAGCGGTTCGTGCAATTTATCAGCTGGGTGCCCGAGTTTCTCTTAGAGATATTTTTAAGGAGATTGGTATTCTCACGGTTGCTTCTCAGTTCATCTTTGCCAACATTTTATATATTAGACAAAATATTCACATGTACACTAAAAACAGTGATATTCACAACTTTAACACCAGAAATAAGCATAAAATACGCGCTCCTTTTCATCATAATTCATTCGTAGGGCTCGGTATAACATTTTATAACAAACTGCCATCTCCTTTTCTAGACTTGCCATTTAATGCATTTAAAGCCAAAGTGAAATCTAATCTTTGTTCAAAAGCTTACTATTCCATTAACGACTACTTAAATGATAAGAATTGCTGGTCGTTGAGTTGAACACAAGACAATGTTTGTAATTTATGTTCTTTCTCTAAAATTAGTTTACTGATAATATGTTATGTCTTTTTGGAACGAAGTTCCTTAACGCGCGTTGTGAAAGGGGGCTAGACGGGAAAAATTCTTACGAAAAGTTGTCACGACACTTTTTGCTATAGTAAGCTATTGTAAGCTGTGCGGCGTCGCATGTTTCTCTGTCTGTCTCTCTCTCTCTTATAGAAAGCAAGCCAGATATTTTCATTTCTACATTTCTGTTTTTTTTTTACATAATAAAAAATAATAACAATAACTTCGTTCCATCCGGGTGTTCCTTGACACCTCTCAAGTTTTTATGTTTTATTATTATATACCTTTTATTATTGATTGTAGTCAATCGTAATATTAACTTACACCATAGTATTGTATCGAGTCTGGTTCTTCTAACCAAACAGACAGATGTGTTGCTGGAGAGTTTGTTCCGCCACTTCTTCTTTCCAGCAAAAACACTAGGAAGTGTCGAAGGGTGGGCGTTTTGGGAGACTGTCATTTGTAAATAAGTAAAGTAAAGTAAATTTTGACGTTCGAAAAGTGCTCATTATCAGCCTGGTGTGATGTATGTGGGTAAATGTAAATAAGTGTCGTACTCCATTATTACATAGATGTGGGTAACCATTGATCATGCGACCGTTTTATGTAGCCAGCGTCAGTCGGATTACAGCTGTAAAAGTAACAAGTTTGTTTTATTGCTATCACCATATCCTGGCTTCCCGACGACTCCCAAAATATCTCAGTGGCGACGAGGATATACAAGAATTCTACGGGTGCAGTGTATTGGAAAAAAAAAAAAAAAAAAAAAAACTATTATAGAAATCCGTAAAAATGTCAATTGGTAGAATCAGTGAGTTCAAAGTTCAATCGGACGACTGGAACTTGTACGTGGAACGTTTAGAAAACTACTTTCTGGTGAACAATATTAAAAGTGAATTACGTGTAGCGACATTGATTACTGTAATGGGAGCCGAAAGTTACGAACTATTAGTGAATTTATGCACACCGCATAAACCAAACACAAAAACGTTCGAGCAACTAACGGTCATCGTGGAAAAACATTTAAAGCCAAAACCGAGCATTCTTGCCGAGCGTTATAAATTTCGTCAACGAAAACAAAAGGAGGGAGAAACCATCGCGGATTATCTAGCAGCTTTGAAGAAGCTGTCGAAAACGTGCGAGTTGGGTGTGTGGCTCGAAGAAAGTATAAGGGATCAGTTCGTTTGTGGAATCAGCAGTGAAGTGATACGTCAGCGTTTATTCGCTGAAGACAAACTTGACTACGCAAAAGCCTACAGTTTGGCTGTTAGCATGGAAGCGGCCGAGAAAAATGCGGCGGCCGTTGTAGGTCACTCAAGAGCGATGGATAAGACCGACACAGCGGTGGAGTGTTTAGCAGTGACGGCAACGAGGCAAAACACCGCCGCCGGCCGCAGGGCGGTAGTTGCGCGGGGCGAGGACCGACCCGTTGCGCAGAGCGAGCAACGACGCGCCGGCTGGCGCGGCTCGCGTCTGGCGAAGGGGGCATCGGCTGCGCCCGCGCCCGCGGAGCGTGTTCGGCAACAGCAGCAGTGCAGTGCATGTGGCAAGTCACATGATACGGCGTGGTGTAAGTTTACGCGATACGTATGTCGTGTATGCAACAAGCAGGGACACCTCCAGCGCATGTGCCCGCTGGGAGTGGAACACCACCACGTGCGAGATGTAGAAATATTCTCGGACGGCGAGGGCAGTGATGAGGTAACCATTGTTAATATAAACCACTTATCAATAGGGCAATACCCACCTTTATATCTAAAATTAAATGTAAGTGGTCGGTATATCGATATGGAATGCGATACGGGAAGTGCCGTTTCTTGTATTAACTATGATATGTATAAGAAGTTATTCAGTGATTTAAAGATAAAAGAATGTAGAATTTCTTTGAGATACTATACTGGGGAGCAAGTGAGTCCAATAGGTGTAATTAAACCCTCAGTTGAATATGGAAATGAGCGAAAATTCTTAGATTTGTATGTTATTCAAAATGGTAAAACAGTATTACTCGGTCGACAGTGGATGGCTGAATTAAAAATCAAATTGCCGGAAGTAGGATGTAATAGTGTAAGGGTAAATACTTTAGGAAACGAGGAATTTAATGTATCCGATTTCAGTTCCAGATATTGTAAAGTATTCGAGGACGGTCTGGGCCGATTCACCGGTGGTGCGGTGAGCATCCACTTGCGTCCGGGCGCGCGGCCGGTGTACATGCGCGCGCGCCCTCTGGCGTACGCGCTGCGCGAGCCGGTGGAGCGCGCGCTCGAGCAGCTGGTGCGGGACGGCATCCTCACACCTGTGGACCGCTCGGACTGGGCCACGCCTATTGTCCCCGTGGTAAAAAAAGACGGTACTGTCAGAATATGTGCTGATTATAAATTAACATTAAATAAGGTATTAGAAGTCGACCGTTATCCTTTACCGCGCGTCGAAGATTTATTAACACGTTTAGATGGGGGTAAACGATTCAGTAAAATCGACTTATCGCAAGCCTACGCACAATTCGAATTGGACCAATCCAAAGAAATACGGTTATTAATACACACAAGGGTATGTTTATGTTTAATAGGTTGGTTTACGGTTTATCGTCCAGCCCGGGTATATTTCAAAAGCATCTCGAACAATTATTCGCCGATTTGCCCAACGTTGGGGTATTTTTGGATGATATAATAATTACGGGACCTAACACTAGGGACCATATAAACAATTTGCACAAAGTTTTTGAGCGCTTACAATGGTACGGTCTAAAAGTAAAAAAAGAGAAATGCGCTTTCTTTGCCGAATCCGTAAGTTATTTAGGCCATGTTATAAGTAAAGACGGGGTACATACATGTGCTGATAAAATAAAGGCAATAGTTGACACACCGTCCCCCACGAATGTGTCGGAGTTGAGATCATTTATAGGAATGACGATGTATTATGCCAAATTTATTAAGAACGTCAGCACTATTCTCTCTCCATTATACAAGCTACTCAGAGCTGATGTTACATTCAACTGGTGTAGTAAGTGCGAAGAAGCATTCGACAGGGTTAAGCGTCTATTAGCTTCCAGTGAAGTGCTGATGCATTACTCACCAAACCTACCGCTTGTGCTGACGGCGGACGCAAGCGGTGTGGGGGTCGGCGCGGTGATATCGCACATTACAGAGGGAGGCGAGCGACCAATAGCATACGCGTCGCGCTCGCTCAACGCAGCGGAGCGGGCGTATTCACAAATAGATCGGGAGGCGCTCGCTATTGTTTTTGGTATAAGAAAATACCATCAGTATTTGTACGGGCGAAAGTTTTTACTTAGAACGGATCACAAACCGTTAACATATATTTTTGGGGATAAAGTGGGTATACCGATAATGGCGGCTTCTCGGTTACAGCGTTGGGCGATATTATTGACAGGTTATAATTACGACATCGAGTATGTTTCATCAAAGAAAAATTGTGCAGACGCCTTGTCGAGGCTGCCGCAGGGAAAAGAAATCAATACGAGTGCCGAAGTCACCTATTTAAACTTTGTAGAGGACTTCTTACCAGTAACGAATAGTGAGGTTAAGAAACAAACGACAAAGGATACTTTAATGAGTCGGGTCGTTTTGTATGTGCAGTCAGGTTGGCCTTTGTCGTGCCCGGATGAACAAATTAAGCCATATTTTGTGAGACGCAACGAATTGTATATTGAGGGTGGTTGTTTAATGTGGGGTTATCGAATGATACTACCCGCGACGCTGCGAAAATATATACTCAAGCAATTACATACGAGTCACATGGGAATCGTTAAAACAAAATGTTTAGCACGAAGTTATGTATGGTGGCCAAACATAGATAGGGATATTGAAGAGCTATGTCAAAGTTGTGAGACGTGTGCAATAGAGGGCCCTGCTCCACCGCGAGCACAGCCTCAACCCTGGCCCTACTCGACTCAGCCGTGGAGTAGGCTACATGTAGATTTCCTAGGGCCATTCCGAGGCAATACCTTTATGATTTTGATAGACTCAAGTACGAAGTGGCTGGAAGTTTTTGAAATGCCACGTACAAATGCTACCCAGGTGATTAAGGTTTTACGTAGTACATTTTCTAGATTCGGTCTTCCGGTAGAATTGGTATCAGATCAGGGGCCTCCATTCACGAGTACGGAATTTGGTAATTTCCTAAAAAATAACGGTATACGTCAACTTTTCTCACCGGCATATCACCCATCTTCTAACGGTGCCGCCGAAAACTCGGTAAGATTGTGCAAATTGGCCATTAAAAAAGCGTACAGAGATAACAAAGATATCGATGCAGCCCTACAAACGTTCCTACTTAACCATAGGAACACGAAACAGTGCACGACGGGTGAAACTCCAGCAATGTTGTTACAACGACGCGCTTTACGGACTCGCTTAGATTTGTTGCGCGGTGACCGCGCACTGGTCGATCGGGTACGGGCAGCGCAACAGCGGCAGGTGGAAAGCTCTGGGGGGGTACTACGTGAGCTGGCGCCGCACGATACAGTGTGGACAAGGAACTATGCTAAGGGGGATAAGTGGTTGAAAGGTGTTATTGAGGCTAGGGCAGGCACACGCGAGTATCTAGTGGATAACGGTGACGGTCGACTTACAAGAAAACATGTAGATCACATAAAACGTAGATCACGATTATCTGACTTTGCGTGTTCTGACAGTGCAGCCTTAGATACGGCTACACCTATTCCAGTACAGGAATCAGTTGAGGATGCAGTTCAGACACCAGAGGTAACGGTGGATGCTAGTAGGTCTCCGTCAGACCATTTACGCGAGGGTGGGAAAGATAAGGTTCAGGATGGGTATGAACAGCCGGGTATAGCAAGGTCTGAGCATCCATCGTCATTGTCACCACCGCAGGATCGTTCCAGACGAACTCGTAAACCAGTTACTAGATTTAATGTACAAAATATTAATATTGTATAATTGCCTTGTTAGTGAGTAAGTAGTATAAGTAGATATAAGTTGTTGTCATGATATTAGTGTAGCATAAGATTAAGCGGTGAGGTGTGATGTATGTGGGTAAATGTAAATAAGTGTCGTACTCCATTATTACATAGATGTGGGTAACCATTGATCATGCGACCGTTTTATGTAGCCAGCGTCAGTCGGATTACAGCTGTAAAAGTAACAAGTTTGTTTTATTGCTATCACCATATCCTGGCTTCCCGACGACTCCCAAAATATCTCAGTTCCGCCACTTCTTCTTTCCAGCAAAAACACTAGGAAGTGTCGAAGGGTGGGCGTTTTGGGAGACTGTCATTTGTAAATAAGTAAAGTAAAGTAAATTTTGACGTTCGAAAAGTGCTCATTATCAGCCTAGTTTGAATAAATGAGTTTTTTTTTTTTTTTTTTTTTTGACATAGAGCGACTGCCTATCTGACCTCTACAACCCAGTTAGCACTAGACTAGACTGGATGTCAGAATTTCAGGTACCCATGTGAAGGAGACAAATGACGCGCGCCCATGTCTCTTCGCTTGAGTTCGTGACCGGGGTCCAATGTTATAAATATGACCAATAACGACGTTTTGAGATCGCGTGACATGGCATTGTAAGTACATTTCCGCCCTTATCCTATCTCCCAACCGCGCTATAATTCGAAGTCAAAAACTCGCGAAGACGAAAGTGTTGTGGCGTTCGGCAAGTGGGTGTAAGTACAAATACTTGTCTTGAGAAGTGGCGGGAATAGGAGGGATGTACACAATGGATGCGCGGGGTGGTGGGGGGGGGGGGGGCTTGTCAGACGTTGTTACGACTTTACGATGATGCGCGTGTCATGATACTTGAATCGTAAAGAGGGAAAAGAGACTTTAGTTAGGTCGTTATCCCGTCGGGGCTGCGGGTTGTTCGCAAGAGATACCGTGGCCTCGACATGAAGGGCTAAGAAGGAACATGGGTGGTTTTTAGTCAGTAGAAGTCTGACACTCCCTTTTGCTCTGCCCGAGAGCGGGAGGGGTTATTTGATGATTTCCCAACCACAAAAAAAAAAGTTAGGTCGTTATAGAGATACTCGTACAGTGGGCCAACGTATTAAGTATACATCTTGGATGTGTGGGTGAAGTCATAGTTATAGGCACACACACTAAGTAAAACGAGCGAGCTCTGTTTTTATTAGTGTGCGTTATGTGCGTATAACTCAAAACCGGCCTACCGCTACGCGCCGGCCGACTTTACATCACGCACACATCGGTAAATTCATATTGTGTGAGTAAACATTCATTAAACTGGTTCACAGTGAAGGAATATGACCAACATTTTATTCACATTAGACAAACCATCCGTGGCAGAGTGGTGTAAGCGTGCGTTATTAGCTAATCCACGCTTGATGCCCGTGAGTTCGATCCCCACTGAGGACTTTAGATTTCTGTTTTTTACTTTTCGTTTTTTAAAAAATTTTTGTTTGTCTCCAATAAAGTCACTCAAGCAAAAAAGTAGAAAGGTAATTAAATAAAACAATAAAATCATTTGTTTTATGATTATTTATTAGTTAGACAATTTTTTTGTTGGTTAAGAATGGACGTAAATAATTTGTTAAAGTAGGTTGGTGGTGTCTAAATTGAATCGAAAATAAAATTAGACGGGAAGTGAATCAACATGTTAGATAGTAAGAAATTATGGCAATTTCTATCTGCATAACAATAACATCACTTCACCAGACTTTTAATAATACGAATTGTTGTTTAAGACAGAGGAATACAGCAAGATGTAGGTATAACAAATAATAAAAATATTGCTAAGTTTTACATTTGTTCACACAAACATGAACATTATGAATATAACAATAAGGTTCATAATCGTTTGACATCCAACCCCAATACCCGCATCCAACGCCAATGCCACTAGTCCTACAAGCCAGAAGGTTACATTCATTATACCTTTCACCACCTTTTGTCCATAATATTTTACGCCCATCCTTATCCGACTTAAATGTTTTTTCGTCGCTAAAAATCACCACGTTGTTCTTCCAATCAAAATTAAAATATGACCTAGCGAACTGTAGTCGGCTTTATCGATGCGCAGTGGACATATAATATCTTCCGTGCTGGCTTGCTGCAGCGTAAATCAGCAGAACGCAGGTGATTTCTCACCGTTTGCAAGCACACATCGTGTGCTAAAGCTGTGACGCAGGTTGGCAAAAATGAATTAGCTCTGTGCCTTGCCACGATGTCATGGTGTCGAGCTGACGTATTCGCTTTGGTTTTGGAGGACGTCGAAGATTTTCCACGTCTCCAGAATCTGCATATCGGCGGACCCATAACTGCACGGTTCTTCTCTGTGAATACAAAACAAAACAGTATTTAAAATACATACTACTGCTAAAATACTTATCATAATAGTTATTACATAATAAATAATAATATATACATTATGCTTAAAAATATAAAATTATATTTATGCTTTCATATATACCTAATTAATATTATTTATATGCCTACAATAATTATATACATACACATTTATACAAGCTAAAATACTTTTAAATATTTATATTAGCAAACAAAAAAGGGGCTCTTATAACAATGGTTAATGCACTTAATTTACATACCTATATAATAAATGATAAAATAATATTAATTTGGTTTATATATAGGTAAGTATATAAACCTATATATAAACTATGATACATACATACTTATATATAAACCAAATTAATATTATTTATTTTCAATAATCATATACGTATTATACAAGTTAAAATACTTTTAGATATGGTTTAAATAAACATGAGCAAACAAAAATGGGCTAATATAACAATGGTTAATGCACTTAATTTACATACCTATATGTATACCTATTTAATAAATGATAAAATAATATTAATTTGGTTTATATATAGGTAAGTATATAAACCTATATATAAACTACGAGTATGATACATACATACTTATATATAAACAAAATTAATATTATTTATCTTCAATAATCATATACGTATAATATAATACTAGTTAAAATACTTTTAGTAGTTCAAATAAACATTAGCAAACAAAAATGGGCTAATACTATAACAATGGTTAATGCACTAAGGTTACGTTAATTTTATTTATTCCTAGGTAAACAGAAAGGTGAGATGAGTTAGTTAAGTTGAAGTAGGTATAGTATCTGTTACTTACCGGTATCATTAAGGTGGATGTGTCAAGCGACCCTCCATACATTTTTGAAATACACCTTTACACGACACACAGAGACTTTTTCTTTAAAATTTATCATTTTATCACTTCTCAACAATGGAAAGTGTCCGCAATCGACCTTTTTGGGCATTATCTTACATTATTTAGCGAGAAAAACAATAGTGAAATCCCGGCAAAATTTGACACTTCTTTAGTAGTGTGCGTGACTTTTGACAAATAATGACAAGTAAACTTGTTTAGACTATGGCACGCTAGATGGCGTGCAGGTGCAGACGATCTTATAATAATTCTGTTAAATCAATAATTAGTTTTAATTATTTCCTTTCCAACCGTTCAAAAAAATAACAATATAAAATAACATAAAACTGATGACATCAATGTTATGTTTTTTTTTTTAATGTAAACAATTTTATTGTTGTATGGCAACATAAATACCAGTAGTCGTAGGAAGGTTTTATGCAACGATGCCGTTCTTCGTAACCTTGACCTACATGCAATATGTGGACGAAAAAAAGGCGTTGCCAAACTTCGTTCACTTGTTTGACTGTTAGAAACTTAGAAAATACATTCCTAGCTCGGTTGTCCCGCGCTATATGATTTGCGCGCGGAAGTTCTTGCGTACTTATTATTTTGTATGCTATGCATTTTCATTGATTTAATTGCAATATTTCTTCAGTATACATTTGATTCATATTATCTATTATACTGTATTATTGTAATTCTAATTTATCGTAGGTATAATAGTTAAATATTCTAAAAACACAATTCTATTTTCGGTGGTATTAGAAACATCAAGTTGGCCCGTGATTTTTATGAAATCTCGTCACAATACTAATTACCTACGTCATACGTGTCAGTGATGAGTACAAAGTCAGTGTTTCTTAGTATTATTTGAATAATATGTTTTTGGTCAACAATAAATAAAATTATTTTAAATCGGTAAACTACCAAAGTAGGTAATCACAAAATTAAACTTGCAAACATTTGCAAAATATGGTTTTGCCGGATTACGTCACCTTTTACGCATTTTGCAAACAGTTTCAAACAGACACACATTTAAATATTTATAGTTTGTTTTATTTTGTAGTAGATACCTACCAAGCTTTTTCACGTCGAAATTTGTTATGGTGCGTTCAGAAACAAATATAATTCAGTTACAATCTGTTTTTTTTCTGTTCCGTGCTTTATTTTGAACAAGTTATTATAATCTGTTTTTTTTTCTTATTCGTTGACCAGTTCTACGAGGAATCTAAAGGTAACATTGAAATATAAAGATAAGTAAAATTTTATTACGTACTATAGCGGAAAACGTTTCCGAACGCTCCCATTTCTCTGGCCGTAAGAGGGCCAATAGAGGACAGCCGCCTCAAAGATATTCACCAACGCGCTAGCATGTTTGCTCCCGCGCCTCGCGCCGACCAATCACTGATCTGTCGTCGCGCCGCTACTCGGCCGCTGATTGGCTTTCGTAGCGTTATAGTTTTAAGTTCTTATGATAATGTTGTTTTGAATGTTATAACCTAAAATGTTGGCACTGGGTAAGAGAGATACTTTTGAGATGGCAGAGTTTTAATTTGTGTAATGTGTTTATTCCTGAGTTTTAATTAAAGTTTAAACCGTGAACAAGGCTTTATTTTAAGAACTGACCCACCCCGACTATAGTACATCTTTTGAACGCAACCCAATTGACATTGAGAGTTGAAGGAAAATCCGTCTGCACTTCTCCTGCACTTGCGATCATTTTCAATTGATTGTGGAAGCTGGTCCAAATAAAGGCTTGTCTGAGATATCTGGGTATCGCATAGTGGACTTGAAGCATGTAATAGAGTGGGCATTTCTTCTGGAAAGACATTGAAATATGTGTGAATCTTCACAAATTGAATTTGTTAGTGAAAGACATGATGGATTTCGAAGTGAATTAATTTTCAAGTGCTGTGATCGAGCGTGGAAACATTGGTAGCAGTAATAAAATAAAAACTGCATTTGTGTGGGCAACTGTGACTTCTGGTAGCTTTTACACTCAAGCAGCTCACATAACAAGTCTTATGGATATTCCAACAATGTCAGCCAATAAATTTCGTCGAGTTGAAAGAAAATAAGGCAGTGTGTGGTTAGAACATTTGACAGAGGAAATTAAAATTGCTGGTGAACAAGAAAGATCAATTGCTATTCAAAAAGGTCATACGGGCATAACTTTGACTCGTCATCTGGTATGGTAAGTTAATATTTTACTAAAAACAAATTTGGTTCTTTATGACTTTTTTATTATGTGAGTGGTAATGCCGGGAGGGGACGCCCTAGAAAGACATACACTGATCATATTGGTGCCGTTCTTCTGAAAGGACAGGTGCGTAGTACTCGTAACCGGCGTGCGTGTATGACCAGATGTATGAATGTGGACGAGGCAAAAGGAGTATGTAAGGATCGTAGCAAGTGGCGTTCTGTGGTTTCTGCCTACCCCCATGGGAAAAGGGCGTGAGTTTATGTATGTATGTTATTATGTGCATTATTTACAAGTGTTGCTTTTCATTTCCAGGCCTGCTTCTTGGTGTTAGAAACAAATATTGTTATACATGTCAATATTATGGGAGGAGAAACATGGATATGAAAGCACATAATTGCTGCAAAAATTTTACTGGACCATCTACAGCAATGGAATCGGAAATTATTGTGGAAGGCTTTCAAAAGAGTGAAGAAATACATCAACTTCGCTATTTGAGTTTTATTGGTGACGGAGACTCCTCTGTGTTTGCAAAATTGATAGAGAAAGTGTCATATGGGAACAAAATAAAAAAAAATTAATGCAAGAATGACGTAATCAAAAACTATACCAGTGCACTCTACAAGGTAAATGAATAAATCAAATTTGTAAGTCATCCCAGGATCAGTGAAGCATATTATTCTGTATTTATATTTTGTTCTTTTTAGATCTTGGCCAACACTAAGCTCCTTCTTTCTGGGCGAAATATTTTGAAGCCAAAGATTATTACTGCAATGTAAATAAAACATAGACAGATGGAACTGAAAAGAAGGAAGAAGATCTCGTAGAACGTTTGAAAAATACTGCTCCAGAAGTGTGGGCTCTCATTTATGCAGCCAATGAAAAAATTGCTTTGAAGGCTTCAAATCCTTCTGCAACATCAACATCAGTTAGAAATTCAAGCAAATAAGAGAAGTAAAGTTTTATTTCAGAGCAGCTTTGGAGATTGACGGTAAATAATATTTTGAAGTGAATGGTAAATAATATTGGTCAAAAAGTAAGAATTATATGCTAAGTATGTTTTCTTTGTTGCAGCAGCAGTGTAGCAGTTGGTTCAAAGAAAGTTTCAAGGCAGTGGGCGAAATCAACAAATCAAATGATTTTTGTTCTAATTGTATTATGGTAGTAGTTTGTTTAGAATCTACATTATCATTGTATATTTCTTTTTATTTTGTATCAAAAGGTGAAATAATACTTCTTAGGTATACTTACTTCATATAAAGAGCTTTATATTTTCGTTTTATTATATGCTTTTGTTGAGTGCTTCCAAATTAGGAAATATTTTTTTCACCTTCCTTGTTATTATCTCATAATAAATCGTTTTAGATTTGTAGCTCTTGTCTAGGAATTATAGTTTCTTACGTGTTATGAAATGTATAATTATTGTAATAATTGGTACTGTTACTAATCATAAGTGTTATTAGTTTTGAGTGATTATGCATGTATCAGCATTTAATTATGTTACTTCAAATTCTTCTGGTTTGATAAAAAAATCAATAGTGTACCTAATGTAGTTTGTTCAAAAGCTTACTATTCCATTAACAACTACTAAAATGATAAGAATAGCTGGTCGTTGAGTTGAACACAAGACAATGTTTGTAATTTATGTTCTTTCTCCTAAATTAGTTTACTGATAATATGTTATGTCTTTTTTATGTTTTATTTTTATATACCTTTTATTATTGATTGTAGTCAATCGTAATATTAACTTACACCATAGTATTGTATCGAGTCTGGTTCTTCTAACCAAACAGACAGATGTGTTGCTGGAGAGTTTGTTCCGCCACTTCTTCTTTCCAGCAAAAACACTAGGAAGTGTCGAAGGGTGGGCGTTTTGGGGGACTGTCACTTGTAAATAAGTAAAGTAAAGTAAATTTTGACGTTCGAAAAGTGCTGATTATCAGCCTAGTTTGAATAAATGAGTTTTGATTTAGATTTTTTTGAGTAAAATAAAACTGCGTTTTATTGTCATTATTGTTGACATAATTTATTTCCCAAAATTAAATAGTTTACACCAACAAATATACCTTTTATTTTTAACAATCGTACATAATAAAATATACCGACTCACGAACAGTAAGTCTTGGGTTCAAATCCAGACAGGCGCATTACTTTGTGGAATGTATTGCATCACCACATGCTCTCAATAAATATGAAGCAAATCATGGTGAAATGTCCTAGAACCAAAAATTTGAAGACGTGACATCTACCCCACTGGGCCCGCGTGGTGGCCGTGTCCCAGCAGTGGGAACATTATAGGCTGATGATGATATACCGTAGCAGGTGGCGTTCTGTAGTTCTGCCAACCCAATCTACCCATAAAGAAAAATGAAAAACATTTTTTTTCATTCACGCCATCTAGTGTTCAATCTTCGTAAATGTACTCGCTCACGTCTACGTCTGTGTGTGTAAACGACGCTATATTCAATGGCAGATTTTAAATTACACCTTTGTGTCGAATTAGGTGGATATTATGACAATGATGTGACCCAGTTCGATAAAACGTAATGTCCGATAACCGCAATTGCTACTCCTACGACTTAATAGTTTTCCAATTACACAAAAACACAAATAAACTAAAAATGTTGACTTCAACGCCATCTAGCGGGAAAATGGCTGGGAGCAGCCTGTATCTTTCACCTTAAGCGCCTTGCAATCACTTATAGATACGTTTTGCTCATGGAAAAGAACGATTTGTGTCTTTTTTAATGTTATTAAATGATGCATGTTTTGATGCACAGAAATAAATTACAAACGAATATATTTAGAGTAATTCTGTGCTAGCAATAGACTAAGTAATGCAAATAATCATAGATTGACCACTAAGAATGCTCATTTTTTATAAATGAAGGTGTTCGAAAACAATATTATTTTCAAATTGTCGGTAGTTAGTTTATAAGCAGCCAAAATAAAATGGACTGAGTGCCGTGGTTCTCAAACGTTGCAAACTTCATAACTCATCCATGAACAGGATTGAATCGTTATAGATTCTACTTTAAATAATGTTTTAACATGAATTCATTTAAAAATAATGAATACAAAAAGAAAAGCCGCACCCGAGGTTTGATCTTACGCCTCCTCGTTCGGTAACTAAAGGCGATAACTATTGTGCCAAGATAGCTATAGTTACACTTGCGAAATATTACATCTGATTCATTGTCAAATGAATGATTACTATATATTGGTATACTTATGGTATTATAGATGTGCCGCACGCACACTAATAAAAACCGAGCTCGCTCGCTTTATTTAGCGTTTGTGTGGCATAACTATGACTTCACACATGCAAAGTGTTAACTCAATAGCTCGTGTGCGTGATGTATACTTAATAGGTGTGCTTTGTGTTTTGTGTTTTGGTTAATTAATTAACTGCAATATTTTTGAAGGTTTTTAAGTAAGTAAATAAATGCATAGGTTCAAATTGTTCCCTGCGTGTCTTGTTATTTGATCATTACCAGAAGTTATAGATGGTACTGTATGAGTCAAATTAGTGACTCAATAAAGGGCTGACACGTTAAAAAGGAGAATGCGTAGGTTACTATTATTATTATAGTTTTAATGCTTAATTTCACACAATACAATAGTGTAGTAAAAAAATACAGTTAGAAAATCACACTTTTCAAATCAAAATGACTATAGCTTATCTAAATCCTAAAACGAAACCAACATTTAACTCCCAAAGGCTTTTGCCGAAATCTCGAACAAAACCAGCAATGTATCGGATTTCTTTAGCACAAATAACATACATTACCGTTTAAGTTCGTTGGCAAAGAGCCAGCAGATTAGTTGTTCAACTGTAAAATGTTCGGTTAAGCGATGTGATTGTGGGGATGTTGTAGCGATTGATATAAGCGGTGTTGGAACTGGTTTATGTTGGCAAGAGTACAGCCTCACTGGATACTTGATCACAAACTTTTCACGAACAATGTTTTTAACTCTGCCCGTAAATAATAGTCATCGGTTCAATGGCTCTAAAACATAATAATATCTCTCCAGATATAATTCTCTTGTGTTTAGATTGGAAAACCGGCCAAGTGCATGTCGGAACACGCACAGTGTAGGGTTCCGTAGTTGCCCATCAAAATATGTACTTGTACTTACTAAACTGCTTACCAACTCGCCTACCTGCCTCCGAACGATGATTTTTATTGTAAAAATAAAACAAACTTGCTGTTTTAGAACCTGTGCTCCCATACATTATGTTTAAGAAAATAATTATTTTATACAAGTACATTTTATAAGTTGGTCAACTTTTACTCGTAAACTTATAAAGCCTACTTAGCTGTGATAGTTTTCCTTTTAATTTCGTTATAAAAATACTATTACGATGATTTTTTTCACAAGCACAAACACAACCCGTTTACGTGGTTTAGGTAGCCACACCTTTTTTTTTGTTTTTTTTTGGGCGTGTGGAAAATCATCAAATAACCCCTCCCGCTCTTGGGCAGAGCGAAAGGGAGTGTCAGACTTCTACTGACTAAAAACCACCCATGTTCCTGAGCAAACTCGCAATATATTCTTGCCAAATTACAGCTTTCTATAACTAAGACTCTTCGAGAAATAGTGCAGACAGCGAAATAACCGGAAAATTGGGGAAGTCCTCCGTCTATAGATGATG
Organism: Diarsia brunnea; assembly: GCA_949774965.1. Taxonomy (NCBI): domain Eukaryota; kingdom Metazoa; phylum Arthropoda; class Insecta; order Lepidoptera; family Noctuidae; genus Diarsia; species Diarsia brunnea. The sequence goes on from OX459007.1 coordinate 19,843,861, forward strand.
CAGCTGCTGCAGGTTCCCTATGCAGTTTTTTAATTAATTGATAGGGTCTACATGGGTCTTAAACATAACGTGCGCAATGTGATCGTATTAATGCCTAACCCTTTGAGGATTACAGGCGTGATTGTAATATTATTTAAGAGGGTTTGATTACAGAATAGAAGAAGGTATTGGCAAAATCAAGAACTTAGCTAATTTCTTATTATTTAGTTATTTAGCACTTAGTTAATTTATCACATATTTTACCGATGCAAACAGGTGAAGTTTTCAGAACCCGTGAAATAGCGATAATTTTATTGACGTTGTTATACCAAGAGCATACTACTGCCATCAATTTGTTAACCACTAGAATCTAACCAATTCAAATAACCCCGAATAGAGATTGTTCCACAATAATAATAATAATTTCAGATTGTAGATTTATTAGGGTTCCTACATAAATAGTGTTTCGACTAGCTTTGTGGTCTGGAATGATATTACAAAATAGGGATTTGCTAGCTTACAGCTTTATGAACAGTTCGTATGCTTTGACGAAGGTAACAACAGACATATTTAACTATTAAATCAAAATGTGGGTCAGATTTGGGTTTAGTAGGTACTAATAGTGACACAGCATAAGTAGTAAAATGTTTTTTAAAAGCTGCTAAGCAGGAGTATTGGGTCAACTGGACCCGCTTGCTACTCGACCCACATTAAAACTATGAAAAAAAAAACAATTTAAAATGTGGTAACATTTGTTCGACTAATCCCGTGGGTCCATTTCAAGTGGGTCCAGTTGAGTGCAATGGGGGCCCAGTGGTGGCGGCCCCGAGTTACGAACAGTAAGTTGTTTGTCCGAACCCAGGCAGGCGCATTACTTTGTATAATTTATTTCATCACCACTGCTCTCAAAACGGTGAAGGAAAACACGGTATGTCTTAGAAACAAAAAAAATTAAGACATGTGATATCTACCAACCCGCACTGGACCCGCGTGGTTGATTATAGCCCATCCCTCTCCTGCTGCTGGTGATGTTGATGATGATATGCGTATTGTTTAATTATCACTTGCTTCAGTGAAGAAAAACATCGTGATATAAAGTCAAGTCAGAGGCAACCACACGAGAAAGAAAAAGAAGTGTGACAGTTTTAATAATGTCTGCCAACCAATAAAACATGAATAAACTTACTATTAATAAAAGACTTTACTACAAAACCAACAAACTGAAACTCCATTTATCAGTAAAACAATCTCTTACGAAGGAAGTTACCGCAAAGATTGCTACAAAACTTATCCGTACTTCAGATGAATTGATCGTTTTCAAGTAATCAATGTAATTATACATTCAGAATATTGATGAACGATTCATCACTTGACGCCTCAGCTAACTTCTCTTTAACGACTTTCTGAACGGCTATAAGTACAGTAAACCTTATTTGAAGAGCAGCGCTTGAGATACGGAAATCGTCCTTAGTGCTAAGGAATAAGGACATCGTTAACATTATATTGTGACGCGTGGTTACCTGTTTATGATAAAATCGCTGAATTTGAAAACCAAATCTTTTTCGTAACGCCTGCTTCTTTGAAGTTTTTTTTGTCTAGTCTGCTTTGGATGAGGTCCTCTGTTCGATTCCTAGGTCGGGCAAACTGATATTGGGTTTTTCCATCAGTAACAGTCACGGAGTCCGGCTCTGTGATCGTTTGGTGGCAATAGGTTTACCCCCAATTTCATGGGACTTAAACGTTACTCGCGAAATATGTGTTACTAATAGGTACACCTGCCTAACCCCTCGGGGCTTACAGGCGTGTTTGTATATATTTTGCTTTCTTTGGTTAGACTTGTTAACACGATATATTGGCGATTGAAAATTATCATTGGAGAATTGAAATCATAGTTACACACGATAGCTTTTTAACCCTACAGGAGCACTAAAACAAGATGCTTAAATAAACTTTCAGCTCCCTTAATACAGTCTCAACCCACAGACATCTCCGCCAGTAAACTCGTGTTATTACCAGCTGATGCATCCCTCGTCAGAGTAACGCAAACGAAATAAAACTAACTTTACTTATTTACCCACAACTGCGGCCTAAGGGCGCGTGTATAAGGCTCCGCGCAAATCGGCCACTTTTCATAGCCATAGGATGACTGACATGATTTTTATAACGTTTTGTATGGAGTAGCTGCACACGTGTAGCGTGTGGCGTTCACCCCCCGCGACTAGTGTCCGCAAAATGCCTCCGGTGGCGTCCACTCGCGACTCAATGACGGCAAGCCACCGGTACCGCCCACTCGCGACTCAGTGCCCACAACATGTCCCCGGCGGTGGTGGCTACTCGCTACTACCCTCACTGCCTGCCTACCTACTCGTGGCGGCCACCGACTCCTAGTGGCGGCCACCCATCACCTTCGTTTGCGCGGTACCAAGTGCCACCGGCGGCTGAGGTCGATGGCTCGTTTGCGTGGAGCCTAAGAGCCTAGCTAAGCAGACAACGGAGCGGTAAACAGCTTGTCATCTTCAATCTGTTGGGACATCACTATTTAGTATGTTAATAGTGTGCACATCACTAGATATTATCTATGTATCCAGTTCCTATCTGTCATTCCAGCGAGACACTACGATGTCTGTCCCCGTCTGGGATACTGCTGTCTGTCTGTATTAAATATGTGTGCCATTATCAATAAACCAAGTCAACCTCACTGGTGTCTTATTCAACAAGCCTACAGAACATAAGACAATAAACTCATCTTATTTTCACAGCTGTAATGCGGTCCTATCCTTCGTCAAAACATACAGACGTAATAACACTAACATCGCAACTGGGGCCTAAAGGTATTGATATAGGAGCCTAGCTGAGCGAGGAGCGGAGTGATAACATTTAAGTGATTAAAACCTAATTGACATGGCGAGAAATAGAGAAGTATGGAAGAAGAAGACATGTTGCGCCCACCACAAATAAATTGGGATAAGGGCAGGAGAATGATGATGATGATTACCCTCAAAACATTTATATAATCGATGTCTTTTGTAAAACGCCCAACATATGGTTCTTTTTATGTGTTTAGTTTTAATATTCTCATGTAAGTGAATAGTGTATGATCTTAAACCTAAAAACCTGCACTTTTATTTTCCTTATGTCGCAGAAGTGGCTGAGTGTGAGGGTAGGTATTAGGGTCCCTAAGGAGTCCTAAATAATTATTTATATTCACTCACAACAACCACGAGTTGGGTTTACCTAACACCTAACTTAACATTACCCTTGTTTACACTAAACCAAACGAAAGTCTTTAAACGTTACACATTACTCAGAAACTTGGTTAAGATTTGTGAGAACTACGCTGCTAACCATGGGTTAAAATATAATGTAAAAAAGTCGGAACTCATGGTTTTTAAGGCTGCTGGTAAGAAATGTCCAGAAAATGTACCTCCTATTAAAATTAATGACGAGAGTAGGTTTGCTCGATGTACAGATGCGGTCAAAATCACGCTTTTTAAAGCATACTGCACATCTCTGTACTCGAGCGCCCTATGGATCAACTGTACAAAACGTGCAGCCAATGCTTTGATCATGTACCCCTTGCTTTCATCACCTACAAAATTCTCAACTTTTAGTACAGAATTCCAATATTTTTTATAAAGATTTGAAAATCTTAAAACAATAAAATAAAAATAAATTCGAACTCACCAAAAGTGAAAACCGATTGGGGATCGAACTCGCGAACATGTTGAACAATTTTGGAAATCTCACAACATTATAAAAAAATACAAAAAGAAGACACCGGAGATTTGAACCTGCGTACCTTTACTTAAAGGAAGGTCGCCGAACCGTTGGGCTACTAACATCGATGGCAAATGGTTTGAAATAGCCGTTCTATTGATATAAATGTTGATATCAGCTCTCAAACTGTTGGAAAACATAGACATAGTGCAATATTGTTCACCCCCCTAAGTTATTATAGCGATAATATATAGCCCATGTGTTATTCCAGATTATAATCCATCTGTGTTCCAAATATCATTCAGATCCGTTGAGCCGTTCTGGCGTGAAAGCGGAACAAACATCCATCCATCCATACTCACAAACTTTCGCAATTATAATATTAGTAGGATAGTAGGATTATAGTAACATTTGTTTCGACTATTCAAAAGTGCCTGTAATTGGCCTTCTTCAAATTTTTTTTTTTTTTTGTTGATTTTGATTTTGAAAGATCTTGCCTTACGTCTACCCGGTTATCTAAAAACGCAGCCTTACTCCGCACCCTAATCAAGTCCACTTACAATCACCCCGACGTGACGCGTTCCTCGCTAGCACCAGTCGGAGCCATTCCTCTTCCTTTGTCTTATCGGCTCGAGGCGCGGCAGGGCCCGGTGTTCAGCTGTTCAGGGTAAATAATGAGCTTGCTGATAAAAATAGTCGACTATCGATTTTGTTGGGGTATTGGCTTGCTAATGTGGTTTTATATGTAAAAGCGATGGTGGAAAGTTTTACTTTCGTGTGAATTGAAGCTGATGTCCCAAATAACTGGCGGTATGTGGAACCCTGACACAACCAGAGGCGACTTGCAGAAGGCCGGCGAGAGCAGATGAACAAAATTAATAAATCAAAGTCCATATTTTCTCTGATTCAAAGAAAGAAACAAGACAAGAGGAAGATGTCTTGCCCAGCGGTAGGATGATGATGATGAAAGTAGACCGACAAACAAACGTGCTTTCGGATTTATGATATTAGTACAGATACAATGCTTGGTCAAACACTGTAAAACCGGCCCTGTCTCTCTATCCTCAATATTTGCCCTTAGTGATCCTTGAAGGTCGTATATCAAATATCAGCAAATACAACGTCCTTTTCTTCTTCCATACTGCCCAACATCTGAGTATTGACAGTAATCTGAGAGCCTCGAGTCAACAACCCTGTAGGATTCGTGATGAGTGGGTGAGGTACTGTATGCAGCAGTAATATGTGTAAATGTAAGCCGAGAAACTCGATCTAAAGCTTAACTAGTTTGTTCTAACTAGTGGTAACTGTAGCGGCTAGGGCTCATCACAAACAAACAATCAGAGGGCAGGGCCCCACGATAAAATGAGTTAGGTTACCCTAGAACTGGAACCAACCACTACATTCAAGTTGGTCGCAGTGTAGTTGCTTTATTTGGATTAGTATTATTATACTGACCTGATGACACTGGTTTGGCCAAGGACAAACTAGTTGGGCCTGAAGACGGGTTTGAATGTTATAATGTAATCTTGCAATATCGATTGCAACCTTATACTAAGAACTTTTTCATAACATAACGGGTAAAATACCATGTTGGTAACAACACAAAATTACAATCAATGCAGTAGGAGAAAGTCACTTATAAAAGTTGCCACATGTTACATATTTGTGCACATGACTGTACAACCATATCAGATTTGTGACGACGTAAAGTGGGCTTAGTGGGCGAGGTCTCGATGTCGACAAAATGTCGGGTCACAACCCTTCAGTAATCGACACTTTGTCGAGGGCTTGGTAAGCCTTTATTTGGGTTAGAAAATAAGGTACAGGTAGCAGTTTCATTTAGATATATTAAATGAAATTACCAACAAACGTAAGGAAACCAACAATTAGTCACAAATGCTTTCAATGTGTTTCGTTTTACTACAACGCGTTTTACACAATATAACATCACGCCTGTAATCCCCGAAGGGTTAAGCAGAGCGGTACCAATTAGTACACCCACATTTCGCCGGTTATGTTTAAGGCCCATGTGTGTGTGCGTGTGTGTTTGCCCCATGTTAATGGGAATCAATTCTATTGCCATCAACCCATTAGTGCATTTCGCCAGTTTTGTAATAGAGGGCGAGCCTATTGCCATCAACTGAGCATAAATCCACACTCCGTGGCTGCTTCTGAGAAATTCCTGACGGAAAAACACATTAAAATGCCTTTTAACAGGATTGAAATATGTTTACGGTAGTAGTTGTCAGTCGAATACATTTTTTCCATCATCGCTATCGATCACTGAAAGAATGTCACATTGTCTAGGCCTTCTTGATTTAATTTACAACATAAATTTGGTTGCCCTTTCTTAAAATATAATATACGAATAATCCGTGCGACTTTTTTAAGTGACCTTTAACCCGCAGATGACAACCTAAATATTATTAGCCCGTACATAATAGGTAGTCTATTTCATAAAAGCTTAAAATAAGGCTTTGCCACTAACCCCTACAGATCGATATAATAATTCTCTACACATCCAATTAATTTTTGCAATCCCAGGATTAGCCTCGGATTATTGTGGTGACAAAATGTAGCCGCAACCATCGACAAAACGAGATGTTTTTACAAAAATGTAAGCTTTTGCAAAAATTTCGTTCCGAAATTACTAACAGATATTACGACGTGTACTAATTGCATTGCTTTTTTGATTGTAATCTTATAGAAAAAAAAGTACATCTCAATACATGTAATAAGTTAGCCAAATGTCATTTCTTCCCAGAATTTGATGCTTATTAGCGACACTGTGACCATGTTTAATTTTTCAAAATCAACGGGGTCGATTACTCCTGCTTGATTTTTTTTTCTATTCCTTATAGTTCTGAATCTGACCATCCAAGCCCACTTGGCAAATTCACCCTGTATAAGAACTAGGTGCTAAAAACCACTTAGGCGAATTAAATAAAAACTATTGTAGATGAAAACCCATGTTCCATCCACTATTACGTTGTCCCACACGACTTTGATAAATTACTACAATCACTACGGCAGACGCTCTCAACCTTTTTCATGCATTCTTAACGCACAAGATACCACTTTGTGGTAGCCCTAGCACCGGGAGAGACGTTGACAAATGTTGACAATCCCTGGCATTGACGACTCTGCTATTTTTCGTCTGAAGCTATTTATCGAAGGCCCACAAAACGATCGCCGAAATAAATAACGTTTATTGGACGAAACAATTGAGCCCGATAAAATTTAGGAGGCACCTACCCTCGTTTATTGATAGAAAAAATTTCGCTACTAAGTCTAGAAGAAATATAGAGGTGTTAGGAACATCTGTTAGGAATACGGCCTGAGTTTGTGACTGATTGTCGCAAATGGAATTGAAAGAAATCGTAAATCGTGCAGATAACATTTTATAGCCTTGTCCCGGAGTTTGCCCTCGTAGCGCTACGTTGCTACGGCGTAGCGGCTGCGTAGCACTTTCGTAGCAGTAGTAGCTTTTGCTCGTTATTTTATTTGCGCTGACAAATAGCCAGTGATAAAAGTTCGCAAATGGCTGTATCTCAGAGTCTAAAGTCAACTGATGACAGAAATAATGTTATACATTTACAGAGGCTGCTCGCTACTTGGAAAAGCCACAAAACCTTACCGTTTTCGTCTCTCCGACACTAAATTATTACTCAAATTTTTCCTAACAACTCCCATTAGTGTTTTCGAAACCCGGCTACTGGAAATACTCGCCTGTACATACAACGGTACACAGAGAGCGGGAACATGATCTGTCCCGGGACATGTCGGATCGGATTATGACGTCACGTGTCAGATATCCGAGCCGCGGTCGGACGTCGATCCGATGTTTGTTCAGTCCGATATGGAGTCGGAATATTGTGTGATTTACTGATCTAACTGAATAATTTGTGATTTTGATGTTTTGATGGAGAGTCGAATTGTTAGAAACTTGCTGTGTATTCGAGTCTTCTGGTGCTTAATATGTAAATTAACGGTTAAACAAAACAGAATTAAAGTTAACAAATTAAAGGGTCTGCTCAAGCTCTAAACTATCTTATTTGTGTACCTACACCCGAAATTTAAAAGTTCACTAATCCCCGACCAATACCATACAATAACTAAAGTCCTCCTCCTAACTACGGTGGTGTCGGCTTCCAGTCTAACCAAATGCAGCTGAATGCCAGTATTTTATATAGAGCGACTGCCGTATACTTTCATGTTTATTTTACTGTCAATTTTTCAAATACAATTACAACATTCTTCAAAGACGACGACACGGTTGGCGCAGAGGCTGGGAGATTAGATTGCTGCGCTGCGTGTCGCGGGTTCGATCTCCGCACGGAACAAATATTTGTATGGCCTACAGATAGTTGTTTCGGGTCTGGGTGTGTTTGTGTATGTGAGTTTAAATGTCTGTAAACGCACCCCCGATACAGGAGAAATTCCTAGTGTGGGGCAACATTTTTAAAGGAAAAAAAAAAGTAGATTCTAATAGAACACACTTTAAAGAATCGAACCAACACACATTACTTTAAACTTTCAATCCAGCTAGGCACACTGCAGCTGTGCGAACACTCTTCGTGAAGAATTGTCTTACATCTGTTAAATACGACAGAATGCCCCAACAGAAGGCGATTATCGCCTTAGACGGTATTATCTCCTTGTCTGCGTTGCATTACACCGGCTTATCGCGACTCGGCGGTAAATATTTTTAAATATAATTCTGAGGAGGAAAATTACAGGCATAACCTTCGTAGAATTTTGAAGTACACGGTATCGGGGAATAAGCAAAAAAATTCAGTAAAACTGATCCTTCAAATCGCTAATTCATATTGCTATCAACCGTCTTGCCCTCATGGCCTAAGGGTAAAATTGTCACTGCTAAAGTTCTTGATAAGACAGCCAAAACATTATATTTTAATTTTATAATTTAGCTGAGTTCCGCATTAATGCTGAACCGTGCCTGGCTCTAGCTTTGTCTCGCATACACCATTTCAGCCATAAGATGTCCACTGCTGGACATAGGCCTCCCCCTGAAGGAGGTTTTGTCATAATCGCCACGCGTTCGCAGTATGGTTGTTACGAAGGCACAGAGAACGCTGCTGCCCATTCTCTGGTAAGTCCCTTAGTCGCCTCTTACGACACCCACGGGAAGATATGTGATGGTGCTATTCTTTACATCCGACACCATACGAAAGTTTCGCATACCTACATTGTCTATTTATTGTTTGCCGCGTTCGTAACATTAGTATCGCACGGTAAGAGCATTGCTGCTTTTAGTTAGATGCTAATTCTTTACTTTTCAGACTATGTCTCTCGGTTTGGCTATTGGTCCAGCAGAATCTGTATCGTCATCATGGAACTGAACAAAGATCTCACTGAAACATCGCATCAACGACTACTCCTCCACTGCCCGTATCTAGTACAATCTCGAATGATTTAAGCCCTCCCTTATATGGTAATTAAGTGACCTAAATAACTTCAAATAAAACATCCAACCACATGTAAAACAGCCCAGTGCTCTATCAAATGATCTTGTTATGCCGCGGTACATAAATTGTTCTGCCTGACACAATTACAGACGGTCGCTCGCAACTCCAAAGTTTCCCTTATATTAGTACCGCGGCGCTCGCGGGCAAGCGATATCTTTTGAGAAATATTTTGTGAAAGATATTCCGGAAATGATTGGATTATTGTGTTCAACTGAGTTAAGTTTTCTTCAGACGGTGAAGTGGTGGCCTGAGCTCCTGCAGTGGGAACATTATAGGCTGATGATGATGATGATAGACAGCCGAACAACGAACAAACCAAGAACATGCACCCAGAGTTTGTAAGATTTGTAACATACGACTTATTAGTAGAACTAATGCTGCAACATGATAACATTTTAAAACCAAATCATTTAAAAAAAATTACCATGGAGTTTCTTGCTGGTTCTTCTCCATAGGAGACGGCAAACACAACGAGAAAAGGATCATCGACCTTTTCTCGACGTTCTATGAGTGCCCATGTAGACCTATGTGAAATTAATTTGATGTTGACTGGTGATTGTTTTTTCAAATTGTCGGTTCTATGCCACATGCAAGTTTTCCCGCTTCACACACAAGGTTTCCACGCTGAGTTTATCCATACGTAGCAAAAATGTCCCATTGTATACAAACTACCGTTTTAAACTAGCAAGTTGCAGCGAATTCTTAAACCGATAGCACCCCGACATTCCTACAAGAAATGCAGTACCAGTAAAAGTTTGCTAATAAACTTTTAGTAGAATTCCACTGCAAACTTTGTATAACAATTTTTTATAGAAACGAATTTATAATAGTTTAAAGGAAACAGTATAATATGAACGATTCTTCCTTAAGCTTACCAAAAGGGCTCGTAAAGTGGCGGTTGCTTTCAAAGCGCTTGTTATTTTATAGCTCGTGTCAATCCAATATATTTTCGACATTCCCATAATAAAATAGCTATAAAATGTCACAAGTAAATCAGTAACCGAATCGAAAAAAAGATAAGTTTTATAGTATCAAAAATTACCTTTTGATAACATAGTTATATAGTACCCTTGACGCAAAGGGCACTTGTTCTCCCCGCCACTGCGATCATTTTTTTAGACCATACTTGGGAACCTCCTAGTTACGGAGATATTAGGGGTCAAAGTTCCAAAATTTTCACAGCTGTTTTTGTAAATACTAGTTTTTCACGTTATAACTTTACTTGAATTCTTCTTTTCTTTTTTTTTTAATTACCTCAATGATCCGTTTACTGTTCAAAGCATCCACTAGTACAATGTTTTAAGACTGCTACATTGACATTATCCTCAATATTCACCTTCATACGTACATCGTACATTATTACCACAGTCACTGTGACAATGGTCCTAGAAATCTGCTATCTCCGTCCCTATCACAGATCTCTGCTGTACCAGTCTCGGAAATCGGATAATAATATACTTGACAGTTTGACGCGAAGGGAAGCTGCTTATCGGTAAATAAGAACAGTGTTACAAATGTGTCAGTGTGTGTGAATACTCTATCTTGTATAATTATAAAACGTAATGTTTCATTGTCTGTTTTTTTCTTCGTTCGCACCTCATCTGCCGAATGACTTAGATTTGTTCAGTAAGTAAAATCAGCTTGTAATGTTCCCCTATGCTGAGACACAGGCCTTCTCTCTATGAGAAGGAGTGGTTTACAAGCCACATTATTTTCCTTCACTGACTTTGATGGACGACTTAAGCTCAACCTTCTATTCTACTTCTTATTGTGTCTATGAAAATTTTAATTGAGTGGGCCCATTTGGCGACGAGTTTGGGACTTTCAGTAGCGCCTGTCTGCTCCTGTGATGTGCAAGCAACAGAACAGGCAGGACTTAAAATAAAGTGTATCATCGTTTATGAGGCAACACTACATTTAGTTTATATTTATAGCCAGGGAGATATGTTTGACGTTCTAGAAATTTTACGTTACTCGTTACAAGTTAGCCCAAAGTAACCCACATAGTTCGATGATGCTAACAAAGCAATTTGTACACTAAAACTTCTCTATAAAGCGTGCACTAAATAATGCATAGCCCGGTGACCTAATTAACTAATTGATGCCCTAATAGCCAGGTTTATGTTGTAATCAATAGTCACTACACTGAGATTGTTATTAGCCGATAGTTCAGTTTTACAATCGATGAAATTGTTAGTTACAGTTCTTTAATTCAATGTAAAATATATTGATATTATTAAGGAACATCTTGACCATTTGGTTAGTCTATTACAATTTTACGATTTCATACAATTTAAAGGTAATGGTGAAATGGCTCAAAAGAAAACAGACCAATAGTAAAGATATAAATACAACGTCATACAAAATGGCACTTATTTCAAGTTTAAAGTAGTTCAACGAATACCTCAACTGCAACTCAAGACTGATAACAGAAGCAAATATATCGTCCTATAGTGTATGCCCTATTAACATATACAGAAGTACATCTAGTGCTGTTCCTATACGTGCCGAAGTCCTTCAACAGCGCTTGCAGCGGACACCTCGTCCGAGTTCACGTGTTCATTATACAAGTTAACTCAGGGCTGCGAGCGAGACTAAGGGCACCAGATCACTGGTGAAGATAAAATAAGAATATGGTGAAAAAGGCCAACAAACAACTAAAACTGCGAGATAAGTTCATAAGGAAAAAATAAACTTTAGAAGAAAAATCTGGTTCTGAAGTCGGTGACTTTTGTTGTTGTATTTCGATTTTATGCCACCGACTTCAGAAGCAAATTTTTCTTCTAAAGTTTATTTTTCACTTATTAACTTATCTCGCAGTTTTAGTTGTTTTATTTTTTGTTGAAGTCGGTTTTATTTTTTGTTAAGTTGTTTTTTTTTCACTTTTTAGTGCATGTGCTTACCCCTTCACAGCGTGCCGGCGTGATGTTATGTTATGAACTGGTGTAAACAATAGACATACACATGAGATTTCAGCAATCCCAGTCCATTTTCCATCATTTATTGAAAAGTTCCGTTCCCTATCTCCGAAGTTCTTCATTAGATCTTCACCAAATTGAAATGGGACCACTATGAGAAAGTATTTTTCCAGAACTATCCAAATCGCAATTCATAGGCTTACTTGAGTAAGGCTATAAAATTTGAAGAGTTCTCTCTATTTCTCCCAGGATCTCATCAGATCCTGACTTGATGATCGTGGGACCATCAGGAAAAAATACAAAAAGAAGTTAAACAAAAAAATAATAATCCAAATCGGTTCAGTAATCGGGGAACATACATAAAAAAATTAAAAATAGATCCGGCGAATTGAGAAACTCCTCCTTTTTGAAGTCGGTTAGAAATCGTTCCATAGAATGGACTAAAGTATCATTTTTATTTTCCGATGGAACGGTCTAGTCCTCCTAATCATTTTTGGCCACAGCGGCGGACAATCTAAGTGGAGATAAGCCATCGAAGCGGGAGATATGGTAGTGCATAAGTGTGTGGGCAGACACCGGTACATTATCTGTTCCTTTTCGCTCAGTGTCTGATGGTACGACAATAAGACACAACCGGAGAGAGATCCAGCGCAAGACCACCGTACTTTCCGAGACACTAGCGTATCATACAGCCAACTTCCAAACTCCGGGTGTCTATAGAGATTTTGATAATGGATAGCAGTTTTTTCCCGACCTTGGAATCGAACCTAGAATCCCACACACGCTGGTGACCACGACATCAACATACAGAAACAGTACCTGCCCTGTAGCAGGTACTGTTTCACGTTTAACAGTAACTGCCCTGTAATGTTGATCTACACACATCAAAAGTGTCTAGGGATCAACATATATTTTTGCAATAACTTTTCTCCTGATTGATATTAATTAAAATTTTCTTTAAGGATTCATCAAATAAAGTGTTTTCGTTTGTCACAGTAACGATAAACCAAGTCACCTTTGCATTAATAAAGAAATTTGCCATTTTCCTAATAAAGGGATTTTTGACATTTGAACCACTAACATTAAAGTTCGAAAAAAAGACTGAAATAACAGTTTTCTTTAAAATTTTATTGGGTAACTTAAACAATTAATAATCCGTGTTTCTACCGCGAACACTAACAACACAAGAACATCGGTTTGGCATACTCAAAATGAGTTCATCCAAATCACGCTGTGGAATGGCCGCCCATGTTCGTTGCAACAACAAAAAAAGGTCTTCTTGCGACTGGATACCCTCCATATTCGGCAGAGCTCTTCTCTGTAGCATATCCCATGCATGCTCAATCGGGTTCAAGTCTGGCGACTGAGCAGGCCAGGGCAGGACATTGATGTTAGCTGCGGCGAGAGTCTGTCTTACAACTCTTGCGGTGTGCGGTCGTGCATTATCATGCATTAACTGAAATAAGGGACCGATTTGCACTTGTAGAGGAACGATGACGTCTGATACAATCGTCTCAGCATAAATTTGAGCGTTGAGGTTGCCTCTGATCCAAATCAACTCAGTTCTTCCGCCGATCCAAATACCCGCCCATACCATGATGGTTCCACCACTATAAGGATGGACTTCCTGGCAGGATTTTAATCGCTGTTGGCGTCCAGGGGTTCTCCAGTGTCGTATACGTCTTGTATCCGGTCCCATACCAAAACGAGACTCATCAGAAAAGCACACGAAACGCCATTGTTCTTCTGCCCAATTTCTGTGTTCAAGAGCCCATTGATATCGAATCCTACGATTGTGCATTGCTATAGGTGGTACCTGTAGCGGTCTTCGGGAATGAAGGTTCACTTCATGCAAGCGGTTTCTGACTGTTTGGTCGCTAATTAAGTTCCCTGAAGAATGATGAAGCCTCACGGCTAACATCATGGCGGTTATTGTTGGAGCTCTTCGAGTTAAGATTTGAATGTATCGGTCTTGTCTCCGTGTGGTGCAGCGATACCGTCCTCCATGGCGCTCAGCCACGGTACCAGTGCTTCGGTAACGTGTCCAAAGTCGACTGATAATACTCTGACTTGTATTCAGAGCTAAAGCCACAGTACGTTGCCGGGAACCAGCTTCTATCATTCCCACGGCTCTGAGCATTTCTTCCCTGCTTAAATGACGTCGCCGCTCCATAATAACGTTGGTTTTAATCAGTAGTAGGGAAACAGTAGCACTAATAATGTCTTCAATGCGTTGTATGTTTTTATAGGGAAAATATTGACAGCTGATTTTCATCTTTTACTCGAATTTGATTCACAGTTCCTGATTCAAATTATGAAATGCACCAAAAAGGATCCATATAAATTTATAAAATCATAAATTTATTACAAAGCCACATCTCAATCTCAAGAAATCCGCATAAAAATGCTTGATCCCTAGACACTTTTGATGTGTGTAGTTACTGAAAGCTTTACATTATCTGTTCTTTATGCATTATCCTTTTCATAATCCCTCTTTATTGAATCTTCGTATCCGGTGAACAGAGGCAGCCCTAACGATACATTCTCGAATTAATTATTGAGTTTGAGCCGCGCTTGGAGACCTCCTCAGTCCTCCGTCCTCTCGTATCGCCGGAGGACATTCTGCTGACAGTGTTTTAAATGTGCTTACGACGCAATGCTTCGATTAGCTAATGGTTAGTAGGACGGCACGCTGTGCTTTGGAAAAGGTGCGCTTGGGGTTTTAGCTCAGATTAGGCACATGTATAACATAAGTGAGGGCTTGTTAATAATTCATGTTAATTTCTCTGCGACTGCAGAGAATCTCAAGCGGCGTAAATATAGTTACTTTTTGGCTTTTACCTTGGCCAGAGGTTGTTGCCATACAACGTGGCAATGCCGCCAGTTTTTTTGGGCACATTACCGGCTGACAGCGTTGAAGAGCAGTTTTTTGATGCCCTTTTATAGTTTCTTGTTAGTTTATTTAATAGTTTTTAATGAACATATTAATTGGCTCGCTCTTTTCATACAGGACTTCGACATGACTGATGAAAGTCTAATTAAAACTTACGAGTACATTTGTATTAATAAAAGTGGTTATCAGACTCTCGGTCTTCTTTTTAACCGCAACAACTTTCAAAGATCTAAAACTGACAGCTGGGATCAACAGCTTGTGGTGTTTTTGGTATCGAGGTAAAATGGTTGGTCACCCATCCACGGGTCAACCTCGACAAGTGTTGCTTATCCTTCAAAATCAAACCGGGTGCCTGTTATTATTTAGCCATAGGCGTGATGTTATATAATGATTTAAGATCCTTTTTGTCTCAAGATATGGTTATTAATCATTCGTCCCATCTTCGAAGAATCGCAATATTCTCGTGTTGATCACCCCTAACTCTTCAATTAATTATTGAACCCCACTTGGAGTTGTCGGGACGTCGCATGAAAGTTTGACAAAGGGTGCTATATTTATAACTACGTTCGGAACTGTTACATATTCAATTAGTGTTACATAGTTACATTGTCTCGGGTGAGAGGAACTTGCCCTTAACACAGAATATCGGCTTGAATAGGTCAGAATGAGTGAATAAAATCGAATGGTCCGACGTTGTGTTGAGTTGCCTCGAAAACTAGCTCTTATTGCACTACGATAAGGTTCGACATACAATGTATTTCGCACGAATGCGGTTTTCTTATTTTGCCGCCACCAAGGGTGGAAAAGAAAATTACCACTGATAACTATAAGTACCTTATAAGTACATTATAAGTACCTTATAAGTACCTTATATGTACCTTATAATTACCTTATAAGTACCTTATAAGTACTTAATGCAAATCTATTAAAACATAGGAAATTGAAAACAAATCACCACTAACTATAGAGTAGGCTGTGTTTATTTTTTAAATCTCGTCATGTGATTTGCGTCTTTACAGTGTAAATATTCTTTGAATATTCAAATTATGTTTATAAAAAGAATACTATAAATAAACATGATTATTTTAAACAATTATTTACTTTTATTAACAGTGCTGTGACACCAATTATGTCCTCTATCATAGGGGGCTCCCTATGATAGAGGACATAATTGGTGTATGGTTAATCCTGTTAAATATCGTTTCACGAACAGTTCTTGAACTACACCTCAACAAGTCCATCCATCAATATTCCTCCTATCAATCATCTATTCGTGCCCAATTGGCCACAGTACCCGCCGGCCATCGTTTAGACTAACACCACAAATTAATAAGATTCAGAAGGTCAACTCCATACAATGAGCAAAACTGCACCCACTCGTAGACATGCTTCATGTACAGCGAGTGCAAATGTACGCGCGAGCGGCATTTGCTTGACGTTCACACACGCACACAAAGACACGATTCACGTACAGCAGCCGGCATTTGTTTGAGGTTGTTGTATGTAACGGTCACAAGCTTCATGCTCAAGCAATACAAATCTTGAGACAGCGTCTGCGTTTTCGTTGAATGGCATCAATTTAAAAAGCGGCCGAAAACATGTAAAGTGCAGGCGTGCTGCGTGACGCAAGGCGGGATCTATTATTTACATGCTTTACCTTTTTTTTTGCTTTTTTAAGGTGTTTTTGTGAATAATGCCAAATAAACACAATTTTCTTTCTTTCTTTTCTTTCGTTGTTCGGAGTCAGCCTTCTGTTCACATCTACTCTGTGCACAATTGGCACACAATTGGCTCCCCGCCAGCTTGTTCATTGCATATAATATCGTCCACAATTCACTTAGCAACGTAAATATGTATTAAACGAACGGCTAAATGTACTAAGATTCGGGAGTTAATGGTGCGATATGGAAGTGGGTTATAGTAAATGTGTGAACCATTTGCATTAGCCATCAACTGATGTAGTTGTATTCAGTTTTGACGGGCTACCAAAGTCGTATTTAGTTTAATAAGAATTCTAGTTTAAACTCATCCTTCAGTCGAGTGGTTGCAAAACGCTACTGTTGAACATGAGGTCTGCTGTTCCATACCCTGGTTGGACAATGTGTCAGTGGGTTTCAATAGCAGTCTGGAGTGGAAAACATGCCCATTTGATGGCAATTTTCTCGCAATAGGGATGTTTCCTAAAAAAAAACTGCTTTAGTGCAAAATATTGGATACGTGTTTTTTGTTTTATTAAATTAATGAAAAATTACGAAGATAAAACGCGTCAAGTGGGGGCTTATGACGTCACTCGCCGGTAAAAATGTACTGAACTGTGACGTCACACGCGTTTTCGAAGCACTGTATCATCTTCATTTCATGTTTACGTGAAAAACGAAAAAGTATGTGTCCAATATTTTTCGATAATCTAACTGACGACGGTCTAAACAACTGACGGACTAAACAGATTTTTTTATTTTTTGTCAGGAAACATCCCTTCTACGAGGGATTTAAAAACTCTCAAAATTTAGATACTTACCTAAGGTACAGCTCTGCCTAGCCAATTTGGGATAACAGGCATGATATTATGTATCTACTTCAGACACCCCTTTTACCTCCTTCCGCGTTCATTATAACAATATCCTCCTTGACTAGAATTATACGGTTTAACGAACCTATCCCACAGTATTTCAATTTAAGATATTACCATCTGCGACACAAGTACACAAGCACAACACGTTAGCTTTAATGAGTATAAATCTCAAACATGTGCATATTTTATACTTAGCTACGATGGTTAAGCTCCGTGGTGGCTTAGTGCGAACGTTTATTAGATGTAGACACGTTGTGCTGTGACGTAGTGCCGTAGCTAGCAATATTTTCACATTAATAAGGCTTTGGTGAACTAATTTTGGAGCTGAGAAAGCTTTAAACAATCGGCTGAAGGTATGTTTTAGATTTATAGCACTAATACAATTCTTTAATACAGTTTATCATCATCAGCCTATAATGTTCCCACTGCTGGGACTCAGGCCTCCTCTCTAAGAGAGGGATGGGCTATAATCCATCACGCGTGCCCAGTGCGGGTCATGGTAGATGTCATATTTATGTCTTCGAATTTTTTGGTTCTAAGAGTTTTCTCACGATGTTTTCGTTCACCGTTTTGAGAGCAGTGGTGATAAAATAAAAAAAACTTGATAGGTGTCAAGGAACACCCGGATGGAACGAAGTTATTGTTATTATTTTTTATTATGAAAAAAAAAAAAAAAAGAAATGTAGAAATGAAAATATCTGGCTTGCTTTCTATAAGAGAGAGAGAGACAGACAGAGAAACATGCGACGCCGCACAGCTTACAATAGCTTACTATAGCAAAAAGTGTCGTGACAACTTTTCGTAAGAATTTTTTCCGTCTAGCCCCCTTTCACAACGCGCGATAAGGAACTTCGTTTCAAAACTTCGTGCGTCTGACTGGGTTCGAACCCACGAATTCCTGTTCGTAAGTCGGGGCCGCCACCACTGGGCCAACGCTCTGCTCGTCTACCGTTTATGATGAAATGTTATTTTTAAGATAGTGGCCACCGTACATTGTGTCTTTATGTCCTGTCATCTGCAAAAATCAGTGCACCAAAGTGGTGGACTGATTTTTCGGAGACCATCCCATAAGTGTAATCTTGGAAAGGTCACAAAGACACATTGGCCGAAGAAAACCATACAGGGAGGCAAGTGAAAGGCTATCGGGGAGGTCTTTGCCCAGCAGTGGGACAATATAGGCTAAGGAAAAAGAACCTAAAAGTAAGGCCTTCTAGTCGATTACTTTACTCTGTAAATTTAAATTATTGAAGAGGCAAAATAACTTAGAAATTAAGAAAAGTTTCATAAGTTATATTGATTTAATTAAACATTTTAGAATATTCAATGAAACAGGTAATGTAATCATTACGCTGGAACAGTTGTTTTGTTAGAGGCTCTGTGTGTACTGAAGTGAGTTTAATAATATTGATTCATCAAGTTTACCGAGGTCCAATTTGCTTGTAGGTACGAATAACTGGTAATCGATCTATCACGAACTGTCTGTAATTATAACGTACAATTCCCAGAGTTAATAAGTACCGTAAGTATTAGTAAGGTTACCGACATAGCCCGAAGAATTGCCAAACTTAAGTGTCAGTGGGCAGGGCACATTTCTCGCAGAACGAATGGCCGATGGGGCCAAAAAGTTCTGGAGTTGCGACCGCGAACCGTAAGACGTTGCGTTAGAAGGCCTCCCACTAGGTGGACCAATGACTTGGTGAAGGTTGCGGGGGTCCGCTGGATGCGAGAGGCACGGGACCGGTCAATGTCATAGTGACATCTGGGGGAGGCCTAAGTCCAGCAGTGGACTTCTTTTGGCTGAAACGATGATGATAATTATTAAGTAGTGACCCCAAAGTTAGGTTGTCCCTTTCTCTTGCAGTCAGATATTAAAGAGGTACTCAATTTAACAATGCTTGATTTTTTTCACAATAATAATTACGTACTGTTCCGTTGAAAAATTTATTAAATTGGTGGTTTGTTGCATCTATTTTAGTTACTTTCATAGTATAATGTCTTATGGCATTTTGTTATGGGGACGGGCTGCAGACATTGAATCTATTTTTATTCTGCAAAAAAGAGCCATCAGAGCAATATATGGTCTTCCTAGGCGCGATTCTCTGAGGGAACTGTTTAAGAACATTAACATCATGACGGTGCATTGTCAGTACATCTACGAAAACATAATGTACGTGAGAAAAAAATCTGCATCTTTTTAGTAAAAGAGGGGACAGACACAATTATGTTACTAGGAATAGGGACCAGTTAGTTCAGCCAGGCTTCAGACTCGCTAAAGTAGACTCATCTTTCATGGGGTACTGTTTGAGATGCTATAACAAAATTCCACAAAGCATTCTTGAACTGAATGAATCGAAATTTAAAACATGCATCAAACGCACACTATGCAAGCAAGCATATTACAAGTTGGACGATTATATCGCTGATAAAAATGCTTGGCTTAATGCCGGTCCTGCTCCACAAGGACAGGGCAGATAAATTGATAGCATTAAATAGGAGGAAGAAAGAAGAAGAAGATTGTACAACTATCTTTGCAATGTATAAATTCAATCTCTTTAGTATTATATAGTCGCATAGCACATATTGTGTGAGTACTATGTACTAGAAAGCTATCATTCTCTGGAAACCTACTTATTATTTATTTGACTTGGATATGCCCTGGCGATTGAGAGTGTGTCATGCTCACTTAAATGTCTCGCTGATGGTGGCGGGTGTGTCGGATCATTTCGTTCCCTTCAAAATGGTTGAGTGGAATGGTACTGATCCATGCGTCATGCTCGTGAACGGGTGCTGTCAGTTGTGACTGGTCACCTCTTAGCTGCCACGGCTTGTTTGAATTATTATTTTATCTTTGAATCGTCGTTTTTTGACTTTACAGTGGACACTTATCGTGCACATCTTGCTACATCTTTCTCACATATTATACCATCTCAACATGAATGATGTAATGTACCAAGATTTTTTGTAAAAATATTCTGATTTAAAAGAGTGTCCATGGAGTTTCTTGCCCGTTCTTCTCCATAGAGATCTACGCTAGGGAATGGGCAACTACAGTACTTTCACAAGTTATTATGCCTTGTGACTGTGACTGTAGCTTAGGAGTGCAATGTGTCGTCCCGGGGGTTGCTGCGTCGAGTTGCGCGTCGCCGGATGTCTCCGGCGGCGAGTGCTGTGGGTGCGGGGGCGCGCGGCGGCTCGTGCCGTGGCGGTGGGTGCGCAAGGCTACGAGTCGCGGGGCGGCGGTTGCGCGTTGCGGCGTGCATTCGTTGTTCCGTGATTTGGAGTCTCGTACATTCGTTGTTGCGGTGTGCGTCGCTGCGTGCTTTCGTGCTCGCAGTGTTCGTCGTTGCGGGCATTCGGCGGCGTGTGATTCGGCGTGGTGGCTTTCGGGATGACGTATTGCACTCGTAGTTTAGTTTTATGAATTGTTCTGTCTGATTAATTTTGTTGTGGGGTCCTAGGCAGTTAAATCGTCTCTCTGGGACTTCTTCGAGCTTTATTGTCTCGTCGCTTTTCTGGTGGTTGGCACTGCTGATTCTGGCTTTCAGAAGTTAGTTTGAGAATAGACTGTGGCGGACTTGTCCTAAAGATCAAATTCTCAACTGTAATAGGCTATATTAAAAAAAAAATACCGTCTAATCTAATCTCCGACCATAACGCAAGCAAAGCTATTTTAAAAACCAGTCGTCCCATTATTGCGATCGCTTCATCATCATAACAAAGTCGCTGTCGCTGTCTGTCCGTCCCTATGTAAGCTTAAATCTATAAAACTACGCAACGGATTTTAAAGCGTTTAAATTTTTATTTTTTTTAATAGATAGAGTGAATCAAGAGGACGGTTTTAGTATATAATTTGACCGACATCCACGCGGGTGTAGCCGCGGGCATCAGCTAATTAAAAATAAAGTAACTTCAACATACATTTTTGAACAAGTTAAACAGAAGCCCCAAAACGTAATCATCTTCCTTCATAATAATGTATGTAGGACAACTAAAATATGTGTAAAATATGCAGGCACATGCGTTACTGAGCAGGTACTTAGTATTCCGTGAGAACGGAGTAATTCTCTCTAAATACGCTTAACTTTGCAGTAAGCGGCTCTCGACATGTGTGTGTTACTTATGTATATAAGTGGTCGGTGAAGAGGTATTTAGTGCAATTATTCCAACTGTGCACAGGCATAGCACTTTTAAATGTTAGTGATGTTATGAATGCCTAAAACTAATTTCGTTATATTCATGTTTATGAGTTTTTGAACGTTCGTCGTAGCGTCATTGTACCCATATATTTATATTGTAATAAAAGAGCCGTGTGACAATATTTGGAGCTCATTGTACATCGCAATAAAGTTTATTAACTGTTTCATTCAAAATTTTCCTAAAACTATTTGTAATCTTTATTTGTGTTCTACCTCATATTTTTAACAAAATGAGCATTCTTATTAATTAAAACGAATGTTTTAAATTGTTAGATTGACGACTGAAAATAAAGCAAAACAAAATACTTAAACTTTTCTTAATTTATAGATTTCTGATTAAAGTTAAAGTAACTTGGTTTTCAAAGAATAACACTAATCTTGATATCTCCTCTTTGATGCATAAACAAAGAAGAGGAAATCTCTTCCACCGAGTTTTAAACACATAATCTGCACACTTATCTAATAAAAGAGCACTAAGTTTTTATTAAAGCGAAAACATACAAATAAAAATGTTCACAAACTTTCCGCGCGACTTGCAAAAAGGTTGAAGTATCAAATTAGCATAGTTCCTCATACTCAACACAAACAAAACCAGACGAACTTGACCTCTTTAATTTCACCTTTAAAACAGAATGGAGATTATTCAAAACACGAACCTTTTGATGTTCCACAGAATTACACGTTTACCTACTGGGGAAAAATGATAATATCAAACAGAAAAAGAGAATTCAGATTGTATCGCACTCTCTTTCTGTTATGGTAAAACTGATTGGAGTAAAAGAGACGGCTGTAGTTTTGTCAGGTTCATAAAGCTTAGCGGTTTTCAATCAGCGTGGCAAAGAGCTGTCTGGTTAGTTACAGAGATATGTCGCTTTGATTTTGAAGCCTTCGGGAATGTCTGTGTTTACCGAGGTTTTACTCACAGCCTCTAATGAAATACTTCCGATTACGATTTTCAGATTCTCACATGAGCATGTGGCAGGAAAATCTGACAGCCAATCTTACCGAGGGGTACCGTACCATACCCGGTACCGTATTACCGGGTCCTAACTGGGTTGTGGAGGTAAGATGGGCAGTCTCTCTACTACTGGTATTCAGTTGTATCTGGTTTGACTGGAAGTCGACCTTAGGAATGGTTACCCAGATGATAAATGTTTGTGAGAATCAACAATGACAAGTCCCAACGTATCATACCTTAAATACACTAACACGTTACACAAACAAAACATCATTATTCTCCTGCCCTTATCCCAATTTATTTGTGGTCGGCGCAACATGTCTTCTTCTTCCTTACTTCTCTATTTCTCGTCATGTCAGCAGTCACCGCCTTTCTAGCCATATCATCCTTCACACAGTCCATCCATCGTTTCTTTGGTCTTCCTCTACTCATAAAGCCATCTACTTTCATACGTAACATTTTCCTCATTGTCCATACCACGATAACCGATTACCACAATGATTAAACAAACAAAACATTGTCCAGAAATGTGTTTGATACATCACAAATAGGTATTTTCCAAACAATTGCGTTTCTCATACAAGTTGCACTAGAAGTTGTATTCCACTCGGAAACTATAAATATTGGTTCAAAAACTTCGCCAACATTTTATGAGCGAAATTTGAAGCTTTATGAAAGGAAGCCGAAAGGAAAACGTTTCGAAGAATTTCTGTTGAGAATGTGTCTGCAAAAAGGACATTTTTCAGCTTCAATTTTTCACCCAAGTAAAGCTTTTATACTCTAGCTCCATTAGTTAGAACTGTTATAGTTTTCTTATTGGATTTTATCTTGGCCACCTTGAGTTTATAAGTGCTCATGTAAGTTTATGTGAAATTAAATATTTCGAATTTGAAGATTTGAACCACGAGAAAAAGTACTTGTTCCTTCCAACAATACAGAATGATATCGGAACGAAATAAACAATAAAAACAGTTACCAATTCACCCATATTCATAGTAATTTACAAAATAATGAGAAGACTCGATGGCTTGCAAATATTCAACATCTCTTACGGAGCCATGTGGCTGGCGACAACATAAAAGAAACAACTCCATATTGGTAAAGTTATCGATTTGAGGTCACGCATTGACTTGCATACTTGCATCTAATGCATAATTAATAATAGATAACTACAAGTTTACTTTACCAATGGAGCTATATATCTAATACCTTTAATCGAGCAATTTTTAAACTATTAAATGACAAACGTAGTAATAATAATAATCATTTATTAATAATACTGTATCGTATATTATGAAGTAGTAAAGCTGAAGTTATAGTGAAAATGAACAACTTCATACGACGGTTATTCAAATCATCATCATCATCTGCCTAGCCTTTTCCCAACTATGTCGGGGTCGGCTTCCAGTCTAACCGGATGCAGCTGAATACCAGTATTTTACATGGAGCGACTGCCCATCTATCTGACCTCCACAGCCCAGTTAATACTAGGTACGGCTAGGTTAATACGGTTATTCAAATAACGCAATCAATTATACTCGTACATAACACCGTATGCTAAAACAAGGCGACATTAACTCGACGACTTTATTAAGTACTGAATAAAGACACCCCTTTCACCGTTTCAATGAAGAGCTTTAATTATTTTTTAGAAATAGGGATGTGTCTCATTTTTATGTCGACTTATGTCTTACAGAAAAAAACTCTCGATGTCGATGTTTCCTTCAAAGCAAAATTGGAACCTTTTGATAAATATAAGTTTTTAAACTGACATGGTCACTAACATCAACCACGAACGTCCATGCAAGTTGGTACAAAGATTTATGCAAAGAAAAACACGTAATATTTGGTCATAATAGATCCGGTTACAGCAGAAGTCGACCCCAACATGGTTGGGAAAAGCCTAGGCAGATGCTGATAATTAGTCTAGAATTAATCACTAGCAAAGAACATACAACTTTAATGGAGTGTGAGTGAGAAACATTCTAGCTTTAGGCCGGTTTTTGTTCAAATAAATTATGAAAGGTAACTCCAGTAGTCATTCATAAATAGTAACATTGGCCGACGCAGTGATATACAGTTTATGTGTGTTAAATTGCTATCATTTCTATTTTCCAAGCTAGACGTGGTTTGTATCGAGTTATCGACTTAGCAAAATTACTTCAACATTTCCATTTGATTTAAGCAGTAAATAATTACAATAATTACTTATAGTGATTGAAGTAGTAAACAATCCCAATCCTTTCACTCAATTTGATTAGTCGATAAATCACTGTCTCAGGTCGATCGACTAAGAATCAATATATGTCGACTAATTAGCAGCAGCGCCCATCACTACGTAGAGTTGGGATCATTTTATTGGATTTCACAGCGAGCTACTGTTGCTCAGAGTTCTGACCATAGACTTATCAAGTAATAGAAGCGACATTTAAGACGGCACGGTTGGCGCAGTGGCTGAGCGATTGGACTGCTGCGCTGAGTGTCGCGGGTTCGATTCCCGCACGGAACTAATATTTGTATGCCCTACAAATAGTTGTTTTGGGTCTAGGTGTGTTTAAATGTTTGTAAACGCACCCATGATACAGAAGAAATTCCTAGTGTGGGGCAAGGTTTTTTAAAATAAGATTTAATAAAATTGTGAGAGAAGAAAATTAGACATGAAGTAGCACTGTTCTCTGTATTTGTGTCTTTTGAGTTCTGTTGATAAAATTGAAGGTCTATGCCCAGCAGTGAATGTCTTTCGGCTGATATGATGACGATGATAAAAATATTCTAAAAAGTGTTAACATTTTGCGTAATTGAAGCTCTAGAAGAATGAGAGTATTATATTCAACTCCTAACTGTTATTCGACCGTATTGCTGTCGGCCATATTAGTTGTAGAATATATGTTATCGTTCAGGTACACGATTTCTTTTCTGACCACAAATGGCAAATGTTTGGTAGAATCTCAGGCTAGGTGGAGTGACGATGTTCACAGGATGGCATGTAATGATGTAACTGACAGTTGCCAAAGTAAAGTTACATGTCATGCGACTGAAGAATTAGATGTACAGGTGTGGGCTGATAATGGTGCCGACTAGAACTATTACATGACTTAGGCTTATACCCCTTTGTTCTGTCCCTCATCTAACAGGCAAACTTATAAACAAACATGGCACTTCTAGGTCACAATCTTGTTATCAAGATATATCCATGTTACCAGCGCTAAGAAGATCCTCCCTTTGTTTGTGTTCACGGCAAGTTTTATCAAAGCTTACGTTATTTTTGCTGGAATCGTTAAGATTGTATCCTTTGTGCTTGTTTGTTTAATTTCCGCAAACAATGGCAAAGTTTGCGGTTAGGGTTCAAGTTTTGCTGTTTATTTCATGTAGGGTCATTATTTTTAGAGCTACTTGAGATAGAGGAATACTATTTAAGCTGCCAGCGAAAATGATATTATTGAGAACTTTCATATGTGCTGGATTTAGTTGAACTTTCTCTGCTTACCCATCTTATCTGTTGGTACACAATAGGTTTCCATATTACTATATTGTATTTTCAATTAAATTATATTAGAGACTTTTTTCATAATGTGGGTTAAGGTAGTGGTATAGTAAGTCCCCTCTTTGAGGCGTGGCTGGAGAGGCGCCACGGCACCCTCACCTTTCGTCTGACGCAGGTACTCACCGGACACGGTTGTATCGGGAGGTACCTGCACCGAATCAGGCGGGAGGAAACGCCCGGATGCTACCATTGTGAGGATCAGCCAGAGAACATGGTGGAGCACACCGTGTAGGTGTGTCACGCTTGGGCGGAGCCCTGCCGTGTCCTCGTAGCGGCGATCGGCGGCGGTGACTCTCGCGTCCGGCCCTGGTGCAAGCCATGGTCCGGGGCGAGGAGGAATGGGACGCCGTCGCCTCCTTCTGCGAAGTAGTGATGCTAGTGAAGGAGGTGACGGAACGTGAGAGGGAGAGAACCTCTCGTCCCAGCCACCGCGGGAGGCGCTCCGGGCGTCGGGGGCCACGTGATAGCTTCCGGCCACAGTAGACGCGGGCCTGTGGACGGTGAGTGATAGGCTAGCTCGCCGTCTGTCCGTCTTATGATGACAACAGGCCGTGTGGCCGATGTCAGCAACATGGATGGGGCCCGCAAGGGCCGACGCCCGTCGGGGCTGCGGGTTGTTCGTAAGATATACCGCGGCCTCGACATGAAGGGCTAAGAAGGAAAATGGGTGGATTTTAGTCTGTAGAAGTCTGACACTCCCTTTCGCTCTGCTCAAGAGCGGGAGGGGTTATTTGATGATTTTATTATTGTGGCACACACTGTGAGTAGTAGAAAAAGAGTAAAATGAGAGACCTTTGTCCAGCAACTGAACAAAACACGTTGAAAAAGAAATAAAACTGTCTTTGTTGCGAGAAACCGATTTTTTTCATTCTTATAGCGCTAACCATATTTATAAACTTCACTACGAAGAAATAAATTTACTGTTAAACATGCAGAATCATAAACTTCCATCACTATTTACTAACTACATTTTAACTGCATGCACCACACATTAAAACGTCTCCGTTCAAAATGAACCAGCGCCAAGTCACGACTTTTAACTTTTACGGCTCAAACTTCACAAGTTTAGCGCAAAGTTCCTCGGGAGACTGTCTCAGTAGTAGGTGCTTTTAGAGGCTGTGTGAGAGTAGGCAGGTGTGTTCATGTGCTAAGTAGTTACATTATGCAGGGACAAGAAGTAAACTGACTTTTTGTAGGAGGAAAATTATGTATTCAGGTCAATGTTGCTTCGCTGACTTCTACAAAAATATTTTAGTCGGTGCCCTAGCAAATAATCAGATCTGTTTAAAATGATGTTGTAACTTTATGAAACTTTGCTCTATTTATCAAAGTCTATGTTCTGAAGTTTTTTGTTTATCTTTATTTGTTAATAACAATTGTAATTTTTTATGTGCTAAAATATCCTCGAAAAACATTTTTCTAGACGTCATTCCGCATCGAATGAGCAATCGCTCATATTTTGAGGAGCTGTACTTTGAATTAACACGTTTTTGAACTTGTTGACTAGACTAAAGAAGGAACATGGGTGGTTTTTAGTCAGTAGAAGTCAGACTTCCTTCCGCTCCGCCCAGAGCAGGAAGAATCATTTGATGATTTCCTACCATCCAATAAAAAAGTCATTCAGGTATTACAGGCGTTCTGATAAGAAATATTTGGTATCATTACTTTAAAAAATCTCTGTATTACCTATACCTAACTGTAACACATTTATCACTATACCAACCTATAAACAAAACAAGGTAGTAACTAAGCTGTCAACTTCGTTCAACCTTCCCTAAACTTAGTTAAACCTTCAGCCCTATTTCCATAAAAAGGTTCGGCCGTCGACACACAACTTTCACGTACACACGGTAATCCTCGGCCTTCGTCCGATAACCTATATATTGGATCTGTGTAAGCTCACTACGCTCGGCACTTCGGCCTTTTAGTTCTAACTACCCTTAAGGAGGGTTACCTTTCCGAAATTTTAATAGTACTTACGGAAAACCGGATATTTGTAGAAAAGTTTACATTTTGACCATTTTTATTTCAGTCACTCACAAAATCTCATACAGCTTTTCCAATTTACTTTAAAATCGCTTAAAGATACCAGGCTGGTCAAAGTCCTGTCAGGGTTGCGGGTTGTTTGAAAGAGATACAATGGGCTAAGAAGGAACATGGGTGGTTTTTAGTCAGTAGAAGTCTGACACTCCCTTCCACTCCGCCCAGAGCGGGACGAGCCTTTGATGATTTCTCACCTTCCCAAAAAAAAGCTGGTCTAAGTTCAGTTGGAGTGCAAATATGTCAGTTATGTCGGGAAAATCTGAATGTATAAGAACAAAACCTACCGTTTTGTGCAATTTACAGCCAAACATTGTCCTGAAGATGTTTCTGAAGATATGCTGTGTGCTAATTTGCTGAGACAACTTAGACAAAATCATAACCCTTCCTTTAGCCATAGTCGGGTAAAAATAAATATTATAGCCGACCAGTTAAATTAGAAGTATTTACCAAAAGGCGTGTTACGGAACAGAAGTGAGTTTCTCGATTGTGATGGATCTCTCGAAACTATAAAGTTTTTATTCCTTCCTAAAGTCGATAATAGCCTGCTTCTACCGCTATTGAACTTAAGAATTGTTTTTCTTATTTCTTAACACCTCATTATTTAGGTCTGCAGGCTATTTCGTATCTTTTTAAATGTCAGTGGCTATCATAGTCATAGTGGCTATCATATCATATCAGTGGCTATCATGTCCAACGATTAACTGCCAAATGGTTCCAATTTGTACCAAACCATAACCATTTAAAAAGATTAGCAATAGCCCTGCAGAAAGCTTATAATGTTCTCAATTAACTTTTGTAAAGCTTTTGTAAAACTTATATGATAAAGCATGAATTCCGTATCAGATTCTGTCTACTACCATCATGATTTAACCGGCACGGTTGACGCAGTAGCTGAGCGCTTGGACTGCTGCGATGCGTGTCGTGGGCTCAATCTCCGCACGGAACAAATATTTGTATGGCCTACAGATAGTTGTTTCGGGCCTGGGTATTCGGTTTGTATAATGAGACTTTAAATGTTTGTAAACGCATCCACGATACAAGAGAAATTTCTAATATGGGGCAAAAAAAACCTGACCGCGTGTGTTACTTACTCGTCTTTTCATATTGTTTATTCGTTGAATACCAGCTTATACTAGGTCACAGAGCTCTAATACTTTACTAAAAGCTTTCAGGATCCAGCTGTCAAGCTTCTAAATCCTGGTATTTAGCGGTAGTAAGTGGCTTCGGCCAGTACCCTAAGAGCGGGCCGCCTCAGGACCAACTTTGTACAAAGTCCCCTCAGTAGCAGATTTATGCTTAATACCACCGGTTGAACTGAGTTTGCCTAGACTGTCGGCCGCAGAACTATGCGTTGGAATTTAGTCAGCGAGATAGTTCGCCAACTCTTATGGTATTTAAAGTATTATTACCAATCGATAAAAATAAAACCCATTTCTATTAATATTTTCGTATCTTTATTGATGCCAGCTAATAATTAGTACAGGTTTTATGCGTGACCGTTATTTTGAAAATAAACTAAAATGGCGGAAGTTGGAACGGCCACGCTTCACACAAAAATCTATCAACCGCTTAGGCATATATACCTAGCTATCTGTTAAGAAATGATTTTAGAAAAGTCAACCTTTTAACGAATGAAATAGGGTTGTAAGTTTGAATGAAAAAACGTCACCGGACGAAATTGGTGCTGGACGGCTAACTTCACAATTATTACAAAATTTCGTCTTGTCGCCTAGACCAATGCCTGCAGTGCTGTATCGTTTTTCGCTGTTTGATAACGAATCTTGCATGACCATTCTCGTCTATCGACGACCGAATATGGCTTATGTATGTGGCTTACTTGTAGCAACAACTTCTTCCATGACTTCATCTAATAATTTCAAAAACTCTTTATGAGCGAATAAATCATTTATTATAGCATCTGTATCATTTTGTTCTGACGTAACCTGACTAGCATTTTTATAAAGTCTACCCTGTGATATATCGTCAGAAAAATATATGTCTAAGCCATCATCGTCATCACTCTCATCAGTATAATCATCATTGGCGTCACTTTCCTCTACACTCACCGATACTGATTCAACCGTAAGTTGTATTTTCTTTTTTTTCTGAATGCTTTGCGTTTTCGATTTAATTTTGTCTTTGTTATTTTGTGTTTCCGCAGGTTTCATTACGTCCCCTTTTCGTTCTATTTCTTTAGGCTTAATGTTGTCGATGTTAGACATAACGTCTATTGGATTAATTTTCTCTGTGATAAGCTTTATTTCGTTTGTTTTGTTGCTCTTCATTTTTGTACGCTTATCTATATTTTTTGTACGATTCGGCTTCTTAAGTTTTATGACCTTTTCTTCGGAAGATGTTTCAGTGACAGATTCCAATACTTCTTGTATGTCAATACTATGAATAAGTTTTGCGATATTCTGCTCCGTTAGGTCCCTTTCGTTCATCATCGTAATCATTGACATCGTGTCGGATCGAATTGTTGTATCTTCATCTTCTTCACTATTTACTACGGGGTCTTCAAAGTTCTCTATTGTAGTCACCATTTTAACAGAATCCGTATGTACTTCAGATACCTCCAAATTGCCGGAACTGCCTTCTTCTATATTTGCTTTTGTGAATGTTTCAGCGATCGGTTTGATGATAAAAGTTCTAGAAATGTTCTTTGATGATACTTTTTCTTGAGTTCCTATGTCTGTGTCAGAATCGAATTGATCTATATATTCTTTGACTTCTTCGCTGCCAAACATCGTTTTAAGAAAGTCTTGGAACTGTTTATTTTCTTTGATAATTCTCAGGTTATCTGCGTTGTGGGGTGTGGGAACAGTTCGCAGATCTTCCGTGACGACACCTGTCGTTATTGGATCGATGTATAAGTCTGGTTTCGTACTTATTTTGAAGCTATTTTTGTCCCAGGACTCCCATTTCGGTAGCTCGGTAGTACTCCTTTTCTTAGTTCGTACTTTCTGAAATAGCAATTGAAAAATATTTTTTTATATTATCTGTCTCAGTGTAAGTGAACATGTCAGTCTAATTTCAGTAAGTTTCGTCAATGTATGTTTGATTTATTTTCTTGTATTTGTTTTTAAGAAATCATCGGCCTATTCCATCAATTCGTGCTTTTAAATAAGTCGACTAAATTACTCATTTTAAAAAAGAACGAATGTTTTCAACAACGAGTTCCAGAACCTCAGTTCAGAGCTCTGTTCAGCTGAGCATATCAAACATAGCTATAGGAAAACTGACCTTGTCCATGATTTCTTCGATCCATTCGGAGTAATAGCCAAGTTTGGTGAAGACCGTGGGCGAGTCAGCTGCACCGCAGTCCGGGGTGCCGAAGCTGATCACTCCATAGAGTTTACCGTAGGCTACGCCTGGTCCACCCGCATCTCGCTGTCACGACAATAGTTTTGACACAATCATGTGCAAATAAGGGAATCTACAGGGTTTAACACCCTCAAAGCCCATCTTAAAGCAGTCTCTCTCAGTCACTTGGTACCTTTACCTTCGCAATCTCTGTAACTAGAAGTGCAGAGAGGTGGCATGCTAGATTCCATCAATAGCAGAAGAGATGAGAAACGGAATGTAGATTTCAAACATCAAACAATGTTCTGCTCTGCCACTGGTGGATTCCCGTACGTGTCTGGTGTGGCAGAAACGTCCACCGTTGCCTTGCACTTCTTCTTATTGTGTGTGCAGTATGTACTAACGAGCCCACCGCACTGTTACTAGATATTTAATGTTTCTTCTTGAACTTACGTTACATGCGCCACCCCCTTTAGAGAAGAACCCGGCGCAAAAGTTCTTTTGGGTCACGAACTCTCTAAAAGTAATACAATTTTTTTTTAATATAATTTTGGTTCTGGGCTCGTCACGGTCTTAATTCATCTCACTAGATCCATTCATTTATCACGAATCTGGCCAATAAGTCTTCTGATAAAATAGTATTCTCAGTAGAACCACTTATATATTTCGATGATGGATCTAATGAGAAAAAAAATCACGTCATGATCCATTATGGATCTGAACAATGGATCTACTGGGAATGATCATTATTATTTCTTCATGAAAATTACAATGACCCGTTCGCAGCCTCCGACGATGCACCTCACATCAAGCGACGCACGTGGGTTACTTGTTTCCTTCGCGAGCGTGTATTGAAGAGTTCCACAAGTTAGCATAGTGGAACACTTACTTAGAATAGACTTCTTGACATTCCTTCAGTGGATAGAAGTCGAGCACCGCATACCTCATTCGATTCCTCCAAACGTCTGAAACGATGTTGGAGGTCTGAAAAACAAAATAAAACTGGGCAACCAGACCTTTATATTACCTCAAAGCTGTACAGAATCTCTCCTGAAGTCATGAGCTCCGGGTACTAACGGGATACGGAAAACTGATAGGGTCATTGTTCTTCA
Organism: Diarsia brunnea; assembly: GCA_949774965.1. Taxonomy (NCBI): domain Eukaryota; kingdom Metazoa; phylum Arthropoda; class Insecta; order Lepidoptera; family Noctuidae; genus Diarsia; species Diarsia brunnea. Next base: position 19,876,585 of record OX459007.1, read on the forward strand.
CACCTTTACCATGTCCAAACTAAAGCGATTACGGAGTATCTGAACGTGTCGTATACGCGCCGACAGAGGGCACATTCTGGCTTTCCAAATACACATACTAATCGTGCGACCGATCGTTTTATTTAGAACAGCCTCGTAGAACTCCTGTTACTGTCTAAGAAAAAGTATTTAAAAAACTAAAAAACCCGACTGAAAAAACTGAAAAGCAAAAAACAAGCACAAAATTTAAAATAAACAAAACTTGGAAGCAGGCGGAGGTTGTCCATTCTATTCTTCTATTCATTTCATTTCATAATTCAATATTCAAATGAACCCCAAAAAGAAATCTTAATAATTAAAACAAAAATTGGAAAAGCCACTTACGGATCTTGCTCCCCAACCAACGATAGTGATATCTACAGTGTTCCTAGGCATAGGATTAGGATCCCTATCAAAATCTATCTTCCTAACTTTTCTTTTTTTCTTTCTGAAATGCAGCTTCCGAAGCAAGCGCATAATTGCGAGATTGTTCTGCAAACTCTTAGGGTCGTATGACGGATGGAAGTAAACTTCCATAATAGGGATGTTCTCATAACATCCCTCGTATAAATAGCAGCCCACTTGCACTGAGAGAAATTGCGGGTTTTCCCTATAGAAGCGGTTGTTCCAGGCGCTGATGGATTTAAAAAAAAAACATTATCGTCTCAGTACATCCAGTTTTGCTGTTAAACGTAAAGAAGGGCAAGCATCATTCCTTCTAAAACAAATAATTATTAAGTTTTTACAGTTGCAAACACGACGCTGAAGTGATGACCAGATCTGATTTGATAATGGAGCCGCCACATTGGAACTTGTTGAAGAACTGAACGCTCGCCATGAAGGGAAACATCCTCATCTTTTCTCTGTATCCCCCGAAAATGCGACGACCAACATCTGGAGCTGCAAAGTAAATCATGACTTCATTAATCAAATCTCCAAAAAAATTTATAACGCAAGAAAGATGAAAATTAACTAAAAAAAAACTATACTTACTCCAAAATTCGTTACTAACCAAAAGATCACTATCCTCATTTACTTCTTGGGCCATTTTTGTATTGTTTTGTGAAATATCATTTGTCCTCAAATGATTTAACACTTGTGTGTTTATACCAAGCTTAGCATTGTTATTATCAAAGCCATGCTTAAATTTTAAATATTCAAGATTTGTTATAAACGTTTCTATATGTGCAGTTACATATTCATCCTTTCCAGCATTGTAGCTTTTATTGTCTTCATTCAATATTTCATTTATTTGTGCAATAAAACGTTGTGTGTTGTTATCGATGTTATCAACTTTAACAAGTCTTGCAATTTCCGCCAGATTGTTGTCATCTTTTAAAGTGATCGTGCCAAAGAAGTTGTGAATTACTGCAAACTCGCCAAACCTCACTTTATGCTTTACATGATCTAGTTTCAGTGTGGAGAATATACCGTTGACAGTCTTTCGCAATGCTGCTTCAGTTACCGCTAAATCTTTGGTTTCTTCACGAAGTTCTACAAGGCTCTGAACTTCGACGACACCAATGAAAATAATGAAATATAAGATAATATTTTTGCTGGAATACATATGTAAACAAAGAAATTCAAGACAGTAATAATGGAAGATTTTACAATGATATCAAAATGTTTTTTTCCGTTTAAAGTATAGTTGCTCAATAAATGATATATGTTTTATGGCGTTTGTTTTATTTCCTAGATATTATAAATTGAGAAATCTTATACATAAAAAGAAATTGCACAACAAAGCCATAAAATATTCGATTTGAAACACATTTTATTGGATAGTAACATTGCTTTTAACACAAACTTTTTGTTGTGTACACCTAAGTCAATCGGTACTTGTAATTATTTAAGTTATTTTTATTAATAAAAAATGGAGTTTACTACATTAATCGTGTTTCTTATTTCTGTGGTGGTAGCTAGACATAATCATAGAACAGTTATAGAGACCTAATGTTAGTATAATCAGGTAACAATAAGAATTAGGTTAATGTATCAAAACTAATCGCGTATACTATGTTTAGTGTCCGCATTATTAACCCTTTATGTTAGTAGACTATGGATACTTTTATCAGTTCATTAACTGTGACAACATGCAGCCATAGCGACCTCTACACTATCACCAGTAACCTAGGAAGTGGTGAAGTGTAGTGTGAATGTGCAATCAACATCTAAAACACTTTTGTGCCAGCAACACGAAGAAGATGACTTACTGTTACAGTAAAATACTTTATCTAAAACAGCAATATTAATCATGAGTTTGACCTAAACTCGTAGATGACAAAATAAATTTAGAAACGGGTTTCATCATAATCAGCCTATAATGTTTCCACTGCAGGGTCTCAGGCCTCCTCTCTAGGAGAGGGATGGGCTATCCACCACGCGTGCGGATAGGTAGATGTCACATAATTTCTTAATTTTTTTTGTCTTCTAATACATGCTCGGTTTCCTCCCGACGTTTCCCTTCACCGTTTTGAGAGCAGTGGTGATGAAATAAATTAGACTAAGTAATGCACCTGCCTGAATTCGAACCCACGACTTACTGTTCGTAAGTCAGGGCCGGCCGCTACCACTGGGCCACCGCTGCCAACGGGTTTACTACTTAACTATAACAACACTTTCAGTAAAACTTACTTAACAAACGTACTTTTACTAACACAAAGCATTTTTTCTGAATAAAATAAAGTCACACGTCGCGGTACGGAAGTTAAGAAATGTTCATAAAACTGGCGTATGTCTCCATTACTTACCCTTACTGGTAAGTTTCCAACCGTTCAGCAACGAACAACTTTTCTCTTAGCTCGCTGTTACTCACATCTGCAGTATTAAGAGAAGCTCGTTACGTATTTATGTTAGCCTGGTACCTGTCTGGTAAAATTCTAATCATCATTTCATCTGCCAAGCCTTTTCCCAACTATGTTGGGGTCGGCTTCCATCTAACCGGATGCAGCTCAATACCAGTATTTTACATGGAGCGACTGTCTATCTGACCTCCACAACCCAGTTAATACTAGGTAATACGATACTCTTTGGTAAGACTGGACGTCAGAATTTCAGGTCACTGACTACCTGTAACGACTGCCAAAGATTTATATATGGCAGCCGGGATCAACAGCTTAACGTGCTTTTTGGGGCACGGAGGAAACTCGGCATGTCGGGCGGTCACCCATCCACAGACCGACCTAGGCAAGCACAGCTTTACCTAAAGATCGACCCGAGTGGCAGTTCTTATTAAGCCAAATTCTAATATTAAATTAAATTATCTTTCGTTCACGCTTGATCTTTAATGAGAAGTATCATAGGCATACTGTGGGTACGGTGGTTATTCCGGAGACATGGTGACAGAGAGCCATCCTTGTTCCCGTCGGGGCTGCGGGTTTTTCGAAAGAGATACCGCGATCTCGTCACAAAGGGCGAAGAAGGAACATGAGTGGTTTTTAGTCAGCAAAAGTCTTACACCGGTGTTACCCTACCCCTCTGCCTACAGCGGGAGGAGTCATTTGATGACTTCCTACCCTCCAAAAAAAAAATACCATCCTTTAGCTTCCTTGTTTGTTCCATTTTTTTTCTGCCATTTTTTGTTTATTGTTGTGTCTCTTGAATGTTACTTTGAGTTGGGTTTATGTATAGAGTTTTAAATTACCATTTACTGTTTTTCATAGGCTCGAATTTCTATGCCATTGTAGTGGGACTGCCTCGTTGGTCTTGTGGTTTGATTCCTGGGTCGAGCAATTTTTATTGGGTTTTTCTATCAGGAATTTCTCAAAAGCAACCCTGGAATCTGGATTTGTGTCCAGTTGATGGCAATAGACTCGCCGCTCTTACATGGAATTTAAACATAACTGGCGAAATATGTACAATTAGGTACCTACACCTCTGCCTAACCCTTCGGGGATTACAGGCGTGATGTTATGTTATGTTTAGTAGAGGTATCCATTGAAAACGTATCCTGTAACCGCTGGTTAACAGAAACATTTTTCATAGATTGATAAATCCCTCAGAGTTAAACCAGTTTAAGCCTTTCCTTCCAGCATTTATTCCCAGACATAAGCTTTAAAAGCACACCCGTATAGTGGCAGTGATCGTTATCGGAGTGCTCGGATCACGCAGTTACTTCGCTGGCGATTTAGCGCTAAAGCCGCTGATGGCTGTGAGGCTAGTAGAACAGCGGGTCTGAAGACAAAACGCAATTTTGCCACATTTTGGATGGAGGAGTTAATTAGACGTGAAGGTGCCGATTTTCCCGTCGGGGCTGCGGGTTGTTCGAAAGAGATACCGCGACCTCGGCGAAAGGGCTAAGAAGGAAAATGAGAGGTTTTTAGTCAGTACAAGTCTGACACTCCCTTCCGCTCTGCCCAAGAGCGGGAGGGGTTATTTGATGATTTGCCACCAGCCAAAAAAAAATATTCTTATTTTTATATTGCCACGTGACACAAAGGTTCTCAACTCGATAAGTTTGATTTACTGCTGAACCAGACTATCCTGTGGTGACCTCAAATTAATTTAAAGTCCCCAGTCAGGGGATGTGAAATTGCATAACAAAATGTATGAAGAAAGACATTGAAGTGTGCTTGCATACAGATGCAGGTTTTTCGGTTCCATTTTATTGGATCCGGAAAACTTGTTCGCTTATAAGTTCTTCTGTATCTGATTCTTTATGACCTGCAGCCCCGACCTGTTACCTGTGGACCTGTTTTCTCATTCCGGTAGATACCGATTCTTCTCTGACCCGTACTGAGAAGCTGTAGGAATTTTTGTGCACGCTCCGTTGGATAAATTAATAGTAATCTTTATACAACAAAAGAAAGGCAACAGAGGCAGATACGATACTTAGAATAACTTTATGTATAGTAATATTGGTGGAGTTTGGCACAAGGATGGCGATGATGGATGATGTATATTGATAAACTCATTCTTATTATCAAACAAGCTGATTTATATTCTAGTACCTGAGTGTTTACCGGCGCTGATAAACAATTATGTTTGTAATATTTTAAACTAGCTGTTGCCAGCGGCTTCGCCCGCTACAACTCAAAAATTATCCCACGGAAAGATAAAATCGGGATAAAAACTATCCTATGTGTTAATCCAAATTATAAACTATCTGTGTACCAAATTTTATCCAAATCCGTTCAGTAGTTTTTGCGTGAAAGAGTAACAAACATCCACACATCCATTCTCACAAACTTTCACATTTATAATATTAGTAGGAAGTAGGATAGTAGGATATCACAGGTTTCTGACCAGACGTATGAATGTGGGCGAAGCAAAAGGAGTATGTTAGGATCAGAGCAGGTGGCGTTATGTGGTTCCTGCCTATCCGGGAAAAGGGCGTGACTTTATGTACGTATCACGGGCGAAACTGTTATGTCCACTTTCGATCCAGTTTCCTGGCCCTACTGCATGGTCTAGGTGTTAACGTGTACTAGCGCATCCAATAACATGCGCCGAGCTAACGTGGCGCGCTGTTTACTGGCCGTACACACACTGGCCGCCATGCAACGCTCTTCACTCCATTGCTTCGGTTGTTTACCTTTGTACGGGCAGTTTTATTACTTTACTATTTACTGACTTTGACATTTTGGCGTAACGTTTTAAAAACAAAATGTAACTTAATCAGCTAGTTTTAATAGCGTGATTAACAGTAGAATTAACTTAAAACATAAAGTAAAATAATTAAGAACGGAATTTTATGTCTGACTATTACGGTTTAAAGTTGTCACAGCTGACACTTTCATACGTGTAGGTCGTGATATTAGAATATCGGATATTTTATACCGGTTATTCGTTCTGGTGTTTATGAATAATTATGACCTACAGAGCTCAATATGAGCTTAGACGTTGTCAAAGTTTATGACAAACCAGCTGTTACTGTTGTTTCACAGAACCATAATCATCAAATCAAATCAAAAGTTATTTATTCAAACTAGGCTGATATTCAGCACTTTTTGAACGTCAAAATTGGTCAAAATAGTGACAGTCCCCCAAAACGCCCACCCTTCGGCACTTCCTAGTGTTTTTGCTGGAAAAAAGAAGTTGCGGAACAAACTCCCCAGCAACACATCTGTCTGTTTGGTTAGAATGTCTTCATGTTTTCATAATTAAAGTAGCTAAAGGTATCTTCTAACAGTATAACATCAGCTATCTGCCAGAAAATCTCGTGAAAATCGGTTCAGCCGTTTCCGAGATTTGCCGGAACAAACAGACGTACAAACAAAAATGAAAGATAATATTTTTTGTTTAAATTTATTTTCTGTAAGTATAAATGGACCCTTTAATTTCATTTATTTGTTCAAACAGCTAACTATTGAATAAAATCCCCAGTCTATCACATCCACTTATTCCCGTGACGTCAGCTGTTTCACGTCAATGAAACTGAACCACACTGAGGGGTTCAAAAGTTGGAGCTCGAGTGTCTCCGAGTGACTAGCGACCTACTTCTCCTAACCGATGAGCCTCCAAGATGAGAGATACATTTGATTATATTTACTGACTGTAAAAGAAGAGGTTTTGGTGTGATTTCTTTTAATCAGGAAATACTAGGGTTGCGGCAGTAAACGGTAAGGAAAATCGGTTTGTCTCATGTCTGAACCTCATATTTTGCTAGTTAGTTAGTTAGAAAGAGATACCGCGGCCTCGACACAAAGCGCTAAGAAGGAACATGGGTGGTTTTTGGTCGGTAGAAGTCTGACACTCCGTACCGCTCTACCCAGAGCGGGAGGAGTCATTTGATGATTTCCCAAGCTCCAAAAAAAAGGTCCCAAGTAAGTCTATTGCCATATTAAAATCAAAATTATTTATTTCACATAAGCCTACATGGGCATAAAACATCGAGAAAAGGTGTACGGTTTGGATTGGTCGTTTCTTATGGAGAAGAAACTCTATGGTTATTTAATTTAAATCATTTGGTTTCAATTCAAAGTTTTCATGGCATCATTACACATTACACATTACACGCAAGCATAGTGCTTCTCCAATCCAGGTTGTTTGTAAAAAAATCATCATTTTGCCTGAACAATCTAATACAGAACACGATAGTGAGCAGTCAGTTGCACTAGAAAAACAACTCTAATTTAAATAACTCCAAGAAAAAACGCTTTAGTCGTGGCGATTCATGGAAATTGTTATTTCATTGCCGAGAGAAATGACATCAAATTATGATAAAATACCGGAGGCATGTCATTTGTACTGAACTTTACAGTCTTAGTACAAAATAGCTATAATAGTGAACACGACAGATAGTCTTCTAACCGTGGTTGACCCCACGCTATACAGAACGCAGGTAGCGGATGCTGGCTTCCGGGCACCGTAGGCGCGGGCCTGTGGACGGTGAGTAATGACTTGCTCACCGTTCGTCCGTCTTATGATGACGACATGCCGTGTTGACGACGCGTTCATGCTCCACGCGCGCTTCTTAGAGATACCAGCAACATTGCTGGGGCCCGCAGGGACCAACGCCTGCCGGGGCTGCGGGTTTTTCGAAAGAGATACCGCGCCCTGGACACAAAGGGCTAAGAAGGAACATAGGTGGTTTTTAGTTAGTAGAAGTCTGACACTCCCTTCCGCTCCGCCCAGAATGGGAGGGGTCATTTGATGATTTTGCACGCCCCAAAAAAAGGTGTAGTGGATGCCGAAAAAGCCTATGTGTATTTCTTCATCTGTGGTTGTGGTAGCTAGCCGTTGTAGTAGGTATAAACTAGGCAGCAAGGCTGCAACAGCGCTCAATGGATCAAAATATACTTTACACATCAGAACAACACGACCTGACACAAAACGTGGCATTTAAAAACTAAGTTCGTTAATAGTTTATTGTTGAATAATAGACGTGCAAGCAAAGACAGTGACTTTTCTATGAATGGCTTTGTTATTTCACTACAATAATATACAACACACAGAGAAATGCACCAGAGATTAACTGAATACAAGGAAATAGAATTACTTGTAGAACTAACGAACCACATATTAATTTAACTCTGACGTCTGATTCGTACCGTGATCATAACAGTTACAAGCGATTCGTAAATCGCTGTCAGTGTAGCAAAACCTTACCCTAGCTGTAGCTCGCCCGCGCTATCGAGGCAATTATCTCAATCGACGTTTTTGCTCCAAGTCTGAGAGGAAACAACTGACTTTTGCTGCTATACTGTTTATTAGTGCCCTGGGATTTTCAATTTTCAAGATGATAAAGACAAATAGAACAAACTGCTTTCATTTTCTTCAGTGTCTTGTCTTGAGATTTTATGGAGTAAGTGATGGAACACGTTTATCTCAAAGATTTTCTTTGACCAAAAAATTTTGAAACAATTACATTAAAAAACTGGAAATAGTTCGATGTGGTACCTAAAGCATTGATTGCTGCAGTGTCTAAAGTATTCTTACACCTATATTTAAAACAGTACTGATGCCGCCATTATCTTTGGCCACGTTGGGATTCACAGGGCTTAAATAATTTGATAAGGCGAGCGTACCAATACAGAAACAGCAAATCTGTTATAATGTTGTCTAGGAAGAAAATTAATGCTATAGATATAAAATGCGAATCCAGTGAAGAGAATACAGGAAAATATCGGCAATAAAAAGATGAAAATATGGAGCAATGCTACCAAAAAATAAACCATATTTCAATACAGACATAATTTTTACATCACGTAAATGTACTAACATCTCCCAGACGCGAAAACACATTACTGCCATTTCAACCCAGCAATCTTTTCGCAGCACGGATGTTAATAAAACGTATTCGCTTGTAATCTTATCGTTACACTAACAATAAGGTGACGTCTGTAGGCTCTCACGATCGCCCGCAGCGCCCCCAAGCGGCACGAAATAGGATTTACTAAGAGCCCCTACCAACTGCTTATGGGAAACGATTGGTATTTGTTTTATGATTTATACGTGAAGATTTTGTAAAGTTAGATTTTGTTCTTAAAAAAATATAATTTGAGAACCTTTACGAGTTACTACTTTATATAATTGCGCAGTGGCTGAGCGATTACACTGCTGCGATTCGATCCCCGTCACGGATCAAATATTTATATGGCCTACAGATAGTTGTTCCGGGTCTGGGTGTTTGTGTATGTGAATTTAAATGTTTGTAAACGTACCCATGATACAGGAGAAATTCCTAGTGTGGGGCAAAGTGTTCACAAAAAACCCCTACGACACACTCAGCAATCAGTCCTGCTAGTAATTTTGCTGACTGGCAAAAGTGGCTTGGTGCTGACACCAGAAAACATAATCAATTATTGAGGCCGAATGTATTAGCGTGAAACGTTATTAGAAATAGAAATAATTTGTTCAAATCGGCAATATTGTGAAACATCATGTCGTAATCGTGATAATGATTGTGCTATGTAGCTAATTGCTACATTCGATCACCACCTTTACTGTGGTTAGTTGACACCTTTGGTATACTGTTCTTTCAAGCGCTCTCAAATTTTACTAGCAGTATTATCCAACTTGAGGTAAGAAACTCAGAGAACTTCAGCACAAAGCGGCCATGGCGTATTATTAAAATCTTATAATGATCTTGCTGCCCTTGTCCTTGATCTTTTTTTTATTTTTTATTTGGAATGGCTAAGGGCAGAAATGAGGTCGACGATGGAACGAGCTTACACAGAAGAAGCCCATTTACTCGCGACTTAAAAAGGATGGGGGGTGATCTTCTTTGGGGTTAAATTGACGCTACACGTTTATTCCTCCCATTCTCCTTTCACAATCAGCACGGTTTAATTTATTATTTTTCTCTTCCTATTATTCCTCACACAATTATCACTTGAGCAAATAGTAGTGGCTCAGTCGTCTCACCCCCGTCTGAGCGAGTTCATAAAGGGCAAATCATTGTCACTGCGGTTACAGCTATCAGACGCTTATCTTTCATATTCGCTACGTCAGCGGAAGTAATGTACATAAGTAACAACGTTATGTCTGACTTCTAGGAATGGAGTCAGAATGGCTCCATTTGAATGAAATGGATTTATATAGTCTTACAATACGTAAATGAAATGCGACATATAAATTGCTTATTACAACGATGATGGGCATAGTAAAAGGGTAACATGATTTAGGCAGAGGAACTATATTCTTTCTTTCTTTATTTTTTTTCGTCCTAGTTCAGAAACATTCACGAATGGACTGGAGTCATGGGCTCTAAACTGCTCTACGTCGTAAAAGATATTATGAGAGAGAAAAATATTATGACGTAAAGAAACCTCTGTTAATGGGAGAAACACCAATAGAAAAAAAGTATCTCGAAATACCGTAGGTTATCACTTTGTTCGAATTAGATAATAACTATAGTCTTCACTTTATACTTACACACGTTTTTGTATAGTGAGATTTGAAGCTGCACAGAAAAACACACGAAAATTCCTAGCGGTAAACAATTTTTTTCCTATTGTTCCCTATGATTGGAACCACATGTTGGTGACAGCGGTTAACAGGCTGAACTTTTAACGACGTTGGTCCAAACATTGGACGTTGGTTAATTGTTTTCGGTTGCCTGGCAACCGGTAACCCGGCCGTTTCATGTGCACGTTCCGTGACGAGCCGTCTGCGTGGTACTGTGTGATGGAGTGGAGGAATTACTGTCGTAGGGACTACCCTACCCTAAGACAGATTGGCTGGAGTTTCAAGATGAACTCAGTTGCTTATAAACTGATTGATATTTTCTGTAGGAGATATCCATCTACCCAGCCTGCAATGTTCTCACTACCGGAAGACTGGCCTCCTGGCTTGGAGAGGGATAGGTCCATAATCTCCCAGGATGTTATGTTTCTTTCTACAACGAGATGCCGGTTTCTTCCCGGCGTTTAACGTCACCGATTTGAAAGCACATATTGTAAAATGACTGACACATACTATTAACGTCTTGTGTTCGAACTTTTGATAACGACATGACTCGTAAGTCCGGGCCAATTCACAAGGACATGCCAAGATAGTGGCTCAAAGTCCCCTCTTTGAGGAGTGGCTGGAGAAGCGCCACGGCGCTCTCACCTTGCGTCTGACGCACAGTTGTTTCCACTGCGAGGATCGACCGGAGGACACGGTGGAGCACACCGTGGAGGTCTGCTCCGCTTAGGCAGATTACAGCAACATTGTAGGGGCCTACGCCCGTCGGGGCTGTGGGTTGTTCGAAAGAGATACCGCGGCCTCGACACAAAGGGGTAAGAAGGAACATGGGTGGTTTTTAGTCAGTAGAAGTCTGATAGTCCCTAACATTCTGCCCAGAGCGGGAGGAGTCAATAGATGATTTCCCATGCTCCAGAAAAAAAATTGGCCCGATTCACAGCTTGCCCAGTAATCTATGAAAAGGTTATTTGACTAATAGACTCTGTTATAATGTACCTGCGATAGTTTAATAAAACGTTGTGCAAAGCTATGAGATTAAACCTGTCCATTGAGGTCTTACCGTCAAAGCTAGATTTATATATCTTTTTTTTTTTTTGGAGGGTGGGAAATTATCAAATAACCCCTCCCGCTCTTGGGCAGAGCGAAAGGGAGTGTCAGACTTCTACTGGCTAAAAACCACCCATGTTCCTTCTTAGCCCTTCATGTCGAGGCCGCGGTATCTGCGAACAACCCGCAGCCCCGACGGGAGATTTATATATCTGGCTTGATGTTCTCTAGCTAAAGTGCATTGCTTTGTTGTGAACAAGGTGTATAATGTTACTCAAAACATCGAAATGAAGGGTTTATGTAGTAAACCCGCCAGAAACCCACCCAAGTGCAATGGCAATATGCCAAAACATTTAAGAATGTTAAAATATAATTTTATCTAATACACAAACCTTTTGGAAGAAACGTTTCAAATTATTGTAAAACCCGCATTTAAAATCCTCTGCGTAATTGAGAAAACAGAACGAAGAAAATACAACTAGGTATATGATAAGATCGTATAAAATAAAAATAGGTACTTGCTATATAGTACGAAATACATACAACTCTGTGCAAAAACTCACCTTCACGAGTATGAACTTACCTGAAATTAATAAAACAACAAACAATTAGAACAACACTCAAACAATATTGTTTACGTTCAGCCACATTACATGTTTGGTCAACCACGGCATGCAAACTGACAATCACTCCATATCAGACATGGAATGTTTATTTTAAACACGGTCAAATGTTGTTAGAACAGTTTTAGATTAGCGTATTTTCGTCGCGCGTGCACGCTCGTACACTCATGCGTTTTGTTTCACGAGTGATTCATATGAGCGTTGACGCGCTTATAAGCTCACATAAGCGTGGGACGCGAGAGGAGCTTCAGCGCGCACGAAATAAGTGAAGCGCTGGCCTGCAAAGCACTTATGAATACACTTTTCATTGCAATATAACTTTTCCCGACGCCGCGACGCTCCATACCCCAAATACTATACATCAAACGAAGAACTCATTGTCTCTTATTCATCACAAAAATCACATTTTTTAACTTTCTATTACTGATTATTGCAAAATGTACAACTCGACAAGTAACGAAAGGTTTAATCCACTTCCAGCTGCCAACCTGTACTAGCAACCTAACATAAACACGGACACGTGATAGTTTTGATTCCCGTACGCCGGACATTTCCCAGAGGAGACATAAAATCCTTGAGGTTGAATTATTTGGTCAGAGTATCGCCGTAGAGGCCGTTTTCGCTTTTTCGTTGTATTGTGCTGATTTTGTAAAAAAATGCTATTGAGGTAAGTCTATTTATTATTGTTTCTGTTCTATTTCTTCTTATCGTGTGGGCAGTAAGGTCTAACGACCCCACACACCCTAGTGTCAGAGTTACTAAACCGCCTCATGGGCCTTTATCATGGTTTGACGACCGCCGTTTGGCGGCCGGGACCACCGGCTTATACGTGCCTTCCGAAACTCAGAATCATCTTTTTATCAGACAATCAGGTTTCAAGCCTGCAATGTTCTAACCAAACTGGAAACAACTTTACAAAGTATGCTTCCCGTGGGAATCAAAGTCACGACCATCGGGTCACAAGACAAACGCCTGTACCACTCGACCATGGAGGCAGTTGTACTTAGTTTGATATTACTCTAGCTCTGCTACCTCTTCCAAAATCTAGATCAATTTTATGCACATATTTTTTGGCTCATCTTCAATACATACGAACTTTCAAAATGGCTGTGAATGATTTTCTTGCCTTGCTGCCCATCCGAGTTGGATTGTTCGGGCGACCTCTTTTCCGAAGTTAGATCAAAACCCCAACTTGCTTGAAATTAGACTTAAGCAAATAGAACAGATAAAAATTAAATTAGATGTGAGTGGTAATGCCGGGAGGGGAGGCCCTAGAAAGACATACACTGATCTTATTGGTGCCGTTCTTCAGAAAGGACAGGTGCGTAGTACTCGTAACCGGCGTGCGTGTATGACCAGATGTATGAATGTGGACGAAGCAAAAGGAGTATGTAAGGATCGTAGCAAGTGGCGTTCTGTGGTTTCTGCCTACCGTGAGTTTATGTATGTACTCGTATGTATGTAAAAATTAAATATACTAACTGCAGCACTCACAGACGTTTAGCGATTACTTAAGCCGTCACTTAAAGATTTGACATACAAAGTGACGGCTTAAGTTATTGCTAGACGTCTTATTTATCTTTATCTGTTATATTTGCATAAGTCTAATTTCAAGCAAATTGGGGTTTCGATCTAACTTTGACAAAGAGGTCGCCCGAAGAATCCAACTCGGATCCAAAATTCCGTAGTGTCTTAAGACGAGGGTCTATAATCAGTGTGTGTTGCATGTGATGACTTATGGCACAAAGACATGGTCCTTAACTGCTGGCCTCTTAGAGAAGCTCAGAGTCACGCAAGCCATGGAGAGAGCTATGTTCGGAGTTTCTTTGTGTGATAAAATCAGAAATGAGGAAATTCGCCGAAGAACCAGGGTCATCGACATAGCTCTCAGAATATGCAAGTTGAAGTGGCAATGGGCAGGCCACATTGCTCGAAGAACCGACAACTGATGGGGAAGGAAAGTTCTCGAGTGGCGACCACGAACCGGAAGACGCAGCGTTGGTAGGCCTCCTACCAGTTGGACCGACGACATCGCGAGAGTCGCGGGCAACCGGTGGATGCAAAAGGCAGGCTGCCGTTCTTCATGGCGTTCTATGGGGGAGGCCTTTGTCCAGCAGTGGACGTCTTATGGCTGATGATGATGATGATGATGGGGTTTTGAACTTCGAGCGACTGTCTGACCGCCACAACCCAGTTATGAATTTCCTTTTGTAAGGCTACTTGTCATACTTTCGTGCTTCCGGCGACCTTCAACAAACACCCAAACGAATTCCAAAATGTATTCTATTTTACAAAAACAAATATCGTAACTTCTATCCTTTTTCCTTAATCCCTGCAATATTTCACATGGCTGCAATCTCCTATTACCGCCACTTACAGAACTCTTTACGATCACGATCTCAAACGGGATCGCGTCTGAAGCCGGGTATGGCCGGATATGAGGTCGTCTGTCGGATATATACGGCGGCAGGCACGGTTGGCCGACGTGGTGGAACAGGATGGTTTGTGGTGGTGTAAGTATGTATGATTGTAGGTGTGTATTGTGTTATAGGGAGTTGGGAAGGAAAAGGAAATTAGCACGTTTTCTTTATCAGTATTGTGTGTACAAAAACAAGTGATTGTCAACCAACTTGTACCAAAAATCGTAATTGAAAACGATTTTATCGTTACTCATACTATCTGTCGCTAAAAGTCATATCTCACGCGTACCGGACCTGTGCATCAATCGACTATAATTTATATTTTTTATATTTCCCTTGATTGTCCAACTAAGATCGCTGAGTCTCTTATGCCACGCAATTTAAATGTTAAGCTCCTATATTTGAGCTCCTTTATTTATTTCCAGTTAAAATACCATTATGTATATTTTCCCCGATTTCACGAATGGAAAATCTCCCTGAATTCCGTGAAGGGTTAAGCACAGGTGTAAAATACGCCCTCACTAAGCTATTTGTTCCTTTCATTGACAGATCCCTGGTATCACTTGTAGAATATAGATTTAAATCACTCAAATCAGTCTTCAACACTTTGTTTTAAGACCATAAAATTAAAATGTATCTTATAGCTGCGTTCCTTTATAAATGCAGCGTGGGAGGATTGTTATAGCCTTATTATAGTCTGTCGGTTCTGCTCCAGCACTTCACTTAATTACCGGTTATCTCTTTTCGTCCTCAGAGGGTAAGGCCGTGAGCTGAGAGACGGAGCGGGCGATAAGCGGTAGCTGTAGCGAATAATGATCTCCGTAACCACAGTCATTCATTTATTTTTTATAAATTTATCATCATTAACCTGCCCTTATCCCAATTTATTTGTGGTCGGCGCAACATGTCTTCTTCTTCCATACTTCTCCATTTCTTGTTTTCTCACAACATTTTCTTCATTCCTTCGCATCACATGTTCATACCACGACAATCGATTACCACACAACTTTTCACATACCGGCGCCACTTTCAGACTTCCTCTTATGTACTCACTCCTTATTTTATCCATTCGCGTCACACCACACATCCCCCTTAGCATTCTCATCTCAGCCACATGCAATAGCCTGTCATTTATCCCTTTTGTGGCCCAATATTCTGATCCATACACGACAGCAGGTCCAACCATGGTTTTATAAATCTTCCTCTTGAGTTTAAGGGGAATGGGATTTTTTTATAAATTTATAAATATGATAAAATACAATTTGTGACTGGAAATAGAGCCTTGACACTGTGTTAGTAACACTTCATTTGGACACTAAGTCACTATAAGCAAGCAATCCCAGTCCAAGTAGTAATCATTGTAGTCGTCAGATAAGCATAAGCTTAATCAGCATGAATCAACCTGGCACACGAGCCTTCCCTCTATGAGAGCAGTGGGTCATTAGCCACAACGTGGACCTAACGCGACTTGGTAAATACGTCTGATCTGTTTTCTTTCACCGATTTGAGAGCAGTGGTAGTGAAATAAATCAGATAAAGTAAAATGTCTGCTTGAGGTCAAACCCATGAAGGGCACCTAATTTAAGGCCAACACTATAGGGCCACCAGCCCACAACTTGCACTGGTCTCTAAAAACAATAGTTAAGAATTTATCATTATCGTATCACCTTCGACTTCCACTCAAATCCAAAGAAATCTAAATTGGTGGCACAAATATGTCTTACATTTTGATAGTTCAGAATTTTACGAACAGTCGGGGTTCGAATAAAAATAATCTGTAACATAACGTGCGTAAGATCATTATTTACGTACAGGGGTGACAGGGCAACCCCTGTAGGGAAGCGTAAATAATTGTTTTAAATCGGGACTCGAGAGCACTCAAGAGTCAAGTAAAGTAACAAATTATTATACGTAGGCGGCTGGATTCAAAACAAGGTCATTGACACGCAAGTATGTTGCTTACGTCTTTTCGCTTCAAACGTAAAACAAAAGAAATTACTGTAAACGTTCCCATTTTCTAAACCACAGACTAAAACGCCGCAAAACACATGCTCAACCGTAAATCCAACGGGCTAAAACCAGATAAAACTGAATAAAACCAGTCCAAACCAGAACGAACGGGTTATTTTTTTGTTTAAAATTACCGCCGACGGGCTAACAGCGTTACGGGAACGATAGGCAAATGGAAATAAATTGCGTCCACACCCGAACGGTTTTACAGAATGTCACGAAAGGAGGGTACCCGCTGTGTTTATCGCGAGCTATGGATGGGGTGCAGCGGGACTCCTCGGGTTTATTTATTAGAGGTGACATGATATTATGTTAATGTTAGTTATGGGAAATGGATTGTGGATAAAAAAGGTATGAAAGAAAATATTTGATTTGGGAACAATACAAATCACAAAAAAAAACAGACAAACATGATTATTGACCTGTTACTCACATGGCAGGTCTAGGCAGAGACTACAGAACTCCACCCTACGACCCTGTATTTCTTTCACATAATAACGCAGTGCTAACAAAGTTACATACTCAAGAAAGAAAAGAAAGAAAGAAAATTATACTCGTACAAACTGCAGCTGAAACTGTATAATAAAACAAAAGCTAGCTAGTAATTACAAAAGCCATCCATTCATATTAATCCGAAGTAGCCACATTCACTTAATTCATATGAATGAAGGCGAGCGAGGTGACATGGCGAGAGCTAACTTTCACAATTAAGTTATTACTATACAGCTGGATAAATTTGATTACAAGGATAGGTTAGAATTTAATATTATGTAACATATTGGATTAGCGATGAATATAGTGAGTAATTAAAGCTAGCGAAACTTGAGACACGTGTAGGGTTTCGATATCGAAACAAGGTTAAAAAAATATTTTATGAGTGTTGGGGTCAATGACCGCTGCCGATGTTAGTTTATGTATAAATTTCAGAAATCCGTATTTTTTGTTTTGTGGCATTTACTGCTATCCAATCAGGGGAGGATATAATTATATGGATGTTTGTTCCTCTTTCACGCAATAAAGGTCAAACTTTGGGTGGAATAGATATTGTATAACCTGGATTTACATATAGGATACTTTTTATCCCGGTAGAACGATCCCGTGGGATAATTACCGAACTCGGCGCAGGCAAAGCGGGCGGGGGGAGCCCGGGGGGGGGAAGCCCGGGGGGGGTTGTGTCCAGTAAATTTCCTTTAATTTGTATTAATTATTTCTTGTTAAAGTGGCAACAGAAAAACATATTTTGTGATAAGTTTGTTTTTCATAGTGTTTGTATGAATGACAAAGTTATATGTGCGGTTTTTTAAATGTGCTATATCCCAAAAACTATTTACTACATATTGTTAAAACCAATTTTGGTTGAAATTTTTTATTGTGATCTACAGCATATATTTTTATTTGGATTTTTCACTCACTTCGTTTAAAAGTTAGAAGGGCACACATTTTATCACTTTGGATGTGTATATCTTTCAAACGATTGACTTTGAAAAATAATGATTTTAGGAACCTCAATGTAATTTTTTAAAAAGATTTTTTTTTAGTTTCAGTTCCATGTATGGGGAGACCCCCCCTAATCATTTATTTTTTTTAAATTTTGTATGAAAATCGTAAAGCGGTTTACAGAATACATCTACGTACCTAGTTTCAACTATGTAGTTTTAATAGTTTCCGAATAAAGTGGCTGTGACATACGGACGGACAGACAGATAGACAGACGGACAGACAGACATGACGAATCTATAAGGGTTCCGTTTTTTGCCATTTGGCTACGGAACCCTAAAAAGGTAAGGTTAAAAAAAAAACGTAAAACATTTACTACGGGGTATATCCGTAGTAAATGTTTTACGTTGATTTTACTACCCATTGCTAAAATAAAGGGTTTTATAACTGTGATCTGAATTACACACTGACTAACAAAGAAATTAAGACCCATCCTGTTCTACAGCCATTTTTACTACGTCTGTAACAATGAAAATATACGAGCAATAAAATTGCCCATTAATTTTATTGTTAATTATAAAATTGCTCACCGAGGCACACGGATCCAGCCGTACGAATGGAAATATATCCCTTTAGCGTGTGAAAGGGGATTTTATTATTAGCGCACTTAATATTTCAAAGGATAAAACATGTTTAATGGTAATTAATTTTGTCTTAATTAACACAATTTCACACCTGGAATATAAGTTGTGAAATTGTGCATCAAATGTCATCAGGTGCAAAGGTTGAACCTAAGAGTAAGCAATAACCCCGTCGGGGCTGCAGGTTGTTCGCAAGAGATACCGCGGCCTCGACATGAAGGGCTAAGACGGAACATGGGTGGTTTTTAGTCAGTAGAAGTCTGACACTCCCCCCTTTCGCTCTGCCCAAGAGCGGGAGGGGTTATTTAAAGATATTCCACCCGCCAAAAAAAATAAAAAAGAGTAAGCAATAATGAATACTCGTATAGAGTGCGACTGCAAGTCTCAATTAACATAACTATTTCATAGAGTAAACGTATACAGGGTGTAAACAAACCCTTCACACAGCCATCAACCAAGCATTATGTACATCAAACTAAGTACCCCTAAGCAAAAAGATTTGCTGGGAAACGACATTTTTATGGGGTGAAGAATCGGATTTTAGGGTAAAACTCAACGTAGCACTCTTAAAACAGTGCATGAATAGTAAACGGGTCATGGAGCTAATTTAAGTAAACTTATAACCTGAAGTATTAAAAAAAACAGCTGTAAAAAAAAAATAATTTTTCACACCCTATATCTCCGTAACTAGGGGGTTCCCAGGTATGGTCTAGTACAAACAAATATCGCAGCGGTAGGAACCATAAGTGCCTTTTTGCTTCGTTAAGGGTCCTTTAACACCCTTTATTTTGCATGCCTATTTAATTGCCAATATCCCACTTGGGCACAAATCCAGATTCCGTGACTGCTTCTAGAAGATCTTTTATAACAAAAAACCCATACAGGCAATCAAAATCCAAATTTAAAATGATTACTTTGTGTTTATAATTTTATTCTATACCGTTGCCACATGGGCTGGGTTATATTAGAATATCTCAAGAATTTAGAAATGTAGACTATTGTATATTATTATCTCTCGGTACGTGGTACTTCTAAATGATGAAAATGAAAGTTAATTGACAACATTATACGCGGTTCGGAGAAAAAACTAAGTGCTCGCGTTTTTCTTATAAACCATGTTTGATGCGTAGTAATGTGGATGGGAGGATGAATTTATTCTTTTCGAAATCAGTAGTCATGGATATTAAAGATAATTTAGAACACAGAATATCAAACACACAAAAATATTTGTGACTGTGTGTGTGGATAAAAGTAACTTGGTAAAAAGAAAATAAACATACATCGTCACCTCCTAGCTGTTTCTATAACATGTTGAGTTTGGCAGCAAACAGACTACAAATGAATAAACAACACGGAACCTTCAGCAGTTAACGAAGCGTTCTGATTGGCTACTTCTTTCGGCTAATAAGAAGGGTTCCAATTTCGAATTTCTTGCACCCAATGGGACCCAATTAGGACTCAAAGGTCCATAGGGACCAGCGTGTCACAGTACGTTTAGCTGAATGTGTGGGTACTTACTACTAAATCCAATATGGCAGCCAAGAATTTTGTTCAGCCTTTTGAGGTTTCTTTTATGAAAGGAAACCCTTTTGATGTGCAGCCCACTATGGTTCCGAGTGTTTATTTTACTTTGGCTATGAGAATAATAAAAGTGTTAAATAGAATACTTCACTAAAAAAAATTACCAAAGGTTCTAGTGAACTCTAGTGATCATCGTTTCGATTCATATTTTCAACCGACTAAAAGAGGAGGAGGTTCTCAATTTGATTGGTATTTTTTTAAACGTAAATAAAAAAAAATTCAAACAAAGAAAAGTCACCGACTTCTGAAGCTGATTCTTCTTCTGAAGTTTATTTTTTTTTTAATTCGTTTTTTTTTTAATATAGTGACAGCAGCGTTATAATGATGTGACTGTCGAAATAGTCATAAGTTTCAAGTTTCAACCCTAGACACTCCCCTTTTTTACGATTTTCGAAAATTGTGATGGAAAACATCGAGAGGAAATCAAACTAGCAAATCTAAGAGAAAATGATTTAGCGACGGCATTAGTGTGGAACGGTTTTTCACGAATCTAAAATTGGAAAAGTGATAAAAGTTACCAATTGCCATCCACCTCCACCTCCACAATAGACGGGACGGTTGGCGCAGTGGCTCAAGCAGTTGACTGCTGCGCTACGTGTCGCGGGTTCAATCCCGCACGGAATAAATATTTTATGGTATACTTAGTTGTTTCCGGTTTTGGGTATGTTAGTTTAAATGTCTGTGAACGCACCCACGATACAGGAGAAATTCCTAGAGTGGGATAAAGTTTAAAAAAAAAAAATATTGAAGAACAATTATTTCATACAAAAGTGTTCCACTCATGTACCTACATCCATATCAGAGGGCCATGCGTGGCATAAAAACTCCGCCAACACTTAACACTTAAGGTATAATAAGGCTTAACACTTTACATTCGCTTTTGACAATGATAGTAATACTTAGAAATTCAGCTAGAATCAAAGCTCCTTGACTAACTGACTAATTTAATTAATAGTCCTAAGCTCCTATCAAAGTTAAAGTCTCAGAACTGAGTGCTAACTTGAAATGCGCGGAGGATGGCGCCCGACGGATGTCAATAGGCTTTGCCCGTATTCTGTGTGAAGTAATACCGTAATGGTGAAATGTGGGAGCACTATTGCGTTACAATACACGTCTGTTGTGTGAACATACGAGTAGTATACTGCGTGTGTTCGTAGAACAAACGTGTATAATGTGTGTTGTGTTGAATATTATAAATTAATTGGATTCCTGTTAAATATTCAGTTCTGACATTCATCAAATCAATTTGAGGATTCACTCCTGTCGATGTACAAACACAAGTAAGTACCTAGAAAACTTTTGATATTTTTTAAATATCACACCTCTTAGCCCCGTATGGTAAGGCAGAGGTGCACCCATTTCGTGCCCAATATCAGAACATAATATTTCAATTATGTATAAAGAATTTGGAAGTAGAAACCTGGAAATTCACACCTTGCAAATTAAAGACATGAGTCAGTCAGTTTAGAGAAGTCATCATCATTCTCTTGCCCTTATCACAATTTATTTGGGGTCGGCGCAGCATGTCTGCTTCTTCCATACTTCTCTATTTCTCGACATCTCGTGAGACACCTCATTTCTTACCATATCATTCTTAACACAGTCCATCTATCGTTTCTTTGGTCTTCCTCTACTCTTATCATATTCAAAACCTTTCTCACGATATTTTCCTCATTCCTCCGCATCACATGCCCATACCACGACAACCGATTTCCACACAACGTTTCAGTCACCGGCCCCACTTTCAGACTTCTTCTTATGTACTCATTTCTAATTTTATTCATTCGCGTAACACCACACATCCACCTAAACATCCAAAAAAAGGTTTTACAATCGTTTTATAGATCTTCCCCTTTAGTTTAAGGAGAATGCGGTAGAAGTATTAAGTTAAAATATAATATCGTTTGACAGCCTGAAAAATCTTTCCCTTCAAAACCAACACAAAATTTAATCAAACACAGCTTCCTTAACAAGCCGACCTATAAGAAGCGCAGTTGATTTATTCTCATTTCTTTTCAGCCAATCAGCGCAAGATCTAATCCCACGGAGCCATCTAATTGGCTGCTCCACGAGTGCTGCGCGACGCGACGTAATAAGATTGTTGCGACTCCACGTTGAGGTAATTCTGTTGGTTATATTATAATTTATGCGATGTTTGCGAAGGATGTGTTCACATGCTTTCGTCAAAGAATTTCATGGCTAAATACCGGTATTTTACATCTGATTTTCACAATCATAACACAATTTCTGGGTGATTTTTTGGTGGCGACTACATGACAGGCTTTCAAACTCGTAACGACAGTAAGAGAGTAGGTCTAAACACAATTGACAGCTTGGACTTACGGCCATTGACTTATATATTACTGCGTAAGGACTGGGCGGACGGCATGTTAAAATGACGCCTCGAACGTGGTCCCAAAATGGTCTTTCCTAAGCCGAAGTGAACTAGTCCACGATTGACTCTCTTCGAGTGCGGTCGTAAATTTTTTTAAAAGTTTTATTTATGTTCTTTATACCTCGAAAATACACCACGCCGCTTATACAAGGTTACATTAACGAGCAGACTACACCGATTCTCTATATGGCGAACGCGTCGAGCAAATGTTCGGACGACCGTATCTTTAGTTTTTATATCAATGCCTACGGCTTAACATACTGTCCTCTTATACTGAGGCTCTCAGTACATGTTGAAATGTTATCCACGTATAGACACATTTAAGTAGCGAATTTACCCTTCAAAATCGACCCCTTTTTTTTTTGTGCGTGTGTAAAATCATCAAATAACCCCTCCCGCTCTTGGGCAGAGTGTAAGGGAGTGTCAGACTTCTACTGACTAAAAACCACCCATGTTCCTTCTTAGCCCTTCATGTCGAGGCCGCGGTATCATCGCGGTATATTATTATTATTATTTATCAGTGAATTGGCACCGGTTTAAATGTCACTGCACCAGACCGTAACTTGTCTATGATTTAGTGCAGTATAAACTTTTAACCCGTTACATAGCACTTTTCTTAACGTATCGATGACAATATAAAATGATTCAGTTACCTAACACTTAAGAATAAGTATATCTAGACCACCTCAACTTAAATATCAAAAGAAGTACTGCAGAAATCCTTCAAACAGAAACCTCTTTCATATCATGAGCGCGTATTCTTCATGAAAATATTCTGAATATTTCAGTCGCGTGTAAATGCCCGTTTCATCTGGTATATCATTATTTGCTCGAACTGTTACAACATTCATGCCTCGCCTCGCTTAGAATTCTACACATACTGCTTACTTAATTACGAACGTTGTTTGAAATTCTAGATATTTTTATGTTTCTCAAGTAGGTAATTTGGGGTAGACGCATAACATTATACAAGCTTAATTAGTTGTATAAGTATGTACTACACAGAATTATTGTTAAGCGTAAAATGCTCTTGTTTCGCTGAAGAAGATTTTGGATTATTAATATACCTAATTGTGTTTCTGAACCTTTTAGCACTGATACATACGAAGCCTTATTCTTGAAGACAAGTCCAATAATTTAAAAGAGATTTTTGTCTGTGACGTGATGTGGAATAATAAGGCAAATATAGTGACGGAATGTGGAGTAAGAATGTAGATGCCTGTAAGAGTAGAGGAAGACCAAAGAGACGATGGATGGACTGTGTGAAGAATAATATATGACTAGATAAATCACTGCAGAGATGAATAATAGAGAAGTAAGGAGGAAAAAGACATGCTGCGCCTAAAACAATAAGTATAAACGCAGAAGAATGATGGTGACATAAATTCACGCCATTTTTACAGAAGGAACGCCATGAACTACAGAACGCCACCTGCTATGATCCTGACAGACTTCTTTAACTTCGTCGACACATAAAAACACGCCAGTGGTGACGTTGAACGATCTTTTGATTTTTATACATTTATTTATTATAAATTCTTCCCGCTTTCTTTTATCTTTGCATTTTTAAATTACATAACAAGTAACACAAACGGCAAAAAAGAAAAACAAACAATTATAGAACACAGCTCTATCAGACGAGATTCAGAAAAAGATTGCTTTCAATTCTTTTGAAAAGAACGATGAATGGGACCGAACGACTGAACGAATAATAGAATTCAGTCGCGAGCTGATTGACTCGCTCACGATAACTTTTAGAATAAAACCGAGGTTTGGTCGGTGATAAATTCTCTCCGATTAGATTTAACCGACTGCGCGGAAGTCACTACGTATGTTGAATGACAACTTTGCAAATGCTCGACCCAGTTAAAAGTTTGACTTTCAATTTAATTGAGTTAACTTTTGTGCTTATGTGTATGAGTTTATTTCGCTTTTCATTGAGGCCACGAAAAGTTCCTAACGGGTTTACGAAGTGGATAAGTTGTTTTTTTACATTTTCTGTAATACGGCTTACTTCGCAATTTACTATTTTTAGTACGATAAGCACTAAAAGAAGTAGTCCGCAATTGAGTACATTCTCTGAATTCCTGTGAGGTACGACGTCGGACTTAACAAAAATATCCAGTTTTAAGGCGACATGCAATGGGTGTAAAAAAGCTTTCAACCAAAAAAATAGTCGTTGCTCTTACTTTGCTTGATGTACAGAATATATTTTATCGTTTAGAGTTTCTATAGTGCTTACTCGTCCTAAACACCTAAACAAACTACTTAATGTCGTGTCGAGCCCGTCTCCCAACTTATCATAATATCATGAGACATGAATACCTACTTATCTAAAAATAAATACAACAGTTCAATACCAATTCATCACTTTTCAAACATCTTCGTCACCAGAATCTCCTGTGATTGCTAGAACGGCTTCAATACGCGTGCCCCGTCACAGGAATAGTATCGCATCGGCAAAGCATTGTATTGTTGGCATACAAGCGTCGCTTCCCCACTTCACTCGCATTCATGTCATACCCACTACTCTTCAGGCGACCAAATACTTCAGCCCAGCCAGTACTAAACTCTATTTCGTCGAACGTAAAGTGCAAATTGGATTGGTGTTGTTTTATTTAGATGAAAGTCATTGATTGGTTGGCGATTAAAAAGTGGAATCGCTCGTTTGATGCACGAGTTCATACGAGTACGTGTTTGTGTATAAACGTTTAGAAGCAAATATTGATTGGAGTGGAACAGACCGAAAATTGATGATTGGTTTTCAGTTTAAAAATGTTTTGTCGGGTTTAATGGTTTTTTAAAAGCTTTTGCAGCATCCATTTTGTTTAGTTTCTATTTTTTGCTGTATTGTCTCAATTCAACTCAACATTACAGAGCAGCGGTGGCACATTGGTGGCGGCCCCGACTTACGAACAGTAGGTAAGTCGTGGGCTCGAACCCATGCAACACTTTGTGACATATATCATCACCGCTGCCCTCAAAACGGTGAAGGAAAACATCGTGAGGAATCCGGCATGTCTTAGAACCAAAAACTTCGAACTCATGTGACCATGTAGTCATTGTGTGACATCTACCAACCCGCACTGGGCCCACATGGTGGATTATAGCCCATCCTCCTCCTAGAGAGGAGGCATGAGTCCCTGCAGTGGGAACATTATAGGCTGATGATGATGAACCACCAGTTGATTGTTGTTAAATATGTGCCATCAAAGTTAATAAATAGTTTGAAAACGTCTTCTTGTACAGTAATCTTTGAACTTTACATTTTTTTTTCTTCGTTTTCTTACGTTCATGAAAAACAAAATATGTTCTCAGTTTAAATTCGTTTAAAACTCAGGACATAAGTATATGAGACACTCTTCAACCGCAGACGATGAGACTGCATAAAAGAACATTTAAGTGGTGATAGGTACTTTAGCTATCTCCTTAGCCAGTCTCGCTGACTACGAATATCAGATGAACGATTTTTTCACACATATTTTGAAATCTACAATTTTTCATCGATATTTTGCTGCCTCCGTGGTCTACTGGCTTAGGCGTTGACCTTGTAACTCGGTGGTTGTGGGTTCGATTCCCACAGGAACTATACTTTGTAAAGTTGTTTCCAGTTTGGCTAGGACACTGCAGGCTTTTTTTTTTTGTGAATCACTTGATTGTCTGATAAAAAGATGATTCCGTGCTTCGGAAGGCACGTATAAGCAGGTGGTTTCGGCCGCAAATGGCGGTCGTCAAACCATGTCAGAAGCTCTTGAGGCGGTTTAGAAACTCTGAGACTAGGGTGTGTGGGGTTGTTAGACCTTACTGCCCACACGATAAGAAGAAGAAGATCGATATTTTTTATGTAATCAGTCCTTTTAAAGAGAACCTAAAAATGTATGGAACAATAGATGGGTCACAATGAATGACGTTTCCCACGGAAACGTACCACAAGGATAAAAATATCCAGGTCATGGTCAACAGTTAAAGCGCGAAGAGGTAGGTATAGGTACGCTAAACAACAGAAGTAGCTTAACAATTCGGAATTTTATTAATTTTATGTACAGGATTCCAGCTATTATTTTTTATATTTCAGAAGTTTACTCTTTAAAATATGCCTTACTCTTCAATAACTTGTTAGTAACGAGGTTTTATTGGAAAACCTGCTTTGAGTACTGTGAATCTACTTCTGATGCTGATTTTACCCAACAAACAGAAATAGTTTTTTAATATTGAATTATGATATACTCGTGGTTATGTCCATTGTGAAAACTTACCTACATAATTATTAGACCCATCCTTTATCATTCCACAGCAGACTCATTATAATGTAAGTAATGAGGGTTAGGAAACCTGTTCCATGCTGCTAAGCCCAGGGTTTATAATCCTTTGCAGGGTAACTATATCCTATGTACATATAATTATATACATGATATACGTAGAGCATCATAGTTGTAATTCAAATTTAAACATGATTTATATGTTTATTTTTCGTCGACATCAAATCAGTCTTTGCAATTCTACAAAAAAGATGCCATAGACCAGGTGGTAGGGCAGAGGTGTACGTTATATAAGTGAGCCTTTTACCATCAACTGAGCTCAGATCCTTATTTCAGGCTGCTACTGAGAAATTCCTTGAAGCGATTCAATCGCAATCGTTACATCGAATCTACATCCCATAATGCAAAAGCCAATACTCACTCTCCACACTAAAACAGAAACACAAAAAAAAACAGAACCTACTCTTTAATATCAACCAGTTTTTTTAATATTTATATGATCAACCAACCTTAAATATAAGAAGGCAGACCAATAGCCCTCTCTCACGTCACATCAAATTAAAAGGTAACATTGCACCCACGTCCCTCACAATAAAAACGGTAACAATTCTCCTGTCAGCGTTCCGTAACAAAGTTACCGTTTAGCAGCAATATCCATTAGCCAGTAATCCACGCCAGTAACGCGGAATAGCCACTGGCGCGAGTAAATTGGCTCACTGGCCGTCAGCCCCCACCTACACTGGACAGTACTAGAAGCTGTGCATATTTAGGGCAAGAGAATATTGGTATGGAAATTGAGTTTTGTGTACCTGGTTTTAGCACTCTAATTGGACTTGGGTTGCTAAAGTTATTGACCAATAATAATATTCTGTATCGTATTAGAATATTTGTAATAAGAAACGACACCACGCGTCCAATCGGCGCAGGGTTAGGCAGAAATCTATCTTCTAGAAATCTATAAAATATTTTAACATGTAAATGCATTCTATTCCTCCACATCCACCCGAATCAAACACACGACCTCGTGTTTAACAGTAGCACTAAACCAATTGAAGTCTTGAACATCGCAAAAATATTGGCCAGTCAGCAACGGTGATAGGAAAGTAAGCAGACAAGGTCGCGGTGCGGCGGATATAATGTTGTGTCTAATCTCACCACGCTTTATCGAAATCACCCCATAATAAAATGATGTACAATCTACGAATTAAACTCATACTTAGGTCTGTGAGTTTTGTGGCAACTTAGTTAAGTTTTTGTTTTTAAATAAATCTATGTCGTTGCTTAATTATCAGTCAGTCAGGCTAAGCTTTTGTGTATTTTTTTTTTCTGCGTTTCATAATTTCAAGAATTTGCTTACTGTGTAAGTACCATCAAAAGCTCTTTCCAAATACCTCCAGATATTTTAACATTTAAAACATTCCCTTATCAAATAAAAACACCCGTCATACGCACGTATTGTCAACCGCGCGTCAATACCAGCACTTGAAATACAAAAGTCGATCTTATTACTACGACATAAAGCCACTTTTAGCGTTGCCATGTCCATGGTTGACATGGTCACACTAAATATACTACCATATACCGTACAATGTAAATGTGGCTCTGTGTGTCGGTCCGTCTGTCTGCCTATTATCTTTTCAAGGTTTAATGGGCCTATGGACACATCATGACAAGCAGTCATTACCAAAGTGAATCGTATTAACTGGATTGTGGGGGATAGATAGGCCGTTGCCTCGTACAAAATACGGGTATGCAGCTGCTTCAGTTTAGACTGGAAACCATCCTGAATATAGTTGGGAAAAGTCTAGGCAGGTGATGATGAAGGATCATCATCACTATCGGGGTAAAAACGTAGCTTGTCCTAAACCAGGTCATGATCTCCTGATCATACATTCTAGTACATTCTATGTACAGTCGAATAAGCTAATAAGTATACCGGCAGAAATCTTTACAATTCTAGTACAGTGAAAATATTGATTGCAATTTTGTTTTATAGAGCGTTTCGTATTAAGTGACTGGTGTCATCGTTTGACAGCAGTCACTAAATATATCCGTATAATCTTAAAAGTAAATGCAAGATAGCTGACTGGTTTTCAGCTGCATCAGGTTAGACTGGAAGCCGTCCCGAACATAGTTGGGAAAAGTCTTAAGTTAATCTGTGAACAGCGTTGTGGGCTGCAATATTGTCAATATGTTTTGTTCATTCATGATTTTAATGTTTTATGTTGTAGCTGTTTGTTGTTCCACTTGAATAAAAAGATAAGAAAACACAGGCAGGTGATGATGATCATGATCATCTTTTCCTTTTTTCTTTTTTTAAGAACGCTGCCCCACACTAGGAATTTCTCCTGTATCGTGAGTACGTTCACAAATACTTAAACTCACATACACAAACACATCCTGACCCGAAACAACCATCTGTAGGTCATACAAATATTTTTTCCGTGCGATCATGGACAGGTTTCGGAAATAGATACGTTTCTACTTCTACCCCAATAGTACATTCTATGTACGTGCAGACACGCGCAAGGGAAGTCGCGACAACAAGCTAGTTCGAAATAAAACTGCATGTAATGGTATTGGTAAGAGGTGGCGACGCGGGAGCGGCGCGGCGCGGTGTCGGCCACACATAATTGATTGATGACACGTCACTCCATCATATTAGATCGTGGGCTGGCGACTAGTTTTTACGATAGATAAGGAGGTTTTTGTTCGAAGGCTGATTTTGAGGTCATGTTGGTTAAACATTGTAAAAAAAAATACGCGTGAATATATTTTTTTTGTGTATTAATTTTTGTCCACGTTATAATCCTGCTCATGCCAAATTAGTAAGACATAATAGTATAACTACTACGCTACACATATGCTGATGAGTATGAAGTCCAAGGTTCGATAACTAGTTCGAGAAAATTGTTATTGGGGGAGTAGGAATAATGGAATTTCTGAATCACAGTCAGTTTAAATGCTCGGTTGATGGTCGGTTCGCCCCCTTTAACATGAGACTAAAACATAAGGCGAAATTTGCGCGTATTTTGAGATTCACCAAGGCACTATCTTGTTTTTTTTTTTGTATGGTGGGAAATCATCAAATGACTCCTCCCGCTCTAGGCAAAGTGTTAGGGAGTGTCAGACCAAAAACCACCCATGTTCCTTCTTAGCCCATTGTGTCAATCACTTTCGAACAACACGCAGCCCCGACGGGACCAAGGCTCATGTATTGTTCGTTAAAATACTAATACAACTCAGCAAATAAACTTTCACCATAAAATCCCCGGACTTAAAAAGTCAAGCAAGAATCACACTATGTCAGAAATAAATTCAAAACATAAACCTGGCTAAATAGCCCAACATAGCCCATTACGATCAGAACGCAGTCGGTTCACCAGCGATGTGTGATGGAGCGTTAACTTGCAGATAACTTCAGCCATTATAGCTGTATACAATATAGTTCACAACGAAAATAGTTCGACAGTTTGGCGATATCGCTGGGATACTGGGATACACAACTATGCATCGGCATGTGGTTATATTGACTTAAACTAGAAGTAGTTTGATCTGTGGCAGTTATTTAGCGTGAATCCGAAAGTTTTCAAAGCTAAACGACCATCATCTGCCTAGCCTTTTCCCAACTATGTTGGGGTCGGCTTCCAACCAGATGCAGAATTCCAGTATTATACATGGAGCGAAATAATACCCCTAAATATGTAGTAAGGCTGGTTGTCAGACTTTCGGGGCACTGATTACCTGTTATAACTATTAAAGATCTACGACAGCTGGGACCAACGGCTTAATGTGGAGGAAACTCGGTATGTAATGGGTGGTCACCCATCCACAGACCAACCTAGACAAGCGAGGCTTAACCTAAAGATTGTTCCCGAGTGGCAGTTATTATGTAGCCACGAGCTCCTCAAAACTAAACGGTATGCCAGACTATACACAAGTGCACAGATAGGAGCAGTTATCTGCAATGAGCGCTCCGGTACACTGAGCCACTGAACGGCAGAGCAATCTCATCAATGTCTGTATAGTTGGACACTGGAGCGAGCCAAATACGTTGACAAGTTAGATGGGAGATCTGGGTGCTTCCGGGTATTGTTTACGCAGTCACTTTAAGTCAAGTACTGTAAAGTGCTATAATTATTATGTGTGACGGGTGCAGGGTGTAACCGGAGTTAATTAAATTATTCTCGCGTCATTTTGATCGCTTTGTTAAATCGGTCCAGAAGACCTTGGATTTGATACTTATGGATATATTGAAGCCTCCAACTGTTTTATGTGTAATAATTAACACGCTTTTTTTTTTAGTATGTATGTATCTATATCATTGCATGTTTTGTGTAGGTTTTTAATATTGAAAACCTAGTAGTTTGGCCCCCCAATTGTAAATAGTTCTGCGTAGAATCTCCATAAACTCCCACATAGAAATAGCCATAACATAGTCATGATTACGTAGGTGGAACTACACATAGATATTCATATATTAAGACAAATAATGTACGTTTCGTCAATCCCCTATTACGTCACATCATGCCAGTGTGCGCTCAACTGTGCTGGCATTAGGATAAACCCGCGCAACTATAAATATCGAAGGTATTTTGGATAGTAGCTATGATCATCGGTAAAATGTATTTTTAACCGACTTCCCAAAAAGGAGGAGGTTCTCAATTCGATTTGTATGTTTTTTTTAATTTATGAACATTTTTCGTTTATGTGTGTTCGCAAATAACTACGTCGTTTATGAACCAATTTTGATGATTCTTTCATTATTGCAAAGGAGATATTTTAAGGGTGGCAACATGATATGGAAACCAGGATTTGATGATGGGATCCCAGAGAAATCGAGGGCAACCCTCAAATTTCATGGGCACTTATTACGTGTTGTAAGTCGGTTGTTTTTTTTTTGCAAAAAAGTTTTTTTATTGAATACTAGCTGTGCCCGCGACTTCGTTCGCGTGCTTGTCGGAAACTAAAATGCGTCGCTTAGATAAAAGTACGTTAAATCATTGCCCTGCGTTAACTTACTGCCGCTGTAGAAAATAAGAAGAGGGTAATGCAAAGTACTGACTATGTCTAATACTAAAGTTTAGATGGATGTATGTTTGTTAATCAACCACGTCAGAACGGCCGAACGGATCTTGAAGAAATTTGAAACAGGTACATTACAGTCGACAGGTACTGTCGTTGGCGCGTTCGTGTTCCACGCGCGCCTCAAAGATATGCCCCAAAGGACCCCTTAATTGTTGCTGCCGTCGTCTGCCGGGGCTGACGGTTGTCCGCAAGAGATACCACGGCCCCGAAATACAAAGAGCTAAGAAGAAACGTGGGTGGTTTTTAGTCAGTAGAAGTCTGACACTTTCTTCCGCTCCGCCCAGAGCGGGATGAGTCATTTGATAATTTACGAACCACAAAAAAGGGGGGATTAGAGGCTGTTTCGAGAGGTACCTGTACCGAGTCTGGGACATCGAATCTGAAATGGAACGCCGTCACCTCCTTCTGCGAAGCAGTAATGCTAGCGAAAGAGGTGAACGTAAGAGGGACACAACCCCTCTTCCCAGCCGCCGCGGGAGACGCTCCGGGCATCGGGGGCCACGTGATGGCTTCCGGCCACCGTAGGCGCGGGCCTGTGAACGGTGAGTAACGGGCTAGTTAATCGTTCGTCAGTCCTATGACGATGGAGGCGCGTTCGTGTTCCACGCGCGTATCAAAGGGATATCAGCAAGATTGAAGGGGCTCCCAAGGACCGACGCCCGTGGGGGCTGCGGGTTGTTCGAAAGAAATACCGCGGCCTCGACACATAGGGCTAACAACACACCACATCTATATAAAGACATGTTTGGTGCAGTGGCTGGACGATTAACAGTAGCACTGCGTGTCGCAGGTTCGATTCCCACACGGTACAAACAAAATATGCCGTGGGTTTTATCCAATTTTAATTTAGTTTAAAAAAAATAGTAATTTTATACTGTGTAATTGGTAAATCTTTATTTGTTGACTATTCATGAAACATATGTTTATTTAATAACACCGCGGTTTAGAAAATGACATCAAATGAATAACGCCATCTGTCGAAGACGAAGATAAACTGCTAAAAAAGAGCGATCAAACACACTATAGGTTTTAGGCTATGTAGATTTTGAAAACAGCGTCATTTAGACTAATATCTACGTACCTTTTGCTATCATTACTTATTTAAAGTTATCTTGTGAAGGCATTTATTAATAAGTACCATATTCGTTCAATAGATGTCGTTGCTTGTCTCATTCTTGACCATAATGATAAGTTCTTCTTGAAAACTATAAATGCATATATCTTTTGATAGAGAGTACCGATTACGATGAAACAAAGACTAAGTAATAGCCCAAGTTACGCACAATATTTATGAATAAAAGTTATCTACATTCGTTTCGTAAATTTGACGTGATGCTTAGTCATCGAAACAGACAAACAGACAAACAGATAAACAGACAAAAATTCCAAAAATGCTGGAAATGTGTTCTGTTGGTTATACTTTAATACCCTGACAATTTTTTTTTTAAATATTTTCGATGTACAAAAAAGATTTTTCTACAGATTTATTATATGTATAGATATAGAAGATAGATATAGAAGATAGATAGATAGAAGATAGTGGGTTATGTTATTCGGCTCAACAACCATACCAAGGAAAACACTAATACACTAAAAAAAATCGTCGTGCGAATAAACAGTTAAGATAAGACATTAAGGAAATTTCTAAACGCCTTGTTGACGCTTCCTCTGACCCAAGGGCTGGATTTTTCTTTGTCCAGAGGCTTAGTGTTGCCATACAACGTGGCAACGCTGTCAGTCTTTTGGGCACTTTACAGGTTGACAGCGTTAAGGAGGAATTTTTCGATGCCCTTTTATAGTTAGTTTGTTTTTAGTTTAGTTTATATATATTGTTGTTTTGTTTAGTATAGTCATATATTTAGTAATGAATAAAGGATTTTTTTACATAAAAAGACCTTAAGTTAGTTAAAGTAAAGGTGCTTGAATGAGAACCAGCACTCGAAGATTGCGACGTGGTAGATCACGGCCCACCCACGTATACAGAGATGAGGCCTGTGTCCCAGCAGTGGGATATAAGCTGATTATGCTGATGATTTAAAGGAATATTTAGTAAAAGTATTCCTAGGGGCGATTTTTTACTCTAGAAGCTTTTAAATAATTTTTAAGTCCTCAAGTTGCCTACCTTATCATAAAATGATCTTTCAAACATGACGCATATCTTTCATCAGAGCAGTAATACCAAACGGTGGGCTTGCAAAACAAATACACTGCGAGTTCGCGGTTTATTATGTTCGGTCACATACATAATACAACATCACTTGAACAATAACGGGCGCTTTTATGTCGTAGCAATAAGGGAGGTTTTCGTAGTTCAAGAGTACAACTGATTTTGTTTGGTTGACTTACTGTACAGTATATTATACGTAGGTATTGTACAAATATTAGGTACATTATTACGACTTATGGTTTTATTTTCGGGTTTGCTGAATACAATTCGTTGTAAAGTGACACACCAAACATTTGTAATGACAACATCTTTTATTTTCCATGCAATAACATTGCAATACAATACCGAGTAAACACTATTACGTAAAATGAACATTCCATTCACAAGCAGTAATGTACAGACAAAAATAATTTATTAGGTTAGTTTCTTCGCCAATCTTTGACCTAAGCGGTGCAACCGAGGTGGAAAATGTGGAGCAAATGAACTGCGATAATCTCAGTCAGCACCACTTAGATGTTTGATGTTCCGCTCATTTTGCTCATTCCGCTGCTGACAACGCTTCTACTTTTAATAAAAAGGTTTTTGGCTTCAACTATCTTTGTTGGGACAGAGGTGGCATGCATTTTTAGGTATTTTCTTTGTGAGATAACAAAACTTCGAACATTGTTTTTTAACGTTCGACGTCATTTTAAAGCGCACTGAAGTAAGCAAATATAGTATACAATTTTTCAGTAAACTCACGTCTGTTTGAAAGGCTTCCTTTTGGACAAAATGACATTCTGAACGCGGAATTATCCTGAATGGTTCTTTGAACGATATTGCCTAGAGGGCGCTGATGACAAGACATAATGTAAGATTTTATTAAATGGTCTATGGATATTGTGTATTGAGAATATACGAGATACAGCCCACGCCAGAATAACCATGTACAAATAAATATCTTTGAGTCTGACATAAGACACCGTAATGCCATAATAGTATCTAGTAATATAATAGTAGCTACAATAGTAAAACTTTGTAAACTGAACCTATTTTAAAGTCATTGTCATTTGTCTAGACTTTCTGGACCACACTACCGTAACTTAAACATTGAATACGGGATATTTACCATTTTTGCTCGAAATAAAAAGTAAACATGGTAAATATCCAGTTTTCAGTGTTCTTGATAGTATTAGTGACAGTTTAAAAACTTATACCTTTCTGGACCACTTTCTAACTTAAAAATGAAGTATATTGGAAAATGGGGCACAGAAAGAGACCTTGATAAATATAGAAGGATACACCACACCACACTTACACCACTCATTAAGTAACAAGTCTTTTATTTAACGTTACAGCTTCCTGTCACCGTAATTTGGGAAGAAAATGAATAAAAATGGAGGTTTTAATATTAGCGCTAAGTGCTTGGAGTAATTTGGCGGAAACAGGTGCTGACAAAGTGAGAACAAGGGGTCTCTGAGAATATTTACTGACAAAAGTGTAGTAGACTACCTTTTGAGTAAGGATGTGAAGCGACTGTTATTAATGAAGGGATTGTACGGGCGAACAAGCCATTAAGTATACAGACAAAGTATAACTTACATTTACTTGCACATAATCTTGGTACTAAATGCAAAGCTGATGTGTTTGAATTAGCTTTGTCAGATCACACGTGTCAACTATTGAAGTTTCCCATAAAAAGGACTTGGCGCATAAATCATTGGTTTGTAAAACGACGTGACTTTAGTTTAGAAAATATGAATAAGTTTAAAAATTGTATACAAAACATGTCTTTTTCAAATGTTTATGAATGCGATGATCCTGATAAGGCATATAGCATATTTTTGGAGACTTTTTCCATGTTCTATCGTCTGTGTTTCCCATTTAGATTTATAAAAATTAGGCTAAACAAACGACCGCAATGGGTGTCGCGGGGAGTTAGAGCCTGTAGTAAAAGGAAGAGAACACTTTTGTGGAGTTACCGTCTAAACCGAAATGAGGCAAATAAAAGAAAACTTAATGACTATACTAATACCTACAAGCGAATAGTTAAGTTAACTAAACGTGCACAAAATACCTATAAAATAAAATCTGCAGTTAATAAATCAAAAGCGACATGGGAGATCATAAATGAGGCAAAACCGAAACTACCGAAAAATATTATTACAAACATTACGACTGCGAATAAAAATATAACAGATCCCCATGAAATAGCAAACGTCTTCAACGATTTTTTCATTGAAAAGATTAAACCTGTCCTTAATACTGGAATACGAGTTACTTCGAATATAACCCAATCGAACAACTCTATGTTTATGGCACCTAGCCACGAAGACGACATAAAACAAATAATAAAATCCTTAAAAAATACTACGAGCGTAGGACATGACGGTATATCCACAGAAGCAGTAAAATATGTGTCGGACAGCATCAGCGGCCATTTAAGTCACATAATTAATTTATGCGTCTGGAAAGGTATATTTCCAACCGAATTAAAGACTGCTGTTGTAAAACCACTTTACAAAAAAAATGATCGAGATAAAACGGAATCATACAGGCCAATCGCACTTGTTCCTATTTTTTCAAAGATTTTCGAAAAATATATTTATGAACAAATTCATAAATATTTGGTACAGCAAGACATATTGACTGAGGAACAAAAAGGTTTTAGGAAAAACAAAACCATTAATATGGCCATTTACGACTTTTTAAATAACGTTATCGCAAATGTTGACCGAAATATACCGGTATGTTCGATTTACTGTGATATGACTCAAGCTTTTGACTACGTAGATCACAATATATTGCTAAACAAATTAGACGCGTACGGTATAAGAGGCAATATCCTACAACTTATCGAGTCATATCTGAAAAATCGTAAACAATGTGTGGAAATTACACAAGTGGACCAAAAAACAAAGCACGAAATAGTCTATCGATCGCGTGATAAAATAATGAAATATGGTGTACCTCAGGGGAGCGTGCTTGGCCCCCCTCTATTCATACTTTATATAAATGACCTGCCAAAAGTAACGAAACATCACATGACGCTATTTGCCGATGACAGCACAGTTACCATTGACTGTGAAGATAAACTAAAATATGACAAATTAATATATGAAAATGACATTAC
This sequence comes from Diarsia brunnea, assembly GCA_949774965.1. Lineage (NCBI taxonomy): Eukaryota > Metazoa > Arthropoda > Insecta > Lepidoptera > Noctuidae > Diarsia > Diarsia brunnea. The sequence goes on from OX459007.1 coordinate 19,913,733, forward strand.
TAATACTATAAAATCAATAATAAACTGGCTTAATAATAATAACCTTAAGATAAATATTGACAAGACCAAACTAATGACATTTAACCAACGAAAAAATTTGACTATGAACATTTGTTACGAGAACAAGAAAATAAATCAAGTTGACACAACTAAATTCCTGGGGTTAACCATAGACCAGCGACTAGATTGGAAAGCACATACGATAGATTTAGCGAAGAGACTGAGCAAATCTGCATATGCTTTATATAAACTTGCGCCAGTCATAGGAACGGACGCTATTGTCACAGCATATCATGGCATGGCTAGTTCTATATTAAGATATGGAGTTATTTTTTGGGGAAACTCATCCAATAGGGAAATTATATTTAAAGCCCAAAAAAAGTGCATCAGGGCAATGTTTGGATTAAAATACATAGATTCATGTAAACCCTTTTTTATGAATTGTAATATACTGACACTACCCTGTTTGTATATATTCGAAGTTGCAGTATTCGTTAAAGCCAACCCGAATCTGTTTCCCAAGTTATCTGACAGAAATAATAGGAGTCGACGACACGTCAATATGTTGTGCTCGAGACAGTCCAAAACAGCTCTGATGCATAATAGTGTTTTTTGTATGGCACCAACTATTTATGACCATATACCAGAAGCAATAAAAATATTAAATATACATCAATTCAAAACACATTTAAAGAAGTTTCTGATAAGTAAATCCTATTACAATATAAATGAGTTTCTGAAGGATAAAATATTACTATAATTTTTAATTGTTGACATGTCTGCTAAATTGTTTTTTATTTTTTATTATAATTTTATTGTTTTGACATCCGTTTGTGTACGTTGATAATATTTGGCCATTTTTATGACGAAATGTGAATCCTTGACATTATTTCTTTTTTTTTTATGACATATTGAGTGTGACTGTTGTGACAACCTTTTATTTGACATAAATTAATTAATGATATTATTATGTTATATTTAGCCCTGTATAATGCTTTTTTTTTTCTTTATTACATGACATTTTATTTTGAACTAGCTGTGCCCGCGACTTCGTTCGCGTGCTTGTCGGAAACTAAAATGCGTCGCTTAGATAAAAGTACGTTAAATCATTGCCCTGCGTTAACTTACTGACGCTGTAGAAAATAAGAAGAGGGTAATGCAAAGTACTGACTATGTCTAATACTAAAGTTTAGATGGATGGGTGTTTGTTAATCAACCACGTCAGAACGGCCGAACGGATCTTGAAGAAATTTGAAACAGGTACATTATAGGGTACATTACAGGTACATCATATATAACAATTAAGGGGTCCTTTGCGGCCCCTTAATTGTTGCTGACATATCTTTGAGGCACGCGTGGAACACGAACGCGCCAACGACAGTACCTGTCGACTGTCCTTGTCGTTGCCGTCGTCTGCCGGGGCTGACGGTTGTCCGCAAGAGATACCACGGCCCCGAAACACAAAGAGCTAAGAAGAAACGTAGGTGGTTTTTAGTCAGTAGAAGTCTGACACTTTCTTCCGCTCCGCCCAGAGCGGGATGAGTCATTTGATAATTTACGAACCACAAAAAAGGGGGGATTAGAAGCTTTTCGAGAGGTACCTGTACCGAATCTGGGACATCGAATCTGAAATGGAACACCGTCACCTCCTTCTGCGAAGCAGTAATGCTAGCGAAAGAGGTGAACGTAAGAGGGACACAACCCCTCTTCCCAGCCGCCGCGGGAGACGCTCCGGGCATCGGGGGCTACGTGATGGCTTCCGGCCACCGTAGGCGCGGGCCCTCTGTGCGCGGGCCTGTGAACGGTGAGTAACGGGCTAGTTAATCGTTTGTCCGTCCTATGACGATGGAGGCGCGTTCGTGTTCCACGCGCGCCTCAAAGGGATGTCAGCAACATTGAAGGGGCCCCCAAGGACCGACGCCCGGCGGGGCTGCGGGTTGTTCGAAAGAAATACCGCGGCCTCGACACATACTTAGGGCTAACAACACACCACATCTATATAAAGACATGTTTGGCGCAGTGTCTGGACGATTAACAGTAGCACTGCGTGTCGCAGGTTCGACTCCCACACGGTACAAAAAAAATATGTCGTGGGTTTTATCTAATTTTAATTTAGTTAAAAAAAATACTATTTTTATACTGTGTAATTGGTAAATCTTTATTTGTTGACTATTCACGAAACATATGTTTATTTAATAACACCGCGGTTCAGAAAATGACATCAAATGAATAACGCCATCTGTCGAAGACGAAGATAAACTGCTAAAAAAGAGCGATCAAACACGCTATAGGGTTTAGGCTATGTACATTTTGAAAGCAGCGTCATTTTAGACTTATATCTACGTACCTTTTGCTATCATAACTTTTTTAAAGTTATCTTGTGAAGGCATTTAGTAATAAGTACCATATTCGTTCAATAGATGTCGTTGCTTGTCTCATTCTTGACCATAATGATAAGTTCTTCTTGAAAACTATAAATGCGCATATCTTTTGATAGAGAGCACCGATTACGATGAAACAAAGCCTAAGTAATAGCCCAAGTTACGCACAATATTTATGTATAAAAGTTACCTACATTCGTTTCGTGAATTTGACGTGATGCTTAGTCATCGAAACAGACAAACAGACAAACAGACAAAAATTCCAAAAATGCTGGAAATGTGTTCTGTTGGTTATACTTTAATACCCTGTCAATTTTTTTTTTAATATTTTCGATGTACAAAAACGATTTCTCTACAGATTTATTATATGTATAGATTACGTATATTAACTTTTGCTATTTAATTGTTTATTTTCATTTATAATATTGTTTTAATTTAATATAATTTTATTTTGAATGTAATGGTACTATTTATTAACTGTAACAGATATTTTTTAATAATCTAAAAATTAGTTCTTGTTTTTGTAATACCGTCAAAGGATAATGATTGCATGAAATACTTACTGGAAAAATTGTTTCTAAATTAAGACATATATTTGTCCATATTTGTACGCTTCACGGCAAAACATAGAGAATCAAAATAAGCATAATGTAACATCTCACACACAGTGTAACTACCTATGTTTACAAATAAAATATTCTTATTCTTATTCTTATTCTTACTTTAAAGATTATACAGAGACATTTAGATACTTATTTTCTCACCACAATATTTTACAATACATTGAATAAAAAAACAATGCAATAAAAATTTCCGCCTGTATACTTATTAGCTTGTTCGAGTGTACATATTTGTTTTATTGTCATTTGTCCATGATTCTGCTTTTCTACTTCGGGGGTAAAAAAAGTTAAATAATATGTTATTGCTAGGTTTTACTCGGAGCTTCACCCGCATGGTGGTCGGAAATTCCCCCGGCAGTGGAACATAATATTGCCAGTATATAATATAACCTACGTTATGGACATGGTCATGATCTTTCAGCTCTTGGAATTCTTACCCGTGTTTCATCATTTCAGCAGCTAAAGTGTAACAGATAGACGAACTTAGTATCGCATCATAATAAGTAAAGATGAAAACGATTTGAAAGATCGTGATATTGACAAGACCATTTTTGAATCATACAGGAATTTTGTATTTTTAAGAACCAGTTATTTTGTCGACTGTTTGTAGGCTCTACGCTGTATTCGTGTTGAGTTTTTTAACACGAATTCTCGTACATATCCGAAAATACCAATTTACATGAAAACACGCATATTTTAACGCTCCGTGACTACAACCCGCCTATGTACGTTCTCGTATCGATTATCGATATTCATTGTGCATTTATTACGCTTCGATATCGAACAAACTGCCTACAGTCCCTTCACATTTTATTTTCCAATGACATAAATAAACCTTATGCTGATGAGAATAAAGGTCACTGTACTGCACAATCAGGGCACCTACGTACAAGCTGTATGACAAAGTAGTGGTGGCGCGATCGACATTGTCATGATAAACAGTTGCGCCGTTATGCGCAACGAGGGACACTCACAAATGTACGGAATGTGCAGATACGACCGCTTGCGCTGGCTGCGAGCTGTATTGTTGTAGAGGCCATCTGTCGACGGATTTATTTGGAAAAATTGTGCTGTGTATTTTGTACCTGAAAAGAATGGTGTATTCTGTCTCGTTTGAATTTGTTTGGAAAAAATAATTCTTTCCTTTCTTTTTTATTCGGGATACAGCTAGCTGCACGCCGAAATACATAAAAATACACGGAAGGCCAGGGATGTGGATATCAACAACTGGCGAGAAAATAGAAGGACTTGCAGTTAAAAAGTTACCAAATTATGAAAGTTAGACAACTGACAGGTCCCATCAAAAATATGAAGATGGTTTAAGCACTGAAAAAAGATGGGATGAGCACTTGGTAGAGCCTGATATAATATTATCTGAACAAAGTGCAAGAACCGTGACATTCATAGAGTACCAAAGTACGATTTGTCCATGCACTTGTGTTCTCCTGTTTTTTGTATGACGCTGAGACGTGGTGCAGTCATGGATCAGTAAGATCGGTGGTTCCGAGATGTGGTATTGGCTGTGGGTGTTATGTTTATCATGGACCGCATTCATTCCATACTGGAGGAGCTCAACAGCACCAAACGGCTTTATACAATCTGCCTGGAGGGTACCCTCAGTTTTTTGGACATATAAAAAAAAAAATTATTTCAGACATTTTGGTCCATAATATCTGTTAGTAGCGACTTAAAAACTATGTTACATTAAAAAAATTAGGACATTACATTAAAAAATTGAAACCTTACACAACTTTACATATTAAGCGTTCAGCTAGCGTATATATGATTGCGACCCTAAACAATGAACGAACGAAGAAGAAGGATCAACGCCAAACGGCATACACATCATAAATAGTATAATTTTTACATTCTAAAGCTACACAAAACCTGCGGCTTCATACCAAAACATATACTTTACTGACTATACGCTGTTACGCAGAAACGTGAGAAGCACTAAAGCCTTTAGCTATTTGATTGATAGCTTAAACGTACGCGTCTATTTATAATACAGAATGTGAGAATATAAATAGGGAGTGTAATAGAAATATATTTCGTGTCTATTAGTCTAAATCACACTTAGATTGATATATTTAGTTAGTAATAAAATCTTTCAAACCAGCCCATATTTGTGTATAGCCTAATCAGCCAGCGATCGTCTAGATATAGCAGTATTGGTGCTCACTCTCATCATCAGCCTATAATGTTCCCACTGCAGAGACTCAGGCCTCTTTTCTAGGAGAGGGATGGGCTATAATCCACCACGCGGGCCCAGTGCGGGTAGATATCACATATCTTTGAATTTTGTGGTTCAAGACATCATTTGTTTATCGGTATCAATTTTTTTTTTGGTGGGAAATCATCAAATAACCCCTCCCGCTCTGGGTAGAGCGGAAGGGAGAGTCAGACTTCCACTGACTAAAAACCACCCATGTTTCTTCTTAGCCCTTGTGCCGAGGCCGCGGTATCTCATTCGAACAACCCGCAGCCCCGACGGGGTTATTGCTTACTCTTAGGTTCAACTAGGCCTTCTCTTTGCACCTGATGACATCTGATACACAATTTGATCTGATTCACAACTAAATAAAATATCCCAGGTGTGTAATTGTGTTAATTAAGACAAAATTAATTCGGGGCTGCGGGCCCCGACGGGACCTGCAGCCCCCGGTATCCTCACGATGTTTTCCTTCACCGTTTTGAGAGCAGCGTAAGACCGTAACCACAAAAACAAGTTGGTAGAAGTCAGTTGTCTGCGGATGATTGGTTCTAAGACTTACTGCTTATCTGTAAATGCTTCACCACTTTGGGACTAGTTTTTTTTTTTCGATGAAACTCAGCATGCTTTCAGGAAAAAAGTGTTCGGTGTTATACCTTAAATTATTCTTCATACGGATATTGCGGACTAAATCAACATTTTTCATACTCAGCTCTTATCATAGGCAGTAATGCAAAAAAGGGGCCAAGAGTTCATAACACAAAGACTCAAATAAATGAAAATAAAATATTCCATGTTACATACTCGTAGTTTTGTGTAATTGCTTGGAAAGATCGACATAATGTTGTTATTAAAAACTTATTTACAGTAAAAAATATTATTACACGATATGAGTATTATTAAAATCTACAAAGCATTTTTCTGCGAATGCATACGGATTTTTCAAAGCGAACTTCAATTTGCAAAATACAGTGATTGAATCTGAAATCTTCGGAATTCATTTGAAAACCTGTCGAAATAAAATTGTATTGGATTCTCATTTTACACAGAAATATATTTTGTGAAATAAACTCATTTTCAATTATTGTACGAGTCTATTTTAAGTATTTCTGGAAATGAAATTTCATAGAAAATGTATTCAGCTAAGTAAAAAACCCCGAAACATTTTGTGTCGACCACATTTTCGTACTCACGGTGTAGTTGTGAGGTGAATGCCTGCGGCGGAGTCTGTACAACTGAACAAGTGCTGATTTATTTTGTTTTCATCTCTGATGTTCAGTTGTTCTGTCAGTACTTTGTGTTCACCAAGGGCACCTTACACGTGGATAAAGACGTAAGGGACTAAGATGGATAAAATAGTATTAGATAAAACATTTTATAAATTTTATTAGAAAACCATTAGTTAGCAGTGAATGTCTACACAAAATAATCAAAATTTTACGCTCGGCTCAACGCCGCCAGAACCAAACAGTATATATATAATATATTAAGGAATTCATTTAGTTGTCACTTAATAGTAGTGACAACGGGGATTATTGTAATTTTGTACACAATGAGAATGCTGACTTATTGTGGCTTTTGTGTGTAGGATCACTTAAAGTGGATTGAACTTACGACCTGCAGCGGTTATAGCGGGGTCTGAAGTCAAAAATACAGGTCAAACAACAGTCTAACGAAAATATTTGCATAGACTGCTACAACCGTTTAAAAAACTTTCATTTATCTATCTATCTTCTTCTATATTACAATAGGCAAACTGAGGATCACAGCACAGGCCAAACCCTTAGGACTAGAAACTTAAAATTTCGCTCTTATGATGTAGGCATCCACTAAGGAAAGATTTTTTAAAATTCAACCCCCTTTTTTATTTTTTTGGGGGGTGGGAAATCATCAAATAACCCCTCCCGCTCTTGGGCAGAGCGAAAGGCAGTGTCAGACTTCTACTGACTAAAAACCACCCATGTTCCTTCTTAGCCCTTCATGTCGAAGCCGCGGTATCTCTTGCGAACAACCCGCAGCCCCGACGGGAAAATTCAATCCCTAAGGGGGTGAAATAGGGGAGCAAAGTTTGTATGGAAAATCGTCATTTTTGTAGTTTAACCGACATCCACGCGGGCGTACTCGCGGTCAAAAGCTAGTTTCATAATAAAGACCTTATTTTGCCCCAAAACAAAGATTACTACTTATCTCCCAGTATAGATAAAACTCAATTCGGCTAAATCCGTATGCATTCGGAAACGCTCGGAAGCGTTCGGGAGTCGATCGCTGTGACTGCTATTAGCTCCGATTGATTTACTATTAGCTTAAATCTAAGTAAGTGATGGTGATACGAAATGGGGACTTTCTGCTAATTTAGAGGGAAATAAAATCAATATGTTGTTGTCTCTAACAAAAACTGGTGGAATTGGTCGTTTGCACAAAAAATAATTAAACCAGAGATTTTATTTTAACAGTTTTTTTTTTCGCAGATCTCTGAATTGTTTATTAGCTTTTAGACACGGCAGTACCAAAAGGGAATCGTAGTGCTAAAGATGCGTCGAGCCCACCACTTTTGTCATAGACCACATGACTTTTCTAAACGTCATCTATCTTAGAGGAAATATTCGATGACATAATTCTATGGAGTCTTCCAACCACCAAGGAGTCTCCGGTTTGTTGAGACATACGGTAATATTTTTCATTCGATAATCATCAATTTATACAAAGTACTAAAACTAAACTGTGACGTAACTGATCTGTGTTTCATGACACTACACTACTCGTAGCATTTTATAGCTTTCTTCACTTGCTACGACCGTGCTACGCTGCTACGGCGTAGCATCTCGTAGCTTGTCTACAGCAATAATTTATTTACGACACTTCAACTTTACCATTTTGTTTTTACTACGATATTCGTAAAGTAAAGAGATGATAGATTAAGGGGTCATGATGATCTAAGTTTTAACAGTCACCGCGATCTTCTTATATGTTAGTAAATAGTGGTTATAACATAAATACATACATTTCTGACGTACTGATCAAATGTCCTCACCGCAGTCCTCCCGAGCAGCAGTGCATCCATCTCGCTCTCCGGTATCGGCACCACGGCCACCGTGGGTGCGGGACCGCCCTTCATTGGCACATTCATTTTTGAACCTTATATCCTTTGCACTTAAACACAAAATCCACCAAACACTATTTTACTTCAGTTTATTTACAGGAACTGTTTTGAACACATGACCTTTTAAGGAAACTTGTAGTCACGTGTTCCTTTATTGTAAATAGTATCCTATGTCTACGAAAAAGAGTACACTTTTCAACGTTATCACAATAAAACGCACCACTCATTTAGAATCATGTCTGATTTTATTCTCATTTCTTCGTCCGCGTGTTGTTCAATAAAATGTTTTATCTTTCACTTCAAAAAATAATTGAAATTGTACTGGTTGTATTTCTGTATTCAATTACACTGGCTGTTTTTTTATAAAAACAATTGCATTTTCTGCATCTTATTGTTCTCTAATTGAAATGAAAAATTGACGTTCTTTTGTTTTTTTAATATGTTGAAATGATATGGTTGGAAATATTATTATCTTTTCTTGAATATGTATAAAACTATTACTCGTTATACTCGAATTGTTTTTTCTTTCTTATTTCACTTTATGTTCACACAATATATTTTCTCCCACAATCTCGGTGTGTTTCATCTTTTATATATCTTTCCCGTTGATCCCGTGCGTTCAGTCTTCACTATAATATTATCTTTTTGATTTACTATTTATTGGTTCGAGGATTGGAATGAAAATAAAATTCGTTTTTGGACCACTGTTACTGATGCTATACCTATATCTGTAACATTAACATTAAATTGTGGTATTGTTTCATTTTTATATGGTAACTTGAAATTTTTTAGTGTCGTTCCTGTGGCTACCTTTTATTTTGTTTTGGTAAAAATGTACTTGCTGATATGTCATTTGCTGAATGTGAGACGTGGTCGTTATGGAATTAAAAAATGAGGACATCCGCATGAGAACCAAGGTGACCGACATAGCCCGAAGAATTGGCAAACTTAAGTGGCAGTTGGCAGGGCACATTGCTCGCAGAACGGATGGCCGATGGGGCCAGAAAGTTCTGGAGTGGCGACCGCGAACCGATAGACGTTGCGTTGGAAGGCCTCCAACTAGGTGGACCGATGACCTGGTGAAGGTTGCGGGGATCCGCTGGATGCGAGACGCACGGGACCGGTCAATGTGGCGACACTTAGAGGAGGCCTATGTCCAGCAGTGGACGTCTTTCGACTGAAATGATGATGATGAGACGTGGTCGCAGTTTTTCTATAACATTATTTCTGTTAACCTGTTCATAACAACGAGTGCTAAACACCCTTAACGGAGCCGAGATGCATTTGTTCTTCCCGTAATTTAGGGACATTTTCTTGTACTGGTCCATTCTTGGAAATCTTCTAATTACGGAGATATTGAAGGTCGAAGTTCCGACTTTTACAATTTTGAATAAGGAGATTTTGATGTTTAAACTTTACTTCAAATAAATCATATAATAATTGAGAGCAAGTAATTCAATTTAACACTATTTTAGTTATAACATGATTTTGCCTACCCTGTGACATATGTATAGACGTAGACGTGTTATAATAATAGGATAAGCCGTTAATGATATTACTGGGGCTTCAATATAATTGGCTCAGACGATTGTTGGTTTAAGGCAGAGCCTAAACTGTGTCTGTCTAGTCGGATCACACGCTTGACTTGGCGTTTTTCGAGTTTCTACAGTTTCAGTCTTGTGTCTACTTGACAAGCTGATATTTATTTCCATACTAAATCCCAAGATATCGCTATTTTGCAAAAATCCTATGATTTTTGTTACTAGTTTTTTTTTTGGACTGTGGGAAATCATCTAATGAATCCTCCCGCTCTGGGCGGAGTGGAAGGGAGTGTCAGATTTCTACTGACTAAAAACCACCCAGGTTTCTTCTTAGCCATTTGTTTCTGGGACCGCAGTATCTCTTTGGAACAACCCGCAGCCCCAGCCGGTGTCGGCCCTAGTGATGACATCTCATTGAAGCACGCGTGAAACACGAATGCGCCGTCGACACGGCCCGTCATCGTCATAGGACGGACGGACGGTGAACTAGCCCGTTACTCACCATCCACGTGGCCCCCGACACCCACCTAATACGTTCTTGGTTTGATTTGGGCCTACTCGGTCTTTGTTGCTTGTTCTTGTTTGTGTGTTGTGTAGCCATTTTAGACGACTGTCAAAAATAATTGTTATTATTGGCACATTCAGTATTATACCTAAGTCTTTTCCTAAGCAATCGGTTTTAATCTCTGTATCAAATGAGTTGATTTAGAGAGACAATGTATGTTGCCGACCTTCTTACTATTGTGCTATCTCAAACTACCCTACTTTAACAACAGCAGTGAATAATTTTCTTGCTGCAAAGTACAGCATATTAGTAAACACGAGATTACTCTCAGCATATCTGCAAGCCTCATTAATACGAAACTCCTAATTACCACATTATACAGAGGAACCTTTGCAAATGAATGCACTATCATTAGCGAACTAATCTGCTAATGTTAAAGTTGGAACGACTTCTGAATATAATGGCTTTTATAGCCGCAGTCGGCTGTAAATATGATACAGTAAGGATAAGAAAATTTTTGCGTTGTAGAGTATCGTCTTTAATATCTAAACTTAGGTATACTAAACACATAACCAGTCCGTCAAATAAAATACGCATCATCATCACCTTTCTGCCCTTGTCTCATTCTACTTAGCGTCGGTTTTCTTCTTCCATTCTCTCCTGACAGAAATCAAAGCATCATTTACTCCTTTCTCATACAAATCATTCCTCACACAATCCATCCATCTTTTCTTTGGCCTCACTCCCTCTCCATGCATCCAAATTCATATCCAAATTACGCTTTACGTCACAGGCGTTTCATCCCTCCTCATCACAAGTCCGTATCATGCCATTTATGATTATGGTTCTCCCTACAATTCATCCTTCCATTCCCTATCTATGGTTCACGTTAAAATCATATTAACCGTGTACTGTTATTTGGCAAATTATCTTCAAATGGAGCGCGTCTCCAAAGTATTGAAGATCAATATCAGTTTAAAGTTACCTAATTGCTCTCACAGCGATATGGGCATGTGCCGAGCTTTGACAAACTTTTGATTTTAACATAATTATAGAAAATACATTAACTTCTTCTTTCAGTACTGCTTCTTGGTATCGCCCCTGAGAGTCATGCAAGGTTATTGGGAGTTCATGCTACACAAATAGCCTAATACTCGCTCTTGCGGGTTGTTCGAAAGAGATACCGCGGCCTCAGCACAAAGGGCTAAGAAGAAACAAGGGCAGTTTTTGGTCAGCAGAAATCTGACAATCCCTACCACTTTACCCAGAGCAGGAGGAGTTATTTGACGATTTCAAACACTCGAAAAATAAAGGGTGGATAAATCGTCCATCGTTGTTTAGAACCAATTCGTCAAAAGCAGTATTTATGATAAACATCGATATTTCCAATACAAACCTCTACGAATGGGATCTTAGATGAAGTTAGTTTCTAAATTAAACCGCGATCGTGTAAACAAATATTATGTAGTTTTCATAAAAAAATACTTTTATACCTATACAAGGAGTTCTGAAAATGACATAATTCACTCCATAAACGTAACGTTGAAATCAGCTAAAAGTTTAGACAATGACAACTAAAAATAAAAATTTGAATACTCGTGGCCTAGGAACATTAGTAACAAATAACAACAACTCTGAATTCCCTCGAGAATTAAGTATAGTCAAATTAATATACATGCGAAATTGGATCATATTAATGTCGAAATGTAGGGCTATTTTCGTTTACAAGTGGGTGTTTGTATTTATTCATACAGTTTGCAGGTATATGTTAGGCTCCATCAAATACAAATTAGCACAGTTTGTCGTGATTGAGTTTTAATATTGACCTCGTGGGATAACCATCTACTCGTATACTGCTACCGCTATTAATAAAGAGTTAGGTTGAATATATGAATTTGATTAATTTGCTTTTGAATTTTTCCAACTAACCAATTTATTTGATTTGTGCTAATATCTGACTGCGGCGAAGTCCAAAGAGAGGGCTATGTGTTTGACCTGTATGTAAGTATGTCCGTTTCTTTGCCCTAAACGGATGAACGGATTTAGATAAATGGTACGTACGCAAGTGAAGATTTAGAAGCAGGCGGGCCCCATCCGAATATAAAATTATGACAATGAAATGGTCCCACCAGAATACGGATCAGCAGAAGCCAGCCTTTTAGATTGAAATGTGAAAATGTCATTTTAAAAATGGACCCGCCTTCTTTAAGCTTCTGATTAAATTAAAATGTGCTTAATTTTTGCTATTCAGTTTTTTCAGTCAGGTTTTTTAGTTTTTTCAAGATTTTTTTTCATTGCCTTTGATTGTACAATATTTATTTTGCTGGTACATCTCTAAGATACACACCTCTGCTGAACCTCTATGTAAAAATGAGTCTGTAGAAAGAAAAGCTCACTAAGATTGGATTGCAACTTAATGAACGTTCGAACCAAAAAAAATACGGGTCACTTTAGAACCTTCTCTTTTTTTCCTTGGTAAAACTGAAATAAAAGTAACGATCAAAAGGCAATCATTTGTCATCCGACTGCTTTCTGCTGATCAGAAACTAATTTATCAGAAGGCATTTTATGGTCAGAGGACTTCTATGTAGGAACCAAAAACAATGATTGAATAGTCCTGGATTTGATCTGCCGAATCAGATAACTGTAATTGGATTTTCTGATAGAAAAAGTCTCTCTTTTATGTCCGGATTTATGCCCAGTCATTGCCAGTCCATGGCATCACAAAAGACTGGCTATAGTGAGATAAAACCTAATAGGGATGTTTACTGACAAAAGAAAATATGATTCTAATTAGTCCGTCTGTTGGATTATCGAAAAATATTGGATACGTATTTTTTGTTTATCAAATCAATAAAAATTGACAAAAATAAAACGCGTCAAAGATTTGAGTGGGGGGTTGTGACATCATTTCAGCAAAAACACTAGGAAGTGTCGAAGGGTGGGCGTTTTGGGGGACTGTCACTTGTAAATGAGTAAAGTAAAGTAAATTTTGACGTTAGAAAAGTGCTGATTATCAGCCTAGTTTGAATAAATGACTTTTGATTGATTTTTTGATTTTGACTCACCGGTAAAACATGTCATACTAGTGTCTTAGAATATGACGTCACGCGAGTTTTCAAAGCACTGTATCGTCTTTATTGTTAGTTTACGTGAAAAAAGAAAAAGTACGTGTCCAATATTTTTTGGAAATCTAACAGACGGACTAATTATATTTTTTTTGTTAACTACCCTATTAACGCTGTCATCGGGAATTTTCTGATGAATGTCGATAGTAGATAATTTATTTTTCAAAAAACATTGCGACAACCTTGTATGTGAGAATTTAGACAAAAAAATAAAGTAATAAAGTATAGTCGTCGTACTGACGTACATGTACTCGATTGATCGAACGACAACTGATTGAGCGATTTAGTTTCTGGTTGGTTAACTAAAACTTACTTCAACCTATTTGAAGAATCTCTATGAGTCGAATTTACATCAAAATAAACCATTTGTAGGTAAATTTATACATATTATTATTTTAAGAATTATGTAAATAATAGAACAACACACATGATAATAATGCATTCATTTTGACTTTAATAGAACGAAAGATGTTAAAACTATAGGTGTACCATTTGTGTTAGAACTGCATAATGTTATATCCACTATTAAAAAATATACATATTGGAAACTAAAACCCACAATCACAATTATTATCATTACAAGCGGTAGACAACTCGGCACTCTTCAAAACATTTCTGGCAGTTGTAATATTTACGTAAACAAGAACTCCTCGAGGGAGTCATAACCACTTGTTGACATAGCCCATGTTGTTGACCCACTTTTCCTACCATAACAAACGGTGCCGGTGGCCACACAAACATAACCTTTTCTAAACACTCTTGTCCTTCAAAGTAAGGGCTTCAACGTGAAATTGTACAAACATTGATAATATATTTTGGTGATTTCCATCTATAGATACCAATATTATAAAGAGATAAAGTTTGAATGTAGGGAGGTAATCCCCGCGTCACTTGTCTGATTTCAATGATGGAAAGCTTCACCAGTATCACTGGTTTCTCAAGGTAATGATTGAATCCTAATCAGTTCTTACTCGAAACACTATACTATTCTTCATATTCTGAAATTGAGTTTATGTTAAGCGACGGTCAGTTATACCCCTTGAACTAACTACCTCTAACCCTAGGGCTGTGTGTGTGATAATTTGATAGTTCTCACTTTCGATTTATTCATGTTGACTATACCCCATACCTGTGCCATGAAACAACAATTTTTTTCTTACAATCTTATACATTTTTCTTCAACTTCAACAAAATCAGGTCACCCTTGTATCAAAAACCAATAAATTATCACCCCTGTACATTTTCCACGTACATCCATCGCGCTGCCGTATAAATCTCCATTGAGTAGCTAGGTGGGTGCTCTCTCCCGTCGGAACAGAGGGAACAGGCGCTATACATCATTGTGTGCCCTGCAAGGAAGTGTCGGACAAGTGACCTACTGAAGATGGATGGTGGAAACTAAACGAGCTGGTTATGTTGTGGTATGGATGATTAGAAGCAGCTTCATAACATAAATTGTTACCAGAGCCTTAAAAAAATATCTTAAAGTAATCACGCTCGAAATCACATAGACAGAAGGCCTAATACAGTCACAGTACAATCACATTTATATTTAAGCTGTTGCAAGTGATACGGCAATTTTATTTCAGAAACAGTATTGCCTACAAACGCACCTATTTAAATAACAAAAGATTTTTGAACACGTTTTATGACTTTTATCTGAATAAAATTGACACAATAGCTATTTCGGTTAAACTTTAAAAGAATTTTGTAATTATTCAAAGTTAATTTGAAGTCTCTCAAATTACTAAGCTTCACATTTTTACAGTTATTTATATTTTAATTTAACATGTTATAAAGGCTCGATAATGTTACCAACGACTAAACCTAAGCTTACCACTAACTTTAAATCACATTCACTAATAATACAATAAGTGCCCGTTCCCAAGAGTGCCAACGTCATTCTGCGTGAGCCCTGTTCGCGCCGTCACCGCAGAGTGTGAACGTGGTCGTGTGTACTCAGGCGTTGCGAGGAGCGCTGAGGTTTTGAACGTTTATAGACGATACGAGCTGACGGCTACGATCGTGTGAACAGGCTCTAAGTTATTTCTGTCGTATCTACTTTTTTATGGGCTTTGATATCGGGTTCTTCATTTTGTATTATTATTAAAGAAAAGAAATAAAGATTATGTTATATTTGATTCGGTATGGACATGTAATGAGGAAAAAAACTGATGGATTTTAATGTTGATGGATAGAGAGGGAGAGGAAGGATAAAGAAAAGTAATTGGATTGTGTGAGGAATGATATGAAAGAGAAAGGAGTAAATAATGCCGTGACGAATAACAGGGGAGAGAAGATGAAGAAAACGAGCGCCGACCCGAAATAAAATGGGACAAAGACAGCAAAATAATGACAATCGATTCGGTATAACCTAGAATCACTACAAGCCAAGCAATTGGTAAATCACTACCAGTAGCAAACGCATCTTCCTTTTTGTTCAACTTTTCTTTGCTTTGCGCATTTTAATTTCCTGTGCAAGTTCAAAGTAGATCGAGAACTACACTTGAACAGGAAATTACTTTCCTTTTGTTTTTGTTCTTCAAACCCGTTTAATAAAAGAGCAAATCACTTGTAAACGTTGACGATCATAATCCCTAGTCTTCGTAAAGAAGAACTATTTGTTCTGAAGGCGACGATTCCGGTCGGCAAAATTTAGCACAGCCGGGTATCTAAATGAATTTGTTTGAAAAATAGAAAAATCGAAAAATCCACTCGATTTAACTCTAATTGTGCAGAGCCAACTCAAACATGATTCAGCGATGGTAGTTGCCGATCATAAGTCGATCAGTACGAATTAAATGGATGCCAAATACGTGCTTCGGGACGGCTTTGTTCTTTATCAAAGACTGCATAACATCACGCCTGTAATCCTCAAAGGGTAAGACAAAGGTGTACCTAAAAGTGCACCCACATTTCACCAGTTATGTTTAAGTCCCATATAATGGGGGCGAGCCTGCTGCCCATACAAGGGCACAAATCGAGACACCGTGGCTGCTACTCACACTTACATTTCCGATGGAAAAACCTAATAACACTTGGCCTGACCCGGGAATCGAACCCAAGACTACATGTTCAGCAGACTCGCTTACGACCACTAGACACACAGTCAAAAACTGCTGTATCGAATCAATATCTGCTTAGCTTTTTCCCAAGTATGTTGAAATCGGCTTACAATCAAACCCGATGCAGCTGAATACCAGTATTTTATTTGGAGCGACTGCCTATCTGACCTCTACAACTCTGTTAATACTGGGTTATTCGATACCCTTTGCATACATAGGGTAATGTAAGACTGGTTGTCAGACTTTCAGATCACTGAATACCTGTAACGACTGCCAAAGATTTACTGCTGTGTCGAATATACCAACAATTATGTAACACTCCTCAAACACAAATAATTACAACAACTCATACATAACATAACATAACATAACATCACGCCTGTAATCCCCAAAGGGTTAGACAGAGGTGTACCTAATAGTACCACCCACATTTCGACAGCTATGTTTAAGTCCCATGTAACACGGGGCGAGCCTATTGCCATCAACCGGGCACAAATCCAGACTCCGTGGCTGTTACTGATAAATTTCTGATGGAAAAAGCCAATAACACTTTGCCCGACCCGGGAATCAAACCCAGGACCTCATGCACACCACTAGACCATCGAGGCAGTCAACAGTACAACAACTCAGTAGGTTATAATTACTGAAGAATTCACTAGTTAGTTCACCTTTAAACATGTAACTAAGCTGTTACTGTGAACTAGTGAGTGACTGATGTTATCTAATAATAACAGACATTAGCAGCCGATGTGTTTACTGACACTGTCACTACTGTGTGTGTGTGTGTCTGTGTGTGTGTGGGGGGGGAGGTATTGACGGCTTGTTTATATGTAGCTTCGTGGTAAACAGAACTGAATGCTTCGGATAGTAGGTTGATAGATAGACGGGCAATTTGTATAGTGAGGTGTTTTCTAGTTGCGTTAACGTAGAATGTGTTGTTTATTCAAGTAATAATAACTCATAGTATATATATGAAAAAGAGAAACAAATAAAATATCTAGACTTAGCACACGAGGTTGTCGATATGTGGCATGTGAGCTCGGCTATCATTGTGCCGATTGTCGTTACGGCCAATGGCCTTATAGCTAAGAGCATGGACGGTCATCTTTCAAAGCTTTCGCTTGGCAGTTGGATCAAGGGCCTGATTCAGAAGGCAGTATTACTCCTTGATACGGCCCGCATTGTGAGGAGGTTTCTCTCTCTGGAGCCCTAACCACCGGTAGCTTGGACCCTGCTCCCGTCACCGGTGGACGACTATTTTTTATATTTTTAAATGTTTTTTTTATAAGTTTTGTATAAAATATTTAAAAATGTAAATTATATGTAAGAAAGTAAATAAAGGACATAATAACTCATAGTATTAGTGACTATTTAACTTATGTCTATGTTAGTAAACTAAATTATACACAAAACAAACAAAACAAGAAATTAACAAAACAATAGACCACATATAGATGTGCTCTATTGTTTTTGTTTTGACCTGTAGCATAGGCTGCAGGTCCAGCAGAAATTTTGCAGCACCGGTTAACGATCGCGTAATCTAGTCGGCCAGAGATCATTTTTAGGATAAAATCTTCTAAAAATCACGAATGTCATTCGTAAAGTTCTCACTCAAAATAGAGTAGACACATCAGCTGCGTGTCAGACGACCAATGGATTAAACTATCAACCCTAGGTCCCTTTTAACTAGAAGCGAGATTACGTCATGCCCATTGCTCTTTGTTTAAGAGACCTCTTTGCCTTATAAAACCTTATAGAGGTTAACATATTTTTTTTTAATATAACATAACATAACATCACGCCTGTAATCCCCGAAGGGTTAGGCAGAGGTGTACCTAATAGTACACCCACATTTCGCCAGTTATGTTTAAGTCCCATGTAATAGGGGGCGAGCCTATTGCCATCAACCGGGCACAAATCCAGACTCCGTGGCTGTTACTGATAAATTCCTGATGGAAAAACCAAATAACACTTTGCCCGACCCGGGAATCGAACCCAGGACCTCATGCTCAGCAGTCGCTTTTTTTAATATACTGATGTCCAAACCCTCTCCGACCACAAGAACTAGCCAGTTGTAGTATTCAGGTCATCAAAAACTATCCTTGGCTATACCTACCGGAATGATTATCTTTAACACGATAAGAACGATCTGTCCCCCCCGCGCCTACCTGCCCCCCCCCACAGTGACAGTGACATGTAACGAAGGTTCATTCATTCGGAACGTAGCTGTACGTGTGTTCACTTATTTATCACTTTCTTTGTAAACGTACACCGCTCTGTGGAAACTTCTCGGGACGACATAGAACAAAAATGAGCAAAAGGTACACTTATATGGCATTCAAATAAATTGGCGGATTAAAGCTGGTCTCCGTAACATTGACATCACACCAAAGGGGTTAAATTTTCCACTCATGGCGGTTTATACTTCTTCAAGGTCATGCTTACCAAGGTTGGTTCGTGGATGAGTGGTCATCCATTATATCCCGAGACTCTTCCACGATTCCGAAAGCATATTTACCCAGTGGCCCGCTGTCACATGGAGATCTTTGACCGTCGTTACGGTTAGGCAGATTCCCAAGAGTTTAAACACCCAGTCTTACCTAGGGATATCGCATTTTTTTTATTTTATTTTTTTAACGTTAGAAATTTTTTTAAAAAACGTTACCCCACACTAGGAATTTCTCCTGTATCGTGGGTGCGTTCACAAACATTTAAACTCACATACACAACCAAACACCCAGACCCGAAACAATTATCTGTAGATCATACAAATATTTGTTCCGTGCGGGGATCGAACCCGCGACACACAGCGCAGCAGTCCAATTGCTCAGCCACTGCGCCAACCGTGTCGTCAAAACCATTACCCAGTACGCGGGTAGTGGAGAGCTAATAGACAGTGGCGTCACCTAAAATACTGGTATTCACATCAATCAAGTTATACTGGACCCTCAATTGATGAATTTGGTTTGTTGTGAACATTCTGTAATTTACTGTGATAGTGTAAACCACTACATAGAGATTGAATAATGTTTTTGACGGACAGCTTTAACTTAGCAATATGGAAATTGTTTGGGATAAGAGTTGCTTTTAGTTTCGGGAAAGCGGTTATAGTAAGCAACAATAATTTATTGTTAGTTTACTCAAAGAAAATGTTGCACGATTTCAAATTATTTTGTGTTTTTTTGTTCACTTACTTGAACATTCTAAAGTCCAAGCTCAAGGTTTGCCAACGCGAAATGGAGCGTGGTATCATTGGCGTCAAACTAACCGACCGTATACGCAACACTACACTGCGCTTCAAAACACAAAACAAACCGTGTCCGTGTCCGTGTTAATGCGGACAAATTTGACTGTCCCATTCTCTGTCATCATATTCGGGTGTTGACTAAAAGAAAGTAACATCAAGTATAAAGGTTTATCCCTTTATTCTTGATGTTACTTTGTTTGTATAGCAGAACGATTTTTAATTAAAGTAACTTATTATCACTAACATAGTTTGTAAGTACCTATTGTTTACTAACCCATATGGACCTGGTTGTTTGAAATAAAAATATATTATTATTATTATTATTATTATTAATAAAACACAAATAACTGACGTTGCTCAAAAAGTCGCTAAGCTGAAGTGAGACTGGGCTATGAACTGCCGTATGTCCAACGAGCAGTGGGCCAATATAACCACGTTGTGGAGCCCTGACACTGCCAGAAGGCGACGCGGTAGGCCTCGCAGGAGATGGCGGGACGAGTGACCAAACGAACTACCAGTGGTCCACATTGGCCCTGAATCGCAAACTTTGGAAGTCATGGGGGGAGCCCTTTGCCCAGCAGTGGGACGACACAGGCTAACAGTAACAGTAACTTGAACATGAATGCGCCCCTGCTTTAATGAGAAACTGTGACTTATGTTTAGGCATTTATTTATTTGCCAGCTATGTCCATGAATACAGGCGATGTCTGAACTGTTATGTAATAGGACCCCAATTCTATTAAGCTCTGTTAATCCAGTCAAGGCCGAGTTTGAATTTTAATGAGCTAGACATTTGCCCTATAGTCGGATGGGCTTAATTGCTGAATAAACAGCCGAAAGAGATACTGAAATGATTTCATGATGATCATCATGTTTAAACGAAAACTGTACCCCCGGAGCCACATACAGAAATAACCGATTAGATTGCCAAGTGTGCTGATTAAAGACCATTTCAGACACTAATCTGCATAATCTTCATGTGACTTGGCCAAGATTATAACTGGACCTTAAAAGAAATCTCTCTGAATGTACTTCAGCCATTTCTCCTAAGAGTAAATAGGTACAAAACTGCGGCCCCATTTTAGTTTTAAATTAAATAATGTGCAAAGGTGTAGTTAAAACCTTGCAAAACTAAACATTATATCATGTATCATAAGCCTTTCATCTTATTACAAAGTCTGATGAATCACAACTTTTAAACTGTTGCAAAGATACTAAACTGAGTGACACATTGCAAGCTAAAAATACTGATATCCACAATTTCTAATACAATTCGCTTTAAAAACCAACAACACCAAACGTATCGTTCACTCCGCACTCCGCAGACTATAAAACCGTTCCCATAAACCTGTCGCTAGCTAATGGAAATAAGGGCCTACGCAAACGATAGCTCGTTTAGCACATAATTAGTTTTCATTCCGCCGTGGATAATGAAAAACTGGATAAATGGGCCTACTCCTACGTATCCATATCTACCTAATACCTGTCCGTCTGTAACCTTTTTGCACCTTAATGTCTGCTAGATCGTGACCTGGGTTAGAATACTTTTAATCCCAGCAGTTTATAGGATAGTTTCCGACTCCCACGCAGACGCAGCAGCGTGTAAACGCATCTACTCGTATATTTACATGTACTGTAACTTTCTTTTATTTGAATGTAACCTTTTTTTTTGGCGGGTGGAAAATCATCAAATAACCCCTCCCGCTCTTGGGCAGAGCGAAAGGGAGTGTCAGACTTCTACTGACTAAAAACCACCCATGTTCTTTCTTAACCCTTCATGTCGAGGCCGCGGTATCTCTTAACCCGCAGCCCCGACGGGTTGAATGTAACCCTTTTTTTTTTTTTTTTTTTTTTTTTGGGGGGTGGGAAATCATCAAATAACCCCTCCCGCTCTTGGGCAGAGCGAGAGGGAGTGTCAGACTTCTACTGACTAAAAACCACCCATGTTCCTTCTTCGCCCTTCATGTCGAGGCCTCGGTATCCCTTGCGGACATCCCGCAGCCTCGACAGGATTGAATGTAACCCTTACAACGAATTAACAGTTCTGGATAAGAAAAATGTATTTAATTTCTTAAATTTATCAATCATGAATAAATAATTGAACATCTCCGAAATATTCACAAGTCAATGGAGCACACTAATAAATAAATCGGAGAATAGATTGAAATGCCTCACGTATGGCGTCCTAGTTATTCAGACTTGAAGCTTTGTTCACGATTTACAACTTTAGACTATTTGTTGTGGAGTAATCCCAGTACCGACAGCGCACTAAATTCCAAATAGAATATTACAAAATAGTTTTGCGAATTCTCGTAACATAATTTCACGACTATAATTCGCCAAGGGTTAGGTAGAGGTTTAACTATAGCCTGCACTAGTAAACACACTCATCATTTTATTTTTATTTTTTTTTTATTTGGAATGGGCTTGCTCTTGACCTCAATCTTGCCCTAAGGGCAGAGATGAGGAGATAAGATTGTTTGTAAAAAGCAAGTCTATTGCCATCAGCCGGGCACCAAGCTCAATTTCATTCTACTGAGAAATTCCTGATAGAAACTCAAACTCAAAAATACTGCCCTACCTGGAAATCAAACCCGTTAAATTAAAAAAAAGTCTTTACTACTGATTTTCCTTTACTTTTAGTTACCTATCTTCTTCAGTATAAAGCTTACTATTACATCAAAATGTCTACCAACATACATAACTGTATAAATATCTACAAGTTAATCCTATTGAAGTACCAGAAGTAAGTCGCAATATCTAACTTAAGCTACAGAATCCGCAAGTCCCGACGGATCCATCTGATATGACCTTGACAACTTGTGAAGGTCGTCTCGCGACTTGTTTGAACGGGACGATCACTCGCTTGTTTGGGCCGAGACGATACATTGGGACATTTGAGGATTTTTATCCTGTTACTAGAAGCTTTAGCAAATTCAGGGCTAAATGTTCCACCGCTGGGACACAAGTCTCCTCTGTGTGAGAATGAGAGGCAATAGGCAGTCATCATTCATGCGAGACCAGCAGGCTATTGCGTATCTTTTTAAATGTCAGTGGCTAACATAGTGTCCATCGATTAACTGTCAGTTTGGTACAAAATGGAACCATTTTTGACAGTTAATCGATGGACACTATGATAGCCACTGACATCTAAAAAGATACGCAATAGCCCTGCTGTACGGTTTATTGGTGAATGTCACATGTTTACATTTTTTTTTAAAACATCGGGTTTCCTTATCGTTTTGAGAGTAAGAGTTGATGAAATAATTAACACAGTTCAATTTTTATTTTTTTGGGTCTGAATTCACCAAATAACCTCTCCCAATCTGGGCGGAGCAGAGTGTCAGACTTGTACTGACTAAAAACCCACCCATGTTTCGAGGCCACGGTATGTCTTTCAAACAGTCCCGCAGCCTCGCCAGGCGTCTGCCCTTTTTTTTTTTTTTTTTTGGGGTTGGGAAATCATCAAATAACCCCTCCCGCTCTTGGGCAGAGCGAAAGGGAGTGTCAGACTTCTACTGACTAAAAACCACTCATGTTCCTTCTTAGCCCTTCATGTCGAGGCCGCTGTATCTGCGAACAACCCGCAGCCCCGACGGGCAGGCGTCGGCCCTTGCTTGGAAAATGAAAGCGACCCTTCCATTTTGCTGACATAGAAATCCCTGTAATAAAATGTTTGCAAGCTCCGATTCTCGGTTCAATTTCCAATTCGTGGAAAGTGTTATTCGTGTTTTTCGTTTTTCAGTATTTATGAATTTTCTCGGAATTACTTCCAATACACTTGGGAGTATTTTTGGATCTGAATATGAAATGTTTGGAGTTAAAAATGTATCAAGAGTCCATTAATATTCGGATATTTAACATTTTATTTTATAAAATAATAATAACAAGGTTTTCGTTGTATTCAGTCGAGACTTTGTACTATCAATATTATATATCTGCATCAGTTTCAGCATCTGTTTTCCCCTTTTTAGGGTTCCGTACCCAAAGGGTAAAAACGGGACCCTATTACTAAGACTTTGCCACCAGGCTGTATCCCAAGAACCGCGATAGCTAGATAGTTGAAATTTTTTAACAAATTATGTAGGTATTTCTGTTGAAGTTATAACAACAAATACTAAAAACAAAACAAAATAAACATTTAAGCAGGACTCCCATACAACAAACGCGATTTTTTTGCTGTTTTGGTACAGAACCCTTCATGTGCGAGTCCGACTCGCACTTGGCCAGTTTTTTTATTTATGTCGTTGTTCTCATTATTTGTCTGTCTATTTCTGTCACGTTTCACGCCAAAACGGCTGAACAGATTTCGATTAAGGCACACAGATAGTCCGTGACATGATTTAGGGCATACGATATTCTGACCTTACCACGGGCAAAGCTGCGGGCAAAACTCGTGAAATATTTGTCCTAAATGTATAGTCGTAAAAGGTAGTGGTCAGCGGTCCCCAACTGGCCACGTTACAGCCGACTACGGTCAGCACACAATACGTCTGCACACATCGATACAGCACTTTATAGCACATAAACCATATGTAATAGCATATAAATGGTTTAGACGAGGGCTGGGGGTCTTCAGGGAGGGGTCTTTACGGGTAATGGCTATTCTATTAATATTGGCTTTATTGGGGTTCATAGTGTGCTTAAAGTCATAGTAATGGATTGGCTTGTGTATTATGTATGGCTCGGCCCCTATTACATGCGATTTAAACCATAACATTCATTAATCATTGAAAACTTGGAAAGACTTGGTCAGTGTCTCTTGCGCTACCGGTTGCACGTTTGACCGAACATTTCGCCAGATCTGAGATTCGCTTCGATTTTTCCTAGGCTCGCCTCCTATTCCATGGCGAAATGTGGCTGTACTATTAGGTACTACTTTGCCTAAGCCTTCTGGAATTACAAGCGTGACGTTTATGTTCATGTTATTGTTTTTCCACCAAGGATTGCGCTGATTTGCAATACCGGAACACCAAAGAGAATTTTCGTACTTAAACAATCCTAAAGACAGAGTTATATTTGTTGACCTGAGTATCTGCCTGTCATATCATTAGTTAGCAATATTTGACAAAACAGAAACCAACAAAGCTGCTTGATACCAGAAATGTCTATAAACTTAGCATAACATTATTCCACAAAATCTCATTCACAAGCATCTCTACTACTACACACCTAACATAAGCTCACAAAATCAACGAGACCTTTCTAAAATCCAGTTCATACTTGTAATATAAATTTAAAATACTCTCAACGTAGGCATTTCATGCGTCGAGCGAATTAGGCGCTCGGCCGGACAGTTAGGCGGACGGTCGGCAATCCCGGACGGCCGGTCGGCTGTCCGGATCGTACTGAGCTTTGCTTCATAAATATGAAAAACGTTCGCAAACTTGTTGGCAGAGTTACTACAGGGTACTGTGAAGTTTATCAATAGGTATAATATATTTTTGTGAGAGAATTTTGAATACGTTCACCAAAAAGTAGATGTTTTTTTTTAATAATAGATTAGGCTTGGTTGTTCGTTAAAAGTCCAAAAAGAGCTGTATAAATTTTACATGGCATTTATGAAAATGTTAGGAATCAATAAAGTAATTAGTGACTGGTAGGTATTTAAAATAATACGTAAAAATATAAATAATACTGGAAAAAAATAAAATAATAATAAATTGTTTATTTATCCAAATAAAGCACCGCAGAAATAGGAGTACAATGACATAATAATTTAGCTATAATAATAAAATAAGTGGATATAATACACTTTTTTTTAAATCTTATTTATTTTATTAAGTAGTAATTATGATACTTAAATTCATACCTTCGAAAGCAATCACTTTCTATTTCACGAGCTAATTCACAAGTATACTGATTGGTGATTTATAATCCCGTTGTTTCTACTACGACAAAAAATATGTTTTAATTTTGTGAATGACACTGTGAGTTCGCTTGGAAAGCTTCTGTATAAATAACACAGATTCATGAAAGACGAATTTTAGGTCTCCAAGGACTAGCCCGCAAAATTGTAAAACCACAATCCCTTACTCAGACCGTCCCTATTTGTACCCTAGGGATTCTAGCCTACCTAGGATCGTCCCACTAAGGTTTTGTGGTTTTTGATCCTTACAAAAACATCGCCTACAAACCCACATACACAAGTTTAGGACTAAACGAAAAGGTTGAGGTCTAAACCTTCCCAACTCTGACTATACTTGGTGTACCGTAAAACCGGCCCAAGGGAGGCAGGTCTGCTAATATCGGTCATTGCGTAGGATTCATTACACGGGAGTTTAGGTATCACAGTGTTTAACGAAGACCTGGATGAACTGGGACTGTAATCCCTTTACTAATGAATTTATTTTAAAATAAAATAACCAAAGCAATTTTTAGCTGGTGTCTACGACGTTTTCTGCTTGTATTTTGCATTTCAATAAAATTCAAATGTCCTTGATGGAAAAGATGGTTCAGTCCATATTTATATTGTGGTTCAGTGGTTTATGCGAGAAAACGTAACAAACAGCACATAGAGAGAGAAGAGCTAGAAAGAAGAGATAGAGGCCTTTTGGCCTTCTCTTCTCGTGGTTTTATGTTTCGTGTTTCTCTTTTATGTTTACTTTTTTATATTTAATTTTGTATCGATTTGTTTTGTCCTGTGTAAGACCAATAAATACTTTTTCTTTCTTTCTGTCGGACTTTCTCGGTGGCACTCTCTGTTTTTCCACGTATTAATATACAACGTTCTTTACCTAACATACAATACCTATATGATGGCACTTTCCGAAATGGAATGAAGCTAGAGCTAATCGCTTCTTTCATCGGCTGGTACAGACCTTCCAGTTCTTTCAACAAAATATGTTTACTTAAAAACAAAACACAATCAATGCTTGTTCCAATTAACCTAACTCAAAATGTATTGAATACACAATTCAAATTCCATTTCACAGCGTAAAATACTTCTTCCAAATTGTGTAAAACAAGAGCCAATTTAAAGCAAAAGTTATTTGAATTGGTAACTCGTTGTCCTTTCATTAGCAGTTAGTCAAATAATTTGTTAAGGCGATACTTTATGAACAGAGGAGCAACAACTGAGTGGAACAAGTCTCAGAAGCGACGCAGACTTGTTCAAGTTACTTTGAGCGACTTATTTCTAAGAAATTACTCTTTAATCTTATTCAATGACTTTATTTGAAAGCCTTTTAGTGTTTCTCAGGTATTTGTGAACGTAACCGATCGTGATGAATTTAGTCTAAAGTTCTAAGTCGAGCCTTACCAAGAGCTTCGGTAAATACGATGAAGCCTTATTATATACTTATTTACCACAAAAATACAACGAAGCCTTTTTATTATTATTTATTTATTTACCACCTATTATAGCAACATTACAGAGACAACCGTCCAAAACGATGCTATAAGTCACAAAATACAAAAACATCTTTACTAATATTATAAAGCTGAAGAGTTTGTTTCTTTGGTTGAACGCGCTAATCTCAGGAACTACTGGTTAGAATTGATAAAATATTGTTGTGTTTAATAGTTCATTTATCGAGGATGGCTTTAGGCTATTCCACGCTGACGAAGTCGCGGGCAAAAGCTAGTAAAATATAAAACAAGTATAATTGCACCCAGTAAAAGTATTAATACCTCAATTGAAATAAGAAACATTACAATATTTATAGTTGCACATCCCTTTCAATTATGATTTGTGTCTTTGACCAAATTTTGTCAAGGTTTGCCCAAATATATCTTCTGATATCGCAATATTATATATTGATAATACGTAAAATCGTGTCATTAGAGAAACAAGTGTTCATTCATGGTCACACAAATGTATATTAGACACAAAATACTGCAGTTAATTTAATCAATAACAATATCGTACTGGATTCAAGATTTATTTCTGTCACAAGTGAATCAGTTTTCAAACGGCATACCTTCTTTAACACTTCATACCTCATCATTTGTTTACAAATATATGTCGCCGCGAGAGTGTCTATCTGCTGGGATCATTAGGCAATCTAATTAATAACCAGCTTATAATAATAGCTTAGCTTAGTTTTTTATAATCATTAATGAACCTGCCATCTCTGAGATATTTGTACAGTAATTATTACGGGATCGATATTGAAAGACATGAGCGACAGTGCCATCTGTTAGCTTTTGTGTTAACTACTACAGAGATGGTTTGTAATTGAATGGTCCACGGCTCGAATAATGATTTATTAAACAGAGGTCTTTAACTAGAACTATAGTTAAAATTAAGATAAGCTAATTGATTATGAATATTGGGATTTTAATGATTGCTCACTTGAAATTAGGCTGTATAAGAGACGTCATTGCACATTGTTGTGAAGATGGCGGCGAATACGATTTTAATGATCAATAACTCAATTTATAATCTGAAACCACGACTAAATCAGTTTCTTTATGTAATTATAAACTAAAAAGTCATAAGATTATTTTGTAGAGCAATTTATTAGTAGAAAACCTGTTCTTTGTATTAAATCCTTTAATTAGCCGGAAATGGCGTAAGTAACATTCTGTTGTAAAAAGGAATGAACCTATTAATTAGACATTAACTTAATAACACCTTCGCATTAATATTGGTATTGTTTTATTGTTAAATAATTATTACAATCAATTGTGAACTATTTTAGTATTGTTTATTAGTTTTAACTGATTAAAAGTAATTAATAACAATACTGAGTACGTGGTACTTCCGCTAGACGGACTAGACAAGTGGACACGCGTGTGACAAAAGATGCACATTATCTCGCGTTTAGCAAATAATGTAAATGAAAGTGGTTTTTGATGTGATTAACATTAATTAGTGCAAACGAGAATTGTAACATGATTTAAATGGAGTTTCTTCGACCCATTCTTCTCCATAGTAACAATGATTCATGTGAATGGGTCTCAACCCCTGAAAAGTTTATAAGTGCCTGTAAATGGACTATTGTAAATAAACGTTTGGTGTTTGAGTCAAGTATTGTGTGTGATTTCAACTACCCATATACCCATCTACCACGAAGAGGAATCTAAGGCGAAGACAATATGGCGGAGGCCATTGATGTTTAGGAGCAGCGTTCCATAAGTGGTTTTCCCGCCCTAACATCAGAAGAAAGGGATTTTATCTGCGCTTTGCTCATGAATATGCGCCGGAACATCCAAATAATGACATACAGGAAAATATTGAACTGAAGACTATGACGTCTAAGATTTGGCTGTATTTTCATCCTAGTGGTTGACAGATACCAACATGATAAATAAGGCTTATTTCAACTTGAACACACATGACCCAGTCAGACAATAAGTTGACACATGGGAAAACAAACAATGAAGTTTTATGTGACAGAAAACTTCATGGTCCAATCAAAATGACAAACATACAGTACAGCACAGAATGACCGAAGCAGCAAAATAAAAGAAACATGAACACTTGGAAAGCATATCAATAAAAATGAACCTACGGGATGAAACATCAAACCCGGGAAGTATTTTATTTTATTCATTTTAGTAACTGTAGTGCAGTTAACAATATTTTAACTTTTCACATTACACACTGGCTAGGTTAATGCCACCTTAAATTGACACCCGTGGGATTAAAATATTAAGACATCTTTAATCACTTAAGGAGTGATACGGTCATTACCCGTTCAAAGTTATGATTAAAATATAAATCAGTACTTAATGTGTCACAAACTGAACTCATGAATCAAATGATAGTTAGTTACTTGCATTCACACATTAATTAATTAACCAAGTATTAACTAGTATTAAATCTTGTTGTGTTTTGAAATGTCATTCAGAATAAAACATTTAATAGAAATAATTCTTATTAGAAATCCCTCCTAATTGACATTCAAGTGAGGAATTACAATTAAATACTTTATACAAACTTGTAAACATTTGTATTGGATAACATGTTTCAAGATTCATTAAAAACAAACAAAGTTGTCTGTCACTGGACACCCGGCAGATGTGAATCTTTGTATTGTAATGACACAATATGTCATGATAAATATTACAATAATTATTTATTTATTCAATATCTATCAATCGAATCTACATCTGACCTTACTACATCTCTAATTGATTAGCTTAAAGTTTTAAAAAAATAAATAAATAGATAAACAATTGATCCACAATAAACATTATTTTAATGGGAAAACGCAATGATAACATCATACTATTTCCCATTATAGCATATGAGTTGGATTCAATGCACATGTTTTACATTAGTAATGCTTTGTTATGTAACTGGTACTTATGTGTGTTTTATAACAAAACAATTAACGAAACATCAACGTTGTTCAACAAATTGTGACAATGAAATTCAGTGCGATAATTCAACAGAAAGCAAAGCTTTAAAGAATTTAAATTGTGAATGTTTCACTACTACAGTAACACAACCAATAGTGTTTTTAAAGTAGTTTTAATCAGATTAACTTTCCCATCTTAGTTTAATTACCATCTAAGTATGATAACTATTTAAAAACAATTGATTACCAAATTTTCATTACTAATTTAAACATTTAGTCAGACTACTTTGAGGGCCTAGTAGTAATGCACCATACAATTAAAGCGTGTGGGCCTGGATTCAATTCCCGAGTCTAACAATGTTGTTGAGTTTCTCCATCAGGAATTTCTCAGTAGCAGTCCAGACAATAATATTAATGGCAAACAGTCTTGCCCTTTAACAAGAGCCTTAAGCATTACTGGCAAAGTGATGATGTACACTTCTGCCTAACCCTTCTGGGATAGCAGGTGTGATGTTTACATAACATCTTTTATTGTTCTATTATTTACCTGCATGACTTTTACATTCCAGATTCGAGGCAATTATCTTATAAAAGAGGAAATGATAGTAGAGCAAATTCACTACAAATATAAACAACATCAAGTACTACAGCCTGGTGAACAAATGACCGTGTCGCCGGCTATGAAGCTAACAAATGAGAAACAGCATGAGGACAGCCAACCCAGAATGACTGTTTCAGTGTTTACACACCATAAGTTAACATAAAAGGTGAGAAGTTTTCAAACTACTTCAAACACTTCACCACTGATATCAAACAGTGTTGCATTAAAAGGCTCAATACAATAGCCAATCAACCTACCTACCTACATGATGCTCATGTGTGATGAGTATCAGGTATTCCATTTTCATTATTTTAATGTTTTTGCAATCCTGCCAGTTGTAAGCAACAACTATTAACAAAAACAAAGTATTAGTACTAACAGTAACTAATGAAGTATAAAATAATAATACTCACAAAAAGCTAATGGTATCCGTGGAGGAAACAACTAGCGCAATAAGTAATACTCACAATGAATCACACAAATAATCTATCAGCAGCCGTGGAGGCAACTGGTAAAGAACCAACACAACAAATTATCTATCAACAGCCGTGTAGGCACTTGATAATGAACCCACACAACAAATGATCTATCAGAAGCCGTGGAGGTGACTGGTAATGAACCAACACAACAAATGATCTATCAGCAGCCGTGGAGGGAACTGATAAAATAATACTCTCATGTTATCCTGCTGGGTCCACGGCGTATTAAACGCCCAGAGCCTGGTTCCTTATATCCTGTCAAATCAAAGACTTCGTGCCTGTCACGGAGCAATGGTCCTAAACTCCTTATCCTTTAATCCTGTCAAATCAAAGACTTTGTGTCTATCACAGAGCGGTGTTCCTGATCCTATCCTTTTATCCTGTCAAATCCAAGACTTTGTGTCTATCACAGAGCATTACCTTCCCGTGAGAATGAACAAATAAAAACATACTACTCACACTACATTTACCAAATACAAATCACAATGTCTAAAGCTATCAATAATTTTATTTAAAACAAATCTAGTAGACAGTAGACCTATTATACAAGGTTGCAAAGTCAAGTCATAGTAAGCAACAATATTATCTGTTTGCTGAAAAAGCAAACAGCTTATCAAACAATATCAATGAAATCAATAAAATCAATGATGTTCGATAATTTTGTCAAAAATATTCTATTTAGCTAGTAGCTAATCAAACAATATTTTATTCAACTAGTAGCTGATCAAACAATATCAATAAATTCAACTAATGTCGTTGATAATTTTGCCAACAATGTTCTATTTAGCTAGTAGCTTATCAAACAATATTCTATTCAGCTAGTAGCTGATCAAACAACATCAATAAATTCAATTAATGTTGTTGAATAATGTTGCCAACAATATTCTATTTAGCTAGTAGCTAATCAAACAATATTCTATTTAGCTAGTAGCTAATCAAACAATATTTTATTCAACTAGTAGCTGATCAAACAATATCAATAAATTAAATTAATGTTGTTGATAATTTTGCCAACAATATTCTATTTAGTTAGTAGCAATCAAACAATATTCTATTCAGCTAGTAGCTGATCAAACAACATCAATAAATTCAATTAATGTTGTTGAATAATTTTGCCAACAATATTCTATTAAGCTAGTAGCTAATCAAACAATATTCTATTCAGCTAGTAGCTGATCAAACTATCAATGAATTCAATTAATGCTGTTGAATAATTTTGCCAACAAAATTCTTGTGAGCTAGAAGTTGATCAAACAATATCAATAAACTCAATTCAATTAATGTAATTGAATCATTCAGGCAACAATTGTTTTATTAAGCTAACAGCTTAGCATCTAATAACTTGAATAAAAATTCCAAACAGCTATAAATGTCTGTAACTGTGCATGTGTGTCTAGCAAGGTGATACAAAAATGCATTGAATGTCAGATCTATTACAAGGTTTCTATGTTGAATAAACCAATGAATGAATGTTACTAAATCCTACAATTGAATAAACATTGTAGGATAATAAAAGCAACAATAATCTGCCGACAAAATTTATCTCCCCTATTTCAGATAACAACCACGAGACTACACTTAGGACAACGGACGGACGAGCGGACGGCAACGGCAAGTGCAGAGCGCGCACCGCCGATCAGAATGGCCGTGTCGCCGCGAGAGTGTCTATCTGCTGGGATCATTAGGCAATCTAATTAATAACCAGCTTATAATAATAGCTTAGCTTAGTTTTTTATAATCATTAATGAACCTGCCATCTCTGAGATATTTGTACAGTAATTATTACGGGATCGATATTGAAAGACATGAGCGACAGTGCCATCTGTTAGCTTTTGTGTTAACTACTACAGAGATGGTTTGTAATTGAATGGTCCACGGCTCGAATAATGATTTATTAAACAGAGGTCTTTAACTAGAACTATAGTTAAAATTAAGATAAGCTAATTGATTATGAATATTGGGATTTTAATGATTGCTCACTTGAAATTAGGCTGTATAAGAGACGTCATTGCACATTGTTGTGAAGATGGCGGCGAATACGATTTTAATGATCAATAACTCAATTTATAATCTGAAACCACGACTAAATCAGTTTCTTTATGTAATTATAAACTAAAAAGTCATAAGATTATTTTGTAGAGCAATTTATTAGTAGAAAACCTGTTCTTTGTATTAAATCCTTTAATTAGCCGGAAATGGCGTAAGTAACATTCTGTTGTAAAAAGGAATGAACCTATTAATTAGACATTAACTTAATAACACCTTCGCATTAATATTGGTATTGTTTTATTGTTAAATAATTATTACAATCAATTGTGAACTATTTTAGTATTGTTTATTAGTTTTAACTGATTAAAAGTAATTAATAACAATACTGAGTACGTGGTACTTCCGCTAGACGGACTAGACAAGTGGACACGCGTGTGACAAAAGATGCACATTATCTCGCGTTTAGCAAATAATGTAAATGAAAGTGGTTTTTGATGTGATTAACATTAATTAGTGCAAACGAGAATTGTAACATGATTTAAATGGAGTTTCTTCGACCCATTCTTCTCCATAGTAACAATGATTCATGTGAATGGGTCTCAACCCCTGAAAAGTTTATAAGTGCCTGTAAATGGACTATTGTAAATAAACGTTTGGTGTTTGAGTCAAGTATTGTGTGTGATTTCAACTACCCATATACCCATCTACCACGAAGAGGAATCTAAGGCGAAGACAATATGGCGGAGGCCATTGATGTTTAGGAGCAGCGTTCCATAAGTGGTTTTCCCGCCCTAACATATACTTTTTTTTTGTAATTTTAGGTTAATGGTACGGTCAGCAACAAAAGTAGCTTAACATTTCGGAATTTTAATTATTTGATGTACAGGACTCCAGCTAATATTGTTAAATATTTCAGAAGATTATTCTTTAAAATATTTATACTAATTGTTGGTAACGAGTAATATCTAACTTTGTTTATTAAAAAACCTACTTTGAGTAGTGTTAATCTAGTTCTGATGCTGACCGTACCAACCATTAGGTCACCAAAAAAAAAGCTCCTCCTAAAAAAGTAACCTTGAGCAGTCTGGTTCACAGAATAAACAGTGATCCGTTGCCATGGCAACGCTCCAGCGAGGGAGATCCCAGCTGACTGTGACACGCTGTGAAAGTCAGCTGATCGATGGACGGCCATGATGATTGATGACGATATGTGCGCCCGCTCTCCGGGGACAAATAAGTGATTGATTCGATGAACTTGACTTTATTCTATGTCGTATGAAGTCACCACAATTCCTGTGTGCTTTTATAATATACGAGACTACAATAAAAAGTCCCCTAGGATTTTTTATATCGACCCAGTCCATGATTGAAGGTCGTGATTTTTCACCACAAAAAAGTCGTTTCCTAGCAATCGTGTTTGCGTAGGGTTAGTTAGTTTGATGTACATAATGCTTGGCTAATGGGTTCATAATGGGCCCGCTTACACCCTATATAATTGGTTTTATTCTGTGTCACCTCTACCTAAACCTTCGGGGATTACAAGCGTGATGTTATGTGTTGTCATTGTCTATTTTAGTTCGGTAACTAAATCACCAGGTAGTAGACTCATTGGTAACGCACAAAATTCGTTTATCGTGTAATTAAACAAAATTTTCTATACAGCAGTTTGTTCTGTACAACAATTTCAAAAGGCTTTATTTGAGTGGACAATATTACTTGAGCCTATAGAAGTAATGTCTATTTTTTGTGCCTTTGTCATGAATCAGTTTTGGCAAAATTAATATCATTTTAGAAGTATTCCTCTGTCAATTGTCCAAAGATTAAGGTTCCGACTAGTGACCTTGATCCCGTCTGCACCTTGTGCTAATAATGCCACCTTGGAAATAATATCTCACAGACACAAACCTGCAATATTCTCACAAACACTCATATTAAACTTTGTATGTACGTCTGTCTCTCAATTTCGCCGCAACAGCTGCGGTATGGAGTTGAGATATATCCTGAATTAGCACATAGAGTAGTTTCCTCGAAACTGTAGTCGCGGGCAAAGTCGCGAGTATAGCCTAGTCTATATTTTATTGTTCGCTTGTAGTTTCAGAGGAGTTGTTTTAAAGTTGTGCTGGCTAGTTTAAAAACAATCAATTATGAAGAGGAAGAAAGTTCCTGTTCTATCATAACTCTTTTACTTTGTAGCTTGTTTGACAAAGTGAGGATTTTAACTCAGAAAACTTACAGTATTAAAATGATACTGTTGACAAAATGGTTTTCAAAGTACCTATTCATCTCAGTATGGTTTATTAGATTTTGTTATACCTGTATTTAACTTGCAAATGCGATTCATTCCGGGCAGTAATTTTCATCAACATTTTTATCATTCTTTGCGTTGTTAATGTAATTGTACAAAATGTCATGTCGCGTATTTACGTAAGTCTTTTATTTTTAATTTTTATCTCATCCAGGTTTTTCTTTATTCAAATGTACGGAGAGCAATTCACATGGTATATAATTAAAAGTAAACATTCCAACGCAAGAAAGAAATACCGGGAATTGAATAATATAATGTGTGTTTTGTGTCCCACCTACAAGCCCGTATCCGCTCACATTCACAAACTCTTTACAAATATAAACAGAGCTGCAATAAACAACGCCACAGGAACCACGTTGTTTGATTTTTTTTGTAAAATCGCAGTTCCACAAGTTTATTGTACTAATTGACCGCGTCCGTGGGATTCTAATCAAAAAGATTCATTTTGTTTATTTTCACAATCCGACTTGCTACGAATTGTTTTCGCGATCCAACGCAATGTAAACTGATTTTGATAAATTCTACACAAAATGCTGATTGAGTTTTGTTCGGTTTACAATCACAACCGCAATTTATATAAACGTACGTGAATGAAAACACAGAAACTGTCTGTAGCTTGTCGTTTCGCGCATTTTTCAGACGGTACTTCGCGGTTTTGAATGAAATTCCATCTTTTTTTAAAACACTATGTTCATTTTATCGTAACTAAATTATACTGAAAGCACTTTTCCCACTAAAAACTCCGATTCAATGTTACCATTATTTTTTCTCTCACTTCAAAATAAATACTTACAAAAAAATGAAACAATACCACAATAAGACACTTCACTACACTAGCTAAACTACAGGGTGTATAAATATAAATACTAAAGTGGTATGTATAAAAATATCGCTTAAACTTTGGAGCGGAGCGGGCGTTGCGCGGAGCGAGCGGAGCGCTCTCGCCACGCGTCAGTCGGCCACTGCCGCGCCCGCCGCCGAGCGGAGATGCAAGCGTCGTTATCAGTGAGGTGTCCTCAGCTGCGGGTAGTTATCTGAGCTAATTGGGGAATGTGTGTTGTGCTAGATTATGTGGTTCAAGGTTGGAAGGTATAAACAGCCATTTAAAAGACACAGACTTTTAAAAAGCAATCAATTCCTGAAGAGACATAAACTTGTTGTTAAATCGATGTTTATATTTTTAAGAAGGTGGTCTGTGGGTCGTCTTAGGGGCAGGAGCCTTAAAACTATGCTGAAGTCGCCAATAAACGTACTGTAATTTTTCAATTTCAGATAAAAAGCCATTTAAACACAAGCTTTTCCAACAACCGTCCACAACACAACCTGTACTTAGACCTGTAAAGGATCACAACAGCGACCTACATACTCGAACAATGCCGCTAATGATATGACCTAATACCTGGAAACTGGAACATCCTCGATAGCGCGGGAATGCTGCTCCCAGTGCAAGGAGGGGCGGGGGGGGGGGGGTTAGGATGCAAATACCTGAGATATTATTCATCGTAACGAGGAACCTTCGCGGCGAGGCTGGAGCGATACGTCCCAGGACGATACTGTGCACTTGGATAAGGTATTTGGTATATAGACACACATATTCGTCTTACCAGTACTATAATAACTGGCACTGTTTCAAAGGAAAACTTGTTTTGTAGAAGCTGGTACCCGATAATATCAATGGAAACCAATAAAAATAGTAAATATTCAGTTTTGAAGCTCTAATAATGTAAAGCAATAGTTGTTAAAATTACAGATCGCTGTCTGTTCAAAGATATACAAAACCCTTAATATTTGTTTTTCAGAGGACTAAAGCAGTGATAATTAATTATTAGCGTATAGTTGCTTTGTCAGAGTTAGGAAACTACTTAAACCACCGATTTTTAGGGTTCCGTAGCCGAATGGCAAAAAACGGAACCCTCATAGATTCGTCATGTCTGTCTGTCCGCAACCACTAGCGAGGCAGTCATGATCAAATAATTACTTAAAATGTATACTAACATTACAGTATGTAGTAATGAGATGAGTACTTTTTTTTGTTCTCCCGCTCTGGGCAGAGCGGAGGGAGTGTCAGACTTCTACTGATTAAAAACCACCCATGTTCCTTCTTAGCCCTTTGTGTCGAGGCTGCGGTATCTCTTTCGAACAACCCGCAGCCCCGACGAGTTGAGATGAGTTATATCAAGGTTACTCTTGCATCGGCCGGCCCCGGGGACATATTACTGTAACTCAATCATTATCACGCCTGCTACTCAAATTGGTGATTACAGACTGATTTTATTATGGCCAGCGGTATTTCCGTCTATATTTTGGACGGTTTTTTTTTTTCTATATTAATCTGCAATCAGCCCAGTGGCGTTGTTTCTTAGACTTATGAAGAGTGCACACCTTGTGATGTGTCTGTTTTTAACCGACTTCCGAAAAGGAGGAGGTTATCAATTCGTCTGTTTTTTTTTTTTTGTATGTTTGTTATCGCATATCTCCGTCATTAAAAAAAACGAAATCAAACAGACAAAATGTCACCGACTTCAGAAGCTGCTTTTTCTTGTGAAGTTTATTTTCCACTTTTTTGTGTTTTTCGTTTTTGTGTTTTTCACTTTTTTGTGTTTTTGAAGTAGATTTTTTTTTTAATTTTTTTTTTTTTTTATACTTTTTAATGATTGATTTTAAATGACATTCTTTTGTAATGATTTGGATGATAACGAAATGACAAAAGAATGCAGAGAAAAGGTTCCAAATTCTGAAGGGCCATTGAAATTCTAGGCAAGCTATCTACTCGGTATTGATCAAGCTAGTGATCCATCAAAACCATTGTTCATGTATCTTGCCAGTAAATCAACGTAATGCAGTTTACGAGATCACTATTAGATCAGCATGCATGATGCATGTTATAATGTATCGCGACATTATACACGCTAATCTTATCGTTGTATGTAGATGTCATCGTATTATACTGTCGGATGTCCGGGGAGACAGTAAATTGACAATGTGCATTTCAATGTTCTGTCTTCCTGAATTTCAAATACCTAATTATAATTTAGAATGATATCTTGTTACAATATTCTGATTTCAAAGTGTGTCCATAAGGTTTCTTATCCACCCCGTCGGGGCTGCGGGTTGTTCGCAAGAGATACCGCGGCCTCGACATGAAGGGCTAAGAAGGAACATGGGTGGTTTTTAGTCAGTAGAAGTCTGACACTCCCTTTCGCTCTGCCCAATAGCGGGAGGGGTTATTTGATGATTTCCCACCCCCAAAAAAAAAATAGGTTTCTTATCCATTCTTGTCTTTAGTTATGCTTGTCTATAGCTATGGAAGGGGAACTGCAGTAGTTTCACAGTTATTATGCCTTGTGACTGGGATTGTAGGCATTTTATTGTTGTTTATGTTTCAACAATTGGAAGGTGCCTGTAACTGGGCTATTTAAATTAAATGCTTTTAGTTCGTTTATTAAATAAAAAAACGATACGTCGATGATTTTATCATTGCATGACATTGAATGATGAATTAGCTGTGTGATAGTTTGTTTACTACCATAATTCTCAAGACGTAGTAGCTAGTTCTGTGTATACAACCGAGAGCATTGACTAACCAATCGTTTCTACTAAATTAACACATTTAACAACACATCTGTAATCCACAAAGGTTTAAAAAGAGGTGTACCTGTGATGGCACACCCACATTTCGCCAGTTATGTTTAAGTCCCACGTAATAGAGGGCGAGCTTATTGCCAACAAATTGGCAAAAATCCTGTCTCCGTGGATGCTATTGAAAACTCTAGAAAACAAAACAAAACTTGGCCCGACGCGAGAATCGAACCCAGAACCACATGCTCAGCAGTCGTGCTTGCGACTACAAGACCAATATGGCAGTATAATAAACAGAACCATTGTGAATTCTTTATCAACTGAGTGTGAACTGAGAACTTAATTGCCCTTTAATTTGGGATGAAGTTAAAAGGTTCTGATAATTGTTATCTCCCTTCAACCGTATCATTATTCAAACGAATGAATCGGAAAGATTTAATCTTTCAAATTAATGGTTCAGCGTCGAAATCAAGCAATTCATTGTAGATTGTGAAACGTTTTAGCTAAATTGATAATTCCTTCAGACTCTTCACTTGTAAGATAACTGCCAAACAGAAACAACCAAGGTGTTAAATGGTTGTTTGAAAGAGATACCGCGACCTCGACACAAAGGGCTAAGAAGGAACATGGGTGGTTTTTAGTCAGTAGAAGTCTGACACTCCCTTCCGCTCTGCCCAGAGCGGGAGGAGTCATTTGTTGATTTCCCTCGCTCCAAAAAAAGGTGCCAAATGCCAAAGAAAAAGATTACGTTAGTTTCATGAGAAAGATTCGAATGAACCGGATTATTTATTATTGGCTATTTAATTGGACTGCTTCGTTTGGTCTAGTGGCCGTAACCGCGACATCTGAGCATGAGGTCTTCGGTTCGATTCCCGAGTCCCGGGTCAAGTGTGATTAATTATCAGTAGCACGCATGGAGTCAGCGGTGGCCCAGTGGTGGCGGCCTCGACTAGTCGTGGGTTCGAACCCAGACAGGCGCATTACTTTGTGCAATTTATTTCATCACCACTGCTCTCAAAACGGTGAAGGCAAACATCGTGAGAAACCGGCATGTCTTAGAACTAAAAAAATCGAAGACATGTGACACATATCTACCAACCCGCACTGTTCCCGCGTAGTGGATTATAGCCACCTCTCCTAGAGAGGAAACCTGAGTCCCTGCAGTAGGAATATTATAGACTGATGATGATGAGGCATGGAGTCTGGATCGATTGATGGCAATTAATAGCCTTGCCTCTTACTACCCAAGTCCCATGACTTAAACATAACTGGCGAAATGTGGGTGTACTATTAGGTACACTTCTGCCTAACCCTTCGGACCTTGCTACGATCCTTACATACTCCTTTCGCCTCGTCCACATTCATACATCTGGTCATACACGCACGCCGGTTACGAGTACTACACACCTGTCCTTTCTGAAGAACGGCACCAATAAGATCAGTGTATATCTTTCTAGGGCGTCCCCTGCCGGCGTTATCACTCACATCTGCCTTGTAACCCTTTTGTTAATCGACTTTCATTCATCCTCTCCACATGACCGAACCACCTTAGCATACTCTTTTCAATTTTTGTTACTACATCTTCTTTTAAACCGCAACGTTCTCGTATAACCTCATTCCTCAATTTATCATTCAGAGTTACACCACACATGCTTCGCAAAGAATGCATTTCCACAGCATTAATCCTACTTTCATGTTTATCGTTTAGTAGTAACACATTGGTATTCACGATTATACGTATCGTCCTCATACACGTGTCTCTCCTCAAGCACTAGAGGCCCCGGTTGACAGGCGCTTGTTTGTCCCTTGTGACGTCATCAGGCACCTGAGGGCACGCCTGTTATTGGTTTAGGTTCACAAGTAAGGGCTTTCGGTCTCATATTATGTAAAGCTTTAATACTATGTGACGTCAATGTAGTCAAAACTGAGTTAGGTATGTCCACGTGTATGACTCACTTTTGATTCTGGTTTCAAAGTAATTATTTTGTTTTATCTTAATTTGTGGTCAATAACTGCTTCAATGGAAATATTTGCTTCGTTCATTCGAGAATCAAACCCGTGACCGATAATACAGAAGCCAATAGGTCAGTCATTACGCCAAAAGGCCTGTCTCTCCTTGTGGAGGCAACGCTTCTGAAAATCATAATTATCAAAGATTTATTTTGTTTTGTTCAGGGGTTATTTATACTTACTAAAATTTTCACGTTTCATGACATTGATTTCCTGCAATTTAACTTGAACGTACCATAACATCACACCTGTAATTACTGAAGGGTTAGACAGTGTAGTACTCATGAGTACAGTCAATTTTGTTTGAATTAGAAGGTGAGCCTATTGCCATCAACCGGGCACAAACCCAGACTCCGCGACTGAAAAAATCCTGATGGAAAAACACAATAGCACTTTGCCCGACCTGGGAATGGAACCCAGGTCCTCATGCACAGTAGTCGCGCTCGCGACCACTACACCAACGAGACATCTATAACTATGACAAATTAATTCAATTGGTGTTCGCCCGAAGTCAAGAATATTTGTAACTAACTACATATGTTTCGAAATAAGAATCTTTTTTTTATTTTTGGATGGTGAGAAATCATCAAATGACTCCTCCCGCTCTGGGCAGAGCGGTAGGGAGTGTCAGACTTATACTGACTAAAAACCACCCATGTTCCTTCGTAGCCATTTGTCTCCGAAGCCGCGCTATGTCTTTCGAACAACCCGCAGCCCTGCAAATAAGGATGTAAAGATGTTTAAACTGTGTTTATTCACGCAGGCACCTACGAGTATAACATGTAAGTGAACATTAATAAGACGACAAGTTTATTAGGTCGCGCTGACCTCGGCCAGTCGGGTGCAAGGACCAGCTTATTGGTCGGTCCATCTTGTGAGCTTTACTCAATTACCTGCTACCTGCTGCCTTGTCTTATCGGTTGATAAGGGTGATAAGAAGCATGCTACTGGAATGAGTGACATATAGATCAGCCAAAAGCGTCACGCGATATCTTGATATCGCGTGATGAGTCGATGGTGGCGGTGGTGGTGGTGGCGGTGTAGTCGATGTTTCACACATTCGAACGAAGCGCTTTGCTAAGTCCTTTATTATGCGCACAGCCAAGGAGTGGAACTTCCTGCCTGCGTCGGTTTTCCCGAGTTCATATAACCCCAATCTATTTAAGTCGCGAGTAAATAGGCTTCTTCTGGGTAAGCTCGTTCCATCGTCGACCTCATCTCTGCCCTTAGGGTAAGATTGAGGTCAAGAGCAAGCCCATTCCAAATTAAAAAATTAAAAAAGAGATGATAAAACAACAACACTTAACCGGTCGAACTTAGAACTGTCAACTCTGTTGCATCGGTATAAAGGGTGTAAAGCACCCTTAAAGAAGCCGAAAGGCCATGTTCTCCCCGTCACTGCGATCATTTTTTGTTCAAGACCATACCTGGACCCCTTAAATACGGAGAAATTGGTGGTAAAAGTTCCAAATTTTTCACAGCTGTTTTTCAACTTATAACTTTACTTAAATTACCTCCATGACCCGTTTACTATTCAAAGCATCTACTGGCACAATGTTTTAATAGTGCTAATTGAGTTTTACCGTATTATGTGATTTTTAACCCCAAAAAAAAGTCGTTTCCCAGCAATATTTTTTACGTAGGGGTACTTAAGGACGTATTTGCAAAAATGATAGGCATAGAATTGAACTACTACATAGACACGAGTCACACACACAAGCGTTGGCTTGTTAGCTGCGGGAATAAATAGTCAAGTGGACTAATTTTGATATGTTGAATATTTTTGTTTTTTTTTTATGTAATACGGAGTAATACGTACTTGTTAGCTAAGATGAAACCTCACCTGCGAACTTGATGGAGTGACCTGAAGGTCTACATCGGTGACTGCTACTGGAGCTCCTCGACAGATCGAATTAGATGCACCGGGTTTGGGCTCGATGTGTTAGTTATGATGAGACCTTATCTCCGGACTTGATGGAGTGACCTGATGGTCTACTTCAGTGACTGCTACTGGAACTCGTCGCTGGATCGAACTATATGTGCCGAGTTTGGGCTCGTTTTGTTAGTTATGGTGAGATCTTACGTCCGGACTTGAAGAAGTGACCTGAAGGTCTACTTCGGTGACTGCTACTGGAACTCCTCGCTGGATCGAACTAGATGTGCCGAGTTTTGGCTCGTTTTGTTAGTTATGATGAGATCTTACCTCCGGACTTGAAGAATTGACCTGAAGGTCTACTTCGGTGACTGCTACTGGAACTCCTCGATGGATCGAACTAGATGTGCCGAGTTTGGGCTCGTTTTGTTAGTTATGATGTGACCTTATCTCCGGACTTGATGGAGTGACCTGAAGGTCTACTTCAGTGACTGCTACTGGAACTGCTCGATGGATTGAACTAAGTGTGCCGAGTTTGGGCTCGTTTTGTTAGTTATGATGTGACCTTACCTACAGACTTGATGGAGTGACCTGAAGGTCTACTTCGGTGACTGCTACTGGAACTCCTCGACGGATGGTTCTTGATGTGTCGAGTTTGGGCTCGTTTTGTTAGTTATGATGAGATCTTACCTCCGGACTTGAAGAAGTGACATGAAGGTCTACTTCGGTGACTGCTACTGGAAGTCCTCAATGGATCGAACTAGATGTGCCGAGTTTGGGCTCGTTTTATTAGTTATGATGAGATCTTACCTCCGGACTTGATGGAGTGACCTGAAGGTCTACTTCGGTGACTGCTACTGGAACTCCTCGCTGGATCGAACTAGATGTGCCGAGTTTTGGCTCGTTTTGTTAGTTATGATGAGATCTTACCTCCGGACTTGAAGAATTGACCTGAAGGTCTACTTCGGTGACTGCTACTGGAACTCCTCGATGGATCGAACTAGATGTGCCGAGTTTGGGCTCGTTTTGTTAGTTATGATGTGACCTTATCTCCGGACTTGATGGAGTGACCTGAAGGTCTACTTCAGTGACTGCTACTGGAACTGCTCGATGGATTGAACTAAGTGTGCCGAGTTTGGGCTCGTTTTGTTAGTTATGATGTGACCTTACCTACAGACTTGATGGAGTGACCTGAAGGTCTACTTCGGTGACTGCTACTGGAACTCCTCGACGGATGGTTCTTGATGTGTCGAGTTTGGGCTCGTTTTGTTAGTTATGATGAGATCTTACCTCCGGACTTGAAGAAGTGACATGAAGGTCTACTTCGGTGACTGCTACTGGAAGTCCTCAATGGATCGAACTAGATGTGCCGAGTTTGGGCTCGTTTTATTAGTTATGATGAGATCTTACCTCCGGACTTGATGGAGTGACCTGAAGGTCTACTTCGGTGACTGCTACTGGAACTCCTCGCTGGATCGAACTAGATGTGCCGAGTTTTGGCTCGTTTTGTTAGTTATGATGAGATCTTACCTCCGGACTTGAAGAATTGACCTGAAGGTCTACTTCGGTGACTGCTACTGGAACTCCTCGATGGATCGAACTAGATGTGCCGAGTTTGGGCTCGTTTTGTTAGTTATGATGTGACCTTATCTCCGGACTTGATGGAGTGACCTGAAGGTCTACTTCAGTGACTGCTACTGGAACTGCTCGATGGATTGAACTAAGTGTGCCGAGTTTGGGCTCGTTTTGTTAGTTATGATGTGACCTTACCTACAGACTTGATGGAGTGACCTGAAGGTCTACTTCGGTGACTGCTACTGGAACTCCTCGATGGATCGAACTAGATGTGCCGAGTTTGGGCTCGTTTTGTTAGTTATGATGAGATCTTACGTCCGGACTTGAAGAAGTGACCTGGAGTCTACTTCGGTGACTGCTACTGGAACTCCTCGCTGGATCGAACTAGATGTGCCGAGTTTGGGCTCGTTTTGTTAGTTATGATGAGATCTTACCTCCGGACTTAAAGAAGTGACATGAAGGTCTACTTCGGTGACTGCTACTGGAAGTCCTCAATGGATCGAAC
This sequence comes from Diarsia brunnea, assembly GCA_949774965.1. NCBI lineage: Eukaryota > Metazoa > Arthropoda > Insecta > Lepidoptera > Noctuidae > Diarsia > Diarsia brunnea. The sequence continues at coordinate 19,958,698 of OX459007.1, forward strand.
TAGATGTGCCGAGTTTAGGCTCGTTTTATTAGTTATGATGTGATCTTACCTCCGGACTTGATGGAGTGACCTGAAGGTCTACTTCGGTGACTGCTACTGGAGCTCCTCGACAGATCGAACTAGGTGCACTGAGTTTGGGCTCGATGTGTTAGTTATGATGAGACCTTATCTCCGGACTTGACGGAGTGATCGATTTACTGACTTGAGGATGTGCAGACGCTAGTATAGTGATGTGCTGGCCTCTTTAGTTAGATTATATTTAAAAATAAAAACAAAATTTTTAAAAAATATATATTTATATTTTTTTAAAATTTTGTTACAATTAAAACAAGCCCAAACTCGATACATCAAGTTCGATCCATCGAGGTGTTCCAGTAGCAGTCACCGAAGTAGACCTTCAGGTCACTTCTTCAAGTCCGGAGGTAAGATCTCATCATAACTAAGAAAACGAGCCCAAACTCGGCACATCTAGTTCGATCCATCGAGGAGTTCCAGTAGCAGTCACCGAAGTAGACCTTCAGATCACTCCATCAAGTCCGAAGGTAAGATCTCATCATAACTAACAAAACGAGTCCAAACTCGACATATCAAGTTCGATCCGTCGAGGAGTTCCAGTAGCAGTCACCGAAGTAGACCTTCAGGTCACTCCATCAAGTCCGGAGGTAAGATCTCATCATAACTAACAAAACGAGCCCAAACTCGGCACATCTAGTTCGATCCATCGAGGAGTTCCAGTAGCAGTCACCGAAGTAGACCTTCAGATCACTCCATCAAGTCCGAAGGTAAGATCTTATCATAACTAACAAAACGAGTCCAAACTCGACATGTCAAGTTCTATCCGTCGAGGAGTTCCAGTAGCAGTCACCGAAGTAGACCTTCAGATCACTCCATCAAGTCCGAAGGTAAGATCTCATCATTACTAACAAAACGAGTCCAAACTCGACATATCAAGTTCGATCCGTCGAGGAGTTCCAGTAGCAGTCACTGAAGTAGACCTTCAGGTCACTCCATCAAGTCCGAAGGTAAGATCTCATCATTACTAACAAAACGAGTCCAAACTCGACATATCAAGTTCGATCCGTCGAGGAGTTCCAGTAGCAGTCACTGAAGTAGACCTTCAGGTCACTCCATCAAGTCTGGAGGTAAGATCTCATCATAACTAACAAAACGAGCCCAAACTCGGCACATCTAGTTCGATCCATCGAGGAGTTCCAGTAGCAGTCACCGAAGTAGACCTTCAGGTCACTCCATCAAGTCCGGAGGTAAGATCTCATCATTCCTAACAAAACGAGCCCAAACTCGGCACATCTAGTTCGATCCAGCGAGGAGTTCCAGTAGCAGTCACCGAAGTAGACCTTCAGGTCACTCCATCAAGTCCGAAGGTAAGATCTCATCATAACTAACAAAACGAGCCCAAACTCGACATATCAAGTTCGATCCGTCGAGGAGTTCCAGTAGCAGTCACCGAAGTAGACCTTCAGGTTACTCCATCAAGAACGGAGGTAAGGTCACATCATAACTAACAAAACGAGCCCATTACACATTCAGATCACTCCATCACGTTGTTGACGAATAAGCATTTGTTTTTGCGAAATAAATTATTGTCATTTAGAAATTAAAATCTTTTCTTGTCAAGTATCAAATTTGGTTTATCGAATATTTCGTATTTATACAGCGATCTTTTCAACACAAGCCGCTACTAACAGGCGACACAGCGTCCACTCACAACGGCAGCCGAGTGCGGACTGAGATTTCATTCGAAATGTTTGTGCAATAAATCAAAACAACGAATAAAATAACCCTTATTGCAATCAGTTAAGATTCACCCATAATAGCAAAATATGTGGAAAAGTTAGTTTCGGTATTTATTTTTTCTGCGAGTATTTATGACACTGTGACATAATTTTTTTTCTCAGATTTACAACAGACTATATTTGCCTACTTATAGTATTTTTAGAAATCTTAAAATATGTTATTGGTAGAACAAAAAATGTACCTAAACACAACACTGTCTCGAAAACATTGTGGTTAATGGCAACGACAGATCGTTTTTACAGTATCAAAAACTATCATTTTCAAGAAAAACGTTTCTTGCGTTTGAAGATAAAGAACCAATCTATTTGTGTTAGTTATAAGTTTTATTTGATTTAATTCAGTTTAGTCAGAAAATGTACTGAAAAACATCATAATTTTGTCCGAATTGCAAACGCGCCCTTAATTTGATGTACATAATGCTTGCTTCGTGAAGAATCCTGTATACTATTCTGAGCCTCGCATGGTATGATATACTAAACTTAATGGCGATACTGTAATGTAGATAGTTTCTGCAACTTAGAGAACTTAGCAACTACATTGATCGGTCTTGTATTTGTCAACCTCATAATTGCTCTATGTATACTAACTGTTACCATTAATCACAAATTGTTCAGCGTATTACAGAAATAGACAACGACATTTTATGATCTACAATTAAAATGACATTCAATAATATCGATTTATTAACTATATTTATCAATCACAGTTTTGTAACGCAATGAAGAGTTCGACTATAAAGAACAGAATTGGTAACAGCAAAGACCTATGATTTACTTCACGGCCAAGAATGACCAGATGCCTACTAATATTGATAAAAAGGTAAAATCTGTCAACCTGGCTACATTCGGAGGCGGTATCTTGGCTTTGATTGAGTTACTGGGGTCGGACGCTACCGCTCCGCGCTCAGCCGCTCAGGGAGACATGCTCATACTTTATTCACTAATTTACGAGTAGTGGACTCAAATGACGATTCTGGTGGTAACTTTTGTTTAGTATGCCTGCTGCGTATTTATGGAAAGGTGACAAAAAAGTCTAAGTTCTTACTTCCTAAAGCAGAGAAGTTGTTGTGAAAATAAACTGTTATTCAATACATTTTGTACAATTATGCTTAATTATTATACGGCACGGTTGGCGCAGTGGCTGAGCTATTGGACTGCTGCGCTGCGTGTCGCGGGTTCAATCCCCGTATGGAACAAATATTTGTATGGACTACAGACCATTGTCCGATCAAAGTATTTCCTTAAAGACAAAAAATTAAAAATATATGTTTGTATTGAGCTGCTGTTGTTCGCATAGTGTGACAAACAATGGGCTCATTCTACTCTAGTACGATAATTTTTAGGAGCTTTTCAGTTACTCAGTAACACCTTATAAAATAAAAATTGTGCGAAACTAGAACGTAGCAAGCTCGGGGCTCAACGAGACGTAATCGAGTGTTGTGCCTCTGCCTCGTTGACCCCCGACGAGTCCTGTAACCTCATTGACCCCTCCATCGCGCCGGAAGCACGGGTGACGATACACTTGCCATTCGTTGTAATTTGTTGTATCCTTCGTCAACAGAAAGTATAAGTATTTATTGGTGGTATAAAATGTAGTTCAAAATACAATTTAATGAGTCTATTAGTCTGTAATAATCATTTACCTAGCCTTTTCCCAACCATGTTGGGGTCGGCTTCCAGTCTCAAAGGATGCAGCTGAATACCAGTATTTTACATGGAGCGACTTACACCTGACCTCTACAACCCAATTCGTTCTGGATAATATGATACCCCTTAATAAGATTGGTTGTCAGACTATCGGGCCACTGACACCTATTACGACTATCAAAGATGTATAAAAACTGCCACGAGGCACGGAAAATATTTGATATGTAATGGTGGTCACCCATCCACAGACCATCCTAAGCAAGCGCGGCTTAACCTGAAGATTGACCCAAGCGGCTATTAGGAGCCACGAGCTCCAGTATTAGTCTGTAATATCTCCGTTATTTAAATTAAGATTAAAAGTTGTGCCCCGACATAAATTGTGATTTTAATGAAGGTTAATACCTAATTAGTCTTAATTAGTTCATTAAGCTTCGGCTAAGATAAGTTAATATTCTAATCGTCGAGAAAGTTCAGTAAAGAAGTTGATATTACTTCTAACCGATGAGATCATTGGCGACAGTAGACAGTTCATTAAGGTTTTAATCAGTAATCTTAAATTGGATTTGGAAAAAATGGTGATTGAGTATCGTTTACTTAATGTGTTTATTGACAATTTAAAAGAACAAGGTAAGCAAGAGCACAAAAGCAATGAGACGCGTCGGTACTGACAAACTTTCCCATACAATCGAAAGGGTCTTCGTTTGTAGTTCGTTGGATGTGGAAATATTTTTGTCATATTTAAAATACATTACGTAAATATTTAGGAACGTGAGGAAACCGGCATGTCCAAGAACCAAAAATTTAAAGACTTGTGACATCTAACCAATCCACACTGAACCCGCTTGGTAGATTATAGCCCATTCCCTCTCAAAGAGAGGAGGCCTGTGTCCCAGCAGTGGGAACATTAATAGGCCGATGATGAGAGTGAGCACCAATACTGCTATATCTAGACGATCGCATAGTGATTCCGTGCTCTATGGTGGATACGCTGAAGTTCTAGTCTATGGGCTCCGTCTGTCATCTCTCATGGAGGGTGTTCAAATACAAAAAAACGACTTCCACGAACCTTATTTTCGAGGGAAGTAACAGAAACAATAAGTAACATTCAACACACCAACACGTATTTATAGAAACTATTTATTATCTATGATCTGTTTGGAACTGTAAATATGGCCAGTTAGAGGGGTGTAGTAGAACTTGAGGGGAGAGGGAGGGGTCAAGGATATGCGGTCACGGCGAGGACACTAACTTGGAGACGAATAGATTGCAAACAATCTTGGAACTACTTAGAGTGGGTAGGTAGCCTAGATAACTAAAGAATTCTACATTTAGAAAGACAACTCACCTGCTATTATGTATAATTTAAATTATACAAATATCGAACCGACTTCCAATAGAGTGAAGTTTATATGGCCTGAAGTCGTACTTAAGCTTACAAAAGAAAAATATTCCAAGACTCGAGTGCCTTATCTTTTAAATCACGAGGTCAAGAGTTTTATCTAAAAAAAAATTGGAGGATGAAGACCGCTACCAAGGAGACATGAAACTAATCAAATATTAAATCTAAAACTTTCCATTACTGCAGTTAATGTTGCAAAATGCTTGTGGAAAATATTCAAAGATCACATTGTTATTAAAACTGACCTTTCTATCAAAACTCCCACAGAGTTGAATAGATGCTACAAGCAACGCCATCTAGTAACAGTTGGACACACTAGCGAGCCGAGCGTCTGACTGAAAAACGACGGTTGAAGAAAATGTACCGACAGTAACGACATACTGTGGCGAATAGCGAAACTGCAGCAGTGGAAAAGTTTCTTTCAGGACTGTAAAGGTGGCGTTGTTTATTCATTGGTAGTACAATAATTAATGTGCTCAATTCAAAAATAGGAAAAAAATAACGACCAGACAAGTTTTAGCAAACAATGAACCCTGTTCTTCTGATTTCCCCACAAGAAAATTATTTAAAGTGACGGACATGATTGTTATTTTGTTTTGATTCTATAAAACTACTAACTTTCACGTGTCACATAGAAAGTGTAGCCAAATAGCGATTCTCATTGCAAAAATCATAGACGCAATATTAATTTCAAACTTATTTACACAGAACATTTTTTGATTTCGTCACTTCCGTAATTCAGCCCCGCGGGTACGGGCTTCTACAGCTAAATTATTTATGTTAACTTTGTTACACAATTTGTCGCGTTCCGTGACTAAAAGCAATTTCCAGCAATAAAATAAATTTCCGAGACAAAGCTCTTTAAATTAAGAAATTAAACTTTAAATTGGTATGCCAGTTACTGTAATTGGTTAATAATATTATTTCATTTTAGGGGGTGTTGCCTAAGCCCCTGAGGCTTTCTTTAGGGGCGCGTTTGATTCACACCCTGTATTCAAGGGCACCCAAAGCGCTGTTAGAGTTTGTCTGTATAAACATGGTGTTCGTGTAAACTACAACATTTAGAGAATTTATTCCGACAGGTTTATTTGTATTTTTGTTTCACAATTAAAACAGAACGTGATTTGTACCTCTATACCGCGTTCAAGAGACATCAGTTTAAATTATGTTCCTTAACATTGATGTTGATACGACTGACACCTTATGTACGTGGTTTGTTTTTATTTTAATTTTCGTGAAATTCGCCCAAAGACATTATTATTAAACATACTTTTTTTTTTGGGGTGGGAAATCACCAAATAACCCCTCCAGCTCTAGGCAGAGCGGAAGGAAGTTTCAGATACCACCACCTATGTTCCTTCCTAGCCCATTGTGTCGAGGCCGCGGTATCTCTTTCGAACAACCCGCAGCCCAAACTTCATGAGGGAAACTCAACGTTTTTTTCAAGCTCTAAAACACATGCGCAGCAGCGGCTAGTTCATTATAATAGCCGAGTACTTCCACTAGCAGGGTTCGAACCAGGAACCCTTAATATTATCGCCAGAAGGGGAATTTCCACATAATCCCTTACATCATCATTATGCGCTACCCTTATAATCTTGAGTCAAGTTGAACGCGTTCACAGCGGTGCGCGGGGGGCGCGGGGAGGGGCGGGTCTCAAGTTTCAAACTGCGCTTGGTTTTAATCTGCGCCTTTGTTTGCAATTCAACAAGATATTGTTACTTATCGCTAAGTGACAGTTAAGTTAACACTCCGTTGTGTGCTGGCAATAACTTTATCATATCAAGTTGGAAATATCTTTCGAATTCTCGTGGAAAGTTGGGAAGTTTTGAATTTATTGTAGTATTGGATGATATTTCGAACTTTTCTCGCCATCGTCGTATTTTGTATTTTGAATGGCAAGATTTAATTTGGAGATAAAAATACAACCAAACTTGCTGATTATTTCCGACATTTGAGTAAAATGAACTCAACATTTTCAATCATGTTCACTTAAATTCTGAACTTGTCTTCATGTTTTTTACCTTTTAGGCTGCTTTACCCTTACTTATTTCCATGACGTGTGTAAAAGTAACACTTTACAATGTAACACTATTGAGCTGAGGTATTGACACAACTTTGAACGCTTTATCACAATCATCAACCACAGCGTCACAAACTGCTGGGCGTATACCTCTGTTTCCATGTGCCAATGTCCAAGTTTCTGTACTAGCCTTTTTTTTTTGGCTGGTGGAAAATCATCAAATAACCCCTCCCGCTCTTGGGCAGAGCGAAAGGGAGTGTCAGGCTTCGACTAAAAACCACCCATGTTCCTTCTTAGCCCTTTATGTCGAGAACAACCCGCAGCCCCGACGGGCGTTTCTGTACTAGCCTCACACAGGTTTAATGCACGGCAACTCTTCCTCTTTGAACTAAACTAATACAAATGTAAATCATTCATTATTCTCATTAAACCCCGGAAATCGTATTCTTTTGTTTTAATGAAACGGACTGTACATTATATGTAATGCCGGACAAAACCGGATTCCGGTTTAAACGGAAATTCGAAGGATTAAAAACCTTTGAATTTCCTCTTGAAATAAAATGAGAAGCGAGTTCACCGACCGCCAAACGACACACAGTCACAAATAAGAACATATAAAATAAATAAATTTATTTGATATTACAACCGCCATAACTTTTATATAGCGGTACAGCTGCGGTACGGTGTTGTATAGGGCTTGGTTAAGTCGAAGGCGATCTTTAGATGAAGTACACGTCGAATGTATCGCTTGATATTACGTACAAGTAACAAGAGATACTGATGTGTTACTATGATCACCAACAATTGGATACACTTAATAGAAAGATACATCCAAGACAGTTACAGACCAGATATAATGGGTAGTCAGGTAGCAGTTGCTGTCTGTTAAAGCGTCTGTGCCACTCGACGGATTAATCTTTAGGAGAACTAATCACTAAAACTAACAACACACACACACGCTACACACACACACACACACGCTACACACACACACACACACACACACTATTACTAATCAATTTATTAGACAGTTAAATCGTTTCTCTGGGACTTCGTCGAGCTTCATTGTCTCGGCGCTTTTCTTGTGGTCGCCACTGTTGATTCTGGCTTACAGGAGTTACAGTGGTTTGGGAATAGTGTGGCCAGCTTGTCCCAATTAAAAAAAAAGCTGTATGCATCAAAGTCTATGCCGTCGGAGACCGGGTGGTCAACAGTGGCAACTGAGACGGCCATTGGTGCAAAACTTTGAGAGAGTTTTGGTCCAGGACAGGCCTAGGAAACCAGGGCCGTCCAAGAAGTCGTTGAGATTACCAAAATCGCGGGAAATACCTGAATGAAAGACGCAATACCGAGAAGTGGAGCAGACGAAAGGAGAAACTTAAACCCGGCCGTGAAAATTTGATTTCGGGCTAATTGCAACGTATTGACGTTGTGTTTTATGATAAGCCCACGATAACTTAGTTCGTACTGTGCTAAGGATGATATGGCTAGAAAGGAGGTGACTAATACACAGAGATGACAAGTAACAGAGAAGTATGGAAGAAGAAGACATGTGGCGTCGACCAAAAGTGAGATAAGGGCAGGAGAATGTTATGCAAACCCTACAATTTCAATCAAGTAAAAAAAAACTTCAACCTTTAACCCACTTGACTTTGCTAAAGTGCAAGGTTGTTAGAACCAGCGCTTTTCCCTCTCACCCCAGTTCCGCCATCGTTTTTGCCTCGTTCCGCAGATTTCATTACTTTACAACACAAAATAAAAGTTTACTGCTGTTTTTTTTTCGTCGAAATATTTGACGCCGTTTTTATCGGTGGTCTAGTAAAAGTGCGTAAAGCAAAGTAAAGTAAAATAGCGGACGTGGAATTATTACCGGGTAACGTGGCTGCTGACGGTTTTGAGACGTTCTTAATGATTAGGGCAGTTAATTGCGGGTGTGGTTATATCTTTTGAATTATTATGTGATTAAAATGTAACTGAGTTTTGGTTCTTTTTAAACTTTTGTGGAGTTTTTTTTTATCTTTTTGTCCAAAAATCTCGAAATAATAAACTGCGAAATAATTTTTAGCAACGTGAATTTACATTTTCCTATTATAATGCTACACATGATTATAATGTACTATGAATACTATCATTTACTATTAATAATAGGCATCACCGATGTTGGCCCATGTTGGGACTGGGTGGGTCACGTTTTTAGGATGGAGCCAGACAGATGGGCGAAGATAGTAACACAGTGGGCGCCTGAAGACGGCCGACGTAACCGAGGCAGGCCCAAGAAACGCTGGCGTGACGATCTGGACTCATTATTAACGGATTGGACGGCGAAGGTATATTGTAAAAAAAACTTGAAAAGCCATGGGGGGCTTGAGTAGGCTAAAGAAAAAAAAATGAACAATATTAGTATCCCCAAAAGATATTTTAATGCCACAAGGTTAAATCGTAAGTTAACGATTTAACCTTGTTGGGGTTTTCTACAGTTGGTAGAAAACCTCTTTTGTGGTTTGAAGTTCACCTTGATGTACCCCACTCTTTTAAATTTAATTGCAGACAACAGAACAATAACTTGCCACAAGATGATACTCCTTGCTATCCATTGTCCAGTATTATCCAGTGGAGCCTGTTCCCACGACACCCGCTGTGAAATAAATTACTTACCCGAGGATTATTTATTTTTCAATTATTTTTAATCGTACGCACGTAATTACAACCCAAAAAATAACCTTCCATCATTTTTGTATTTTCGTCGTTTCATTTAGAATCGGATATAACATCGTATACTCGATAAAAGTAATTATTCGAACAATCGAACGGTTTAATGAAATAACAGAATTAATGTATTTGCGCCTCGATTTGTGCGTTCGATTATCTCCTGAAGGGACTTCGGTTATGTTTATTTTGCGGCTAAAATTAAAAAGCTATGTTTTCCTTGTGTTCAGCATTTTTTTTATCTTGAAATGGGTTTTGGTTTTTTAATTATTGTTATCACAGGGTAGAAAATTTACCGATGAAAAACAATTAAACCCAGAATAGGAAATGCGGGACACTCCGATAAAATAAAAATTGACTGATGATTCATTCCACTTCGGTATAAACGGGAATATTCGCTATTGTGATATCCCAGCCCACAAAAATTCAGTTTCCTTCATTATGGCTCAAAAATTAATCACCTCAGTGAATGAACTTAAATGCGGTACTTTATAAACAAAATTCACTGAACCAGAAATCCCCCATTTTGTGTAAACTTTTCCTCATACAAACTATGTTGTGTTCACGAAACGACAATATTTCTCGACGATAATGTAAATAAACAGTCGTAATGCTGTCGTGAAGATGTCGATCGAGAGAAATTGATTGTGGTGGAGTCTGCGAGTGACGGACTGTAACATGCTTCATTTGCTTGCTTGAAGACTTCGTTGTGAATTGGCGCAACGAGCGGCTAACAGGCTGACATTATTTTATTGTTTTCCTGGTAATCTCCAATAAAATAGGTACACGCTACATCTCAAATATTTGTGCGGATGAATGTTTGTTACTCTTTCTTTTTTATGGTGGGTGGAAAATCATCAAATAACCCCTCCCGCTCTTGGGCAGAGCGAAAAGGAGTGTCAGACATAATAATAATTAATATATAATAAATTACGGTTTTATTTAATTCTTTATTATATATTATTTCTTTATTTACAAGTACATATAAACTTGGTATGTTACACAGCTACGCAAATCTTCTAAAATAAAATCAACAGAATCCAATTCTCCCATTAACGTAGAACGTGGAAGTTCTCGCAGACAATTAATTTGGAGCAAATAATAATCTTTTACTAGCGCGCTCCTAAAACTCCATTATCAAAAGTATTTGAGAATGTATTGCAATGGCTTCCGCGGTCGTTGCGAACTTTGAAGGTGAGTAATGTTACAAATTGATAATTTTATAATTCAGTAAGGTTTCTGTGGGGATTAGTGGTAAAGTCTGGAAAAGAAAATGGAAGATTTTTTTTGGTTTGACATTAAAACTAGGGTTTTGTTATTTTCTGCCACTATTACGTCGCGGGTCGCCTCAAACAAGGCTGAGCTAATAGTTTTTCTAAAACAAGGCACTTGTTCGGTCATTTAAGTAAGCGTAAATTGTTTAAATTGAAATTAATAGCAAGAAAAGATAATTCGTAAATACTAGTTTCAAATTATTTAAAAGTTTCTCTTGGTGCTTGAGCTACATCGGAATTTTCATTATAATCTAATTTTTTTTCAAAATAGGTACTCTGCAGAACAATTTTATAATTCCTTCAGACACAGAGCTATACTAGGTATAGAAAAATATTGGATATGTAGTTTTTGTTTAATTAGATTAATAAAAATTTACGAAGATAGATCGCGTCAAAGATCATGAGTGGGGGGCTTGTGTCATTTTCCGGTAAAAATGTACTGAAATGTGACGTCACACGTGTTTTATAAACTTGCTCTACAACCCACTGTATTGTCTTCGACGGGTGACCACTGAAAACCAGCGCTGTGCTGTGGATCCCCTAGCACAGCACCATGCTGAGCGGCAACCTACTTGTCGCAGTCACGACGTGCTACTTTCTTTTTATTATCCCTGCTTGTTGTATTTTTTAATATTTGTTATGCGTTGTATGTGTATTGCTTTTTTTTCCTGTATATCTCTTTGTATGCTCGTTATGTTTCTGCGACATATAAATACTATTTCTTCCTTTCTTTCTTCATTTAAGGTCTACGTGCAAAAAATAAATAATATGTGTCCAATACTTCTTGGAAATCTATGTGACAGACTAATTAGATGTTTTTCGTCAAGTGCCCTATTAAGATTGACGGAAGCTGACTTACCTCAGCAGTGTATCTGTTGCCGCCCTTCCCCCCCTTGCCGTGCTCAGGGGAATGGCGCAGCCCCTTCGTGTCGATCTGCACGTTCGTCTGCATCCTGCGCACTAGCACCAACCACCACTATTACACATGGACACTATTACCCACGCGCACTATTACACATGGACACTATTACCCGCATCAGTTAGTAAATGTAAACACTATTACACACTTCTTATTGTCATGATACTGTCATTTTATATTCACTGTTCAGCCGAAATGTTTACGATTCATTTTAGTATCCAACATTGTTTTCACAGCTGTATATACAATTCACTGAATAAACATTAGGGTGTTACTTCTTCAATTTCGGCGTCGTATTCCGTCACAAAAATCACAAAGTCCACATCAACTGTTTATATTTTTAAATTTACCGCAGTTTTACCCCAGTTCCATCGCTCGGTTTACGAGGTGTGTTCAAAGGTGCATTTCCACCGCCCACAGCGCTTTACAGCGCTTTTACGACACTTATACGATTTCATTTGCACCTTAACTGCGCACTTTTACACGCCTTATCGTATTTCACCGCGGTTTCATTGAAATGGAAGTGTTTCATTCAATAAAAGCTGCGTTTATAGACCTGAAACAAACAAAATTTATTGTTACTCGTGATGATACATAAATTGACAGAATTATGATCAAAATGTGGACATAAAGTATGTTTTAAACGTCAGTACGATTTTTTTTGCGTCATCTGCAAATTTTATAAAACGGTATGATTCTCAATCATAAAATATGGTTTTCCTAAATTAATAAGTATGTTGATGAATTTCTGTCTGATATACAACTACTCTAAATTTTACTACGATACTGCTACGCCGTAGCCACTGATTGCTACGCCGTAGCCAACGCACCACGATGATGCTGGAACTAATCCTAATTTTGAAATTAAATTTCATCGATGTTTATTTATTCTTCCAAGTTCATTTACGTAGGTACGTATCTACCCACGAAACAAAGTCTTTGTCTAAAAATATGATTACTTCTTTAATTCAGCTGATATCCCGTCGGGGCTGCGGGTTGTTCGCAAGAGATACCGTGACCTCGACATGAAGGGCTCAGAAGGAACATGGGTGCTTTTTAGTCAGTAGAAGTCTGACACTTCCTTTCGCTCTGCCCAAGAGCGGGAGGAGTTATTTGATGATTTTCCACCCGCCAAAAAAAAAAAATGCTGATATCAATCATCGTTTTTATTAATCTTTTTTGTATGTCCTAGCAGCGTAAAGCTTCTCAGATCACAACTAGATGGCGTGCCGATAGAGTTAGCCTACGTTTTCGTATCAGTCTCTCGCCTACCAAAATGTTAACAATAGTCTGGGATTCCACCTAAAACTCTTAGGAAGGGGATTCTAAGGTAAGATTTACTTGTTTATTAAATGTAAAATATTTTGAGCAAACTTAATACACGAATAGGTTATCTCAAGTAATTAAGTTTTATAAGTCTCGACACTATCTGTACAGTTATACTGTATAATTTTCGTTGTTGTTTAAATCGTGAAAATAATGTTGCTTCAAGAACAAAGTTATCTTGTTGTTTCACAGTTCGCTTGATATTAACGATGTTGTTTACTATCGTGTTACCGTTTGCTACACAAACGCATCTGACGCAGAATCTTTGAGACAAGTTCTACTAAATAGTCGCTCGCTCCAAATAACATTGATAACATTATTTAAACTGTAGCTGTTTCAGTATCTATCGGCGCCTGAAGGGTGGCGATGTTGATAAGCACTTGTGAAACTATTTTACAAAATTCGACGCGCCGTTGGTTCCGGTTTTGACCAAGTGCTAAAAGAAAGTGCCAATTGAAATATTTTTATTCATATATAATAATAACTTTAACAACTGTATTTTGAGTATTTGAAATTGAGGAGCAGTTTTTTGAAGCCCTTTTATAGTTTCTTGTTAGTTTATTTATTAGTTTTTAATTAATGTACATAGTTAGTTAACTCGACATTAAATACATTTTGAAATACGTTATACTGATATGTTGAAAAGTCATCTCCACAAACGTGGGACAAAAGTGTCAAAAATAAAATTTGCTATTAAAACAAAATTAATATGTATGTGTTTCAGTAGTAACTGTTAACAGCTTTGCTATCAGTAATACTGTACTAGCCATTCAACACGCACATCTCGACGAGATCAACTTTATATTAGGAACGTAACAATTACCTAATGACTTTTCATAAACACTAAATAAAGAAAAGACTCATTTTCTAAGTCGTTCTGACAAAAATATCGGCAGATGACGTAACCGCCTCATTAGTAATGGACAACCAATCCCTGAGTGACGTCATAGTACACACAAGTTCATAGCCACAAGGTTGTATTTACATAAACATACAAGCTGACTAAAAAGTTGGTTAACAATGAACACACAGATAAAATTATTTACACTGAAGGAAACCTACAGCACACACCTTCCGTATATTTTAGTCGACAATCTCGAAAACTCTTAGAAAAAATCACAATTATTTTTTAACTCGTGCTGGTAAGCTACGAGTAAATAGTGTCACATTTTTATAAAATTGACAAACTTTCAGTGTAATGGAGTAGTGGTTCTCGATGACCCACTTGACCAATATTGGCAGTAGCTAGCAGGTGCGTGCCAGTACATGATTATGTATGCCGTCGAGAAGGCACTACGCTTAGAAATGTGCGAGACATTGCATGCGGGTACGGTGACCATGAGTCATGCTGTAGGAAACAGAATTCCTTCCCAAAGGATACAGAGTCTGTTCAAAGTAGTATATTCTGATGTTATTTTATTTTCTTGTTAATTAGATGTTTTATTTCAGCAATACTTTACTCAAAAATATACCACAGGGTAACCTGTGGTCTGCGGGTTGTTCGAAAGAGATACCGCGGCTTCGGCACAAGAGCTAAGGAGGAACATGGGTGGTTTTTATTCAGTAGAAGTCTGACACTCCCTTCCGCTCTACCCAGAGGATTTATTGACTATTTGAGGATTTCCCATGTGTGGTATACTCGTATATTTGAGTAAAACAAAATAAACATTTGAATAAACTAATCGTTCATTCAAAAATATTTATTTATAGTTCCTCACTTTCTGTACATAAAATCTGTGTCTAAAGCTAACACAATATTTTTGTCTCGATGAACGCTCCCTATCTAGGAAGAAAGGAGGTTTATGACAAGTAATATCTTAGGGTTCCTACCACTACCATGAATTGGGGAACGAAAATGCTCCTGACAAGCCCACTGGATATTATCTGTTCACATTCATCTCATTAATGAAACGACATACCTAATTGTGCCATAAAATGATATGAAAATGTTGTAATTGCAGAATATTACTTACTTGAGCGCAGTCAGTAATTGCTGTGGTTCGCGTAAATTTCCCATTTTAATACCAATTATGATATTGAAGGCTGTTTTAATAATGTTATTACTTGTGACAAAGTACTCCCTAGAGAGTACGGGTACGGTACGGTATTTGTTTTGTAAAACAAAATAATGTGTTGTGCATTGGATTGGTTCGAATTTCATTTTATGATACGGGTAAAAGTTTATAGCATTATCGCAAATCTGGATGTTTTTACATCATAACAACACGCCTGTATTCCCTAAAGGGTAAGACAGAGGTGTACCCATTCTAGAACATCCCGATTTTACGCCAGTTATGTTTAAGTCTCTTGTAATAGGGGGCGTTCCTATTGCCATCAACCAGGCGCAAGTCTAGACTCCGTGGTACTGTAAAATTCCTGATGTAAAAACACAAAAAGGACAAGGCAATCATGTTTTTACAGTGAGATTTAGCCCTTATCATGACGCCACATGGTCACAAGAGTCGCGTGACTGGGCTATACAGCGATCAGTGTTAAATTATCTGGAACATATACGACCCACGTAACAGACCCCGTCTTACCGTGAAATAATTTTGAACACGTGTATATGAACATTCAGCATTTTTAGGGTGCCGTACCTCAAAAGGAAAAAATGGAACTCTTATATGACCACTCGTGTGTCTGTCTGTTTGTCCGACCACTTCCCCCAATTATCTCCGAAACTACTATGCCTAAAAAATTGAAAACAATATAGAAAATTAGTTCAACACCTATAGATTACAGGAAAACCTATAAGAAGTCTATGGTGCTAAAATAACATGGGAAATCTCTCAATATCTACTACAATGATACGGAACCCTTCATGTGCAAGTCACCTTGCACTTGGCCAGTTTTTTCTTAAAGTGCTCACTTACAAGGGGCTGATAAAGGTGAACTCACCCGGTATGTGGTAGCCGGGTCTACTGTGTTGATTGAGTGATAGATTTTACCAATGTGGCTGCAATTATATTCATATCTTCTTTGAAGTGGAAAATGGATTTCCTTTGCTATTCACTGGTAATAGTTATTGCTAGATTGTTAAGGTACTTCTCAAAAATGCTCTATTATAATAGTAGCACTGTCTCGTTGTTCTAATGCCCAGCAATAGTGCTTAGTGGTCTGGCACTATTGCTGATAATTTGATCATACTTTAAATTCTCAGGTTAAGCAAAGTGATATTGAGTTTTTCTATTGTAAACTCAGTTAATGCTGAGTCTGGAACTATGTCCGATTGATGGCAATAGGCTCACTGCTATTACATGGATCCTATACATCCTTTGAGAAATATTGATGAACTAAATGTGGTGCACCTTTAGTTCTGCCTAACCTTTCGAGAATTACAGTTATATTCAAAATTAACCTTTTCAAATAAAAGTAAATATAGTCGCGAAAAACATAACCTTTCCTTGCAGTCAGGTAAAAATACAGCGCAGTTAAGAGGTTGACAAGACCCACATTTCTTCCCGTCTAACACGCAGTATGTGGAGTGATCCCTCTCTAAGCCAAGTGTAACGTGACAGAGTGCGTGTCGGCCCTCCGTCCTCTCATCTGTTAGACTCACCGATCTGACATGATCTGAGGACCACATAGATTGTACTAAATGGATCTTATACAAGAAGAGAGAACGAAACGAAACGTGTACTACGAAAGCCTTCATAATTAGTCTATCATGTCCCCAATTCCCAGTATTGGGGAATTCTCGCTTTGTGTAGGAGCTGGCCGTTTAATCCACCACCGCGCACTGGGCAGGCCTCCTGCGAGTTGGTTGTAGCAGCTACTTACTTCCACGAAAGAAAAACGTCGTGAACATGCGAAAGTTTCTATGAATTTGCAATCGACCGACCTTTAAATAAGTCATAAGAAAAATGTGCTGTTTGTATCGGGGCAATTTTTTTAACAAATGGATTTATTTTTGTTGTCCATATTGCGGCGCAGTACCTAGATATTGTCATTTCCAAATCAAATCATACTTTAAAATTCGCAAAGACCTCAGCGAGAGAGATTTATGAATATTCATACCAGTTTGAAAGTTCAGTCCACCACAAACCACACTTGCCTCCATATAGAAAATGTGCTATCCATTTTTGATTGTCAATTTTTCGAATAGCATGAATAGTTAGTACCTACCAATATCTCATAGAGTGTTTAATTGATATTATAATCCGGGCTATTTTCGTGTCTATATGTGTTACTGAAATATTTTATTAAACAAAGCAACGGATTTTAATAACGTTTTCACGATGATGTTTTTGTTTGTAGGACGTAGGTACTACAATAATTGATTTGATTCCCGCACGTAACAAATAGTTGTATGGCCTATGTCTGTGAATACACCCGCGAAAAAGAAGTTATTCCTAGAGTGACGGCATTTGAAAAAACACAAACAAATATTCATATTTTGTCAGGTTGTAAAAAACGAGCGAAGCACGATGGGGTCGCTAGTTTGATAAAACCCATAGCAAAGCTTTTAATCGAAACCCTTTATACAGCACTTAGCGGTACATTGAACAGCATTAAGCCACAAGTGCTGCGCGGTTCAAACGCCGATCAATCATAAATATAACGAACACTTAGCTTTAAAGTTGTGCTGCTACACACTGGATTTAATCGCAGAGTTTATTTTTATTTTTTTAGTCTATGTGAAGTATGGTAGACCTTGCAGGAGGAAGTGGAATGAGCTGTACGGAACTAACGATCAGTGGTCCACATTGGCGCTGGGTCAACTTCAGTCAGCTTAGGCCTACTGACCTATTTACATAAATATGTTTGTCTAAATAAAATACCTACATATCCCAAGTAATTGTACAAAATAATTATGTAAATGAACCGGGGCACGCATACGTATTGCTTTAAAACGACCGGCCACTGAAATTACTCTGTTTGTTTGTAATATACATAATTTCCATATTCTGCATGTGGACATGTCTCTTTAATTGGCGTTAAAAGTAAAGGTTTGTGCTTTTTTATGTACTTCATAAACCACAAACGTGTGTAAATGTATGATTTTTTTTTGTGTTTGTGATTAATTATATGTACCTGCGCGTGTTATGTCATATATCTTAAGTATTTAATATTTGAATTGATAAATAAAAATAAGTTATTCTCACATTTCAACTGCGTAGTGCCAGCAGTTTCTGAGTAAAACGTCTTTGACCTACGGACAGACAGACAGTCGGGACGAATCTATAAGGGTTCCGTTATTTCATTTCGCAACGGAAACCAACAAAAGCAGAACTTTTTTGACGTAGCTCCGTAATCTAAAGTAATGACACCCACAGGCTCCATTTTTCCGGGACGAGAGTGATGAGAGTGCAAAGTTCAGACCAAGTTCATTTAAGTATTTTATCTTTCCTTCATAATAAAACTTATAAATTGTCAGAACTCAATCCCTAAATAAACAAACATTCCATACCAATTTTATAATTTATATTTTTTACTCTCATTCATACAGAATCTTTATAGCCTCGGTTAGGACATAGGATTCTTTTTGTCCCCATGATTTCTGTCTTATGTTTATTTGACCAACATTCACGTGAGCGAAGTCAGGGACAAAAGTTAGTATTACCATTGAAGGTCGAAGGCACCGCACTGCTTACACGAGCACTGACTCGGTTCATTCATCATATTCAGTAGCGCGTCAATTAATGGCATCTCATACAAAGGCCATTACAGCGAGTTTGTTCAACTCAGCTGTCTTTAACGTACTTAGTGAACCAGTACACTGGCTGCATGAGTGTATGGAAGAATAGCTTACTACTTAGAACGATCATTTATGCAGTTGTAGAATATTTTTTCCCTCTCCCGAGTGCGAACTATTTAAAATAGTTTGTAGTGGAAGACTTCCGTGGTCATCAATGATGTATCCGGGGTTGACTTGTCCAGATCCAACGAATAGCCTATGAATAATTACGATGATCAAAGTGTTAAAATTGCATTTACATTTACGTTACGTCTTTCGACAAAAGACATAACTTAAAAACACAAAACGCATCAAAAGCGATCGTCACTTGTTTAGCCCCTCAGAGTTACAATGACATCACCACACAATGACCATACGTGGCTGTATGGTCGTTGTCACTACATATGCAGCCAGTATTCAAATGTTATGGATAGCTGATAATTTTTTCGCGATTAAGATCAATTCAATTCAATCATTTATTGCATATCACAAGTGTTTTACAATATCTTTTAAAGTAATAATATAGTTCACATGGACCCTGTTGGGCACAACATAACCAATAATAATAGTAGCATTCAAGGTGATCTCAAGAACACAACATAAGTAAGAAAAACAAGAAAAGTACAGTATAATGCCTCATAAATAATATACTCCTACTTTTTTTTAGCCTGCACTGTCCCACTACTGGGCAAAGGCCTCCCACAATTCCCTCCAAGACCTCTTTTCCTGCAGCAAAAAAAAAGTTTTCTGAAAAGTAACCTAATGACGAGCCATCGATACACTCCACAAGAAGTACAGCTTGGCTAATAGTTTTACCGCAATCCGCTCCGCTCGCTCGGACAGAGTAAATTGCAATTGTTTGGTTCCTTTGTGCGGCACAAGCGAGCAATCAGTCGGCCGGGCAACAATTAGGTCGGCCGCAGACTGGTTTAGTGAAGGATAATGATGCAGTGCGTGCCTGGACAAATCACCTGGACAATACGCAAATGTCAGCCTTTACGGATGAAGAGCGGGGAGTTCGATGTTGTAAATATAACTTAATTCTGTTGTTTTAATGTTCATTCAGCGATAGGAAGTCAGAGACCTGAAAATGGCTGCTTTTCATTCTGGACCGCAGACAAAGTCGCGATTCATTAATCAATACAATAATTCGTAGAAATTAAACAATATGTATTTACCTATTCTTTGTCCTCTGGGACCCTCGGCAAATGTGGTATACAAACTAATTGAAGTGGTGTGGTATAGAAATAAAAACTTTGTGAAGAGGAACAGCCATTCAAACTACTAGTCAAAATATTTGACAAAAGGTATTATTTAAACCTGGGATTGTGAGAATAATCTAAATTATATTCTATTATTTAAATAAATTGAAACATTCATTACAACTTTTATATAAAATTATGATCAGTATGTGATAATATCTTAACACGCTTAATACTGTGGGTTTTACGTATGCTAATATAATCACTTAAATTACCTCTCCCCTTTTTCAGGTGGTGCGTGCGGGGCTCTGATTGGGTCAATAAAACTCGTTTACCTCAGTAACGATGTGACACCACCGTGAAATAGAGTTTCAAACATACACGTACACGTACGAATATCTAATGAATAATAGGTCACTTTAAATACTGAGATAGATTCAGAATTGATATAATTTATTTGCCTAGTCAAATCGCGTGATACTTCCTGGCCGCGCCACAGTCGCATTTTGAATCGGGGTTAATGCGAGTAAATGTTCGTAATATGTTCATTATTGTTCATAAAATTTAAAAAAAAGTACTATAAAGGTTCGCGAGATATTTAACAAAATCGGTGGCGCGGCCAGAAAGCATGCTTCCTAGCCGCGCCACCGCGTACACAGCAATAAATAGGATATTTATATACAAACTCAATGGTAAATAATTGTACGTCTATTGTTTATTCTATTGATGACAAGAAATACTGCAAATGTGTGTTTGTTCTATTGGTAATGAGAAATAATTAATATAAATTCCGAATAAAATTCGTGGCACAAATGTCTGACAGTTCTGTCATAGTTCATGTAGCAGTGTCATGTTCATGTCAAAGAGTAAAACATTTGTATGCGCAGACTTGACATTATCGACGTATTCGATGCTTGATCACGAATCCTCTACATGCGAGTCTAAATAAAATTGATAGAAGGTTGTATAATATTTGGATATGTATCAAGACAATTAACAAAAAAGTTAAATTGTGAAGATTGCATTTATAGTTTGACTATACTATAAACTTCCACATCACACATTTATTACTAGGCTAATGAAAAGATCTTTTTTTATTTTTTTACTCTTGACCTCAATTTTGCCCTAAGGGCAGAGAGGCCTGTCGGGGCTGTGGGTTGTTTGCAAGAGATGCCGCGGCCTCGGCGCAAGGGCTAAGCAGGAACATGGGTGGTTTTTAGTCAGAAGAAGTCTGACACTCCCTTCCGCTCTGCCCAAGAGCGGGAGGGGTTATTCGATGACTTTCCACTCGCCAAAAAAAAAACAAAAAAAAGGCAGAGATGGGGTTGACGATGGAACTTTGAGAGATAACGATGAGGTTTGAGCTTTCGACTTAATATAGGAGCCAAAGTTCAGAATCGAGCTCAACTTCTTGCCAAGAAGCTCGAGACTGTCAGTAACTTGTACAGACGCACTCCGGAAAGTAGGGGCCAGTGAACAGACACACTTGCGTTTTGGTGGCGTTGATATCAACCAGATTCTCGTCACCCCACTTGCAGACAAAACTAAAGGCTGAATTCGTTCGCTTTACCATGACCTCTCTCAATGAACGTACTTCATCACCCGGTGGCTTTTGCGCTGGATGTATAACTCTCCGTGACAGTGCTGTCATACGTAATTTAATACGGCAAAGTGGTGGAAGTCTTGCCTCGAAATATGATTTTAATTATATGTCCGTTAACACCCTAAAGAATTTAATTGGGAAAGAAGTATTTGCAAATTTGAATAAACATTTACTAAATCAGCCATATACATTCAATCACAGAATCCATTTAATTCGAGCTATAATTTATAATTATTATGCCTCGAATTAGATTGTTCAGTATATAAAAATAAGATTGTATCACGAAGCTGAAACTGATCCAACAGTGGATTACGATACCAAACAGCAGAAAGTAACACAACTTATATTATTTAAGGAAATTAAAATATTGTTCCAGTTTAAGTACATTTTTATTTATTTTCTGGGTAAGTACACACGTACAATATCAAATAGGCAGTATAATAAAATTATGTCGCATCTGCATGCATTGGATTTTTGCATCTATGAGAACATGACAATCCCACTGTCATCAAGTGCGCGCACATTATTTTGTTTGAAATAGCTTCTCTAGTATGTAGTACATTATGAGGTTATATTAATTATTTCTCATTTAACAAACACACATTTGGAGTATTTCTCGTCATCAATAGAATAAACAATAGACGTACAATTATTTACCATTGAGTTTGTATATAAATATCCTATTTATTGCTGTGTACGCAGTGGCGCGGCTAGGAAGCATGCTTTCTGGCCGCGCCACCGATTTTGTTAAATATCTCGCGAACCTTTATAGTACTTTTTTTTTAATATTATGAACAATAATGAACATATTACGAACATTTATTCGTATTAACCCCGATTTAAACATTCGATTGTGGCGCGGCCAGGAAGTATCACGCGTCAAATCTCGTAGCGTAGCTGTTACGATGCGTCTACGGCGTAGCACCACAGTGAAGTGCTACGGCGAGCCACTGCATAAATCTGTAGCGAAACCCTTCGATTTAGTTGTAAAACCATCATAGTTTAAATGCGAAAAGCATCGTATTAAGTTAACATAAAAGAACTACGTACTATAATAATTATACGTACCAAAAACCTGAAAGTACTTATAAGTTTTCGAATATTCATCAAAATCTTTTGTATACAAATATATCACCATATACACCGATTTACAATGAAAAAACACATGAAACCAAATCCACGTAACACATCCTACCCAGGTCATACACAAATCCGAGTAGCACATGGTAGAACATTAACATTCAGTTCCGCGATCACTATAAACTGTATCACGCCCGTCCCGGGATCGCCGGGATTCCCGGGATTGGTGCGATGGCGTCACTTATTGCGTCCCCGGGATCAACATGTATCGTGTGTTTATGAGGCGAGGCTGTTATCTTAAGCCGACACCAAGGATGTATGTAAATGAATACATAAACTTTAAACTTATAGTTTTGGTAATATCTGTGTGAGCCTGTGCGGATTACAGCACGATATGTTGGATATTTAAATACTCTTTAAATAATATAGTTTGAGATAAAAGTTTCAAATGATTATACTTTGCATAAATAAGGTTTTAAGGAGTATACTTTGCATAAATATAAGAACAATACTTAAAAAAGTAAAAGGAATGAAAGTCGATTAACGAAAGGTATTTAGGTAGGCTTGCCGTTCTTCAGAAAGGGCAGGTGCGTAGTACTCGTAACTGGCGTGCGTGTATGACCAGATGTATGAATGTGGACGATGCAAAAGGAGTATGTCAGGATCGTAGCAAGTGGCGTTTTGTGGTTTCTGCCTACCCACATGGGAAATGGCGTGAGTTTACGTATGTGTGTACTTGTATTCAAACTCTTTTATCTCACTAGTTTGTGAGGATGGAAATATGCATTTTTGTTAGTCTTTCACGCAAAAACTACTAACAGAATTTGAATACAAATTAGCAGACAGATAGCTTAAAACTTGGATTAACACATAGGATACTTTTAGTTCCGCTGGACGGTTCTCGTGCCAATTGTCAAAATCCACGCCGGTGAGCGAAGACACAGGTATGCGCAGTGGCTGAGCGATTGGACTGCTGCGATCCGTGTCGCGGGTTCAATCCACGCACGGAACAAATATTTGTATGGCCTATATGTAAGGATAGTTGATTCGGATCTGGGTGTTTGTGTATGAGTAAATGTTTGTAAATGCACCCACGATACAGAAGAAATTTTTAATGGAATTTAGTGAGGGGCAGCGTTTTTTTTTTTAAAAAAAAGGTGATATGTAAAATGACTGTTTTACTTTATTAAAAAAAATATATATTTTTTTTTCTAGACACTAATAAACAGTACGAGTAAAAACGCTCTGCCCAAACTGCCACTCCATCTCACAATTCTTATCTGTCGGCGAGTCCTGTGAGTAATGGCGGCCAGGCTCAGACTCCACAGAGGTAAGGAAAGCTATAAACTGCGATAAGCCAGTTTTATACAACGTCTCCTGGGTCAGTTCTAGCGAGCGGCGGACGTTGGGATACTCGAGATGGTAATAAAACGTATTGTTGTAGTGGCTTCCGAGAGGAAATATGGCTTTGCGTGTGCCTCATGGATACTGATGTAACTGGACGTTTGTAAAACGTTGTAATTTAAGCAAATTTTCATGACTAAAATAGATAATTAAAATATTGATGAATTGTGATTAGTCCTCAGAGCCACACGTGCACTTAAAGATTTTTATCATTTTATTCATTTCATTTATTCATTCATATAACAATTCAACATACTTGAAACATTAACACTTGAAACGAGGTATTTACCATATTCACTATTTATTTCGAGTTCCCGATATATCGGCGCTGTTACAAGCACCATGATCACGGATATACTAATGTTATTGCCGGTGAATGTTTCAAGTGTTAATAATAATGTAAGTGACCATGTCAGCTGAAAAACTTATTTCAACATACTGTATTGTTTGTCAGGCTGGTTCAAATCCACGTCTAAAGTGTATCTATTTACATAAGATGTAGTCTTATACAGTACGCCACATAATTCTGTTTCCTATTTTTTATGTTACCTAATAAATATTTTTTGTAAATATGTCCGTCCTATTCTACACAACACACATCAGCTGTCTAATTATTTCCTCCATTATCGTATTTCGCTATTCAGTTCGTTCACTAATTGATACAAAAGCTAATGCATATATTACGCGGTGGTTACGCAGCGATCGCTCCTGAGAGAACAGTTCAAACCGCAGTGAGGAAAACCCAGCGTTTTGTTCCATTACTGAGCTATTTATAGACCAGCGGGAGCTTTAGAAGTTCAGAGAGAAAAACATACAAGTTTCACAAAATTGTTTGTCGGATAAAATGTTAGGGTACTAACAATACTAGAGGATTGGCAATGTGAATAATGTTCTAAAAATGGTAATCTTAAATGTTCGAATAAGATCTATATCAAACTCTATGAAAGGCCGCCTATTCATCCATTTAGTTTGTCATTCATCGCTGGACAGAGTCTGTTCTGTGTCACTTATGTAATCTTTACATAATTATTCTCTCTATTTTCTGCTCTTTTCACGACGATGATAA
The DNA here is from genome assembly GCA_949774965.1 of Diarsia brunnea. NCBI lineage: Eukaryota > Metazoa > Arthropoda > Insecta > Lepidoptera > Noctuidae > Diarsia > Diarsia brunnea. Next base: position 19,983,838 of record OX459007.1, read on the forward strand.
CTGTTATGTTAGTTAAAGCTAGAATACGTTAACAGACGCGTATACGCGTTAGTGGTGGACTTGATTCCAGGAATGACATGAAAAACGATTGGATAGTCGATTCATTTGAACTATTTCACCGCAGACGACAATTGTATAGGCTTAGGCGTTATGTCACAGATTATATTCAACATCATAATTCAAGTAAAGTCAGGTCTCATAGTACATTTCGGTGCGTGCATTTAACTCGTATGGGTTAACCGCGGAAACCGACTAATTACATAGATTATTATGTGATATATTAATATCCCAACAATACCATCGGACAGGCAATATGCAGTAAATTAACACAACGGTATTAACTTAAACTGTAATTACTTTGTAGAGCAAGATTAAATTATCAACCAATCATTAATAACAAGCTATAGGAAGAAAGGATATGTCAATTAAAGCGCCTTGTTTGATATCATTGCTACACCCAGCTAACGCCGACAGTTCAAATTCCAATCCTGCAATTTTAATTAAGCACGTATTATGATTTTATTGCAACCATTGGATTACTATTTATGTTCAATGTTTCAGTGTAATGTAAGCAAAAACAACAACAATTCATAAAGAAAATACCTACAATTTATACAAATGATAATAAAAGACCTCTTGTCTTACTCTCAAAAACTAAGCTAGGCTTGGCTAAGTCTGTTAATAAAATCCGTGTCCAGTGGCGTTGGTTGCAGTTTGCTATACAAAGTTTGTGCTAAACTTTTCGCGCGTATGTGGTAACAAAATGTCTCTATGGTCCTGTCACCGCTATGTCAACATCATGTACAACTAGTAACATACCCACATTACATACAAGGCGGCGGGAAATGAAATCATTTCGAGGCAAGTGAACTGTTGCCAACTGACGACCAACTGACGACGTACGGTGCACAAAATATGTGTGTTTATGAAGTCGTAAGTTTCTTGAAAATACTGTAACTTTTCTGAAGTTTGAGGAATCTAGTAATCAATACACGCTTCTGTTTACTTGTAGTACCTCTTAACTGATACACTTTAGAGCTCACCAGTGTTTAGTGGACCCTACGGTACTGACTTCCGACACTGAAATGTTTGCCTAACGAGGAAATATTTGCAAATTTACCATTTCTAAAGCGAATTTATTGAATGTTAGAATCAATGACTGCTTTTCATCTCATTAAAGAAGCGTGTCAGTAACACCAAAATCTGTGCAGAAATAATATATTTGTGTCTATAGCGCAGATAACTTTTTATCCTTGTTTGTATCGGAATGTAAACACATACAATAGGGAAAATACATTATTTGATTTATTTGCTAACCTTGACGTAAATGTAGTGAAACACGAGAGTGATAAAAGTAGATGCGGCTAACGTCGTAAATATTTGGACGAACTTTTTTATTGCATGGATGAAGTTGTATGTTTTATTTTATAGTTTATATACATCCAAACAAATACATAATACAACAAGATGTTTATCTTTCTGACCATTTATTAAAACGTGAATAAAGGCGCCTCAAAGTCTTAAGTGTACCAGAATCCTTTGATGTTGTCATTGGCAATCTTGACCTTACTCGTAGAATTTATAGATAACCTTCACAAAACCGATGTTGCCGCCTTCCGTCAACAAGTCTCAACAACTCTGACCTCACTTGACCTTCCTCCAAGACATCACTTGACACACAGCAGCCGACCAATGAGAGTGCGGTCAGCGGCGCGTCTGTAGGAGGCAACTGATCGTGACGTGTTTGAACGTGGAGCAACTTGTTACGAAGCCTTTGATGTTAGTTCGTAAAGTGTTGTCTTGTAAGTTTTTTTGAGGAAAGGTTCTTTTAGTAGAAGAAAGTAGTTTAGGAGCATAATTGGAGTTTTTGTAGTCGGCTTCTTTTTAGATGTATCGGACTATCGCTGAATCACGTAGCTACGAGTACTCCAAAAAATCTTGAAGATCAATATATTTTAAGGAAGAGTTTATCTGGGAAAACCTGCAATTGATAAAAAACAGACATCTAAATGAAATCTTAAACGTATAGTAGTTAATTACCGCGTTACCTATACAAATACGAGCTTATCCCGCTCAATATAGAATATAGATAGAACCCTGACAGCATTTACATTGATTTCATCTGGCACTCTCCCAAAACACCGTCGAAAGACAGATCCCTATCAAAACAAATTCCTGCAAATTGTTTGTGAAATTGGCATATAATATGTCTGTCTGTCTGTCAGCACTTGAAAGTACTTGAAATATTAACAGGGGATTCGGAGTAAAGTGAAAAAATGTATTAAGAAGAGAAATATATGAGCCATGTGTCCTGTTTGCGGATGACATATCTATACTTACCTCATGCAAAAATAACACCAATTTAAATGATAAATTAAACTCCATATTAGATTCTACAATAAACTGGATGACTGAACACAATCTAGAAATAAATTTTAATAAAACTAAAATAATTTCATTTCACCCTCGCCAAAAAATCCCAATAAATATTAACTTTAGCTTCAAAAATAATAAAATAGACGTAGTTAATAAATTCACCCTACTAGGCTTAGATATTGACACCCACATAAATTGGAAATCCCACATTCAGAAAGTGATAGCAAAAATATCAAAATTTTCATACGCCCTCCGCGAGATCAAAAAAACCACAGACCTTAAAACTGCACTAGTAACGTACTACGCATACGCCCACGCATGGCTCAAATATGGTATCATTTTATGGGGCAACAGTACTGACGCGCCCACGCTATTTACCCTACAAAAAAAACTACTTAGAATTTTAGTAAATATTGAAGCCACCGATAGCTGTAAACCCCACTTTCAAGAACTACATATTTTGTCTCTACCATGTTTGTATATATTTGAAATTTGTAAGTTCGTACGGAAGTACCCAGATTTCTTTACAAAAAGAGAGGATATTCAAACGAAAATCACTCTAAGACACAAAAACAGACTAAACCTGCCAATATCGCGATTAAAAATGCACTCCGACAGTACTTTTGTCATGTCCATAAAAATTTATAATAAGTTACCCGCAATAATTAAGAATTTAGATAAATATAATACATTTATTAATAAATTAAAAATCTTCCTTGAAAGCAAATGCTACTATAGTATAAGCGAATACCTAAATGATACATTATAAATATGAAATAAAAAATTTACCCCTGAGGTTAATATAATAAAATAATTAATAATAATTATGATTAATAAAGATAATAAAAATAATTGCATTACTGACATATTAATATAAATAATTAAATTAATTACATAGTAAATAAAAATAATAATAACTAAATGACTTCCATAATTAATAAAATTAAAAATAAATAAATTGCTTACGTAATAAATAAAAATAATAGTAAGTATATTAAACAATAATTAATATTTTTAAGAGTAATTGATTCACAATGTTAGTCAAGAAATACATGTAAAAACTCGTAATTTGACTTATTAAACGCTGAGCGTTCTTCCTCCTCTCTCCTACTGTTGATCTATGCTGTGCCCGACAGGGTCCATAATTGAGACTGATGTAACTGTTTCTCTACCAACTGTATACATTATGATACGCAATAAAGATTTGAGATTTGAGATTTGAAATAATGTCTTGATGGCAACAGTATTTTGCTTCGAAGGGAGGAATTATTTGCATCGCACCTAATCCCAGCGACGGGAAGGGATTTCGGTTTGTAAGTTATAGCAACTTTTGTTTTTTTGTTGTAATTATCTAAATTGAATAGTCACGGTACTGTTTCAATTTAGATAATTACAATAAAAACAAAAGTAGCACGTGTTTCACGCCAATATTGACTTCATTGATCATTTTCCCAATTTATTTGGGTACGGCACTGCGTGTCTTCTTCCATATTATGTAAACAGTAAGCATCCATAATTATGTAACAGAAGATACCGAAATTACAAAGTCAGTCCCGTAACGAAAGTCACTATAGAACTAATAAAATAATTTTGAAAATCGGTCTACAATTAGCTATGTTGGGACGGCTTCCAGTCTAACCAGATGCAACTGAATACCAGTATTTTACATGGGGCGACTGCCTATCTGACCTCCACAACCCAGTTACTAGGTAACACGATACCTTTTGGTAAGACTGGATGTCAGACTTTCACTGACTACTTGTGACGACTGCCAAAGATCTATTTATGGCAGCCGGGACCAACAGCTTAACGTGCTTTCCGAGGCACGGAGGAAACTCGGTATGTAATGCGCGGTCACCCATCCACAGACCTACCTAGTCTAGTGCAGTTTAACCTAAATATGGACTCGAGTGGCAGTTCTTATTATCGGAGCCACGAGCTATCGGTGTACGTAAATAAAAAAAATAAAAAGTACCAACCGAATTGAGAACCTTCTCCTTCTTGGAAGTCGGTTAAAATTACAAACCACTTTGCAACTGGTTGGCACTATTGTCTAGGCCCACTATTTGTCCTGCAAATACACACATACTCGTACGTTTTCTACATAATCGCTCTTGTATTCTACTTCCAACTACTGTCTGGAAAACACCGCCCGGCGTGATGTACAAAAAAGTCCGGCGCTAGGGGTTGTCAATTTGGGGCTGCGGGTTGGTCGAAAGAGATACCGCGCGGCCCCGGAGACAAAGGGCTAAGAAGGAACATGGGTGGTTTTTAGTCAGTAGAAGTCTGACACTCCTTTCCACTCCGCCTAGAGCAAGAGGAGTCAATGAATGATTTCCCAGCATCGAAAATAAAAAGTGGTTGTCAAAACACGAGCCATGAAACTAAAAGTAATTTATTATTTCCTATGAAACTAGGTACTAGCTTTTGCTGAACTCTTGCGGGCTACGTCAGAGCAGAGAACATTTTAAGGGGAAATAATATAATATTCTGTATTGTATTATGCTATCTAGGACCGGGAAATTCGTTCCGAGGCCTTCAGGAAAAAAATTCTCCTGGGAGGAAAAAGAACCTTTATTGATGCTTTTAGATATCTGTATTATTGTTTATTACTGTACTGACAATCAAATTTCTTACTTATTTATTTTCATAACATAGCATATCCATAAATAAGTCAGTTAAAGTCTTTTTAATACTTGGCCCCGGGCAAAATTATCGATTATGAAACCGTTATTTCTAATACACAAACAGTTCTATTTTTTACGTGTCTAGCCAAAAAAATGAAAAGGTAATGTTCTTTGCTGTTCCAAACAGAAGAGTATTTCGACAACTGACCTATTTCAAATAAATCCCACACCTAATGAACCCACAAGCGTTACACTACAAGTGTAACGTTATAACACAAAATATGATCATGTTTATTTGTTGTTTCCCTGTCAAGCTGCCGACACGGCCACTCGGGCAGGGGTTGTCAACTCTTGTGATTGTATCACAGCGCGCGGCGGCTGATTGAGACGTCCCTTGTCACTGCGGACCGCTGGGACGATGCTACATTGTATTGTACATTTTATAGTCATTTGAGGTTGTCGCTCATTATGGAATGCAGGTCTAATTGGATAGTATTTTTTTTATTATTTGTTTAATCAAAGACAACAGAAAGTATGGTATGAGCATGTGTTGCGGAGGAATGAAGAAAATGTCGTGAGGAAAGTTATGAGCATGAATGTGGAGGGGAATTGAGTAAAGGAATACCAAAGATGGATGGACTGTGTTAAAGATGAAATGACCAGAAACTCACATACACTGAAACCTGATATACACGTTTTAAAATATACGCAGTTACACACATAAGCGGGCTTTTCATTAAGGGTATCTCAGCGCTCGGTGACTTTGACGATTTGACCTCTGTACTGGCATTTGTTTATTTTTCGTCTCCTACCGGCAAACGACTGTACTACAGAAAAAGGTACTAAAGAACAGAAATGTGTCGCAGAGTGGTCATCGTATTTGCCTAATACATTTTGTTCCTCTAGGAGGAATATATTTTGAAATAAATTACACACTTTGACTAATAAAGTAGTAAGCTTTATCAGTTATTTCACTGAGCACAGGTACTCCTACGTGACTCATTCTGTGTTTGATGAGATGAAGAGTAAAAGAGAATAAGTATGGAAGAAAAAGACATGCTGCGCCGACCACAAATAAACTGGGATAAGGACAAGAGAATTTATGATGGTGACGATGACGAGAACAGACAGAGCAAGTTTAGTAAGATATATTCAGTCCCTCATATCCCGGGAATGTAAAATATTGATATACAAAATATAGTTTAGAAAAGCTGACACAGATGAGAGTAAGTAAATCAGTATTAATAATTTTCAGTTTAGTAATTAGTTCAGTCCTTTGTTTTACAAGAGTATATTAACAGCAGCTGTACAATATAATTAATTAACATTCCAAGTTCAAAATATTGTTCAAAGTAAAAGTTGAAACTTTTTGTTTTAATAACCATTTAAATAACTCCTTTGATAAAGTTCAGTTAAATATTAAAGTTAGTAAAGTGAACTCGAAACAAAAGAGAATAGTGACTAACGAGAACGATTCACTAGTTACTGAGAACATAATTGTATGCGCGGACGATTGCCAGCAAATTTTATTGGGTTTCACAGGGTGATTGTTTGAACAGTCATGTGACGAAATATTGTGTTTCTTCTGTAAAGAAGATCGTAAGCTCCACTGTATACTCGTAGTAGGATGTGCATGAAGAAGCTTGCCCGGTTAGCCTTCGCAATGCATTCATTAACACATCCGAAGCTAAGTTAGAGTTGGCTACCAATCTAATGAAATGCAGCGGAAGGCCAGATAAAACCCCGTCGGGGCTGCGGGTTGTTCGGAAAAAATACCGCGGCCTTGACACTAAGGGCTAAGAAGGAACATGGGTGATTTTTAGTCAGTAGAAGTCTGACACTCCCTATCGCTCTGCCCAGAGCGGGAGGAGTCATTTCATAATTTCCCACCATCCAAAAAAAAGGACAAATAAATTGTGGGGCCCATTGTAGAGTTTCTTATGTTTGCTTACTCTTCTACTGCGTATATCTATGAGTTGTATACTCCGTCAGAGCCTCCATCCCGACGTGTACACTACATCTCCGTGATCCCGCGCCCCATCCATATATATTTCATCACATTATCCGCTGGGTCTGCTTAACATATGTATTGCGCGTGAGCCCTCCGCGGCACACTTCCTATGTTCTTCTATTTACATTTCACATAGTATTATCTTATCTTCATAATTGACGTTTTTCGTTGTTTACATGATAGTTGGTGCAGTGGTCTTACTCGATCTGATCAAATGATCAAGTATTTGGTTTCCATAAACAGATCGTGTTACCCAGTTTGAGCTTAAGAGGTCAGATAGGCAGTCGCTCTATGTAAATTACTGGTGTTCAGCTGCATTCGATTAAACTATAAATCGACCCCAACTTAGTTGTGAAAAAGCTAAGCAGATGATGATGTTTGCTAACAGACAACGTTAAATTAATATCACAACGATAAATCCCGACGTGAGTCCCACGAGACTGAAGCACAATATAAATATGGACAGTACGGAAACTACCTACAAACGCTCGAAACCGCACACTCACACAAACATGCGCATCGACGGGGCACTTGGCAAGTCTTCGCAGTGCGCTCAGTTGTGCGTGCCGCGCCGAGACGAGTGGTCAGTTGGTCACGTATAAGTTCATATCTCCCGATATTTTTTTAAATGCAACGAACGTATTGCGCGGTATACGGCTGTGTCAACTCGGCTTCATCAGCAGAAGAAAGTATTTTTAATCGACTTCCAAAAAGAGGGAGGTTCTGAATTCGTCGGTTTGGTTTTGTTTTTGTATCATATTTGTTTCCGCATAACTCCCTCATTTATGAACCGAATTGAAAACAATAAATTTTAATCGAAAAAGTATACTCCCGAGATGGTCCCACTGTTACCATGTCTGGATCTGATGATGGAATCTTAACGAAATCGAGGGCAACCCTCAAATTTTATAGGCACGTATTACATGTTTCGTATTTTTTCTAATGCTATTTAAGTATTCTATTTAGATTGCCTATTTGTAAGCTAGCTTTTTTTAATTCGATTGATTGATCACAACAGAATAAAAATGTTATGTTGAGAAGTTATCTAGGGACTTCAGCAACCGTGCATAAAAGGGACAACCCTATGGCTTCAATGGAGCGTAGGTAGTTATCGCATCAACTAGGCTTAGTTTCGCTACTGTCCATATTTATACTGTGACTGAAGCCACAGGTCGCGCCAACAATCACACATTTATATAATAGCTACGTCGACATGATACGTCTCAGTGTGCTATACACACTCGCGTACGTATATTTATATAATAGATACGTCGACATGATACATCTCAGTGTGCTATACACACTCGCGTACGTATATTTATATAATAGCTACGTCGACATGATACGTCTCAGTGTGCTATACACACTCGCGTACGTATATTTAGATAGTAGACTGGTCGGCGCTGCTTCTAATATCGCGCCTGAAAGGCTTTGCACAATGAAATAGATTAACTTAAAACGTTTATTGTAAAGTAAAAGAAATCATTCCATAATTTCCCCACAGCTGGGACACAGGCCTGCTCATTGTGAGATGAAGTGAACAGAATTTAACTCCCGGTCACAGTCTGGATTAGTTCTACGACAGCCTGGTTTCCTAACGATGTTTTCTTTCACTGTTGAGAGCAATGTAGTAAGAATATTTATTTGATATAAACCTTTTAGCAAGCGGTTAGAATGTTTTCATCGTGGAAAACTACAGGTCCGTAGATAAAATTAATGTACCTATATTAACTTTCAATATATCGAGTTGTAAGAGCCTCTTACTACGACGTATTTGGGTTTCATGTATCTGCTCATGTATTGAATCAACTAGGTTTCGGTGTATCTAGTCACTTTTAGTAGTCACTTTTATTTTACTCGGAAACATCATAATTATATGATAAAAACATTTTTATAAAAATAAGTCCTCCACCATGTTTTTCTGTCTGTTCCCGATAAACTCAAAAACTACTGCACTGATTTTCATGCTGTTTTCACAAATGGATAGATTGGTTATCGAGGAAGGTTTTAGTGTATAATTTGGAATTTGGGTAGCCACGGGCATAAGCTAGTTAAATATAATTCTGATTGTATTATTTCGTAGACAGAATACGTTTATAACGTATTCTGTCTACGTAACGTGTGTTGTAAACGTGTGTTGTTGTAACGTGTGTTACATGATTTCTTTGTAGATAATTATCTCGTAACATAATAAAATGTACCTAGCTCATGTTGATAATATGATGCCGAATAAAAACAATAGCAAAAGCACAAATTTTTATTCAGTAATACATTATCACAAACGAATATTGTATCACAGTTACATGAACATAATTCGTTATTAGTACAAGCCCTATTCAATAATTATAATTATCTGACTGAGTCTGTTATTAACAACGACCATACAGCCACTAGACGTAGGCGTCTAGTGGCTGTATGGTCACACATTGTCATTGGTCAGACATTTGTCGCCTGTTATTAGGATAACAGGCGACAAATGTCTGTCAACACATTAGGGTAAAAATCTTATGCATGTCGTCACTCACAAAGTTCGAATTAGTATCAACCACTTCTGTGAGCCGTAAACACTTCCGCACTACACCTTTGAAAATTCGAGAAAATAGACATAATATGGCCCGTGTACAGTACGTTGGTGTGATAAAGAAAGCCGAACTTCAAGTTTCCTGAAATACGGTATCACATTTCATCGGTAAGTTAATAGTTCCATAATCTAAATAAGATTAATTTTCTGACATTATTTTTCGGAGTTCATCGTATACTGGTCATAGTTGATATCTTTTATGATTGCGTCTCTTTCTTTTGAAAGTATTTTTTTCGCTATCTCTTTTCCTCGATTTTAAGCAAACATAATTAGTGATGTTCCAAATCGTATGACTACCTCTGTTATCGATAAACCAACAAAAACCTATAACTACATTTATTTAAGCAAAAAATATATTGTTAATAATTAAAAATTACAACAGATACAGTTAATAAATTATTATTAAGAAACTTTAACGATTAATTTTAGATACCCAAACGATCCTGATTTAAAAAAATAAATGGGTAATTGCAACCAAGCGAGAGAACTGGATTCCAGCTACTTATAGTGTAATAATTATGTTCACGTCATTTTACCGAAGATTGTTTTTTGACAGTCTTGCCATTTTTTACTTTCTTCTCACTTATTTTTACTCATGAAAATATATTATCTCATAAATATGCTGTGTGTGCGATAACTGTGCACCCCACACCACACACTACCTTATTTCGGAATTTATATAATCTGCTAATGCTTGTGATTGTGAACAAGATATTTTGGTGAACAAAACATTTCGGCTTGTTTCTCATCTAAAATTGAATAAACCTAAAAAATAAGTCACGTGAGTCCCGAGACTCCCGAGTTAGATCACAACTCTATCACATTGCGCGGTGCATTCAATTAAGTTAGTCCTGCCTCACCAAAGACTTCGAACATAGCTTGGAATAATTACAGAAATAATTTTAAAATATTGTTTTAATTATTTTTGAATGTACCTACATGATTCAATCATATTCAGAATAAAGAAGGTACTTAAATGCAAGTTATGTTTTATTAAATACAATAAAAAATATCGATACTTTCTTGTTTGATTTAAACCTGTCCCATCCCTAGTGAAATGGAATGAACTTGAAAGGGCCAATCAGAACGCAGTACCCCGTTCCCCCGCACCTCAGCAAGTTGACAGAATTTGTTACGTGCATTAGATCAAGTATTAGGCGTCTAGTGGCTGTTTTGGTTATTAATGATTCCTATCATGATTATTATCTTTTATTCGGTTAGGGTGGGTAAAATAGACTGATAATTATAAGTTAGTTAAGAGATTATCCTTATTGACATGATGAGCCTAATAATGTTCCTACAGTTAGCATTCGCCTGATCCTCGCCGCAGGCACAGTAACTCGCGCCTCAAAGAGATGTCAGCAACATTGTAGGGGCCCCCAAGGGCTGACGCCCGTCGGGGCTGTGGATACCGCGGCCTCGACACAAAGGGTTAAGAAGGAATAAGTGTGGTTTTTAGTCAGTCTGACACTCCCTACCGCTCTGCCCAGAGCGGGAGGAGTCATTTGATGACTTCCAATTCTCCAAAAAAATTGCACAGTAACTCCGGTTCTTCCATTATTATGAGGTTCCTTCGCAGTTTTGAGAGAAGCTGGTTCAAACTCACGATTTGCAACTCGTAATTCGAATGAAGCCTTGTGCCACCACCGCTTTTACGAATATTTTCATCATCACTTAGCGACACTTAAACAAGTGCCTAAATATGGTGGGTGGGTTAACATTTTTGAAAATCCATCTCCGTTGACACTTATTAAGGTATGGTTTAGTATTAAGGAACCTGACAGGCGTCTTGTTCTATTTAGGCCGGAAAATTAAAGGGGCAAAAATAAATAAATTAGTTGCAAAAACTAATAATGCTAACACATATACTAAAAAAAAACTATGGACTTAAGTTTAGAAATATAGTTTTATTTATTTATTTCAATAATCACACAAAAGAGATGAAACTAGTACCTACGCTTAGTTTTCCTCCTAGTAACTGAAAATTATAGCAAGCCTGTACACTTCTGTCTGCCGTTTCGGGGAATTCAGGCTCGGTAGGTAGATATTCCCAAACTCGACGTACACAGTACCTACTACATAGCAGTTCGTCTAAGTGCTGAGTGGTTTTCTGTGAATAACTGTGAATTCATTGAGCCGTGACAGATGGGATATATATGTACACTCGGCCTCGGAATTCCTTTACCTACCTAAGCTTGAATATCACTTCTACGTCATTAAATGGCAAGGGCCGAGAAAAGTTATCGTCGGTCGGTCGTATTATATTTTCTCGTTTAAGAAATGTATTGACTTATACATCTGAAAACCTAATAGGTACCTAGATAGGCCAGTTAGGCAATCGTGTTTAAATTGGATCCAGAAAAACCAAACACTTGTGACAGTTCGATATTTTTAACCTAATAGAAGTTTCAATATCAAGTGACAAAGCAATTGTGAGTCGCTCCGGATGTCGGGGGCCACGTGATGGCTTCCGGCCACCGTAGGCGCGGGCCTGTGGACGGTGAGTAATGGGCTAGCTCACCGTCCGTCCGTCTTATTACTAATACAGGCAGTGTCGACGGCGCATTCGTGTTCCACGCGCGCCTCAAGGCAAGGGCCGACGCCTGTCGGGGCTGCGAATTGTTCGAAAGAGATATCGCGGTCCCGGTCACAAAGGGCTAAGAAGGAACATGAATAGTTTTTAGTCAGTAGAAGTCTGACACTCCCTTCCACTCCACCCAGAGCGGTAGGAGTAATTTCATGATTTCCGACGACTATGCTTAAAAACGCACATAGCACAGTGGTTCTAATGTACGGGAGGCCGACTGGCGGTAAATGTGCAAAATTTTGTTTAGTAAATTATCAAAAGTAGCCTTTTATTCCGACAAGCTTCGTGCTAAGGATTAGGAAATCCATTATAATGTGTTCAAACTTTAAAACTATCCTCTATGTTTATCACGTTGATACAAGAATCCACCGTAACTAACACAAATACTCTACAATCCAACGTAAGTTAATATTCATGAATTCATCCTCAGAAGGACTTAAACTGCCTGCTATCTCAAAATATTCTACCTGTATACATATTGGCTCGTTACCAAGGTGACGGGTGACGCCTTAAGGTGCGAGGCACGAGGTGTCAGCGTAAGATGTCGGTCGGCCCGAGGCGAGGCAAGACACGTCGGCCTGAGGCGCTGGGTCGAGGCGGCGAGGCGAGCGGCTACCTGTTGCCGAACCTGATTAAGGAATAAACTCGCGAGGGTATGGAGCGATGTTAATATAATTATTTACACCGTAAAATGTGCTGAATATATTTACTTGCGAGTTGACCACTTTTTTTTTTTTTTGCTTTTAATAAATTACATTAAAATGGAAGCGTTGTGTGTACATACATGGAAAAAGTGGTTGAAGTGGTGGTGTATTCACAACTTTTTCAATTCATTTTTATAAAATACTTGAATAAGTACTGTTTGAAGATTATTTGTTAGAAATCACCTTTTTCACCTTTCGAAATTACCCTTAAACGAATCAAAATACCAAAGCATTCGGCGCCACAGTTATTTTAAATTGTACAAAATAATCTTTACGTGTATAAACACTTGTAGTTAAAAATATGTACACCGCCCCTTACTAAGGTACAATACTACATATACCTACCTTTAAAAGGAAACAATCACATTGACAGGCTTTCACTGTAGAAATCGGAATCAGACACCAGGTTAGGCTGCGAGTCCCGTCGGGGCTGCGGGTTGTTCGAAAGAGATACCGCGGCCTCGGGGTTCGAACACAAAAGGCTAAGAAGGAACATGGGTAAGTTTTAGTCAGTAGAAGTCTGACACTCCCTGCCGCTCTGCCCAGAGCGGGAGTAGTCATTTGGTGATTTCCCAATCTCCAAAAAAAACAAAAGTGTACTAACACACATATATTTATTTTGATTTCCTATCTTCTCTTTAATATTTGATATTATCATAACATAATAACAACACAGACAAAATTCGGAGAAACCACAATTCCCTAATAAGATGGAATACGGAGTTAATATCACGAAAATTGACACAGATTTTGTTTTTCCATTGCATAACATCTACTACAAATTTAATCAGAGTGCGCAGTGAGCCAGCGATGGAGCATGAATTCAAAACATGTAGATATCGTCGTCGCTTCGTAGTGTGGGAGGCATTGTGAAAGCTCGTCATATCTTATTTTAATGTAATAGGCACATTCTAATGATACTGATCTGATCATTTTTGAGAATACCTTAAGACACAAGAGGCTTTTTCGTAGCAAAACTTCATGACTGTTGGTCCCCTATGCCTAGGCAGACGTGTCTCTATAGTAGACCCCAAACCATATTTCGTAAATTATTTTCGAGCAATGTACCAGTTTAAAACTGTCAACTGGAAACCAATCCCGAAAAAGGGTAGAAAAACGAAAAGAAAATATGACTGAAATATACCTCGGTATCTTTAATAGTAGGTTCTCAAATGACGTATTTAAATCTAAATGCTTACACTGGCATGAAGGGGTATGAACACTTCCCGTCGGGGCTGAGGGTTGTTCGAAAGAAATACCACGGCCTCGGCACACTAGGGCTAAGAAGGAACATGGGTGGTTTTTAGTCAGTAGAAGTCTGACACTCCCTTCCGCTCTGCCCAGAGCGGGAGGGGTTATTTGATGATTTATCTATCTTAATGAACCTTTAAGAATCGAACAAATTCCACCATGGTCATTGAAGACGCAAGTTGCTACCCAACACATAAAAATAATTCCGCAAGAATCCTTTTCACTCGTTTTGTTATTTATTAGAGACTTAGATGGCATAAAAATAGAACTTATTACAATTGGTGGCCTGTAAAAGACCGATTTTTAATAATAGAATGTCTTCAGAAAATTAAAGTAGGTAAAAGTATATTCAAAAATTCTTGGCACAGGAAATATTCTCGTGTATCAACGAGGGAGAAACTCGACCTTCCATCGTTATTAGGAGCAGAAATTACATGTTTTCTCGGGAATGTGGGAAAGAGCTAGAACAATGAAAAGACACACAATGAAGCAATCTTATATACCGAAATACCTTGAAAACTGAGACTGACAAAAAAAGGAATATTCAAAACAACATGTCAAAGTTCAAATCAAACCATTTCCAATTCAAATGCTACTCGTATATTGAATGTCAACTAACTTTAAAATTTTCCGTCAGAGAAAGGCCACCTTCATCAAGTCTGCAGTGTCCCACGTATCCGTAAAACTAAAGCAATTCGTTGACATTAAATTAATGTTGGTCAAATCCAAGTGAGTAGTTTCCTGTATGATTCAGATACTCGCACTATTAACCAAGGTCATAGGTCATTTGTTTGTTCTTTTGTTTGAAGAGTATGCCCATTTTTTCATGTTTTAATGAAAAGCAACAGCAACTTTATAAAAAACATAGAGGGGCACATGCATTTATTTCATAAATAAATTATAATCCCATATATTATGAATTTATTCAGTGATCTGGAGTTTATAACATGATCCGACTGTATCCGAAAACCCACAGATCAGTAGACCTGCGTCCTCTCGACTCGCACTAAGCACGTGACGTTTTGATAAAAACTGACGATTGTTTATAACTATGTAAGTAAACTTCTAATGAGTATTAGAATTTGATAACGAGAACCAACTTTAATAACCCAGACTCAGCGTGACGACTGACTGACAAAAGTACTGCTTTGTTATAACTTTTACAACCAAGCAGGGCTATTCTCATTTTGCTGCCAAACACAAAGAATGTTTCAGTTGAAAAGGGAATAAGTTGGTACGTCGCGTGTAACCGCAAAAGAAAATTATTTGTAACAATGTCACTGAGCTAACCAAAAAACACACCACTCCCCTCTGTTGGCAAAATAATGAAAGTCTCTGCTGTAAACAATTGACTTTTCATTATGTTTAAAATTGAACCCTAACTATGTACTTACTTCACAAACACTAAGGAACTTAAAAACGTATTTTAAAAATGTCAAAGCAGCTCCTCTATTACTGAGCAGTTCTCTGAAAGTAAGTGTTGGCATCGTTTTCCTACAAAATTGATAAAATCAGAAGGACAACTAAATACAACCAGTAAATCCACATGCACACATTAGACTTGCTTTACGTACAGACGCTAGCACATTAAGCTATTATAAAATGTAAAAAAATTCTTTAATAGGTTTCAACTTTATAACTGACGCTTTAGGTTCAACGTTGATCGGGAAATTTTACAGTTTTGAGTAGGTTAATGTGCTGGCATCTGGTACATATACGTGTCAATGTATGCGTGCGACAGTTTTACTTCATTCTAAGGAAATGGATTTCTGTAGCTATCTGTTATGTGTCCCCGCTCTATCCACCCCTTAGTTAACGCTGAGTTTGCTAATAACAAAAAGCCATCTTTTAATTAGTCTCTGCCTTACCTTGCATGCTTTGTGTGAAGAATTTGTACATAGAAGTGGTTCCCTTATACGGTTTTAAGGCTTAATTAAGAGGCAGGTAGATTGAATCGTCGACTTCAAGTACATTTCCTTTTGTGTACTTTAAGTGAAGCAATATTGCTTACAGTTTTTCGTATTCGAAGCTAAAAAAACATGCTTACACAACTTTACTCTTCATTTCACAAAATTCCCGCTAAAGAAACCTTATTTTCATTCAGTAAGTTAAACGGTGTCGTCTCTATGCCTAGCAGATGATTTACATTCCAATCCATTACGCGATGAGTTGCCTCGTGACCGACTATTACACAGAGCGGACGGTCAATGGACCAGTAATACGTGCGTTCATACGCATCGTTTATTTCGAGGGAAATTACATTAAGTGATTAACATCTGACCCTTGTAACCTAAATAAACTACAGAATGGTATCAATGGTCACAATGAGGGATATTTGATATGATTCAATTAAGGCTCGGCGGTTAGTTTGGTCCGTAGGGACGCCCCGGGAAAAGGGCAAACTAATATAGTCTGTTTATACAAACAACAATACAAAATGTTCTTTTGTGAGAATTTTACTGTTTTTTCCTCTTCTAAACAACGACTCCATGTTGTTGTTTTCAATACCAACGAAATCATTGACTGATTTATTGAAGCAATATTTCGAGTTAACAAAAACAGCTGTTCTAATTTCCTTCAGCGATGATTTATGGTTCAAACGATTCCACAATAATAATATTAACCTTAGCTAAATTAAACAATACATATTATTTGATTGGAAGAACAGACCAACACCAATGTACCCCAAACCATAGTACTAGGCGCGCAGCATGTGACAGGAGGTACGGTTATAGCCAGTGGCAGTGAGACATAACAGTTCACAGCACAGTAACAGACGTGGTGCGTACTATATACCACACTGCACTTTGCTTCTCTGCGCCCCGCGTACTGAGGAGCTTTACTTGCTACATAAAGTTTTAAAGCGTGAAATCCCACTGTTTCCTTGAGTATAAAAGATTTTATTATTTTCAAGGAATAGTGCCGAGATGTATTAAATTACTAGAAATTTTATTTACTCTTGAAAATGTGATCGTTTCGGATGAAAATGCATGTGACTGAGGGATTTGCTTTTTGTTTTTATTGTAAGTATTTTTATGACATAATCATTATGATGTTATTATAAAAAATAACAACATGTCAATATTAAAAATCTCTACAATACTGCATATTATTCAGTTCTACCAAATCTCTCTATTCCCGTCTCGTCGCCAGCTAACTGCACATGAACACACCTCAGGAAATAGAAGCAACGATAAAACTTCGTTCTGAACCTATCACCGGGGAATTTGTGGGAAAACTTGCAGTTCAGCTGAGTTTGCGCTCAAAACATGGCCAAACAGTCGGATGCATTACCGCTATGAATTTCTAGGAGATTGCGTACTACTAAGTGTATTTTCCACGAAGTTCGACTCGACCAACGCATTATTACCAGCAAGGTCCGAAACAACTTTGTCCTCTAACCAAATGGAGCCCTCTTCAATACCTTCTTGCAAGGATTTAGCAGCTCTGTTAAAAGTATCTTCTACAGGGGTAAATGCTTTGTTTTAATAACCCAATTTAGATAAACACTGGGTAATAACTCAGATAGAGAGAGAGAGGTTTTGAAAGTGTGTGTGTCCCACATTGAGGGCAGTACTAATAGCTACACACTGTTGTCTTTAAAAACATGTAATCAGATCGTTAATCGTATCGAACTTTCTTAATTAATTAGATTGTGTATTGTTCACGCAAAACCAATTACTGCCATATCGATAAACATTAATTAGTGTTTAACAACTCGGTGGGTTAGAGGTTAAACTTGTTGTGTTAACTGACGATAACTTTACAAATCTGAGCTTGAAGCGGTGGAGCAAACATGGAACATTTATTTAACAAAAGTAATGATTTTCAAGCTGATATTCTTAAATGATCGGACTTAGATCACCTTAGCACGAATTCGATTATATCTTGAGGAAACCAGAATGTCCAAGAACATAAAAATAAACAAATGTGGCATCTATCAACACGCACTTGATGGTGGATAATAAGGCACACAACACACTCACAGAGAGAGAATCTTTATCCCACCAGTAGAAGCGTTATGGGCTGATATATTGACCACTACTGTCACAAACTTACGTACTGTCTACAAAATTCTACATAATTTTCTAAAATATTTTTCCATGTTTCTCGACAAAGAAGAGAAACTTTACTTTTATCTTAAACTAGGTTTTGTCATAAAAGATTTCTACCGAAGCGATATTTACATATTATATTCGTCGCTCGGAAATGTTCCGTTTGGTCGGCGCTAGTGATGAGATTTCACAAACGATTTGCTTTAGATGTGTTACCACACAGAGTGCTGCTGCGGTACTTTGAGCGTTTGTGACGATGTGGCGCGGGGAGTACAAAGCGACAACACGAGATGCGGAGCAGAAGATTTACTAAATTAAAACACTAAGTCGGATATATCACCAAAAGGTATCGGATTACCCAGTATTAACAGGATTGTGGAGGTAGATAGGCAGTCGTTCCATGTAAAATACTGGTATTCAGCTGCACCAATTAGACTGGAAGCCGACCCCAACATAGTTGGGAAAAGCCTAGGTAGAAGATGATATTTGAATCATAAGACGGTTAGCTAACACAATTGCGGCTAATTTTTAGCCTGCAACCATTCAACTACAAGTCTGTCGTCTATCATGTTATGAACATGTAATGAGGAGGGATGAAACGCATGGGACTGCAAATGTGATGGATATTAATGTTGATTGATGGATTGTGTAAGGAATGATATAAAAGAGAAAGGTACGTCAATGATGCCGTCTAACAGAGGAGATGGAAGAAGAAAACGTGTTGCGCTGACCCCAAATAGAATGGGACAAGGGTAGGAAGATGATCGTGAATCATCCAACTAGAGAATTTGAAGAAATCGTATAATACTCTTTACAATAATAATATGCTCGCCGTTAAGTACTGATTATCAAATAAACTCCATTTATTTTATCCCGGAAATGTACATTTTATTTGTTTCAACAGTTAACGTATTTGGGGACTGAAGTGAACCTTCTGCAGCTATTTGCTGAGTGGTTCGTAGTCAAAGAGTGTGAAGCCAGATTGTGGCGTAGTTTTTAGCGTTCTAATCAGAATAAACGTTCCTACCTCAGCGGTGTTCTAGACTACGTGTGTGGGAGTGAGACGGGCAGATATCACATGCGTGGAGCGGAATTAAGATATGCTATTATGATGTGTGGAAAATATGCTAGGTTTGGCCGTGGCCGTGTATGTAATATATTTACTTTGATGACAAAAGCAGGTATTGCGAATAAACTCTAGGCTAGTTTGATCGTTCGTCAACGATTTCCGATAAAATATGTTTTTATTTGATCTTAGTTAATCTTTCTTCAGACAATAAAATAGCAATTATTTACTGACATGGTATAAACACAGCTACTTTTTTCGTAGTTTCACTTTTTGCATGCCACTAGCAATTAAACCTTACCATTTAAATCAGTGTAGTTGAATATACAAACTTGTTTCAACAATTATTTAGAGTCAGGATAACAAACATACTCGTAGCTATTCAATACGACGTTATCTAACTGATGACTCATATTCACATCGTAGCACCTTCAAAAAACTTTTGAAAAGGATCTCCACTTGTTTATATTGTAAGGATAAACATCCAATAATGATGTTAATAAGATAGTCACAAGGAGACAGTTGATCTCCGCAACGCATCGGTGCGGGCGGTGAGATTACACGTCTGCGATGATTTCCCGCGGGTATTGTACTACGGCTCAACAGTCTGTCGGCCTGTTTACTGTACACGATAACAAGGAGACTACTCCATTGATTTATTAATCTTCCTTTCAATAGAATAATGCCTTTTTTGATCCATCAAATCTGTCACAAAGATCCCTCTGGCAGAATGTGCTCCCCATGTGGCCAATGGAGATTCCTGGAAAATACCGAGAAGGCAGCGTACGCAGTTATGGGCGCCCCATGACCACGACCACTCTGTCAAGAGTGGATGGCTAAGAACAGAGAAATCTTTTGGAGTATTTGAGCATAAGAATCTGAGCTTGGTTGCCAGGTCGCCTGAAGTATTTATTGGTTTTCCCATCAGTAAGCGACCAGTAAGACAGGCACAGTTAGAGATAAATCCTATCCTATCCTACTTCCTACTAATATTATAAACGCGAAAGTTTGTAAGTATGGATGGATGTTTGTTAGTCTTTGACGCAAAAACTACTGAACGGATTTTGATAAAATTTGGAACACAGATAGTTTATAACCTGGATAAACACATAGAATAGTTTTTATCCCGATTGTATCTTCCCGGGGGATAATATTCGAGTTGTATCGGGCGAAGCCGCTGGCAACAGCTAGTGACAATATAATCAAATCTTTGCTAGAAACACACCTCATCATCGAAATAACAGGGTGATGATGAGGGTGATGATGATGGATCTAGTACTAACATTTGCTTCTGTAAGTTGTAATTTAATTAGTAGCAAATATCAAATACCAAACAGTAAGTAAAAGATCAAATAAACTAATATCATAGTTCGCTTGCCTGTGCTGGTATTGAAACTAGTTGTGAAACTGACACAAGTCATGCGATCTGTTACAAACAAGTGATATCAACCGCTACACAAGTACGTACAGCACATCGTCCGAGTTGTTTTAATTAAACGCTCAGCTCACGATGTAGCGCGAGTGAACAGAGCTAAGTCGACCATATTGAACTTATACAAGTCTGTAAGTAATACTTGGCCTACATGTCTACGTAAGTCGGACTGGCTGGCAGATATTGACATACAAAAATATAGTATTCGATGGAATTGCTTCGAAGTAAAAGTATCCTAAAATAAAGGAAAAAAAATTAGATGATGTCATCTGTTACAAACTTCTGGTACTGCTTAGTTTACACCAGCTCTAGTTAATTATATTACCGATGATAGTTAATGAACGTCAATTATTGTGATTACATTTATTAAGTTGTATTTAATTATAAAGTAATTAATTAGTAATTTTTAGTAATGTTAATAATAAGAATACTTTTCTTTACCGACCTTCCGCTCGTCAGCTTCCGGTGAATATTAAATTATTATTGGTTTAGATTTGAATGATAGTAGATCAATAATTTTGTTACTTAGCAGTTATTTAATATTACACGATTTATTTAATTATTTAATTGTAATATTTAGGTTTTTAACTGTATAAAAGTCGATGCGTCGGGTATTTGAGTGCTGTCGTTTTGTAACCGTCAAGTGAGAAAGTTACTCTGCTCTAAATAAATCCGATATAGTGGAACCATATTTTATTTGTACCACCAAATCTGACCGCCTTCTACACATCTGTGTGGACGACGGCTACGCGGTGCTACGAGATTCGTAGTCACGTAGCGGTGCTACGCCGCCGCCTACGCGCTATGAATGCCGCCATCATAATAATTCATTTAAGTCTCTTATCAATACCCTATTGATATAAATCGCTCGGCGCTATTTACATGTAAATTAAACCGCACTTCAAACAAATAAGTGTCGTATATCAGACTGATAAGGTTCACAATACAGCGTTCACTGACCACCGCCGCTGTACGTGATAAAACGCTATAATAAAGAGTAATGGAATTCTAGAGCGAACCAAAGATGTGAACCTAACTACATTACGATTTTACGACGAAATGTTCATAACACCTCATTGGTCAAGTGCTTCTGTTGAGCCAAACTCTGGGATCGAATACCGTAACGAAGTGTTTTAGGTTTTGCCACTAGGTACTTCTCACTAGCAGCCCAGTCTTTTTTTTTGGCGGGTGGAAAATCATCAAATAACCCCTCCCGCTCTTGGGCAGAGCAAAAGGGAGTGTTAGACTTCTACTGACTAACAACCCATGTTTAACCCTTGCGCCGAGGCCGCGGTATCTCTTTCGAACAACCCGCAGCCCCGACGACAGACAGAGTCTGGATTGATCCTGTATTGATAACAATAATCTTCATAAGGATCTCCTTATGAAGAACAATAATCTCGAACAATAATCTCAATAATCTTATTGATATTATTGTTCGAGATCATTTTGTGACCCATGTGTCATAAAATGATCTCGCCTTATATGAGGCCACGGTTGGCGCAGTGGTTCAAACAGTTGACAGTTGCGCTACGTGTCGCGGGTTCGACCCCTCGCACGGGACAAATATTTTTATGGCCTACATAATAGTTGTTCTGGGTCTGGGTGGGTATACACAAATGTGTATGTGAGTTTAAATGTCTGTGAACGCAACCACCATACAGGAGAAATTCCTAGTGTGGAGCAACGTTTTAAAGAAAACAAATTGGGGTGTAACATTGGACACACTCCATAAAGCCCATCAGGAATTACAGGTACGATTATAGATTATGAAAATAATGTTCTGCTGGGTGAGTGTGACGTCATCAAATCATCAGTGTGTCACACAAGCTGTGTACGTGTGTGTGTGATATAATTGGCCGCTGGGTGCACAGCGAGGCACTCCAGCGCTGTGAGCACTCTCAAACTACGCGCGACACGTTTGACGGTGTGCACTCGAAATTGTTTGAAGTATAACACTTCGCATGTGAAAAAGCGCAATCTAGTAAATGTATAAATATCTTACTAATGTTAAGCAATTATGCATTTTTAGTTGATAGTCGTTTCTTGTTTTTTTGTATCAAAATCAAAAGTTATTTATTCAAACTGCTGATTATCACAGCAGTTTTCGAACGTCAAAATTTATTTACAAGAGACAGTCCCCCAAAACGCCTACCCTTCGACACTTATATTTTAACACGGAAAAAGAACTGACGGAACAAACTCCCCAGCAACATATCTGTCTGTTAGGTTAGAAGTGGCAGATTCAATACTAGTATTCCTATCAGAATATTTTTTTTACTACGTACTTATATTAAGTCCTCGAGCGTCCTTATGAGCACCCGGTGGATCATAAGACATTCAAGCAATGTTAGCGGACGTTCAACAGGTACGTCTCGTAATCCACTAGATCTGTTCACTTTAATTAAATGGAAACATCGCTTAATTCCTAATAACCTTGTAAAAGAAATTGTGCACACATAACCCTTATGTTTATTTTTTTGAATTTCAGTTTATTACCTGTGTCAAATCAATTCAGGAGATTCAAGTTCTCGCTCAAGCTGTAAATCACGGCTCATTCGTATGACATAACATTGTATATGTACGTATATTATATAATTATCAAGGACTGTCGAGTACGGAAACTCGATTTAATGAACGTAATCACTTGGAGTTTAGATTAGATTGAGTTTACATCGAAAGAGTATCAATTTGGTACATATTTGCTGCTAATGCGTGGGAATTTGACACACAATCTATTTAATTCAATACTCGAACATGGCAGGAGCATGTTTGCAGGTCGCTTACAGTGTTGAACTTTTTAAAATTTAAGTTTGATTGCATATAAATTGGAGGTTGGTTTAATAGCTCAGGCTTATTGAACTGCAACAGTTTTAGTACATACTGTCTGTGAAAATACGCTGATTTATTACTCAACATAATTATGACATGTTGGTTGTCGCAAGCGCATGAAGTCTTGGGTTCGATTCTCAGGTATTTCATAAGGTTTTCCAATAGGTATTATTCATTGTCGACCCGGAGTTGGTCACGGTTGTTGGTTAAGAAAAAACATGGATTAGAACATTCCAGTGAATGCTTTGTGCAATAAATTGTGTCCAGCCGCTGCCTTTTATTTTACAAAAATAAAACAAAAAGTAAAGATTGTCTGATTAGACTATCAGCTCAGCAACATTATGTAAATCTGTCACTCCCTCCCTTCTGACATCACGTCGAGAACAAATTGAGTTGTGTCACAAAGAAGTCACGAGTACTGTCACTGGACTCATGAATAACATTACTAACGTGTTTTACGACGAAAAGGGCAGATGGAAAAGATAAACATTTGCTTGGCAACAAAACTATGAACCTACTGGTAATCCCAAATTATAGACTGATATATCTTTATTATCTTCTAACGTTACATTCCGAAATTTAATCCTATAGTGGTGATGTATGTTCCGCATGGTGTCGGACGTTAAGAATAGCACCATCCCTTATCTTCCCGTGGGTGTCGAAAGAGGCGACTAAGGGACTTACCAGAGAATGGGCAGCAGCGTTCTCTGTGCCTTCGTAACAACCATACTGCGATCGCCAACCCGCCTGCCAAGCGTGGCGATTATGGCAAAACCCCCCATCTGAAATGATGAAAATGATGGTGGTGATGTTTACAAGTGCAAAATTCTATTAAATTCGGGGCACAGTTATGAAGTCAACCAGGATTATCAGTAAACGTACAGTTATACCGTTAATCTCGCTACATTACACACGAGGCAGGTACGCATACCACGCAGACTTAAGTCGTCGCTAAGTGAGATAAGCTCGCATAGTTGAGACGTATCGCCTGAATACACAAGTTTGAGCTGATCGATTACTATTGAGTTAGAGGTAGTTGCTGAGTTCGGCTCAAGTCTGAAGCTTCACATCACGGAGTTTAGCTCAACCTATAGTATAGTATTAACAAGTACTGGCGTAATTTTAGCTGAGTTGGAAGTAATTAACGACTCTCTAAGTCTTCTTCTTAGCATATCGCTGGCAAAAAAGTACACAAAAATATTTGACCAAAAATTACACAAATTCCACACGTTGCAAGGTTTTTCATACTCTGCCAATCCTCCGGTATTTTGACCAAACTCACACTCTTTGACACCACCTAGACTGATCTGTAACAGGTTTTAAAGACGCAGTCGTTCCTAATAATTGCATGACAATAAAAAGGAATAAACTTATATAAATTCATAATCATACTAAACGGATATAATTTGTAACACCCAAGAGACACAATAAATCTGAAATACAATCAGACCTGTGTTCTACCGGAACCCCTTTGACGCCGGCGCAGTGGTATGATGGCGGTCACTTTCGTGTTAATTTCGATGTTCTGTCGCCCATTCATTACAATAATTAGTGTCAACTGAAACCCGTCGAGGCTGCGGGTTGTTCGAAAGAGATACCGCGGCCTCGACACAAAGGGCTAAGAAGGAACATGGGTGGTTTTTAGTCAGTAGAAGTCTGACACTCCCTACCGCTCTGCCAAGAGCGGGAGGAGTCATTTGATGATTTCCCACGGGTCAAAAAACAAAAAAAATAAGTGTCAATTGAAAGGTGTTTCATTAGCATGGGATAGACACTGGGACACTTTGTCACTGTTGTCGATGCCTTGTAAGTAAGAAAAAACGACACAAGTCACGAATGGGGAATCTGTAACAATACAAAATGATTACGTTACTTGATGATTTCGTTATACTGAAGATCTTGCATAAAACGCTGTTAAATTTCCTGTTTGTTCCTCATGGTAATATAAACAGTAATAGTTGTTAATTCAGAACATTTCAACTGAAGTTCGTCCATGGTGGCCATCCACGAACCGTGCCATTTGTGTAAATACACCCATATTCTGAACGAAGATCTCAGTTGAAAACCTAATCAGATAGTTTCAGAAAACCAGATAGTTATCCGTATAACATAATATCTCGCCTGTAATCCCCGAAGGGTTAGGCAGAGGTGTAGCTAATAGTGCAACAACATTTCACCAGACATGTTTAAGTCGCATGTAACAGGAGGCGAGCCTATTGCCATCAACCAGTCGCAAATCCAGGCTCCGCGGCCGCTACTGAGAAACCCAATAACAAAGTACGTATAACACTGATCCTTCAATCTCGATCCCGGAAAGATCCTTGACCGATAAACACCAGAATAAACAGAACATGTATATTGTTATGGTGCCCCGCGTAGCATACAGATGGTCCATTACCGGTCCGGACGCAGCCGCGCGGCGCCAACGATCACCCGGACGCAGCCGCGCGGCGCCAACGATCACCCGGACACAGAGTCTCTTGCATTCACTCAGTACACAACACACACACATTTTGCAGAGCTCAGCTACGAAAATGTTGTTGACCAATTATTTTTCAATATAATTCCTGGAAAACTGGCTATAATAATATGCCGTTTTCAGTGTTACTTATATGAAAATGTGTACTAGTAGATACATAAATCGAATACCATCCTCCACAGACATATTCAGAAGCATCGGGAGACACAAAATTTATCTCCATTTAAAATGATCAAATCCAATTATCCTTTGACTTTTCACTTTAAACACTGCGCACTGTAAGTTTACACAGATTACCTCCCTCCCCCCACAGCTGTTGACCACAACCCTGTTTGAAGTGGTGCGGGGTGGTGGGGTGGCGGGGGTGCAGTGACGCGACGCCGCTAATTAGACTCGTTCACCGCGAGATGTGTCGCCATCAAAGCGTTATGTAGTAATATTTGTACACTTTGTATCTTCAAACCGCGGACCAACGTGTGGGCAACGACCACTTGTTTGATGACACGAATATAAATAAATCGAGTGTTGGATGTTGGTTCTTCGCAGAAAGACTTTTTGCTCATACTAGAGATGGGAAGGGCATCTGGTGAACATAAGGTCCCGAGTTCAATTCGGGCAAAGTGCTATTAGGGATTCAACCAGAAATTTGTCAGTAGCAGCCACGGAGTTTGGATTTATGGCCCGTTGTTGGCAATAATAACGGTATACTACTGTCTAGTGGTCGCAAGCACGACTGCTGAGCATGAGGTCCTGGGTTCGATTCCCGGGTCGGGGAAAGTGTTATTGGCTTTTTTCATCAGGAATTTATCAGTAACAGCCACGGAGTCTGGATTTGTGCCCGGTTGATGGCAATAGGCTCGCCCCCTATTACATGGGACTTAAACATAACTGGCGAAATGTGGGTGTACTATTAGGTACACCTCTGCCTTACCTTTCGGGGATTACAGGCGTGATGTTATGTTAAACTACTGAGAGGGCATAGTACCCACAGTGCTATGCGAGCGTCACTCGTGTTTATTCTGTCAGGACCGGCGCGGCGCTGTCCCTCCGCATGCATGCTCTAAACATTCCTCTCAATATTTCTGTGATCTAAATTTTTATCATTTGTTTCCTCGCTTACAATATTTAGTATATTCCTTGTTCTATTGATTCCCTGCGTCCGCCTGTTTGACATCAAGTAACTTATCTATGATATGCGAGCATTAATTATTTTTCAAGGAAATACGAATATTCATTTCCATGAAAACATTATTTAATTAAGCTCAATTTTCATTGAAAGCATTCCATCGCTTTAAATAGAAATGATTGAAAACCAATTTAACATTGCTGTGTTGAAACCATTACCACCGCATACAATTATTTGTTGCATGGAATATCAGTCAATGATTTTGTGTCCAATTTGGTTCACATAATAACGTCACAAAGCCGCGCTCAGACCAGGCAGAGGAGAGGGACACCGGAAGGGGGGGGGGTGCGAATTGACGTGCTCAACTATGAGGAAATGCGATATAAAGCCTCTTCGATTAACTTTATTGAAGTGTTAAACGTGTTGTGGTGTCAATATTGTGCTGGATTTAACTTGATGCCTCTCAATCCTTTCAATGTTATCTTTATTAAACATACCTGTATTACTATCAACACTCAATTTTTGGTTGCATATTTTTACCTATAAGATAATCTATTCAATCATCATTCCATCATTAACTCAGCAAAATGTCAAGTGTCAAAAAATTACAAAATTGCGGCTATCCAGCTAGTTTGTAAAGGTTAAGTAGTTGCGTTCAAGTGAGGAGGGATTGAAGCGGTCGTCCACTCGAGAACGCGAACGCGAACTTTGAGAATTACATAACATTAGTGTTTGAGCTCAGGTTTCATTTTAACTGATTAACTTTTTTTAGATTAGGCTAGGGTAACATCCCATACGATACGATGAATATGATAGTCTAGGAAACAATTGCTATAAATCAAGAAATTAAGTAATACGAATAACTTACTTTTTAATACACTGCCTCGAAAACTGGCTCTTATTAAAAATATTTCATTTTCTATTAGTCATTTTATATAATGTATAGCGGCTTCATACCTTTGCTTCTATTTCAACCTGGCAAAAGAGAAGCGTGGAAAAAATCCAAATTGAATCAAAATTTCCTGTTTATGACAAAATACTTTTCGTTCTATTATTTTATTTCTATGAAAGTGTATTGAGATACGTCGTTCGATACACGCGGGCATTTATAACTGCTATTCTCGTCTTCATAACAAGTATGCAATAACATGCTCTCCGAAATGTACAATTGTTCCTACACAATCAAATAGGTACCAATAATCTATAAAGTTCTTGTTATTTGTCATCGAAGGAAATCCATGTTGATGGCTTCTTATCGCCCACGCACATGTCTTTATTGTAATGGTTACTTCTACCAATAAGACAAAAATTGTCGTACAAACAGAAACAGCCAACTATCACACACGAAAAGTAATCAAATCTAGTGACGAGAGATGTGATGCTACTGTGAAATGGAACTCGCGCCGTACGTGTGTACATATAGATAGGTATTGTATAAATGGGTGTGTGTAGAAACGCGTGTTTGGAACGTATTCAATACAAACTGGATTGGCAGCGTTCTAGTTAACTGAATTGAATGATAGTTTTACTCACATACGTATAGCTAGCGCGTACTGATATAGGTATATACTGTACTATATTAAAGAACATAGTACAGTAATATTTGAGTGATTTTATCAATAAAGCCATAG
The DNA here is from genome assembly GCA_949774965.1 of Diarsia brunnea. Classification (NCBI taxonomy): domain Eukaryota; kingdom Metazoa; phylum Arthropoda; class Insecta; order Lepidoptera; family Noctuidae; genus Diarsia; species Diarsia brunnea. Next base: position 20,012,596 of record OX459007.1, read on the forward strand.
ATATAGTTATGTAATTGACTGACAGCCAATTAGAACAGAATCTGATCTGAACATGGCTGGGTCAAGTCCAGACAGATGATGGTAATGATGACTGTTCAATCTGATTCTTATGTAAACAACATTAAGAAGAAAATTAAGATGGATTCACAATTTACGTAAAAAGTTTACTATTATGTGCGCCATGTTCTCCCAAATCGACTGCTAATTCAATAAGAACGGTTCAGATATTCCAATTTACCGGCGTCGGCGTATAATCTCAGTTAACAGTACTGAAGCGTACTAGAAATGAGAGACTGAGCTCAGTTGATCTTCTACAATTAAACCAGGATGCTAATTGAGATTGAACCACGAACAACAGTCCCGCGTTCAGTGATGTTTACGGGACACAATTTAATAAGTTATATAAGGTTTAAGATCATTTATTCTCATAAGAATTACACTATTCACTTACATGATTATTTAAATGGAAAACCTGTTACGAACACTAAACTTGTTAACCTATTCTGTGTATTGACGACACGGTTGGCGCAGTGGCTGAGCAATTGGACTGCTGCGCTGTGTGTCGCGGGTTCGATCCCCGCACGGAACAAATATTTGTATGATCTACAGATAATTGTTTCGGGTCTGGGTGTTTGGTTGTGTATGTGAGTTGTATGTTTGTGAACGCACCCACGATACAGGAGAAATTCCTAGTGTGGGGCAACGTTTTTTTTAAAAAAAAGAAAAAAAAAAAAGAAAAAAGAAACGATGTCAATAAAAAGAGAATGCAAGTCGGTTTAGTGAAATTACGCTATTGCATAACGACCCAGAAAAAATAAAATGACCAATACCGAACACACGCGCATGTGTAACTTGTGTGTAGGTAGTTACTTGATTTTTTTTCCATTTTTTTCAGTCGAAGTAGGATTACTACTTCCGATTTCCGATAGAGTTTTCGATAGAACACTCGATTGCCAATCTCACTTTGCGCGGAGTCTGCGCCGACACTTCGAGAGCAATCTCTTAAAGGCTTCCCATTTAATATTATGACCGCGTTAATCTTATAGGCTTCTTAGAAATATTTTATTTATTTTTTTATTTTACTTTATTGGGACATAAAACAGTTACACATTACATTTAAGTATTACAGACTATCTTATGAACTAGGTAAACGTGTAACCCACAAAAATGCCCGCGAAATAATGGTTTATGTAGTATTTAGTTTAATGCGTGCGGAGTAAGAAGTACTCGTACTTATAACTCATTATGTACATAACAAAAAATAATTAATAACTATAACGTTCAAATACAAAACTTATAAAGATCCTTATAAAGATTCAATAGCCATCTTTTTGAACTTAAAGTGCGTAAGTGCGAAAATATCTAAATCTATGAACTGTGTGTTATATATATCTACAATGCGCCGGAGAGGCGCCCGTGCACCGGCGTGAGTTCTGCACCTTGCGGTGTGGAATAGCCGGGGCACGCGCGCCTCTCGACGCATCACTGTTCTAGGTACAATGTAACATAGGTTATTCGTAATTTCTGGACAGTCGAACCGGTTATTACATAGACCATGAAGCATCATAACCATCAGTAGGCTGCGCCTTGACTCCAAGCTTTGAAGTTTATACCGTATTAATAATTGAGTGTATGGCAGTTTAGATTTAGTACATCTGTAGTGCATAGCACGTAAATATTTTTTTTGAACCATTTCCATTCTTTTTATATAAATATCAAAAATAGGACTCCAAACAGGTACTGCGAATTCCAGTTGAGAACGGACCAAAGCTTTATATAAAAGTAAAAACGTAGACGGTCTTTTAAAGTCTTTTGAAGAACGCATGACGAAACCAAACATGCGATACGCTCTATTAACAATGTTGTCAATGTGAAGATTGAAGTGCAATTTGGAGTCCATTGCAACACCGAGATCTCGGATATTGTCAACTCTCTGCAGAGAAATACCGTGTAGACTATAATCAAATTTTATAATGTTTTTGTTTTTTGTGAAAGTGATTGCATTGCATTTAGGTAAACTTAGCTGGAGTTTGTTTTTTGAACAGTATTGAGAGAGTCTATCGAGGTCCTCTTGCAGTAGCAGACAATCTTGTCTGCCTTTGCACGACTTGTAAATTTTGATGTCATCGGCATACATTAGAAATCGAGAATGAATGAAGCATTTCTTAATGTCATTTATGAACAAAATAAAGAGTAAGGGCCCCAAAATTGAGCCCTGGGGTACCCCAGAGGTGACAATGATTGAACTTGACTGAAAACCATTAATGACTATCCTTTGCGATCTATTGTATATGTATGCCATGAACCATCGTAATAAATTGCCACGGATGCCGTTGTAAGCAATTTTATCTAGGAGGAGTTTGTGGTCCACCTTGTCAAAAGCCTTCCGAAAATCTGTGTACACAGCGTCAACCTGAACTTGTTCATCCATGCTTTTGAATAAAAAGTCTGTGAACAACATGAGATTGGTATTCGTCGAGCGTCGTTTAACAAACCCATGCTGTTCACAGACAATGAGGCTGTGAATGTGCGAGTATACTTCGCTATGTACAAGACTCTCGAAAAGCTTCGACAAGGCGGACAGTATGGAGATAGGACGATAATTTTGTATATTGTTTTTATCGCCACTCTTGAACACCGGTGTGATATGCGCCCGTTTCCAAATATCGGGAAAGGTGCCTTCTCGTAAACATTTATTAAATATAATGTGAAGTGGTACTACAATCGTTTCAGCGGTTTTCTTTATGAAGACTGGTGGCAAACTATCGGGACCAGGACCCTTATTTAAGTCTAATTGTGTTATCGCTTTATGTATAACATCCACTGGCAAATAGATGTCAGAGATGCAAGGCGAATTATCCGCATAAGTATTAGGTGGCTGCCACATCGCGGGGTTAAGATTGGTGGGTTCATAAACAGAGGTGAAAAAAGTGGAGAACATGTTACATATATCAGTTGGATTATTTGAGTGAAGATTCTCTAGAAACATATTTGCAGGAATCTCCGCCCTGCCCTTCCTGTTTGAAATGTAAGTCCAAAAATGTTTAATGCTAAGCGGAATACTATCTTCAACCGATTTGATGTATCTTTTAAAACATTTGTCACATTCAGCTTTAAAACGTTTACGATGAGTAGAAAAACTTTCATAGTCAAAGGTATTACCGTACGTTTTCCATTTTAGCCAAGCTTTTTCTTTATTTTTAAAAATACGTGTGAGAGAAGGAGAAAACCACAGAGGAAATCGTGAATTTCTGAGACGCGTTAGCGGAATATGCGTTTTAATTATACTATAGATTTGATCGTAAAATGCATTAACGGATTGTTCAGCAGAAAGGTCATCAAACAATTGATTCCAGTTCAATGTACTCAACTCTTTATTGATTATCTCATAGTTAGTTTTAAAAAAATTGTGTCTTGTGGTTAAGTGACGTTTCATTGGCATAAGTTTCATATCAAGTGATGTTAATATCGAGAAAGGCGGATGGTGAACATCAAGCGGCAACATTGGTGTACATGTTTTAGACTCACAGTCAACGTTAGACATAAATAAGTCCAGTATACGCCCCAGGTTATTCCTGAATGTGTTATATTGGAAAATATTAGTTAACGAAATAAAGTTGCATAAATGACAGCTTAAATTATCAGTAGGTTGCGGAACAACATAGTGACAACTAGTTCGATCCAGCCAGTTAATGCCTGGTAAATTGTAATCGCCTGTTATATAGTATGTGTCAGTACTAGTGTCATTAATTACATCCAGTAATGTATTTAAGTGTGATGTGTACAAGCCCTCTGGAGAACGCGGCGGTATGTAGGATGCACTTATGATGTGGCGCTTTGTAGGGTGCGACCCCGGCAACTGCACCAAGACGTGTTCGATATCAACGTGTGAGGGGCGCATCAAAATACTAGTTGGTCGTAATGTACGTAGAACGGCTATCAACACCCCGCCACCGTCGCGCTTTCCCGTGGTGCAGCGGTCGCGGTCGCATCTGAATACTAAATATCGGTCATCTATAAACTCCCCGTCAGATATGTTAGGTATAAGCCAAGTCTCTGTAAGAATGATTACGTCATAGGAAAAAGACAAAATATTCATAAATAAAGTATGTAGCTTGGTCCGCAATCCTCGACAGTTTTGGTAATAAACTGTTAAATTGTATTTATCCATTGGAATCGAACAAGATGTAAAAAACGATACCTAAACAATGCCTGGAGTCAAGTTCAGCCACATTTGTTGACATAAACAAATTAGAATATTTAACACAGAAACAGTAAGGACACATAATAAATATTAACAAGAATTGCAAACAGAATAGGTAATAATGTGGGTAAGAAGATAATTTTATGGTTCTACCTATTTTATAGTAAAAGTAAATATAAAAGCCAAACGAAAACATGAATATTGTGTTTACACGTACTAAACGAAATAGACTATGTTTACAGGTAATCAACACAAAACAATACAGATATGTTTTAATTTTTAAGTTAATCTTACAATTATTTAGATACGTGAGGGTAAACGAAAAATAAATCGCGCGCGCACTATAAGCAGAAACTTCGTAAACAACTCGAAGTAATGTATGAGTCAGAGAGCACAAACTGTGTGGTAAACAGAATAACAAGTTACTACTATAAGTTACGAAAAATGAATGAGACTGTACTTTAACATTAATGTTATTATGATTGCACTTATTTAGAACATTGACCAGATGCTTTATTATAGGGTTTGATTTTGGATAAATCTTCTTCGGAACGGATTGTGAAAGCCGCTTCGGGGACGTCAGCGCGAACGAGTATAACACCATGTTTAATCCAAACAAATCGATGTCCGTTTTGTTTTGCAAACTCCTTGGTTTGGCGAAATAATTTCTTGTTCTGCAGCGTGAGATGCTCGTTAATATATATTTTTTGTGGATTGCCACTCAATTGCAGATCTTCAGATGTAATTCCCTTTTTGAGGCGAGCCGCCGCAATGAAGTTATCACGTAGTATTTGGTTTGACAGTTTAACCACTATATTTCTTGGCCGTGCGGATTTTGGATTCATTAGAGGAACACGGTGAATAGCAATGACGTCACGAGACGATAACGGTTGTGTGATTAAAATGGATACATTTTCAAGTATCGACATAAGATTTTCACCGCGCTTCTCTGGTAGATTGCTAATCTCAATATTGCAGTTACGGGATTTTTGTTCTGCGGTTTCTAACTTTGCTTCTAGAATAGCAATCCGTTGCTGAACTGCCAGAGGAGAGGAAACTTTTTCTTCGAGCTTCGATACACGGCAGGCAAATTCCTTCGACTTCTCTTCCAAAATATCATATTTGTCACTGATGAACTTAATGGATGATTTCACACCCTCAAATTCGGATAAAAGTATTGAGAATTTCTCTTCCTGTTTTATTAGGCAAGTCTCGAACATGGATTTAATATTGGCTTGAAAAACTTTTAGTTCGTCACGCCAGTCTGGGTCCGTTTTACAAGACATCCCTTGGCGAAATGTGACGTAAGGAGGAGGCGACTCCTTCTCTATTAGGGAACCATCAACACTCATCACACCAGATGGATCGTCGAGCTCACTGATGTGTTCGTAGGTGCTGTTTATAACGTTCATGTTTCAGTCCACAAAACTACTCTGTGCCAATAGGTACAGGTGAATAGCACGAGCACAAAAGTTGTTGATAACACCGATGGGTACTAGTTAGTCACACACGCACTGTTACGCGCACTAAGTTATTATCGCTTTTGAGTTAGGACGAGACGAGACGACCGGTTTACTCCGGCGCGCACGACGGAATGAATATGTTACATATTCCACTTACATGGCGGATATTGGTAGTAAAATATATTTCAAAATTGTAATATACGTCGTACAATCCATTTATAATCTTTTGAAAAAAAGTTATTCGCACGTGCACATACACTCACAACTTTTCCCATGGGGGTAGCCAGAAACTTCATAATACCACCTACCACGATCTTACTCTCATACATGCTACTTTTGCTTCGACCACGTTCATACATCATGTACACACATACCGAATACACACCGCACATTTAGCTTTTAACTGAAAAAAACTTCATGTAGGACATAAAACTACATGGAATTTTACTATACGTTCTATTACGGCCCATTAGTCAAGAATTTCTAACAGAATAGCGCACCGTAAGAACATTTTCTTTGGCTATAAAACCTAACATATTGACTTGAAGCACGTCGGAGGAATTCTCCGATATTTTACATCGGTTACTGTTTTATGAGTGGCCTAGCTTTCGCATAAAATCGTTTAGTTCGCATAGCCCAGAAAAGTGGTTAATAAATCCTAAATCCAGTGATAGTAAGTACTCGTACGTAACTATGCTCCTATTGCTTGGCCACTTGCTACACGCTCAAAAGACACACGTTTCCTGACAATGACTAAGGAGGATACAAAGTTGTCCGGACTGCGGGTTGTTTGAAAGATATACTGTGGCCCCGGAATACATACAGCTATTAAGGAACATGGCTGGTTTTTATTAGTAGAAGTCCGACACTCCCTCCTTCTCCGAAAGCGGGAGTTATTTGTTGATTTCCAACCCACCAAAACAAATAAAAACCGGCCCAGTGGATGTCGAACCATGCACAATGTAGGGTTCCGTAGTTGCCCAACAAAATATGTGAACTTACTGATTAACCACCCTAGCTACCTTCTTTCTCATGCGTTCACCAAGTCCACGTGCACGTCCACAGTACAGGCCATGTACAGGCGCTTCGGTGACGAGTACTTTGCAACTTTCAGTAAAGCACACACTCATACGATAAGTGAATTAGGACATTAACTAGGACATTCCCTCCAGGCTTTCCACTCAGTATTGAACTCTTGTTAACAGCCTTCCCGATAACCTCTCGATACGATCAAACCATCTTAGCGTACTGTGTGGCAAGAGATACTACCAGCAAAACCTGGCGGATTACTTAAAATTCAGTCAATTAAAAACCAAGTCACGAACAAAACGTTTTATTACCACCAATTTATAGTAATAAGCTAACTTCATTTCAACCTGAACGAAGAGTGTCTGGGTCGCAACTTTACCATCAAACCTAGGACGTGGTGATCTATAGCCGTCCTTACTTGTCAAAGCGCCTCAGTATTCCATAGCAGCAGCAGGAACTGCTCAAAATACACGCGGATTTGCATACATTTGTATGTATACTGGTTGGTGCCGACAATACGACAATAAATGAAACCACTGGTAGTTCTAGTTCATAGGAACATTTTTAAACTATAAAAAAAAACAAAAAACCTAAGTAGCATGAAACTGTAAACGAAATACATTACAATTTACAAACAAATATTGGTTTACTAACCTTAGGAATAATTTGCACCGACACCGGTTAACGTGTGGAAATAAAATATAACGAACGAATTCGGCAAAGACATTTAGGTAGGTTATTGTCGTATCGTCGGCACCACCCTGTATAGTTAGGAGTAACTTGAAGCTCAGACTAGATTCGGGATAATTTAGGCTTCTTTGGTATGTACACGTGAGGCGTGGTGATGTAACCAGTGACGTCAGCATCGCTACTGTAGTATCCACTTGTAACAGACCTAATCGGTTGATTTTACAATTAACTAAGTATCACAGGCTCACACCAGACCACCAAGCCTTAGTCCAGGATCACTTCACTTCCCGCCATCATGTAACTGACAGATGTCATTAGTGACAGCTCCCCTGACCACTTGTGGTTGTGAGACAGTGTTTACATATCTATTAAATAGATACTCGTGTACACTACATCCCTTTCTTATTATATTTGTTTTGATCAAAATGCTTTACCCAAATATACACACAATTACATTCAGTAATCAAGCAAATTCAACAACTAAAGAATATAAAATGTTTAACCATACTTGCATGTTTTTGTTATCCGATCTACCTTGTCATCTTAGACCGACTGCCACTGACCTACCAGTTCTAAATGTACAATGTACCTTATCAGGTTTTACCCAGTTCGTTCAGTTCGATCGTTTTGTTCAGTTCGTTTCTTGTCCTGTGTGAGACCAATAAATACTTTTTCTTTCTTTAGTCACTCCATTTGAACATCTCCTCCAGTAGCCTCCATTAAGTTTGGAGTAGGATTAAAGTTAATACTTAATAGGTTATTAGACTATTCCTATGAACTTCATCGTCTATTCTAACCTCTGGGGTTCTGCATGATCTCGTCTTCCTATTTCCATATTCCTTTCCTTTTCATTGTTTTTTTTTTTTCTAATGACATCTAAAGTTCTAATGATGCCTGCCCCGTAACCGATCATGGGGTTGAATTTAAACACTTTAGGTATTTAGAGAGAACTTTTCCAAAAACTTTGTGGTTTAAGTGTTTTTTTATTAGGGTTCCGTACCTCAAAGGGTAAAAACGGAACCCTTATAGGATCACTTTGTTGTCCGTCTGTCTGTCTGTCAAGACCTTTTTTCTCAGGAACGCGTGGAGGTATCAAGCTGAAATTCATATCAAATACTCAAGTCTATGGTCTCTTGGAGCTGTGAAAAAATCAAACTTCTAAGTCAACGCGATCAAAAGATACTCCCGTTTATGCCGCAAATTTTCGACACTCGCAAGGGAATCAAAACCTACAGGGTACTTCCCGTGAACTCAGAATCTTGAAATTTGGTATGAAGCAACGTCTTATAGCAGAGATATAGGAAAAATTGCGAAAAGTATACATTTTTAGTTATATCATATAATAAAAATATTTTTAATAATTTTAAACTTACTACCCCTTTCCTCATGAACGCGTAGTGGTATTATATTGAAATTCATATCAAATACTCAAATCTATAATACCTTTAAGCTGTAACAAAATCAAACTTCTATGTCAACGCAATCAATAGAAACAGGAATTAAAACCGCATATTTTGAAACTCGCCACTACTCGCAAGGGAATCAAAACCTACAGGGTACTCAGAATCTTGAAATTTGGTACGAAGCAACGTCTTATAACACAGATAAAGGAAAAATTGCGAAAAGCATAAATTTTTAGTTACATCAAGATTCATTCAGATTCAGATTTCATTTAGCAATAAAAATACCATAACTTTTACTTATATACCTACAGGTTTGTACGGAACCCTCGGTGCGCGAGTCTGACTCGCACTTGGCCGGTTTTTTAAGTTTAAATTATCGATGACCCCGAGAAGACCAAGGCTTCTCTCTTTCTATTACTGGCTATACCTTCGTACATAATCTGATGTAGAGAAAAATTTTTACATTTTATTTATTCATTATGATTTTTATTACTATTCTTGAAATGTGTTCTTTTTATCTCTCTATATATGTTCTCCAATAAAATATTTGAATTAAACTCAGTTTGTTGTAGTACCCAAACTAGCTTGGCATCAGCGATGACTTGCGTACTGTCTAAAAATCCAATTTCCTAAGCTAGTCTTCGTTTGGGTTCCAACCTAGATAAGATTCACACTTTTGCTTAATTTCCATACTCCTAGTTGTAACTTTGTGTCCTTGTTCTTATCCAAAAAGTTTCTTAACTACATTTCTTTTTATTTCTTTCTTTAGGTTCCTTTACAACGTTTATCATTATATATGTCGCCGCGAGAGTGTCTATCTGCTGGGATCATTAGGCAATCTAATTAATAACCAGCTTATAATAATAGCTTAGCTTAGTTTTTTATAATCATTAATGAACCTGCCATCTCTGAGATATTTGTACAGTAATTATTACGGGATCGATATTGAAAGACATGAGCGACAGTGCCATCTGTTAGCTTTTGTGTTAACTACTACAGAGATGGTTTGTAATTGAATGGTCGAGGGTTAGAATAATGATTTATTAAACAGAGGTCTTTAACTAGAACTATAGTTAAAATTAAGATAAGCTAATTGATTATGAATATTGGGATTTTAATGATTGCTCACTTGAAATTAGGCTGTATAAGAGACGTCATTGCACATTGTTGTGAAGATGGCGGCGAATACGATTTTAATGATCAATAACTCAATTTATAATCTGAAACCACGACTAAATCAGTTTCTTTATGTAATTATAAACTAAAAAGTCATAAGATTATTTTGTAGAGCAATTTATTAGTAGAAAACCTGTTCTTTGTATTAAATCCTTTAATTAGCCGGAAATGGCGTAAATAACATTCTGTTGTAAAAAGTAATGAACCTATTAATTAGACATTAACTTAATAACACCTTCGCATTAATGTTGGTATTGTTTTATTGTTAAATAATTATTACAATCAATTGTGAACTATTTTAGTATTGTTTATTAGTTTTAACTGATTAAAAGTAATTAATAACAATACTGAGTACGTGGTACTTCCGCTAGACGGACTAGACAAGTAGACACGCGTGTGACGAAAGATGCACAATAACTCGCGTTTAGCAAATAATGTAAATGAAAGTGGTTTTTGATGTGATTAACATTAATTAGTGCAAACGAGAATTGTAACATGATTTAAATGGAGTTTCTTCAACCCATTCTTCTCCATAGTAACAATGATTCATGTGAATGGGTCTCAACCCCTGAAAAGTTTATAAGTGCCTGTAAATGGACTATTGTAAATAAACGTTTGGTGTTTGAGTCAAGTATTGTGTGTGATTTCAACTACCCATATACCCATCTACCACGAAGAGGAATCTAAGGCGAAGACAATATGGCGGAGGCCATTGATGTTTAGGAGCAGCATTCCTCAAGTGGTTTTCCCGCCGTAACATCAGAAGAAAGGGATTTTATCTGCGCTTTGCTCATGAATATGCGCCGGAACATCCAAATGATGACATACAGGAAAATATTGAACTGAAGACTGATCGTCTAAAATTTGGCTGTATTTTCATCCTAGTGGTTGACAGATACCAACATGATAATTATGGCTTATTTCAACTTGAACACACATGACCCAGTAAGACAATAAGTTCACATGAAAATACTTTTTACATGGGAAAACAAACAATGAAGTTTTATGTGCCAGAAAACTTCATAGTCCAATCAAAATGACAAACATACAGTACAGCACAGAATGACCGAAGCAGCAAAATAAAAGAAACATGAACACTTGGAAAGCATATCAATAAAAATGAACCTACGGGATGAAACATCAAACCCGGGAAGTATTTTATTTTATTCATTTTAGTAACTGTAGTGCAGTTAACAATATTTTAACTTATCACATTACACACTGGCTAGGTTAATGCCACCTTAAATTGACACCCGTGGGATTAAAATATTAAGACATCTTTAATCACTTAAGGAGTGATAAGGTTATTACCCGTTCAAAGTTATGATTAAAATATAAATCAGTACTTAATGTGTCTCAAACTGAACTCATGAATCAAATGATAGTTAGTTACTTGCATTCACACATTAATTAATTAACCAAGTATTAACTAGTATTAAATCTTGTTGTGTTTTGAAATGTCATTCAGAATAAAACATTTAATAGAAATAATTCTTATTAGAAATCCCTCCTAATTGACATTCAAGTGAGGAATTACAATTAAATACTTTATACAAACTTGTAAACATTTGTATTGGATAACATGTTTCAAGATTCATTAAAAACAAACAAAGTTGTCCGTCACTGGGCACCCGGCAGATGTGAATCTTTGTATTGTAATGACACAATATGTCATGATAAATATTACAATAATTATTTATTTATTCAATATCTATCAATCGAATCTACATCTGACCTTACTACATCTCTAATTGATTAGCTTAAAGTTTTAAAAAAATAAATAAATAGATAAACAATTGATCCACAATAAACATTATTTTAATGGGAAAACGCAATGATAACATCATACCATTTCCCATTATAGCATACGAGTTGGATTCAATGCCAGGGTGCACATGTTTTACATTAGTAATGCTTTGTTATGTAACTGGTACTTATGTGTGTTTTATAACAAAACAATTAACGAAACATCAACGTTGTTCAACAAATTGTGACAATGAAATTCAGTGCGATAATTCAACAGAAAGCAAAGCTTTAAAGAAGTTAAATTGTGAATGTTTCACTAGTACAGTAACAAACCAATAGTGTTTTTAAAGTAGTTTTAATCAGATTAACTTTCCCATCTTAGTTTAATTACCATCTAAGTATGATAACTATTTAAAAACAATTGATTACCAAATTTTCATTACTAATTTAAACATTTAGTCAGACTACTTTGAGGGCCTAGTAGTAATGCACCATACAATTAAAGCGTGTGGGCCTGGATTCAATTCCCGAGTCTAACAATGTTGTTGAGTTTCTCCATCAGGAATTTCTCAGTAGCAGTCCAGAAAATAATATTAATGGCAAACAGTCTTGCCCTTTAACAAGAGCCTTAAGCATTACTGGCAAAGTGATGATGTACACTTCTGCCTAACCCTTCTGGGATAGCAGGTGTGATGTTTACATAACATCTTTTCTTGTTCTATTATTTACCTGCATGACTTTTACATTCCAGATTCGAGGCAATTATCTTATAAAAGAGGAAATGATAGTAGAGCAAATTCACTACAAATATAAACAACATCAAGTACTACAGCCTGGTGAACAAATGACCGTGTCGCCGGCTATGAAGCTAACAAATGAGAAACAGCATGAGGACAGCCAACCCAGAATGACTGTTTCAGTGTTTACACACCATAAGTTAACATAAAAGGTGAGAAGTTTTCAAACTACTTCAAACACTTCACCACTGATATCAAACAGTGTTGCATTAAAAGGCTCAATACAATCGCCAATCAACCTACCTACCTACATGATGCTCATGTGTGATGAGTATCAGGTATTCCATTTTCATTATTTTAATGTTTTTGCAATCCTGCCAGTTGTAAGCAACAACTATTAACAAAAACAAAGTATTAGTACTAACAGTAACTAATGAAGTATAAAATAATAATACTCACAAAAAGCTAATGGTATCCGTGGAGGAAACAACTAGCGCAATAAGTAATACTCACAATGAATCACACAAATAATCTATCAGCAGCCGTGGAGGCAACTGGTAAAGGACCAACACAACAAATTATCTATCAACAGCCGTGTAGGCACTTGATAATGAACCCACACAACAAATGATCTATCAGAAGCCGTGGAGGTGACTGGTAATGAACCAACACAACAAATGATCTATCAGCAGCCGTGGAGGGAACTGATAAAATAATACTCTCATGTTATCCTGCTGGGTCCACGGCGTATTAAACGCCCAGAGCCTCGGTCACGGAGCAATGGTCCTAAACTCCTTATCCTTTAATCCTGTCAAATCAAAGACTTTGTGTCTATCACAGAGTGGTGTTCCTGATCCTATCCTTTTATCCTGTCAAATCCAAGACTTTGTGTCTATCACAGAGCATTACCTTCCCGTGAGAATGAACAAATAAAAACATACTACTCACACTACATTTACCAAATACAAATCACAATGTTTAAAGCTATCAATAATTTTATTTAAAACAAATCTAGTAGACAGTAGACCTATTATACAAGGTTGCAAAGTCAAGTCATAGTAAGCAACAATATTATCTGTTTGCTGAAAAAGCAAACAGCTTATCAAACAATATCAATGAAATCAATAAAATCAATGATGTTCGATAATTTTGTCAAAAATATTCTATTTAGCTAGTAGCTAATCAAACAATATTCTATTCAGCTAGTAGCTGATCAAACTATCAATGAATTCAATTAATGCTGTTGAATAATTTTGCCAACAAAATTCTTGTGAGCTAGAAGTTGATCAAACAATATCAATAAACTCAATTCAATTAATGTAATTGAATCATTCAGGCAACAATTGTTTTATTAAGCTAACAGCTTAGCATCCAATAACTTGAATAAAAATTCCAAACAGCTATAAATGTCTGTAACTGTGCATGTGTGTCTAGCAAGGTGATACAAAAATGCATTGAATGTCAGATCTATTACAAGGTTTCTATGTTGAATAAACCAATGAATGAATGTTACTAAATCCTACAATTGAATAAACATTGTAGGATAATAAAAGCAACAATAATCTGCCGACAAAATTTATCTCCACTATTTCAGATAACAACCACGAGACTACACTTAGGACAACGGACGGACGAGCGGACGGCAACGGCAAGTGCAGAGCGCGCACCGCCGATCAGAATGGCCGTGTCGCCGCGAGAGTGTCTATCTGCTGGGATCATTAGGCAATCTAATTAATAACCAGCTTATAATAATAGCTTAGCTTAGTTTTTTATAATCATTAATGAACCTGCCATCTCTGAGATATTTGTACAGTAATTATTACGGGATCGATATTGAAAGACATGAGCGACAGTGCCATCTGTTAGCTTTTGTGTTAACTACTACAGAGATGGTTTGTAATTGAATAGTCGAGGGTTAGAATAATGATTTATTAAACAGAGGTCTTTAACTAGAACTATAGTTAAAATTAAGATAAGCTAATTGATTATGAATATTGGGATTTTAATGATTGCTCACTTGAAATTAGGCTGTATAAGAGACGTCATTGCACATTGTTGTGAAGATGGCGGCGAATACGATTTTAATGATCAATAACTCAATTTATAATCTGAAACCACGACTAAATCAGTTTCTTTATGTAATTATAAACTAAAAAGTCATAAGATTTTGACTGGCCTGTTGGTCTAGTGGTTAGTGACCCTAACTGCTATGCCGGAGGTCGTGGGTTCGATTCCCACCCAGGACAAATGTTTGTGTGATGAGCACGATCATTTGTTCTGTGTCTGGGTGTAATTTATCTATAATATGTATGTATTTAGAAATATATAAGTATGTTTATCAGTTGTCTAGTACCCAAAACACAAGCTCTGCTTAGCTTGGGACTAGATGGCGTTGTGTGATAGTTGTGGAATATTATAAAAAAAAAAAAAGATTATTTTGTAGAGCAATTTATTAGTAGAAAACCTGTTCTTTGTATTAAATCCTTTAATTAGCCGGAAATGGCGTAAATAACATTCTGTTGTAAAAAGTAATGAACCTATTAATTAGACATTAACTTAATAACACCTTCGCATTAATGTTGGTATTGTTTTATTGTTAAATAATTATTACAATCAATTGTGAACTATTTTAGTATTGTTTATTAGTTTTAACTGATTAAAAGTAATTAATAACAATACTGAGTACGTGGTACTTCCGCTAGACGGACTAGACAAGTAGACACGCGTGTGACGAAAGATGCACAATAACTCGCGTTTAGCAAATAATGTAAATGAAAGTGGTTTTTGATGTGATTAACATTAATTAGTGCAAACGAGAATTGTAACATGATTTAAATGGAGTTTCTTCAACCCATTCTTCTCCATAGTAACAATGATTCATGTGAATGGGTCTCAACCCCTGAAAAGTTTATAAGTGCCTGTAAATGGACTATTGTAAATAAACGTTTGGTGTTTGAGTCAAGTATTGTGTGTGATTTCAACTACCCATATACCCATCTACCACGAAGAGGAATCTAAGGCGAAGACAATATGGCGGAGGCCATTGATGTTTAGGAGCAGCATTCCTCAAGTGGTTTTCCCGCCGTAACATATACATTCCAAAACTTTCTTGGTAACCAATGAACAAAAGAGTTTTACTGCCCCAGACTTCAAAAGTTTTATTTGGTTCTGTACAAGTTTTATTTGTTCAACTTTCTTTGTTACTTTTGACATAGTTTCCAACTTCGTCAGGTATCTAATATTTTTTTTTCTTTCTTTTAGGCTCGCATGATTAGTCATTTTAATATCGTGCACATTAAATTTAATGGCAGTCAACATACAAGTATGTCTCATTTGGTGAATGTCTAGCGTCCTATTTCATAGATGCCTAATACTTCTAATTTAATGGACGCCCATTTCTTCCAATTTAACGGATGCTCAACGACCAATTTAATGGATATTTTCCATTCTTGAGCCAGCTTAACGGCTGCTCCATCCAATTTCATGGATTATCATGAGCCAACTCACCGGTTGCTCCATCCAATTTCATGGATTTCATGAGCCAACTCAACTGTTGCTCCATCCAATTTAATGGATTATCATGAGCCAACTCACCGGTTGCTCCATCCAATTTCATGGATTTCATGAGCCAACTCAACTGTTGCTCCATCCAATTCAATGGATTATCATGAGCCAACTCACCGGTTGCTCCATCCAATTTAATGGATTTCATGAGCCAACCTAATGGTTGCTCCATCCAATTTAATTGCTGTTCATCAGCCAATTTAATGGATTATTGTGAGCCAACTCAATAGTTGCTCTATCCAATTTGATTGCTTCTTAAAAGCCAATTTAATGGATATTCGCCAGCCAATTTAATGGTTGCTATCTTACCACGCGTAAACAGTGCGATGGTAAATGTCACATGCCTTAGAAGTCGTGCTTCCAAGACATGCCGGTTTCCTTACAGTGTTTTCCTTCACCGTTTTAAGAGCGTTCCCTGGTGATGAGTGAATGAACACAAAATACCTGCCTGGTTTCGAACCCACGACCTAAGTCGGGCGAGGCCATCACCGCTCTTACAAAATTTAATATAATATCTGAGACACATATATTTATACAAAATAATCTTCTATGTTTAACTAAACATACATATGTGTTGTTGCTGCATATTATCTTTTTTTTTTTTTAACAAATTATTTACCTTTGATTTGTAATTACCAGAACACATATTATATTATATCGGGAAGGGATATTTTTTAGCACTAATCGTTGGTTAACTGTGGGCCCTTTTGTCGAACTCCCACAAGCGCCCATGCAGGCCTACGCGAAATAAAACATCTTGATTTTGATTTTGACTCCGGTGGGCCCAGTGTTGGATGAAGAAACCAGTCTCGTACACCGATACACTCAAACAATAAGACGATAGTAGAAACACAGTAGGCACGTATAACTCTGTAGGTACGAATTTCAGAACACGCGATGTTTCACCGGTCGCACGCACCGCCGCGCCCTTCCACAGAGAAGCGACGTGCCGACCCACTGGCGCGCGCACCAATGACTCCATCGAGCGCCACCAGATGGCACTGGCATACCGAATACGACTCGATGTCGACATTTATACATTGGCTTCATATTTAAGTTAAACCATTACACAACCACCATTACGGTTTCCTACTCAGAACTTGTGTTACTATATTTATTTATGAATTATTTCAAGTTATTCCAATTCAAAACTATAATTTTGTCAAACAGCTATAATGTTATCATTATCTGCCTTCCCCAACCATGTTGACTGGCCTCCAGTCCAACTGGATGCACCCGGACACCTGCACTCCACATGGAGCCACCGCCCATCCAACCTCCACAACTCAGTCAGCACCCGGTAGCACGACACCCCTCGGCAAAACCGGTTGTCAGATTTTCAGGCTACTGACCATTACTGACCACCTACACTGCCACGTATCCTCCGAGGCATTGAGGAAAGTCTGCATGCAATGGGTGGCCACCCATACACGAATCGATCTAGGCAACACGCAGTTCAATCCAATCAAATCGAACGGCAGCTCTATCAAGCCACAAGCTGCTCCTTTATTAACCAGTGCTTAAGTACCTTTATTTTTTTACTTTAATTTAAGCACTTCATTTTCTTCTTCTTTTTCTGTACGAGAAGAGACTTGCCCCTCAGTCATTGGCTGATATTTTTTTTTTTTTTTTTTTTATGTTCACTTTACATTGCACATGTTATTATTCTATTATTATTATCCTTGCATAATAATAACATAACCCTACATAACATCAAGCTTGCATTACGGGACAACCTTATTCCATCAACCATACAATAATTCCGACCCCTTGGCTTTTACTGAGTTAAACCCAACAAGGTCTCCTCAACCTGGAAATCAAAACCAGGACCGCAGAACAAGCTGCCATGCCTGCGACCAATGAGTCATAGTGTCAACATTCTCCTGCCCTTATCCCAATTTATTTGGGGTCGCCACAGCTTGTGTCTTCCTTATATACTTCTTTATACTTGTCATTTCATTCGACACATCAGGTATCTACATAACAATAATAAAGCCTTTTAATTCCGAACTACTTTCAATTTGGGTGTTTTTTCTTTTCTTATATCTCTCTCAGTTCGGCGTGCCTCTTGGCATTGGCCTTCTCCAGCTATCTCCATTGAACTCAGTCTTCTGCAACTCTGGTCTAGTATGGTCCTACGGTTAGGTTAGACTGATATCGTCACTCCATCTTGTTTTTTTTTTTTTTTTGCACACCCCTGTTTTCTGATGTCTGCTTTTGGATACCATAAGGTTTCTTGTATACTCCATTTATTTATTTTGCAACATAGCATAAGTCCTGTCCAACTCCATTTTAGATGTTCTACGAGTTATTATACCCGTTACTTTTGTCTTCCTTCTTATTTTTAAATTCCGGATTCTGTGACTAAGCCTGTGTTTAATATGCTTCTTTCCATTGCTCTTTAGGTTTAGATATCTACATTCCTAATTTTTCTTGTATGTAAAACACACACAATGTACACAATGTTTATTTTTCTAATGAAAGCACATATCAATTACCTAGGTATTTTTTAAATGAAATTAAGTTATTACTCATATTGTTTAGGAGAAGGGATCATCAAAATCAGAATACTCAAAATCAATCAAAATTACTTGAAGCTTATTCTTCAACAACTGTTGGTTATCCCATAACTGTATAGAACTGTCTGGGGCGACATGTCAAATAATAGACATTTCAAAAATAGTACTTAAGTACTTCATACTTCACTTATAAGTACTTCATACAATCAAAGTTATTATTAGTCACTACAGGAAATAGAATCTTTAATTTTTTATATGCTGCTTTGATGATTCAATACAAGATCTTTCAAGTAAGTCAACATGTTCACAGCTATAGGAATTAAACCTATTGCTAGCAGTCTGCTGATAACAGTTAAGTGGAGTTTAAAACCAATAAAGAAAAGTGTTATGAATTAAATCATTAGTCATCAACTTGTATATATTGTAGTGACAACCTAGTACTTATCTAGTTTGATGTTCAGTAAGTACTAATAACTTATGAATGTGTTGTACACATGATTGAAACATGTTGATATATTAATGTAGGTTCTTCATGATATTGAATGTCTAGACGCCATGCATCACAGAATTCATTTATTACTGTGTGATCTATCTCTTCAAATAGTGTAACAGTAACCCATTGTACAACAATTATGTAGAATGATAAAACAATAACAGAACTCTTCCTTCACCTTAAAATACTTAATGCCAGTACGTTTGGCATACAGTAATCATTAATTAGTATCAAGTATAGTCAAATAACTGTACTTACTATTGTTTTTTTCACATTGTTGACAGTTCCTTGCAACTTTCACCAAGTGAAAACAGCTAGCAGCTAGTATTAATATGTACATTTCAGACCTTTATCCTCGTCGCCACTTGTAGTATCCACTTGTAACAGACCTAATCGGTTGATTTTACAATTAACTAAGTATCACAGGCTCACACCAGACCACCAAGCCTTAGTCCAGGATCACTTCACTTCCCGCCATCATGTAACTGACAGATGTCATTAGTGACAGCTCCCCTGACCACTTGTGGTTGTGAGACAGTGTTTACATATCTATTAAATAGATACTCGTGTACACTACAGCTACGATGAATCCTGATTAGCTTTAGCTTGGTAAGTCATTTAAATTGCCTAACTTTTAGCAGCAAAGAATTTGACTCAAAAGATTAGGGTAGTTGACAAAAAAAATCTAACTAGTCCGCCAGATAGATTTTCAAAAAATATTGGACACGTATTTTTTAATTTTTTCACGTAAACAATAAATGAAAACGATACAGTGCTTCGAAAAGTCGCGCGACGTCACAGTTTGGTACATTTTTTACCAGAAAGTGACGTTACCAGTCCCCACTCACGATCTTTGACACGTTTTATTTTCGTAATTTTTTATTAATTTGATAAAACAAAAAACACGTATCCAATATTTTTTGATAATCTAACAGACGGACTAAACAGAATCATATTTTTTTAGTCAGTCAACTACCCTCGTATTCTCAACTAGCCAAGTTTATTATTATAATTTGTGCCAAACCCCATTGAAGAGGAATTAAATAGAATATACGGGGCCAATTTAAATTAGCTGGCGAAACTCAGCAGGTGTGATATAAACATGATTGAATAATATTGTTTGGGGTCAACTTCTATAGTTAAATTATTAGTGTCTTTAGTTGTCCGTCTGTTTGTATGAGTCTTCCAAAAACTAGTCGCCTGTGTCCAAGTCCGAGTGAATCAGTGGTATATAACGAGTCGGAATAAAAATCGCTACCTTTTCGCGGTCACTGACTGTGGTAATTAATAGCAGTCGCTCGCTCCGTTAACTTTGTTTGTATTTATGTGATGCTGAGCTCCGTAATGACGCGGAAATGATGTACTGTATTCTGGAGCACATTATATTCACGTTTGAATATCCAAAAACGAATTACCCTGTCCCAATCTCTCGGTACAAATCAGTTGGTTTTTCTTCTTTCCCGTGTGGTTAGTGCCTAATCTGTTATCATAGTTTTTTTGGGCCTCTTTTGTTTTTGGAATGTGGGAAATCATCAAATAAGTCCTCTCGCTCTGGGCGGCGAGGAAAGGAGTGTCAGACTTCTACTGACTATAAACTACCCATGTTCCTTTTTAACCCTTTGTTTGTAACACAAAGGACAACATTTTTCGAAAGAGATACTGCGGTATCTCTTTATATCTCTCAGACATGGTTGGTTTCCTCACGATGTTTAATGTTGCTTAAACTTAAGTACTCTTCCACACTATGGGAAAATAGCTGCGCGTGGCGTTACTGTACTTCCTTTGATAATTGTCGCAAAATCCAGAAGATCTGCCAAAGGCCTTCATCATCATCATTTCAGCCAAAAGACGTCCACTGCTGGACATAGGTGTCGCCACATTGACCGGTCCCGTGCGTCTCGCATCCAGCAGGTCCCCGCAACCTTCACCAGGTCATCGGCCTTCACTCTTCACTAATCGTGTCAACTAATTTTTAAATAAAAGAACAGTCAGCATAATTAATTGTATGTGTAACACACTCCAGCAGTCCAACTCCGGCAGTTTTTTTTACTATAAAATGCGAGTCTGCTTCTGGGCACTAACCCTAGAAACTCTTGATAGTAAAATCCAATAACACTGCGGAGCTATCCGAAGCACCCACATACTCAGTAATCGCACTTACGGCCACGAGAGAGACAGTGTAAGTAAGTGGCTCATAAATCTCCGAGCTATAGTTTCGTGGTTCGTGGCTTGCATACTACATCGTGACAGTGTACGCGTACGGGCTAACTTACTGTCTCCATCGAGACACACATGCACGCATACATACATGTTAACAGTCTTAAAAGAATAAACGAACATAAGTAGTGGTATGAAGGTGGTCGCTTTGGTACTACAGCAGGGCTATTGCGTAACTTTTTAAATGTCAGTGGCTATCATAGTGTCCATCGATTAACTGTCAAATGGTTCCATTTTGTACCAAACTGACACTGAACAGATGTCTTTAAACATACAGAACTCGGAAGGAAGTACGAATAATTATTTTGTTCTTTTGATGTTGTTATAAAAGAAAACACTTTCAAGTATTATTGTTTCACAAACAGCATAAATTATACTAATTTATGTAAATAGATTAAATATAACAAAGTATGGCGGAGTTTCTTTTGGGAAAAACAAATTGATACCAAATATTTGATTGTTTACTTTTACTTCAAAAGTAATAAAAACTTCTTTCCATCGTGGAACCTTCGATGCCAGTTATACTCCAGCTATATACCTTACGCTACTCTATTTAAACAGAAATGTAATAGAGTAATAAAATTAAAATTTTAATGTAGATTTATTTAAATTGAAACAGAAACATAATTGTAAATTCCGTAGGAAAAAAAGTCAATCAAATGTTGTTTTTCTCCCTTTTCTTTTGGCGGGTGGAAAATCATTGAATAACCCTTCCCGCTCTTGGGCAGAGCGAAATTGAGTGTCAGACTTCTACTGACTAAAAACCACCCATGTTCCTTCTTAGCCCTTTATGTCGAGACCGCGGTATATCTTGCGAACAACCCGCAGCCCCGACGGGTATTTTCTACCCTTACGGTTGGATTTTATTTTTCAATTTTAAATCGAACCAACTTTGAGAATACCCTCAACATAAAAAAATATATATATTAAAATCTGAAATCATTGTAAAAAGTTATGCATGCTCATACATAATTTAAAAAAATATAAACGCTTCGAATTGCGAATGTCCTCCCTTTAATATCGTATTTTTAAAGTAACTGGTTTTTGTTTGAATTTACAGAATTAAATAAAAATTACAATGCCAACAAGTCTGCTTTACATTCAAGTATAAATTTTCATATTAATTTTAATTTTCATACTACTAAAAGAGTAAACAACAGTAACTCAATACTCATCTAGAACTATAAACTAATAATTGCGCATAACTTCCTCTCTTGACAATAATAGTTTCGTTTGCATAACGAAGCAATGAAACAACTGGTTTTACTTTAAATCTTAACTCCAAGCCAAACATTTTTTTTTACTTATGTACGAGATTTCAAAACTATGACAACTATAAAAAAGTAAAAAAAAAATGTTTCTAAAAAATTATCTCAAAATAATACAACTATAGTGTAGGTAATTAAATTATTTTTTCAAAACACATGTTTGTTTATATATTTGGAAAGAATCACGAACGCAATATAACTTGTTAATTCGCTGTGTCTAGTCGAGTGCTATTAATATCTCGTAATCTTATAAAGTTACAATAAAATTACTTCATTTGAGTCATTGCATGTTCAGCGGCACTTCTGTTGTTGTTTATTTGCTTTCTTGATTTATTTAAATAGTTATGAGTCACCTCGGGTCTTTAACGTTTGAGCCTAGAAATTGTAAATTACAGCTTAGTGGAAAACACAAAATAATATTCGAGATGTATAATTGAATTAGTTGTGTGACGAAGTAAAATATTGGGGTATTGTGAATAGTCAATGTTCCTATATGTGCGTGAAATTAACCAATATGTATGTGAAACCAAATTGAATTTCTTTATATGACAACAACAGCATTTAATTAATTCTATACCTTTTCCCGTGACCTCCTCTGACTTTCGCGCCGCGTTTCGCAAACTTTTATCGTCATCATAAAACCATTCCCTGCGCTCTTCGATACAGTTCATTTGAATGATGCTGTGACGTCACAGGGTACTTGTTGATATTTTACTTTATCGGCGATCAATATTAAATGTTCAGCTCATTGTACCCTCGTTAACTTGAGAGTAATATTTACGAGTGGAGGGCACTTGCCTCGGCTGTTAAACTCGTGGGCTGGCAGAAATGTTCCTTTATAGAGATGATGAATAAAGCTATGAAACTTTATATGTTTACTTGTTTTGGTTTGACGTAGAAATTATTGAACGCCAAGAGAACCAAGGAAACGCTCTGATTTTATGATAAACATTTTGTACTTTGTGTCGATAGCAAAATTATATTTTAAAACATTTTCGGTTTAAAGAATTTATTCTCATAAGAACAGTACATGGGTTCACTTATAATGAGATACAAGTATTTTTTTATATCTAAATAAATACATTTTGCCTCCGATGCGTGTTGGTGAAGTTATACAAAACAAATATAGGAAGTATGTAATTGCTAACATTTGATATGCGGTATGACTACATTTCATGAATGTAATTTCTCAGGTTTTGTTTAGTTAATATTATCGCAATCTTTTACGTCATTTGGTAGGTCGTTAAACAGCTGTGCTCCTTCGAACAATATCGTTTTTATTCCGTAGTTTGTCCGAGCTTGTCTTCGTTGTAATTTATTTTTATTTCTTAGGTTGTGTGATATTGTTTTTTTATGTAATTTTAGCTTTGATTGCACGCTGTTTGTGGTGATTTTTTTTATTTGTGGTGTTTTGGTGTTCCACAGTCACCATGTTTTCAAAGACACAATAACCCGTGGTCAATGAAATTAGAAATTTATAAACCTTGACCCCTTGGTCTAACGACCCCACACACCCTAGTGGGGTGTGTGGGGTCATTAGACCTTACTGAAGAAGAAGAATTAAATTAAGTTTGTAGAACCGTTTAGTTACAAGCCCAAGCGACAAACGTGTTGTGACAGTGGTTATAATGGGAAAAAACGAAGAAAGAAGCTAAGTGCATGTCTCAAGTTACTACGAACGCGCCCCGACGGCAATCTCGTTAAGCAAACTATTGATGCACACACTCGTCGCCTGACGCAAGTCTCAACGCAATCTACGTCGTCTGAAATCCTGACCGGGGCGTGAGTGTACAGTGATCGCAGATTAGGGCACTCGATCCCCTGAACGCCTCGCGCTGGCGGCAGCCACCAGTGACACTATATAACGAGTATTGTAACAGTAAACAACGTCGTAAACATGGAGGTTGTATGTTCACTGGAGGTTGTATGTTTGCGTATTTATGATGCGATATCAGAGAACTGTTGTAAGCTATGACTGCTAAATAGATTAGCCTTCGTGAAGTGAGACAAAAAACAAAGTAAGTAAGTGTTATTATATGTAGTAATAAGAGTTTTAATAATCAGTTCTATCATGTAAAATCACCGCAGTATACATAGTGGAGCGATATTCTTTCCCAAATGCTAGATTATATTCAGTTTTCATATAATATTACCTGAATATAAGTAAATTGAATTCAGTCTCTATGTAAGATAAAATATAGCTTCTCGTCTTATATGCAAATGTGAAACAATTGTAAAATTGCAGGGTTATATTGAAAGTTTCCAATTCGATTGAATATGATATTCTCAACTCAATAGATAAGAGTTTTATTTCAATATCTATTGATGTCCTCTGTTTAACATTTGCAGTTGTGCTATGAACATTATCTATCTATATTATCTATCTATCTATCTATATATATAAAAATGAAACCCGTTTTCCGTTGTCACGACTTGGCATGAAAACGGCTTGACCGATTTGGCTGATTTTTTTTTTTAAATGTTCGTTGAAGTTCAAGGATGGTTTTTACGGCGAGAAAAATTCGAATAATGGCCGGAAAAGCCCTAAAAACAGCCCTTTTCTTTTTCCCATACAAACGTTTTCTAACTAAAACGTCAAATCAATTTGAGCTTTAATACCGTACCTATAAAGTTCAAGTGTTAGTGGAGAGATTCCGGGAAGGCAAAACAATTGAGTGACGTTCAGTTGTTCAGTCAACGAATGACAATTTCAAACGGACCATACGACATTATCACAATAATCACAAATATTTACTGTTTCTTTCCCAATAGAAAAACGATTTTTCAAATGGTGTTTGCGTATAATATAAAAATTAATTGCTGTTAGTTAGTCGCGCTAAAACTAGAGAACGGCTAGACCGATTTGTCTAATTTTGGTTTTGAAACATTTGTGGCAGTCCAGAGAAGGTGAGAAATTAGTAGTATGCAGGTAGGTAGGTAATAGGTAGGTGGTAGGTAGTTGGTAAGTAGGCAGGTAAAAGGGCATTGCAACGCACGCGGGGTACAGCTATATATTATATAAAAATGAATAGCTGTTCGTTAGTTAACTCGAGAACGGCTGGACCGATTTGGCTAATTATAGTGTTGAATTATTCGTGGAAGTCCAGGGAAGGTTTAAAAGGTGAGAAAGTAGAAGGTAGGTAGGCAGGGTAGTAGGTAGGGTAGTAAGTAGGATAGTAGAGTAGGTAGGGTAGTCGGTAGAGTAGTAGGTAGGGTAGTAAGTAGGTAGGGTAGTAGGTAGGTCGGGTAGTAGGTAGGTAGGGTAGTAGGTAGGTAGGGTAGTAGGTAGGTAGGGTAGTAGGTAGGTAGGGTAGTAGGTAGGTAGGTACGGTAGTAGGTAGGTAGGGTAGTAGGTAGGTAGGGTAGTAGGTAGGTAGGGTAGTAGGTAGGTAGGGTAGTAGGTAGGTAGGGTAGGAGGTAGTAGGTAGGTAGGTAGTTGGTAGGTAGGTAGTTGGTACACAGGCAGGTAGTAGGTAGGAAAAAGGGCATTGCAACGCATGCCGGGAACAGCTAGTACATTATAAAAGGCAAAACTGACTGACTGAGGATCAACGCACAGGCCATACCTTCTTTTTTTGGGCATACATCAAATAACCCCTCCCGCTCTTGGGCAGAGCGAAAGGGAGTCAGACTTCTACTGACTAAAAACCACCCATATTAAAAACGCCCCGTCGGGCCGCAACCCCGACGGGACAGGCCAAACCCCTTTTTTCAAAATTCAAACCCCAAGAGGGTGAAAAAGAGGGGTTAAAGTTGTATAGAAAATCGTCATTTTTGATATTCCCGACATCCACGCGGGCGAAGCCGCGGGTTAAAGCTAGTTACATAAATATTACTGTGGCTTGCTTGAACAACTTTAAGAAAAGTTTCTTAATTCAACATTTTATTATGCTCTCCGAAGCAGGTCAAGTATCCACTCTGTGTTCAGTATAATTCACCACTTCCCCATTCCAGATTTACAGCCTGACAGGGACAACATAAGTAATGATGAATGCGGTAGGACCATCAATATCATTTATCACCCATTATCACTACTCTTTAGGACCAATAAATCATAGCACATTAGCTATCACCGAGGGCAGAGCGTTCCATCATCGGCTCGATTTTACGTCAGCACATTTGTCAATAGCTGGCGCCTGTGCATCGTTAGGAGCAATAGACTATACACAATACCAGGTAAAACGCAATTGCATGTGCAATAACGACATGACATGATGTGACATTTTCAAAACATCTGTATCGTAAAGGAAACATAAATATATTTCTTATAATATTGCGAAGTAATTATTGCGAAATTGGAAGGTGTTCGTTGCTCTTACAGATGCATTTCTTCATCACTTCACATATCTGCAGTGGATCGTTGAATTTCTCCTCCCACTCACGATCACCACCGCGCCATACAACTTGACAGTTATGAAGAGTTGCTGTTCTCTAAACTTGCTGTAGTCGCAGATTTGAACAGAGTTTATGTTGTACGGGGTTAAAAGCATACGACGAGACGTCGCCTTGAAGACGAGATAAAGGAAAGTGGTATTGGATTCAGTTTTCTAACTAATAATGCACGCTTGCTTGCAGGCAGAATACAGTGACATTTTAGGATACAAGACCTTTCCTTGTAATTAGTGTGTATTGCTTGCAAACATTTGATTTGATTTGATGTGACCCAGGTAGCTTCACAGTAGCAATGAAGCAACTCTGCAGTACCTTGTGTTTTAGCTTTATTATCACCATCACCATTGCAGCCAACAGACGTCCACTGCTGGACATAGGCCTCCCCCAGGTGTTACCTCATTAACCGGTCCCGTGCGTCCCGCAACCTTCACCAGGTCATCGGTCCACCTATGGAAGGCCTTCCAACTACTAGAACTTTTCGGCCCCAACAGCCATCCGTTCTGCGAGCAATGTGTGCCCTGCCCTGCTGTGAGCTTTATAATATCAATTTTAAAACATAACCTATGTTTATTTATTTTATGTACTAAAAGTTTAAACTTTCAAACAGTAGTGAAAGAGTTTAATGTAGGTGTTAGCCTCATTCCTGATAAATCTCCAAAATTTAAAAGGTCAAGGTGAATCCCCTCTTATAACTCTTTCATACTAAGAAGCAATCTAAAGAAACGTTCACACTGCGGTGTTGACACAGCACCCGCGGCCACGTGCGCCACGTGTGCACTTGCCTCGTGAGTGTCAATGTAGTGCCATGAATACTAGATGAGGCGCCACAAGATGTGTTGGAGAGCGTGGATGCAGGTTGAATAGATGCAAGCTTTTGAGACGCCGCTATCTAATGCATGCATTTCTTCCCGTCAGGGTTGCGGGGTGTTTGAAAGAGATATCGCGGCCTCGGCACAAAGGGCTAAGAAGGAACATGGGTTGTTTTTAGTCAGTAGAAGTCTGACACTACCTACCGCTCTGCCCAGAGTGGGAGGAGTCATTTGATGATTTCCAACCAACCAAAAAAAAAAGGTATGCATTTCTTTAAAGTTAGTCAGTGTTGTTGAAAATGCTGGATATAATCTTAATAAAAATAAAGTCTATTACTTATGCACAAGTCACTAAGGCTATACTTTAGTTTTTTGAGTCCTGGATCTGCCAATTTAAACCACATAAAATGACAGCTTAATTCTACAGAGAAAAATACGTTTTGTCTGTTCTTATCATCATCTGCCTAGCCTTTTCCCAACTATGTTGGGGTCGGCTTCCAGTCTAACCGGATGCAGCTGAATACCAGTATTTTACATGGAGCGACTGCCTATCTGACCTCCACAACCCAGTTAATACTAGGTAATACGATACTCTTTGGTAAGACTGGATGTCAGAATTTCAGGTCACTGACTACCTGTAACGACTGCCAAAGATCTATATATGGCAGCCGGGACCAACAGCTTAACGTGCTTTCCGAGGCACGGAGGAAACTCAGTATGTTGGGCGGTCACCCATCCACAGACCGACCTAGGCAAGCACAGCTTTACCTAAAGATCGGTCCGAGTAGCAGTTCTTATTAAGCCTTCTTATATTAGGCATTTATTCCTAACTAGCGACCCGCCCCGGCTTCGCACGGGTGCAATGCTGATACTAAATTAAATACACTACAGAAAAACTATGAACGTTGTATATAAAAACATAGCGGCCCGCTCCGACTTTGCACGGGCATAAAATATATAGCTGATGCCCGCGGCTTCGTCCGCGTGAATGTCGGTTATCCAGACGAAAAGTAATCTCTTCATCCCCCCTTTTCAACCCCTTACAACCCTTTTTTCGCACTGAAAAGTAGCCTATGTCCTTTTTCAGGCTTTAGACTATCTGTGTACCAAATTTTATTTGAATCGGTTCCGTAGTTTTAGCGTGAAAGCGCGACAGACAGACAGACGATGCTCGCGGCTTCACCCGCGTGGATGTCGGTCAAATTATATACTAAAACCTTCCTCTTGAATCACTCTATCTATCAAAAAAAAACCGCTTCAAAATCCGTTGCGTAGTTTTAAAGATTTAAGCATACATAGGGATATAGGGACAGAGATAGCGACTTAAATATATAACCTCACGCTCTACTGAAGATTCTCTCTCTCTCTATCAGCTCTATATCTATCCCTAAGCTGACTGAGTCGAGCCTCACGCTCTACTGACGATTCTCTATCTCTCTGAACCGAATGCCTATCTCGATCCCGGCTGCGGCGAACCTCACGCTCTATTGAAGATTCTCTCTCTCTATCAGCTCTATATCTATCCCTAAGCTGACTGAGTCGAGCCTCACGCTCTACTGACGATTCTCTATCTCTCTGAACCGAATGCCTATCTCGATCCCGGCTGCGGCGAACCTCACGCTCTATTGAAGATTCTCTCTCTCTATCAGCTCTATATCTATCCCTAAGCTGACTGAGTCGAGCCTCACGCTCTACTGACGATTCTCTATCTCTCTGAACCGAATGCCTATCTCGATCCCGGCTGCGGCGAACCTCACGCTCTATTGAAGATTCTCTCTCTCTCAGCTCTATATATATCCCTAAGCTGACTGAGTCGAGCTTCACGTTCTGTTGACGATTCTTCATCTCTTTGTGAACGTACTCTTCTAGCATTCACTGAACTACGACCTATGTTCGAACGACGACGTCTTCCAGACATGACTTTATAATTTCTGAACAAAGTTGACTCAGTTCTAGACTTATGTATGATTACCTACCTATGAACAAATTGCCATATTATTGGTGCCGCAATTTGGTTTTGGGTTTTGGTGGTTTTTTATTGGTGGTGGTATGTGCCGCAGTAAAAAACATCTAAATACTTACCATTTAGACACAAATGATAATCAACAATCATAAAAAACAAAAGATATTTATTCTATTCTTTTCTTTTTTTTTACTGAAATAACTTAAACTACGATTTTAATGAAATCAACTTAAAATACGATTTTAATTAAATTAAAAACACCTAAAAAATAATTTGCCATGCGTGTGACTAAAAACAAAAGATAATCTACAATCATCAAGAACAAAAGATAGCTATATTCTATTAAGTTTTTTTTCTGAACTTACTTAAGATTTTTGAAAATAATTTCCTTATTATTAAATTAATTGATTATTATTTATCGTAACTTATAATTATTAACTGATACGTTGTCGCGCTGAAAAGCACGTTTTTATCAAGTACTGTTATTTTCCTCGCTAGAGAGCTCCGATAATAAACGCGTCCGATTGCTGCTAAATTCAAAGTGCAAAGGGAGAACCGCGTTTTTTTTTTTTTTTTTTTTTTTTTTTTTTTCGAAATGGCATCTCGCAGTTCAGTCTAGGAGACTGTCTTCTGCTTAACCGGGCAAATCCCTGTGGATGCCTTGATTTTAAGGCCTCCAGCCAGGGGCATGGGAGAACCGCGGCCTCCGACGCGCTATTTATAGGCAATATGCCTCCCCGCACGGTACCCCGCCGCAAACGCAAATTTTAAATTTGTAATATCTCCGAAAATATTTGTTTAATTTACATGCTGTAAGGAACCATATTGATCTATATTAATTGCACACTGTATTTAAGGTACTTAATTCGATAAGGATTAATGCCGTATTGCTTAAAATAGCTTCGTAAATAAGCCATTTTTTCACTTAAAAGTAAACAATAAAAATGGTTAATGTGGGTTATCCCTAAAATATAAACATATACCATCGCGGACTTTTTTGTAGACCTTTTTATGGTGTACAATACTGTAGTACATTAATTTGATCTAACTCGTAGGGTTTAGGCAGCGTTTTTGCTAAATTGCTAAATAAGCCCAAAAAAAATAGGTTAATTTACGACATCACGTTAGAAACCTCTAAAATTAGCAATGTTGCCTTAGTATATGATGCATGTATTATACATATAAACCTTCCTCTTGAATCACTCTATCTATTGGAATAAACCGCATCAAAATCCGTTGCGTAGTTTTAAAGATTTAAGCGCACATAGGGATATAGGGACAGAAAAGGCGACTTTGTTTTATACTATGTAGTGATTATCCCTAAAATATAAACATATACCATCGCGGACTTTTTTGTAGACCTTTTTATGGTGTACAATACTGTAGTACATTAATTTGATCTAACTCGTAGGGTTTAGGCAGCGTTTTTGCTAAATTGCTAAATAAGCCCAAAAAAAATAGGTTAATTTACGACATCACGTTAGAAACCTCTAAAATTAGCAATGTTGCCTTAGTATATGATGCATGTATTATACATATAAACCTTCCTCTTGAATCACTCTATCTATTGGAATAAACCGCATCAAAATCCGTTGCGTAGTTTTAAAGATTTAAGCGCACATAGGGATATAGGGACAGAAAAGGCGACTTTGTTTTATACTATGTAGTGAAGGTCATATAGTCTTGAGCAAGTAGTACAGACTTTCATAACTTCTTCGTATAGATTCCAATCAGCGTGTTATATTGATAAAGTCCTCCCACGCAGCTCATACCGGAGTGAAGCAGTTCGGTCTAGCCTTGTTTGTTCACTGGCCCAATTTCAGCGAACAAATAAATGAGAACGATCCACGGATGAGCTCAACTTTCGGCACAAATCAACGACCTTTGTGAGAATTGGTGACTTAATACCTAAATGTGGTTACTGGTTAGCGTTATTAAGCGTTGTGAAGTTTGTAACTTAACCTAAACAGTTGACAGAGTGACGTTTTGTAACACGGGCTAATCGTTTCGGGCGTTATAGCAGTCGTGAACCGTGCGACAGTTGCAATTAAAATATTTTATTATTCAGGAGTATGAGTAGGAGTACTGGTCTAGTGGTCGCAAGCGCGACTGCTGAGCATGAGGTCCTAGGTTCGATTCCCGGGTCGGTCAAAGTGTAATTGGCTATTTCCCTCAGGATTTTATCAGTAACAGCTACGGAGGCTGGATTTGTGCCCGGTTGATGGCAATAGGCTCGGCCCCTATTACATGGTACTTAAACATAACTGGCGAAATGAGGGTGTACTATTAAGTGCACCTCTGCCCAACCCTTCGGGGATTACAGGCGTGATGTTATGTTATGTATTCAGGAGTACGGAAATTTTAAATATTTTTTTCTCATGATTATACATATATAAACAAACGTACGTGTTATTGACCAACATATTGATTAACAAAGGTAAACCTCAAACACCACATCCTCAATCACCGAGATGCTACCATTTACTTAAAACTACAACTTATCAACCCCCCCTTATTACCCCCTTGTTAACCCGTCTCCCATAAATCCTATCTCTGTATCGCAGGCGGTGTGTGTGGGGGAACTGTTGACCTCACACGAACCACACGTATCAGCTCGTTAGCCCGAGGTGGCGACGTGGCGACGTGAGGATATTGATACAGAAGTGTCAGAACACAAACTGATTGACGAAGGTTTAATTCAAACACAAGACAAACGAGAAATACTACCGTAAATACATTGGATGTGTGCCCGATGAGATTTTCCATTGGTGAAACCGTCAAAGAGCTTTCATTTCACCTCTTTTGCGGAATAATTTAAAATAATGTGCATAGTGATCACTTTCGTTACAATAACTTTTGTATCATAGGAATGTATTGTTCGTTGTTTGTCAGTGAACGCATTTGTGATATTCATCCAAAGCCCGTTTGTGGCAGCAGTCAAAAAATGCAAGAGTGTTATGACCGAGTGAACAATAACTAGTAAAAGCAATCCCTATTCATCATTCTACTCAAACATTGTACGTGCCCGCTAGTCCCAGGCGCTTCGTTTGAACATTGCGCAGAGTGAGCCTTCTGCTCCACACGCTGTATCATGTGGACCGCGGCGGATCACGCCGGCTACCTGTTGCCGCTCCTCATTACTGAATTAACTCCAACACAAACAATACGCCGCCATGACCGCGATCAACTCAACTGTTCTGTGACTGTTACATCATGTGTGATGACGTCAATCAGGTATTAAAGTATTGACAGTTTTAAAGATATTGGTAAGTTTTGGTGTTTGTGTAGGGGTAAGCGCTACTGCTGAATATGGGGTGTGATCCGATTACCAGGCTGACCACGTGTTATTGTTTTGTATCATCACAGATTACTCAGAACGCCTAGCATTAGTTACATGCAACATAAAAATACCGCTAAAATATGAATTTTCTATATTCTGTTAAACATTTCGAGATCATATACATGCGTAATATATTTTCATTTAACTCAACGTAAGACTTACATACTTTTCTACGAGTACCCTCATTGTGCAATTTATATTTAGTGAACGCTTCGGTCATGACATTCGTTCACTAGTGAATGACAGGTGGACGCGACATTCGTTCACTAGTGAATGACAGGCGGACGCGACATTCGTTCACTAGTGAATGACAGGCGGACGCGACCTATTCACATAACTTCACATTTCTCCTCATCGAACGGAAATCGAACTGAAGCTCCGCTATTTTACGAAAGCTTTCTAAACTGAATCTACATATTGTATAGATATTTGCATGGGTATTAAAGCTGAAAGAAATTCACTAGATTTTTAACAAAAAATTCAAGTTCTCATAATATACAGAAATATATAGTTTACTACAATTAATGTAACACTGTTAACTATGCAATCAATCTACACCTGTTAAGCCTGCCACCCACAAGCACGACTGTTACCCGGGTGTTGCATGAACAGTCAGAATGATGTAATGAATGCTGGCGTGCTATGCAACCTACACTCTTAATGCACGAAACAATAACACAGCTTTTAGATGATTTTCTTTGGCTTTAATTCTAAATAACTCATGTTGTATGTCTGAGTGCCAGAATTGTATACTTTACAAATTGTATAAATGTGTACAGAAAGCAATTCTGTCAGCATTCATTAGAGCCATGTGTTGTTGGTAATTGCTTGTTACAATGTTACAATGGCCTCCCTTTGTACAACGAGCGCTAACGACCTGCACACACATCTAAATTGCTTTATTTCGATATCGTTGTTTTATTCACGTTTTGTGTTCCATTCAATTGCAGCCTTTTATTATGGTAGTTTGATAAAAGTTTTTTCAACACACTTGCTCATAAAGTGGCTCTTATTTCACTGCAATTAGGCACATAATGACACCTTTAATCAAACTGTGTTATTATCTATATGTCGGATCCGGTCAATAGTACGGACAAGAAACGAATCGCAAGCGCGCCATTTTTAACATCACTCGATCTACGCGCGCTTCTACAGAGTCGTGATGTTTCAAGAGGGCGGCGAGAAGGACATTCAGTGCCTGATCGCAGCACTGTGAAGACATCCCGGAACTGTACTCGATTCGTTGTGCCCAGTTTAAGCGTTGTGAGTGATTGGACTAAATTGTGTTTAAAGTAATTCGTGATTTAAAATAAAAACCAGTAAACCGCACCCGGTGTATTTTCATTGCACGAGACCCAAACTCTGCCCACGTGACGTCTGAATCTGACGGAATAATACCGGTGCATCCGATATCAGAATTGGGATGAAATCGTGCTAATGAAACAATACGCGGGCACAATGAGAATAACAATCAGTGGCGGTTATTTTAATAAAACAATACGCGGGGACAGTGAGAATAACAATCAGTGGCGGTTATTTTTTTAAATGCAAAACCAGCAAATGCACGATTATGAAGACTATGTCTGGACCTTAAAAGAGACTATGACCTCTGAGTTTGTTTCGGATGTTTCTTCTCAGAGTAGTCAGGTACGAAACACCGGCCCCATCTAGTTTAAAAAAAAGTGACTTGTGAAAGTGTTTGTTAAAACTTATTTGCAAAATAAACATCGTTTATCACGCACTGATATACCTAGCTTTAGCTAGTGCCGCTGGAAAACCATCGCGACAAAACACAATGTCCGACCGAAACGCGCTCGTGTTGCGTCATCTCTGTGGAGCTTATTTTGACACAAAGCAAGGGAAGGCCTCCGCATCTACATGGCTATGACAATGACGCCGGGAACGAGAAACAGCCAATCAAATGTCACGCATGTGGACAAACACGCTTATTGTCACGTGAAGCCGACGCGTCGTCGAGAAGCCGTTACCTGTACAAGCGCCAGGCAGCGACCACAAGCCAGCAGCAGCTCACTGGTGTGCTTCAAGTGTGACACGCCGTGTCATATCGCCACTCGCAGCATAGCATGCAGGTCTTGCGCTGCTGTACCGATGGAACACCGTGTCGACTTAGCATAGTCGAGCTCCCTTCAGGATCACTAACTTACACAGGTCGGTCGATAACATTTCACTTCGATTCAGGAGCCGAGTGCTCATTAGTTATTACGAGTTTTTCAAAAAAATTGTCCGGCAAACGTTTTAATAATGTTGTTCCTCTTGTAGGAATAGGTAATAAGATTGTAGTAGCACTGAACAGATTTTATGTAGCATAGAAATTCACGAATATCTCACCGAAATCTTAATTCATGTTTTGTCCGACATTTATTTACTCGGTGATTAAATGATTGGTCGCGAGATATTACTTTCCGGTTTAGTTGTTAATATTAGTGCAAAAGAGTTTACATTAACAAAGAGTAATGCTATTTTTTCTACTGACATTTCATTAGACTGTAAACAATCACGGTCTTGCCAATTTGTTAAAAAAAAATCTGAGATTATTTCATATTCGGTTTTCCAAATACCCGCGTTAACAGTTATAAACTTGACATTCGTTGAATAAACCCAAACAAGAGGGTACAAAGACGGCTTTATAGTTGCTCGCCGGTGAAACGAAACTTAAAGCGCGAACGAGTGAACGAGTTATTAGATGTAAAAATAATAAGACCTAACATTAACCTTTTGCAAGTCCGGGGTTATTTGTTGAGTAATCTGGCGGTACGAAACGTATGTGCATCGATATTATCGTGAATTAAACTAAAATACTATCTCGGATAGATACCCGTTACCGTTTATTTCTGATCAAATTAAGTGTCTTAATTAGAGTTCATTCTTTTACAAAATTAGATTGCGCTAGTGGCTTTCATTTAATACCGGTTAGCTATGTTTCTATTGAGCGAACTGCGTTTGTGACACCCGAGTGATAGTACGAGTTTTTAAAACTATGCCTTTCGGGATACGTAATGCTATCTCTGCTATTCAGCGGGCAATAATAATTGAGTTTGGTGAACTTGCCTACACAAAACGTGATCGTACTAGGGTAGATTTTATCTTAGGCAGGGTTATCGCTCAATGTTAAAAAGTTTTCATTTTTAAAAAGGCATGTACAGTTTCTTGGCTGTGGACTAGAGGCAGGTGATATTTAACCAAATAAAAAGAAAATTTGGCAGTCGTTACAGGTACTCAATTACCTGAAAGTCTGACAACCAGTCTTACCAAAGGGTATCGTATTACCCAGTATTAACTAGGTTGGGTAGAACAGATAGGCAGTTGCTCCATGTAAAATGCTGGTATTCAGCTGCATCCCGTTGGACTGGAAGCCGACCAACATAGTTGGGAAAAGGTTAGGCAGATGATGATAAAGAAAATTGAGGCACTCACTGTAGTACCTCCTTCCGAATCGGTGACTCAACTTAGGAAATTTATTGGTTTTATTTCTTATTTTAAGCAGTTCATATCCCATTTTTACGGACCGTTGGCCTAGTGATCGCAAGTGTGACTGCTGAGCGCGACGTCCTGGGTTCAATTCCCCGGATCTGGCAAAGTGTTATTGGGTTTTTCCATCAGGAATTTCTCAGTAGCAGCCCCGGAGCCTGGTTTGTGGTTCACCATTTTCTCGGTTAATGGCACCTTTGCATAGACTGACTTCAGGTAAATTCCGGTTTGTGTGGAAGGCGAATCACGAAGAGATACGCCAACAGGTAATTTCTGTTGTTAATGTTGACAACAGAGCTGGTATTGATGGTATACAACCCCCGTTACCGTTACATTGCACGGAGAAATGAGGTACGTTCTGGTTTGCTTTAACGTAGAATCCAATGGAACTGGAAGACAAAAATGTCTACCTTTGCTGCCTCGTATTGTAAGATGGTCAGTCGTTTACAACATACACGATGCCATTGTATATCTAGGGTGGGTGACTTTGTGTTGCTTCAAAACGAAGAACACAAGCAGGCAAAATGAGACCCTAAATATAAGGGACTATTCAGTGTTGTTGAAATGTTAGAGGGTGAAAGCTGTTTTAAAATCGCTAATTAATAAGCGTACCTACAGATACGCGCACGATAGGTTAAAAAAGATGCCAGCGAGTCATGTACCAGTCGATGTTGAATAATGTTGATTTGATGATGATGAGTAAGCTTAAGTTGTGATGAAAGTCGAGTAAAGGATTCTATCGGCCGTATTGTGTTCGACCGTACCAGTGGTTATTACGTAGTCGTAGCCCGGTAGAAATCGGTGTCTCTTGAGGCAACTCAAGTAGTCCGTGGGTGCGCGATGTGCGTTTAACTCTGGCGGAGGTCGGGGTCTGTAGAGACCGTAGTGTGTAGTCAGTGGGTGATGCACACGGGCGATCCACTTGATGGATATGCGTACAGAAGTTTTGATCCATGCGCTGGATGTGTGAGAGCAATGCGATTGCTGGCTGGAGAGCCGTGGCGTTAGAAGTTTTACTCGAGGGTTTCTGTAAGCTTGGCAGTTGATTTTTTTTGTAGTAGAGTTTTAAAGGTTAATTCGAACGACTGTGGTACATGGCCTAGGGTAGTGATTGTTGTATTTTCGATTATTCCCAATTTTACCATGTAAATAGAGAGTAAGAATTGGTTAAAATAAAACTGTAGAGATTTAGAAATTTCCTTACCTAATGAATTTTGAATTTGGTCAGGAGTGACCGAGTGAAGCAAAATTCTCTCGTGGACTATTTTGTTTACAGGGTAACCAACACACGAGGACGTGTGAATCGCAGGATGGCCGTGTCGGATCCGGTCAATAGTACGGACAAGAAACGAATTGCAAGCGCGCCATTTTTAACATCACTCGATCTACGCGCGCTTCTACAGAGTCGTGATGTTTCAAGAGGGCGGCGAGAAGGACATTCAGTGCCTGATCGCAGCACTGTGAAGACATCCCGGAACTGTACTCGATTCGTTGTGCCCAGTTTAAGCGTTGTGAGTGATTGGACTAAATTGTGTTTAAAGTAATTCGTGATTTAAAATAAAAACCAGTAAACCGCACCCGGTGTATTTTCATTGCACGAGACCCAAACTCTGCCCACGTGACGTCTGAATCTGACGGAATAATACCGGTGCATCCGATATATATATATATAAAAATGAATTGCTGTTCGTTTGTCTCGCTAAAACTCAAGAACGGCAGGACCGATTTAGCTAATTTTAGTGTTGAAATATTCGTGGAAGTCCAGGGAAGGTTTAAAAAGGTAGGTAGGTGAGAAAGTGGTAGGTACGTAGGCAGGGTAGTAGGTAGGGTAGTAAGTAGGATAGTAGAGTAGGTATGGTTGGCAGGTAGGGTAGTCGGTAGAGTAGTAGGTAGGGTGGTAGGTAGGTAGAGTAGGAGGTAGTAGGTAGGGTAGTAGGTAGGTAAAGTAGGAGGTAGTAGGAAGGTAGGTAGTTGGTACGTAGGCAGGTAGTAGGTAGGGGAAAAGGGCATTGCAACGCATGCCGGGAACAGCTGTTCCCGGCATACGTTGCAATGCCCTAAGTTTTATTTGTAACTAGCTAGTTAAAAATAAAACTTAGAAGTTGCCATTTTGTACGTGGCTAAAACGCTATCCGCGAAAACCAAAAAAAAAAGAAACCTCATTAGATTGCAGTCTATGACCGTTTGGGATTGTTAGATGCGCGCCTAAGAAAACTGATTAATTTCAAACATTTTCACAACTCGTTTTCACTGTTGAAAATTTTTTTTTTATTATTTTCTTCACAAGTGTGTTGAAAAACGTCGTATGATACACGTGTGTATTGATGATTACCGTCCTCGGCTCTCTTAAGACTCTCACCTAACGGCTCGGGTCTCAATGGCGCCTCAGCGCTAATCATCAACATTACACACTTGTACCATAATGTACTATTAAAAATAGAATTTGATAGTAACGTTACAGTCTGTCCGAAGACTCATTAACATCATACCTTTTTTTTTTTTTGGGGGTGGGAAATCATCAAATAACCCCTCCCGCTCTTGGGCAGAGCGAAAGGGAGTGTCAGACTTCTACTGACTAAAAACCACCTATGTTCCTTCTTAGCCCTTCATTTCGAGGCCGCAGTATCTCTTGCGAACAACCCGCAGCCCCGACGGGCGTCGACCCTTGCCTTGTCCATGCTGCTGACATCTCTTTGAGGCGCGCGTGGAACACGAACGCGCCGTCGACACGGCCTGTCGTCGTCATAAGACGGACGGACGGCGAGCTTACCCATCACTCACCGTCCACAGGCCA
This sequence comes from Diarsia brunnea, assembly GCA_949774965.1. Classification (NCBI taxonomy): domain Eukaryota; kingdom Metazoa; phylum Arthropoda; class Insecta; order Lepidoptera; family Noctuidae; genus Diarsia; species Diarsia brunnea. Next base: position 20,051,892 of record OX459007.1, read on the forward strand.
GCGTCTACGGTGGCCGGAAGCCATCACGTGGCCCCCGACGCCCGGAGCGTATCCCGCGGCGGCTAGGACGAGAGGTTCTCTCCCTCTCACGTTCCGCCACTTCCTTCGCTAGCATTACTGCTTCGCAGAAGGAGGCGACGGCGTCCCATTCCTCCTCGCCCCGGACCATGGCTTGCACCAAAGCCGGACGCGAGAGGTCGCCGCCGCCGATCGCCGCTACGAGATTAACATCACACCTACGTTAATGTATCTACCAAATCAAATAAAGATTTATTTTCGCTCGTACGTGATTTGTTATCATCATCATCATCACTAGAAGCCTGGTGCCACCCCCCGCTAAGTATAAAACTGCTCCTTTTTATGTTGTGGTTCCCTGAAGTTCTCATTATTTAACATAATTATCATAAATCAAAAACGTTCTCATAAAATAATACATTATTCAAGTCCCACACAACAAGATCAGGTTCAACATTCAAGTATTTTACTTAAATATATAAGTCTTTCTAAGCATCTCATAGCTTATGAATTTCAACGAAACCAGTTTCGCGAACGCTCCTGTAAGGAAATATTTTAATGAACGCTGTAAATGACAGCGCCGAATATTTATTTAAATTAAACGTTACGAATAATTGAGGGCCTTCCTGTTTACTGACAGGTACAAATAGGAAACACGGCTCCAAGAGTTTAGTAGACGATAAATCAATATATATTACAATAGAACTGGACATAAATATTGCCATAGCTTTATTGGCTATTGAGTAATAATAACTGCCACTCGAGTCGATCTTTAGGTTAAGCCGCGCTTGCCTAGGTTGGTCTGTGGATGGGTGACCACTCATTACATAACGAGTTTCCTCCGTGCCTCGGAAAGCACGTTAAGCTGTTGGTCCCGACTGCCATATACACTCGTATATCTTTGGCAATCGTTACAGGTAATCAGTGTCAGGTAACCAGTATTAACTGGGTTGTCAGATAGGCAGTCGCTCCATGTAAAATACTGGTATTCAGCTGCATCCGGTTAGACTGGAAGTTGACCCCAACATATGTAGTTGGGGAAAGGCTAGGCAGATAAGATAATTAATAGATAGATAAAAAATTGGTAAGTTTCAACCTGTAAGTTAACATCATTCCTGTAACTCGACATCTCCGTTCAGTGGACACGAGTAGTCCAAACTGACACGACATTAATATGTTGTAATTACGTCTGTGTTACAGATGTAAGGGGATCTCTCGGAGCTGCTGCTGCTGTACAAGTTGTACGTCTTAGTGTAAGCCCCGAGTGCTCGCCTCATGCAGTGCTACAACTTAGTGTAAGCTGTAGCTCAAATAGCTGCTACATACGACCCGACAGATGAAGCTCCTGGAACTACTCGAGCTTACAAACAAGCCAGATGCAATTACGTGTGTGTTATATCTATCGCATGTATCTTGTAGAAGAGATGTAGACTTGCCGAAATGGATCAACCCGAAATAAAATTGTCTAATTATTACCTGAACAATGAATCGAGTCGTTCAGCAGAAACTGCTTTTTGTTTTCATCATCATTTCAGCTGAAAGACGTCCACTGCTGGACATACATAGACATAGGCCTCCCCCAAGTGTCACCACATTGACCGGTCCCGTGTGTCTCGCATCCAGCGGTTTTGTTTTAGTATCAACTTAATATTATTGAGTCCTTGAACAAATAAATTCGCACAAAACTGTTAGAAGTACAAACAATATGAGCTCACCGCCGCCGCGCCGCGCGCCGCCGCGACGCCATATCTATATTATATACTACAAAGTTGTGATACTCTATTTAACTTTGAGGTTTAATACAAACCAAAGAACTTTTTATATTTTTTAAATGATAAATCTTTTCGTCTCCTACTTATACACATTTTTAGACATCATTTTTTTTTAACTTGTTACTTAAAAGAACTCCTTTAAATAATACGTCTCCTTAAAAAAATACTCGCATTTGAAATTAGTACCTGTTAGTTTGTACAAGTATGTACACTTATACTGTCACTTACGGAATATCTTCCGTCATTTTCGATTATTATCAACATGACGAGAAATAGAGAAGTATGGAAGAAGAAGACATGTTGCGCCGACCCCAAATAAATTGGGATAAGGGCAGGAGAATGATGATTTTCGATTATTATCAACTCGGAATATTTTGACGCTGTTACCACAATATAAGTTTAGTTATAAGCCGCAAAGCTTAAAACAATGTACAAGTACCTCGTACATAACACACCAGTGCGGTAAACCTCCGTAACTATCAGTTAGTGCATAATGTGCTCGTAAACTACCGCTGTGCCGGCAGTACCGCGGTGTCGGTGTACCGCTTTGATACCGCTTCACTGCCACAGCCGCACCGCAAGACAGTTGAAAACTACAACTTGTACACGAAAGTCTAAGTACCCTACGTTACCCCGACCGCGGCCGGCACTGGATACCTTTCCATAATTGGTCTCTAGTAAGATGTAAGTCACCTGTTGTAACTTTTGTTCTTCACTGAGAAGCATATAACATTATCTGGCAACCCTAATTTCATAATTACCAAAATCACGCCGTCAGTCGACTCAGTGACTCCTACTTTGAGTTGTCCCTCGAAGCGGTGAATATATTTGTAAAGTTGTCTGAAAGTGCGATCATTCACTAGCTCGTGAAGCAACCCGTTCAGACGGTAGATCACTTGATAATATCTGAAACATTGCGGATTGCCCAACTTTATCTAAAAACTGATCGTTTACCCATAATACAAGTTAGATAATTTTATGTCTAGAGATTCCATTAATTTAGTTCACGTTTCTGTCTATTTGTATGTACAGACGTCCTGATTTGCTAAGTAGAGTATGAACTAAACCAGAGTATTGAACTGTCGAACTAGTTTGTTAGTTAAACATCGTGTTATTAATTGTTCTAGCGCTTCGTTTACCTTCAACTAGTTTAGGAGTATTAGTTAAACATCTGTCAATGAGGTGTTAGCACACAGTTATTAAATGCCCGTTCCATTTCCCCTCTATTAACTTGTCTGTTTCTTACAATTATTATGGTAAGAAAACCGTACCCTAGACTCAGAAAAATACTGTAACGTGATGGTACGCACAAGTGGCTGAGATGGAGGCTAAGATGATTCATTATTTTAATTTTATCCTTCTTGGGATTGCTTTTCCATTTGTAAAGCACTATAAAGGTTGGTCGCTTTAACACATTGTTCAGCATTTAGCAAGGTTCTTATATAATGTAGCTCCGCGAGTTATATTCCAACTGCGCATACTCGGCTAAAAACTGCACCAGTAGTAAGACGACAATCTCACGATTGAGTACGGTCGGTGAGTCGGTGCGATGTATTAGTTGTAAATCGCAGTTGATTTCGATGTCTCATTGTCATTGTTCGCTATAGGATCGGAAAAAAACTAAAGCTTTAATCCAATACATATGCCCAGTTCGCAAGTAAACGGCGTATATTAGATACTTTAGAAACCCAGGACGTCGTCCCAGCCATGTCGCTGGTCTCCATACTAACGACTGATTTAATCAGAAACGAATCTTCTTTCATTTATAATCTCCAAAACCTCGTTGGCCGTGCTCTTGTGATACGATTACGATTAACAAAAGAAAGTATTTGTTACACAAAGGCTATGTCCTTCGTAGACTAGACAATATCAAATGAAATTCATGAGAATGTACACATTTTTCGCAAAACGTGACCGGAAACTAACTCCTGTACTTGTACTGGATTGCATGACCTATGAATAGGGGATCAGACTGAATCAAAAAAATATGATTCTGTTTAGTCCGTCAGATTATTGAAAAATATTGGAAACGTATTTTTTGTTTTATCAAATTATTAAATATCGATGAAGATAAAACGCGTCAAAGATCATGAGTGGGGGCTTCTGACGTCACTTGTAGGTAAAAAATGTGACGACTGACATGTGACGTTTTCGAAGAGTTCACGAGTTATCGAAGCACTGTATCGTCTTCATTTTTTATTTATGTGAATAAAGAAAAAATATGTGTTCAATATTTTTTGGAAATCTACCTGACGGACTAATTAGTTTTTTTTGTCCGATCCCCTATTGAAATATTCTAAGTCTTTCTGTTACTTTTTGACTATTCATAGGCATCTTTAGCCTTTTCTCAAACTTAACCTGTGTTTGACTAGCATTTTCTGTTCGTTTTGTGTATCTATTTTTAACCGACCTCAAAAAAGGAAGAGGTTTCTCAATTCGACCGTATATATTTTCTTTTATGTTTGTTCGTAATATCTGTGTCAATTGTCTACCGATTTTTTATTTTTTTTGTGTTTTTGAAGTCGGTTTATTTTGCAAAAAAGTTTTTTTATGTGATGGTAGACCAGGCTTGTCTACCTTCATGAAGTTAATACAAGAAGAACAGAAATAACAGTAACTCCACAGCCCGTGCCACGCATGTCCTAAATGTCATATAGAGGTCATTACGTGCACTTGTTTACGACTCGCTTTGTATTGCTCGTAAAATGAATATTGCGCCAGACACGATACGATAATTTAGACTTTACTCCCTTATAATAAGCGTGTGAAATTATTAACACTTGCTCTTGCTCCTTAGTTGTGATTTACATTGCAATCCATTGCGCGATCAGTAACCTCGTGGCCGACTCTTACATAAAGCGGGCGGTCAATGTATTGCAAACATTTGGTTTTCTGTGCTTTACCTGTTTTTGGAGTAACGCTGAGCCAGCAATTAATTAATTAATTAATAGAAGAACTATGTTGCCTAAAAAATGGTTGTTAAAATTAATTGCAATTTTTTATGTTCAGAAAGCAATACCTATTCATTTATAAATAGCACTTTAATATGTATGTCGCCGCGAGAGTGTCTATCTGCTGGGATCATTAGGCAATCTAATTAATAACCAGCTTACAATAATAGCTTAGCTTAGTTTTTTATAATAATTGATGAACCTGCCATCTCTGAGATATTTGTACAGTAATTATTACGGGATCGATATTGAAAGACAGCAGCGACAGTGCCATCTGTTAGCTTTTGTGTTAACTACTACAGAGATGGTTTGTAATTGAATGGTCGACGACTCGAATAATGATTTATTAAACAGAGGTCTTTAACTAGAACTATAGTTAAAATTAAGATAAGCTAATTGATTATGAATATTGGGATTTTAATGATTGCTCACTTGAAATTAGGCTGTATAAGAGACGTCATTGCACATTGTTGTGAAGATGGCGGCGAATACGATTTTAATGATCAATAACTCAATTTATAATCTGAAACCACGACTAAATCAGTTTCTTTATGTAATTATAAACTAAAAAGTCATAAGATTATTTTGTAGAGCAATTTATTAGTAGAAAACCTGTTCTTTGTATTAAATCCTTTAATTAGCCGGAAATGGCGTAAGTAACATTCTGTTGTAAAAAGTAATGAACCTATTAATTAGACATTAACTTAATAACACCTTCGCATTAATATTGGTATTGTTTTATTGATAAATAATTATTACAATCAATTGTGAACTATTTTAGTATTGTTTATTAGTTTTAACTGATTAAGTAATTAATAACAATACTGAGTACGTGGTACTTCCGCTAGACGGACTAGACAAGTAGACACGCGTGTGACGAAAGATGCACATTATCTCGCGTTTAGCAAATAATGTAAATGAAAGTGGTTTTTGATGTGATTAATATTAATTAGTGCAAACGAGAATTGTAACATGATTTAAATGGAGTTTCTTCAACCCATTCTTCTCCATAGTAACAATGATTCATGTGAATGGGTCTCAACCCCTGAAAAGTTTATAAGTGCCTGTAATTGGACTATTGTAAATAAACGTTTGGTGTTTGAGTCAAGTATTGTGTGTGATTTCAACTACCCATTTACCCATCTGCCACGAAGAGGAATCTAAGGCGAAGACAATATGGCGGAGGCCATTGATATTTAGGAGCAGCGTTCCTCAAGTGGTTTTGCCGCCGTAACATCAGAAGAAAGGGATTTTATCTGCGCTTTGCTCATGAATATGCGCCGGAACATCCAAATAATGACATACAGGAAAATATTGAACTGAAGACTATGATCGTCTAAGATTTGGCTGTATTTTCATCCTAGTGGTTGACAGATACCAACATGATAAATAAGGCTTATTTCAACTTGAACACACATGACCCAGTCAGACAATAAGTTGACACATGGGAAAACAAACAATGAAGTTTTATGTGACAGAAAACTTCATAGTCCAATCAAAATGACAAACATACAGTAAGTACAGCACAGAATGACCGAAGCAGCAAAATAAAAGAAACATGAACACTTGGAAAGCATATTAATAAAAATGAACCTACGGGATGAAACATCAAACCCGGGAAGTATTTTATTTTATTCATTTTAGTAACTGTAGTGCAGTTAACAATATTTTAACTTATCACATTACACACTGGCTAGGTTAATGCCACCTTAAATTGACACCCGTGGGATTAAAATATTAAAACATCTTTAATCACTTAAGGAGTGATAAGGTCATTACCCTTTCAAAGTTATGATTAAAATATAAATCAGTACTTAATGTGTCACAAACTGAACTCATGAATCAAATGATAGTTAGTTACTTGCATTCACACATTAATTAATTAACCAAGTATTAACTAGTATTAAATCTTGTTGTGTTTTGAAATGTCATTCAGAATAAAACATTTAATAGAAATAATTCTTATTAGAAATCCCTCCTAATTGACATTCAAGTGAGGAATTACAATTAAATACTTTATACAAACTTGTAAACATTTGTATTGGATAACATGTTTCAAGATTCATTAAAAACAAACAAAGTTGTCCGTCACTGGACACCCGGCAGATGTGAATCTTTGTATTGTAATGACACAATATGTCATGATAAATATTACAATAATTATTTATTCATTCAATATCTATCAATCGAATCTACATCTGACCTTACTACATCACTAATTGATTAGCTTAAAGTTTTAAAAAAATAAATAAATAGATAAACAATTGATCCACAATAAACATTATTTTAATGGGAAAACGCAATGATAACATCATACTATTTCCCATTATAGCATACGAGTTGGATTCAATGCCAGGGTGCACATCTTTTACATTAGTAATGCTTTGTTATATAACCGGTACTTATGTGTGTTTTATAACAAAACAATTAACGAAACATCAACGTTGTTCAACAAATTGTGACAATGAAATTCAGTGCGATAATTCAACAGAAAGCAAAGCTTTAAAGAAGTTAAATTGTGAATGTTTCACTAGTACAGTAACACAACCAATAGTGTTTTTAAAGTAGTTTTAATCAGATTAACTTTCCCATCTTAGTTTAATTACCATCTAAGTATGATAACTATTTAAAAAACAATTGATTACCAAATTTTCATTACTAATTTAAACATTTAGTCAGACTACTTTAAGGGCCTAGTAGTAATGCACCATACAATTAAAGCCTGGATTCAATTCCCGAGTCTAACAGTGTTGTTGAGTTTCTCCATCAGGAATTTCTCAGTAGCAGTCCAGACAATAATATTAATGGCAAACAGTCTTGCCCTTTAACAAGAGCCTTAAGCATTACTGGCAAAGTGATGATGTACACTTCTGCCTAACCCTTCTGGGATAGCAGGTGTGATGTTTACATAACATCTTTTCTTGTTCTATTATTTACCTGCATGACTTTTACATTCCAGATTCGAGGCAATTATCTTATAAAAGAGGAAATGATAGTAGAGCAAATTCACTACAAATATAAACAACATCAAGTACTACAGCCTGGTGAACAAATGACCGTGTCGCCGGCTATGAAGCTAACAAATGAGAAACAGTATGAGGACAGCCAACGCAGAATGACTGTTTCAGTGTTTACACACCATAAGTTAACATAAAAGGTGAGAAGTTTTCAAACTACTTCAAACACTTCACCACTGATATCAAACAGTGTTGCATTAAAAGGCTCAATACAATCGCCAATCAACCTACCTACCTACCTACATGATGCTCATGTGTGATGAGTATCAGGTATTCCATTTTCATTATTTTAATGTTTTTGCAATCCTGCCAGTTGTATGCAACAACTATTAACAAAAACAAAGTATTAGTACTAACAGTAACTAATGAAGTATAAAATAATAATACTCACAAAAAGCTAATGGTATCCGTGGAGGAAACAAATGGCGCAATAATTAATACTCACAATGAATCACACAAATAATCTATCAGCAGCCGTGGAGGCAACTGGTAAAGAACCAACACAACTAATGATCTATCAGAAGCCGTGGAGGTGACTGGTAATGAACCAACACAACAAATGATCTATCAGCAGCCGTGGAGGGAACTGATGAAATAATACTCTCATGTTATCCTGCTGGGTCCACGGCGTATTAAACGCCCAGAGCCTGGTTCCTTATATCCTGTCAAATCAAAGACTTCGTGCCTGTCACGGAGCAATGGTCCTAAACTCCTTATCCTTTAATCCTGTCAAATCAAAGACTTTGTGTCTATCACAGAGCGGTGTTCCTGATCCTATCCTTTTATCCTGTCAAATCCAAGACTTTGTGTCTATCACAGAGCATTACCTTCCCGTGAGAATGAACAAATAAAAACATACTACTCACACTACATTTACCAAATACAAATCACAATATCTAAAGCTATCAATAATTTTATTTAAAACGAATCTAGTAGACAGTAGACCTATTATACAAGGTTGCAAAGTCAAGTTATAGTAAGCAACAATATTATCTGTTTGCTGAAAAAGCAAACAGCTTATCAAACAATATCAATGAAATCAATAAAATCAATGATGTTCGATAATTTTGTCAAAAATATTCTATTTAGCTAGTTGCTAATCAAACAATATTTTATTCAACTAGTAGCTGATCAAACAATATTCTATTCAGCTAGTAGCTGATGAAACAACATCAATAAATTCAATTAATGTTGTTGAATAATGTTGCCAACAATATTCTATTTAGCTAGTAGCTAATCAAACAATATTCTATTTAGCTAGTAGCTAATCAAACAATATTTTATTCAACTAGTAGCTGATCAAACAATATCAATAAATTAAATTAATGTTGTTGATAACTTTGCCAACAATATTCTATTTAGCTAGTAGCTAATCAAACAATATTCTATTCAGCTAGTAGCTGATCAAACAACATCAATAAATTCAATTAATGTTGTTGAATAATTTCGCCAACAATATTCTATTAAGCTAGTAGCTAATCAAACAATATTCTATTCAGCTAGTAGCTGATCAAACAATATAAAATAATTCAATTAATGTTGTTGAATAATTTTTCCAACAATATTCTATTTAGCTAGTAGCTAATCAAACAATATTCTATTCAGCTAGTAGCTGATCAAACTATCAATGAATTCAATTAATGCTGTTGAATAATTTTGCCAACAAAATTCTTGTGAGCTAGAAGTTGATCAAACAATATCAATAAACTCAATTCAATTAATGTAATTGAATCATTCAGGCAACAATTGTTTTATTAAGCTAACAGCTTAGCATCTAATAACTTGAATAAAAATTCCAAACAGCTATAAATGTCTGTAACTGTGCATGTGTGTCTAGCAAGGTGATACAAAAATGCATTGAATGTCAGATCTATTACAAGGTTTCTATGTTGAATGAACCTTCCTGTTACTAAATCCTACAATTGAATAAACATTGTAGGATAATAAAAGCAACAATAATCTGCCGACAAAATTTATATCCACTATTTCAGATAACAACCACGAGACTACACATAAGACAACGGACGGACGAGCGGACGGCAACGGCAAGTGCAGAGCGCGCACCGCCGATCAGAATGGCCGTGTCGCCGCGAGAGTGTCTATCTGCTGGGATCATTAGGCAATCTAATTAATAACCAGCTTACAATAATAGCTTAGCTTAGTTTTTTATAATAATTGATGAACCTGCCATCTCTGAGATATTTGTACAGTAATTATTACGGGATCGATATTGAAAGACAGCAGCGACAGTGCCATCTGTTAGCTTTTGTGTTAACTACTACAGAGATGGTTTGTAATTGAATGGTCGACGACTCGAATAATGATTTATTAAACAGAGGTCTTTAACTAGAACTATAGTTAAAATTAAGATAAGCTAATTGATTATGAATATTGGGATTTTAATGATTGCTCACTTGAAATTAGGCTGTATAAGAGACGTCATTGCACATTGTTGTGAAGATGGCGGCGAATACGATTTTAATGATCAATAACTCAATTTATAATCTGAAACCACGACTAAATCAGTTTCTTTATGTAATTATAAACTAAAAAGTCATAAGATTATTTTGTAGAGCAATTTATTAGTAGAAAACCTGTTCTTTGTATTAAATCCTTTAATTAGCCGGAAATGGCGTAAGTAACATTCTGTTGTAAAAAGTAATGAACCTATTAATTAGACATTAACTTAATAACACCTTCGCATTAATATTGGTATTGTTTTATTGATAAATAATTATTACAATCAATTGTGAACTATTTTAGTATTGTTTATTAGTTTTAACTGATTAAGTAATTAATAACAATACTGAGTACGTGGTACTTCCGCTAGACGGACTAGACAAGTAGACACGCGTGTGACGAAAGATGCACATTATCTCGCGTTTAGCAAATAATGTAAATGAAAGTGGTTTTTGATGTGATTAATATTAATTAGTGCAAACGAGAATTGTAACATGATTTAAATGGAGTTTCTTCAACCCATTCTTCTCCATAGTAACAATGATTCATGTGAATGGGTCTCAACCCCTGAAAAGTTTATAAGTGCCTGTAATTGGACTATTGTAAATAAACGTTTGGTGTTTGAGTCAAGTATTGTGTGTGATTTCAACTACCCATTTACCCATCTGCCACGAAGAGGAATCTAAGGCGAAGACAATATGGCGGAGGCCATTGATATTTAGGAGCAGCGTTCCTCAAGTGGTTTTGCCGCCGTAACATGTACGTATTGAAGAAATGGAAACGTAAAATGTATGTAAGCTACATAATTAATGTAAGTACGAATAACTAGGTTTTGTGTGAGGTATGCAAAACTGGCAACATTATGGTTGTTTACGATTACTGACCCTTTCACAAATACGTTTGAAACAACACCATCGTTAAAAGTAGGTTTAGCAGTCACAGCCACGCCCACTGATTCGTTCAAGTGGCTCTTTAACCTTTAACCACAAACAAAAACACTCGAAACTGGTCCAAGTTTATGAAAACTGATAAAGAAATAATTTATTTCCTTTGAGTATTTGCTATCTCCAGTATAGAGTATTTCCCCTCCGCGTGAGGCTGACATTTTTTATCCTGTATATCACATGGCTGGATATTATGATCATAGAGCATACCTACGTCCTTGCTCTATGATTGTAAGGAATAATTCCCTGCCACACACGGACAACTATAAATACTTGACAACGAAAACAAAACGTAAGAATTTCGCAAAGTAACTTCTACTAATTCAAATCGCGACAGAATAAATCAATTAATAGCGAATTAATCCCTAAACCTAAATTGCGTTAAAAGCGTCAAATGGACCTTCCGTAATAGTAACTACGTCTGTGACCATTTTACGAATTTTAACGCAATTCATATTATTTTCCAGATTACCAGATGTATGAATGTGGACGAGGCAAAAGGAGTATGTAAGGATCGTAGCAAGTGGCGTTCTGTGGTTTCTGCCTACCCCCATGGGAAAAGGGCGTGAGTTTATGTATGTATGTCATATTATTTTCCTATTAAGATCTATTTTCCTAAATGCTCACAGACGCAGTTACTATTATGAAAGGTCCATTTTACGCTTTTAACGCATATTAATATGATCTGATAAAGTGAACATTCTAAACCCCCAGATCATAAACTAAACTACTCTACCACTTAACTGATCTGATCGGTATCCTTCCTTTGTTCAAAGTGGGGCTTTGGTACACCTAATGAAACGCATACGTTTAAAGGAGGCAAGAAAATAAGTTCTCATGATGGTTTGCTATCATAGTTTACAAAACTTGGTGAACACACCTATCAGATGTAGTGAAATTAAATAATTTCATTTCACTACATCTACACTAAATGGAAACGTTCTAGATTCTGAAACAAGTTGAAAACGTGTATACATTGTACATTAAGCTGCTATCAACAACTTGACTTTGTTGAAATAAGCTTATTATAAAAGCAGCAATATGTCTGCTATTTCCGCCCATAAATGCAAGAACATGATCTACAGGAAGACTTTGGTGGGGTCTTTTGTATAAAAACCAAGACTAATTTATGTATTTCAAACATAATAGTAGAATCATGAGCAGCGATTTGAGAAGTTTAAGACCGGCCAAGCGACGAATATTTATACCTAAATGTAGGTACGAATCCCGTGGGAATGTTCCGCGTCTATTGTTTTGTTTCTTAACCGCATCTTCTGTTTAGCTATTTCCGTACTCTGTTCGAGTTCGTTTCTTTGACTTGCTCAACTCAGTCACTAGACTGTTTGTTAGACTTACAAGTTTCCCTTCAGATTATTCGTAACGACAGTTAACAATCTCAAAGACAGCCGGGGACAACTGTTTTACTTATCTACTTTACTTTAAGAGGTAAAAACTTAATGTTGGGTCCCATCCCCGGAGCGATCTCGTATTTCTTAACTTTGAAGATCTATCGCCGTATACTTATCCCCAAGCTCATCGCCAGCGATATTAACATAATGTCTTTCACATCTCAATGTGAGATGTACGGGTAATGTATGAGATCAACTAATTTGATAGTAATCGATCAACACATGCTTATGTATTCACTGGATCTCCGTTCATCTATGTGAGAGCTTATCTCACTTAGCGGGCTCACTACACATCGAGGGTCTCGCATAGTTGTAGATAATCTGCGCTGTGTGCCGCTACACCTCGACTATTGAAGTGGTCTTAACATAACATACAATGTTAATTATATATTATATTTGTGTATAGCCAACGACCAACAACCACGAACGAATATGTACGAACACAAATATTTTTTTGTATGAATACCGATTCCTGATCGGTTAGGCCAGCGATGCAACAAGCTACTGACAAGACATCAAGTCCAGTGGAGTCTTCTTTGTAAGTGATTCTGTTTAGCGTTGAAGAGAGAAGGTTACAATTGGTAGGTACTAACACTAGATAATAAGTTATTTAATATTATGTTACTAACACTCTATGGATCTTTTTGTGTCCGAAATAAAATAAAAATTATAAAAAAAATATTAATTATTATAATTATTCTATTTTTTTCTGTCACTAGTGTAAAACTGCATTTTCGTATAACCTAACGCAAAAGGATCACATTCAAGCCTATGGAACCACCCGTCGGGGCTGCGGGTTGTTCGATAGAGATACCGCGGCCTCGACACAGAGGGCTAAGAAGGAACATGGGTGGTTTTTAGTCAGTAGAAGTCTGACCAAAGAAACGACGCATGGACTGTGTTAAGAATGATATGGTAAGAAAGGAAGTGTCTCATGAGATGACGAAAAATAGAGAGGTGTGGAAGAGGAACACATGCTGCGCCAACCCCAAATGAATTGGGATTAGGGCAAGAGTCTGACACTCCCTACCGCTCTGCCCAAAGCGGGAGGAGTCATTTGATGATTTCATACCCCCCAAAAAAAATGACTATGGAACAATATCCAGATCGCGCTGACACGTTTAACCCCACACTGTAAAGTAACCGCAACTGAAAATAAACCCAAACAAGTATAATGAAATTATTTGTGAACACTTGCACCGGACCGGGGCCAGTGTGGCGACCGCGCGTCGGTTGAGCGCATGTTGCGACTTGCACACAACTCGAAGCTTAGGCGCGGCGTATTTTATACGCATAAACGACACACGTTTCAGAAACGCGCGTCTTCTGCTCCGTAGATGCAGATTTTTACGTTTTTATAAATACAAACGCGCGTCTGAAGCGCGTTCGAAACTCGTTTGAATCACGCACAAAGAGTTGCAAGTTGTTGGCAGTTGCAAGTGCGTAGACGTGCGTTTCACGATCGCCCCGTGTGCTTAGGTTACAAGGTTGCGTTCAAATCTCGTTTGAAGCCCGTATACGCGCGTCATCTGCACGTCGTCTGCGCGTTTAAAATACCCGTGTACCGTGTGCCGTGTGCTAGGGGCCTTATTTACACGGACAACATCGCTTGCCTACACATTGGACACTTATTGAAACAATTTGATATTACGGAAAATACGCGACATAAAGTTCTGCGTGTTTCCAGTGATTTTGGGGGTTTGTAAACAAAGGATTCCAAGCGAAGTAATGAGTAATCTGCGGCACCGACTCTTTGTATGGTTGTATGTATGACTCAGACTTGCACAGAGTGATACGTGTGAACGCACTCTAAAGTGCAAAATCAACTCGAGCTAAGCTGAAATTTGCAAATGATTTGCAAAATTGAAAGGCTTGAAAGGCTGACTTGCATTATCACTTAACACATTAATATCACATAGTCGTAGATATTTCGTTAATATCTTCCGCTACCTGTTATCAGCGCCACAGAAACCGGGAACAAATCTTGAAGAGCTTAGTACTTAGAGACGGATGGAGTACCCTCAGGGGAGGAGAGGAGGAAAGCAAGAGGGGAGGGGGGGGGGTTCGTGACATTTGCATAAAGTTAAGCAGCCGATGTTTTAATCAGACATTTTACTATGCAACGTTTAACAACAAGACACGCCAAATTCAACTTAATTACTCTTGGTACAAGATTTTATTTGCTACGGAGATTTAATCTGTATTTAAATAACAGGATAATTTCTCGTTAGAGTAGGGCCGCAAATTCGGAGAGTTGGCGCGTGCAGCGGCGCGTGCACGCTCGACTACTGAACGTATGGATTTCTCTTCTTCTTGGTATATTCGTAGCAGCGTTTTTAGCGTGTAGGCGTTTTAACGAGCGTTTACAAGTGATATTAGTTAAACATTGTTCCATTAGTTTAATCTTTTTTTGCTTTTAGTCCAACACGTCTTCACGAATAGCGTACAAAGATCTCTTTAAAATAGAACTGCTGGAGGGTTCTGTGGCCGAGATAGAAGATTCGGTGTCGTTTTCAGACACAATTTCTGTTATGTTTTCATTTTCCGAACCCACTGAAGACTGGTTTTCAACACCTGATGCCAAATTTGTATTTGCAGTAGATGGTTCCGGAATCAACTCATCTCGTAGGTATAAATTCCGTAAGGTTGTAAAATTGCCATGTAGACACCCAATCTTCAGCAGGAACAAAAGTCGTCCTGAATCCACTGAAGTGTTAAGATCTGCCGCAAGAGGGCGCGTTAGGGACAGTCACTGCGCCTGACGTCAAACTCAACAAGTTATTGTTCTCGTTCTGTCAGAAAACATTACCTTTATCAAATGCAAACACAAAGACATCAATAGTAAAATACAACATTTCGTTTCCAACGTGATTTTGCGCTTTTCTATGCGAAACATTATTCTTCAATATATTCTCGGGTGCTCCTCAAATGAGGGGAGAGTGCTTGGAGCGTGAGAGAGCCGCGCTGTGCATCCAGTGGCCAATTATATCACACACACACACACACACGTACACACTGTGATGATCCGATCAGGTCACACTTGCATGACAAAACATTTGGGTTTTCACTATCAACCGAGCACAAAGCCACACCTCGAGCTGCTACTGATGAATTCCTGGCGGAAAAACCCAATAACACTTTGTCCTATACGGGAATCGAAACCAGGACCAGGAAATTAAATTAATTTGAAATCAACTCAGCATAACACTCGCCACCACTAGCCCAATAAGGGCCTTTTGCAAACATTTCATATCATAATGGGGTATTTCACCAAAAAAAATCTAATTAGTCCGTCAAAAAATAATGTACACATATTTTTTCTTTATCCACGTGAACAAAAGATGAAGACGATACAGTGCTTCGAAAAGTCGTGTCAAGTCGTGTGACGTCACAAAGTTAGTACTTTTTTACCCACAAAGTGACGTCAAAATCCCTCACTCATGATTTTTAACACGTTTTATTTTCGTCAATTTTTATTAATTTGATAAAACAAAAAACACGTATCCAATATTTTTCGATAATCTTACAGACGGACTATTTAGTTTTTTTTTGTGAAATACCCTATTAGAATGCACAGTTTGCTTCACCTCTTTGGTTCGCTCTAGAATTCCATTACTCCTTATTATAGCGTTTTATCACGTACGGTGGCGACGATTAGCGACCATTGTATTGTGAACCTCTATTGCTCTGATATACGACACTTATTTGTTTGAAGTGCGGTTCAATTTACATGTAAATAACGCCGAGCGATTTATATCAATAGGGTACTGATAAGAGACTTATGAATTATTATGATGGCAGCATTCATAGCGCGTAGGCGGCGGCGTAGCACCGCTACGTGACTACGAATCTCGTAGCACCGAGTAACCGTTTCTTTTTTTCTTGTCTTTAGTATTGGAAACTTTTACTTCGAAGCGATTCCATCGAATATTATTTTTTGTATGTCAATATCTGCCAGCCAGTCCGACTTACGTAGACATGTAGGCCAAGTATTACTTACAGACTTGTATGAGTTCAATATAGTCGACTTAGCTCTGTTCACTCGCGCTACATCGTGAGCTGAGCGTTTAATTAAAACAACTCGGACGATGTGCTGTAGTACTTGTGTAGCGGTTGATATCACTTGTAACATCACGCGTGATGCGTTCTTTCACTTTCATTACTTAAGATATTAGTTTATTAGATCTTCTACTTACTATTTGTGCTGTTTGGGACTCAATACTTATTTCTGACTAATTAATGCTTATAGTAGGAGTACATGTTTTATTTTTTCACATTAATTTAAGTCATCGGTCTCTGTTATAAATTTTTTTTATAGACATCAGCGGCCGAGTCGCCTACTAAGCCTTTTTTTGCAAATCAAGAACAAAACAA
Source organism: Diarsia brunnea (assembly GCA_949774965.1). Classification (NCBI taxonomy): domain Eukaryota; kingdom Metazoa; phylum Arthropoda; class Insecta; order Lepidoptera; family Noctuidae; genus Diarsia; species Diarsia brunnea. The sequence goes on from OX459007.1 coordinate 20,068,834, forward strand.
GCTTGTGCTATTGAATGAACCATCTGTATGTCAATAGAACAGTCTCTTTGTTAACCGACTTTAAAAAAAACTTTTTTGCAAAAAATAAAACCGACTTCAAAAACACAAAAAAGTGAAAAACACAAAAAAGTGAAAAATAAACTTCACAAGAAAAAGCAGCTTCTGAAGTCGGTGACATTTTGTTTGTTTGATTTCGTTTTCTTTGCCACCGACTTCAGAAGCTGCTTTTTCTTGTGAAGTTTATTTTTCACTTTTTTGTGTTTTTCACTTTTTTGTGTTTTTGAAGTCGGTTTTATTTTTTGCAAAAAAGTTTTTTATTTTTCCATTTTTAGTTGTTCCCAAACAAATAATAGGTTTTATTTATCCCCAATAAATGGAACATTACATAATATCTTACTGTCCAAATCTGGGTGTACACATCTGCGTACCCCCTCAGATCATACAGGCGTGATGTTACGTCATGATGTTGTATAAACAATAAACATCCAAGCGATTGCAGCAATCACGACAGATTTGCCGCCTATTTTTGAAGAGTTCTATTGTATATCTCCGAAGATCAGGATCAGATCTTTACCAAATTTAAATGGGACCACTTCAGGAGTATACTCTTTCAAATAAAAAAAGAATTTTGAGAATCGGTTCACAAATGGAGGAGAAATCAGGTAACATACATAAAAAAAATTAAAAAAAAATACATACACACGAACATAATATAACCTCCTCCTTTTTTGAAGTCGGTTAAAAAGAGGAGGTTATCTTGTACAGTACTTAACAGGCTAGTTGTCTCAAGTTATCCGCAGGAAATCACGGAATCACACAATCGGACATCGTATGTCACCGAGTCACCGCACACTTGGAAAGCACCGATGCGTTACGGAGATGAGCAGCCTCCTTGTGAGAATCATATTAACTTTATTATTGGATGGTTACCCTGACTACAGAAACAAACAACAATTTTAACGAATTATTTTGACGGTTTAGTATAAGAGGTTGTATGGAAAAGAGAATGTTATTCGTTTTATAATAATGCAACCACGGGTCAAGCCAAGTTTAAGTAGTACGTAGCTTGTAGTATGTTATCACCGCTCATCTCATTTCCACACGTAGTCTAGAAACATTGCACAGATAGAAACATTTATTTAGATAAGAACGCTAAACACTCCGCCAAAATCTTGCTGTACACTCTTTGAGTATGAAGCACTTAACAAGAAGTTGCATAATTCTCACTCGGTACAATTCTCCAAAAACGATAGAATAAAACAATATTGTAGAATTCGATTGCATTGATTTTGTATGCCACATTATACTTCGTGAACTAGAAAACCATCCCTGGCAATTCTTCAATCTTTATACGAAGAGAAACTTTTGTCAGTGAGACATTTACGGTTCATATAATTTTCTATTTGGGAGGGCCAACTGACTTAACTAATTCGGACGCTTCAACAGAAGAAACTGAACGCGACCAGCGTATCGGGTTAGAGCTATCACTGGCGATGTTCCACAGCAATGAAGACGCTTGTATACAGTTAATTTTATTTAGTTAACCTTCTGTTCAGCGTTTATTGGATTCGCTTTGTACTCCCCGCGCCACATCGTTACAAACGCTCAAAGTACCGCAGCAGCACTCTGTATAGTAACACATCGGAAGCAAATCGTTTGTGAAATCTTATCACTAGCGCCGACCAAACGGAACATTTCCGAGCGACGACTATAATATGCAAATATCGCTACGGTAGCTATCTTAAAGCCAAACCTAAGTTTATCTAAACTTGGCTGCATCCATACAACGAAAACCCACCCCAACAAAGTTAGGATTATATGAGACAGGTGATGCATAGCATTATAACGTCAGCTGTGTATCGTAAGCCGTGTGTATCGTTAACTGAATAAGTTTAAAAGTTAATGTAAATAAAACAAAGTGTGTATTATTTAAGCCGACGACGGTGCGAAATGACGCTAAGATTGAGGTGGTATCTTGTGGTAACAAAGTAGACGTAGTTGATAATGTCAAATTCCTAGGTGTTCATATTGACGCATTATTAAATTGGAAGGTTGAGATATTGTCTATAACAAAGTCTGTTAGCTCGGCATGCTATGCAATCAGAACCCTGAGGGAAGTACTAACTTTACCTCAACTTAGGAGGGTGTATTTCGCTTTGGTTGAGTCTAGGCTTAGATATAGTATTGAGTTTTGGGGCAATAGCTACAAATACAATATCCAGTCAGCATTTGTTATTCAAAAGAGAGCTTTAAGGACAATGATTCGCATGAGACAGATAGAATCGTGCAAGGAACACTTTATAAGACTAAAAATTCTAACAGTGCCTTGTCTCTATATTCTTGTATTGCTAACCAACTTTGTTAAGAATTTGCAAAAATACGAAACTGAAGAGCAAAGACTGGCGAGGGATAGTACTCGTAGGAAGGACTTACCCTACCACACAATTCAACCAAAATTTCAACAAAGTCCCAGATACCAATCTGTGTGGTTATACAACAAGTTGCCAATAGAATTTAAAAGCATGACCAATCTAAATTTATTTAAAAACAAATTAAGGAGATATTTATTGAGGAAGGGCTACTACAGTATAGAAGAGTTCAGTATGGATAAATGTTGACAAATGTACCTATTTATTATTTGTGATATTTATTTAGTTTCGTCTTTTTAAATTATTATTATTTTTTCTTCATATAAGTTTACACTAATTATTGTTTGAAATGAGTTTATTTTTAATTTAATTTTTTTTTTTAAGACTATCTAATGTAATAATTTTAAGTATTTTTTTCTACACAATGTATTTTGTAATGAAATAAATGACTATGACTATGACTATGACCGTGTGTCTCCTATTCAATGGATAGATGAGACACTGTGGTATACAGGAGCAAGAGCTATTAGAGCTTTTAACGAATTAGTAGATCATAAATCATTAACTTCTGTTGCTGAAACAGTCTGATCTGTTGAAACTCTCTGAAGTTATCGGTAGTTAACTGAATAAGTTTAACCCGTAAATGATCGCTACAGCGCCACCGAGTTGTTGAACACTGCTTGACGTTGTATAGTGATTAGTTTTAATAATTAATTAGTAAAGTTAAAGGATTAGCGACCTGATTGCCTATTCATACACAAATATTTACAAATCAAATATATTGAATGGTGTGTAATCGTAGCAAATGGTAGGAATAGACGCGGCTCAGTCATATTATGTAATTTTTCGCATAAAAATCATACACGAAACCTGTTGTTAGTAATGTTAGTAGGTACGAAATATTCTAGATTTTCACAGAGTCTACGCATCCGACTGTTTCAAATGACCATGTTTTGAGACCGAACTCAGCTGAACTGCAAGTTTTCCCACAAATTCCCCGGTGATAGGTTCGGAATGAAGTTTTATCGTTGCTTCTATTTCCTGAGGTGTGTTCATGTGCAGTTAGCTGGCGACGAGACGGGGTGAATTAGGATTTCGTAAAACTAAAGGTAACATGCGTAGTGGTGAGATTTAAATAAAAAATTTAAACCCGACTATGAAAAAAGCACAGACTAATAAAACCGTGGTCTTAAAAGTAGAAAACAAAAAAATAGTTCTTGTCTGGTATTTTTATCTATCAACGCCTTATCCACATAATTAATTATCGTCGCTTGCCACTGATACCTGATGCTCCTTCGCGGCGTTCTCATTGATACAGAAGTCAGCTGCTAGTTGCCATCAGCAAGGTGGCATGCGATTACGGCTGTCCTTGATTATAATTTTACTTATAATACGTTAAGTTGAAATTTAAAAATAATTTACTTACTAGACGATAATAAATTATGTGGATAAGGCGTTGATAGATAAAAATACTAGACAAGAACTATTTTATAAGATTTTAAACTGACATGGTCAGTAGCACGAACAACTAACGAAGAACTATTTTCTTGTTTTCTACTTTTAAGACCGCGGTTTTATTACTCTGTGTTTTTTTCGTAGTCGGGTTTTAGTTTTTTAAACTTATTTTTTTTTGTTTGACTTTTATTTTTGTGTTATTTAATAAATACATATTTATTAACATTAAACAGAATATTACATTATGAAAGTAAAACATTATTACATAATAATGTTTTACTTTCATAATGTAATATTCTTCTTAATGTTAGTTCTTATTTACATAGTACGAGTAAATAACACAGACTAGACCGCGAGAACTGTTTGACCGCATTCTGAACGTATATGTTGACAAAAACTATAATAAAATATATATACATATTTGTAATGTGCTCGTCAAGACCTTTTATTTGATACCAAACATGTTATGATTATCTCAAATTATTATTTTTCGAGGTTAGAATCTGACATTTAAGTATTTGATATAATTTATATAGCCTATGTTACCCGGGCTATTTTAACGAATCTATTGACACCTCATTTATAAATATCCGTTCAGTAGTTTCGGCGCTATGGTGGAAAATACAAACATACATAGACTGCCAAAATCATTACCCTTCCTTTTGACTTTCGACTACGGTCGGGTAAAAAGTTACTCACGCATTTTCCAATGGTAGTAGGCAGAAACCGCAGACCGCTACCTACTACGATCCTTACATACTACTTTTGTCTCATTCACGTTAATACATCTGGTAATAAGCGTACTTCACAAAAACTTAAAGAAGAAAGTAAACGAATCCCTTAGTCACGTGCATTGAATTTGAGTTTCCAGTAATTAAATGTACCTCGACAGACACCTCTTTTCTTCACATATCGTCCTTTACACAGTCCATCCATTGTTTCTTTGGTCTTGCTCTGACCATTCCTTTTCAAATAACGAAATATTTTATACTCAAGAAAACAGTGGGATTTCACGCTTTAAAACTTTATGTGGCAAGTAAAGCTCCTCAGTACGCGGGGCGCAGAGAAGCAAAGTGCACTGTGGTATATACTCGTATTAGCACCACGTCTGTTAAGGCGCGGGCCCACCGCGGTGCACGGAGAGGCTACGCACGTGTATTAAGCTTCGTTTTGGAAGAAAATGTATGTGATTGTGTCCACTGCAACCCACGGAGAGGCTACGCATGAATTGACGTCATTGATACATGCGTGGCTTGCTCGAATAGGCGGTTACATAGCTCAACGCTGTCAACGTGGGTCTACGTTTCCACTGGAGTATACGAATATGACCCTCGACTATGTACAGCTCACTTATCGCAGCGCAGTTTTCAGTCATACACCTTGTGGAACGGACGCATTTCATGTTTTCTCGCTTTCCCGCCCGTCTCATCTCCCCACACCTCCCGCAGTGAAGCCCGTGTCCGTGGATTGCAGTGGCACGTGCGTAGCCTCTCCGTGCGCCGTGCCACGCTATACATAGTCGTGGGTCATATTCGTGTACTCCAGTGGAATCAAACAAATTAATACACTCAGCTAAAATGCGCCGCGTGCCCGTGCACAGCATGCGCCTCGGTGGGCCCGCGCCTTTACTGTGCTGTAAACTGTTATGTCTCACTGCCACGGCATATAATCGTACCTCCTGTCACATGCTGCGCGCCGGGTACTAATGTTATTGAAACGTTATAGACGGTCTGTTGTTCCAACCAAATTATATTGTGTTTGGCGGGTGTTGGTATAGGTAAGTTAATAGAGGAAAAAACGTAGTAATATTCTCACAAAAGACCAGTTTGTATCGTTGTTTGTATAAACAGACTATATTAGTTTGCCCTTTTCCCGGGGCGTCCCTACGGACCAAACTAACCGCCGAGCCTTAATTGAATCATATCAAATATCCCTCATTGTGACCATTGATACCATTCTGTAGTTTATTTAGGTTACAAGGTTCAGATGTTAATCACTTAATGTAATTTCTCTCGAAATATACGATGCGTGTAATGGCAAATGTTCGTAATACATTGATCGTACACTTTAAGCAAGGGTTGGCCGCGAAGTAACTCATCGCGTAATGGATTAGAATGTAAATCATCCGTAAGGCGTATAGATGGCGTCGTTTAGCTTACTAAAAGAAAATAGCGTGTTTTGTCTGCAGCCATAATGTTTAATGGAGAGTAAAAGTTGTGCTAGCATTTTGTTGGTTTCACACTTAACGAAGAACGTCAACCTATAATACTGTTTCGGCACATCAATGTTCGTAAAAGTGAAACGTCAATGGTTTTGATGCCCAGAGTGCCCAAACTCAATGTCATCGATGAAATGTAGATGAATGTGGAAATGTCTAATTTCCATATAGAAGCTTTATAAAGACAAGACATACTCTCTGTTAATAAAGCCTGCAAAAAGCTACATTTTATGAAACCACTTGACGGAACTTTCATGTACACAATTCTTCGCACGAAGCAGGCAGGGTAAAACAGAGACTAATTAAAAGATGGCTCCTCTGTTTCTAATAAGCTAACAGCGTTAACTAAGGGGTAGAGCGTTACATAAGATAGATTGGCACTGAAACGCAGCTCCTCGGAATGAGTGAAAAATGTCGCACGCACACATACACGCGTAAGCACAGCGATTACATACAAATGCCGCGAGCGCGCTTGCACTACTGTACGTGAAGCGTGTATATGTGTGCGCGCGATTTCACTATATTTTCGAAGCCAGCATACTGTTTCCATCTACTTCACAGTGGAGAAAACCTTTATTCATAGCCTTGTACAATCATACTAGAGACATGACAATTGTGTCAACAGAAAGGCATCGTGTGTCATGTGGCAGCTCAGTGACATTGTTACAGATACTTTCCTCTGCGGTTACAATGTACTCGTGTACCTACTTCATCCCTCCTCCTGAAACATCCTTTATCATACAGAAATACGAGAATAGCCCTTACTGTTGGTTGTGAACATTTTAACAAAGCAGTACTTTTGTCTACACACGCTGAGTCAAGATTATTAAAGTTTTTCTTTTGTGACACCGTAGGACTCACTAAAACTTTACTTAGTTTCTTCATACGACCGCTATAAGTTCTCATCGTTACGACCGTTTCATAATTAATAAAATTCAGTAAAAAGATCATGATTAGGGAGTGACCACACCTATCGACGTGGAATCGGCGGGCGTCGGTGAGTAGGAGCTTTGTTTGTCTATGTCATTGCATAGACGACAGAAAGCTCTTTCTAAAAAGTAATTTGCCTTCTCTCGTTATGAATAATGCCACTTGACACCACGTTGGAAGCCTGTCATTATGACCATGCTTTTGACGAGTAATCTTAATCGTAAAATTCTTAGTAAACATGTAATCATACGATGAAGGGATTCCTTTTGCGTTAAAGTGGAGCAGCTTTTCATGGAATTGCAGTGCATCGCGTCTAGAAAGAAAAGTTGAAGCAGTTTACTTATAATAGTAGACGTGCATAAGCCAGTCGAGTGGATCTTACTGTAGTGATGTCTAATAGACTTGTTTTCGGATACAGTCAGTTATATATAATTAAATTGTCATTAAAGTGTTTTATGCGTTTTAAATCGCTAGCAAAATATTTTTATTAATGTCAGCTTTACTGCCAGCTTTGATTCATTTCCAATGAGCTGGGTTTTAGAAGGTCGTGGCTAAATGTCCGTGGATGGGTGACCACCCATTTCATATCGAGTATTATCCTCCGTGCTTCGGAAAACAGGAAGCCGCTGGTCCGGATGTCGTTAACAGTTGGGAAAAGACAGACAGATGATAATTATGACTATAACTTTTTACAAAGAGTTTGTAACATTACGATTCAAGTATCTGTTAGTTTCGGATACGTCGGAAATAGCGGATATATTGGAGGTCATTGCTCCTCCGTAATGAAAAGCTTTTAGCTCTTCGTTTTAGTGCTATTTATTTGATATTTATTGTTATTGTTTCAAAAGCTCGTTATGTTGCCGCCCGCAGTTCCGTGTAAACAAACATTTTTATGACTTTAGTAAAAAAATAACAACTAGTCTAAAGTATTATTTAAAGCAACTTACGTTTGGCTCTAGACCCGAAATTTACCACAAATTACAAAGGAAGCATTGGTTTAACAGAAGGTGCAGGTTGGTAGTACCTAACTAATAACCAGAAATGTACATACTGCCTATTCTTACAAACATACATCGATTCTCATGGTAGTAGACAGAAACAACATAATGCAATTTTCCACAAACATACTTGAGCTGAAAAACATTAAATCTCTTTTCATCATTAGTGTTTTAGTCCGGAAGTGTCTGTTTTCAAGCTTATTCGGTGTCACCAGAGCGTTTCACGCACGTTTTTATTAACTTGCTCTCAATAACGTTTCCACGAAAAGATTTAATTTCTGCTGCTAACAACAATGGGAGGTCGAGTTTCACCCTTGTTGAAACACGAGAATTCTGCAATTAGGTTTTTTTTGGACTCCTACGAGTACCTTTTTTCTTTAGAATAGAATCCAACGACATTTTATCATTTATTTTCACAGTTTTTTTAAGTAACAAACCCACTAAAGCAACCATAATATCGTCGTGCTTGCAGTTTTATATGCACATTTAAAACTGTCACCAATCGTGTCTATGTAATGTCCCAAAAGAACGAAGGTTTTTTCATTTCATGTATGTCGCCAATAAATCACAGAACGATAAATGAATGAGAGAAGAAAGAAAAGCATTCTCCCAAAGACATTTCCATAGTGTATGAACGGCGCCTGGAAGGACCACACAAGAATGTATTATATTCTAAAGGGTTTATTAGTAAATACCCAAAATGTTAGAACCCCTTCATGCCAGTGCGTTTCGGTTTAAATACCTCATTTGAGCACCGTCGTAGATACAAAGGTATACCTTTTTATTATAAGTTCAAACATGTTTAATGTTCCATCATTGCCGACTAACTTCAGCACGTGGCTAGGCAGGCATGTTTTGTGCTCAGAAATTGTCCCATAGGATAATAACCTACCTGAATACAACGTGTCAAGTTGCCACAATGAAAGAGAGATTTAGAAATCTTCTTGAGAGCAGTGGTGGCTCAGTGGTAGTGGCCCCGACTTACGAACAGTGAGTCGTGGGTTCGAACCCTGTCAGGCGCATTACTGTGTGTAATTTATTTCATCACCACTGCTCTCATAAACGGTGAAGGAAAGAAAAAAGACATGTGACATCTACCAATCCGCACTGGGCCCGCGTGGTGGGTTATAGCCCATCCCTCTCCTAGAGAGGAGGCCTGAGTCCCTGCAGTGGGAACATTAAAGGCTGATGAAGAGAAATCTTCTTTTCTTCAAGAGGAAAAAAATCAGATCAGTAACAATTTGCAAATAACATTGTTATTAGATATCACGAGCAGCTATACACATAGCCTCCTACAATCCCAGAATCTTTAAATATTCTTTTCATGCTCCATCGCTGGCTCACTACACAGTTTTATTGCATCTACCGTACAAGTTATGTAATGGGTAAACAAATAACGGAAATTTTTCGAGGTATTTACTCTGTATCCCATCTCATTAGGGAATTGTGATTTCTTTGAATTCTGTATGTGTTGTTAGTATGACATGACCCGAGACAAAGCTAACTGTATTGTTCGTATACAATTTTTCTTTACAAGATTTCCTCAACCAATGTGTTTGTATGAATGGTTTCCTTTTGTCGGTAGGTCACACTCGTACTGTGGGATATGAGAGGTAACCGTAACTATGTTATATAGGAGTGTCCTAATACAGGCATGTAGTACATGCTTAAAAGGGCACTTCTATCACTAGTTAAGCCGTATAAACTTGTTAAAGAAAATAAACTATTTGTATTTGTATGTTATTTACATATTGTCTTGAATCATTAAAAGGAGAGTTTAAAAGGGTAATGATGATGGATAACTTGTTATTTCTATTCATTTTGGGATAATTGCGTGTATTGCTTTCTGAATCTTTGTCGGTTTTGATCAATTTGATCAGTTTAGTATTTATTTTGGTCCAATGAGCACCTTAATTTGACTTATTAAAGTGCTCATTCTAACCTAACCCAAAAAATAAAGCAGTTGTTCTTATACAGACAATCAAACCTAACCATATATAAAAAAAAACGAATTAAGTTGCATAACCTGTGAATGTGTAAAGTTATGTATGCAAAACAGTCAGTGCTTGCTGCAAATAAAAGAACCACTCAGCGACAACCTCATTTACTCGTAGTAGCGACTTGCGACGTTTGCGACCAACTCGTCGAACCGTCGCCGACGACACAAATCTCCGCGCGACTATTTGCTCCCAACATAGATTTATATAGCATTAGATGTATGCGGCACGGAGACGATTGAATCAGATTGTGTTATCAACCGCACTTAAGAGTGAACTACAAAAACCAACCTTCCTACTACGAAATAAAGACGCTTCTAATGGTAATATGTACATTGTACATGTGGTTGAGAGTACCTATGTTGTGAGCGAGAAGACAAAATGACTATTGCTTCGTTATTCAGAGTAAAAGCAACAGAAACAGCACCGTTTGTTCTGGTCCTCGCTGTGGTGTTGATTAACACACATTTGCATTGTGTCTTTTAAATAAAATAGCCCCGGGATATTGGAGATTTGAATGAAAGATTGCATTATACTTGTTAAATGTATTTCTTTTAAATCGTCAGAACTGTTTGAAGTTAGAATAATCACTTCGCACGTATTTTTAAGTAAAGTTAGTCAAATTCGTAGCTCAAAAATTGTCTTACTGCGGTACTCAGAGATATTTAATGATTACTTAAGCCGTCACTTAGTAAAGGTTTGGCATACTTTTGTATGACAAAACTGTCAAAACCTTTACTAAGTGATGGCCTAAGTAATCATTAAAGCTCTCTGAGTGCGGTACTTAGTATAATAGGAAAATGTATTTTTTTTAAATTAAATTTGAATTAATTAATCTTTATCTTTAAGAGGTGGCGAGACGATCTGGACGCGCACCACGAGGGCTGGTTCGAGGTGGCTCAGGAAAAGAGAACGTGGAAGGAATTGGGGGAGGCCTTTGCCGAGCAGTGGGACAGTACAGGATAGAAAAAAAAAAGTCTTGATCTAAATTGTGAATGAAAAAAATCACAATATTGATAGATACCTAGTGTCATAAATGCTTGCCTCTTATAAACCTATCATCCCTCCATCATCCTTGCTCCAAATGTCTCGTTCACACGATCACTCCACACACCGCATACAGTCGTGTCAACAATAGAAACTCCCGCGGTATACGCGCCGACAGTCAGCCTCCCGCATATTAGGACCGCTGTGCTGGGTGGGGACTAGTACAGGTGGGTTTAATCGACCTCACAATCGCTTTACCATTTTGACCACAAACCTCCACAAATGCACACACACACATAGTAGCATAGTGCTCATATTTTAACAAAACACTATCTGTAATCATACTCGTATCTATGTTTTACAAATTAAATGATTGATTGAAATTAAAACTTCACTCAGGTTGCATTGTAACTGACATAAAGACAAACAGACCTTAGATGAGTGGCGATCGCTTACAAATGGTTTCGTATTTCTATAACGATTTCAACAAGTTTGACTAACTGCCTCTTGGCATTTCAAAAGCTTATATAAATTTGATAATCTGTAACGCTGATAAAATATTACTTTCAAAAGTGTCAAGTAACATTAAATCAAATAGTAATAAAGCAATTGCGAGTTCGACTGTACATCCCACCTTTCCAATGATTGTCACAGCTCAATGAATTGACAGCTTTTCACAGAGAACCACTCAGCAGTTACATCGCTCGCAGCTGTGTAGTACTGTGCATATATAGTTCATACTCTATGTGCACAGTTTTGCATAGCTGGGCATTTTATTTTGCTTTGTAATTTATTTTATAACTCCTGCTCTCAAAACGGTTGCAGTTAATATCCTGAGGGACCCTACTGTGAGATCACGTGCTGGATTACGGTGCATCTCTCATTGAGAGGAGACCTGCAGACCACCTGTGGGGCATTATGGGCTGCTTGTACTAAGCGGAATAATTATATAATTAACTTACAAACACACACACTAACTGTCTGTAGACTACAAACTGTAACACAATAAAAATATAAGAATGAAGCGGGTTCAATTAAACGTAGCGGCAAAGTGAACAGCTAGTTTAATAATCTTCACAATGTTTGATACAAACTAGGCTTAAGTACATACGATAAAAAAAACACAACACTACACGGTACGTTCCTGGCCAGTTCGTGACGTGAGGTGCGTCTCGAAACAAGTAAGGATACGTCACCGCGGGGTGTGAGGTAGCGGGGGCGTCTAGGCTAGGCGTCCTTTTCCAATGCGTGGATACAGCGACGCGCTAGCGCAGACTGACGCTCGACTGCGCGGCGTTGCCTTATATAGGTGAAAGGCACGGCCGGCGGCGGGCGGCAGCGGTGCGGGGCACGGTGCGAGGTGGCCCATCGTTGTGTGCGTGCAGCGTGAGTGACGTGCCGACACAGCGGTGTTTGTGTGGCGAGTGGATGTAGGCACTCGGTGGTGCTACAAGAATATAATAGGATCATTTGATAACAATGAACCAATCAGATATTAGCAGATTATTTATTATGATTATTACAATGCGGCTTTTACCAAAATACAATGTATCATTTGTTATTAAATATAATACTATTTGTATATCAATATAATAATGATATCTAATAGTATCAGTATAATTCGTGCTCATTTTTGTGTCGGTAATACAATATTATTAACGTGACGTACATTTTATTGTGTGAGAGGAAAACTATCATGAAACATGGAGCCTTTCTAAATATTATTAGACCGTGTATTTTATTTATCGTTGTGATATTCTTATACTAATCCATACTCATCATCATCTGCCTAGCCTTTTCCCAACTATGTTGGGGTCGGCTTCCAGTCTAACCGGATGCAGCTGAGTACCATTATTTTACATGGAGCGACTAGGTAATACGATACTCTTTGGTAAGACTGGATGTCAGAATTTCAGGTCACTGACTACCTGTAACGACTGCCAAAGCTCTATATATGGCAGCCGGGACCAACAGCTTAACGTGCTTTCCGAGCCACGGAGGAAACTCGGTATGTCGGGCGGTAACCCATCCACAGACCGACCTAGGCAAGCACAGCTTTACCTAAAGATCGACCCGAGTGGCAGTTCTTATTAAGCCACGAGCTCCTCCACTAATCCACTCCACTCACTCCACTAATCCATACTAATATTATAAATACAAAAGCAACTCTGGCCGTCTTACTTTTCACACTTTATGTCTGAACGGATGAGGCACTGAAGTAAACTATCATATTTTATAATGACAAGGGTCATCTGAAACAGTGGAGGAATTGCTTTATATCTGAGTAGTTTGTTCCCGTGGGATGATTTGCGTCACACTATCTAACTACCCGAGTGGAACAAACATAAATAAATCTCTTTTTAAAATAAAAGTGTCAAATATACGTCGTGTAAATTAATCTTAATAAAGTAGTTACGATTTGACGAGGTTATGCTGCTAACACAAAAGAAAATGGCGCACATGATTTGTGGTTTCATTAATATTCGATATTAACCGAATGTCCCAAATATTTGTACACTTTTGTGAATAGATCAATTTCTATTGATACTTTTTATTCACCATTACACTTATTTACTCAACAATACGGGTAATAATAACAGCTGGTCATTCCCGGGGGTATTAGGGGGTGAAGCCAGAGGAGGGGGAGGGGTGGTACTAAGAGGTTCTTCCACAAGTGAGAACTCCAAAAATTGATAGTAAAAGCGTCGATCAGTATACGGCATAACATAACTCAATGCTAGTTTACGCGTATCACTTGCCAAAGTTAATTCAACCTAATTTTTACCAATGCATTAATCTCAATGATCTAATAAAGGTTTGAATCGTTTGGATTCTGATGTGCACTCATAACAGGTTGATTGAGCATATTATTGTTTAAACCTGTGTTTTTCAACCTGTGGGTCATGGCTCATTAAGGGGGTCGCGAAGCGGGGAGTTCTATACGGGGAGTTGTAAAAGGTTGACTAAAGCTTAACTAAAGGACATAATCATGTGTATATAATTAGCAAAAAAATTAAAAAAACTTATGAGAACTATAACACTAGTGCGAAGGTTGCGCTTATTTTTCATTGATCAATTTCTCCCATCGTGGATCCGTTTTTGCTACATTTAGAATTAAATCGTTTTCCAAATTTAAGCGATTTTTTTCCTTACTTTTTATTTGGGCCATTGATGACATTGTGATGAAAATGTCAACCCGCACAAGTACGAGGTGGCAAATGGAATCAAACACTTCAAAGCCTCCATGGTTCATTCTGGGTATTCTGATTTCTTTTTTAACCAAAACGTATCCAAATTGACTGACTTAAATACCATTTGTAGCATACCATCGGCAGATAAATTCAACAAATTTTCTTTGAGCTTGGTTGCCAAAGCCTCATTTATAGCTGCATTTAAAAACAGATTTCAGATCCAGCTTTGCCCAGTATTCTTCGATATTTCTTGCATTGAGAAGTAATGACACAGTTCTTCTTTCAACTTCTCTAACAACATTTTCATACAAGGTATAAAAAAAAGTGATGACATTTTCATCCCGCAATATAAAAAAATGCTTAATTACGTATTTATCCGAACCCTAAATTATGAAAGTGAATAAATATGTTGAATTGAATATTAATTTGTCACTATGTACGAGTAACAATTACACCTGTGTTTTTCTGCGCATCTGGGATAAATGGAAAAGTATTTTTGGATGGAATTTGGCGTCACTTTGAAGCACATAAATTACGGGACAAGTAATAGGTACCCATGGATACATATACACAAGCCTTGGTTGTATGTAACAATGCTTACACTGAGATGAGTGAGCCAGAAACTGTCCATTGAAACAGAGTTATAACCGTGTCTGACACAGTACGGATAAGAAACGGTTTAAGTTTTTGAGATCTAAAGCGTTTTATCTCTATTGGTTCCTTATCTCTTCAGGCGCGATATTAGAAGCGGCGCCGACCAGTCTACTAACTAAACATACGTACGCGAGTGTGTATAGCACACTGAGATGTATCATGTCGACTTAGCTATTATATAAATATACGAACGCGAGTGTGTATAGCACACTGAGATGTATCATGTCGACGTAGCTATTATATAATAATACGAACGCGAGTGTGTATAGCACACTGAGACGTATCATGTCGACGTAGCTATTATCTAAATATACGTACGCGAGTGTGTATAGCACACTGAGACGTATCATGTCGACGTAGCTATTATATAAATATACGTACGCGAGTGTGTATAGCACACTGAGACGTATCATGTCGACGTAGCTATTATATAAATATACGTACGCGAGTGTGTATAGCACACTGAGATGTATCATGTCGACGTAGCTATTATATAAATATACGTACGCGAGTGTGTATAGCACACTGAGACGTATCATGTCGACGTAGCTATTATATAAATATACGTACGCGAGTGTGTATAGCACACTGAGACGTATCATGTCGACGTAGCTATTATATAAATATACGAACGCGAGTGTGTATAGCACACTGAGACGTATCATGTCGACGTAGCTATTATATAAATGTGTGATTGTTGGCGCGACCTGTGGCTTCAGTCTCGTGGGACTCACATCGGGATTTATTGTTGTGATATTAACTTAACGTTGTCTGTTAACAGATACTGATGCTACGTATGCAGTGTGGGGTGTCTATTGGAAAATATATTGAGGTTTCATAGATCCTTATTTTCTTAAGTCAATGTAAAAGGAAAACACATAAGTAAATAAATAATAAAACGGAAACTCAATAAAGACGGTCAATAGCATGATTATTATGGGTTACTTTTCCTCCCGGATAAACTTTCCTGTAAGGCGGAGTTCCGGACATAGTTAGCATTAAATATATTCGCTACTTACAAATGAGTCCAATAACAAGGTTTCCGTACGGAATACATTTCCTCTCATAATGTTCCCGGACGTGCCCCGCAGCAGTTTCACAGAATCTAATAGTTTCATAGGGAATAATAAATTACTTTTAGGTACATGACCGTGGGTTGAGCACCCCTAGCGGGACTTTTTGTGGATGCTGCTGACGACACAGAATGTACGGATACAGAATGTATGAGCAGTAGGCAATATCATTTTAGACAAAGTTTATGTTCGTAAAAAAAGGAGATACACACTCTCATTTTAACTTCAATATGGACCAAGTTTGGGTTGGTTGTGGAGGTCAGATAGGCAGTCGCTCCATGTAAAATACTGGTATTCAGCTGCATGCTGTTAGACTGGAAGCCGACCCCAACATAGTTGGGGAAAGGCTAGGCCCACTTTGTTACACTGGTAACAGTAAAAATCAAAACATATAAAACTAAAGTTCCGTGAAATATTTACGATATCATCCGCATCAAGTTTTATCACTTTCTCATCTTTCACTTCATTTACCTAAGCTTAGCAAATAAATCAAATAACGTATCCCATACAAACATGGTTTACATAAGATAACGATGCGGCTGCTGATGGAATGGCAAGATATTAAAGGGAATGAACACACATTTTATTATTGTGCTTACTGGGGCACAAAGTAGTGTATTTCCCGTGATTTTCAAAGAATGGTGAGCTCCCGAAATTTTATGATGCTGTTCCACAATCATGGCACTCTACCAACCACCGATCTACCTTCCCGCACTGGGCCGGTGTGGTTTATTATATCTGACTGTGACAAACCGAATTTTGACTGTTGACAGCTGCTGTTGTTGCCCAGTGCTAAGAATCCAACAAAGTGCTTTCATTTATTATCGCATTCTTTTATTAGGGCATATTTTTATTTCGTTAATGATTGGTTATCATCTGATCTCTCCACACAGCTTTGATTTACGTCAATACCGTTGTGTTAATTTACTGCATATTGCATGCCCGCCTGTATTGCTGGGATATTAATATATCATATAATAATCTGTGTAATTAGTTGATGTCCGCTGTCGTTCCATACATCGAATTAATTGCACACACCGGAATATACTAGCTGTTCCCTTTTTACTTGCACAATCTTTTCTATATATTATGACTGTGTTCAATAGTTCAAATAAACAACAGTGCACGTTGGGTATATAATGGATAACTCTTGAAGCCACATTCGTTCAGCGTACCATCTCGTTGAACAAAACAGTTGGAGTGAGATGTGAATAATACCGAGAAGCAGTACAGAGCAGACGCATGTCCAGTGATTTACTGCGAAATAAATGAATTAGAAAGCGACGGTTTCTTTATGAGCTTGATTTAAGGCAGACTCCACAATTCAATATTACAAGATATTTAGTAAAACATTCCTTCAGCTTATCTCTCTAAATCGAAACTAAATTGGATGTAACAAACAACTCCAACAAACTTGCACGTTGTTCCCACTAAACTTTTGAATCTCTCACTTGTCTATAAATAGCTCAGTAATGGAACAAAACGCTGAGTTTTCCTCACTGCGGTTGTTACTGTTCTCTCAGGAGTGATCGCTGCGTAACCGCCGCGTTATATATGCATTAGCTTTCGTTGTCAAGTGAACGAAATGAATATCAAAATTCGATAATGTAGGAAAGAATTAGAGACTGATATCTGTTGTGTGGAATAGGATGGACATAATATAATAATAATAAAGCCTTGTTTATTCCTTAATAACAAAAATAACAAAACAAAACAACACGAATTAAAATTTAAAATAACAAACAAAATTTAAAATTAAAATCATAATTAACATCGAAATTAAAATCATAAATAAAACCATAATCATAGATATAATCAAAATCATAAATAAAATCAACTCACCCGCCCACTCTGCTAATGTAACTTTTAACCAGCGTCATCCTATTGCTGGATGATAATCGACCCCATCATATTATTTCTTTCAATTCAGCGCTCATGTGGCTCACTGGTCGTTTGGTTTTCTAGCTCGTGCCGCCATCTTCTACTATATTTGTCGCGACCCTTTCTGGCTGTGTCGTATACCTATTTTAATTTTAGAATGCCCAATCCCTCCCCGAAGCAAATAAAAGTACAACATTTTATTACAGTCTTGAGTATCACAACGTCCACAGCGTACTGAATGTTTCCCTCGAGATGTTGAGATAGTTGCTGTGTGCTGTGTTGCTGTGTATGAACTGGGCTTGTCGCAGTTAATGGCAATACCTCAGTGGGCTCAGTGAGCATCATGCGGCTGAAGCGAGGAGCGATCACTTCTTGCTGGAAATATCATTGACGAGGAAAGAAGGACGCAAGTACTGTGGTTTATTTCATGATATTATAGCTAATGCCCGCGGTTTTGCCCGAGTCAAATTAGCATACAAAACCTTTCTTGAGAACCACTCTATTCATTGGTGAAAACAGCAAGAAAATCGGTGCAGTAGTATTTGAGTTTATCGCGCACAGACAGACAGACAGACGCGGCGGAGGACTTTTTTATAATATGTAATGATAGTGATGATGATGGTGATATGATATTAAGAAACTAACTGTTGTCAAATGTATGAATATTTAAGAAGCAGAAATGGACAAACTAATTGAACGTACGGTGAATAATGACGGTTTATGTAGTACTACTTGTGTTTTATATAATTTTAATATGATTTTTGGCATTTTATTTTTGTTGTTGTTGATTTACCTTTGTTACTGCTATCAATTATTATTGGCATTTTGTTCTTTTTCATTAGAGTCGCAACATTTTATTTTAGTAGGTTTTTTATTTTATTTTTTGCAAACTATTTTAGAATTTTAAAATGTGTTTGTTTATATTTTCGAGCGTATGGCACTCGTGGACAGCAGCTGAAAATCAGCGTCAGGTGGTGCACATTGTGTTGCCATCTGGCATTATGCTGAGCTGAGGCCCTTTTGGCATTATTAATTTGAAATATATTGAATCTGTTTTGTTAATTTTTAAGGATTTTTTGCCAAATAAACACAATTTTCTTTCTTTCTTTCTTTCTTCTTCTTTTCTTATTTAATTTTATTTTAGTAAGTGCAATTTAATTTATGTTGATTATTTTAATATTGCATTTGTGTTTTGGATACGTGATTTTAATTTTAATTTTTATATCTTGTATGGACTGTGTCTGAATTAAATAAATTATTATTATTTACTTATAAACTCTATAGGGTTCATAATCTCACTCGAGTCTTTAAATATACGTGAAATTAAACTTAATTAGATACCGCGGCATCGACACAAAGGGCTAAGAAGGAACATGGGTGGTTCCGATAGAGGGATCGTAGCTTCAAACCGTGTTGCTACGCCGTAGCGCTACGCTGTAGACCCATCGTAGCAGCTACGATATTTGACTGAAGTTGTCTACTCAAACATGAATATCATTTCTGAATCCGTCAAAGTATTTAAGTTTGAGAAGTGTTATTAGATATCCGTACGTTTGAAACTCTATTTCATGGTTGTGTGAGTATAGAGCCTTGCATGTTCTGTGGAGACAAGAGAGGTAATTAAACAGATTATTTTAGCAGCGATGTGGGTATTATGTTTACGTTATGGTATTCATCATTTTAAATTAAAGCTTTCAATTAGAGCGTTCTTATAATCTCTGGTTTTGGAACGTTATTTGTTAAATAATATAAGCAGAAAATGTAACATCATATTCAAGAATCATTTAAAGATGCGATGCTTGTAAAGAAACTCTAGCAACTGCTTCGCAAATAAGTAAGTTGTTCCCAGAAGGACGAGCATAAACTTTTAATCACCAAAGAAATGAACTTGGAAACATCAGTACAAAGTTATATTCACTACGTCCAGTAGTCCCCTCTCCGAACTATTCATATATTAGTTCGAACACAAAGTATCATCCGGCGCTCGCAGTCTGCGGCTGACCTAATTGTAGCCGAGTGACTGATTGCTCGCTTGAACCACACAAAAGAACCAAACAATTGCCAATGAGTTCCGAGCGAGTGGAGCGCGCGTGGTGAGAGCGGCGAGAGCGGTGAGAGCGGTGAAACTATTCGCTCAGCAGTGACAGTTGCGGGGACTTGTGTCATTACGTTCGTTCTAATGGCTTATTTTCTTTATTATTGTAGTAAGGAGACTGTATCGAGTTTGACATTTTGAAGTCACATTTTGTGTTCAATGTATTGCACCTTCAGATTGATAATTATGGACATAACCCAAAAATCTAAGAAATTGAGTTACGGTCATAGAGGGTCACTAAAAGGTACGCACTTTTAGGTGAATATTAAAGAAGCCACGTTTTTAATGGTAAAATAATGCCATAGATATCATAAAAACGTCGCTTGCGGTATATATGTCTTTTAGGTCATTTATACAATTTATATTTGTCAAAACAATGAAAAAGTCTAAGTAATTGAATGCACGTCACACAAAAATAAATGTTTCTAGTACAGCTACAGGTTGTTGCTAATTACGAGCGCGAGCTCATTTGTGTTGATGTCAGTCATAAAGCTAAACTGTTAGGGAGGAGTTATTCCTGCTATTCTTATTCTAAAGTAGACTTCAATTTTGTTTGTGGTTTTAAAAAATTTGTTGTCACCCTCAGTACACGGGGCGGGACTGTAGTGTCACTGGTAACAGCATCCAAGCAACTGCTTCCATGTGGTTTCCCGGCAGTCACAGATGCACGACACGTGCATGCTCAACGTGCACGTGTCTACAGGTTCGATGTGAAAAAGAGTCTATGTATCACTATTTGTTAAGTAAACTAGTCGAAAAGTTTGAGTAAACTTCAATAAAATAAATGAGTGCGCGTTTACGAATGTAGGTGAAAGATAAAGAAACTGTACATTTTGTAGGATATACATAAAAGTAATGCGTGGAAGCAAGTCGGTAACCGAACACAAAGCCATAAAACTAGTTGTGCAGATGAGCTCCGGTGCTCACCGCCCGGCGCTCTTTATACGATCGGGACTCGGTTTATAGCTGGCTTTTATATTTCTTTATATGTTTTCGTTAGCTTTTCTAGTTTCGACTGTTTGTAACACACAATATGTAGGTTAACCAGCCGCAGAAACGACTCAGTCTCTGTGACTCCTAAACCTGCATGTTTTCAACGATGGTGCTGTTTTAAACGTATTAGTCAAACAGTTAGTAATCATAAGCAGCCTAGTTTAGTATACCTCTTACTAAACCCAGTTATACTCACTTCTACTTAGATATATGTTATGTAGCAAACTTGTGTAAGTAAAAACGCTACTCAGTTACTTACAGATCATCGTTTTATTTTCTTTCCGTTTATATTGCATCAAAACACCAATATTAAATGTGATCTTTATAAAGTACTGTAAGTAACTTCTTTCGGAACATAAAAAGTCTTGCTATAAATATATTTCTTTGGCCATTTTTTCAGACATCGTTACTCTTTTATTAATCAGCTAATACAAGTGATCCACAAAAAGGCAAAGGTTGGCAATACATTGACGGCCCGCTTTATGTATGAGTTGGTCACGAAGTCACTCATCGCGTAATGGATTAGATTGTAAATCACAACTCAGAAACAAAGACGAGTGGTAACGGTTTCACAACTTTATAACATGGGAATAAGGTTTAAATTACAATATCGTGACTAGTGCAGCGGCATTTATTTTACGAGCAATATACAGGGCGCAGTGAAAAAATGCCTGTACTGACTACTACATTACGTAAGGATGTGCACAACTCGGACACTGCATATTCAAGATGGAGATCTGACGGCACGGTGGTTGAGGTGATTGACTGCTGCGTTGCGTATCGCGGGTTCGAATCCCGCACGGAGGAAATATATGTATGACCTACAAAAAGTTGTTTCTGGTCTGGATGTTTGTGTATGTGAGTTTAAATGTTTGTAAACGCACCTACGATACAGGAAAAATTCCTGGTAAAAAATACCAACGTATTAAAAAAAAAAGTAGATACTTAACACGGGCAGAAATTCGGTACATACCTCATAGGTAAGATCGTTAGACAGTATCGAATGCTTCCACTGTTGACCTTTAAACTTTTATTTAAATCACTTATACAAACAGTCATTTACAGACAATCCTAGTTTATTCCGCTGCAACTCAATAAAACACAATACGTGCATATAAATCGTGTACATTGAAATAAAACCGCGTACGCATGTGTGTGCAGGTCGTTAGAGCTCGTTGTACAAAGGGAGGCCATTGTAATATTGTAACAAGCAATTACCATCAACACATGGCTCTAATGAATGCTGACAGCGATGCGTGATTGGCTTGTAACGATTTGTACAATTTGTAAATGTACAATTCTGACAATGAGCAGTAATGTTCTACACGACGTGAGTAATTGTAATTATAAAGTATTCGCTCGGAGTATAGAAATATAAAAAGCAGGAGGAATGGAGACGATAAGGGTTTATCACAATTCACAAAATCCGAGTCAAATAGAAAATGCTTGACGCGAAACTGCTTTAGATTTTAGAGCTTTGATACTTTGAATATTTTTGATGAAACAATTTTTTTAAACAGTAAATAAAGGTACAAGAAAATAAAGGTTTCCTTGGTATGTGACGTCAACTAGCAATTAAGTCATCGTCACTACACAGTCCGTGCTGGCGGAGTATCAATAAGACAAGCTGTAGAAACCGCACAAAAAACAACCACATCCATGCGAGTTGCAAGTCTACTCTAAAGTGATGTAAAATGAACTGAACTACAGTTTTATTTAAGGTAACAAATTACTTAATATAATTCTCAGAACTTACTTTAAAACTTCTGCAAACAACATAATCAATTCGTTGACAACGGATCGAAAATGATGTTATTACAATAAATCACTGGAGAGTGCAACTGCCATTCCCTTTGCTACTTAGTGACACGACGCTGAATTAAAGACACCCTACAAAGGAGGAACATGAAATAGTTTATTTTATTTAAGGCGATCGCTGAAACTGATTGTTAATGTTACAATAAGTATCTTGTACAACAATAATACTGTTCACAATAGATATCACACACTGCACGGTCTCATAGCCCGTAGCGCTACGGCGTAGCACTGCTACGAGAAAGTTGAATGAATCTTGCGATACGTTTAAGGCTTGTATTCACGCCAATGACCTTGTGCATACAAACTACCTCTCTCGGTCGTAGATACGGACTCTAAACGGACGCGTTTTTCATTTATTATAATTAAAATAATACATGTTTTTAAAAAGTAACAAAACCAAATTATTTTCCTTTGTATTTCAAAGCAGTAGATATTTTTTTTATATTATTTTGTTAAAAAATGAAGGAGTAAAATGGTTCCATTCAACGATTTGGAGGTGATTTTGTGGATTTTTTTTCTTATTATGTGATACCGATACAAAAATTGTGGCTAAACCAAATTACGTGTCATATCATGTAGATTACTAAAAAAAATTCTCAGATGTAATTTCTCTGTAAGTGCCGGTGAAAAACCGCTTCATCTGCACGCTGTTTTTAAGCTTTTTCGAGAGAGGACCCTTAAAATATTGACCATACAGAATACTGAACATGCAGGGTTTTTATGTTTTGGGATCATCGACCGCCGTTACTAACCTTGTGTCCATATGTATGACCATTCGTGGTCAAGTAATCACTAGTTTCCGAGTTAATCAGCAGAACATTGTTACACAAAGCGAGTCAAAATAAAAGGCATTGCCTTTTCTTTCGTCCCCGGATGACTGGATTCGGTAATTAATAGCAGTTGCACGCTCCATTAATTTTGTTCTCGTATACTTGCTGAGATCAGTAATGACGCGGATAGGAACAACTGCCTTTTTTTTTGGGCGGGTGGAAAATCATCAAATAACCCCTCCCACTCTTGGGCAGAGCGGAAGGGAGTGTCAGACTTCTACTGACTAAAACCACCCATGTTCCTTCTTAGCCCTTCATGTCGAGGCCGCGGTATCTCTTGCGAACAACCCGCAGCCCCAACGGGATGAACAACAGCCTCCGAATGTATTCAGAAAACGAAGTTGATGCGAAGAAATAGAGAATTCTGGGGATCTTAGAATCTTTTTAAAGAACAAAATGTAGGGAACTAGTGTTATTATTGAAACGACTGGAGCCGATCGGTTACCATTTATTACTGCCCATCTTATGCTAATACAATATATCTTATAACATAGATCTTACTTACTAAGTACATACACCTCAAAAATACTCCATAAGATATTACATCAAATTGGCCTATCACAATCATGGTACATAAATCAGCACTACCTGAGGGCAAAGAACCGGCACGTCCACCACCACTGTTCGAAAAAGATACTGTGGCCTCGGCACAAAGGGTTAAGATGGAACATGTGTTGTTTCTAGTCAGTAGAAATCGGACACTCCCTAGCGCTCTGCCCAGAGCGGGAGAAGTCATTTGATGATATTCCCACCGTCCAAAAAAAAAAGTACAAAAAGCTGCAAACGGCGCCAAACATATTTCTTTTGGAAATGATCACAATAGCCAATAGCACATAAATATAACATGACAACCATACGGACATCGAGATTAAGTGGTATTCTAAAACTAATCTCCCCGTATTCTAAAACTTTGTTATTATTGAAATACTCAAATTGTTCTCAGAGGGCACACGTAGGAAACCGCCAGTCGTGATCATCCTCACAGCCCACTGTCCCAACATACACACACATACATAAACCCACGCCCTTTTCCCATGGGGGTAGGCAAATGCCACAGAACGCCACTTGCTACGATCCTTACATACTCCTTTTGCCTCGTCCACGTTCATACATCTGGTCATACACGCACGCCAGTTAGGAGTACTACGCACCTGTCCTTTCAGAAGAACGGCACCAATAAGATCAGTGTATGTCTTTCTAGGGCGTCTCTCGGCGTTACCACTCACATCTGCCTTGTATATACCTTTTGTTAATCGACTTTCATTCATCCTCTCCACATACCACCTTAGCATACTCTTTTCAATTTTTGTCACTACATCTTCTTTTAAACCACAACAATCAAACATAATCTCGAGGAGCTCGTGGCTTAATAAGAACTGCCACTCGGGTCGATCTTTAGGTAAAGCTGTGCTTGCCTAGGTTGGTCTGTGGATGGGTGACTGCCCGACATACCGAGTTTCCTCCGTGCCTCGGAGAGCACGTTAAGCTGTTGGTCCCGGCTGCCATATATAGATCTTTGGCAGTCGTTACAGGTAGTCAGTGACCTGAAATTCTGACATCCAGTCTTACCAAAGAGTATCGTATTACCTAGTATTAACTGGGTTGTGGAGGTCAGATAGGCAGTCGCTCCATGTAAAATACTGGTATTTAGCTGCATCTGGTTAGACTGGAAGCTGACCCTAACATAGTTGGGAAAAGGCTAGGCAGATGATGAATCGAACATAATCTGTACAAAAACTACAAACATCTGTGTTTCTCAGTAATTGTTTCTGTTTCAACTCATGGCTTGCTTGCATACGATATCGTAACTACTAAGTTACGGCACGGGCTAGCTGTGCGCCTCCATCGAGAAACACATACACGCGAGCTGCATCACATTTGGTCAAGTGAAAGATGGTTGTTGGATGGTTGGTGATAAAAGTATAGAAAATAACCTGTTAGCTTGTCTGTTTGTTACTCTTTCGTTCGTATGTTCGTTCCATTATTGGTAATAATAGAATATGTTACATGTACATATCTACATAACCGGTGCATTTTGATAGTACATGAGCTAGTTATACTTTTATCCCGGCAGCACGTTCCCAACAATAGAAACATTTGTAACACCTTTAAGTAGGTAGGTAGGTCACTTCCTACGGACGCCCACAAACATACTGAGCACGGAAGGAACTATGAATAATAATGATTCTTTTGATGTTGTAAAATAAATGTAAAATAAGTGTGATTGTTTCGCAAAGAGCATAAATTATACAAATTTATGTAAATACATTAAATACACAGAGATTCGTAGTGTACACGCTATTGGGCAAATTGAATAAATATTTTCCTGTTTACTTTTACTTTAAAGATATTCACTCTATGTTAGGAAACCAATTTAAGTGAACGTTCTGAAAAGTACTAGTATTGTAGATCATTTTAGGAAAAGAGCTTTGCCTCTGATTAATTAAACAAGATAATTATTTAAATGCTAATACTATTCGTAAGGGTTTTCTTTCCAAGTATTTCTCAATTTATTTTGCTGGAAAAAAATTAAAATATTCAATTAACACACTTACTAGACTTCAGTTGAGAGTGCGTTGCATGTTCTGCGGCACTTCTGTTGTGCTTTTATTTGCTTGTGATTTATTCAAAGAACTGCAGTAAACAATTATAACGTCTAAATTATAAATCCATTGAAAAATTATGAATATTTATAGACATAAAAGTTGGACACCGGAGCACCAAGCAGTACCAAGCACACAGGAAAACCAAGAAATGATTGTTTACGTTGCTTTTTTTGTAAACAGACTCTGGGCTTTATTGATAAAGATTTCATTGTTTTTTAGAAGGAAAGACAGTCGAAAATAATAATTAAACGTACCGATATATGTCAGATAGGGACAACATAATGCTTTCAATGAAATGCATCGCAGATAACTACTATTGTTTGGAGGAACGAGCAAGCAACATTCCGTGAATTCTATCACCGAGCCAGGCTCACGTGCCCGTGTCACCGCTAGGTGGCGCCTGCGTCGTTCAGCACATTACACGGCAGCTAGCCAGTGCCTACAACACACCTTGTTATTTCCAGGATACGGTGAAAAACAAATAAAAACTCTTTAGTCTGCACACCATTTGTTTTTCTTTATTTATCCGTTTTAAGGAAATTATACTTCAATATGAAGGTGTTTATTCCCCTTCCGGATGCCTTTCTACCTCTCTACGCATACCAGCTGCGGATCGCCAAATTTCTCAACCATTTCCCCCTCCCTCGCTCCCCTCCACCGACCATAAACAGCGCACCATAGACAGCTAGGTATGAAGAGTTTCTGCTCTCTTAACGTACTTTAGTCGTAGATTACTTAACTTTGACTTAACGTCGCGTTGAGCAGACTTTATGTTGTACGAGCTTGAAACTTGAAAGTGTAGAGTAGTGGCGAGATGTCGCCGCGTGATGGTACGAGTATATCTGTGAGATACAGTTTACTGGTATGTGATTTCGTTTTCTAATACTTATTAATATTACAAATGCGAAAGTTAAATTACTCTTTATGTCTGTCTGTCGCGCTTGCACGTCAAAACTACCGAACTGATCTAAATGAAATTTGGTACACAAATAGTCTAGAGTCTGAAAAAGAACATAGGTTTTTAATACGTAAAAAGGGTTTTCAGGGGTTGAAAAGGGGGGATGAAAAGATTACTTTTGGTCGCGATAACCACGCGGGCGAAGCCGCGGGCATCAGCTAGTTCATGATAAAAGGACAAAGCCACTTTGAGAACAGATGTCTCTGTTGTATGCTGTGTTTTAGTATTGAGCTAACCACAATCAAACATTATGAACAAAACAGAAGCTTGTGATGCGAATTCCTCCGATAAATTTTAGAAAGTTCTAAACTGGAACGTTCAAAGTTAATTTTATCTTAAAAGAGCGTTTTCATAGTTAAAAGCGTGCAATGTATATACCGCACCTGATGTAGGCCACGTCTGCGCTCTGCACGCGCGGTATGAATGCGGCGCGATGCATACTGGATGAGGCACCGCTCCACATGACTGTGTTGATGATGGAACATCCATAGTGGGTGTGGATGTGTGTGCATGTTGAATACATGTAGGGGTCTGAGTAGGCAGGGGTATTTGGTTGTGCAATTCTTTTTTTTTGATGTGCAACTACAGTACTTTCACAAGTTATTATGTCCTACGACTGTGACTGTAGCTTTGTTTTATGAATTGTTCTTCTGACATTCAAAAGTGCCTGTAATGGTTTAATTGAAATAAATGCTTTGAGTTTTGAGTTTTGCTTTGAGATTTTTACATTTTGTTAAAAAATAAGCAGAGACTCTGGACTTAAACAAAACGGGCAAAATGTGGGTATACTACGACTATAAGTATACCTTTACCTAACCTTTCGGGAAAAACAGTCGTGATGTTGTTTAAAAAAATACTAGATATGATGCCACAGACACACGGCGACTAAAGCAACGTTCTGTTATAACATTTCTGAGCACTTCAAGTAGGGTTACCTGTCACTCACGCTGTAAATTAAAACGAATAAGTGATGTCTTAATTCTACAGAGAAAAGTAATTGTGTCCGTCATTATATTAAGCACTAGCGGACCACAATATTCACAAAGATCGTAGTAGAGTTTAGATTCGCTATAAATTATTATTAAGAACTCTGAGATTGAGAATCGTCATCATTTTCTCTCTCTGCACAAAGTTCCCAAGTATGGATACTACCACAGCTCCACTGGTAGCAGTCACTACGCTTCACGAACACTTACGATCAGTGAAATCGATCTGACATAACCCTTGACAATTGACATACTCCGAGCTAAGAGCAACCAAGCGGAGTAAATTGTTAAATGATGAGTAAGTGTAAGTTTGTTAGTGAAGCAGTCAGTAACATTCTCAGCATTACCGACATGCCGCGCGGTGTCGCCGGGACCCTCGCGGACGAGACAGACGCAAGGAGACGCTGGGGGGGGAGTGTTGCGGCGAGGTGACTGCCAGCGAACATCTCATGAATTTCTATTGTTGCTAGCGCGCGTTCTGAATTACAGAAAAATGTGGAATTTCTCCAAACATGCAGGTAAGGAATTTTAAGAAATATTTTACTCAGGTATTCACATAAATATTCCAATAAAATGGTACACTGAGTGTTTTAGCTGGTACTGTGGGAGCAAACGATTGTCAGAATAAAACGATGTAATTCAATCGCCAGTCGATGCAAACGTCCAATGAGAACATGCTTAAATTAACTCCTTATCTTACTGCCAAAGGCGATCTCAATTACCGATCGGCGATTGACTGATCACTAAAAGTTGTTCAGCAAGCAGTACGTGTGGGTAACTCGGTGACCCCACACGGCCCACACGTAGCCCGCGGTGGCGACGTGGCGAGGGAGGCAACGCGCAGATATTGATATAGTAGTGACCAGTCACAGCAAACTTATTGACGAAGGTGTAATACGAAAGTAAATGAGAAAACTCGAAAACTGTCGAACAAACTTCCAGCTCATATGAAACCCCATTTAGGCATGAATTTAAAAAAGTCCTCTCATAACGATATAATTATGAATTCTTGAGCAATCATGGTTCTGGACAGCGGATAGTCGGAGAATTTGTCCGAAAGAGTTACCGCGGGCCTGGAACGCAAAAGGCATAAGAAGGAACACGGATGGGTTTTAGTCAGTAAAAGTCTGACACTCCCACCTGCGCCACCCAGAGCGGGAGGAGACATTTGATAATTTCTCATCGTAAAAAAATAATAATAAAAATATCAAAAACACAAAAAAGTAAAAAATAATCTTCGAAGAAAAATCAGCTTCTGAAGTCGGTGACATTTGTTTATTTGATTTCGTTTTTCTTGCCTAAAAAATCAAAAATCCTTCAAAACTGACTACTTGATAATAAAGGCATTCATGGAAGTAATATGAACTAAGAGGGTTGTATTGGTGATTCTAATCAATGCAATAAACGTAAAATAGATCGAATTTCCCGGGCTACCTTGAAGGGTTCCCCTTAAACGAATGAACTCCTTGAAACACAACAAATGATGCGTTGATCGCGACAACTGTATCTGAACTGTTAGATATTGTGACGTTTCAATTCTCTTGTTTTTAGGGGAGCAAACAGTGATAGAGTTTTTCCATTAGTAAGTACTCAGAACTAGATTGTTGTTTATACATGTAATTCGTTACTATACACCTCTCCCTACCCTGCTATGCTGTTTTGCCAGTGTACTCAGAGTGCGGTGAATAATTACTGAACGCTTCGGTCTTTACATTCGCTTCGACATGCGAACGCAACAGCAATATAATTAGAAATAAAGTTAGTTTGTTAAGATTCGTGGTAGCAAAATGTTATGATCCAGTTCGTCGTGAACAAGTTTAAATTAATGTATTTGGTTGTCTGTAAATTGTTAAACTGAAATACTGTTTACTAAACCAATGTTTAGTTCCCATGTTCCCATGTGTATGACCAGTCGATTGCCTGCCCTGCCAACAGCTGTGCAGTGCGGTGTGGGTTCGAAATCAGCACGATTTACTTAATGATACGTTTCGGAAACACTACGCACACCGCAGAACCACAGCCATTATTTTGTACTAATCAAAAAAACAACCGACTTCCAAAAACAAAACACTGAAAAGTGTAAAATAACTTTATTTTTGAAAGTGAATGACTTTGTTTGTTTTATTGTATTTTGCCACCGACTTCCGAAAGAAAATTTATAATAATGGAATTTCTATAGGTCCAATTGGTAAACTTTCAAATAAATCAAACTTTTTAAATTGGTTCATAAATGACAGAGTTCTGAAGATACAAACAAAAAAAAATACACCCGAATTGAGAATCTCCTCCTTTTTGAAAAATCGGTTAAAAATGATCCGCATCATGTTGTGCTTTACCCTGTCTGTACATACGAGTATGTCTATGTTAACAGAAAAATAGCTAAGAGGAAAATTTGTAAGGGAAAAAAATAGCGAGAATAAAACAAGATTGAGTGGGTTAGTGAAAACTTTAAAAAGTCTTTGAGGAAGACAGATTGGCTAGATTAGATTTCTTCTTTACCAAAATAAGACTGTTTACTTAGTTGTGGCGGCTCATATTAGACTGGCTTATAAACATAATATGTTTAGTAGACAGCAATGCTCAATATATCTGAGGGCGTCTCAAGGGAGCCATGATACCACACAAGAAAAACCAAACGCGTGTTCCTACTGCTGATTGGAACCTTCAGGATATCGTCTGCAATATATGTATTGGAGAAAATAAATCGTCACAGTTTGTACAGTTCACGACCTCAGGTGTTGCGTGTTGAGACACGACTGGCGTCAAGTGTGACGCGCACTTCGTCATTCTGAAAGTCGCGTTACGATAACTAGTGTTATGCCCAGAAAAACTTATTTTATTTTGTTTATTAGAATGGGAAGAAAAAATCTATTACTTTACGATGTTGTTCCCGAGGGGAGCCTGCATTTATTCTGAAGGTTGCTCTAACACCATTGAACTAACCCTGCGAGTTCAAAAGAGCACAGTTCCCCCTCGAAGTCTACTTTACCGTGACTATTACCTGCCAAACTCTTAATTTAGCAGGGAGGGGTAGAGAAGTGAGAACTGCTTTTTACACAACCAGTTACATGTGACTTGCTCCAGAGTAAGCTCACGCAGCAACCTGCTGTGCTTTAGTACCGTAAACAGAGGTGAATAGAATCGAAACAACAATTTATGACCGATTTTAACGTTGAATTAATATGGTATGTTACCAAAAACGTATCTACATTAAAGTAAAATTAAACTTATACAACATAGTACTTATGGCCTATGTCCAGCAGCCTTGTTGGTAACCTAGAAAAAATATTTTTAATGTTAAAATCTCTTGCAAACTTTTGTCTCTATTCACCCCTGCGTTTCTATTCACCACGTTGAACCCGGTTCACTATATTATTGGTATTATCTTTGTGTAGAGCTATAAGTAGCTTAACTCTAGGAGTATATAGACCCGCAGTCGCTAGTTACACGTATGTAATAGTATTTATGTACAAATCAGTGTGTTCAATTCAGTAGACTAGAGCGCCGTCAATTCATCAATCCGTTTGTATGTGTCATGTATTAATATGTATAGGTACACTCGTGTGGTGTGTATTCAATTTCACAGTAGGAGGATATCATTCGGCACTAGGTTTGATCACGTTTTGTGTATCAGAGGTATATATATTTGTAGACTATGTACATACAGTCTGGCAATCCTTATAAAACAGTGTCTTTAAGATATGTTTCAAGTTCTATATTCGATTAAGTAGGATACATTGATGTAAGTAACTGGTATTGCTTTAACTCTTGTAAAAAAACGTTTTCCTTTCAGGTACCAAGCGATCGCTGAAAGCAAACATTCTAACCCAGATTGATGTAATATTAGCCTCCACTTAAACATACTAATCTGCTCAAATGAATTCTTGTCTCAAACGCTTAAGTTAATCTCAACCTCAAAAGGTTCTCTCAACGTTCTCTTCCTTCACTGTACCGCGACTGCTTGAACTTTACAAACTTACAAAATAGACACAAGTTCTGAGTTTCAATCTTCTCAATTTTTTGCTAACTATTAGTACCATGTAGTAGTGGGTTGGGCCATCGTAGCTGGCATCTTTGGACACAGAAAGGTCAAGGTAGCCAAACAGAGGGATGCAACGACCTACAAGTAAGTACGTAAGATAATTTAAAGCAAGTCAATAGTTTGAGAGCCAGCCAGCCAACAAGTTAATCGCAAAGGTTTTAAAATCGCGTTTCCCCCATAGTTGTCGTTGTTAGTTGTGGTGTGGGCGACGGGAGGAGGGCGACAGGAGGGGGCGACGGGAGGGGGTCGTCCCGCCGCGTCCCGTCCCCGAGCGCGGTTTTGTGACGCCGGTATGTGAAACAAATCCAAATTGGACACAAAGTGACCGCCGCTATTGACTCTCATTCGTACCAACAAATTAATTGCATGCGGTGTTAATGGTTTCGACCAAATACTGAATAGCTTTTCAATCAATACTATTTATAGCGAGAGAATACTTTTACTGAGAAAGCAATAATGTTATTAACAATGTTTTCATGTACATCTTATTTTCTAGAACTTGAAATGACGCAATCAGGAATGGTCTGACATTAAAATGAAGAAGTAAGCGCGTGTCGCCTTACATCTACTGAGGTGGTGAATCATGTGCCATGATAGCAGATCATTTCCAGCGTGATCTCTGCAGAGACAAGTTAAAGCTATAATAGTAGCACTTAAGTATAACCCAGTATTACTTAATAGACGTGCATTAGAATGGACAACACCACAAAACATTCAAATCACATTTGTCTCACAATAGAGCTCGCTACTTTGAACCGCGCGATATCAACAGGTCGCATCAACGATCGTAGCTATACAATGCTATACGAACATATGTGTAGCGATACTCGATCCATTCATTTATATACGCTGTTTTTTCCGTTGTTGGATATTAAAAACAGTATTTTAGAATTGAATTGATTGAATTGAATAATCTGCTTACTAATATAACTTTTAATTACTTTCTAACAAAGCTATGGATATTTCTGTCTGACTCAAATAATTGAATCGAAGAATAACCAAGCGTCGCCGCCGCCGTGGTTTAGGGAATAAGAAATTATCAAATAAACATTACGTTTGTTTGTTTATGAGTGAAATTGCAGTTGCGTAGGGCGAGAATCAGACGGGTCGCGTTTTCACATGGGTGGTTCACACTTACTGATTTTCGTTTTATAAATACCTAAACCTGAAGTACCAGTACAAACTGTACAAACATTAACTGATTGAAAGGAGGATTGTGTATGTGTGTGTGTGTGTGTTGTTTACTGAGAGAGAGAGTGTGCAAGTGATTCTGTATCCGGGGTGACCGTCGGCGCCGCGCGACCGCGTTTCGTCTGGTAATGGACCATTTGTATGCCATGTACCAGGGGTCGTACATCATCATATTAAATGTTTTGTTTATTTAACGATATCCTTACATGGATAAAGATTGAGAGATCAGTGTTATGCTGAGAACTGGTTTTTAGAGGTTGTGGGTGAGTTAACCAGTGCACCTGTCATATCTTACGGAATGATGATTTGTCCAAATGTTGCTGAACTCTGATGTTGCCTAGGTGGAACTTGGTCTCGTGACAAAGAGGAAAAAAAGTGCATTTCATACAAGAATTAAAAAACATATTATATATATTAATCAAGTAACAGTAATTTTGTATTTTTAGTAATAATAAGGTGAAAGTCACTTAGGGAAGTGTAAAGTGTGAATCCCGTGGCGTGTAACAGGAGCGTCCGAACAAACGCGAGCAGATCCTTTGTTAATGAAACACCTCTCCGTTCTCACTAAATGTAGTAATTAATGGGCGACTGAACATAAATATCGAATTTAATACCGAAGTGTCCGCCAGTGCCCCATTGCGCCGATGTTACTGAGGGGCGGGTAGAACACCAGTAGGATTGTATTTCATAAAAGATTTATTTTGCCCCTGGGATTTATAATAATATCGTTATTCGAACTTATTTATTACATCAGCTGGTTTTATATTTAGTGTAGTACAGTTGTTACAAAGCCTGAGCAAAGGCAATCTTCACAAACGGGAGTCCGTAAACGGCTCAGATCATAACTGGGTTCATTTGTGCTGTTGAGAAGCTCATGACGGCATCAGCTAGCGCAGTTCCTGTAGGTGTCAGGCCAAACATTTGGAAAGTAGTGAAACTCCTCCTGTATGGTATGTAGATCTAGCTGGACCCTGCCATCTGATGTGTAAGTTAGCTACAGCACTACCTCAATAAGTAATACATCAGCTCACAGTTGTGTATTCAGGGATACGTCGCAGTTCTGTGAGCTTATCTCACTTAGCGACGAGTTGAGTGGTCGAGGTGGAATGCGGGTGTACCTGTTACTGTACGTTACCGGTATTTCTGGTTGGCGCCAATAACGTTCTCCAAATATAGTGAAATTTAGAATTTACACACATTGCTTGATCTATAGGATTTAGTTACATATCTTTCATTTCCTCATAAAACATTTAAGTAATGTTATTCATGTCAGTCCACTTTCTGCTGCGGATATGAAGGGAAGTAGGAATTATGCTTTTCCTATTTTCAGGTTTTTTTTCTGATTAACTTCATTGCGGGATCCAAGACAGTTAAATAATTATTGTTTCTCTTCGTTGTGTCGGCGGTTTTGAAGTGGTTTAGGAATAGTGTAGCAGATTAGTCACTAAAAAATGTTCACTGTCTGTACTCACAACTTTTTTATGACAACGCAAATTGTGTTTGACGTGATGGCTGTCTGCAGGGGGGTACTACCAAGTGGTAGGAGAAAGGGCTAATTGAAATCGAAATATTTGAAAATACATAAAGAAATAAATAAAGGAATAATATGTTTAATAAGACACAGACACAATTAACTTTACTATTATTTGTATGCTCTCAAGTGAAATGTAGCTAACTGGCCATCTTATTATAACTTCCTATTGCATTGAAACCTCCATCAACGAATATTTACTAAATCTAACGCAAAATACGATTGCATTCTTGTAATATGGTTAGCAGTTAGATTTTTTTATGAAAAACCCAATAACACTTCCCAATCCGGTAGAAGTACGAGGTGCTTCTTAGAGCATTTCGTCATACCAAATAATTACATGTTCACAGTTCGCTTCACCTCTTTGGTTCGCTCTAGAATTCCATTACTCCTTATTATAGCGTTTTATCACGTGCCGAGGCGACGATTAGCGACCATTGTATTGTGAACCTTATCCCTTTGGGGTATGGTAGATATTTACATCGTACATCGATTTAATTTACATGCAAATAGCGCTGGCGATTTACATCAATAAAGTATTGATAAGGGAGAATATTATGATGTATGGCGGGACTCGTAGCGCGTAGGCGTCGTAGCGGCGCTACGTGGCTACAGCGTAGCTCGTAGCAACGCTACGCGGGCCGTCCACTTGATGGCGTCACGTCGCGTCGTCTGATTTATACATTTGTTTGTTTTTTCTCTCTTTATTTTAAGGAGCTTTTATCACTTTAAGTGTCTGCTCCAGTGTGTTGTGTGAGACTTACGAGTATGTAACAATTCTGTTTCTTAACAAAGAAGATTACAAGGTTCCTGAGATAACAAGTTACGAGTCAGCCTCATACAGTAAGCTATGTGGTGTGTGTGGTGTGCGCTCCTGCTCACACCAGTATGTCAGCTTATAGTTAAACTGTCAATGATTTTTTGACAGCGCGGTTGGCACAACGTATGACCGATTGGATGCTGCGCTGCGTGTCGATTCCCGTACGGAACAAATATTTGTATGGCCTGCAAAATCAAAACCAAAAGCCATTTATTCAAACTAGGCTGACAATCGGCACTTTTCAAACGTTAAAATTTATTAATTATCGTGTGAGTTTTATCTGACTTTTTTAATGTATGTTCGGTTCACGCCAAGATGCTCGCCCTCTAACGGGATTGAAAAAAACGTACATGTAAACACACAGTTCTGGGGCCTACAATACTTATTTATTATTTTGTTAACCGAAACAAACATGTTTTCCGTCAACTAAATAGGAACAGTATACAACAGGATTTCAGAGTAAACATTTTCAAACATTTTCATAGTTCTGAGATACATCTAGGCTATTAACTCAAAATTCAATGTTCAAAATCGTGTTTCTACAGCAACAACATTAATTTATTGACTAACGAAGAGTTCCGAAGGACCAATTTGTTAGCACTCCTCGTAGTGCTAGTACTAACGGCTGGTCCTTGGAGCCGGATAGCGGGCGGCGGGCGCGTGTTTGTTGATTGCATTCTGAGTGCTGTGACGTCAGCGCGGCGGCTGCGACCGGAGCTCGATAGTGCTCCGTGTCGACAGGATATCGCCCGGAACTAGAATAGAGCGCTCGACTAGTGCAGGCGAACGCTAGATGACGTCACTGGGACACAATTGAATTAGAATTTACATTCGATTACACTTTTTCCTTTTTTTCGCGGATTGAGTGATCTTTACAGAAAACGAAGAAGATTTAGTAAAAAGTAGTACCATAGTGCATGACCATTGTCTATGGGATCTCTTGTAGCGGATCGTGCTGAAGACGTAATATCCTTGAAGGGAAATAAAAATTCTCTTATTTGATGACCGCTAATAATTGTTACTGATAAGGTCTTTAATTCGCCACGCCTGTTTGCCAATCCTTGTAGTAAAGTGAGCCTTTAATGTGAGCGACACTATTGCAGTGTGTACTGAGACGCGCGTGTCAGTTGTTTCTCCGGCATGATGACTGTGCCACGGATACGAGTACCCGCAGCCGCCGCGACATCCGATACCCGACATGAGACGATTGATTTGTTTGTTTGCTACTCTATGAAGCCTGCTAAGTGTTGAATCGTTTGCTAATCCAAAATATGAAAACTCTCTCTAGATTGATCTAGTTAAACTTCGAATACGATCATCATCTGCCTAGCCTTTCTTCATACCAAAGACTATATAGCCACTTGACTGCGCATACAGTGCCCCAATGCTCGAAAACTATTAGTATTTTGTCGCCTATGCATAGGCTACGGTATGAGTAACCGTTTTAGTTGTGACCAAGTGTTAGACTTGTGTGCACGCAAAATAATTACCAATTGTTATAATTTTTTATGCAATTTATAACGTGTAAAAATGCCTTCATGCGCGGTCAAGTGGTGTGGGAAACATTCCAAGACATCGAGTTACGATAAAGATGGCACCACTTTTCATCGATAAGTAAATATTACGAAAATTATTTTTGTTTTAATCAAATTATGAGCCACCGCAGGGGTCTATTTAAAATGGTCGTTTGGGTGAACGAGCACAAAGATGAGTCTCGCGTTGATGTCTTTTGGAAAAGTCCCTTTCTTATAATAGGCAATTCTAATATGTTTGTCCCTTTCTTTCCCTTTGTATTTTTATCGTAAAAATCTGTGCTGTTACCTTTTATAGCAGAATTCTATATCGATAAAAATAAAATTAAACTTAATATAATTTGTATTTAATTCAGATACTGTAATTATCTACTTTTAACCGACTTTAAAAAATGGCGGTAGTTCTCAGTTTTTACATTCTTCTCAACTAAATATTTCTGTTAAATTAAATGTTAATGTTTCTTATAACCTTGCAAAATTTTTATTTTCTTCTTTATAATACTTAAAATACTTAAATATATTTTTCCGAGTTCAACAACAAGGAAGAAAGAAGTAGTAGACCCGAAAATTGTAGACCTAACTCCACGTAAACGCAAAATGAAACGACACATAGATCATCTTCTAATAATTATATTCTCTTAGTAAAAAGAAGAAAGACGTCTTGACGTCTTTCTTCTTTGAAGTCTCTTGAGGCTTTAAGATAATACTAGCGGTAAGTCCCCTCTTTGAGGAGTGGCTGGAGAGGGCGCCCTCACCTTCCGTCTGACGCAGGTACTCACCGGACACGGTTGTTTTGGGAGGTACCTGCACCGAATCAGGTGGAAGGAAACGCCTGGATGTCACCATTGTGAGGATCGGCCGGAGGAAACGGTGGAGCACACTGTGGAGGTCTGCCCCGCTTGGGCGGAACCCCGCCGTGTTCTCGTAGCGGCGATCGGCGGCGGCGACCTCTCGCGTCTGGCCCTGGTGTAAGCCATGGTCCGGAGCGAGGAGGAATGGGACGCCGTCGCCTCCTTCTGCGAAGCAGTGATGCTAGCGAAGGAGGTGGCGGAACGAGAGAGGGAGAGAACCTCTCGTCCCAGCCGCCGCGGGAGGCGCTCCGGGCGTCGGGGGCCACGTGATGGCTTCCGGCCACCGTAGACGCGGGCCTGTGGACGGTGAGTGATGGGCTAGCTCGCCGTCCGTCCGTCTTGTGACGACGACAGGCCGTGTCAACGGCGCGTTCGTGTTCCACGCGCGCCTCAAAGAGATGTCAGCAACATGGAAGGGGCCTGCAAGGGCCGACGCCCGTCGGGGTTGCGGGTTGTTCGCAGATACCGCGGCCTCGACATGCAGGGCTAAGAAGGAACATGGGTGGTTTTTAGTCAGTAGAAGTCTGACACTCCCTTTCGCTCTGCCCAGAGCGGGAGGGGTTATTTGATGATTTCCCACACGCCAAAAAAAAATAGATTATTTTTTAAAAAAAATGCGAGCCTGAAAAATAACAGGATACTTGTTTTTCTTTTTGTAATTGACTGATTTTAATTAAATATTATTTTGTAATTTTTATTAAATTGAGTATTTTTATAATATTAAAATCCATTTTATCGATATCGACTATTTTCCCATAATCAAGTAAGGCAATCCCTACCTAGGCATACCTACGCAACTTGACCTTGAACTGACCAATTGCAGCCGCGTATTCTTCCTCATCCCCCGACCCGCGGTAGTGAGTTGTGTACTTAGAAGAAATCGGTTTACACGCTCTCTAGTGGTTTAATACTCTATGTTCA
Organism: Diarsia brunnea; assembly: GCA_949774965.1. Taxonomy (NCBI): domain Eukaryota; kingdom Metazoa; phylum Arthropoda; class Insecta; order Lepidoptera; family Noctuidae; genus Diarsia; species Diarsia brunnea. Next base: position 20,107,761 of record OX459007.1, read on the forward strand.
TACCTACTAAATAAGTAAGTGGTTTTTAAGCTGTATAAAACAGATCATCACTTAATTAAATTCCAATTCGCGATGAACACGCACCTCGCAGTTCATTGTCGGTATTTGAACGGTTCCATCAATTAGCGTTATTATTAGAGGCGTTAAATTAACATAATTGTACAAATTATGAACTCACCGGGTGTCATCAGGTCGCTCTCCTATGTCGTGTGTCCACAACTTTTGTAACACAACACACACTATATGAACGTACAGTATTGTACTCAACACACATCACTCGTGATAAACCATCCTTGGAACACAAACTAGAAATATAGCGTTCCTTTAAAAGTTTCATACACAGTACGTTTTTCACTACAATCACTGCACAAAATAATAGCAAATTAAACGAAACTCCTATTACAAGGCTTAGGCTTGGACTTTTCCGAAAACATCTATTTATCCCTTCCAAACTATAACTACATTCTAATAATGCAAGGGGTATCTGGTGAAGTGGTAGTGTTAATTAATAAAATGCCTCACACAGAACGTGTCTACTCGTAGCAGTTCATGTTCGGTACTATTGTAGGTTTGGTTGTCGGTCAACAGGTAGCTGTGCGAGTGGTTACACCGGGCAACTAGTGAGGACTTACTTCGACTCACTTTATTTATAGTTCTGGATTTCTTGACTGAATCTGTAGTACAGCGTTTGCAAAATGACTAGAGAAAACTCTTATCAATATAGAATAATTACTGTAATTACAGCTTCAAAACGTTGAAAAATACTACAAAACACTTTGTTGCCACATCACGCAATGTGTTCAGCACACTAACCATATTATCTTAGCAACACTCTAACCAACAACATCGCGTTCATCTCAACCAATCATTTCTAAAGCAACTTCCTCATGACAAAACTTTCGTGAACATAAAAATCAACAACAAAAATTACAGCAAACGAAAATCTGTTAATTGAACTTTAAGTAGTAAAGCAAACTTTGTTAGACCATTCTCACATATAATATGAGTTGACGTGAGTTTTAAACAAGTGCCGGCGATGTCGATGTCAAGTGCCGGTGCAGGCGGCAGCACGCGGCGCGCTCGCTCGCGGTCGGCTCTCGACTGCCGACAACCGGCGCGCCCTCCCTACTCGCACAACAAACAGGATATTTGGTCCCGTTAGATTCTGTTTGCAGCCTGTTTCACCATGCTTAGTTGACAGAGCGGCTTCCACATTTGGGTACTTTCCTGTGACTAAAAAAAATATGATTCGGTTTTGAAATATATTGGATACGTGTTTTTGTTTTATGAAATTAATAAAAATTGACGAAGATAAAACGCGTCAAAGATCATGAGTGGGGGTTGTGACGTCACTTTTTAGGGTTCCGTAGCCGAATGGCAAAAATCGGAACCCTTATAGATTCGTCATGTCTGTCTGTCCGTCTGTCTGTCTGTCCGTCCGTATGTCACAGCCTCTTTATTCGGAAACTATTAAGACGACACAGTTGAAACTTGGTCAGTAGATGTATTCTGTAAACCGCTTTACAATTTTTATACGAAAATGAAAAAGTAAAAGATTAAGGGGTCTCCGTCTCCCCATACAAGAACTGAAACTAAAAAAAGAATCAATAAACCTTGTGGGGTTTCTATAGACAGGTCTTTAAAAATGACATTGAGGTTCCTTAAACTATTTTTTCTCAAAGTCAATCGTGTGGAAGATAGACACTTCCAAAGTGTGAAAAAAAAGTGAATAATCTAACAAAAATATATGCTGTAGATCGCAATGTAAATTATTAAATTGAAATTGAATTACTATGAAAAATAAACTTATACAAATTAAAGAGGGCATCCCTGCTACGATGGTACGGAACCCTTCGTGTGCAAGTCCGACTTGCACTTGGCCAGTTTTTTTATAAAAAAATGTATTGTATTGTGACGTCACACGAGTTTTCGAAGCACTGCATCGTCTTTATTTCTTGATTACGTGAAAAAATTAAAAAAAAAAAAAATAATAATTAAAAAAATTAAAAAACACGCCTGCCATGACAAAAAGTACCTAAACTAAAAAATAAAAAAACAAGTCAAACGAATTCAGCGATGAATGGGAGCAAGGTCCCGTAAATGTATTCGAAAATGGAAAACTGAAAACTAAAACTTTTATTGCAGTCGGGGGACAGTTCGGTGGAACAATTCTTTACAGGTCCAGGTCAGGTTAGTGATATATCGGTATTTTGACCTATAACCAATCATTTAAGCCATAAGACGTCCACTGCTGGACATAGGCCTCCCCCAGAAGGGGGAAAATGTGTTTTTATTCATTTCTCAGGATTCCGGTCGGCAAAATCGGAACCCTAATAATATGTACATTTTGTTTTCCGTCTGTCTGTCCGTATGCCTATCCGTCAATCAAGACCCTGTTCCTCAGGAACGTGTGAAATTATCTGAATGACTTAATTGCGTAATTTATACCTACAAACATTTTTCATTTCATGTAGGTATCTATTTGTAAACAATTTACGCTGAATTTAATATATACATGCAATTTACATACAATGATAAGAACTTTGAATATTTTGTTAACATTCTAAGAAATTCAAGTGTAGTGCCAAACAGTTTTAAGTATAGTAGGTACCAAAAAACTTTTACAGATCCCTTGGTGCGTGGGTTCAACTCGCACGGTTTTTTTAAACTATTGTTTTATAACACACGTCATGATTTATTTATTTGTGTTAGTAATGAATTTCAAGTTGAATCTCGCAGTCAGATTTGTCCATACCAAAATCTACCCTGATCTTCTTTTTCTACCCTTTAAGGGGTGATTTTGAAAATTCTATTATTGCAAATATTATTATTTCTTTAAATTAATATTTTTGCCATGTTTCAAGTAAATTGATTCACGCATACTGACTTTTCATACAAACTTAAAAACCATTTAGGTGCCGTCGTAGATGGATTTGGGAGTTGTAACCTAGCCAGTTTTATTTCTTTCATTACAGAGAATCTATTGATATGTAGCTTATTCGTATCGGATCCCGGGTTTAAAATGTCACCATATCATTTGTTGAGTAGTATTACTAGTAAATAATAGATATTGAATACTACTGTGGTATATTTTTGTAATCTACTTAATAAGTTCTAGACGATGATTATATTTTTCATTGAAATTTCAATAAAAAAAAATTAAAAGTTCTTTTTATTTCTAAACCATGGCCACCCTATTATGTTTTTTGATATTTTATCTAGCCTATGTTACCCGGGGTGACGCAATGAATCTAACGATACCACATACATCAAAATCGGTTCAGGCGTTTAGAAGTTATGGTGGAATAAAGAAACTCACAAACAAACATACATACATACATACATGAACGCTAAAAACATAACACTCTTTTTTTTGGGGCAGTCGTGTAATTAGTGTCCAATATTTTTTGAAAATCTATCTGACGGACTAATTCGATTTGTTTGTCAAGTACCTACCCTATTACGTAGATATAGCCTCTACAGTCAGGGAATGCATAGGTTAGGTACAAAATATCACTCCTGGTGACATGGTGGGGATGGGGGACGTGGGTGGTGGTGCAGTACCCTTCCTTCAAATTAATAAGCCTATTCTATCAGGCAGTTCTTTACCTTCCATTTTAAAGTCTGTAAATGTTGCACTGCACGTAAGTTAGAAGTATCAAGATTCAATTCTCTAAATACTTAGGTAAGCTACATGTGATTATAGATTCTTTTGCTCTACCTTCCGCGATCCCGTGGAAGGTTTGTCCAAAAGAGTAACAGTGTCCCCCGGGAGAGTAGCCACCATGTTGTCTCTGGTCACGCGGCAGAGTGTGGCATCACCGTCGCCGTCGGCGCGCGGCGTCGCGTCGCTAACTTTATAATAAAACAAAGTTTTTTCATTTCTGTTTCTAACGACTCTTTCAGAATTGCGTATCATAAATATCTCCGTCTGGTGCTCTGTTCATTTTCAGCGACAACTGAAGGATCAGAAGTTTTTAGTTATGTCTGTCTATTTGAATAAACCGTTAGAGCTTTCTGTGAATTATCACTCAATTAGTGTAGTAACTAGGAGTTGTACACTTGTACTACCACTAGCTTATACACACAATAGACCGGGGGACTGACAAGTCAAAGGTCCCAGTTCGAACCCAATACACGCACTTATCCCGTCGGGGCTGCGGGTTGTTCGCAAGAGATACCGCGGCCTCGACATGAAGGGCTAAGAAGGAACATGGGTGGTTTTTAGTCAGTAGAAGTCTGACACTCCCTTTCGCTCTGCCCAAGAGCGGGAGGGGTTATTTGATGATTTTCCACCCGCCATAAAAAAAAAAAGACACGCACTTCTAATAATAATAATATAATAGTTTATTTAGACAACTAAGGTCCATTGGGATTCCATTGTATAATTATCACTTGCTCTGGTGAAGGCAAACATCGTGAGGAAGCCAGCCTCCCTGAGAGATATTTCTCGACGGCACGGACACCAGGTTAGGCAACTGACCACACGATAAAGTAGAAGAAGAAAGAAGAGTGACTTTCTACTATTGATAACAATTATTTAATTTTGTTGCAAATTTAATATTTCAAAACCCTTATGAAAAGGGTCTTATCTCAAAGTTGCAATTGACGGAGATGCGAGAATATGAATGTAGGTTAGTCTGTACATGGTCTGTTCATATTGTACTTGTGAGTATCGGACTGTACTCACATCTTCACTCAGTGAGTTTAAAAATTATATAAATCTCTTAAATGACCACTGGAGCAGCCCTCCTCGCAGTACGTCCGTGCAGTGCTCATCACCGCGCGGAGGCGTGTCGTTCAAGATACAAAGACGAACTCGCAGTAAGAAGTGCCAGTATCTCATTGTGCGTCCTAGTTATTGAGTCTCTTAACTTACCGCCTCTGTTCGTGACGGCTTCTAATTAATATTTCAGCCGTTTTCCTAATTATTTTTTCGTCCCGAATCCGCCATGAAATACTGCTGGACGTGGCGCACAATGGCGCACAATGGCACACAATCACGAACACTTGACGCGACTTCCGCTCACGACTTGTTTATAATTAGGTTACAACTGTTACAAAGTTCCTCAGATTGTTTGAAAAGTTTACACCGTGCTATGACAGCTCGGAGAATTTATCTTTTTATTTCAGCACATTTTAAAAAGTCTCCTAATGATATTGGATGTGACTGGTCTTTAGATACAGGTGTTGAGACAGCTAGAATTGGATGCATCGCTAAGAAGTTCTGATGCCAGGTTTCGTTGTCCACCTACTGGATCCAACTCATTTACTATAGGTATACAACTACAATGGACTCCATAACAAGTTTAACAAGTTATCACCGTGAGACGGTAGATACCACCTTAGTTTAATTAGCTTATGTTTAAAAATCTCAAAAATCTGAAAACATTGTTACAAAATAATGAAGGGCTATGAGCGGAAACCGCTCAAAAGGGGGAAGGAAGAGGAAAATTCAACGCGCATCGAATCTATTTTTAACCGACTTCAAAAAAGGAGGAGGTTATATGTTCGTGTGTATGTATTTTTTTTTTTTTATATATGTTACCGGATTTCTCCTCCATTTGTGAACCGATTCTCATAATTTTTTTTTTATTTGAAAGAGTATACTTCTGAGGTGGTCCCATTTAAATTTGGTAAAGATCTGATCCTGATCTTCGGAGATATACAATAGAACTCTTCAAAAATAGACGGCAAATCTGTCGTGATTGCTGCAATCGCTTGGATGTTTATTGTTTATACAACATCATGACGTAACATCACGCCTGTATGATCTGAGGGGGTACGCAGATGTGTACACCCAGATTTGGACAGTAAGATATTATGTAATGTTCCATTTATTGGGGATAAATAAAACCTATTATTTGTTTGGGAACAACTAAAAATGGAAAAATAAAAAACTTTTTGGCAAAAAATAAAACCGACTTCAAAAACACCAAAAAGTGAAAAATAAACGTCTGAAGAAAAATCAGTTTCTGAAGTCGGTGACATTTGTTTGTTTGATTTCGTTTTCTGGAAGAGCAAGAGAGCTAGCAGATGTTCTAAAAAGGCGAAGGATAAAAATAGCGTGTCTGCAAGAGACTAAGTGGAAGGGTGAAAAGGCAAGAGAGATAGGAGAAGGATATAAGTTTTATTATTGTGGCAGCGATGGCAAGCGAAATGGTGTGGGAATAGTTCTGGATAGCGAATTGAAAGAATGCGTGGTGGATGTCAAAAGAGTGAGCGATAGAGTGATAGCTGTAAAAGTGATATTTGATAGTTTAGTAATGAATATAGTTAGTGTGTATGCACCCCAGACAGGAAGTGAAGATAGCGTGAAAGAAAAGTTCTGGGAAGACTTTGACCGAGTGATGTTGGATGTGCAAGAGAGTGAGGAACTATATGTTGGGGGTGATTTTAACGGGCATGTTGGAAGAGTGAAGGATGGATATGAGAGAGTGCATGGGGGTTGGGGGTACGGAGACCGTAACGCTGATGGGGAGGCACTACTACAAGCTGCTTCTGCCTTCGACCTGGCAATTACAAATACGTGGTTCAAGAAAAGAGACGAGCACCTCATAACCTACAAGAGTGGCCACCACGGGACGCAAATTGACTATTTTCTGGTCAAACGGAACCATCTCAAATGCGTTACCAACTCTAAAGTGCTGCCAGGCGAAGACTTAGTCTCCCAACACAGATTGGTGATAATGGAGGTAAAAGTTAGTGTCCTTTCTAGGGGAAACAAAGAACGGCCCCCACCTAAAACCAGATGGCGTATGTTAGATAACGAGGAATGTGCAAGTATGTTTAAGAGCCAGGTAGTAGGCAAGATGGTTGAAATGAAGGATATGGAAGGAAAATCTGTTAATGAGTGTTGGAAAGAGATGGCGGATTGTATTAGAAGAGTAGCAAAAGAGGTGTTTGGAGAATCAAAAGGGAAAGGTATAATAGATAGGGATACATGGTGGTGGAATGAAGAGGTGCAAAAAAGTCTGAGAGAGAAGAAGGTTGCGTTTAAAGTTTGGCAGGGTGTAGCAAACGGGAACGACAGTTTGAAAGAAGAAAAGAAGAAGATTTATAAAGAATGCAAGAGAAAGGCAAAAAAGGCGGTAGCAGTGTCCAGGGCTAAGGCGCAGGAGAAGTTATATGACTCACTGGACAGTCCTAGAGGCCAGAAGGAGCTCTATCGCATTACAAAAGCAAGAGAAAGGAGAACGAGAGATATGAATCATATAAAGTGTGTGAAAGACGGCGCTGGTAAGGTTCTGTCTAAAGATGATGAAATAAAAGGGAGATGGAAGGTTTATTTTGAAAAGCTAATGAATGAAGAGAATGAATGGAGCGGTGTGCTTAAAGAGGTACAAGTAAATATGGGTTTGGTAAGGGAAATTAGCATGGATGAAGTGAGGAAGGCAGTGCAAAGTATGAAAAATGGAAAGGCCTTGGGCCCTGATGAAATACCAGTAGAAGTATGGAAGTGTTTAAAAGGAGATGGATGTATGTGGTTGACTTTATTTCTCAATAAGTTGTTGTGTGAAGAAGCGATCCCACAAGAATGGTGCAATAGTTCGCTAGTGCCCATCTTTAAGAATAAAGGGGATGTGCAGGACTGCAACAACTATCGGGGAATAAAGCTCATGTCACATAGTATGAAAGTATGGGAGAAAGTAATAGAGAAAAGAATGCGAGAGGAAAGTGAGATAACTCAAAATCAGTTTGGGTTTATGCCAGGTCGAGGAACAATGGACGCCACTTTTGCACTCCGCCAATTGTGCGAGAAGTACAGACGTGCACACAAGAACTTGCACATGGTGTTTATTGATCTGGAGAAAGCGTATGATAGGGTACCTCGGGATGTGTTGTGGTGGGCTTTGAAAGAGAAAGGTATACCTGGGAAGTATGTAGAGTTAATTCGTGCGATGTACAGACAATCTTGTACCTACGTCCGGTCAGCTGTTGGCAACACCGACGAGTTCAATGTGGCTGTAGGCTTGCACCAAGGGTCGGCTTTGAGTCCGTACCTCTTCCTGTTGGTTATGGATGCTTTGACATCGGACATGCAGGAAGAGGCACCCTGGTGCATGCTTTTTGCCGACGACATTGTTCTTGTCGGTGAAGATGGACCTGAGATCCAGAGTAGATTGGAGAAGTGGCAACAGAGGCTGGAGAATGTAGGCTTGAAAATCAGTAGAACTAAAACCGAATACATGTTCTGCGATTTCGGCGGTCTCTCCAGCCCTGAACTCATAGCGCTAGATGGCGCGTTTCTTCCGGTCTGCTCCGACTTTCGGTATCTCGGTTCACTCGTGCAAAGCGACGGCGAAATAGATCGTAGTGTTAAGCACAGAATTAACACGGGATGGATGAAATGGCGGCAGGTCACGGGAACAATCTGCGACTCCCGCTTTCCCCTTAAACTAAAGGGGAAGATTTATAAAACAATGGTTAGACCTGCTGTCTTGTATGGATCAGAATGTTGGGCCACAAAAGGGATGAATGAAAGGCATTTGCATGTGGCTGAGATGAGAATGCTTAGGGGGATGTGCGGTGTTACGCGAATGGATAAAATAAGGAATGAGTACATAAGAGGAAGTCTGAAAGTGGCGCCGGTAACTGAAAAGTTGTGTGGAAATCGGTTGTCGTGGTATGGGCATGTGATGCGGAGGAATGAGGAAAATGTTGTGAGGAAGGTTTTAAATATGAATGTGGAAGGATATACGAGTAGAGGAAGACCAAAGAAACGATGGATGGACTGTGTTAAAAATGATATGGTAAAAAAGGAGGTGTCTCATGAGATGACGAGAAACAGAGAAGTATGGAAGAGGAAGACATGCTGCGCCGACCCCAAATGAATTGGGATAAGGGCAAGAGAATGATGATGGTGTTTTTGAAGTCGGTTTTATTTTTGTTTATTTTCTTTGATGTGAAACATCTAATTATGCGCGCCAGGCAGTAAAACCGGCTCGTTTGCAGACGGAAATGGCAGGACGCTGACATGACGTAATAATCTAAGCCATGTAAAATCAACCTTTTCCCATAAAAATAAAATAAACGTAATACAAATGCACTAAAAATATAAGAATTTGGAAAATGATAAACCTTCTATATCAGACGTAGAAATGACTTGATTGGTTTATTGAAATAATACCCCCTACCTATTTTTGGAGGGTGGGAAATCATCAAATGACTCCTCCCGCTCTGTGCAGAGCGGTAAGGAGTGTCAGACTTCTACTGACTAAAACCACCCATGTTCCTTCTTAGCCCTTTGTGTAGCGGCCGCGGTATCTCTTTCGAAGAACCCGCAGCCCGACAGGAAATACATCCTACCTAAGTCTTAGTTTAAAAAGTGTAAAATAAAACTTAAAACAAATCCTTTCATTTGATACCTCACTCAGATATATTCGTTACGTTTACTATCATTTTTTTATCCCCTCGTCCACCCTCCATAACGGGAACATTTGACGGCACGGTTGGCGCAGTGCCTTAGCGATTGGACTGCTGCGCTGTGTGTCGCAGGTTCGATCCCCACACGGAACAAATATTTGTATAGCTTACAGATAGTTTGTTTCAGGTCTGGGTGTTTGGTTTGTGTATGTGAGTTTTTAATTTTTGTTAACGCACCCACGATACAGGAGAAATTCCTAGTGGAGGCAATTTAAAAAAAGAAACTATTAAACGGCTAAGTACTAGATTATTAACTTGTATTTGGCGGAGTTGGTTGGTGTGCAAGGGTTCCATTCAAAGAAGTTGCGGCAGCAAACTGTCTTATAAAGCTACTTCAGTTGGCCATACAACTGCTTCATGCGTTTTCATTTATGTTCGATTACTTGAACTCTATCGACCAATTAACGAAACTCGAAACGGAAACATTAACATGACGAATATTTTCTATTTTATTAAAAAGTAATCAAATTTATTAGCTTAGCACAAAAATAGTCTAGTAAGTGATTCCTCTCGCACACCTAGAATCAGCAGCTTAACTTTTCAACTGGAACTGCACTAGGATTTTCTTTTTCTAAAGTTTAACAGGTCGGTATTGTTACAAAACCTTGGTTACTTCATTCATGATGCGATCATAAATATACATCGGATCCAGTCCAGTCCGGTCCGCTATCACTAAAGTCTAACCACACCACAGCGAGCACAAACTCTCAGCGAGGATGACATTCAGTGTCGGATCGCAGCGGAGTTGAGACGTCCCGGAACTGTATCCGATTCATTGTGCCCTATGTTATTGTGTTTTTATTATTATTAAATATTTCACTAGTTTCTACCTACTTATAAGCACCCAAATTATTGTTAAGGAACTTCTGTCTTCGCTCCAGGGGTGGGCGCTAATAACTGCGACACAGTTACTAAACTAACGCAGTATTAACGTACACAAAAATTGTTATAATGTTTTTTTTGTTAAAGAATACAAAAAAATGGAGGACTGAGGGCCCGATTTTTATCAGGGTCATAACTTTCAAACAACAAGAAGTGGTGATCTGTTCTTGCTTTCACAAATTTTCACAATTTATTTAGTAGCTAATAGGATTTCAAACAGTAGCTGTAAGTTAATGGATTCATTTTATTTGCGTGACAAACTTTTACGTGTATGAGGATTGAGGTCCCATTTTGAACGAAGATTTACAAAGTAGGACAGTGTTTTGCGATAATATCTTGTTTTCACAAATTTTGTTCGGCATTAGGTAAGATTTGGGCATAAAGACTTTTTCTGTAGTGTACATAGTTTTTCAGGTACAGGCGGGCCCTCAGTCCTCTATGTGAGAACTGAGGGCCCAACTTTACAGTCAATAACTCGCTTATATGACTTTCACAAAATCTGATTCCAACTTTCACAATTGTTGGGGAATGTTCACTAAATCCTAAGCACATTTTTACAGAGTTTTAACAAACGGGCCCTCACACCACACGCACATAAATATTTTTATTTGTATTGTATTTGTTAAATTGTAATTTCGTTTATTTTGTTGATTTAATCAAATCAGTGTTTCGAGTGTGTGCTCAAGTCCAACGGGATAAATTTTGACATCCCAACATATTATGTGATGAGATGACCAGTCTCCACTGACAGCGCCCGTTCACGAACATGACGCATGGATCAGCACCATTCAGCTCAACCATTTTGAAGGGAGTTAAATGTTTTGAGTGAGCATGACATTCTCTCAAACGCCACCCAGGGCAAATTCGAGTCGTTTAAAGATAACTAAACCTAAATGGTAGCTTTATAGTACACAGCCCGTTGAGTGCTCTTGGGAACTAGTGTTCCCGTAATTTATGTTCTTTAAATTGCACCTGGGAACTACTTGTCCCGTAATTTTTAAATTCCATCCTAAAATCCTTTTCTCCATTTATCCCAGCATGCGCATAGAAACACAGAAACACAGGTGCAGCATAGTCAGTGTCTTATAAATATTGAAGTTTTACACATTTGTTAAACCATAATAAGGTCAGTCAACCGGATCGTACTCACACATGTGCTAGGCTATTGTACGAGAATAATACTAAAACATAAATGATTTAGTTTAGTTTAGTTTCTATAGAACTTGAAAAAAAAATCAATGTATAGGCGAAAACATTGCTTCTAAACATTGCTAAGTGTATACATATTGGTGCTGCTGACTGTACCAGGATAAACAAAAACAATACATAACATCAATCAATTGTTTTTATTAATATTAAGACCTATATTTAACGAGTATTTTGAGTAATTATGTATCGTTAACATTAACGAGTATTTTGAGTACCTAGTTATGTATCATTCAATACTCAATACTCAAAGTCGAAACAGTGCAATCAACATTGTCCAAATGGTTGGCAACTTTAACAAATGTGGCCGTTTTTGTGGAACGCGACACGAATTCTCAAATACTATACCATATACTACTAGCTGGTGCCTGAATGGAAACCGATCTGTTTGTATCCAACGCAAGAGTTCTGCTGCTCTTTGTCCCCGCTGCGCTCTTGGACATCATTCGTCACTGGTTGAGTATGCTGTGTCACTCGCTGTCAGGTGATCTTCCATATTTTGTCTTCCTTTTTGTTATATTCAGTTTGGCTAAAATACTTCACACTCATACCACGCTTCAGATACTATGGCATAGGTTTAGATAACAACACGCCTTCGTCCACCAACACCCTCTTACTTCACTTGTCAGTGGTACTGTGTGTGAAAATAAGCTGCTTAGAATATTTTTAAGACTGTATTTTCTTCCCAAACTGAGATAGAAATTGCTTCAAAAAATTATAGCAGAAGGTAATGAAGAACTGATTTATGAGTTTCAGTGTTTATGGATGAATTAATTGTTTTCCGATTCACAAATCTTAAATGCATGTATTACAGCAAGTTTCATGCTTATGCAATACTCAGTTCCAAGCAAACAATCGTTGCGAGTCGCGACGAGGTGCGACACCGCGGCGACGACGCGACGCTCGCAGTTATCCTTCCCCAATCACCGCTCGCATTAACTTGTTTATACCAGCCACGCGCGACGTGGCCAACTTTCCATGCGGGTCAGCTAATCCTGTCATTCTTAGCTTGGACGTGGAACAACTTTTTGAGTATTAAAATGAGTCACAAGCACCGTAGCGTAGTGTAGGTACCACTGAGACACGAACGAACAGCTAGGAGTGCGCGCGCGGCAGGTGCGCGTCGCGGATCTGTCGCGCGAGCCACGCCACGCCGTCCGCCAGCCCGGCGCCCGACAGCGCGCACGACGCGCAGATGTGCCACGGCTTGTCCGTGATGCGCTCCAAGCACAACGCTGCAACATCACAACATACAGTCGCGGTGTGCACTGTGACATACACTGTGTGTCGCACGCTACGTACCGGCCGCCACCTGCATGGGCGCGAGCGCGTGCGGCGCGTCGCTCTTGTTGGCGAACACCAGCAGCGGCACGCGGCGCCCGAACATGTCGGGGTGCGCCTGCAGCAGCTCCAGCTCCTCGCGCGCCACCACTGTCACACACACAACACATCACGATAAATATACCAACACTTACTCAAACATTTATATTCAAGGCCATTAAAAGTACGTTTGAACTTCAAACTCTAAAACAAAGAAAATGGATTATAGAATAGATTGTACAGCTATTGTTCAACCGTGAACATACTATAGTTGCACGCGCCAACAATAGCATCACAGCGTCAGCGACACACATACGGTCCACGCGCCGGCAACACCAGCACACCGTCAGCACTAAGATGTGGCCTACTGAGATCTTCGCTTCATCGGCTCGATACACACACGACACACATGTAAATAGCCATCAATGTGTATTTACCACAAAAATTGTATATAATTAAGTTCATTATTGTAATAAAGTTAGTCATCAAGCTGGAGTCGAGTGTGATTTATCTCCTTACTTCCTCTTACTGTGGCCAAGACACCTTTAGCCATCATCGGTCCTATGAGTCTGTGGGATCGGCAGTAAGAAAACCATTTCCTGTGTACATTGCACGACGTACACAAAACCCTCTTCCTACCCAAATTCCGTCTCGTCACCGTAGGTCTCCTTGTGACAGACTTCCCTCTCGTACAACCAACGTAACCTACGCTTGGTGTGGTTTGTATATGGTAGGCTAGGGCTAGGATAACTGGGGTGCTAGTTAGTTACTGTAGGGCTAGGTTTGGCGTCAGTTGGGCTTTAGGTATTGATCCAGGTTCGATTATCTCAAACGTAGTCACATCGTACACACTTGGAATACCGGCCGTACTAAGCTGTAAGTCCCGGTGTGTACAGCTATTCTCAAGATTAACTTCCTAAGGAGAAGAATGTGCAATCTCAAGTTGATAGATTGTAACTTTATCTCTAATTAAAATCATCCCAATTATTTATTATTTCAAACGTTTTTTCAAAATTTAATAGACAAGGCACTGTCATAATGTTATTCATCATCATCACCTGCCTAGGTAGCATTTCCCAACTATGTTGGAATCGGCTTCCAGTCTAACCAGACGCAGCTGAATAAAACTCTTGTTTCTTTTGCAAAATATAAATGGAGTCAATGTCAGTAGCCCGACCTGACCGACCGGTAGTAAAATGCCTTAAAACGTAATGCTGCAAAAGTAGCCAAAAATATACCTACCAAAAGCCTGTTAATTGTCTTATATTTTTAAGAGCATAACTGGCCGAGTTTAACCACACAAAATAAATGGAACCCCTTTGTAAGTTATCAGCTAACGTGATTCCCAGGAAAACTGTTTGTCACAGACCGGGGCCCTCCATCTCGGTCCGTAATTACATCGGCCGCCGATGGACGTTCCTAATTCACTGACAAACTTACCTAAACATGGAGTTCTGAGTTGCGTCAAGTTTCCAACGAAATATGGTCCGTCGGGTCACTCGCTCAAATGCAATCAATATTCACTTGCTATCATTTGAGGTGGGTAAACAACATTTATGTTATTTGTCCAGTTCCAGGAGTTTTATAGAAACTAATTTATGAGAATGTTGAAGCACAACTGAAATTCATCATTAGAATATGGTAAACCCAGCGACCGCAGCGAGTACTGACCGAGCCGCAGATGGTCCGCGGAGTCCACCACGAAGATGACCGCGTGCGCGCGTCGGTAGTGGCGCTCCCACAGCGCGCGGTGTCGCGGCGCGCCCGACACGTCCCACGCGCTGAACGTCACGCCGCCACCTGCGCAGGGTGGGCAGTGAGCACCGGTGCGTGCACACACGCCGCACGTCACACGTGTGAGTACGCACTGGTGAAGTGCTCCTGCGCGCTGCCCACGGTGGGCACGGCGGGCGCGCGGGTGTCGGGCGGGCGCAGCGCGCTCAGCAGCGTGCTCTTGCCGCTGTTGTCGAGCCCCAGCACCAGCACCGTCACCTCGGCGCGCCCGCGGCCCAGCCACAGCGACAGCTTGTCCAGCAGACCCATGCTCCACTGCAACGGTTACATCAGCGCGACAACAGATTAGTGCGTCGACAACAAACAAATCAAAATGGTGAAAGCGCCAGCGCGCCTGCGAAATTCAGGTCAGTGTCAGGTTTTATATTGAAGAAAATACAGACGTGTATCATTAAAGTCACCAATACAACCCTCTTAGTTCATTTAACACCATTGAATGACTCTTCTTTTAAATAGTTCTTTAGTGGGATTAGAAGTCCAGTCTAACCGGATGCAGATGAATACTGGTATTCATCTCCATCCGGTTAGACTGGAAGCTGACCCCTACATAGTTGGGAAAACGCTAACCAGATGATGATGAATTGTATTGATAATTTTCAAAAAATCTACAATTTATCCTGAATTCCTGACCTGGCAGGTCAGTACCTGCAAATTGCGAAACACGTAAGAACATTTGAATTTCGCAGTCTACCAACTGCAAAGACCTTTATCAGAACTAGCTCATCATCTCCTGACCTTAGCCGTTCCCAACTATGTTATGGTTAAGGTCTAGTACAATCTGAGACTGCCTTACACAATTCAGTTACTGGGTAAAACAATACCCTTTAGCTTTACCCAGGTGCTATCACATAATTATTATTATCAAGTCTTTTTGGACTTTATTCAATATTTTCTTTCCAATAATGATGTGGCGACTACACGGACAATTTATTTTAACATCGATGTTAACTACGTTGCAGAATATTTAAATCAATACACTGTTGTAGAATATTGTGACGCGTGCAATAAGTAGGTACGTTATAGTTACTTACCCGGTTTCTGTTCTCAGGATCTCACATACCTACGTGACAGCTAAACAGTACGTTCTTAAGAAGCTCTTCAATTTGTACTCCTGTGATGAAAGGCCGGTGGTGGGCACAGGAGCACAGGTAACACAAGTAATCGCTGCTCAGTTCACGGATAACTCAGTCACTATTGAGACTAGTGACGAGTGTTTGTGCGGTATCCACGGCGGTTGTCATGGCAACGCCGTACACAACACCCTGCCGGTGCTACCGCGGTACTTTGGTACTTTACTATACTAAACATCTCACTGTTATACGCACACTGTCTATTTACTACTTAAAATACTATATTTAATTCGTATATTTATCTATACAAATATGATTCATATTGTAACACATTTATTTTTAAAGAATCCCACTGGCATTGGGAACAGGGTCTCAGCTACCGGTGGTCAGGGCTCTTTCGAGAGGAACCTTCTAACAATACGCGCCGTGTCCAGAAGTACTGCCTTCTGAATCAAGCCCAAGACCTAGCTGCCAAGCGAGAGCCTTCTTAAATATCTCTCTTGGCCATTAGTTTTGGTCGTGACGACTATCGGCACAATGACTACTGTACTCACGTGCCACATGTCGACAAACTCGCGAGCCAGATCTAGATACGTAAATTCCTTATCTTTTCCTGCTTAGACGAGGTATTCGTCGTGTGGGACCAAACGTGGGATACGTTGGTTTTACGAGAGGGAAGCCACGGGTAGGAATAGGGCTTTGTGTACGTCGTCGTGCAATGTACACGCGAAATGGTGTTCTCACTGCTACTCGCACAGACTCATAGCATCGGTGATGCAAAGGTGGTTTGGCCACATTGAGGGAAGTATTTAGTATAGGATATGAATCACACTCGACTCCAACTTGATGACTAATTTATTACACTAATGAACTTAATTGTATACAATTTTAATGGTAAATACACATTTATGGCTAGTTATATTAAGCGAACATCTCAGTAGACCACATCTTAACGCTGATGGTTTGCTGGCGTTACCGGTGAATACCGGTTGAAAATGTGCAGCTCCCGGTTGAACACGTACTTCAAACATAATAGGTACAACATTTAATATCAATTTTACGTAAACTAGGTTCTTAGCTAATAATTAATTGTATACTGGGAAGCAGTTGAAGATAAGTTGTTCATTCGCTCGTGTTGCCCACCGGGTCACTCCCACCACTGAGCGTGGTACCTCGCGTGCAAGAACTGTCTTTCTAAAGAGATTTCTCCACAAACAGTTCACCGGTGCTCTCACTTAGTGTACCGATCACATTTTGGTGCAAATAGTCCGCGCACTACATGGCTCTGTCCGCACTGTGTCCGGCGCGGGTGTGGGCGGACAGATGACGTCGTAGATCTGTTCGGGAGTGCGGCCGCGTGTCTCCGGCAGCGCGTGCGCCGCCCACCCCGCCAGCGCCAGCGTCAGCACCCCCGCCAGCGCCAGCGCCCCCCCCACCCCCCCCGCGCGTCCCACCAGTGGGAACACCACCACCTCCAGCGCGTTGCCCACGCACGCCGCCGCACTCACCAGCGTTACTGCACAGCCGCGGTACTGTAACACACACACAGCCATCAACACCAAGCATTATGTCAATTCCTTACAGTTTATGTTCAAAACGAAAATATAAACATACCGTCCCTTTCAAAGCACAAAGAAATTTTGATCCCGTTCCCGCAACCCATGGGAACCTATTCCAGGGATAAATTATTTACTAAAATCTTCCTCAAGAACCCCTTTATCGATTGATGAAAACAGCATCAAAATTGGTGCAGTAGTTTTTGAGTTTATCGCGAACAGACAAACAGACGCGGCGGAGAACTTTGTTTTATAATATGTAGGTAGTGATGAGATGCGCAGTTCCTACTGGCGCGTGACGGCATCCGTTCACGAACAGCTTGGTTCATGACTAAGCATCATCTAGCTCAATCATTTCAAAGAGAACTAAATGACCCGCCACACACACACACACACACACACACACAGCACGTACCTGGTAGTGGAACATGTCGGCCAGCATGGCGTAGGGCGCGGGCTGCAGGCCGGCCGAGTCCGCGAACACGGCGGCTGCCAGCGCCGCGCCCGCCCACGCGCCGCCCGCGCCCGCCCACACGACGCCCGCGCCACCTAGCAAGCACAGCCCCGTCGCCAGGCCGCACCACACCATCAGCGGCTGGGAACAAGTCAAATCTGTCGAATGTTTAACTGAACTTTCAGTAGTTCTACTTCCCACCCACTCTCACAGGGAGTTGACAAAAAAAAACATCCCTATTACTTTTATTAGAATACCTTTCTGCCAACTTTCTCGACGAGGTACAACGCAAGCGCAGACGCCACGAACTGCGCGGCGCCGAGCAGCACGGCGTGCCTCGCGGGCGAGCTCCCCCCCTCCCCCACGGGCGAGCTCCCCCCCTCCCCCGCGCCGCGCGCGCCCCGCGCCAGCACGAACACGCGCTCGGCGAACTGCAGCAGCGCCAGTACGCCGCACGCCTCCTGCCCCACCACGCCCACCAGGCACAACCAGAACGCGCGCCGCCGACGTGGGTCACTCACTGCCACAAACAAATATATCATGGCATGGCATCGCGAATACGTTCGACAGGGCGACTTACCTGTGGTAAACCTTTGTAAGTCCCATATAATTATTAAAATGGGTCCCGATTGATAATTAAGTCGCTAAGTTCTTAGCTTTTTATTATTCGTTTTATACCAGTTCGAGAGCGTAAGTCATGACTTTGGATAGGTCCTTCAAGGTGCTGCAGGTGGAGTACACAAACAGCAGGACTACAAATGCACCTACGTTACAAGAAGGTATCGCCTGTCGGGCTATACTCACGCATGTCTCTGGCCAGTGCCAGCGGCGACTGCGCGCGCAGGTCGGGCGGCGGCAGCGCGCGCAGCTCGGCGTCCAGCGCGGGGTCCCCGCGCGCCGCACCGCGCAGCCACGCCAGCGCCGCGCGCGCCTCCTGCGTCACACACACCTTCACTACTAGCAGCGGCTACACTCGCCAGCCGACAGTGCGGACACGAGCGAGAACAGGGCAATTCCATTCCACTGCAGAGAGTGACACTCACGTCGGGCTTGCCTTGCGCGGCGAGGAAGGGCGGCGACTCCGGCACGAACAGGAACAGCGCGCAGTGCACCGCCGACAGCGCCAGGCAGCTCCACAGCACCGTCCTGAAACCGTCACACACTCGCCTCACTTAGCGCGCCAACTAGTCACTTTGACAAACTCTTTGAAAAGGTAATTGATATAACCCTACTTGATAAAAGATCGTGACCGTATTTGAACTGTAAATCTATATTTATATAAAACAAAGACGGGTTTGTTACAACACTTATAACTCGAGATCTGCTGAACCGATTTGGCTGAAAATTGGTAGGGAGGTAGCTAATACCTTTTTATCCCGTTCCCATCGTTCCCGTGGGACGTGACATAAAACGTGGTATAACAAAACGCAACTGACAGAATAACAAAACACAACTCAGTACTAGGTAGAGTAGTAGGTACGTAGGTAGGGTAGTAGGTAAGTAGGTAGGGTAGTAGGTAGGTACGTAGGGTAGTAGGTACGTAGGTAGGGTAGTAGGTAGGTAGGTAGGGTAGTAGGTGAGTCGTGTCGAGGGCGCGTTCGTGTTCCACGCGCGCCTCAAAGAGATGTCAGCAACATGGAAGGGGCCCGCAAGGGCCGACGCCTGTCGAGGCTGCGGGTTGTTCGCAAGGGATACCGTGGCCTCGACATGAAGGGCTAAGAAGGAACATGGGTGGTTTTTAGTCAGTAGAAGTCTGACACTCCCTTTCGCTCTGCCCAAGAGTGGGAGGGGTTATTTGATGATTTCCCACTCCCAAAAAAAAAAAAAAAAAAGGTAGTAGGTGAGTAGGGTAGTAGGTAGGATAGGAGGTAGTAGGTAGGTAAGTCGTAGTAGGTATGTAGCAGGTAGGTAGGCAGGTATTATGTAGGAAAAAGGGCATAGCAACGCATGCGGGTACAGCTAGTAAAGATATAAATTCACGAAATGCTATTTAGGCGGAGGTGTTTACCGTGTTGAGAATTCCCACATTTCCGTCAATGACTCATGTAAGTAATAAGATGCGAACCTATTGATCCTCTGCCGTACAGCTGGCACACGCATGAGACACTGAGTGTTACCTGTGCGGCACCTGCGCGTCGGCAGCCAGGTACATCAGCAGGAAACCGAGGTTGTGCGCCAGCACCAGCG
The DNA here is from genome assembly GCA_949774965.1 of Diarsia brunnea. Classification (NCBI taxonomy): domain Eukaryota; kingdom Metazoa; phylum Arthropoda; class Insecta; order Lepidoptera; family Noctuidae; genus Diarsia; species Diarsia brunnea. The sequence continues at coordinate 20,127,656 of OX459007.1, forward strand.
CCGCCACCGCCGCGCCCCGCACCCCCTCCTCGCACATCTGCCAACAACGTGCGATACATCAGCCTCCAGTCCTGCGCGATGCGAGGCTAAGTGCGACCTGCTCGTGCGGTACCTCCCGGGCGAGCAGCGGCGCGAGGCACCAAGCGCCGGCGCCGCCCAGCCCGGCACATGCGCGCGCTGCCACCACCCACCAGCCGCCGCCGCACAGCTTCAGCGCCCAGCACACCTGCGCACACAGCACACGTTACCTCGTGAGCACACACCACACCCCGCCACAGAGCCGCAGCAGTGACGTAGTTACCACGAAGGCGGCGGAGGTGGCGACGACGGCGCGCTTCCTGCCGCCGGAGAGCGCGCGCGCGCACAGCGGCACGCCCAGCAGCGACGCCACGAACGTGGTGGCGGCCGCGCCCACCGCCACGGCCCCGTCCACTTGCTGACCCTCCCCCCCCTCAGCGCCCGCACCCTCGCCGCTCGCCAGCGACACCCAGCCTATCGCCAGCCCGAACGATATCGTCGGCACGTTGACTGCAACAAAACCATTCAGATATTATTCGATACGTAACTACGTGTGAGTATTTCTCGAAATAAATGTACGTAACGAAATAGTTGTTATGAAAAATTGTTACGTAAGGCTTGTTACACAATGGCGAAACATTATTATAAATTTATCTAATTCTTTATTTATCCTCATATGATCTATCTTCTTAATTATTTGTATTTTTTATATTGTTTTTGTTGTTATTGATTTAAAAACAAAACAGGAAATTGTATTTACTTTAACATTCTCTACTTAATTGGTTTGGTAGGTTGTAACTGTATACATTCAGCTTTATACTATACTTTTTAGTAACGTAACGAAATTCTTAAAAAACGTTACGAAATTCTAATGAGAATTATACAAAACAGGCTTCTAAAAAGTCAACAGTTTGTTATAAACTGAAACTGCAATTACATATAGGGTGTAAAAGTACCCTTAACGCAAACGAAGGGCACTTGTTCTCCCCACCACTGCGATATTTTTTTTGTTCTAGACCATACCTGGAAACCTCCTAGTTACGGAGATATTGGGGGTCAAAGTTCCAAATTTTTCACAGCTGTTTTTGTAAATACTAGTTTTTCAGGTTTTAACTTTAATTACCTCCATGACCCGTTTATTATACAAAGCATCCACTAGCACAATGTTGTAAGAGTGCTACTTTGAGTTTTACCGTAAAATGAGATTTTTGACCCAAAAAAAGAAGTCATTTCCCAGCAAAAATTTTTGCATAGGGGTACTTAGATTGATGTACAGAATGCTTGGTTGACGGGTGTGTGATGGGTTGATTTACACCCTGTATATGAGCTTAAATGTTTGTACTTCACGTAAAATAATAAGATAAACAAATCAAGACTCACCTTATTGTGCAAAACTCCTAAAATATTTTGTGTCACGAAAAAGTAGTTCCACTTACACAACACGTTGCAACTGATTTTCACATTGAAAGTTGTGGCGGAGACGTCAGATCAACAACCAATCAAATTGATGGTAGTGTTGCCCGTGTAGAAATTTAATGAATGCCTTCAGAAATTACGTGGAAGTAAAATAAAACGTAACTAAAGAGTAAGTAACTAAAAAGTAAATGGTTAAGACTCATTTTGTTTTTCTCATTTAATTAATTAATTTATTAGGGAACCTCGTATAAAATCACTTTCATAAAGAATCTACATTTAATCAGTACTAAAATACCCAAAAATGCACAATATTGACGTGATATAACGTATTTTATGAAGTACTAGCTGTGCCCGCGACTTCGTTCGCGTGCTTGTCGGAAACTAAAATGCGTCGCTTAGATAAAAGTACATTAAATCATTGCCCTGCGTTAACTGTAAAAAATAAGAAGAGGGTAATGCAAAGTACATTTGTCTAATACTAAAGTTTAGATGGATGGGTGTTTGTTAATCAACCACGTCAGAACGGCCGAACGGATCTTGAATAAATTTGAAACAGGTACATTATAGTCGACAGGCACTGTCGTTGGCCCGTTCGTGTTCCACGCACGCCTCAAAGATATGTCAGCAACAATTAAGGGGTTCCCCTTAATTGTTGTTGCCGTCGTCTGCCGGGGCTAACGGTTGTCCGCAAGAGATACCACGGCCCCGAAACACAAAGGGCTAAGAAGAAACGTGGGTGGTTTTTAGTCAGTAGAAGTCTGACACTTTCTTCCGCTCCGCCCAGAGCGGGATGAGTCATTTGATAATTTACGAACCACAAAAAAAAGGGGGGATTAGAGGCTGTTTCGAGAGGTACCTGTACCGAATCTGGGACATCGAATCTGAAATGGAACGCCGTCACCTCCTTCTGCGAAGCAGTAATGCTAGCGAAAGAGGTGAACGTAAGAGGGACACAACCCCTCTTCCCGGCCGCCGCGGGAGACACTCCGGGCATCGGGGGCCACGTGATGGCTTCCGGCCACCGCAGGCGCGGGCCTGTGAACGGTGAGTAACGGGCTAGTTAATCGTTCGTCCGTCCTATGACGATGGAGGCGAATTCGTGTTCCACGCGCGTCTCAAAGGGATGTCAGCAACATTGAAGGGGCTCCCAAGGACCGACGCCCGTCGGGGCTGCGGGTTGTTCGAAAGAAATACCGCGGCCTCGACACATAGGGCTAACAACACACCACATCTATATTAAGACATGTTAGGCGCAGTGGCTGGACGATTAACAGTAGCACTGCGTGTCGCAGGTTGGATTCCCACACGGTACAAAAAAAATATGTCGTGGGTTTTATCTAATTTTAATTTAGTTTAAAAAAAATAGTATTTTTATACTGTGTAATTGGTAAATCTTTATTGGTTGACTATTCACGAAACATATTATGTTTATTTAATAACACCGCCGTTCAGAAAATGACATCAAATGAATAACGCCATCTGTCGAAGACGAAGATAAACTGCTAAAAATGAGCGATCAAACACACTATAGGGTTTAGGCTATGTAGATTTTGAAAGCAGCGTCATTTAGACTAATATACGTACCTTTTACTATCGTAACTTATTTAAAGCTATCTTGTGAAGGAATTTATTATTAAGTACCATATTCGTTCAATAGATGTCGTTGCTTGTCTCATTCTTGACTATAATGAAAAGTTCTTCTTGAAAACTATAAATGCATATATCTTTTGATAGAGAGCACCGATTACGATGAAACAAAGACTAAGTAATAGCCCAAGTTACGCACAACATTTATGTATAAAAGTTACCTACGTTCGTTTCGTAAATTTGACGTGATGCTTAGTCATCGAAACAGACAAACAGACAAACAGACAAAAATTCCAAAAATGCTGGAAATGTGTTCTGTTGGTTATACTTTAATACCCTGACAATTTTTTTTTTAAATATTTTCGATGTACAAAAAAAATTTTCTACAGATTTATTATATGTATAGATGTATAGATATAGATATAGATAGATAGACTAGCTGTTCCCGGCATGCGTTGCAGTGCCCTTTTTCCTACCTACTACCTGCCTGTGTACCAACTACCTACCTACCTACTACCTCCTGCCCTACCTACCTACTACCCTACCTACCTACTACCCTACCTACCTACTTACTACCCTACCTACCTACTACTCTACCGACTACCCTACCTACTCTACTATCCTACTTACTACCCTACCTACTACTCTACCTACTACTCTACCTACTACCCTGCCTACCTACCTACCACTTTCTCACCTTTTAAACCTTCCCTGGACTTCCACGAATAATTCAACACTATAATTAGCCAAATCGGTCCAGCCGTTCTCGAGTTTTAGCGAGACTAACGAACAGCTATTCATTTTTATATAATACTAGCTGTGCCCGCGACTTCGTTCGCGTGCTTGTCGGAAACTAAAATGCGTCGCTTAGATAAAAGTACGTTAAATCATTGCCATGCGTTAACTTACTGACGCTGTAGAAAATAAGAAGAGGGTAATGCAAAGTACTGACTATGTCTAATACTAAAGTTTAGATGGATGGGTGTTTGTTAATCAACCACGTCAGAACGGCCGAACGGATCTTGAAGAAATTTGAAACAGGTACATTATAGGGTACATTACAGGTACATCATATATAACAATTAAGGGGTCCTTTGGGGCCCCTTAATTGTTGCTGACATATCTTTGAGGCACGCGTGGAACACGAACGCGCCAACGACAGTACCTGTCGACTGTCCTTGTCGTTGCCGTCGTGTGCCGGGGCTGACGGTTGTCCGCAAGAGATACCACGGCCCCGAAACACAAAGAGCTAAGAAGAAACGTAGGTGGTTTTTAGTCAGTAGAAGTCTGACACTTTCTTCCGCTCCGCCCAGAGCGGGATGAGTCATTTGATAATTTACGAACCACAAAAAAGGGGGGATTAGAAGCTTTTCGAGAGGTACCTGTACCGAATCTGGGACATCGAATCTGAAATGGAACACCGTCACCTCCTTCTGCGAAGCAGTAATGCTAGCGAAAGAGGTGAACGTAAGAGGGACACAACCCCTCTTCCCAGCCGCCGCGGGAGACGCTCCGGGCATCGGGGGCTACGTGATGGCTTCCGGCCACCGTAGGCGCGGGCCCTCTGTGCGCGGGCCTGTGAACGGTGAGTAACGGGCTAGTTAATCGTTTGTCCGTCCTATGACGATGGAGGCGCGTTCGTGTTCCACGCGCGCCTCAAAGGGATGTCAGCAACATTGAAGGGGCCCCCAAGGACCGACGCCCGGCGGGGCTGCGGGTTGTTCGAAAGAAATACCGCGGCCTCGACACATACTTAGGGCTAACAACACACCACATCTATATAAAGACATGTTTGGCGCAGTGTCTGGACGATTAACAGTAGCACTGCGTGTCGCAGGTTCGATTCCCACACGGTACAAAATAAATATGTCGTGGGTTTTATCTAATTTTAATTTTGTTAAAAAAAAATAGTATTTTTATACTGTGTAATTGGTAAATCTTTATTTGTTGACTATTCACGAAACATATGTTTATTTAATAACACCGCGGTTCAGAAAATGACATCAAATGAATAACGCCATCTATCGAAGACGAAGATAAACTGCTAAAAAAGAGCGATCAAACACGCTATAGGGTTTAGGCTATGTAGATTTTGAAAGCAGCGTCATTTTAGACTAATATCTACGTACCTTTTGCTATCATAACTTATTTAAAGTTATCTTGTGAAGGCACTTATTAATAAGTACCATGTTCGTTCAATAGATGTCGTTGCTTGTCTCATTCTTGACCATAATGATAAGTTCTTCTTGAAAACTATAAATGCGCATATCTTTTGATAGAGAGCACCGATTACGATGAAATAAAGCCTAAGTAATAGCCCAAGTTACGCACAATATTTATGTATAAAAGTTACCTACATTCGTTTCGTGAATTTGACGTGATGCTTAGTCATCGAAACAGACAAACAGACAAACAGACAAACAGACAAAAATTCCAAAAATGCTGGAAATGTGTTCTGTTGGTTATACTTTAATACCCTGTCAATTTTTTTTTTTTATATTTTCGATGTACAAAAAAGATTTTTCTACAGATTTATTATATGTATAGATAGCTGTACCCCGCGTGCGTTGCAATGCCCTTTTACCTGCCTACGTACCAACTACCTACCACCTACCTGTTACCTACCTACCTACATACTACTAATTTCTCACCTTCTCTGGACTGCTACAAATGTTTCAAAACCAAAATTAGACAAATCGGTCTAGCCGTTCTCTAGTTTTAGCGCGACTAACTAACAGCAATTAATTTTTATATTATACGCAAACACCATTTGAAAAATCATTTTTCTATTGGGAAAGAAACAGTAATTATTTGTGATTATTGTGATAATGTCGTATGGTCTGTTTGAAGTTGTCATTCGTTGACTGAACAACTGAACGTCACTCAATTGTTTTGCCTTCCCGGAACCTCTCCACTAACACTTGAACTTTATGGTACGGTATTAAAGCTCAAATTGATTTGACGTTTTAGTTACAAAACGTTTGTATGGGAAAAAGAAAAGGGTTGTTTTTAGGGCTTTTCCGGCCATTATTCGAATTTTTCTCGCCGTAAAAACCATCCTTGAACTTCAACGAACATTTAAAAAAAAAAATCAGCCAAATCGGTCAAGCCGTTTTCATGCCAAGTCGTGACAACGAAAAACGGGTTTCATTTTTATATATATAGAATAGAATATATAGATAGATAACACGTACGAGACAGGTAGGGTCACAATTTGATTTTGTACGAAAGGAAAAAAACATTGTTTCAAAAAAGTGTAGTAAAATTATTTTGAAGGATAAGATTATAAAATTACTAGCTTCCGCCCGCGGCTTCGCCCGCATGGTGTGTTGATAAAAAGCAGCCTATTGCAAAAATAACAAAATCGAAGAATAAATAAGCTTACGTCTTTTTTTAAGGTTGTGTCTCCAATGAAAGAATTTGAATTTGAAGAATTTGAAAATTTTTGAGAAGGATAGATAGGTACGGATATAATGATTGATGGTGATGGTAATACAAAAGTTATAGCTACTGCAATATTACTCCTTTAAACTACATTAAAAGATTTATTTCGTTCAGCAAAGACATGTAGATTTTGCGATTAAGAAACGCGGGAGCAAGCCACATAGAGCTGGCCGTGGGAAAAACATGGTGAGCCTAAATGTAAGCCTGCTACCTTTAAGGTTTGACCCTGCGATTTGTTGATGGTCATTGAAAACGCAACTTTTAAAGGGAACTGCAGGCGTTTAAAATTAAATGGTAAATTGTTGGGTATTATTGGGATACGCGGTATAAGAACATTGATTCCCTTGGCTTCTCCAGTTAAGATGGTTGCCTTCACAATATGCCTTCCTAATTCAGTCACTCGCAACCGAGTACCGTTGCATAATCTTGGCGCATCCAAGTTACGCATTAACAAAACGGGTACACCTACTTTTAATTCTAACTTATGCGATGGCACCCCAGATAACTCCAAAGAGTTCAGGAACTCCACGGGGTAGCTCGTACTGTCATCGGATGACATAACTGTGTCGACGGAGTTGTACACTGATGTGTCGCTCGTTAGTTTGTCCAAGATTTTTTTATTTATTTTTGCAACAGTGTCATTTTTTGGTGCCAGTATGGTTATTTCACACAACCAATTTTCGTCAAGAATATTTTGTTGCAGATTCGGAAAAACTTGATCAATGAGCTCGTCTTCCGACTCCACGACATGGCAAAATTGATGTGTGAAAAGTACCATACCTTCTTGGTCGGTGTGTAGGTGGCCTTCACCAATTTCTAGGAGTTTTTCAGCATATGCTCCTGACTCGGTATCGCTAAATAACTGGACTCGCATATTGGTGGTAAGATAAAGCTTTTCAACTTTAGTCCACAGATATGACGACGACCACAGATGACGCATTAATCTCGTCTGCTGCAGTGCCTCTCTCAATTTAAAAGGTAAAGTCTGTCTGAAATCCCCTGCCAATAATACTACTACCTACACCACCCATCAATTTTCGTGTGCTGTGTATGTGTTGTAGGCAGCGATCTAGCGCCTCGATGGCGCGTATGTGTGACATCGTGCACTCGTCCCACACGTCAGCTTACATTCTTTTAAGAGGGCGCCACGGGAACTGTTCTTGCTGATGTTGCACGTTGGGGTTTCTTCGCTTGCCAGATTAAGCGGTAATTTAAATACCGAGTGTGCCGTCCGTCCACCACTCAGTAATGTAGCAGCGATACCTGAGGAAGCCACTGCTAAAGCAACATTATGGTCCTTGCGAATTTTTGCTAGTAGTAAATTAAGCAAAAATGTTTTGCCTGTACCGCCCGGGGCATCAAGGAAAAAAAGGCCACCTTCACCACGCCCAACTCGTTGCAATATTTTACTGTAAATGTCCTTTTGTTCGGGTAGCAGGCTTGGCTCAGTTTCGCTGACCTGAGCGTCTAATAAAGCGGTGTCGTAGCTTAATTCTTTGACTAAATCGGTCGACAGCTCTTCTCGACGCTGTGGTATGGGCATACCAAAGTCGGACAGTTTCTTGCCGGAAATCGTTATTATTTTGTCTTCTATCAGTCTGAGTGTTTCATTCAAACATAGATCATTATTAACTTGATTTATTCTTTCCAGTCTGTGCAAGATATCTTCTGATTATGCAGTTTTGTACTTATCCCATAATTGGAGTGGATTGGATAAGCCGCAAGTGCATATCAATATTGCAAATAGCTCCCTTATTTGCGAAGGAGAGCGACACAGAACGGCTTCTTCCATTGTGGCATCCCAGTGGTTGTCGTCTTCCAACAACCCCAACTTTTCACACGCTTGTCGAAAAGTTTCTAGATCTTGGCCGTCAATAGTTTTTAGATCCGAAAAGTTAGTGGGGCCCTGTATTACATTTAGTAGCATTCGCAAACAGTAACATTCGAAGTTACTAACGTGCACTGTGTAAATGCGCCCAAGAGCATCTCCTGCCTTCACACCTGGCCAGCCGTCAACAGGTGTTCCCTGTAAACGACGTTTCCATGTTTTAACGACACATTCCACGTATAGTAGCGGGGCACATCAACATAAAGTAATGTTTTAGCAAATGCGTCATTTTGACAAAGCAGGAAGAATGCAGTTAGAGTTGTCTTAGGTGGTGTGGCCATTCTCTCTCTAAAATTTTTTTTCAGTGAAATAAATTCGCTGTCCATTGGGCAGATGTACCGCAAGATTAGTGACTGTTGGGTATCTGTCATGCAGAGGCAGACCCAAAATCCGCCACGCTGCTTCGTTACTACTAACATATCGACCGGCTCGGAATGTTTGCACCTCATCTCTCGAGTCTATATTGACATTCCCTTGGTGTCGGATGTTGAAAATAGCCTGGTCACTACCTTTGTTTATATATTTACAAATATATTTTATCGCCTGTACCGTATTGCAGAACTCGACATTAATATGGCAATTAAAAATTTTGGTTAGAAGAGGAGAATATGGGACAATCCAGCTATTGTCAACCAATACTTCCTGTGTTCCACCTCGGATTTTTTGAGTTATTGCACGGCCGCCATCTTCTGGTGCTCTACGTCTGTATAGAGGATAGCCTTTGTCATTGGTTTGAGTATCTTTTAAAAGCGCCCTTGGATACTTTTTGGTACATTTGCCTTCTTTCAGGCATGGTGACGACGGATTTAGGACTCCACAGGGACCATGAATCATATTTTTGGTCACAGTATCATAGAGCTTTCGATCACTTTCTGGGTTTGGTATCTCTGCATTTATGACGTCGTCAATTTGGTTAGGTCGTAATTTTTCCATCAACCACAACAGTAGATGAACGTGAGGCAAGCCTCTTTTCTGCCACTCGATCGAATACATGAAGCACTTCATATCACCAAATATTTTACCTTTTGTAAGTAGAGCAACTAATTTTTGAACTTTTATTTTAAATACTCTGGCAGTTAAGTCATGTCTGTCCGTTGAATTTTGACCTGGAATGAGCTCTTTAGTAATTTTTGGCCAGTTGGGATTACATGTCATTGTAATGAATAGATCAGGCCTCCCGTAGTTACGCACGTATGTGAACGCATCCTGCGTGTATTCGTGAAGATATCTCGGGCTATTTACAAATGATGACGGGAGAATTACCATTTGACCCAGGTTATTTGGATCTAAATCCGCATCATTCCTTATCGCGTCTTGTAAATGTATATAATTTTCTGCTCGCAGTTTCGTTTGGTTCAAGGCAATAAACCTTAAGCGCTCACTCTCCACTTTGACGTACATGTCCACCAAAAACTGATGTAGGAGAAGTCTACATCGCAGCAATAAATTAAAATTGTTGCGGCGTACCATCAATGATACGCGTAAAAGTCTTTACAGGACACTTTTTTGTTTGGTATGGGTTGCTTTGTCACTGGGTTTGTCTGAGGAATATCAAAACTGCATCCCTCTTGACCTTTCCAAAAAATTTTCGGGTACTCGAGAGCATCATAAAATCTATGAGTGTCCGGAACTCTAGATAGCCGGCCATCGTGCGTCTGAATAACTATGTCCCGAGAAGCAGTTTGTTCACTACTAACTACCACGGCAGCTATTTCATTTGTAGTCGGGGCATTGAATCGTCGCTCGTGTTCACCACGTGGTATCACTACCTTGTAACTATCACCAGTCACTCTATCTTTAGCCATTTTAAATTCATGCACTAAAATGTTGTGATCATGTAGCACTTCTTGTATTTTTTTAACCATGTTTCTTTCCACACCTTGGACGTACTCAGACCGCCTATTAACTTGTGCTTCCTCATCACCCATGAAATAAACTTGCAAAAATTTTGGTTGCGTATTGACAGCAGGAAGCAAAGAGCCAATTGTGTGATATATTTGCCCTTGAATTGTAAAAGTCGGGTAAAATCCTGGCATCGAAACAATGTTGTCCGCCCCAAAAGATGTCATATGGAAGCATGTATTGTATTTCCTTATATTTTTTAGAAAACGGCGAGACTCATCTGTTTCATGAGAGAAAAGTTATTTAAGGGGTTCAACTGGCTCGTCTATTGAAGGAAGAGCTACTTTGCCTCCCGAACAACACATGCCTGCAGCTTCCTCTTTCCAAGTATTTAAATGGATATAGTATGTTATCCTTAAGAGCTGGACATATGGTATCGCGGACTTTTCTGTAGATCTATATAAGATATACAATTACACTATACAGTATTTTGTTATATCTTAAAGGGTTTAGGCAGCGTTTTCGTTGAAAGCTCCCAGACAACTTATTTTTTTCCGTCATTGTCAAGAATTATCGTTACTTAAACGCTTTCACCCCTGTTGACCGGGATAAAAAGTAGCCTATATGTTAATCCAGGGTATAACCAATCTACATACCAAATTTCAACCAAATCGGTCCAGCCGTTTATGCGTGAAAGAGTAACAAACATCCACACATCCATTCTCACAAACTTACACATTTATAATATTAGTAGGATTCATCGTATTTTTAAATGTTAATAGTTTTACTTTACGATTATGTTATTTGTTTTTTGTACAATTAAATATAAACGTGTTACTTTCTGAATTATTTCGAGACACACTTTTTTTTCCACAGATGTACATTTATTTTGAGAAATACTCGTGTAGCAACTCCTTCGACGTAAAAAATAAACAGAGACAAAAACTGTAACACGTTTAGTGATCAATATCATAGACGCGCGCGCTGCGGTCAATAACAAACACCGGACGTGTGTCGTGCTCGTGTCAGTAAAACCTTCCACCTACTAACGAACGGAAATTTTGTTTTGAATCATTGTCGACCGACACTAATTGTACTTCATCAAGTTTTTCTTAATATTTTTTATAATAATTTCAAGCGTTTTGATAAAATATCCCACGGACTCTGTATCATTAATTATTATTGCGTCATTAACATTCTTGTGGTGATTGGGACTTACCGACCAATGGGTACTTTTAGCTACCAAAAACTGGGCTAAATAGCTCGTGACAGTAATCAAATCATGCAAGATTGTCTCTCACCAGTCCAAATGTTGCTAGTCAGAAATGTTAGTTTATTAAAGACTACAAAAAAAGACTTCGTGTTTGTGTTTTTCGTTTTTGTATTTTTCGTTTTTCACTTTATTGTATTTTTGAAGTCGATTTTTTTATTAGCAAAAAAAACTTTTTTTTAAACTTTTACAATTTTAGTTGTAATATCCTATACAAATATATTTACTATACATTTAACATTCAACCAAGAACCCTAACCCTTAACCTTCAAGATTCCCTTATTATTGCTTTCAACTCCTAGCCGTTTAGGAGTAGTACCTTCCATAATCAGCTCATCTAGATAACCTGAAAGAATACAACCATATATATACGTCCCCATAATATTTTTCTAAAGAATTATGCTCCAACTCCTAACCGTTGAGGAGTTATACCTTCCATCATCAACTCATCAACATGAAGTGATGACTGCTAGATTCAAATACTTACTTAAAAAACTTTAGAAAAAGCACGAAACACGTGATACATGTCCATACAATATGAGGGTTGCCCTCGATTTCTCTGAGATGCCATCATCAGATCCTGATTTTTTTATCATGGTACCACCCTTGGGATATCTCTTTTTCAACAAAAAAAGAATTTTCTATTTAGGTTCAGGCGCCTCCGAGTAATCGGTGAATATACATAAAAAAAAGATTGAGAACCTCCTTTTTTAAAGTCGGTTAATGAGTTTTACCTTCTATCGTCAGGACAACCTAATACCCTGAAAGAATACAACTATCACTTTAGAAGTACGTATAGTTCTGAAATAATTTTCTATCAACTCCTAACCGTTGAGGAGTTGTACCTTCCATTATCATCAGTGAATCCACATGATATTGTGAAAATATATGAAAAACGTCATAAGTGCCTATAAAGTTTGAGGGTTGACCTCGATTTCCCTGGGATCTCATCATCAGATCCTGACTTGGTGACAATGGGACCACCTCGGGTCAACCTAATACCCTGAAAGAATACAATTATCGCTCCATAAGCGAGTATAAATAAGAAAGAATTTTCTTTCAACTCCTAACCGTTAAGGAGTTGTACCTTCCATCATCATCAGCGAATTCACATGATATTATGATGGTCAGACGCAAATACTTAAACAGCTTTAGAAAATATATGAAAAACATCATATGTGCCTATAAAATTTGAGGGTTCCCTTCGATTTCCCTGGGATTCCATCATCAGATCCGGATTTGTTGACAATGGGACCACCTCGGGAGTATACCTTTTCGAACACAAAAATAATTTAAAAAATCGGTTCATTAATGACGGAGATATGCGATAATAAACATACAAAAATAAAAAAAAATTAAAACCATACAGACGAATTGATAACCTCCTCCTTTTCAGAAGTCGGTTAAAAACTACGTTATGGGTCGGTGAGTGAAGATTTGCTGATCAATGCAATGCTCGTGGTCTTCGTGCTAGTAGGCACGCGCTGCTCTTGTTGACAGACGACGTCTCGCTGGTTGACCACAGGAAGGTGAGCGGCTTCGTGTGGTGTAGTGAAGCAACGCGGCGTACATTGCACACAGCCATTGGCACACCACTGGTGTACGGTGTACGCAACCTGCCAGTGCAGTCTCTGTGTGTGTGCTGGCGCTCGAGCTTGGCGGCTATTTGCCGACTTTGCTAAACTGACATTAATTTGTTTACTTTACGATGACCCCACAGTGCGGGATGACCTTCCGGTTGGCGGTTGGTGTTGGTATGGGAAGAGCTTAGTAAGTACCTATGTACGGGTGTTCTGTGTGTATGTGTTTGTGTGATCTGATTCGAGAAATCCGATAATGTCTTATGCGACCATAATGTAAATGGGTCGTGGGGCTTTCGGGACCGCGGACCGGGACGGCGGTCCAGGATTCCCCCTATAATAATAATTTAATTATTTTATTTTATTAATTATTAAGAAAACTTACAGCTAAAACATTTGAGTAGTCAAATTAACATGTAGAAGAAGGCCAATTACAAGTTTCCATAATAATTATAATGTAAAAAAGTGAAAAACACAAACAGTGAAACTTTTTTGTTTTTCACTTTTTTGTATTTTTCACGTTTTTGTTTTTGAAGTCGGGGTCGATCTTTACGTAAAGCTGTGCTTGCCTAGGTAGGTCTGTAGATGGGTGACCGCCCGACATACCGAGTTTCCTCCGTGCCTCGGAAAGCACGTTAAGCTGTTGGTCCCGGCTGCCATATCAGGCACTGCACTGTAACGACTGCCTATGGCAGTCGTTACAGGTAGTCAGTGACCTGAAATTCTGACATCCAGTCTTACCAAATGTATCATATTAGATACCTAGTATTAACTGGGTTGTGGAGGTCAGATAGGCAGTCGCTCCATGTAAAATACTGGTATTCAGCTGCATCCAGTTAGACTGGAAGCTGACCCCAACATAGTTGGGAAAAGGCTAAAGGCTTTCACTTTTTGGTGTTTTTTTCATTTTTAGTTGTAGTCCTCTACAAATATTTACTATGCATTTCACATTCAACCAAGAAACCTAACCCTTAACCTTCAAGATTCCCTTATTATTGCTTTCAACTCCTAACCGCTGAGGAGTTGTACCTTTCATCATCAGCGCAGCCACATGAAATTATGATTATCAGACGCAAATACTCGAATAGCTTCAGAAAATAATATATGGAAAACGTTATGTGTGCCTATAAAATTTGAGGTTTGCCCTCGATTTCTCAGGGATCCCATCATCTGATCCTTGGTGATAATGGGAGCACCTCGGGAGTATACCCTTTCAAACAAAAAATAATTTTGAAAATAGGTCCATAATTGACGGAGGTACGCGCGCGCGGACATACATAGAAAAAAAATCATACACACGAATGGAGAACCTCCTCCTTTTTGGAAGTCGGCCAAAAACTACTATTAAGTATATGAGATAGAATAATCCTTACAAGAGAACGATGATTTACATGCTAAACAAAACGAACATAAATACATTATGAGGAAACGCGTGTTTTTGAGGTGATTTTTATGCGCCTTTGTGTAGATTGAATGGATAATAAACTGAAACGTTTTAATTAAACCGTAGTAATTTAATTTAAATTCTGATTATAGTACTTGTATTCATAATTAAATTTTTGTTTATTTGTTTAGGATTAATAGTAATAGAAGGCTGCCTTTTTTGGAAATAAAATAAATATTTTATACATTTATGAAAATATATGCCTAAATTAATTTTGGTTGACCGTACTTTCCCGAAACAAAACTTTATCTATTTTATTTGTCGTCGCAAAATACTACTCAATAATTATTGTATCTATAGGTGGAATCCGGGACCGCAGTCCCTGTCCCGAAAGCCCCAGGACCCAATGCTACCTTTGAGGAAATAGGCGTGAACATGTTATGTTGCGAATAACATGGTGCCGTGACGCGGTATTTGTGACAATGAATGGTTACCCACTACATCTGCGGCAGACGACTGTAATTCGCCCGAATGCTCGTGTCAGGAGCATTCGGGCACTGCTTCGTTAACTTTATCACGCTTGCACTACTTTTATGAAGCTCATAAACCTTTCACGCGATACTACCTTTACTTTTGTTTTCGGGAATTTTGACAAGGCCGTGTGAGGATCACACCGCACTTCAATAAAACCAATACTCAGCTGCACAATGGAAGGAGAGCTCAGGGTCTGCTCAATAGCTCTATTGGGGCCTTTTCTCTGAAACGTGGGAACTTGAAACACTTTTTTTTTTTAACTAATCTTTAGGGTTTGAATTTCAAAGAAACCTTCCTTTTTCTTAATCTATATTATAAAGGGAACCAGCAAAATTTCAGCATTCTATGTCCAAGGGTTTGGGCTGGGCGTTGATGAGTCAGACAGGACTTTTATTTTTTTAATAGGTTTACCTACCTGTTAAACGTGATTGATAAAGAAGAGGCTTCACTTACTCAGTACGACCATAAGGATCTGGCGCATGCAGGAAAGCGCGCGACTCGCGCCCGCGGTCGGTGCCGCTGCCGGCTTCACCGTCATGGCACACACAAGACTGTCCACTTGCACACGCAGGTACTCCGCTTGGATACCGTTTGTGATGAGGAGTTGGCACTCATACAGACCACGAAGGTAAACAACGCGACTAATGAGAAACAATGCATGCGTCTAAATCGCGATTAGTGCGAAACCGTGATATGCGGTTGTGCAGTGTTGAATAACGAAAAGAGCGCGAGATCGAGCGTACCGCGTGCTGGCGGGGGCAGGCGCACTGTGCGCAATCAGAGGACGCGCGCCGTAATAAAGCACGTTGAGATGTCGGCGCTGCCCATGCCGACAGTTTGTAGGTCGCAAGCGACACACCGCGGAACAGCTTCATCCAACAGTTCATACCTACTTCTTGAGACAGAAGACTTTACAAAAACCAGAAGGGATGATGAAGTAATTAGGAAATTAGCAGTTCTACATAACCACAACAGGATAAGACAGGACAAACACTTTAACTGTAATTAAATAATAAATAAATAAATGAAAAATAAACTATGGTTATTAGGCCGACACAGTCTTACAGCCGTACTCAGAGATATTTAATAATTACTTATGCCGTCACTTAGTAAAGATTTGACATACAAAACCTTCACTAAAGTGTTAAAAAGTGAAGACTTAAGAAATCATTAAACGTCTCTGAGTGCGGCAGTCAGGCTACTACTATAGCTAATAACGTACTTCAAATATTGCGACGTGGCAGCCGCTAGCCGGTCGCCTCCAACTAATTTGTGTGTCTTAAAACCATCAAATACTAATTATTGTAGGCGGTTAGATACCTAATATAAGTAGATAGTATACTATAGTGAGCAGACTATATGGATCAGAATGTTGGGCCACAAAAGGGATAAATGAAAGGTGGCTGAGATGAGAATGCTAAGGGGGATGTGTGGTGTAACGCGAATGGATAAAATAAGAAAGAGGCCAAGTCTGAAAGTGGCGCCGGTGAATCAAAAGTTGGATGGTAATCAACGGTTATCGTGGTATGGACATGTGATGCGATGTGAAGGAATGAGGAAAATGTTGAGTATTAAGTATATGGCTATAAGAGTAGAGAAAGACCAAAAATACGATGGATGGACTGCGTCAAGGACGATATGGCTAGGAAGGAGGTGACTGCTGACATCACGAATAATAGAGAAGTTTCGAAGAAGATCTGTTACGCCGACCACAAATAAATTGGGATAAGGGCAGGTGAATGATGATACTATAATGAGCAGTTGTAGCTGTGCACAATTATAGACTTGTACCACAATACTGAATTGCAGATGTCTACTAATAAGTAAATAAGCAGACATATACCGCATGGTGTGATCCTGTGGGGATTGTTTAATTAATGCTAACGAATCTAATAATTTAGTAAGGACAAAGAACAGCGCTGCACATGGCGCTCTGTGCTCACGAGGGCACAATGCGCGGAAGTGATATCCCTCTCAAGTATGTGTCGCACGCACCACGCAACCACCAGCGCCACCAACGCCCGGGCTGCTCCTGTATTGACTCAGCGAATTTACTGAACTGCTTTGTTGCTTTGATACAATAAGGAAAGTACCTTCATTTATATATTCACGTTCCGTAGACAGGTACCTACTTACTCAAATATTCGTTAATTAGTAGTTTTTATGTAATTTTAAGATTGTGTTATGAATTAAATTCTCCAACTTACATTTTTGTCCAGAGTTAAATGCATAAGACAGAGGACACTTAGTGTTTTTAGCCTAACAGCACTGCGCAGCTAGTCACATGCCTTCTATCAGCGAGAGAGAGTCAATTAGATTTATAACTTTTAGTATGAAGGAGTGGCTGCAGAGACTGTACAGCGTCAGTGCCAAGCATTATCTGACTCCACGTACCTATAAAGAAAATGGCAAGTGGTGTGAAAACAGGCCACTCTTTCAAGCCACATGCTTTCTATTAGGCTTGCTGCGCAGTTGGAATTAAGCTCACCCTGACAGCCTCACCTTCCTGATCCTCTGCTCCTGAAATGTGTGCTGCGGATGTGGGGCAGCACCAGTGTCGGCAGCAGCCTGGGAGCCGACACTAATAACAGCGCGCATGTAGACGTGCACCCTTTGTTAGAGATTTCGTTGGTTCCAGTACTTCTCCTGATCCGTCCTGGGCCTGATGGACTCGCTATACTAACTTAACGAATATTCCTTTGAATCGAACTCCTACTCTAATTATGACTGCAATATGCAACCATACGACAAGTGACTATTGGATTAGCGGGCGGACATGCACATTCCCGTACAGAAATCAGGCGCGGGCCTTCAGAAAGTAGTTATATTTTTATGAAATATTAAAAATGATTAACTTTTTGCAGTGCTATAGGCTGTAGGTAAGTACTAGGTAAGTCACCGCCACCCATCGACTCCGACTTACGTCAAGGTGACAACGCCGACGTCGCAGTAGTCTGGCGAGTTCCTGCGGCGTGTATTACGTGTTACGTGCCAATAACTGCGATAGCTGGTACGACTGCGACTGCCTAGAATTACCATTACATACAAGTTTGATAGGTACCCATTCTAAACGCCGCACGTTCGCGGTAAATACTTACTTCCGTGTTGGTATCAGTCAGTGCTATTCTTATCAACACACACGAACATCACAGATGTAAGATTATGAGGAAACAGGTAAGCGTATATTTTGTACTATCGAATAGTAAGTTGCTCCGTGGTAATTTCACGAGATGACACTGCAGTAGCTACGTGCCGCGCATGCGCGACCCCTTTCCCTAGATCGTCGCGAGCGCTCGGAATACTAACGCGACCACTCGGGGCGTACCTACACCACTACACACAGGCTACTCAGCAGCGGTGTGCATCACCATGTGCAACTGTGACTTAGGTACTAGAAGTGTCAACGAAACGACACTACGAACGAGTCAACGGTCTGATTTCTGCCATCAACAAGAGACCGCACACCTGCTATCTTAAGAGAGCTGTGCAACATATCCCGCAATTAATACCGCGACTCTGCTCAGTAGGCAGTTTGTCATTTGCCACGGTTAGGCGGGAGAATCACCACACTTAAGTAGGTACCTTGTTCAAGCCGCTTCCCTCTCTTTGCTGAGCTGTTGACGCTGTTGCGCTCTTCCTCTTAGAACTCCTCTTGATTGCCGGCGGATACTTATTGCACGATATAAAATACGGATAGTTAGCTGGCCAGTACCAGTGGCCACATCTAGTAAAACTTCAATTTTACTTCTTCTGACTTAGGGAAATTCAATAATCAGTTTAAAACTTACTTTCAAAGAGATTTCAAAACATTGCACATTATGCGGCGGCCAAGAGCGCAAGGTAAGACGCGAGTGTTTCCCCACATGAGGAAGATTACCGGATCCCCCGTGCCCCCGGGGGATCCGGAACGCGACTATTATTACAACATTACATGCCTACTGCATAATCTAGTCGCGACTATGTTAAGGAGAGCTACCAGTATTTCATCTGATGCCGTACCGTAAAAAAGAAACAAAAACCTTTTTAAATCAACTAGTTTTAGTGTATTACACCTTATGGGCTTCGCCGCAGTCGGGTAAAAAACCCCTTTAACTGTGGTTTTCATAGTGTTCGTATTTTACCAATGACAAAATTTTATTTGCGATTTTTGAAACCCAAAAACGTCCGCACTCAACTCACTCATAGTACTAGAAAGTTTGGACATGAATATACAAATGAGTTACGCCGACAAAGTGGTAAAACAAATCTGGAATTCTTCTTCTCGATTTTTTTTTAAACCTATGGTATCCAGTCAAAGACTAGGTTTAATACTCTATGTATCCAGTACTACACATAAAAGTGAGGATGATTTTTTTTTCGCGAATCCGCTGAATAGGTATTTAAAAATATTAAAATAAAAAATTTTTTGAAAAAAAAACCGACTTCAACGACACAAAAAAGTAGAAAAAACAAAATCACAAAAAAGTCAGCTTGAAGTCGGTGAGTTTTGTTTGTTTGATTTAGTTTTGCCACTGACTTCAGAAGCTGATTTTTTTTCTGAAGTTTATTTTTCACTTTTTTGTGAATTTGTTTTTTTTTCAGTTTTTTGTGTTTTTGAAGTCGGTTTTTTTTTTGCAATTTTTATTTTTCCATTTTTAGTCGTAATAGGTATCATATACAAATATTTACTATGCATTTAACATTCAACCAAGAAACCAAACCCTCAACCTTCAAGATTCCCTTATTATTGCTCTAGCAGCAAGTAGTGCCTTCCATAATCAGCTCACCTAGATAACCTGAAAGAATACAACCATATATGTATACGCCCCCATAATATTTTATTAAAGAATTATCCTCCAACTCCTAACCGTTAAGGAATTGTACCTTCCGTCATCAGCTCATCAAGATGAAGTATACTTCAAAAGCTTTAGAAAAAGCACGAAACACGTAAAACGTGCCTATAAAATTTGAGGGTTTCCCTAGATTTGTCTGGGATGCCATCATCATCAGCTGGTTAACATAATAGACTGAAAGAATACAACTATCGATCCATAAGTACCTACGTATAATTTTAAAAGAATTTTCTTTTAACTCCTAACCGTTGAGGAATTGTACCTTCCATCATCAGCACATCCACGTGAGATTATGATTATCAGACGCAAATACAGAATGAACAGCTTTAGAAAATATATGGAAAACGTAACAAGTACCTGTAAAGTTTGAGAATTGCCCTCGATTACTCTGGGATCCCATCATGAGATCCTGACTTGGTGACAATGGGGCCACTTCGGGAGCATTCTCTTTCGAATACAAAAAGAATTTTGAAAATCGGTTCATTAATGACGGAGATAATTATGCGAAAACATACAGACGAATTGAGACCCTCCTCCTTTTTGGAAGTCGGTTAAAAATATTAGTTGGTTGAAATACTTTTTCATTTATCTATTTCTCCGTCGGGGCTGCCGGTTGGTCGAAAGAGATACCGCGGCCTCGGCACAAGGGCTAAGAAGGAACATGGGTGGTTTTTAGTCAGTAGTCAGTCAGTACAAAAAAAAAGAAAAAACCCATCCGCAAAAAAAAGGGGTTGAAAGAGGGGGATGAAAAAATTAGAAGAAGACTTCTGGTCGCGGTAACCGACATCCACGCAGACGAAGCCGCGGGCATCAGCTAGTTCAACAATAAAACAATGGTCTTCGATTCAATCAATCAAAATATTTTATTTGACATAGGCCTTTATGATGTGCATCTGGATTGAGGGCCCATTTTTTTAAACCTTGCCAAACGAAATAAGACTCATAGGGAAATTACTTAAAAATAGTTAAAACTTAAAGCATAGGGCCACGAATTTCTTAAACGTGAATTAAAAATGTTATGATTAAATAACTTGGGCCCTCAATCCAGACGCGTGCATAAAGTGACATAGCCTAAATCTCAGTAAGTCCTATCTTTGGGTTCATAATTTTTATTCAGGAATTTAGTTAAGAATTTCTTAAAGATTTTAAGAAATTCCCAAATCTGTAGAATGTGACATTACAGATTTATGGCGGTATTTCTAGGGCCCTCAGTTCAAATGTGTCTGTACTGAGGAATCTGCAAAACATGGATTTATCTGAAGAAATACATAAATGCGACTTTAACATGTTTTACTTAGATACTTAGGTGAATTAGTTAAAAAGAAATAATGACGGAAAAGTTCATTGTTACGTAGTAAATGAAAGTCAAAATTTACTAAAACGTCTGAACTGAGAGCCCAACATTTTCGGCTTTATTGACTAGGCTCAACCTCATAGATTAACGCAAATTAGAATAAGATTTTTAACTATTTTTTAATTAAATTTTAACATATCGTCCGTTCTTCTTAATATCATACTTAAAGAGAAAATTGATTTTATACTTTTTATAAGGGAAAAATTTGTAGGGTGACCATAATGATCATAGTTAGTACCAGTACATTTTGCAAAGCGCAGTCGAAAAGTCGTAATATTTGCAGCTAAACGTATTATATATGTACCTACAGTTTACAATTTTGTTTTCTTTATTTGTATTACTATTTTTTATAATATGATATTAGTCCTTATTGTCCTTAAGGTTCTATTATGGGCCTAGTTGCAGAACAGCTGTGAAAAATTGGGAATATGTAATTAATTAATTGTTCAATATCTCCGTAACTAGGGGGGTTCCCACGTATGATCTAGAACAAAAAAATGATCGCAGTCGTGGGGAGAACAAGTGCCTTTCGTTTGCGTTAAGGGTACTTTTACACCCTATATACCATTCAAACCGCCAGATTTATCTGCGTCGTTTGGTCTAGGTCTCATAGTCCTACGACGAGTTTTATTGTCGGCTATGATATTGCGTGTTTTCGGTCAAATCTACATTTTGTGCTTACAATACGACCCAAAAAAAGTGTTTTTAAAATTAAAAATATCCAGCAGTTACGACATTCTAAAAATTAGGAATATGATCTTAGTCGGTTTTTCATGTATTGACTTTTTCGTTTATTTGTATTTACGTATTTTCACTTGTTAAGAAAATTTCCTTTGAAATCACTTAGTAGATTTTACCTACACAAAGCAATTGTAATTAATGTGGTTAGATATTTTACATGACAATATATTTTGTGACATTGTCATGTGTATGAGTTAACCAGAAATAAAATGGAAGAAAAAAATAATTTTGTGTGGTCGGCACTACGTAGCGTATTTGTTTATTTTTCAATAAAGACTTTTATTCAATAATAAATAATTGATTTCATTTATTTTTGTGCATGATAATAATTAAATAAGAGTTCTTGGTTCTTGGTCAGTTACGAAGGGAGATTTGGGGTAATTTTTAACCGACTTCCAAAAAGTAGAAGGTTCTCTATTCATGTGTATGAATTTTTTTATACATCCGCGCATATCTCCGTCAATTGTGGACCGTATCAGGATCTGATGATTGAGTGAGTGAGCTGGTTATGGAAGGTACTCTCCTCAACGATTAGGAGTTGAAAGCAATAATAAGGAAATCTTGAAGTTTAAGGACTTGGTTTCTAGTTTGAATGTTCAATGCATAGTAAATATTTGTATAGGATATTACAACTCATCATCATCATCTGCCTAGCCTTTTCCCAACTATGTTGGGGTCGGCTTCCAGTCTAACCGGATGTAGCTGAATACCAGTATTTTACATGGAGCGACTGCCTATCTGACCTCCACAACCCAGTTAATACTAGGTAATACGATACCCTTTGGTAAGACTGGTTGTCAGACTTTCAGGTCACTGACTACCTGTAACGACTGCCAAAGATCTATATATGGCAGCCGGGACCAACAGCTTAACGTGCTTTCCGAGGCACGGAGGAAACTCGGTATGTCGGGCGGTCACCCATCCACAGACCGACCTAGGCAAGCACAGCTTTACCTAAAGATCGACCCGAGTGGCAGTTCTTATTAAGTCACGAGCTCCTTATATATTACAACTAAAAAAGGAAAAAAAAACCGACTTCAAAAACATAAAAAGTGAAAAACACAAAATCGAAGAACACAAAAATTGAAAAACAAAAAAATTAAAAATAAACTTCACAAGAAAAAACAGCGCCTGAAGTCGGTGGCAATAAACGGAAATCAAACAAACAAAATATGTCACCAACTTCAAAAGCTGATTTTTTTAAATATTTTTTTTTTATTTTTTTTAATTTTTCACTTATTTGTGTTTATCGATTATGTTTCTCATTTTTTTTTATGTTTTTGACGTCGGTTTTTTTTTGCAAAAAAGTTTTTTAAGATACATTGTATTTAAGATACAATTTCCGAAATCACGAAAATCATTAAATAATGCTTAGGTAAATTTAATTGTTTTATTTTAAACTGTCAGATCTTTTTAGATCAATCTTGAAAATGTACCGGTACTAACTATGATCATTATGGTCACCCTACAAAATTTTCTCTTATATAAAAATAGAAAATCAATTTTCTCTTTAAGTATGATATTAAGAAGAACGGACGATATGTTAAAATTTAATTAAAGAATAGTTAAAAATCTTATTCTAATTTGCGTTAATCTATGAGGTTGAGCCTAGTCAATAAAGCCGAAAATGTTGGGCTCTCAGTTCAGACGTTTTAGTAAATTTTGACTTTCATTTACTACGTAACAATGAACTTTTCCGTCATTATTTCTTTTTAACTAATTCACCTAAGTATCTAAGTAAAACATTTTAAAGTCGCATTTATGTATTTCTTCAGATAAATCCATGTTTTGCAGATTCCTCAGTACAGACACATTTGAACTGAGGGCCCTAGAAATACCGCCATAAATCTGTAATGTCACATTCTACAGATTTGGGAATTTCTTAAAATCTTTAAGAAATCTATCTTCTATATCTATCTATACATATAATAAATCTGTAGAGAAATCGTTTTTGTACATCGAAAATATTTAAAAAAAAATTGTCAGGGTATTAAAGTATAACCAACAGAACACATTTCCAGCATTTTTGGAATTTTTGTCTGTTTGTCTGTTTATCTGTTTGTCTGTTTCGATGACTAAGCATCACGTCAAATTTACGAAACGAATGTAGGTAACTTTTATACATAAATATTGTGCGTAACTTGGGCTATTACTTAGTCTTTGTTTCATCGTAATCGGTGCTCTCTATCAAAAGATATATGAATTTATAGTTTTCAAGAAGAACTTATCGTTATGGTCAAGAATGAGACAAGCAACGACATCTATTGAACGAATATGGTACTTATTACTAAATGCCTTCACAAGATAACTTTAAAAAATTTATGATAGCAAAAGGTACGTAGATATTATGTAAGTCTAAATGACGCTGCTTTCAAATCTACATAGCCTAAACCTTATAGTGTTTGATCGCTCTTTATTAGCAGTTTATCTTCGTCTTCGACAGATGGCGTTATTCATTTACACATTATGTTTCGTGAATAGTCAACAAATAAAAATTTACCAATTACACAGTATTTAAATACTACTTTTTTTTAAACTAAATTAAAATTAGATAAAACCCAAGACATATTTTTTTTTGTACCGTGTGGGAATCGAACCTGCGACACGCAGTGCTACTGTTAATCGTCCAGCCATTGCGCCAACCATGTCGTCATATAGATGTGGTGTGTTGTTAGCCCTATGTGTCGAAGCCGCGGTATCTCTTTCGAACAACCCGCAGCCCCAACGGGCGTCGGTCCTTGGGGGCCCCTTCAATGTTGCTGACATCTCTTTGAGACGCGCGTGGAACACGAACGCGCCTCCATCGTCATAGGACGGACGAACGATTAACTAGCCCGTTACTCACCGTTCACAGGCCCGCGCCTACGGTGGCCGGAAGCCATCACGTGGCCCCCGATGCCCGGAGCGTCTCCCGCGGCGGCTGGGACGAGAGGTTGTCTCCCTCTCACGTTCCGCCACCTCTTTCGCTAGCATTACTGCTTCGCAGAAGGAGGTGGCGGCCACTTCAGATTCGATGTCCCAGATTCGGTACAGGTACCCTCTCGAAACACCCTCTAATCCCCCCTTTTTTGTGGTTCGTAAATTATCAAATGACTCATCCCGCTCTGGGCGGAGCGGAAGAAAGTGTCAGACTTCTACTGACTAAAAACCACCCACGTTCCTTCTTAGCCCTTTGTGTTTCGGGGCCATGGTATCTCTTGCGGACAACCCTCAGCCCCGGCAGACGTCCCTTTGGGGCCCCTTAATTGTTGCTGACATATCTTTGAGGCGCGCGTGGAATACGAACGCGCCAACGACAATCTGTCTGCCTGTCGACTATAATGTACCTGTTTCAAATTTCTTCAAGATCCGTTCGGCCGTTCTGACGTGGTTGATTAACAAACACCCATCCATCTAAACTTTAGTATGAGACATAGTCAGTACTTTGCATTACTCTCTTCTTATTTTCTACAGCGTCAGTAAGTTAACGCAGGGCAATGATTAAATGTACTTTTATCTAAGCGACGCATTTTAGTTTCAGACAAGCACGCGAACGAAGTCGCGGGCACAGCTAGTTCTTAACTAAATCTATACATATCTATACATATAATAAATCTGTAGAGAAATCGTTTTTGTACATTGAAAATATTAAAAAAAAAATTGTCAGGGTATTAAAGTAAAACCAACAGAACACATTTCCAGCATTTTTGGAATTTTTGTCTGTTTGTCTGTTTATCTGTTTGTCTGTTTCGATGACTAAGCATCACGTCAAATTTACGAAAGGAATGTAGGTAACTTTTATACATAAATATTGTGCGTAACTTGGGCTATTACTTAGTCTTTGTTTCATCGTAATCGGTGCTCTCTATCAAAAGATATATGCATTTATAGTTTTCAAGAAGAACTTATCATTATGGTCAAGAATGAGACAAGCAACGACATCTACTGAACAAATATGGTACTAACATAACTTTAAATAAGTAATGATAGCAAAAGGTACGTAGATATTAGTCTAAATGACGCTGTTTTTAAAATCTACATAGCCTAAACCTTATAGTGTTTGATCGCTCTTTTTTAGCAGTTTATTTTCGTCTTCGACAGATGGCGTTATTCATTTGATGTCATTTTCTGAACCGCGATGATAGTAAACATA
This sequence comes from Diarsia brunnea, assembly GCA_949774965.1. Classification (NCBI taxonomy): domain Eukaryota; kingdom Metazoa; phylum Arthropoda; class Insecta; order Lepidoptera; family Noctuidae; genus Diarsia; species Diarsia brunnea. The sequence continues at coordinate 20,153,678 of OX459007.1, forward strand.
CACACATTATGTTTCGTGAATAGTCAACAAATAAAAATTTACCAATTACACAGTATTAAAATACTATTTTTTTTTAAACTAAATAAAATTAGATAAAACCCACGACTTTTTTTTTTATGTACTGTGTGGGAATTGAACCTGCGACACGCAGTGCTACTGTTAATCGTCCAGCCATTGCGCCAACCATGTCGTCATATAGATGTGGTGTGTTGTTAGCCCTATGTGTCGAGGCCGCGGTATCTCTTTCGAACAGCCCGCAGCCCCAACGGGCGTCGGTCCTTGGGGGCCCCTTCAATGTTGCTGACATCTCTTTGAGACGCGCGTGGAACACGAACGCGCCTCCATCGTCATAGGACGGACGAACGATTAACTAGCCCGTTACTCACCGTTCACAGGCCTGCGCCTACGGTGGCCGGAAGCCATCACGTGGCCCCCGATGCCCGGAGCGTCTCCCGCGGCGGCTGGGACGAGAGGTTGTCTCCCTCTCACGTTCCGCCACCTCTTTCGCTAGCATTACTGCTTCGCAGAAGGAGGTGGCGGCCATTTCAGATTCGATGTCCCAGATTCGGTACAGGTACCCTCTCGAAACACCCTCTAATCCCCCTTTTTTTTGTGGTTCGTAAATTATCAAATGACTCATCCCGCTCTGGGCGGAGCGGAAGAAAGTGTCAGACTTCTGCTGACTAAAAACCACCCACGTTCCTTATTAGCCCTTTGTGTTTCGGGGCCGTGGTATCTCTTGCGGACAACCCTCAGCCCCGGCAGACGTCCCTTTGGGGCCCCTTAATTGTTGCTGACATATCTTTGAGGCGCGCGTGGAACACGAACGCGCCAACGACAATCTGTCTGCCTGTCGACTATAATGTACCTGTTTCAAATTTCTTCAAGATCCGTTCGGCCGTTCTGACGTGGTTGATTAGCAAACACCCATCCATCTAAACTTTAGTATGAGACATAGTCAGTACTTTGCATTACTTTCTTCTTATTTTCTAAAGCGTCAGTAAGTTAACGTAGGGCAATGATTAAATGTACTTTTATCTAAGCGACGCATTTTAGTTTCCGACAAGCACACGAACGAAGTCGCGGGCACAGCTAGTTCCTGAATAAAAATTATGAACCCAAAGATAGGACTTACTGAGATTTAGGCTATGTCACTTTATGCACGCGTCTGGATTGAGGGCCCAAGTTATTTAATCATAACATTTTTAATTCACGTTTAAGAAATTCGTGGCCCTATGCTTTAAGTTTTAACTATTTTTAAGTAATTTCCCTATGAGTCTTATTTCGTTTGGCAAGGTTTAAAAAAATGGGCCCTCAATCCAGATGCACATGCCTTTATGGGCACATAAAAAACGTCAACAAAAGGTGCACGGTTTGGGTTGGTCGTTTCCTATGAAGAACCGGCAAGAAACTCCATGGTTACTCTTTTAAAATAGTTTGTTTTTACAATATTTACATGTTACAGCATTAGCTTTCTATTGGCTCTTAATTCTGATGCCGCGGCCCTAAGTAACCAAACAGATGTTACACCATATTTTGTTTGCATTTTTTAAATAATAATCGAATTCCTTCTCGTGGAATATTATATTTATTATTAATTTAATATTTATAGATGCCATGTCTTTCATCATAACTGTATACTCCTTCCATGTTTTATGATGGATAGAATGATGGATAGGCGTCGCAAGTCCTACCTAGGCTACCTTAGGAGAGGTTTGCCGTGTTTCTTCCTTTCCCCAAACCATCCGTTTAGGGAATAATAATAATAGTTTATTTTCGAAAACCTAGTAGGTACTCCTTGTCGAAGAACAATAAGATGTCTGCAGTCTTGGCTTCTGCAGGAAGTATACCCTTATCTGTGAAAAAAGATATTTCGTTAATAATGTTTTATGTATGATCTGCATTATGTAAAACTATACTTAAGTAACAATTATTTGATATCTCTATTTCATTTTAATCGTCAGAACAGGACTAGTGAAAACCATTTTAGACACTTATTCATGAACAATAAATTGTATATGAATTACATGGTATAAAACGAAAATTGAAATTAAATTACACATGGAGAGAGATAAAAATTAAAATAGGGACACGGGAAAATAATTATTACAACATAACACCCCCACCCACATTCAAAGCCAGTTTGGCTGAAAACTTGTGTGGCATTTTTGACCTTCATTGGGGGAATTTTGCTTGGGTGACAGTGGGCATCTGGCGATAAGTCCCCTCTTTGAGGAGTGGCTGAAGAGGCGCCATGGCGCACTCACCTTCCGTCTGACGCAGGTCCTCACCGGACACGGTTGCTTCGGGAGGTACCTGCACCGAATTAGGCGAGAGGAAACTCCCGGATATTTTCACTGCGAGGATCGGCAACCTCTCGCGTCCAGCCCTGTTTCAAGCCATAGTCCGGGGCAAGAGGGAATGGGACGCCGTCGCCTCCTTTTGCAAAGTAGTTATGCTAGAGAAGGAGGTGGCGGAACGTAAGAGGGAGAGAACCTCTCGTCCCAGCCACCGTGGGAGACGCTCCGGGCGTCGGAGGCCACGTGATGGCGTAGGCGCGGGCCTGTGGATGGTGAGTAATGGGCCGGCTCACCGTCCATCCGTCTTATGACGACGATAGGCCGAGTCGACGGCACGTTCGTATTCCACGCGCGCCTTAAGAAGATTTCAGGAACATTGCAGAGGCCCGCAAGGGCCGACGCCTGCCGGGTCTGCGGGTTTTTTGAAAGATATGCCGCGGCCCCAGACACAAAGGGCTAAGAAGGAACATGGTGATTTTTAGTCAGTAGAAGTCTGACACTGCCTACCGGTCCACCCAATGCGGAAGGAGTCATTTGATGATTTCCCACCAACAAAAAAAAATGTTTTCAATCATGAAACATGTGGATTCATTAATAATTTGTTAGGCTCAAGAGCACTAATAGCTAGGCTTGAAAGTGATCTCACTCGGCTCAAAGCCACACAAGCTTGGCCTTTAGCGAACAGATGTCTCCCTAGATCGACAACTGCTCGGTCTAACGTGGTGCTTTGCAATTTATGAACCGTTACTGCCCAGCACAAAATTAACGGCAGCATACGACGCTCGATCTTGCCTTTACCACGTAGAGCATCGAACTGAGACTGAATTAATATTTACAGAACAAACTTTTTATTACTATTCCTAAAGCTACACAATAAGATAGCCTTGTTAATTTGTAGAATTTTAATGATAACTATTAACTGAGCAGGTAAACTTCAGAGCATTTAAATATTATATTAACTAGCTTTTATCACTAATAATTCAGCTTTCTTTATTATTAATCAATATCACACTGTTACTAGAGAGCGGCAAGACTGTTATTTTTAGTTTTGGAAAAACTTTTTAAGTAAGTCATTAAAATATGTATATTTCTATCTTGTTCTATACTTATTCTATAAAACGTTGATAGCTTTATCGTTTGTCATTGTAATTAATGAAAAAACACGGTATTTAGCAAGAAATTTTGAAATAGGCAAAGTTAGGCAATTTTTTTGAACAAGTGTTCGTGACTTTGCCCAGGCTAGGGTTGATACCTTTGTTATTTACCGACATCAAAAAAGGAAGATTTTACGCTAAAACTCAAGCAACAGGTTTTCATATTAATTATATGTTGTTTGAAGGTGTACTGTTTTGATTTTATTAATGAATATCAACTCAATTAATTTCTTGTTTTTGTTGTTATGACGATGAAAAAAAAAATTTTTAGAAGACTTCAAATTTTTTACTAAGTATCTAGGTACTTATTCTAGTTCTTTTTGTTTGAAGGACGATCAAAATGAACAAGACTCTACGAAGACGATATAAAGACTGTGATGAGAGCATTCTGAACATTGCCGTAGGTCTCGTTCAAAACAAAAACATTACATCATACGATGCCGAAAAACAATTTGGTATACCTCGCCGCGGGTACGTATTTGAATATCGAAGATTAAAATACCTACGTTTAAAATATCGATGTTCAAAACATCGAAAATGGAAATATCGAACGACCATAAAACCGAAACATAAAATATCGAAAGTTTATATTATCGAATGGTTAAATAACCTACGTCCAATACATCTAAAATCTAAATATCTACAAAAGTTACATCGAAATACAGATTATCGAATGTCCTAAATATCGAAGTACAAACTATCGAACGTCTTAAATATAGATGGGTACATAATTATATTATTTGAACATCGAAAATTAATTTTTGATGTAAGTAGTATGAGTGGAAAAAGGTTGCTTCTGCAACGTCTCCGGCGCTACGGGAAGTGCAACCCCTTCGCCCTTGCGTAACAAAGGATAGGCACCCATGTTCACCTCCGCAGCTTCGGCTTGCTGGTCGCCGCCGGCGACCAGCCTCAGCCGCTACGGCTCCCACGGGTGCCTATGCTTTGTTACAGCGAGCGGGGGTTGCCCTCCCTTCGCGCCTCCGGATTTTTATATACACTCTAGGGGTAACAGCCAAAAGACTACGTAAATTCGGGGTACCCTAATTCGGTTTTGGAACAATTTCGACCTATTTTATCCATGAAAGTCAGTGTCCAGTGTACAAGCATAGGTCAATCGTGAAGGTATTATTTAGGTCTTGAAATTAAAATATATTTTTGAAAATCAATATGTTATGCTACTAAAGTTAGTGACAGAAACGTATCGCTGCAAAATCGACTCTACGTAGTCTTGTATGCCCTACCCCTAGAGTGTAATTTAGAATCGCGTAGGCGCGGAGGGGCGCGGCAGCCCGCGAGCTGAGGAGCAGGTGGTTTTAACGCCCGCCGCCGCAGCTGAGGCTGGCCGGCGAAGCCGGCTAACAAGCCGAAGCTGCGGTGGTGAGCGTTTAGATCATCTGCGACGTAAGGCTCGCGTGGGACTGCCGGAGCCCTGCAGCGCCGGAGCCGTGACAGAAACCATGCTTGCTTGCATGTTGCATGATTGCTGCAAGCTTGTTTGTTAGATGGTAATCTGTTACTAGGTGGGTTATAAAAAAAAACAAGGAAAACCTCATGTAATGTAGGTATGTACTTTAATTATTTTTACATAATAAAAACCCAAAATAAAACACATTTGTACGCAAATGTACAATATAACCACTGCGATCATTTTTTTGTTCTAGACCATACCAGGGAACCCCCTAGTTACGGAGATATTGGGGGTCAAAGTTACAAATTTTTCCCCAAAAAAAAAAACCTTTCCCGCAAAAAAATTTGCGTAGGGGTACTTAGTTTGATGTACAGAATGCTTGGTTAACGGCTGTGTGATGGGTTAATTTACACCCTGTATAATTTTTTTTTCGGTATTTTAACTAGTAGGTATTTTGAACGTAGATATTATGGACTTAGGCATAATGTCATTCGATACTTTGAATCATTCGAAATTTTAATCATTCGGAATTTTAATTTTCGATGTTTTAAGCGTAGATATAACAATTTTCGACATTTTGATACAATCGATATTTAAATTTTCGATGTTTTGAACATCGATATTTTAAGCGTAGGTATTTTAATCTTCGATATTCAAATACGTACCCCTCGCCGCACGATTTTAAATAAAGTAAAACAAAAACATACGAAAAATACTGGAGGTCCCACTAAACTGTCTTTTATTAAGTTGTGATGTTGAATTTATTGCTAAATGGAATTTTAATATAGGGATAATGAAAAGTTAATCTTATGTTATATAAATTATTTAATTAATTGTTAGCTACCTATCTACCTACCAAATGATGTTAGTTTCGTAAATAGGTCGCGATCGCCTCAGGAAGCGTCTCTCTCTGATTGTTCTTAGTAATACTTTAAAAATAAAAATAAAAACATATTTTGTTTCATTTTCTTATGACACAACCCTACCCATTCTTTGTCAATGTACGAAGATTGTATAAAATGGTGTCCAGACATTTCCTAAGTAAGTTTACCTACTAAAATGTTCCCAAAATCTGTCATTCAAAACTGGATTGTATTCTCTATGCATTAAACTACATTTTACACCATGCTAGCATAAAAATCGAATTGTTTATTTTGGAGTAAATGCATTAGGCAATGTCAGAGACATGAGACATTACTTTGGCTAATTTTTAAAATACCTCAAAAACTTTTATTACATACGAAAATTGACTAAAAAAGTTTTTTTATATGATTAAATGTGTACACAACATGAAAATGGGGTATATTTTAATTTTTATTTCACGTTAAAAGCCAAAAATATCAAAATCCGGGCAAAGTCAGGGCAGTTGACGGTATATCAGTTGCAGAAGGAACCACTGGTTTTGTGGTATTAGGTTTGATTGCCAACTATTTGTTATTGAGTATTAGTAAGACACCCGTGTGCAGCAGAGGAAGGGTAATTATGAGCTGATGATGGAATATTTAATGTCATGATAAAAACATATTAATTATTTACCTTTTGATGCAGATACTTCTGACATCTGCAGAGGTCTCAACACTCCACATTCCGGGAAGAATTTTAACAAAGATAATCTATACATATAATAAATCTGTAGAGAAATCGTTTTTGTACATCGAAAATATTTAAAAAAAAAATTGTCAGGGTATTAAAGTATAACCAACAGAACACATTTCCAGCATTTTTGGAATTTTTGTCTGTTTATCTGTTTGTCTGTTTCGATGACTAAGCATCACGTCAAATTTACGAAACGAATGTAGGTAACTTTTATACATAAATATTGTGCGTAACTTGGGCTATTACTTAGTCTTTGTTTCATCGTAATCGGTGCTCTCTATCAAAAGATATATGAATTTATAGTTTTCAAGAAGAACTTATCGTTATGGTCAAGAATGAGACAAGCAACGACATCTATTGAACGAATATTGGTCAGAAAATTATTTCTAACCTAGCGGGGTGGTGTGGACTGTAATTTGCGTAGCGGGTGGAGCGGGAGAAAGATGAGGATGTTCATGCACTCACCAGTCTTCGGAGCTTGCTTCCTGTGACCTTGCTTCTAATTCTCACTTTTGGTTTGTTTTAACTGCCGGCCGGCTATGTTTACACTAGAATTGAGCACTCAGAACAGAACAGTTTAACGATGTAATAGTCAAGACGCGCGCGCAGCGATGGTCACAGACTCGCACTGAGTTCTTTTTTCTTCTTCCTTTTTAAAGGTGCGTTGTTGGCGCTGCAGTCGCACGGTGACGGCGAGCTCTGTCCTTTTCTCGCTCGGCGTTTGGTGGAGCGTGTGAGTGGGAGAAGGACAGGAAGGGATACAAATTCCACAGAGAGAGTGTGAATTTAAATTTATAGCCAAACGGCGTAAACATCTTCCCGGCTTTGATAATACATAGTATTATCGAAAAAAAGCGGTCAAATTGAAAGAAATAAAGTTTATGAAATACCTAAATTATAATTACCTACCTAAACTATGAAATTTAATTATTATTAATCTATTGAGAGGGCAGTGGACAAAGTTTGACGATAGGTCGTTTAAACGTGCCCGAAGCAGTTTTGACTAAGACAACACGTACTCTACCATCCTTACCCGGGTAAACCTCCTGTATAATGCCCAAAGGCCAGCGAAGCGCGGGAACATCATCTTGATGTATCAATACAATAAGACCGGGTTTAACGTTATCCGAATTAGTAAGCCATTTTTGTCTCACTTGTAATGAATTGAGATACTCTAAACGCCATCCTTTCCAATAACTCTGCACCATTTGATCTAGCAGTTCTTTCCGATGACGTAGAGTCTTAGTTTCCTCAGAAACAGGCGCGGCTGGTAGGTATGTCAAGGGAGAAGCCATTATAAAATGAGCGGGAGTAAGAGGCTCAGGATGTGGGTCCTCTGATAAAATACAAAGCGGTCTGGAATTTAAAATGGTTTCGACCTGAGTCAAAACAGTTAACAGTTCTTCATAGGTAAGTAACTGAGATCCAATAACGCGGTATAAATGAAGCTTCATGCTTTTAATATTAGACTCCCAGAGTCCTCCGAAGTGAGGAGCGCGGGGCGGGATCATATGCCATTCGATGCGATGGTCGGTAAGTAATTCGTTTATCTGAGACTTAGCACCAACAAAATTCGTTCCATTATCGGAATACATATGAGAAACCGGACCACGCCTCGAAATGAAGCGCTTAAACGCGGAAATGAAAACTTCAGATGACAGATCGGAAGCTAGTTCGATGTGAACTGCTTTGGTTACTAAGCAGATAAACAAACAAATGTAAGCCTTCTGGCTTCTTTGACCTCGACGTCTACATAGAGTAATATTTATGGGACCGGCGTAATCCACGCCCGTATGAACGAAGGCTTTGGTTTCTTGAACGCGATATGCTGGTAAGTCAGCCATTTTAGTATTAAGGTGAGATGGAGAATTTTTAAAACAAAAATTACAAACGTGAACACGTTGCCTAATCACATTCCTTGACGCTAAAATCCAATATTTTTGGCGCAATAAAGAACTCAAAACATTGGCACCAGTGTGACAATGCATGCGGTGATAGTAGTCAATTAAAAGGTGAGTAACATGGTCATGTTTAGGCAATAATGCGGGATGTTGAGCTTCGTATGGTAAGTTACTATTTGAAAGTCTACCTCCTACTCGTACAGTTCCGTGTTCATCGATGAATAAGTCTAATTTTCTGAGCGGTGAGGAAATAACTTTATTAGTTTTTAAATCATGAATTAATTGAGTAAAGTGAAAACCCTGAACAGCGCGGATTAAATACCTTTCAGCTATTATGAGCTGAGAAGCGGATATTCGATTCTTCCGAGGTAATATTTTAACAAATATCAAAATATATGCAATAATACGTATAATTTTATTCCAGGATGAAAACTTTTGCGTCAGGTCATAGAGAAAACCAGGAGCGGACTTGGGAGTCGAGCAAACGAATGTTTTACTTTTATATTCAGGTAAGGTCTCACATGCCTCTGGAAGGAAAGGTGTGATCGGCCAACTTGATACAGGAGCGCAAAGCCAAGGGGGGCCATGCCACCATAGCGGATGAGAAAGTAATTGTTCTGGCAAGAGACCTCGAGAGAGGCAATCACTGGGATTCTCTATCCCACTGACATGATAGAAATGACGCGAATCGAGATTTTCTTGACACTTCGCGACGCGGTTGCTAACGTAAATATCCCATCTATGCGGTAAGGAATTAATCCATGAAAGAGCTATTTTTGAGTCTGAAAATGCGAATATATTATCAATTTTTGTACGAGCACTGTACGTTTCATAAATCAGACGGACTAGTTTCGACATAAGGACTGCGCCGCATAATTCTAATCTTGCCAACGAAACGACTTTGACAGGGGCGACTTTGGATTTGGCGCATATTAAATTGACATGCACATTTCCCTCGCCGTCAGTGACGTGGAGATACACGACGCAACCGTATGCCCTCAGACTTGCGTCAGCGAACGCGACAATGTTGGTAGAGCAACCGATGGTTACACCTAGATGACGTGGGATTTTACACGCGGAAAGCAGCGGCAATTGCTCATTAAACCTTTGAAATAAAGAAAGTATATCGTCGGGTAAGGGATCATCCCAACCGACTTTAAGTAGCCACAGCTCTTTAATTAAGAGTTTCGCGAATAATATCACTGGAGCGGCGAACCCAAGTACGTCCCATAAGCGGGCGATGCTTGAAAGAATTGTCCGTTTGGTATATGTTTCCTTTATAGGAGCGGTTGAAAATGTAAATATATCCTGCGCGGGTAACCATTTAAGGCCTAACACCTTCAGGTTTTCATTATCTGTAAATTCTATTGCGGCGCGGTTAGACTGCGGCACAGCGTCTAATAACTCAGGTGAGTTACTGGCCCATTTAGTCAAATGAAACCCACCAGACTTAAATAAGTCAATGAGTTCGCGGGAAAGAGATTTTCCTTCGTCCACTGTAGGGACAGAAGTGGTTAAGTCGTCCATGTACAGCTCGTGAGACGCCACCTCAGCGGCTCGCGGAAAACGATTGCGTTCGTCGATCGCTAGCTGTCGCACAGTGCGCATAGCTAAGAAAGGGCTGCATTTTAAACCGAACGCGACTCGATTGAAATGAAATTCGCGTATTGGTTGCGCGGGGTCAAAGCGGAATAAAATCTTTTGATATTTGCGGTGCTCAGTTTGAAGAAGAATTCTGAGATACATTTGTTTTATGTCTGCAGCTAGCGCTATCGCAAACAAGCGGAAATTAAGTAGCAAAACAAAAATGTCAGCCTGGAGATTCGGTCCTGTATGAAGAATATCATTGAGTGAAATGTCGTTATGACATTTAGCACTAGCGTCGAGAACAATACGAACCTTAGTAGTCTCTTTATCGCGGCGAACAACGGCATGATGCGGAATGAAATATCCTTGCGAATAATCCTCGCTGTCAGGCGGGACCTCGGACAAATAATCGTTCTCTATGTAGTCCTGTACTACCTCATTATAACTGGCTCGCAGCTCAGGATCATGAAGCTTGCGCTCTAATGCGAGCAGTCGGCGAACAGCGACGGAGCGAGAGTCCCCTAACTCGGATGGATCTCGGCAAAAAGGTAAAGCGGTGCAGTAACGGCCAGTCGCGTCACGTGATACGGTAGAGGTGTAAATGTCTTCACATTGACTATCCTCTGGACTAAGAAACCCCTTGACAGGCATTTCCTCCATTTCCCAAAACTTGGTCAATGTTTTATCAAGATGAAGTTCATCGAAGCGATCACACATCTTCACGCCACTAGAACACGTGAAGAAGGTAGCGGTGTTTATATTTTGCAACGTGCAAGCGGTATTATTTTTATTATAATTACTAGTAGGAGCATCTCCCATTAAAATATAACCAAACACGGTTTCAATAGCGGACGGTGCGGGGGGCGCGACAACCCTACCACCTAATAACAAGTACGGAAACAGCTGAGCGCCGAGTATTAACTCAACCTCGCCCGGAATGTGCCAATACGGATCAGCAAGCGGTAAGTCAACCAAATGTTGCACTACCGAAGTGTCAACATATTCGGAAGGCATGCGGTCGGTAATATTATCAACTACCAACGCGGTAACGTTATAAGAATATTTTTTATCTTTCGTGGTAACAAGTAGCGGGATGTATCCATGAACCGTTTGTGAAGCGGACCCGATGCCTTTAATAAACGAATTTGAAAGCGAAATAGGTTTTAGTTTGAGCTGTTCACAACATGCGGACGTAATCAAATTATTTTGCGAAGCATTGTCAATTAAACACCTAACCGAAATATTTTGTTTATCATTATTTAAAATATTTACTTGAGCGGTTGAAAGAAGTACAGTATTACGCGGCGAATTTGTACTATGAAACAAAGGCGTATCATCAGAGCGCGCGCATAACGACACGTTCGCGGGAGCGGTGTTGTTCATATCCGAAGCCTGCGAGTGCGAGCAGGACGGCAACGGCGCGAGCGCGGCGACGGCGGCGGCGCGAGCGCCGAGCGACTGCGCAAAATGCACGGCCGCGGGCGCGGGCGGATTAGGCGGTTGTTGCAATGACGACGCGTTATTATTATTATTACTATCTAAATGTAACAAGGTATGATGGGCCTTTTTACAGGATTTGCATGTGTAAGTGGAGTTACAATGCGAAGCGGTATGCGATAAACTTAGACAGTTTATACATCCTCGTTTGGATTTAACGAAATCGAAACGACCTTTGGCGGGAAGCAACTTAAATGCGGGACATTTGTATAACTGCTGATGATCAGACTTGTTACACATTAAACAAGACTCAACACCCTTGCCGTCACTCGTAATAAACGTCTGTGCTTGGTAGGTATTGCGCGGGCGATTGTGTTTGCTATTAGGGTGCGGTTCCACTGCCGAGGCAGGACCGCGGTTTGATTGTGACGACGACGAAGTACGATCTAGTATTTTAACTTGACTCTTTGTAAACTCTATGAAGTTCTTATAAGAAGGAATTTCTTTGTCTCTGACATAAGATTCAAAGGCATGTGCGGCGGCAGAATCGATTTTACGCATTGCAATATTTAATAACATAAAATCTTTTAAATCGTCGAATTTTAATTGCACCAATGCTGAAACAGCGGCGTCGAAAGTTTCAACGAATGTATTTAAAGACGAGGAATTATTCGTCGCGGGTTTGATATTAAAAAGTATAGACATGTAATGACACCCTAAAGCTCTCTTATCTTGGTATTTTTCTACTAAACTTTCCCAAACAGAAGAATAATTTTCGCCTGATGGAATGATGCCCGCAATTATTTTTAATGCGGAACCTGTCAATTTTCCTGTTAAATATTGAATTCTCTGAGAATCATTTAACGACTCGTTTGAATGTATATTAGCTTTAAACGATTCATAAAATATGGGCCAACTATCCATATTTCCATCAAACGAAGGAATGTTTATCGGCGGTAATTTGATCGGTGGAAAAGCACCTTTATTTTCGCACGAGTGCAAGTTTTGATGAGGCGAATTCTCACTGATACGGGAACGAACCCTCTGTATTCTAGTATAAACATCTTCAAATGCATTGAGAGGTTCGTAATTAGGTGTAAACTTAGGATTAACTTCAAAGCCTAGCTCATTCATGGAGTCTAGATTAGAAATGAATTCCTGACGTATGACCGCTAATGTTTCGGTCTCCGCCATAAATGATTCCGAGGAACGGAGATCTGCGGTGGATAAACTTATTTTCTTCGATAAGTCATTGAGACTAGTTAAACGCGCGAATATTGCATTGTTTTTAGCCTGTAATGTTGCTATTTTAGCTGCCATGGTGAGCAAATGATGCGTAGGTAGGAAAAGATAGTTAAATAAGTAACTTTACCAAGGTTAGGTAGGTACCTACTAAGCGGCCAGAGAGCGGTTATGATTATGTGGGTATACACTAGCGAGACGTATATTATGCCTACTAATACGGATATAAGTTTGTCTAGATAGGTAAATACCTGAATATTCGAGTAAATACACGTAGGTAGGTTTAACTAAGTAAGTATGGTAGGTAGAATACGACGTAAGCTAGGTAAGTAGGTATAGGTACTTTTGTAGCGGTAAAATTCTACGTTTTCTATCACGATTGGCGTGTGAAAACAACAGAATAAGTAAGTATTTAGATAAACTGGCTTGAGTAACTACCTAAATAGCGAAATAGAACAATTTAGTACCTAATATTATTTTGCGGCGCGGGAGATCGACACGTGTAGGTAAATAAAAAATGGCGGTTAGATTACGTACTAAGCTATCGGAACTTAGCACCTAAGCGGTATGAAATAAGCGGTTTGAATACGTGTAAACTATCAGAGTTAACACCAATTAGGATGAGAACGCGAAAGGGAGGTTATCCGGCTCGAAGGACCAAAAATGGTCAGAAAATTATTTCTAACCTAGCGGGGTGGTGTGGACTGTAATTTGCGTAGCGGGTGGAGCGGGAGAAAGATGAGGATGTTCATGCACTCACCAGTCTTCGGAGCTTGCTTCCTGTGACCTTGCTTCTAATTCTCACTTTTGGTTTGTTTTAACTGCCGGCCGGCTATGTTTACACTAGAATTGAGCACTCAGAACAGAACAGTTTAACGATGTAATAGTCAAGACGCGCGCGCAGCGATGGTCACAGACTCGCACTGAGTTCTTTTTTCTTCTTCCTTTTTAAAGGTGCGTTGTTGGCGCTGCAGTCGCACGGTGACGGCGAAAATGAAAACTTCAGATGACAGATCGGAAGCTAGTTCGATGTGAACTGCTTTGGTTACTAAGCAGATAAACAAACAAATGTAAGCCTTCTGGCTTCTTTGACCTCGACGTCTACATAGAGTAATATTTATGGGACCGGCGTAATCCACGCCCGTATGAACGAAGGCTTTGGTTTCTTGAACGCGATATGCTGGTAAGTCAGCCATTTTAGTATTAAGGTGAGATGGAGAATTTTTAAAACAAAAATTACAAACGTGAACACGTTGCCTAATCACATTCCTTGACGCTAAAATCCAATATTTTTGGCGCAATAAAGAACTCAAAACATTGGCACCAGTGTGACAATGCATGCGGTGATAGTAGTCAATTAAAAGGTGAGTAACATGGTCATGTTTAGGCAATAATGCGGGATGTTGAGCTTCGTATGGTAAGTTACTATTTGAAAGTCTACCTCCTACTCGTACAGTTCCGTGTTCATCGATGAATAAGTCTAATTTTCTGAGCGGTGAGGAAATAACTTTATTAGTTTTTAAATCATGAATTAATTGAGTAAAGTGAAAACCCTGAACAGCGCGGATTAAATACCTTTCAGCTATTATGAGCTGAGAAGCGGATATTCGATTCTTCCGAGGTAATATTTTAACAAATATCAAAATATATGCAATAATACGTATAATTTTATTCCAGGATGAAAACTTTTGCGTCAGGTCATAGAGAAAACCAGGAGCGGACTTGGGAGTCGAGCAAACGAATGTTTTACTTTTATATTCAGGTAAGGTCTCACATGCCTCTGGAAGGAAAGGTGTGATCGGCCAACTTGATACAGGAGCGCAAAGCCAAGGGGGGCCATGCCACCATAGCGGATGAGAAAGTAATTGTTCTGGCAAGAGACCTCGAGAGAGGCAATCACTGGGATTCTCTATCCCACTGACATGATAGAAATGACGCGAATCGAGATTTTCTTGACACTTCGCGACGCGGTTGCTAACGTAAATATCCCATCTATGCGGTAAGGAATTAATCCATGAAAGAGCTATTTTTGAGTCTGAAAATGCGAATATATTATCAATTTTTGTACGAGCACTGTACGTTTCATAAATCAGACGGACTAGTTTCGACATAAGGACTGCGGCGCATAATTCTAATCTTGCCAACGAAACGACTTTGACAGGGGCGACTTTGGATTTGGCGCATATTAAATTGACATGCACATTTCCCTCGCCGTCAGTGACGTGGAGATACACGACGCAACCGTATGCCCTCAGACTTGCGTCAGCGAACGCGACAATGTTGGTAGAGCAACCGATGGTTACACCTAGATGACGTGGGATTTTACACGCGGAAAGCAGCGGCAATTGCTCATTAAACCTTTGAAATAAAGAAAGTATATCGTCGGGTAAGGGATCATCCCAACCGACTTTAAGTAGCCACAGCTCTTTAATTAAGAGTTTCGCGAATAATATCACTGGAGCGGCGAACCCAAGTACGTCCCATAAGCGGGCGATGCTTGAAAGAATTGTCCGTTTGGTATATGTTTCCTTTATAGGAGCGGTTGAAAATGTAAATATATCCTGCGCGGGTAACCATTTAAGGCCTAACACCTTCAGGTTTTCATTATCTGTAAATTCTATTGCGGCGCGGTTAGACTGCGGCACAGCGTCTAATAACTCAGGTGAGTTACTGGCCCATTTAGTCAAATGAAACCCACCAGACTTAAATAAGTCAATGAGTTCGCGGGAAAGAGATTTTCCTTCGTCCACTGTAGGGACAGAAGTGGTTAAGTCGTCCATGTACAGCTCATGAGACGCCACCTCAGCGGCTCGCGGAAAACGATTGCGTTCGTCGATCGCTAGCTGTCGCACAGTGCGCATAGCTAAGAAAGGGCTGCATTTTAAACCGAACGCGACTCGATTGAAATGAAATTCGCGTATTGGTTGCGCGGGGTCAAAGCGGAATAAAATCTTTTGATATTTGCGGTGCTCAGTTTGAAGAAGAATTCTGAGATACATTTGTTTTATGTCTGCAGCTAGCGCTATCGCAAACAAGCGGAAATTAAGTAGCAAAACAAAAATGTCAGCCTGGAGATTCGGTCCTGTATGAAGAATATCATTGAGTGAAATGTCGTTATGACATTTAGCACTAGCGTCGAGAACAATACGAACCTTAGTAGTCTCTTTATCGCGGCGAACAACGGCATGATGCGGAATGAAATATCCTTGCGAATAATCCTCGCTGTCAGGCGGGACCTCGGACAAATAATCGTTCTCTATGTAGTCCTGTACTACCTCATTATAACTGGCTCGCAGCTCAGGATCATGAAGCTTGCGCTCTAATGCGAGCAGTCGGCGAACAGCGACGGAGCGAGAGTCCCCTAACTCGGATGGATCTCGGCAAAAAGGTAAAGCGGTGCAGTAACGGCCAGTCGCGTCACGTGATACGGTAGAGGTGTAAATGTCTTCACATTGACTATCCTCTGGACTAAGAAACCCCTTGACAGGCATTTCCTCCATTTCCCAAAACTTGGTCAATGTTTTATCAAGATGAAGTTCATCGAAGCGATCACACATCTTCACGCCACTAGAACACGTGAAGAAGGTAGCGGTGTTTATATTTTGCAACGTGCAAGCGGTATTATTTTTATTATAATTACTAGTAGGAGCATCTCCCATTAAAATATAACCAAACACGGTTTCAATCGCGGACGGTGCGGGGGGCGCGACAACCCTACCACTTAATAACAAGTACGGAAACAGCTGAGCGCCGAGTATTAACTCAACCTCGCCCGGAATGTGCCAATACGGATCAGCGAGCGGTAAGTCAACCAAATGTTGCACTACCGAAGTGTCAACATATTCGGAAGGCATGCGGTCGGTAATATTATCAACTACCAACGCGGTAACGTTATAAGAATATTTTTTATCTTTCGTGGTAACAAGTAGCGGGATGTATCCATGAACCGTTTGTGAAGCGGACCCGATGCCTTTAATAAACGAATTTGAAAGCGAAATAGGTTTTAGTTTGAGCTTCTCACAACATGCGGACGTAATCAAATTATTTTGCGAAGCATTGTCAATTAAACACCTAACCGAAATATTTTGTTTATCATTATTTAAAATATTTACTTGAGCGGTTGAAAGAAGTACAGTATTACGCGGCGAATTTGTACTATGAAACAAAGGAGTATCATCAGAGCGCGCGCATAACGACACGTTCGCGGGAGCGGTGTTGTTCATATCCGAAGCCTGCGAGTGCGAGCAGGACGGCAACGGCGCGAGCGCGGCGACGACGGCGGCGGCGCGAGCGCCGAGCGACTGCGCAAAATGCACGGCCGCGGGCGCGGGCGGATTAGGCGGTTGTTGCAATGACGACGCGTTATTATTATTATTACTATCTAAATGTAACAAGGTATGATGGGCCTTTTTACAGGATTTGCATGTGTAAGTGGAGTTACAATGCGAAGCGGTATGCGATAAACTTAGACAGTTTATACATCCTCGTTTGGATTTAACGAAATCGAAACGACCTTTGGCGGGAAGCAACTTAAATGTGGGACATTTGTATAACTGCTGATGATCAGACTTGTTACACATTAAACAAGACTCAACACCCTTGCCGTCACTCGTTATAAACGTCTGTGCTTGGTAGGTATTGCGCGGGCGATTGTGTTTGCTATTAGGGTGCGGTTCCACTGCCGAGGCAGGACCGCGGTTTGATTGTGACGACGACGAAGTACGATCTAGTATTTTAACTTGACTCTTTGTAAACTCTATGAAGTTCTTATAAGAAGGAATTTCTTTGTCTCTGACATAAGATTCAAAGGCATGTGCGGTGGCAGAATCGATTTTACGCATTGCAATATTTAATAACATAAAATCTTTTAAATCGTCGAATTTTAATTGCACCAATGCTGAAACAGCGGCGTCGAAAGTTTCAACGAATGTATTTAAAGACGAGGAATTATTCGTCGCGGGTTTGATATTAAAAAGTATAGACATGTAATGACACCCTAAAGCTCTCTTATCTTGGTATTTTTCTACTAAACTTTCCCAAACAGAAGAATAATTTTCGCCTGATGGAATGATGCCCGCAATTATTTTTAATGCGGAACCAGTCAATTTTCCTGTTAAATATTGAATTCTCTGAGAATCATTTAACGACTCGTTTGAATGTATATTAGCTTTAAACGATTCATAAAATATGGGCCAACTATCCATATTTCCATCAAACGAAGGAATGTTTATCGGCGGTAATTTGATCGGTGGAAAAGCACCTTTATTTTCGTACGAGTGCAAGTTTTGATGAGGCGAATTCTCACTGATACGGGAACGAACCCTCTGTATTCTAGTATAAACATCTTCAAATGCATTGAGAGGTTCGTAATTAGGTGTAAACTTAGGATTAACTTCAAAGCCTAGCTCATTCATGGAGTCTAGATTAGAAATGAATTCCTGACGTATGACCGCTAATGTTTCGGTCTCCGCCATAAATGATTCCGAGGAACGGAGATCTGCGGTGGATAAACTTATTTTCTTCGATAAGTCATTGAGACTAGTTAAACGCGCGAATATTGCATTGTTTTTAGCCTGTAATGTTGCTATTTTAGCTGCCATGGTGAGCAAATGATGCGTAGGTAGGAAAAGATAGTTAAACTTTACCAAGGTTAGGTAGGTACCTACTAAGCGGCCAGAGAGCGGTTATGATTATGTGGGTATACACTAGCGAGACGTATATTATGCCTACTAATACGGATATAAGTTTGTCTAGATAGGTAAATACCTGAATATTCGAGTAAATACACGTAGGTAGGTTTAACTAAGTAAGTATGGTAGGTAGAATACGACGTAAGCTAGGTAAGTAGGTATAGGTACTTTTGTAGCGGTAAAATTCTACGTTTTCTATCACGATTGGCGTGTGAAAACAACAGAATAAGTAAGTATTTAGATAAACTGGCTTGAGTAACTACATAAATAGCGAAATAGAACAATTTAGTACCTAATATTATTTTGCGGCGCGGGAGATCGCCACGTGTAGGTAAATAAAAAATGGCGGTTAGATTACGTACTAAGCTATCGGAACTTAGCACCTAAGCGGTATGAAATAAGCGGTTTGAATACGTGTAAACTATCAGAGTTAACACCAATTAGGATGAGAACGCGAAAGGGGGGTTATCCGGTTCGAACGGACCAAAAATGGTCAGAAATTATTTTCTAACCTAGCGGGGTGGTGTGGACTGTAATCTGCGGAGCGGGTGGAGCGGGAGAAAGATGAGGATGTTCATGCACTCACCAGTCTTCGGAGCTTGCTTCCTGTGACCTTGCTTCTAATTCTCACTTTGGTTTGTTTTAACTGCCGGCCGGCTATGTTTACACTAGAATTGAGCACTCAGAACAGAACAGTTTAACGATGTAATAGTCAAGACGCGCGCGCAGCGATGGTCACAGACTCGCACTGAGTTCTTCTTTCTTCTTCCTTTTTAAAGGTGCGTTGTGCACTTATTACTAAATGCCTTCACAAGATAACTTTAAAAAAGTTATGATAGCAAAAGGTACGTAGATATAAGTCTAAATGACGCTGCTTTCAAAATCTACATAGCCTAAACCTTATAGTGTTTGATCGCTCTTTTTTAGCAGTTTATCTTCGTCTTCGACAGATGGCGATGTCATTTTCTGAACCACGGTGATAGTAAACATACACACATTATGTTTCGTGAATAGTCAACAAATAAAAATTTACCAATTACACAGTATTAAAATACTATTTTTTTTTAAACTAAATTAAATTAGATAAAACCCAAGACATATTTTTTTTTGTACCGTGTGGGAATCGAACCTCCGACACGCAGTGCTACTGTTAATCGTCCAGCCATTGCGCCAACCATGTCGTCATATAGATGTGGTGTGTTGTTAGCCCTATGTGTCGAGGCCGCGGTATCTCTTTCGAACAACCCGCAGCCCCGACGGGCGTCGGTCCTTGGGGGCCCCTTCAATGTTGCTGACATCTCTTTGAGACGCGCGTGGAACACGAACGCGCCTCCATCGTCATAGGACGGACGAACGATTAACTAGCCCGTTACTCACCGTTCACAGGCCCGCGCCTACGGTGGCCGGAAGCCATCACGTGGCCCCCGATGCCCGGAGCGTCTCCCGCGGCGGCTGGGACGAGAGGTTGTCTCCCTCTCACGTTCCGCCACCTCTTTCGCTAGCATTACTGCTTCGCAGAAGGAGGTGGCGGCCATTTCAGATTCGATGTCCCAGATTCGGTACAGGTACCCTCTCGAAACACCCTCTAATCCCCCCTTTTTTTGTAGTTCGTAAATTATCAAATGACTCATCCCGCTCTGGGCGGAGCGGAAGAAAGTGTCAGACTTCTACTGACTAAAAACCACCCACGTTCCTTCTTAGCCCTTTGTGTTTCGGGGCCATGGTATCTCTTGCGGACAACCCTCAGCCCCGGCAGACGTCCCTTTGGGGCCCCTTAATTGTTGCTGACATATCTTTGAGGCGCGCGTGGAACACGAACGCGCCAACGACAATCTGTCTGCCTGTCGACTATAATGTACCTGTTTCAAATTTCTTCAAGATCCGTTCGGCCGTTCTGACGTGGTTGATTAACAAACACCCATCCATCTAAAGTTTAGTATGAGACATAGTCAGTACTTTGTATTACTCTCTTCTTATTTTCTACAGCGTCAGTAAGTTAACGCAGGGCAATGATTAAATGTACTTTTATCTAAGCGACGCATTTTAGTTTCCGACAAGCACGCGAACGAAGTCGCGGGCACAGCAAGTCCTGTAATAATAGTACATTATGGTATAAGTGTGTAACGTTGGTGATTACCGCTGAGGCGCCTTTGAGACCCGAGCCGTCAGGTGAGGGTCTTAAGAGAGCCGAGGACGGTAATCATCAATACACACGTGTATCATACGACGTTTTTCAACACACTTGTGAAGAAAATAACACAAAAAAATCATTTGTAACATGTTTTCAACAGTTAAAATGACGCACCTAACAATGGCGATCGGCCATAGAATAAAAGGATGAGGTTTCTTTTTTTTGCTTTTTGCGGATAGTGTTTTAGCCACGTTACAAATGAGTATTTCAAAGTTTTTTTTTTACAGAGAAAACAAAAGTTTTATTTATTGAAAACGTATACACAAGTTGAAATTATCTATTTAAATTAATAAATTATCCTGAGCGCGCATCTAACAATGGCGATCGGCTATAGACTAAAAGATTAAGTTTTTTTTTTTGGCTTTCCGCGGATAGTGTTGCAGTCACGTACAAAATGGGGAATTCAAAGTTTTTTTTATTACAGAGAAAACAAAAGTTTTATTTATTAAAAACGTATGTATAAGTTGAAATTATCTATTTAAATTCGAAGTTGCATGAAATGAGCAAGGAATAGGTACATTAATTTATTTGTAGTATTGAACACAATCTTTTTAGTATCGAAACTTTTTTAAGAACAGAGCAACTCAACCAAAAAATTAAAAAAAAAACCTATAACTCACTTGTGAATAATGGTAATGAAAAATTCACAGTTTGATTACAGGTGTCATTATATGCCTAATTGCGGTGAAATTAGAGCCACTTTATGAGCAAGTGTGTTGAAAAAATATAAATCCACTGAAAAAAGGAGTAAGTAAACTTTGGTTCAAATATTTAGACCATAATTATGTTTAAAAAACACAAAAAAGTGAAAAACACAAAAACGAAAAACACTGAAAAGTGAAAAATAAACTTCTCAAGAAAAAGCAGCTTCTGAAGTCGGTGACGTTTTGTTTGTTTGATTTCGTTTTTTTTGCGTTTTTGAAGTCGGTTTTTTTTTTTTGCTTTCAATTCCTAACCGTTTAGGAGTAGTACCTTCCATAATCAGCTCACCTAGATAACCTGAAAGAATACAACCATATATGTCCCCATAATATTTTACTAAAGAATTATGCTCCAATTCCTAACCGTTGAGGAGTTATACCTTCCATCATCAACTCATCAACATGAAGTGATGACTGCTAGATGCAAATACTTAAAAAACTTTAGAAAAAGCACGAAACACGTAATACATGCCTATACAATTTGAGGGTTGCCCTCGATTTGAGATGCCATCATCAGATCCTAATTTTTCTTATCATGGTACCGCCCTTGGGATATCTTCTTTTCAACAAAAAAAAAGAATTCTCTACATCGGTTCAGGCGTCTCCAAGTAATCTGTGAATATATAAAAAAAAGAATGAGAACCTCCTTTTTTAAAGTCGGTTAATGAGATTTACCTTCTATCATCAGGTCAACCTAATACCCTGAGAGAATACAACTATCACATCATAAGTACGTATAGTTTTGAAAGAATTTCCTATCAACTCCTAACCGTTGAGGAGTTGTACCTTCCATCATCATCAGTGAATCCACATGATATTATGATGACCACACGCAAATACTTGAACTGGTTTAGAAAATATATGGAAAACGTCATAAGTGCCTATAAAGTTTGAGGGTTGCCCTCGATTTCCCTGGGATCCCATCATCAGATCCTTATTTGGTGACAATGGGACCACCTCGGGAGTATACCTTTTCGAACACAAAAATAATTTTGAAAATCGGTTCATTAATGACGGAGATATGCGATAACAAACATACAAAAAAAATAATTAATTAATTTAATTTTCTTAAGAATGGGGTAGCCAATGTCACTTTCGGCATCATAATTCGAGGGGTGAAAGGAAATATGGTTTAAGCGACATTCAGGCCGATATTGAGTTATATTCGTAATCAGCTATTTTTTCTCCATCGACTGAACCGGGTTTCATTTAAATCGGAACACTTTTTTGTCGCCTAAAACCACCCAGATTTTGGGTTCAACGCCGTTAAACAATGCATGATCCGACATCTAATTTGCCATTTAGTTTTAAGATTTAGGTTAAGCTATACACAAAAATAGAAAATCGGAACATAAACTATTATTCTCTTCCCTAAATTGGAGTTGAATGGCAGATAATGCGTTTTTCGTTATCGCTTAAATTGGATGAACTGCCACTTCATACATTTTGCTTACCACTAGTGCAAATACACAATTACAATGCAATGTCACTTCAACTAATTTACCGATAGCAATGATTTACTCGTTTAAATACTATAACTTTTTATCTAACTCATAAATTTGATATTATAAAATCCAAGTTTTATAAAATACTAGCTGTTCCGGCATGCGTTGCAATGCCCTTTTTCCTACCTACTACCTGCCTGTGTACCAACTACCTACCTACCTACTACCTACTACCCTACCTACCTACTACCCTACCTACCTACTACCCTACCTACCTACTACCCTACCTACCTACCTACCTACTACCCTACCTACCTACTACCCTACCTACCTACTACCCTACCTACCTACTACCCTACCTACCTACTACCCGACCTACCTACTACCCTACCTACCTACTACCCTACTTACTTACTACCCTACCTACTACTGAACTGACAACCCTACCTACTCTACTATCCTACTTACTACCCTACCTACTACTCTACCTACTACCCTGCCTACCTACCTACCACTTTCTCACCTTTTAAACCTTCCCTGGACTTCCACAAATAATTCAACACTATAATTAGTCAAATCGGTCCAGCCGTTCTCGAGTTTTAGCGAGACTAACGAACAGCTATTCATTTTTATATAATATAGCTGTACCCCGCGTGCGTTGCAATGCCCTTTTACCTGCCTACGTACCAACTACCTACCACCTACCTATTACCTACCTACCTACATACTACTAATTTCTCACCTTCTCTGGACTGCCACAAATGTTTCAAAACCAAAATTAGACAAATCGGTCTAGCCGTTCTCTAGTTTTAGCGCGACTAACTAACAGCAATTAATTTTTATATTATACGCAAACACCATTTGAAAAATCGTTTTTCTATTGGGAAAGAAACAGTAATTATTTGCGATTATTGTGATAATGTCGTATGGTCTGTTTGAAGTTGTCATTCGTTGACTGAACAACTGAACGTCACTCAATTGTTTTGCCTTCCCGGAACCTCTCCACTAACACTTGAACTTTATAGTACGGTATTAAAGCTCAAATTGATTTTACGTTTTAGTTAGAAAACGTTTGTATGGGAAAAAGAAAAGCGCTGTTTTTCGGGCTTTTCCGGCCATTATTGTTTATATGTGGAAACTTGTAATTGGCCTTCTTCTGCATGTAAATTAGACTACTCAAATGTTTTAGCTGTAAGTTTTCTTAAAATTAATAAAATAAAAATTATTCGAATTTTTCTCGCCGTAAAAACCATCCTTGAACTTCAACGAACATTAAAAAAAAAAACAGCCAAATCGGTCAAGCCGTTTTCATGCTATGTCGTGACAACGGAAAACGGGTTTCATTTTTATATATATAGACTTTTGAAACATGAGACATCCATCATACATCGTATTAAGAACTAGCTGTGCCCGCGACTTCGTTCGCGTGGTTGTCGGAAACTAAAATGCGTCGCTTAGATAAAAGAACATTAAATCATTGCCCAAGTTAACGTATTAACTTACTGCCGCTGTAGAAAATAAGAAGAGGGTAATGCAAAGTACTGACTATGTCTAATACTAAAGTTTAGATGGATGGGTGTTTGTTTCAACCACGTCAGAACGGCCGAACGTATCTTGAAGAAATTTGAAACAGGTACATTATAGTCGACAGGTACTGTCGTTGGCGCGTTCGTGTTCCACGCGCGCCTCAAAGATATGTCAGCAACAATTAAGGGGTCCTTTCGGGCCCCTTAATTGTTGCTGCCGTCGTCTGCCGGAGCTGACGGTTGTCCGCAAGAGATACCACGGCCTCGAAACACAAAGAGCTAAGAATAAATGTGGGTGATTTTTAGTCAGTAGTAGTCTGACACTTTCTTCTGCTCCGCCCAGAGCGGGATGAGCCATTTGATAATTTACGAACCACAAAAAAGGGAAGATTAGAGGCTGTTTCGAGAGGTACCTGTACCGAATCTGGGACATCCAATCTGAAATGGAACGCCTTCACCTCCTTCTGCGAAACAGTAATGCTAGCGAAAGAGGTGAACGTAAGAGGGACACAACCACTCTTCCCAGCCGCCGCGGGAGACGCTCCGGGCCTCGGGGGCCACATGATGGCTTCCGGCCACCGTAGGCGCGGGCCTGTGAACGGTGAGTAACGGGCTAGTTAATCGTTCGTCCGTCCTATGACGATGGAGGCGCGTTCGTGTTCCACGCGCGTCTTAAAGCGATGTCAGCAACATTGAAGGGGCCCTCAAGGACCGACGCCCGTCGGGGCTGCGGGTTGTTCGAAAGAAATACCGCGGCCTCGACACATAGGGCTAACAACACACCACATCTATATAAAGACATGTTTGGTGCAGTGGCTGGACGATTAACAGTAGCACTGCGTGTCGCAGGTTCGATTCCCACACGGTACAAAAAAAAGATGTCGTGGGTTTTATCTAATTTTAATTTAGTTTAAAAAAAAAAGTATTTTTATACTGTGTAATTGGTAAATCTTTATTTGTTGACTATTCACGAAACATATGTTTATTTAATAGCACCGCGGTTCAGAAAATGACATCAAATGAATAACGCCATCTGTCGAAGACGAAGATAAACTGCTAAAAAAGAGCGATCAAACACACAATAGGGTTTTAGGCTATGTAGATTTTGAAAGCAGCGTCATTTAGACTAATATCTACGTACCTTTTGCTATCATAACTTATTTAAAGTTATCTTGTGAAGGCATTTATTAATAAGTACCATATTCGTTCAATAGATGTCGTTGCTTGTCTCATTGTTGACCATAATGATAAGTTCTTCTTGAAAACTATAAATGCATATATCTTTTGATAGAGAGCACCGATTACGATGAAACAAAGCCTAAGTAATAGCCCAAGTTACGCACAATATTTATGTACTAGCTGACCCACACAACTTCGTCTGCGTCACATAATATTGCTTATAACCTTTCTCGATAATTCAACTATCCAACATATTAAATTGAGTTAAATCGTACTCGTAACAAACAAAAAATCTGACCTTTCCTCTTTATAATACCTATTAGTTTAGATTGGCTTCGATTAAATTATTAAAGTGACATTTACTATACATATCTCTTACTGTTTAATATACAGTAACACCTTGTACTTGTAAACATTATGGTGCAGTAAATATTTTGAATTTCTCCGGAGCCCCCAGAGGCCAGAATCCCCACGCACCTACCGCACCGGACCGAATGACTGCCACTCGCTAATTATTTTGTCGCCCGCATATTTTTACATTGTGATATCTTCTAAGATATTTGTTTAAACTGTATAGAGCAAAAGGCACAAATATTCTATATTAAATTTCCGTGCTAACAAACACATTTATATAGATATAGATTAATACCATATGGGTTAAATAAGCTTCGCAAAATACCATTATTTTTTTTTAACATTTAATTATTAAAAAATGGTTACAGTGAGTCAATCTTAAAAGATAAACATATGCTATCGCGGACTTTTTTTTAGAACTTTTAAAGGGGAACAATTCCTTCATACATGATATTTACGTAACTTAAACTGTTTTCGCAGCGCACGCAACGGAAGCTCTTAAAAAGGAATATCTTTTCCCGTTTTTGCAACATTTTTCATTTATGCTCCGCACCTATTGATCGTAGCGTGATGTTATATAGCCTAAAGCCTTCCTCGATAAATGGACTATCCAACACTAAAAGAATTTTTCAATTCCAACCAGTAGTTCCAGAGTTTACCCTGTTCAAACAAACAAACAAACAAACAAACAAACAAACAAACAAACAAACTCTTCAGCTTTATAATATTAGTATAGATAAAAGTTACCTACATTCGTTTCGTAAATTTGACGTGATGCTTAGTCATCGAAACAGACAAACAGACAAAAATTCCAAAAATGCTGGAAATGTGTTCTGTTGGTTATACTTTAATACCCTTTTTTTTTTAAAATATTTTCGATGTACAAAAAAGATTTTTCTACAGATTTATTATATGTATAGATTTTCACAGTTTATTTAAATTGCCTGTCTCGCTGCAAAACCCCAATTGGTGGTAAAACAAAATAGCCTGCTTCACTTAAACCATTTTGCCTGCTGCTGATTGTTAACAGAATAGGTACTTAAATCATTTTTCATTACTCCAGAAAAAAGGCGATAAAGAACATTTTGTATCAAGCGAGATTTATCTTGGAACCTCTAGCTGCTATTTTATTAACAAGTATACTAAAATATCACAAGCTTATTTTTCGGTAAAGAGTTAGAGCAGTTTTTTTACAATGTTTTTTTTTTCGAAATTTTGTAACTATAAATGGCTCTCCTGTAAAGTTCATAAAATGTCGCTTAAACCTTTTTGCCTTTCACCCCTCAATATAATTCATATATAGCAAAAAATAATGTTGATCCGTTCCTTTTCACAGATTTGATGTTCCTATGCATCCTTACAATATCTTTTCTAGAATTTTTTGGAACATGTGCACAAGAAATTCCAAACATCAACCTTTTATACCTGTAAATACAGGCATTTGCTAGTACTGAATGTACCTACCTACAATCTTCATGAATTTCCAGTTCATGTAAATGCATTTATTATATCGAGTTTTGAAAAATTTTAGCCTGACGAAAATTAGGTTACAATTTATTAATTGTTGGAAGGGGGTGATTTTCTCTTACAATTGATTCGTAAGCTCTTCTCAATCTAATACAAATACGTACCTCTTGTAGTCTTGTTGTCCTTCTTAAAGAATGGGAACCATTGGTGATATCCTTCAGTTTGTTTATTCTGGCTACCTTTTCTTCTAAAGCAATAGGAACTCTTCCTTTCAACTGCGGAATCGTTTTGTCTAATGATGACTCATTGCTTACTGCATTCATTTGATGCCCAATTTTAAGCACGCCTAATTCAATCGCAGTATCCTTGCCTAATAAGTCGCGTGTGCCGTTTCTGATGTCATAAGGAGTTAAAGCAGTACACTTAATGCTTTTATTACTGAAATGTTTACGTCAAAGGAGCCAATAATACCCGTAGGTTCTTGACTGCCATAGGAAATAAGTGTCTTACTATTTGGTTGGCGTATCTTGTCAGAAACTTTCACACTATTGTCTTTCAGAAATTGCCATGTTCTGACAGTAATAATGTTACATTTACATCCTGAATCTATTGTTGTCAACGGTGACTACCCCAATATCGCATTTTGTAGTTTCGTTTTCATCCAGGTGAAAATTATATGTAGTTGATTTCAGATTTATTGAACCCTTGTTTTATTTCTAGTTTTGGTTTTTTATTTACAGTCCTGTTGTCTGTGCTGTACTTTGAAAAAAGTTTTCTGTCAAGTCCTGCAAAGTTCTTGGAAATGGCCGATGAACCCACATTTCGAACATAGTTCGTCTTTGGCAGGGCATTTTGTGTCTTCGGATAAATGGGTGGAGCTTCCACATCTACCACACATTATGTTCGATGATTGTTGTCGTAACGGTTTGTTTTATTTTATTTTATTTATTTGGATCACCAACAATTGAATATACTAAATCAAAGATATGAGATACATACATTTGAGTCACAGACAAGTGTATCAACCTCTTACAGGTAAGCACAACATGCACAACTTATTCTTTCTTGTTATCTCTTTAATTTATTTCTGCTTTGTTGTCATTGTTCGCATCATTTGTACTTACAGTTTTAAATTGTTCTAATTGCCTGGCTACAACTTCTAATGCATTTGCTTTACTGATGATTTCATCTAGAGTAATTGTATCCCCGCATTCTAAAATGTTTGTCCTTAATTCAACTAATCGACACTGGTACGTGATTTGATCGATAATATGCTCTTCATTATTATGGAATTGGCATTTTTCAGCTTGGTTTCTCAACCTTCATAAAAATTGTTCAAATGGTTCTCCTTCCTCCTGTTTCGTGAGACGGAAAAGGTACCTTTCATAAATCCGACTTTGTTTCGGAGCAAAGTAACAGTCCAATTTATTTCGAGCTACTGTATAAACATCGACACCTTCTCCTTCTTCAGATATCGGATCGCCTTCACTATCAAAATTGTTTAGGTTGGGAAGTGTGGATGCATCAGTCATTTTGTAGCCTGCAATAAAATATACTGATTATTGCAGGCTCCTCCTGCCTCCTTTTTGGGAAGTCGGTTAATAAAGTATATTGACTTTTATTTTCGCGCGGGGTTCTCTGCCTTTTCGCCGAAAATTGTTTGCCAGATTTTCACTTGCCAACTAACGTTTCGCAGAATTTCATTTCGCCGAATAATCATTTGCCAACTTATCACATAATTTTGTTTTATTTCCCAACCTCACAGTTACCAACTGTACGTTTGGTTTGCATTTTATAATGACACTTTTTAAAATGCCAACTTTCAAGTAGCAGAAGTTTTAGTTTGCGTGATGGCGGCTATTCCCCCGCCATCCCCTTCTAACACAAGCCCCGAGCTCGCTTCGCTCGCTCTTGCATCCAAGTTTTCCTAGTAGTGGGTTCGCAGGGTATGTTGGGTTTAATTATAGTTTTACATTGCGGCCAATTTAAAGGTTTAACATTATTTTTGAGATTCTTAAATAAAAAATGTATGTAAAAATTAGTTTATTTTTATCACTATATCAATGTATGAAATGGGAATTGTTACACTGACAAAACGTCATTCGTCTAAAAGTTTTGTGGCCTAGTAAAATATTTGACAAATGATAAATGTCCCTAACGTTTTGTATCATTATAATTAGGTATCAATAATTCTACCAAATGAAACGTTGTCATACAAAAATTTGCTAATCGTTAGTTGTCAAAGTGAAACATCGGCGTAAAGGCCCCTCTACACATCCGCAGACGCATCGGCAGACGTCATCTGCGGACGCATCCGCCGATGTGTAGAGGACCCGATTTGCTCGTCTGTGGTAGGTATTGAACGTCGGCAGATGCATATGCCGCCAATCCGTTTGTTGTCGGTTTTTTGTCCCACATCAAAGGCTTGTAGCGCGGAAGCCTGTCTGCCCACACATCTGCGGACGCATCAGTAGGTACAGAGTTGCGTTTGCTTGTTTATTAATCTCCTTCGCATGAAAATATCAAAATGGCTAGTATATGAGCTCTGACGAAACAAAATCTAAATTTTCTTCTCTATTCTACTAACTTTGTTCTATTTCTGTGTATAGCCAGCATACACAATCTTCTTCTTCTCCATTTTTAGGGTTCCGTAGTCAACAAGGAACCCTTATAGTTTCACCTTGTCCGTCTGTCTGTCTGTCCGCACTATAGCTCAAAGACCCTTAGTGCCAGAAAGCTGTACCTAATTGAGCATGAATATACAAATAACTTTTTTTGTATTTTCATGCCCAATTACAGCTTTTACGCCGACAAAGTGGTAAAATTAAAATTTTGGATTGTTTTTTGTTTAGTTTTTCTCCAGTACACATTAAAGTGAGGATGATTTTTTTTTTTCTCGCAAAGCTAATTGTGTGGGATGTCGTTGGATAGGTTTTGAAGAAATATTGCGAGTATGCTCATTCAATTTTTCGATTAAGAGATTCATTTGTGAAATATTATGCTTTAAAGTGCAAATTTTTGTTAGACTCAAGTGTGTCTACCGAAACCACCTGTACGGGTTTTATTTATTTTTTTTATTTTATTTGTTTAAAAACGTTGCCCCACACTAGGTATTTCTCCTGTATCATGGGTGCGTTCACAAACATTTAAACTCACATACACAACCAAACAGCGAGACCCGAAACAATTATCTGTAGATCGTACAAATATTTGTTCCGGGGATCGAACCCGCGACACGCAGCGCAGCAGTCAATTGCTCAGCCACTGCGCCAACCGTGTCGTCGAACCGGGTTGTTGTTGGGCATGTGAAAAAATTCCTGGTAGTATGTGCATATAATTAAAACAAAATTAAGAGGAACACTATCACAGCTAAGTAGGCTTTACAAGTTTGCGAGTATTAGTCGACCAACGTATAAAATGTAGTTGAATAAAATATTTTCCTAAACACAATGTATGGGAGCACAGGTCTTAAGACTGCAAATGTAAGTTTGTTTTATTTTACCTACTAGCTGTTGCCAGAGGCTTCGCCCGCTAAACTCGAAAATTATCCCACAGGAACATAAAATCAGGATAAAAATTATCCTATGTGTTAATCCAGGTTATAAATTACCTCGGTGTGGGGCCAGATCTGGCGGATAATCAGTTTGGTTTCCGTCGTGGACGTTCTACTGTGGACGCCATCGCAC
The DNA here is from genome assembly GCA_949774965.1 of Diarsia brunnea. Classification (NCBI taxonomy): domain Eukaryota; kingdom Metazoa; phylum Arthropoda; class Insecta; order Lepidoptera; family Noctuidae; genus Diarsia; species Diarsia brunnea. Next base: position 20,184,545 of record OX459007.1, read on the forward strand.
GCGTCAAATTTCTAGCAGAGGAAGCAGTTGCCCAGGGTGAGGTCGTCTTGGCGGTATCTCTGGATATCGCTAACGCCTTTAACACCTTGCCCTGGAGTTGCATCAGAGAGGCACTTATTTACCATCGTGTGCCAGCCTACCTCCGCCGCATTATAGGGAACTATTTGAGGGAGAGAGCCGTAATATACCCGGGGCGGAAGGAATGGAGTCAGCGAGCGACGTCGTGCCGTGTTCCACAGGGATCGGTGCTAGGACCGTTGCTGTGGAACATCGGTTACGACTGGGTGCTGCGCGGTGCCCTTCCCGAAGGCGTCGACGTCACGTGCTACGCCGATGACACGCTGGTGACACCCGGGGGCGAACGCACAGGCAAGCGGCCATATTGGCCACAGCAGGGGTTGCGCAGGTCGTTGCAAGGATCCGGCGTTTGGGTTTCAAGGTGGCTTTGCACAAGACAGAGGCTCTCTGTTTCCATGGGCCCCGGAATAAACCACCACGGGATTTTCACATAATAGTAGGAGGCGTCCGCATTGTTGTCAAGTCGACGATGAGGTATCTGGGGCTCGTCCTTGACAGCCGATGGGACTTCGGGCCGCACATTCAGCAGCTAGTCCCCAGATTGATGGGCACTGCAGCTGCTCTTACGCGGTTGCTACCTAATCTGGGAGGACCCAACAACTCTTGCCGTAAACTGTACGTGGGGATCGTGCGGTCCATGGCTCTCTACGGGGCACCCGTGTGGGCAGACACCCTGACGGCACTCAACATCGCAATACTGCGAAGACCGCAGAGAGCAATGGCTGTTAGAGTGATAAGGGGAAACCGTACGATCTCCTACGAGGCAGCAACTCTCCTGGCTGGATCGACACCCTGGGATATGGACGCAAAAATCCTTGCGTCTCTATATCACTGGCGGAAAACGGAACTAATGTGTGGTCAGCGGCCAGTTCCCCGGGAAATCGAAGTACGAAGGACCGAGCTCCGTCAGCTCTTAGTAGCTGAATGGAGGGAGCGACTTACGCAACCCAGATGGGGGCTTGCGACAATAGAGGCGGTAAGGCCAGTTATGGAGGAGTGGCTAGAGAGGCGGCATGGCGCCCTCAGCTTTCGGTTAACGCAGGTGCTTACGGGACATGGATGCTTTGGGAAGTACTTGCGTCGCATAGGTCGGGAGCGGACACCCGCTTGTCATCACTGTGAGGACTGTCCCGAGGACACAGCGCATCATACGCTAGTGGACTGCTCGGCCTGGGCTCAGCAGCGCTGTGCCCTCGATGCAGCACTCAGTTCGGGTGATCTTTCGCTCCCGACTGTGGTGCAATACATGCTTACAAGTGAAAACGCGTGGAATGTCGTCTCCTCTTTTTGCGAAGTGGTGATGCATGCAAAGGAGGCGGCGGAGAGAGAAAGAGAGCGTGCCTCTCACTCAACCCGCACCAGAAGGGCAACCGGGCGTCGAAGGGCGTTAAACGATCTCCGGCCACCATAAGGTGGGGCCTGCGGGTGGCAAACTTAGGGCTTAGATGTCGCCCGACCAGCCAGGCCCAAAGAAGTGGCGCGCAGTAAACTGTGCGCCTTTATAGAGAACGTGCGGTCGCTGACCGCACTTGGTGAAGAGGCCCGCCGGACAAGGTGGGTTGATACCAGTCGGGGGTGCGCGCGAATGTACTTGTATCTCCCGGGCCCCCGACACATGGTATAAGTAGGAACAGTGGGTTTTTAGTCGGTTAGAGTCCGACATAACCCCCGCTCGCCCCAAGCGGAGGGTATCCATGAGGACTGTCCCACTCAAAAAAAAAAAAAAAAGAGGTTATAAATTACCTGCGTACCAAAATTTATCCAAATCCGTTCAGTAGTTTTTGCGTGAAAGAGTAACAAACATACACACTCACAAACTTTCTCCTTTATAATATTAGTGTGATAGTGTGATGAGACAAAAATCATCGTTTGGAGGCAGGTAAGCAGGGTGGTTAATCAGTTTTTTAAATAATTCTACTACGATGCACACAAAAGTAATAGTTTAAAAGTAGCAAATAAATAAATGCTGCGGCAGCTACGGTCTCAACATCTATTTTGTAAATGTTGCATGCGTACGTGTTGCGTCTCTCGAGTATTAATACAGACTGATTGAGCTACCAACGTCTGGTCGGCTCGTGGTCACACATCTGCTGATGCATCTTGTTGACGGGACCATAACTTTGGTTAGTAAGTGATAATCTGCCAAACAATTTTCAGCGAAAACGCAGGATACCTTCGCATGGTTTTATTGGGGAACTTACATAAAGAAGTATGTTTCCAGTACAGACAAAAATATGTGACCATACTGATTGGTGCAGGGTTAACTTTCTTATAGGAACAGGTCCATTTTTTATTTGTCAGTCAGTAAATTATTTAAAGAATTTAAGTAGGTACCTAACTTCTTCATCACAGACCTGACTAAATTATAAATTGTGCGATTATGTATATTTGAACTTAGACTTTTATATAATATAAGAGTTGTTTACTATTATTCTTATCTTACCTGATACATCTTCAGAGGTTAAATGAAGAGATGGAACGGCCAATTTACAAAGTCTGTTTCTTGGGTACAGAAACACATCTTGAAAGTGTCGCCGACAGATTCTTTGACTTTTGTAAACATTGTTGCTATCCAGACACGCAATACCTCCTCCAATGCTCTTGATCCAAGTCTGAAACTTTAGAGCCTCTTTCTCGGGATTTGGAAAATAATGTAGAGGTGTACCTGAAAATAAAGTAAAGTGACATTAGTTGGACTGACTAATACGTAATTAATAGTCTGCTAGGTACTATTTTCTGGTATGGTACTGATGAGCGTATGAGCTACAAAGGAAAAACTACTGTCATGCAAAAAAATTGCCATTCAGCAAAGTAGATAACTAAGGTGGTTGGCTGTCCAAAGCTGGCTAGAAAATAAATTAATGCACATTAATGCACCAGCGTCATCTTACCGCCTCTGAGTTGTGATTGATGGATAAAATACCCTTCGTAATCAATCCAATGTTTTTATTGACATAGTTGAATTCTCAGTTAAATTTGAAAACCTCAGTTGAAAACATTATCAAATAATTATAGTTCCGCTTACCATCTTTTGCTACTACTGGGCACCCAGGAACACAGCAGGCGTTTCGAGACATTTTCAATATAGTCTAATGTACTCTGTGTCGAGACATTGTGTTAAAATTGTTAAATGTAAAACAAAACAACTACCTAGGTAGTACACAGAGATAATTATTATGGTCCAAATTCCGGAGCACAGAGTACATTAGACTAAATTGTATTGTTTTGTTCCGAATGTCACAAACACTGTCAAAAAGTCTGGTGACCCAAGAGAGTGTACTAAATATTAGGGCATGGCACCAATGAGTAAGGAAAAATGGCACTCCTCATGGCAGGCTCACAGATTATGTATTGACAGAGAAGAAGCAAGCAATCTGCCCTAATATTATTAAAGGTACTCTTTGCAAACAAATGCCACTGCTGCACTATTAAGAATGGAAAAAGAAAACGTGTTGCGCCGACCCCAAATAGAATGGGTTAAGGGCAGGAAGATGATGATGATTATGTTCAAGAATACTGCATTCAAAGTAACATGAAGTAACATCATATTGGTACATGGCACGCGTCAGAATTGTGGAATCACAGTGGAATGGAACGACTACAAACAAATAAATAGTTTAGGTACTGTCTGACTCTGTGTATTCTGAAGCTATGTAGTCTGTGGTATTCTGTGTATTATCTATGGCTGAAAATTGCATCTGTGATTTGCAGTCACAGTGAACGTAAATTACGACGAGCGATAGGTTATCGTAAAATCGTAAATTCGTGATCGCTCGTATGTACCTAACATAAAATTGAGTGCTACAAATGTGACCTCGAGATTAAGCGTACTAATAATTGATGATAAAGATCGACGCGATTTGTTAATTAACAAAAAGCGTCTATATTTTGGTCACGACTACACGACGGGCGAAGTAGTGATTCGCTTCGCTCTGTTCGTTCAGTGTCGTGCACAGGGTGTCGTGTCGCTATCGTCAGTCAGTTCGCTGCGAGGTCGCTGACCGCATACAAGATGTTGTCGCGCTACGTAGTGTCGCAGGTGAAGCACAACTCGTACTTCCTGGTGGGGCTGGCACTGGGGCTGTGGGTGTCTCTGGCGCTGGTGCCACTGGACGAGGCACCTGCGGCCGCGTGCGAGGCCGCGCTGGGTGCCGCGCCGCCCGACGACTACGAGCCGCAGCGCGAGGAGCGCCCACTGGGCCCCGCCGGCCACGCCGCCGGCCGCAGCGTGCAGCGCCCGCGCTACTACAGCACCGAACTTGGCATGCGAGGTACGTACCAAACTACCGCACTGTTTCCGAGCCGGCTAAGATGATCGTAATATGCTCCCCAACGCTAGAAGTCAACCCATTGTTTCAGGATCCCTGCTCACCGGGGTGCTGAGTTCTGAAGAAGCTCTCAAGAGCCAAATTGCAGCACTGAATCACACCACAGCTCGTTTGCAGCCTGCATTGAAGTTCTTCATCACAGCCAGTGCCATGAGCTCTGTGCCAGGACTGGCCAACGTTGTGGGCTTCACTGACACTAGAGAGATGTTGAAACCATTCCATGCACTCAAGTACTTAGCAGACAACTATTTGGAGGAGTATGACTTCTTCTTCTTAGTGTCAGACACTGCATTTGTGAACGCACGCCGCCTGACCGAGCTGGTGTCACAGCTGAGTGTGAGTGAGGACGTGTACATGGGTACTGTGGCTGAAGATGACAGCCATTATTGCTCACTTGGTAAGTTGCTTACATTCCCTTACTAATTGGTTTTCTTCACAAAGAACCATATACATAGTGTATTACTTGTAGTTAATAAACATTCCACAGTATATTTGTAGATTATTGGATGTTTGGAACTGACTAACTGGCAGATCAGTCATTTAAATCAAAAATAAGTTGGTGCGACTCAAGCAAATGTATCTCGCCACATATTACATTTAGAATGGAGTTATGTTATGAGTCAGTATAATAAGGTTTATTTTTACTGTCACTTCTTTAAACCTAACATGCTTAGTGTGAAATAATGAGAGGAGCTGCGTTTGATGACGTACTCTTCCGCGCCCGCGCGGTCTACCGGCTCCGATTGCGTCCTTGCGCTGGTCTGTGTGAAAAGAAGAGTTCTCTGATGCTTTTCGAGCCTGTCTGTGGTAACGGACACTTAGGGTTACCTCTTCCTTCAGGGATTACAGGCGTGATGTTATGTTATTTCCAGTTTTATCTTGTTCAGATATGTTTTTGATTGTAATGTTTTAAAAGTAGACTCTGTAGACTGTTTTATATTACAAAATTTGTGTTTTTGTACTCATTGTATTGTATATTGTTCCGAAATAAATGAGTGTCGTGTGCAGAGAGCGGCGTGCTGCTGTCGAACTCGGTGCTGCGCGCCGTGCACGGGGAGCTGGACTGGTGCGTGCGCAACTCCTACTCGCCGCACCACCACGAGAACATCGGGCGCTGCGTGCTGCACGCCGCGCACCGCGCCTGCGCAGACCGCGCGCAGGGCGAGCGCTACCGCAGCGCACTCGCGCCCGGCCCCGACACGCCGCCCGCGCTGCAGCCCGCGCTGGCCGACGCCGTCACCGTGCACCCCGTCACCAAGGCCGAGTCGTTCTACGCGCTGCACGCCTACGTGTCGCGCGTGCACCTGGAGCGGGACCGCGCCGAGGTGACGCGTCTGCGGGCCCAGCTGTGGCGCGGCGCCGCCCGACACCCGCCGCACTACCGCAACGCCACGTGGCCCTCCGGCCTGCGCGCCGACCCCGGCCTGGCGCCGCCCACGCCCGACTCCAGGTACGTCTGCTGTCCGGTGCCTGACTGACGGCATACCGCAGGGTACAGGGACGCGCTGACGCCGTATGTTGCAGGTTCGACCACCTGCGCTGGGTGTCGTTCAACGCGACGCACGCTTTCTACCCCGACGACCACCACGAGGTGGCGCTCATCACCGGCGCCGACCGCGAAGCTCTCGACGTGAGTACCCCGCCGCTGCAGATATGAGCTACATTCTGGAGCAGTAATAGTTGATAATAAAGTGAATGACAATAAACTGTCAGCTGGTGCTGGAGGCGGTGCGCGCGTGGGGCGTGCGGCGCTGGGCGGGCGCGCAAGACGTGCAGCTGCTGGAGGGCGCGTGGCGCTGGGAGCCGGCGCGCGCGCTGAGCTACCGCCTGCTGCTGCGCCCGGTGCGGCACGGCGCGGCGCGGCCCGGCGCGGCCCTCAGACTGCTGGAGGTGGTGCGGCCGCTGGGTGCCGCGCGGCTGGTGCCGGTGCGGTACGTCACGGAGAGCGCGCGCGTGTCGCTGCTGCTGCCCGTGCCGGCCGCGCACTCGCGCCTGGCTGACGTGCAGGCCTTCCTCGGCAGATACGAGACCGTGTGCCTCAACCAGGACAAGAACACCGCGCTCATCGTGGTAAACACCTCGCCTGTTGTTGTTACACTCTCCACGCTATGTCGGTTGAGAACTAGTAATAATGTGTTACGACAGGTGATAGTGGGCGGCGCCAACGACACGGCGGCGATGGAGCCCATCCGCGCGGAAGTGGACGCTCTGCGGCGACGTCACTCGGGCGCCGTGCTGCACGTGCTGGACGCGCTGGGCGCGCCGGGCGACGCGCGCGACGTGCCGGAGTACGCCGCGCACGAGCGCGCCGGCAGCATAGCGCTGGCGGCCGCAGTGCCGCACGTGTCGCGCGACGCGCTCATGCTGCTGCTGCCGCCGCACGCAGAGTTCAACCAAGACTTCCTCAACAGGGTGAGTACCGCACCTCAGACTACACCGGCTACTGCTGGCCGCGCACGGTTCGGACGCGTACAATGACAAACCGCCACGTCGACAGGTGCGCATGAACAGCATCGCGGGCGAGCAGTGGTACCTGCCGCTGGCCTTCGCGCGGTTCTCGCTGTACGCGCACCCGCGCTTCCTGTTGCCGGGCGGCGGCAAGCCGCAGGTCAACACGGGCCGGTTCAACCCGGCGGCGCGCCTGGCGCTGGGCGTGTACCGCGCGGACTACGACGCGGCCGCGGCGCGGTGGCGCGGGCCGAGCCGCGCGGCGCCGGCCGACGTGCTGGCGCGCTCGGCGCTGCGCGTGCTGCGCGCGCCCGAGCCCGCGCTGGTGTTGGCGCCGCGCGGCCGCCCGTGCGCGCCGGCCGCGCGCGAGCCAAAGCAGTGCGCGCTAGAGCTGCGGCGCGAGCAGTTCTCGCGGCTAGACGCGGGCGCGCGACACTCGCTGGCGCAGTTGCTGCTGGAGACGCAGGCCGAGCTGGACGAGTGACAGCCGCAGCTGGACGCGTTTAATTATAATATATACGCACATAGATCGACCACGCAACGAATATATTTTTGCAATCGAGACAATTGTTTTATTTCATCTTCCACGTAGCTGGTAGTGAGTGCAATAAGCAATAAGAAATAAAGTTCAAAATTCTTCATCACGCAGATTTCAACAGTTAGGTATGTTATGTCCCATTTATTGGGGATAAGCTTATTACCATGACATGTGTTGTTAACAACGTAAAATAACTTCATGGCAAATATTTGTTTGGGAACAACTAAAAATGGAAAAATAAAAAACTTTTTGGCAAAAAATAAAGCTTGACCTTTGTTTGAATGATTTGGTGTTTTAGTCACCGGCTTCTGAAGCTTGACCTTTGTTTGATTGATTTGGTGTTTTTGTCACCAGCTTCTGAAGCTAAAATTATTTTTCACTTTTTTGTGTTTTTCTTTTTGTATTTTTTTTGTTTGTTTTTTTTTTTAAGTCTGTTGTATTTTTTTTACCAAAGAAATGTGCATGCCATGCCTAACTCCATCTAGTTTGATTCGCCTTGTACTTTGTTTTTAGATTATGTCCAGGGTCTGATGATGGAGCTGAAAGGCGGCCAAAGGAATCCTACTAATCCTACTAATATTATAAATGTGAAAGTTTGTGAGAATGGATGTGTGGATGTTTGTTACTCTTTCACGCAAAAACTACTGAACCGATATGGATGAAATTTAGAACACAGATAGTTTATTACCTGGATTAACACATAGGATACATCTTATCCCGGTAGTATGATCCCGTGGGACAATTATCGAACTCCACTCGGGCGAAGCCGCTGGCACAAGCTAGTATTATAAATGTGAAAGTTTGTGAGAATGGATGTGTGGATGTTTGTTACTCTTTCACGCAAAAACTACTGAACGGATTTGGATAAAATTTGGTACACAGATAGTTTATAACCTGGATTAACACATAGGATACTTCTTATCCCGGTAGTATGATCCCGTGGGAAAATTATCGAATTAAACGCGGGCGAAGCCGCTGGCACAAGCTAGTCTATACTAAGATTATAAAGCTGAAGAGTTTGTTTGTTTGTACAAGTTTGTTTGAACGCGGTAAACTCGCGGACTACTGGTTGGTTGGAATAGAAAAAATATTTTTGTGTTGGATAGTCCATTTATCGAGGAAGGCTTTAGGCTATAGGTATAACATCACGCTAAGACCAATAGGAGCGGAGCATAAATGAAAAATGTTGCAAAAACGGGAAAAGATATTCCTTTTTGAGAGCTTCCGTTGCGTGCGCTGCGAAATCGGTTTAAGTTACGCAAATATCATGTATGAAAGAATTTTTCCTCTTTAGATGCTCTAAGAAAAAGTCCGCGACAGCATATTATGTTTATCTTTTAAGATTGACTCACTGTAACCATTTTTTACTATTAAAATGTTACAAAGAAATATATTTTGCGATGCTTATTTAACCCATATGATATTAATCTAAATAAATATGTTTGTTAGCACGGAAATTTAACATAGAATATTTGTGCCCTTTACTCTTTAGGTACAGTTTAAACAATTATCTTAGAAGATATCGCAATATCAAAATATTCGCGCGACAAAATAATTACGCGCGCGGCAGTTATTCGGTCCGGTGCGGTAAGTGGGGATTCTGGCCTCCGGGGGCTCCGGAGAAATTCAAATTCAAAATATTTACTGCACCATAATGTTTACAAGTATAATGTATTACTGTAGGTATATTTAACAGTAAGAGATACCTATAGTAATTGTCACTTTAATAATATACCTAATCGAAGCCAATCTGGGTGAATCTCCAGAAAATATTATTTTTGAGTGAATTTTGTGGATTCTTGAAAACCTGCGTGCATCGCTCATATTTTTTAAAAGTATTAATAGGTGTGTTCAGATAACAAGATTTTTATCAGATTTACCCCAGATAAACAAGAATTTAAAGAGATAATCATAATATTGTTTTTAACCATTGTTGAGGATAATGATGTAATGTGAGAAAAATGATTTTCAAGCCTAAGAAAATGACGATATGTTGAGGACAATGATAATGCTCATGAATTTAGTTTTGTACTTCTGTAAACGACGAAGGTAAATGAAAATAAAAGAAGTAGGTACTATGCCAGCCAACTAAGAATAGGATCGCGCTTGCTGCCAACTTCATACGGTAGCAGAATTATTTGACAGTTGTACGGTGGTTACCTTACACCTAGTTTGTTAATGTTATTTGTTATGAGTACGCGCCGCGACCCAGGTTAGGGAATTGATAAGTGAAACGATGTTTACAGTTACGCGGATTTATTAGTACTAAAGTAATTAATTAACAAATGAGACGCGCTGCACCGCATCGTGAGTGCAAGCGTCAGCATTATAACTAAACAATACAAAATGTACGGGTTTGCTCGTACATACTCCCTACAGGAGAAATTAACAAAAAACAAAATAAATGTTATCAGATCTTTGAAAACAATGTTCCAAGAAAATACAAGAAATAATAAATGTTGTACAGAAATTATGTTGATACAGTATAATGTAAAAAATACTTAATTAATGATAAAGCTAAGAATTTATTGTCTTTTGGTCGCATTATTAAACTTAACGACCGAAAATAGGTGACTTTTCTGAGTTAATTGCCACCTAGTCCTCAAGTCCCTTTCTGTTTCCACTAGGGTAAGTGCTGAACTGCCGGTCAAAAAGTGAGATGGAGTTAAGTAGTCTAAGTCCTCCGGATCTTCGGTGAGAGGACATAATGGCCTCGCATTGAGGCACGCTTCGATTTGCGTGAGGATTGTTGACAATTCTTCGAAAGTCAACCTTTGCTCTCCGACAACTCTTCGAAAGTGATGTTTAAAACTTTTGACTGCGGATTCCCAAAGACCGCCTGCAGAAGGCCAGATAGGTGCATTAAAATGCCACTTGATTTCCATATCTGTCACTTCTGCCAAAAGTTCGTTGTTAAATATTTGTAGCAGTTCCTGATATTCTTGTTGAATTTGTTTGTTAGCTCCGACAAAGTTTCGTCCATTGTCACTATAAATGTGACTGGGAGTACCTCTACGTGCTGCCATTCGTCTTAAAGCTGCTATGAACGACGAGGTGCTAAGATCGGAAGCTAGCTCCAGATGTACTGCCTTTGTAGACATGCAGACGAAAACAGCTACATATCCTTTAGAGGTTTTTATGCCACGGCCCTTGTTGGCTTTAAGGAGTAGGTGCCCAGTAAAATCTATTCCAGTGTGTTCAAACGGACGAGATGGATTGCTCCTTGCTGCAGGTAAGTCACCCATAATTTGGTTATGCTTGTTATGACTTAGTTTTCTACATTTAACGCATAAGCGTATTTGCTTTTTCGTTGCTTCATTTCCGCCTATAATCCAATACTTTTGTCGGATAAATCCCGATGTCAAGCGGGCTCCGCCATGGAAAGTAAGCTTGTGTGCATGTTCTATTAGAAGCTCCGTTAAACGTCCTCGTTGTGGAATAATGATAGGATGTTGCATGTCTGCGTGAATATGAGCATGTCTCAACCTTCCCCCGACACGAAGAAGCCCAACGCTATCCAAAATTGGATTTAGTTTTAGTATTCTGCTTTTGTTGCTAAGCTTTCCTTTCTCTTTTAAGCTTTTAATTTCTTCCGCAAACTCCTGCTCCTGTACTTGCTTTATGATCTTAATTTTGGCTTTTCTTATCTCTTCTAGAGTGAGATAGGAAGTTTGCGTATTGTTTTGCTTGCTTGTTAAAAATCTATACACCCATGCTAAAATGTGTACGATTTTGGTAAAAGAACTGTGACTTTTCAACAAGTTCACGATTATACTGTCGTCGTCTGTTTGTTTGATGACAGTGTTAACTTGTTTCTGGGCCTTGGTTTCCAATGTTGTTGTGTATTTTATGTCTTCACTTCTTTCATCGGCTTTAACAGTTTGTAACCAAGATGGCCCTTGCCACCATAAGGGATGTTGCAACAATTGCGACATAGATAGCCCTCTGCTTGCGCAGTCTGCAGGATTTTCTGCAGACTTTACATATCGCCAGCAAGCAGGAGGCATGATTTCCGTTATAAATCGTGTTCTGTTGGCAACAAAGGTTTGCCAACGGCCTGGATCTCCTTGCAGCCACCCCAGTACTGCTGTGGAGTCAATCCAGCCATAAATATCAATCTTGTAGTTAGTTAAAGAAGCCTTGACCTTAGCCATGAGTTTAGCTAATAAATAAGCGCCGCAAAGCTCCAATCTTGGTAAAGATATGTTTTTGTTAGCCGGAACTATTCTTGATTTTCCAGCCACCAATATAATGCTTGGTTGTTCGTTATAAACTTTACAGTAAATAACGCAGGCATACGCCTTTTTCGAAGAGTCACAGAAACCATGTAACTCGACTCTTTGCTCGGGTTTTGTGCCTAACCATCTTGGTATTTTAACTTGACTTATGTGCTCGATATCCGCCTTAATTTTATTCCATTCTTCAAAAATATCTTCAGGTATCTGCTCATCCCACTGAATTTGTGAAGTCCAAATTCGTTGAAATAAAATTTTGAGTTTTGTTGTTGTAGGTGTTAGCCACCCCAAGGGGTCAAAGAACTTGGAGATATCCGATAACACGGATCGTTTTGTAGCTTTGGTGACCGTTGAATCAATTCTTGGCTCAAATGTAAAATTATCCTTGACAGGGTTCCAGCGAAGTCCTAATGTTTTAGTAGACTCCGGCTGTTTAAAGCTTTTGCTTTGTTGTTGGCATGGGATTTCATCGTGCAGTAAATGCGGATTATTAGAAGCCCATTTTCTTAGATTGAATCCTCCGCGTTTTTGGAGTTCAATTAAATCTTGTTGGAGTTGGCGTGCCGCTGATACGCTGTGAGTACCATGGAGAAGGTCATCCATGTAGAATGACTCTTCTAGGACTTTAGATGCTTCTGGATAATCGCAGCGTTCGTCGATCGCTAGTTGTTTTAGCGTCATCATTGCGAGGAAAGGAGCCGCTTTAGTCCCGTATGTGACCGTGGTCAGCTGATATTCTTGTAGTTTATCTCTGGGACTATCTCTCCATATGATTTTTTGTAGGCTCTGATCTTCTTCGTGGACCAAAATTTGGCGAAACATCTTTTCGATGTCCGCGGTGAAGGCAAATTGATATTGCCTCCACTTAAGTATCAATGATTGAAGGTCCTGTTGCAGATTTGGGCCCTTGTGCATCAGATCATTTAAGCTTTGGCCGCTAGATGTCCTCGATGAGGCGTTAAAAACGACTCGAAGTGAAGTTGTTGTAGAATCGTCACGTATCACACAATGATGGGGCAGGAAGCATTCGAGTTTCGTGTTACAAACAGCTGGTTTCATATGTCCTAATGCTAGGTACTCGTGGATGAATTTTTTATATTCTTTTGCGATGTTTTCATTTTTGATTAGTTTATTTTCCAAATGACCAAATTGTGCTATGGCCTTTGATTTCGAGTAGCCCAATTGTTCTTGCAAATTTGTTTTCAGAGGGAGCCTCACTACATATCTTCCATCCAGCAATCGGTTTGTTGTCGAGCTGTAAAATTTCATACACTCTTGATTATCTGATGAAAGCGAAGTGGCCTCTGCAATTTCCTCCGTTTCCCAGAATTTTTGTAACTGGTCAATATCGAACTGTACGACATTGCATTGTATTACGTTTACGTTGCCGCACAGTATCCACCCAAGCCGAGTCTGTTGAGCGATGGGTGTTGTTTGTTCAAGTCTGCAGATTCCCTCCATAATAATGTTTGAATATATGTCCGCGCCAAATATAATATCTACCGGACGACTGACATAAAAGTCAGGATCTGCAAGTTCTATATTTTCCAAGTAAGACCACGTGGGCTTTGCAAAGGTATAAGTTGGCAGATTTTTGGTTAAAGTTTTCATGATGAAAACGTCAGTATTAAAAGAATAAGACTCTCTTCTTGAAGAGCAATTTATGTTGATAACTCCTTTGCAGGCATTATCCCTGGCTCCTATACCGGATATGACGCCCTTGCATCGTTGACGGGGAAGTCCCAATTGTTGCGCCGCATTTTCGGTGATGAGTGAAGTTTGGGAGCCTTGATCAATCAAAGCTCGCATATTAAGATAAGTTCCATCACATTTTCGGACCTTAATCACGGCTGTGGACAATAATGTTTCCGGTACATCACGTTGTTGAGCCACGTGAGTACTAACTTGCTGATTTTGCTCAGGCAAAGTACGGGAATTTCCAGCTTTAGGTATTGCTTGGTTAAGCGATTGCGCAAATGCATCGTGAAGTATCGTATTATGACTTCCGTCGCACTCATGGCACCGTTTTGTTGAAATGCATTCCTTGCCTTTGTGGCTAAAAAGACAATTTTCGCATAGCTTGTTGTCAACGACAAATTGTTTTTTGTCGATTGGGGACATTCCAATGTATTGTTCACAATGGAATAATCCATGACCATTTTTGCATAATGGACAAGTTCGTTTATTGTGTAATTTTCCGTTCGATTTCGAAACGTTCTTGTTGCTTGAATAAGATTGCTTTGAATTACGATTGATATTTTTGTGATTAGAATTGTTATCTTTAGATGATTTTGCATTGGAATTTGGAGCTTTCTGATCTTGTTTTCGCCGCGATGACTCCATACTCGTAAACTTGGTTTCCAGGAAGTCCAAAAAGTCTGATAAATTGGGCAGTTCACGAGGTTGCTTAAGAGATGCGATGTATTCGGAATGCGTGTTAGCATCTAATTTGTTCGACATCAAATAACAAATGATGGGGTCCCATGTGCTTACATCTGCTCCTATGTTCTTTATAGCGTTAACACATTCGATGGTTGTATCGTGGATGCGTTTTACATAGTAGACTGAAGGTTGATGCATGACCGGAAGGTTAGTTAGAGTATTCATGTGTGACGTGAATATAAGCAGTTTGTTATTGTACCTATGATTAAGGATTTCCCAACACGTTGAATAGTTTTCAGAGCTTATCTGTAGATGATGTATTAAGCCCTCGGCTTCCCCTTTCAGTTTAGCTTTAAGAAACTGCATCTTTTGAGCTTGAGAGAGCGACGGATTGTTGTGGATGGCCTCCGTGAACAAGTCTTTGAAGGATACCCACTGTTGATATTGGCCATTAAACGTAGGCACTTCCATCTTCGGTGTAGATTGTTCTCTATGTGATACAGACCACAACTTGCTGTTCAGAGACTTCTTCATATTGTTGTACGTCATTTCATATGAGGTAAACTTGTCCTCATACGAATCATCCTGCCCGTCGAGTTCACCTTCCAACTCCCAGTGAAGCATGTCAATGGCTGACCACCTCGTTTCCAATGTTTTCAACGTATCTTGAAACTCCCATTTCTCAGTTATGGCATCGACGTTGATGTTCGCCACCGTTCGATAGAAAGCTTTAAAGTTAATAGTCTGCTTCTTCAGTAATTCATCCACTTTGCTGTTGGTGCCCTGAGATTTGAATTTTGGTGGTTCAAGAAAGGTTGTAGCCTCACTCTCCACTGGATTCATGCTCCTTAGGGTCCCGTCCACGCCGGCCTTGGACGTGCCGGCTAACGGTGTTGCGGGTCTTAAAATAGACAGAGTTCCTGCACTTTTAATTGCTTCACGCGTCGAAAGATAGAAAGCATGAGTTTGTTGATAGCGATTCAATGCAAAATACTCAATAGATTTGTTGCTAAATGGGTTCAACTGATCATGATTAGCTTGAAACTCTTGCCAGTAGGAGTCTAAAGTATCCAATCTACGTTTGATGTAGTCAGGAGTCTTGCGTTCCTGGCCATCCTTCTTAAAGTTTGATAAAAGTTGGTTCATAGCCACCATGATTTGATTCTGGTTGGCCAGAAGATCCTCCATTGTTTGGCTCATATTGTTAGATCAAGCAAATAAAAAGGAAAGATCTTACTTTGTTTCTGCTGTATGTTAATTGCGCTCAAGACTGCTGTTTACTTCCTGAACTGCAACTCCGCAGCTGTTGCTGATATGGAATCACTCACACGAACTGGCACTAAGTCCACTGATTGCTCGCGTTAATGATCCGGCTCGAAGGACCATATAGATGTACGGTGGTTACCTTACACCTAGTTTGTTAATGTTATTTGTTATGAGTACGCGCCGCGACCCAGGTTAGGGAATTGATAAGTAAAACGATGTTTACAGTTACGCGGATTTATTAGTACTAAAGTAATTAATTAACAAATGAGACGCGCTGCACCGCATCGTGAGTGCAAGCGTCAGCATTATAACTAAACAATACAAAATGTACGGGTTTGCTCGTACAACAGTTAAGTACGGCCAGTAAAAAAAGAAATGCGAATAAGAAATGTTATGTTTTTTTAATCATGGGTTTAATTATTATAATATATGTTCATTTTTATAAAATATTAATTTTTGAATTCCATAAATAAATTTTCAACTCAATATGAGATCAAAGAGAGGTGCGGTGCTCCATCCTAGAGCACGAGAAATCGTTTTAATGTGCACAAGTAGGTACTTTGAAAGTGAAAAAAATATTTTTATTCACATGCTTTTTCTAATTTGACGTAAAATTGATTAGAAATTCCAAAAAAGTGAACATTAAATAATTTATTTATTTATTTATTTAGTACATGGAAGACTTACAGCTAATAAAAACAAACAAAAAGAAGAAACCATAGTCACCAGAAAGCCAATTACAAGTCCTCACGTATAGATTTATAATAAAAATGAATTTTGATGTGAGCACAAAACAAAAAACGCCATAGGTAAAATAAATACAATATAAAAAAATAAACTTAGTTCGCAAAAATTACGTAAATGAAAGTATGAAACTATATGTAGATAAATTAATAGAAATAATTAAAATAACCTACCGCTACTTGAAAAAATTGAGGCTTAAGCACCTTCTGGCCGAATTCACACTAGTTGTGAATGGATCCAAATCATATTCCTTGCATATGTCATTGAATTGTCTGCTTGCACGCACAATATAGCTGTTCTGCCTATAATTTGAAGATGTATGAGGTACACGTATGGGTGGGTTAAACCGAAATGTTTTACAAGGCACATTAAAATGAAATTTTGACAATAACTCAGGGTTATCAATATCGTTATTGAAGATTTTCAACAAAAATAAGCTGTCAGCAATTTTACGTCGTTCCACCAGTGGTAGTAGGTGGTACTTCTTACAGAGCCTAAGGTAATCAGTTGACTGATATGAAATCCTTTGATGAAAGCAAAGATACTTTATGAAACGTCTTTGGATGTTTTCAATGCGGTCAATGTATTTATGATAACGAGGATTCCAGATCTGTGAGGCATACTCAAGCTGGCTTCTTACAAAAGTGCAATACAATATTTTTAGTGTTTTAGCGTTTGTAAAACACTTAGAGAGTCGTATTATCAACCCAAGTAGTTTAGAAGCTTTTTTGACAATTGCATCAATATGTGTGTCAAAAACTAACTTACTGTCTTGATGGACGCCCAAGTCACGAATAGTATTGCACCTTGGCAAGATCTGGCCCGCCAAAGTATAAGTCGTAGCTAACACTGCACGTTTTCTAGTGAAAGTGATCACCGAACACTTGGATGGGTTGAGATCTAGTCTATGAGCCCGACAATACTCTTCAAGCCGATACAAATCAGCCTGAAGTGCTAGTCTGTCTTCGAGCGTTGAAACAGTGGCAAATATTTTCATGTCATCGGCAAAACATAATAGTTTGGATGAATGGAAGCACTGATCGATGTCATTCACATAGACTACAAATAAAAAGGGACCCAACAACGATCCCTGAGGCACCCCACTGGGCACGTTTACCCAACTAGACACGTAATTGTTGAGGACTACGGCTTGTGACCTGTTGTCGATGTAAGAAGAGAACCACCTCAAGAGGTCCCCACGGATGCCCATGTAGCTCAGCTTCTTTATCAGGGTATCGTGGTCGATCCGATCAAATGCCTTGCTATAATCTGTATAAATCACATCGACCTGATTACCATTATCCATAGCATCGGTAATAAAATCATTAAATAAAATCAAATTAGATGTGGTAGACCGTCCTTTTAAAAATCCGTGCTGAAAGGAGCTGAATGAGCTAGCAAGGGCGGGATATAACTGGTTATAGACAATCCTCTCAAATATTTTAGCTATAATGCACAGTTTGGATATAGGCCTATAATTAGTAATCTCGGTTTTAGACCCCTTCTTATGTACGGGTGTAACAAAAGCAGATTTCCACACTTTAGGAACAACACCTTGAGTTAAAGACTTGGAAAACAATATTGATATGGGAAGGGCAATGGAAGACGCGCATTTAATTAGAAACTTAGAAGATATATTATCAGGACCAGCACCTTTAGTTGGATCCAGTTTACGAAGTAAACCGGTCACAACATCAACATTTACTTCAATGTGACAAATGTCAGATGTAGTTCTGTTAGTATTAGAAGGGAAAATAGGGGGTGGACTGGGATTATTAGATGAAGGGGAGTTAAGGAAAGTCGACATGAAATAAGACGAGAAAGCTTCACAAATAGAGTCTCCAGTGAGTAATGATTCATCCTTATAATTTAGTGTATTAGGTATAGAATTAGAGTTATACCGATTTTTAACAAAAGACCAAAAGTGTTTAGGGTTGTCTTTAATGGATTTTTCGGTTAGCTTAAGATAATTTTCATAACATGAAGCTTCCATAGTCTTGACTCTGTCACGCAAATATTTAAAAGTTACCTCGTCAGATTTGACCGAGTATAATTTCTTCAATGATTTTTCTGCACACCGTACGCTTTGGTAATGAAGTTCGTGAGTTTTGCTGAACAAAATGGCGTCTTGACAGCGCTATTCTTAGTTGGCTCGCATAGTATCTAAATGATATTTTTATTTGGTTTAAAACAAAACAACTTACTTCCTAAAAAAATTATGATAATTTACTACGGAGCAGTAATTTGTACATAAAAATTGAATTTCCTGGGCTAGGTCGAAGGATCCACCTTATTAGTTTTTATTGTAAGAAAACCTATTTAAAAATTGAGTTGTGAGGATGGTACAAGTGAATTAAATTTGTTAGATTATATCAGAGAGAACCACTATACGATTTTTCTTTGCTTTATCAGGCTTAAAGGAAGGAGCATTTTCACCTTTGTTAGGCAATCACTTTCTCTATAAACCCAATATGTTTCCCAGGAATACAAATTTCTGAAGCTGCACAATCAAAACAACTCATATTACGTACGGTTGTTCTCGATGTAGATTTTTCCCAAAGAACTTGGTACACAGAAAAGGTGCCCCTAAATGGTTTTAATTTTTTGGGAATTAACTTCGTTGTGTAGTCGGGGCTATTTGACAGACAGGGCTGTCCCTGTGACCCTGGTCAAGACGGAGAATGGAACCGGCGAGAGATGTCGTGCGGTGTTCCACAGGAATCGGTTCTGGGGCCGCCCCTGTGGAACGTCGGTTATGACTGGGTGCTGCGCGCCGACCTCCCTAGCGGCGTCAGTGTAGTCTGCTAGGCTGACGATACGCCGGTGCTGGCACAGGGGGGGTCCCACGAGGCGGCGGGCGAAAACATGACACGCGGGGTTGCGATAGTCGTGCAGTTAGGTCTCGAGGTGGCACTTCACAAGTTGGTGGCGATGTGCTCCCATGGACGGGGGAATGTGCTACCATCGGGATCCCAGCTAACGGTCGAGTTGACATTGAAGTACCTAGGACTCGTCCTCGACAGTCGGTGGAACTTCGCGGTGCATTTCCGCCGTTTGGCTCCCAGACTGGAGCGGGCAGGGGCTACCTTCAGGTGGCTCTTGCCCAATCTGGGGGTCCAAACGCCTCCTGCTGGAGGCTCTATGCGGGGATCGTGCAGTCCAGGCCCTTTACGGGGCCCCGGTGTGGGCACGTTCTTTGAGGAAACGAGCCGCCTACTACCTGAACGCGCCACAAAAGTTGATAGCCGTAAGGCTAGTACCGCACGATTTTTTTGCGCCATGGTATCTGGAGGCGATAGTCCTCGCGCGCCTGCATGAATGGCTCGCGGAGGCGCTACACCGGGAGGTCAGTCCGTTGCCGCCGGCAAATTGCCACTCAGTGGACAGACCTCCGGTGCGATCTCATGGTGACATGGAGAGAGCCACTGTCGCAACCCCGTGCAGGGCACGCCACCATAGGCGATAAGCCCCCTCTTTCAGGAGTGGCTTGAGAGGCGCCACGGCGCTCTCACCTTCCGTCTGACGCAGGTCCCCACTGGACACGGTTGTTTCGGGAGGTACCTGCACCGAATCAGGCGTGAGGAAACACCTGGATGCTATCATTGTGAGGATCGGCCGGAGGACACGGTGGAGCACAGCGTGGAGGTTTGCCCCATATCGTGTTCTCATAGCGGCGATCGGTAGCGGCGACCTCTCGCGTCCGGCCCTGGTGCAAGCGGCGTCCCGTTCCGTCTCACCCCGGACCATAGTCCGGGGTGAGACGGAACGGGACGCCGTCACCTCCTTCTGCGAAGCAGTGATGCTAGCGAAGGAGATGGAACGTGAGAAGGAGAGAACCTCTCGTCCCAGCCGCCGTGCGAGACGCTCCGGGCGTCGGGGGCCTCGTGGTGGCTTCCGGCCACCGTAGACGCGGGCCTATGGACGGTGAGTAATGGGCTAGCTCGCCGTCCGTCCGTCTTATGACGACGACAAGCCGTGTCGAAAGCACGTTCGTATTCCACGCGCGCCTTAAAGAGATGTCAGCAACATGGAAGGGCAAGGGCCGACGCCTGTCGGGGCTGCGTGCTGTTCGAAAGAGATACCGCGGCCTCGGCACAAAGGGCTAAGAAGGAACGTGGGTGGTTTTTTAAATTCCCAAAAAAAACAGCTGTTTCACACATTTTTTCCCGAGAGAATAACCTTTTTCTTTAAAGCAGAAGTCTTTTTCGCTATTTTATTTTCGCTTATTACAGTGTGTAGGAACACAACGTGTGGGCATAGGGATGCGTGGAGAGACGAATGGAAGGGTGACATTACGGACGGGGTGGATGGATGGACAGGACGAACGGGAAGGATATATTATTTTTGACGTATTTACGCAAATGGAGTGAAATGTAAAGAAATGAATAGGGGTGTTTATTGACTAAAAAAATATGATTCTAATTAGTCCGTCTGTTAGATTATCTAAAAATATTGGATACGTATTTTTTGTTTTCTCAAATCAATAAAAATTGACGAAGATAAAACGTGTCAAAGATTTGAATGGTGACATTTTTTACCAGGTGAGTGACAAGACGTCACTCACCGGTAAAAAATGACATACTAATGTCTTAGAAAATGACGTCACACGAGTTTTCAAAGCACTGTATCGTCTTCATTGTATGTTTACGTGAAAAAAGAAAAAATACGTGTAATAGTTATTTGTGCAACAAGAGAGCAAAGTGGGTTTTTGCTGCGAGTGTTGATTTTGAATCCCGAGTAAGCGAAGGATCCTATAGTTGAATCACGAGCGTAGCGAGTGATTCTAAAGTTGAATCCTGAGTGTAGCGAGGGATTCAAAGGCACGAGATGCAAAAAACTTTGCTCTCGTTGTTACAAAATCTTGATACATTACATCATGTTGAGATGGTATATTATGTGAGAACTATGTAGAAAGACGTGCAAGGTAAGAGCGTCCGAAGCAAGTAACACACATTACTTTTCACTTCAGCAGCGAGAACACTTTGAGATAAAATAATAAACAGGAATAGATTGGAATAACTATTTATTGTGAATCAAAATAACTAACATTGTAGGTAGAGGTACCAATTCAATAAAATTAGCCTTATGCCCAACTGACATTATTTTTAGAAAAGATACGAGTTTTGCGTATGTTTCAATATGCACGTTATGTTTTGTTTTTAAAGTAGCTTTCAACATTGAGTAAATACTCCACATTGTAGATGATCGCCTCGTCTCGTCTGTGATAAATCTAAAAAATATGACAGCAACACCGTCTCCGAAAAACTGCTTGCGCCCTTTTGTAAGTCTCCATTCATTGAAGACATGGTATGCTTTCAGATATTTTTCGCGAGATTTTTCAGGCAGGAAACTTAATTCTGCATTTTTTACATTATTCTTCAATTCTTCGGGTGTTAAATAGCAGACTTCGTCACTGGACTCAGTCGTATTTATTTATTATTATTACTTTATTATCCAAATTTTATTGTACTTTGTAGCTAGCATCAGAGAACAATAGAAACTACACTCGCGGTATTCTGTCTCAATATTAAAAATTGTTAAAACTATAAATAAATAAGTAGATACCTACATGATAAACTTCGTACCTATTTTTTTCTTCAACATTCTTCATCTTGATTTAAATATAAAAAATATAATTCGATTATTCGAAATATAACAATTTTTCATTTCATCACGTGATTTACAATAATACGGTTATCTATTTACAATATCGGTATCCAAACGTTTTATTGTTTGTTTATTTTTTAGGCCTATTAAATATGGAATTTGAAAATCAAATTTCGAATCGACTTGTTTCTGTCTCTCGCTTTTTTCGTATCGAAGTGAAAGTGACAGAATAAAACGAAGTTGAAATCTTTCGAATTTTGTGAGTACACAGGACCTGCACATCTCTCGGTATTAAAAAAAAATTAAAAAGTTACTTTGTCTCACGCTCGCAGCAAAATCGAATTTTGCTCACTGTCTGTAAACAGCAAAACCTGCTTGTTTGAGGTGAAAAAAAATCGAGCGTAATACAATAGTATATTATGCAACTAGTGAATAAAGGACGGATTTAAAGCGAGGGCCGTAGATGAGTCACGAACAAGTGAAGGATTCTAATGATTGAATCACGAACGCAGCGAGTGATTCAACTGTTAGAATCCTGAACGACGCGAGTGATTCATGGCCCTCGATATAAATTCGTACTTTATTCAGGAGTTGCATACTATACTTTATATCATGACTACGAGAAAAGACATAATTTAAGCGAAAATAGAAATTTAATCAAGAAATAAGAATTGTTACATTAATTGAAATGGACATTAAAATTAGAGCAATGACTGAAATTAAGCGTAATTTTCTTATTATTATCATTAGGGTGGTCAACTTGTGAAACAATATTAATTATTAATCTAATGCCAAACTCCTTGTCGCAAATATCGACCAATCAAATCTCGAGAATTTATTTGCACCAAAGAGTTTTGAATTTCGAATCTTAGCGCAAGGAGTTTGTGTAAGCATTGAAATAGAGACCGGATATATTTTTGTGTTCCAAATTCAAACACCAAAATAGTGAATAAAAACAAAACAGTGAATAAAAGGCCTTTTTATTCACTGTTTTGCGTGAATAAAATAAGCTTTTTAGAGTAGGTATGGTATAAAGTAACTTTTTAATTTTTTTTTTTAATACCGAGAACTGTGCAGGTCTACTCACAAAATTCGAAAGATTTCAACTTTGTTTTGTTCTGTCACTTTCACTTCGATACGAAAAAAGCGAGAGATAGAAACAAGTCAATACGAAATTTGATTTTCAAATTCCATTTAAAATAGGCCTAAAAAAGAAACAAACAATAAAACGTTCGGATACCGATATTGTAAATCGATAACCGTAATATTGTAAATCACGTGATGAAATGAAAAATTGTTATATTTCGAATAATCGAATTATATTTTTTATATTTAAATCAAGATGAAGAATGTTGAAGAAAAAAATACGAAGTTAATCATGTACTCGTAGGTATCTACTTATTTATTTATAGTTTTAACAATTTTTAATATTGAGACAGAATACCGCGAGTGTAGTTTCAGAACGAATTTAAAAAAAAAAAACAGCGGGATTCAAATTTTTATTGTTTTAGTCTCTGATGCTAGCTACAAAGTACAATAAAATTTGGATAATAAAGTAATAATAATAAATAAATATGAGTGAGTCCAGTGACGAAGTCTGCTATTTAACACCCGAAGAATTGAAGAATAATAATTGTAAAAAATGCAGAATTAAGTTTCCTGCCTGAAAAATCTCGCGAAAAATCATCGAAAAATATCTGAAAGCATACCATGTCTTCAATGAATGGAGACTTACAAAGGGCGCAAGCAGTTTTTCGGAGACGGTGTTGCTATCATATTTTTTAGATTTATCACAGACGAGGCGATCTTCTACAATGTGGAGTATTTACTCAATGTTGAAAGCTACTTTAAAAACAAAACATAACGTGCATATTGAAACATACGCAAAACTCGTATCTTTTCTAAAAAGAATGTCAGTTGGGCATAAGGCTAATTTTATTGAATTGGTACCTCTACCTACAATGTTAATTAATTTGATTCACAATAAATAGTTATTTCAATCTATTCCTGTTTATTATTTTATCTCCTAAAGTGTTCTCGCTGCTGAAGTGAAAAGAAATGTGTGTTACACGAGAGCAAAGTTTTTTTGCATCTCGTGCCTTTGAATCCCTCGCCACACTCTGGGATTCAACTTTAGAATCACTCGCTACGCTCGTGATTCAACTATAGAATCCTTCGCTTACTCGGGATTCAAAATCAACACTCGCAGCAAAAACCCACTTTGCTCTCTTGTTGCACAAATAACTATTTTTTGTTAACTACCCTATTGTAGAAAAACGACTCAAGTCAGAATTCTTCAAAATGTAGTCTCCTACTACAACAAGGGACGCTTTCTTTGTCGACGTCACTTGATGTGAGTACTAATGACGATTCTTTTTCTCGCAGAGGCACCCCCCGAGCTCGCCGAGAATCGGCTATTTCAGGCAAAAGCCAGTCCATAAAAAACGACACCAGCTTTTCCTTCATCTTTTTTTCCCAAAAATCGTTATCTTTTTAATATTTTTTATTTCTGTTTTTAGTGACTTGTTTTCACCACTCTACACAGCAAACAAGCACTTTTCTCTACGTGTCACATCCATGTGACAATAATTGCTGTACCAATTACTATTTTTGTTCATTACAATCAGTTCACTTTTTTTTTATTATATTTCCATAATAGCTGACCCACGCAACTTCGTCCGCGTCACATAATATAGCTTATAACCTTTCTCGATAAATCGACTATCCAACATATTAAATTGAGTTAAATTGTACTCGTAACAAAAAAAAAATCTTACCTTTCCTCTTTATAATACCTATTAGTTTAGATTGGCTTCGATTATATTATTAAAGTAACAATTACTATAGGTATCTCTTACACCTTGTACTTGTAAACATTATGGTGCAGTAAATTTTTTGAATTTGAATTTCTCCGGAGCCCCCAGAGCCTAGAATCCCCACGTACCTACCGCACCGGACCGAATGACTGCCACGCGCTTAATTATTTTGTCGCCCGTATATTTTTACATTGCGATATCTTCTAAGATATTTTGTTTAAACTGTATAGAGTAAAAGGCACAAATATTCTATACTAGCTGTGCCCGCGACTTCGTTCGCGTGCTTGTCGGAAACTAAAATGCGTCGCTTAGATAAAAGTACGTTAAATCATTGCCCTGCGTTAACTTACTGCCGCTGTAGAAAATAAGAAGAGGGTAATGCAAAGTACTGACTATGTGTAATACTAAAGTTTAGATGGATGGGTGTTTGTTAATCAACCACGTCAGAACGGCCGAACGGATCTTGAAGAAATTTGAAACAGGTACATTATAGTCGACAGGTACTGTCGTTGGCGCGTTCGTGTTCCACGCGCGCCTCAAAGATATGTCAGCAACAATTAAGGCTGACGGTTGTCCGCAAGAGATACCACGGCCCCGAAACACAAAGAGCTAAGAAGAAACGTGGGTGGTTTTTAGTCAGTAGAAGTCTGACACTTTCTTCCGCTCCGCCCAGAGCGGGATGAGTCATTTGATAATTTACGAACCACAAAAAAGGGGGGATTAGAGGCTGTTTCGAGAGGTACCTGTACCGAGTCTGGGACATCGAATCTGAAATGGAACACCGTCACCTCCTTCTGCGAAGCAGTAATGCTAGCGAAAGAGGTGAACGTAAGAGGGACATAACCCGTCTTCCCAGCCGCCGCGGGAGACGCTCCGGGCATCGGGGGCCACGTGATGGCTTCCGGCCACCGTAGGCGCGGGCCTGTGAACGGTGAGTAACGGGCTAGTTAATCGTTCGTCAGTCCTATGACGATGGAGGCGCGTTCGTGTTCCACGCGCGTCTCAAAGGGATATCAGCAACATTGAAGGGGCTCCCAAGGACCGACGCCCGTCGGGGCTGCGGGTTGTTCGAAAGAAATACCGCGGCCTCGACACATAGGGCATAACAACACACCACATCTATATAAAGACATGTTTGGTGCAGTGGCTGGACGATTAACAGTAGCACTGCGTGTCGCAGGTTCGATTCCCACACGGTACAACAAAATATGCCGTGGGTTTTAGCCAATTTTAATTTAGTTTAAAAAAAATAGTATTTTTATACTGTGTAATTGGTAAATCTTTATTTGTTGACTATTCATGAAACATATGTTTAGTTAATAACACCGCGGTTTAGAAAATGACATCAAATGAATAACGCCATCTGTCGAAGACGAAGATAAACTGCTAAAAAAGAGCGATCAAACACACATAGGGTTTAGGCTATGTAGATTTTGATAACAGCGTCATTTAGACTAATACCTTTTGCTATCATTACTTATTTAAAGTTATCTTGTGAAGGCATTTATTAATAAGTACCATATTCGTTCAATAGATGTCGTTGCTTGTCTCATTCTTGACCATAATGATAAGTTCTTCTTGAAAACTATAAATGCATATATCTTTTGATAGAGAGCACCGATTACGATGAAACAAAGACTAAGTAATAGCCCAAGTTACGCACAATATTTATGTATAAAAGTTATCTACATTTGTTTCGTAAATTTGACGTGATGCTTAGTCATCGAAACAGACAAACAGACAAACAGACAAACAGATAAACAGACAAACAGACAAAAAATCCAAAAATGCTGGAAATGTGTTCTGTTGGTTATACTTTAATACCCTGACAATTTTTTTTTTAAATATTTTCGATGTACAAAAAAGATTTTTCTACAGATTTATTATATGTATAGATTAAATTTCCGTGCTAACAAACACATTTATATATATATAAATTAATACCATATGGGTTAAATAAGCTTCGCAAAATATCAGTATTTTTAACCTAACATTTAATTATTAAAAAATGGTTACAGTGAGTCAATCTTAAAAGATAAACATATTATGCTGTCGCGGACTTTTTTTTAGAACTTTTAAAGAGGAACAATCCCTTCATACATGGTATTTACGTAACTTAAACTGTTTTCGCAGCGCACGCAACGGAATCTCTCAAAAAGGAATATCTTTTCCCGTTTTTGCAACATTTTTTATTTATGCTCCGCTCCTATTGATCGTAGCGTGATGTTATATAGCCTAAAGCCTTCCTCGATAAATGGACTATCCAACACTAAAAGAATTTTTCAATTCCAACCAGTAGTTCCAGAGTTTACCCCGTTCAAACAAACAAACAAACAAACTCTTCAGCTTTATAATATTAGTATAGATCTGTATCTTGTTTTCCTTTAAACATTCTTCTAGACTCTTTTTGAATGCCACTAAAGGACATTTCACTTTCACTACTTCTCGTGAATAATAGTACTTTTCGAATAGATTTAAGGAAAATAGATATTAGAAACAGTAACGGAGTGTTGTGCGAAACCCGTAAAGACCTTTTCAATAATGAGGACGGTTCCTTTTCGGTTAGTTGTAACAACTGTAACTTTGTTAACAAGGTAAAGAACTTCGTGGAGTTTACAAATGGACAATCAAAAATAAAGACACTTAAGTGCAAAAAATGCAATAAACAAAGTGCCGTGAAAATTTACGTAGGTACTACACAAAAGCTATTGGACAATAAATTTGTGACCGAAGTATCGTATAAAATATTTAGTTGTGCAAATACGATGTGTAAAAGCTTATTTAAAAACTGCCAGAGTTGTAACAAACAATTAATTGTTAGAGCCATCCCACAGGACGAATTTCTCGCGAGTGAAATAATCGTATGCAATTGTAAAAAAGTAAATACGGTGTATGCACACAGCGATGAACTAAACCTACGACGCAATAATCAAGTTCGTGAACGGTCAACAAAAAGTGTTATGAACCTAACAAGTACAAGTGCACCAAATAAGCAATCGGACGTCGGCGCACGCGCAACGGCGCACGCTGAATGTGTGGCGATTACTACCTCAAACCGGTTCGAACTACTTCGCGGCAAGGCAAATGAGCCCGCACCTGCGCGCTCGCTGTCAACAGCATCATCGTTGCGTTCAAACTCAGCAAACTCACGCAGTTTGTCACGCAAGCGTACGCTGCCCGAGGGTGGGGATACCAACGCCCCGAAAGCAAAGAGACCAGCCGCGCGGATGAACAGTCCCTTAGTGATGCGCATGGAAGACACAAAAGCAAGCAAGTGTGGATACGTTCCCCCAATACTTATTAACGATTTGCGGTACAAATTCAGCAACGCGAAGGACAATAAAAAAGTTATGTCAGACAAACTTATTAGCGACCTATCGCGTATCCTTACGACGCATAAAGCAAGAGTCAGCCGTAACGAGAAAAGTAAGAATATTCTCATCACGGTAACAGACCTCGATAAATGCAGACTATGTATCGAGGAAATAAAGAAATTGAAACCAGACCTGGCTTTCATAGCTCCCAAACCTCGTTCAGAGCAAGTACGAACGACTAAAGTGATAATCAGGAATATGACCCACGACTACAGCCACGACGAACAACTAGACGAAATGGAGAGGTGCATCGGGATTCGTCCGCTGAGTATCAAACGCATCACGTCAGATGTGCAACTTTGTATTTTCGACGCCTCTTTCTCATATGTGGAGCTGGCAGAAAAAATGAAGAATGCCACTGAGGCCTTTTTCTGCGCCCACAGAATTAAACCAGAGCGCTACACTATGAGTAGCGACAGGATACTGCAATGCAAAAACTGTCTTCTTTTTAACCACGCAACAAGTGCCTGCCACGCTCAAAAGCGCAACCCGACGGTCGATATCGTGAACAGTCACGGTGAAATGATCAAAGTGTGCGCGAACTGCAGAGACGTGAAGCCTGAACAACATACGGCGACACAGCGCAAATGCCCGCGCTTTCAGCGGGAGATGAACCAGCAAAAAACAAAGCGTGAAGAGGCAATACTGCGTGAGGAAGAGAAACATTATAAGAAGCAATACCAGCCTCCTAAACCGGAGATACCACGTGAACATCAATCCCGCCCACGTGAGAGACAAATTAGAGGTGAACGTAACTATGCTAACGTCACCGCCAACACTCAGCAAGAGACAACAAGACCGAGTCAACTCTCTAAAAAAGACTTCCTCGAGATATTCGAGCGTTGCTTCAAAGAACTGCGCGATGCCATCCTTAACTGCAACTGGAACTAAGAAACAAGTGCGAATAATGCACATCAACGTACAAGGCCTCCGTGGCAAATTCATGGAAGTCAAGCATACCGTGAACAAATATAACGTTGACATTCTTATACTCAACGAAATAAAAATTAACCTGGACGAACAAAGATACAATATACCCGGCTATGACAAAATTTACGAAAGAAAAGAGCAACACCTAGGCACGGTAATGTACATCAAATGCGGACTAAGGTGGGCTCAAACTCGACTGGTAGACAGTATCGACGACGCGGACAGACGCATCGAGGGATGCAGTATCAATCTTTACACCAATCACATCACCAATGACAAGATTACTATCAAGGGCATCTACATACCGATACCGAGACAGGGAGACCTCGTCGACGAGTTTGAGACGCTGATACTCGGTGAAAGTGCCATCATCATAGGTGACTCAAATCTACGTATGAGACAACTAAATCACACCAGAGACGTGGGCCTGGGCATCGTACTCCGCGATGCACTCCAACGCGGTTCCGTCAGACTAGTAAACACAGGTCAACGATCTCGACCCACGAGTCAAGGAAACAGCATACTCGACACAGCAATAGTGAACCACGATCACTCGCTATTGGAATTTAAGTGCCAGCAGAGAGAGTGTATTTCCTCAGACCACCTCCCGTGGACATTGGATGTAATAATCGATAGTGACTACGTACAACAGATGAGTCGCAACTTCAAACAAATAAAAAGTACCCGAGAAGGCAGGCAAGCTTTCGAAGAGCTGCTTGCTAACAACATGAACTCAGAACTACAGATCGCCTCAAACGACGACTGTGAAAGGTATATCGCGGAGATAGAAAAGGCCGTCGTAAAAACACTCGACGAGCTGGCCCCGCTGAGAATCGTGGACTCCAAAGACTCACTTCCAACTCACATTAGAGAAAGAATAGCCGAACGTAACACCAAGAAGCAGCGTGCCTGGCAACTTAGATACACTGACCTTAGGACAGTGGCAAGAAGACAATACAATGCCTGCAAACACCAATTGACTAAAGAAATTATACAACATAAAGAAGCCGAATTGACCAAGCTACTCGAAAACACTAAAGATAATAGGAAACGCATGTGGACTGTGCAAAGAGCAATGAAAAAGCCTATCATAAAACTACCTCACTTTAGCGATTGCACCAATGAGTTAGAAACCATCGATAGAATGGTCGATACAGCCATAGTTAAAGAAGCTACTATCGATGCAAGTGACGAATGTACAGAAATTTCTACACCATTTACACCACTTGATCGAACTTCGAAACACGAGCTCAAATTAGCCCTCAGACGCTTTAAAAACAGCAAAGCTCCCGGACCTGACGGCATTAAAGCCGACATACTCAAACTAGGCGGCGACACCATGATTGCAATATTTAAACGAATTATGGACTACGTACTTGAGACGGGTTACTTTCCTAATCGATGGAAAACCAGTACATGTATCTTTTTTGCATAAGGCAGGAAAGGACCACAGCGACCCTAAATCGTATAGACCCATCAGCCTACTCAACATCATGGGCAAATGGGCCGAGAGAATAATACTCAATCGCATCGAGACAGAGTTAACCGAAATAATACCCACCCACCAGCATGGGTTCACGAGAAACAGAGGCACCGCCACCCAAATCCTTCGTACCGGCAAATACATAGCCGACGCGCTGGACAAGGGCCACAGCGTAGCCATGATATCTACTGACCTCAGCAAAGCTTTCGATTCAATCAATCATAAAGGGCTCTGTCGAAAACTGATTGACGCCGGAGTTCGTAACAACATCGTAAAGATGATCGAGAACTATCTGAGCAACAGGACAACAAGAGGTAGCTTCAGAACCACCTTGGGAACGGAGCAGCGAGTGCCCCACGGGGTGCCCCAGGGATCAATTCTCGGTCCGGCGATTTTCAACCTCTATGTGGCTGATCTACCAAACGAAAGAATAGCAGGTCAGATGCTGTCACAGTACGCCGACGACCTATGTATACTCAACGCAGCTGAAAGACCGGACCATGCTACGCGCCGAGCAGAGTGGGCCGCCATCGACATAATTGACTACTACAAAAAATGGGGCCTCAAATGCAATGTCGATAAGACAGAATGCATAATGTTCTCGCATAAGAGGCCAAGACTTAACAATTTGAACACGGGGTATCGCAATTTTGTTCAAATACGTGGCGAACGCATCGCATTCAAACCAGAAATAAAATACCTCGGAGTCTGGCTCGACAAAAGGCTTTCGATGAATAAACATGCCAAAGAAAATATTGAAAAGGCCAAGAGAGTCAGAGGAGCGCTGTATCCAATCATCGGCTACCGCTCCAAGCTAAGCGTCGACGTCAAGCTACTTGTTATCCAAGCATGCTTACTGCCAGTGATAGACTACGGAGTAATACAGTTGCTACCGAGGTACAGTAAAACAAACCTGCTCAAGCTTGAGAGGCAGTATAAAATGGCATTGAAGAGCGCCGCACAGTTACCCAGACGCACTAACACCGATCTACTCTGGGAAATCTTGCAACAAGACCCGTGGCACATTCGTGCGCATGATCTCCACGGCGACATGATAGAACGTCTCAAATCTCTGTCGATCGAGGGGCTACAAGAACAAGGTCCGGCATACACCCGCTACGGACAACATAATCCCTTTCTTTTCTCTACTAGAGTAGGTGAAATTGAATATATCAATAAAAAAGATAGGGACAAGCCGCTCTTCAAACGACTGGCTCCCTTCCGACAGCGTAGGCTCTGACTGTAGAGTTAATTTATATATTCATTAATTCATTCATATATTCGTTAAAGTAATAAGTAATTGGCCACTGGCCACTGCTTTATCGTTATCCTCACTTGAAATTATATAATAACTAGTAATAGAGGAAACGACCAGGATAGGTTTCAAAAGCTCCTACTTTAAGGACAAAATGAAATACGCAACTGTACAATAAGATTTTTAAGTGATTTGTAATATAAAAACTAGAGAAATAAATAAAATTCTGATTCTGATTCTGATTCTGATACTTCTCGTGACTTGGCCTATCAATCCATCGGGCGTTGCTCCAATAAAGGGATTTTTCTTTGTCCGAAGTAAGTTGCTTTAGATTTTGAAGGAATCTCTTTAGCGGCGTTTAATTCTTCCGATGTCAAATCTGGAGTAGTACTCTGAGCCCCATAATCGTGTTGAACAGCATTGTTTTTCTTTAGAACTTGATTTTTTTATGAGGTTTTGTTTTATAGCCATTTTGCGCTGGCCACTTAGTAATTTTGAGAAGTGTTCCTTGAGCGCTTAGACCGTTGTGTTATGTTATAGGTACCCACTAAAGTTGATAATTTATAATTTATTTACAAGGTCTTACAGTAGTGTAGAAATACGAAAAGGGGTCGTTGCAGTCATCATTATATATAGTCCACTTTAAACTGTGGCGCGAATCAACAAACTATGGTAGGTATTTTTGTCGTGGGTGACATAATTCTTTTTCAAAAGTTCTTCATAAAGATGAGTTCAATGACCTACTATCGCATTACTAGTTACTATATAATAATACTTAATATATATAGGTTGTCCCCAAAAATAGTGTCAAGCGGAAGTCTAGAGATAGAGCACCCCTTGGAGTACCCGAATCACCCCCATATATGTTCCGCGTTTTTTCATAGTCTTCGAGTTATAATTTTTTTTCTGAATTTTTGACCTAAAATCTAAATTTTTTTGTAAAAGTAGAAGACTTTAACTTGTTCAATAAGTTTTTGGCTTTACACCAACATTTTCATAATTTTGGTCAAAGTTACGAAGCTAATTATTTTATGCATAAAAGAACAGTTTAATATGATTTAATTAGAGAAAGAAAAATATTTAAGTCTTCTATTTTTACAACAAAAAAAAATTAAGATTTTAAATTCAGTAAAAGACTTATAACACGAAAAATATGAATTTCGCGAAACATACATGGGGGTGATTCGGGTAACCCAAGGAGTGCTCTATCTCTGGACTTCCACTTAACACAATTTTTCGGGACACCCTGTATAATATTCTGTGACACCATGGGCTTACTCATGGAAAGTTTTACCGATGCTTCATCTACTGATGAATTGCTCGCCAACCGCTTCTTTTTAAAAAACAATAAAATTGCATTATAATTGTTACAAAAATAAACAATAGTAATAATTACCTACTGAAAAAGTAAAATAATAATTTAAAAAACATTTATTTCAAATAAGAAATAAACAAAATGTAAAAGTATACGTTTATAGTAGCAGGGTTTGAACCCGGGGCATTTGATGCTGAAGTAGGAAACTTTCATAATGCACGAGACCGCTAGACCAATCGAGCTATGACAATCTATACATATAATAAATCTGTAGAAAAATCTTTTTTGTACATCGAAAATATTTAAAAAAAAAATTGTCAGGGTATTAAAGTATAACCAACAGAACACATTTCCAGCATTTTTGGATTTTTTGTCTGTTTGTCTGTTTATCTGTTTGTCTGTTTGTCTGTTTGTCTGTTTGTCTGTTTCGATGACTAAGCATCACGTCAAATTTACGAAACAAATGTAGATAACTTTTATACATAAATATTGTGCGTAACTTGGGCTATTACTTAGTCTTTGTTTCATCGTAATCGGTGCTCTCTATCAAAAGATATATGCATTTATAGTTTTCAAGAAGAACTTATCATTATGGTCAAGAATGAGACAAGCAACGACATCTATTGAACGAATATGGTACTTATTAATAAATGCCTTCACAAGATAACTTTAAATAAGTAATGATAGCAAAAGGTATTAGTCTAAATGACGCTGTTTTCAAAATCTACATAGCCTAAACCCTATGTGTGTTTGATCGCTCTTTTTTAGCAGTTTATCTTCGTCTTCGACAGATGGCGTTATTCATTTGATGTCATTTTCTAAACCGCGGTGTTATTAACTAAACATATGTTTCATGAATAGTCAACAAATAAAGATTTACCAATTACACAGTATAAAAATACTATTTTTTTTAAACTAAATTAAAATTGGCTAAAACCCACGGCATATTTTGTTGTACCGTGTGGGAATCGAACCTGCGACACGCAGTGCTACTGTTAATCGTCCAGCCACTGCACCAAACATGTCTTTATATAGATGTGGTGTGTTGTTATGCCCTATGTGTCGAGGCCGCGGTATTTCTTTCGAAAAACCCGCAGCCCCGACGGGCGTCGGTCCTTGGGAGCCCCTTCAATGTTGCTGATATCCCTTTGAGACGCGCGTGGAACACGAACGCGCCTCCATCGTCATAGGACTGACGAACG
The DNA here is from genome assembly GCA_949774965.1 of Diarsia brunnea. Taxonomy (NCBI): domain Eukaryota; kingdom Metazoa; phylum Arthropoda; class Insecta; order Lepidoptera; family Noctuidae; genus Diarsia; species Diarsia brunnea. The sequence goes on from OX459007.1 coordinate 20,218,546, forward strand.
ATTAACTAGCCCGTTACTCACCGTTCACAGGCCCGCGCCTACGGTGGCCGGAAGCCATCACGTGGCCCCCGATGCCCGGAGCGTCTCCCGCGGCGGCTGGGAAGACGGGTTATGTCCCTCTTACGTTCACCTCTTTCGCTAGCATTACTGCTTCGCAGAAGGAGGTGACGGTGTTCCATTTCAGATTCGATGTCCCAGACTCGGTACAGGTACCTCTCGAAACAGCCTCTAATCCCCCCTTTTTTGTGGTTCGTAAATTATCAAATGACTCATCCCGCTCTGGGCGGAGCGGAAGAAAGTGTCAGACTTCTACTGACTAAAAACCACCCACGTTTCTTCTTAGCTCTTTGTGTTTCGGGGCCGTGGTATCTCTTGCGGACAACCGTCAGCCTTAATTGTTGCTGACATATCTTTGAGGCGCGCGTGGAACACGAACGCGCCAACGACAGTACCTGTCGACTATAATGTACCTGTTTCAAATTTCTTCAAGATCCGTTCGGCCGTTCTGACGTGGTTGATTAACAAACACCCATCCATCTAAACTTTAGTATTACACATAGTCAGTACTTTGCATTACCCTCTTCTTATTTTCTACAGCGGCAGTAAGTTAACGCAGGGCAATGATTTAACGTACTTTTATCTAAGCGACGCATTTTAGTTTCCGACAAGCACGCGAACGAAGTCGCGGGCACAGCTAGTATAATAATATGTCGAAATTACGCATCTCTAAATAAATCTATACAAACAAAATAAGGTTTGCACAAAAAGGTAGGTAGGTACTGACTTTACAACTTCTGTCATGTGTTTTTGTTTCATCGAATAAGTTCAGACATCAAACATTTACGTCAAACAGATACGTAATTATAATTATTTTCTGAGCAGAACAAACTGACATAGGTCCGACCGTCTAGCAGCGCGCCTCAGCGGTCACCACAGAACATAAATATACTCTTGGCGGTCACTGTCACTCCGCGTAGATATGAAAGAGAAGCGACAAGACGCCGCAATGGCGTGACGTTTCGTTCGATTCGTTCGAGTTATTTAAGATTAAATATACATTAATCCTTACAAATATTTTATTTCAATCGATAAATAAAAACAACAGTTCTCTTTATTATTATATATTACATCACTGTTATTAATTTTATCAAGATTTTCTTATAAACAACACAGTTATAATTGCTACAATTTCAAGTTTAATGGTTACTTCATGATTTTTTTTATCGAGAAAGTTTAACGCAAACGTGTTTTGAACACAGTGGTTCGCTCATAAATATGATCAAGATTAACATAATATTTTTTTAGCTGCTCTAAAATGTATACATTTGGCTAAAAAAATGTTTTGTGAAGCCTATTTTGACTGCACACAGTGCCTTAAATAAAACCGAAATTATTATAAAGAGTGTATAATGATTAATTTAAAATAACAGTATTTTAGTTGTGTTAAATCTTAGATCTAGACTTGGACGATGCTAGTTCCGAAGTGCCTAAAATATTCTTATAAAAACATAATTCTAAAACGATTGCGAGACGTGGATGCGGAGTCAGCAGATTGGAAGTAGGTGGCCGATGCGCGATGGCTACACGAGGCGTCGAGTCAGCAGAGTCCGCCTGTTGCAATTTTGCGTGGAAACATCCGATGTACGTAAATAGCTACCATGTCGCTATTCAGCCGATTTGGTGTAGGCAGGGCACGTAACAAGCGTACGTGTCGCAACAAAATGAATAGGTAACGACAAACAAGAAGAAATTATTGTTGCAATACAGGAGCGTCCCCAGTTGTGGATGGCTTGCCATTCACAACACAAAAACCGAGTAATTGTGAAACGAAAGTGGACGGAAGTATCCGAAATTGTGGATATGGATGGTAAGTAGATGTTGGTACTTAGTAGGTATTTAAATGACAATGTGTATCATCAGTAGAATCCGTTTATCCGAATCAATTAAAACCAAGGTTAGTAAGGGTAGTGCGTATAATCGATTACAAAGTAAAATCAAACAATATAAATAAGTTTTTATTATAGATAGGCTGAGTTTCATATGCGTCATTTAGACAATAATTATACGGTTGTGCAAATTCAAAATAAGCCGCTGCGAGCGTCGCTGCGGGCACCGCCTCCTGATTTGGTCCCATAAAATTTTGACATTGTTTGACCCAGTACTTTTCAATTTTTCGTTTGTGTGTCCGCTAATAACTTCGTCGTTTATGAACCAATTTTGATTATTTCTTTTTTTATTGTAAAGGAGATATTTCAACGGTGATACCATGATATAGAAACCGGGACCTGGTGATGGGATCCCAGAGAAATCGAGGGCAACCCTCAAATTTTATTGGCACTTATTACTTGTTTCGTGCTTTTTCTGACGCTATTCAAGTATTCGCATCTAGCAGTCATCACTTCATGTTAATGAGCTGATGATGGAAAGTACTACTCCTCAACGCTTAGGTGTTGAAAGCAATAATAAGGGAATCTTGAAGGAGGTTAGGTTTCTTGGTTGAATGTTAAATGCATAGTAAATATTTGTATAGGACTACCACTAAAAATCTATGAGCTATGCGTATTCCCTCGGGAGTTCCCCAAGGATCGTTATTGGGGCCCCTCTTATTCAATATTTTCATTAACGATGTTATTTCCTGTTTTCAACACTGTAAAATATTATTATATGCAGATGACATGAAAATCATGAAACAGGTCACTACCCAGGCAGATGCTCTCCTACTGCAGGCAGATCTAGACGCTTTTCAAACCTACTGCAAATTGAATAAGTTAGACCTAAACGTCTCCAAATGCTATGTGTGTACTTTCACCCGCAAACCACACCCTTTATACTTTTCCTAAAAACTTTTGGATACTCCAATAGAAAGGGTCAGTGTTATCAGGGACCTTGGGGTTACTTTTGACTCGAAACTTAGTATCGATACACACACATAAGTAATATTGTCAGCAAGGCATCGAAAACACTAGGTTTCGTCTACAGAGTCTCATCTGAGTTCAGGAGTATTAAGACTATCAAAATTTTATATTGCTCATTTGTTCGTAGTCTCCTCGAGTATGCCTCTCAGGTCTGGAACCCTAAATACAACATCTACATCGCACGATTAGAGGGCATACAGAGAAAATTCCTAAGGTACATTCAATTTCGTTCCAAGATATATCTATCAAATTATTTTAAACGATGCAAAAGGTTTCATATTCTTCCTTTGTTTGAACGAAGAAAAATCTCCGACTTGTCCTTTCTAATTAAAATTGCAAACGGATCTAGTGATGTCCCTGAGTTGCTGAGCAAGATTGGACTGCGTGTACCTTGTTCGTTTCTGCGTAAACCTCGATTGTTGCACATACCAACGACAAGGACCAATTATAGACAAAACTCGTACATAATTAGGACGAGCCGTGTGTTCAATGCGACTTGCCAGGAGGTTGAGATCGACATTTTTAATACAAGCGTGTCGAAGTTGAAGAAGACACTCTGTAATAAGTTCTTCGACAACCCATAACGTTTGTATTTTGTGTTCTTTTTAATTATTTTGTTTTATGTAAGGTTTACTAATCCTTTTCACTGTCTTTTTGTTTTTACTTTATTTAAATACATACCGTACATTATGGATTGCAATAAAGAATTTGAATTTAAATCTTGTGTGAACTTGTGAAAACTTGTAATTGGCTATATTGTTTTTATAAACCTAACTATTGTGTCTACCTAGCTGTAAGTTTTCCTAAAATAATAAAATAAAATAAAATGAAAAAATAAAAAAACTTTTTTGCAAAAAAAACAACCGAACCTTTTTGCAATTTTTTTTTTATAATAATTGCACGCGAACGATGGTCTAGCGGTAAAAAGAAAAATTGAAAGGCAACGAGTGAGGAGATACGATTTATTAACATAAACATAATTATGGCGCGCCGGCGTCGGCAGTCGCACCTGCGCGCTTCACAGATACATCATGGCGGCGCCATCTTACAACGAAACTAATACTAGCAATACACCAACCACGTCCTACACGTGATACACGATATCTTACAAAATAGGAATGTAACAATAATACGAGCACGGGAAAGCACGCGAACAGGAAAACACGATCCCGTCCTTTAACTCTGTGATAATATAATAATTTAGACTATTCGTGAGTGAGGCCGATATATACAGACAGGGCAACTTTATCAACTACACATTCAAATGCGAAGTAAAGGCATCGACACACGCGCAGGCGCCGCCAGTCGCGCGGCTCCCGCACGCGTCTGTTTGAGGTAGCGGTTCAGTTTCAGCACACAATTAGCTAAACGTTGCAACCTCCGTCCAACAGTTCTCAACCAGCGGCCGGCGTCACTCGCGGTCCGCGGTGCCGTTCTCTAGCGCGGCCTCCAGGGTACCGGCCGCCGGGGTACCGGCCGCCGGGGTACCGGCCGCCGGGGTACCGGCCGCCAGGGTACCGGCCGCCAGGGTACCGGCCGCCAGGGTACCGGCCGCCAGGGTACCGGCCTCCGGCGTGGCGGGCTTCAGCACAGTCGGCTCCAGCGCGGTGCGCGGTGCGGGCGGCGCCAGCAGAGTGGTCCACTCGCCGTCCGGCTCGTACAGGCACTCCACGCACGACAGGAACTCCTTGCCGTCGAACCCGCCCACCGCGTACAGCGCGTCCTGCAGCACCGCCAGCGCCAGCGCCGCGCGCGGCCGCCGCAGCTCCGGGCCCGCGCGCCAGCCCGACTCCAGCGCCGCCAGCCACTCCGTGCGCCGCAGCGACGCGCTGCCGTCCGACCCACCCGCCGCCACCAGTCGCCCGCGCCACGCCGCCGCGCCCACACTGCGCCGCGCCGTGGGCAGCGCCGGGCCCGCCAGCCACGCGCCCGCGTCCAGCCGCAGCCGCTCCGTGCTGGCCAGGCAGTGCCACGCGTCGCAGCCGCCCAGCGCCCACAGCGCGCCCGCCCAGTACACGGCGGCGCACTGCGAGCGGCCCGCGCTCAGCGGCGGCGCCTCGCTCCACGCGTCCGCGCCGGGCTCGTAGCGCAGCACGCGCTTGACGTTCACTCCGCCCGACCAGCCGCCCACCACGTACAGCGAGCCCTCCACCTCGGCCGCGCCCGCGTGCGACAGCGCCAGCGGCAGCCGCGCGCGAGACACCCAGCGCGCCCCGCCCTCCAGCGCCGCCACCGAGTCCAGCTCGGCGTGGCCGTCCGAGCCGCCCAGCGCGTACAGCGCGCCGCCCAGCGCGGCGGCCGGGAACCGCGCGCGCGCACAGCGCATGTCCGGCAGCGCGGCCCACTCGTTGAGCGCCGGGTCGTACGCCTCCGCCGCCCGCAGCACGCGCGCGCGGTCGTACCCGCCGCACACCAGCAGCCGCCCGCCCAGCACCGCCGCGCCGTGCGCCGCGCGCCCCAGCGCCAGCCGCGCGCGCCGCCCGCCCACCTCGCCCTCGTCGCGCGCGCCGCCCAGTACGCCGCCCGGCGCCACGGACGCCCCGCCCCCCGCGCCCACGTCGCGCCACGCCACGCGCGCCGCCGCCAGGCGCCCGCGCAGCACCAGCAGTGCGCGCGTGGTGCGGGCGCCCGGCACGCGCGTGGCCGCCAGCACGGCGCAGTCGGCGCGCGGCGTGCGGGCGCCCAGCTGCAGCGCGGGCGGCGCGGCCGGCGGCGAGGCGTCGGCCGCGCGGCGCGACGCCCGGCCGCGCTCCGCCGCCTCGCGCCGGTACTCCTGCAGCTCGGGCGCGTCTCCCCGCGCGGCCGGCAGCTCGCCGCAGTCGCGCAGTGCGCCGCGCGTGTCCACGTACAGCAGGTGCGTGCGCGCGCACAGCTCGTCCAGCTGCACACAGAGCTCGGTGTCAATGGGAGCGCGCTCGCGTGCCGTGCGCGTGCGCTGCGGATACTCACGTCGGCGTCGACGGCCTGCTGGTCGCGCAGCCAGACGAGCGCGGCGTCGGCCACCGCGAAGGCCGTCTCCTCGCCGCCCTCGGCGCTGGTCTCGCGCAACATTTCGATGCGAATGAGAGGCAGGGTCGCCAGCGCGCCGCTCTTGCACACCTCGTCGAACTGAAACGACAGCCAGACGTCGTTCACGGTGACCGAGAGGCGACAGCACCGACGGTGGCGTGACTCACGTTCTGCGCGATGTAGGCGTCGAGCTGCTGCAGCTGGGCGGCGGCCAGGTCGGGCAGCGCGCGCAGCTCCAGACAGTCGTGCGGCGCCAGGCGCCGCAGCAGCGCGGCCGCCAGGTGCGCGCGCACGGGCTCCACGCGCAGGCGCCACGCCGCGCGGTACAGGCGCCGCGCGGCCGCCGCGTCCGGCACGCGCAGGCGCCCGCTGTAGGCGTAGTCCAGCAGCGCGCCCAGCGCGGCGGGCTCCACGCCGTCCACGCGCAGCGCGGGCGCGGGCGCGGCGCTGGCGGGCGCGGCCAGCGCCTGCAGCAGGTAGGGCGAGGCGGCCGCCAGCACGGCGCGGTGCGCGGGCAGCTCGGCGCCGGCCGCCAGCAGCAGCACGTCGTAGTGCTGGCGCGCCTTGCGCAGCGCGTTGAGCGCGTGCAGCACCCGCGCGGGCGCCGCGTCGTCGCGCACGGACAGTTCGCTCTCCAGCGCCGACGTCTCCTCCTCCGAGCTGTCCTCGCCGCCCGCCGCAGCCGCGCTCTCTGCCGCCGCACACACGTGCATGTCGTTTAGCCCGTTACAAATACAATTGAAGGATAACTCACAAACAAACTAAGATGTGTAGGTACATACATATGTGTCAACTCATACTGACACAACAGGTAAACATTGTACTGCAGGTGATATTTTTGTTTTGTTTAGTGATTGCTCATACTCGTAGTGTTCCATGATAATTATTTTGAACCTAGTTGTTATACATTAAGTATGCAGTAAGTTGCAGCATGTTTGTACTAAATAAATGAGACATAAACACACCTGTTTCATTAAACATGTAGGTTTATAGGCAATGTATATTTATAATTAAAAATTATATCTTTTTTTTATCTCAGTATCAGATTAAATAAAGACATTATCAACTTATATCATTACAAGGGAACATTTACATAACAATGTGGCGGAATAATATTAATATACTAATGATAAGCTACGAGTTATGACTCCAACAGAATGAATGTTGTACCTAACTTTACTACCAAAGAATGTAAATACTTATTAAAATGAAATCATGTGTGCTAGCTCAGTAGGTATGGCTGTAACTAACAAGTGTGTGTGTGTGAGAGACGTACCATGATTGGCAACAATAAGTTCCAATAGAGCAATGTGTCATCATCAATTGGTTCAATTGCTTCCGTGTACACACTGCCTTGTGCTGGTAGAGAGCCCATCTACGGGCACACACACACACATGAGCATGTGTGTGAGTACATCATAGCTAGTAGGTACACTACACCCACCTGCTACTCACAACACAATGATTATTATTCTGTAACTTTCCTGGTGATATGCAACAACGGGGATCTATCATACAATTCATAAATCTAATAAAACAATAAATCAATAATAAATCTATTTCAAACAGAAACCATATTATGGGATGACATTCTACGACATGCTCCCAGCTTGCCTGTGACCTTCAGTCAAAGGTCAACGCCATAATCAGCTGTGATCAGTTGAGTTCAGCTGAATCAAGCTGTCAAGTTAAATGTTGCAACTTGTACAAACACTAACAATCATATCCCAAGCCATCTACTGAGTGGTAATGTAATGACGATGTCGCATTCGAGATCGACATTAACTCAAGTGAAGCGACGCGGCTCAAGGTCAAGTTGCATATCTTAATGATCGACGCGCGTCCGGCGCGCTGCTGCGCATTGTTGCCACGGGTCGCGGTGTCGCACTGTGTCAGTGAGGAATGTACTGTGTGCTGTGAGTGTGAGGGGCTCACCGTCGCCGTTCCTGTAGTCGTCGTGCGGCTTCATGTCGCCGCGGCGTCCGCTCCGCTGTGCTCGGGGCGCGTTCTGCTCCTGCGTGACACACAAGCCGTCAGCGCCGCGGACCTTCGCTGCTAACCGGATTACACCGGCGAGCACGTGGCCCGAGCGGCGGCCAGCGAAGGCCGCGGCGCAGTTAGCACAGGTCACATGGCGCGACGTAAACAAACCCACCTGATGCGTCGCGCTGCTCGCTCGCTGCGCGCTAGCACACTCACTCTGAGACGCCGCCGTTAGATCGCTGGCATGCCGTGCCCGGCTCGGGGACGCTATCCAGTACTTGCGCTGCCACGCGAGTAACACTAACGACACACACTGTTCCGCCACCGCCCGCACACTGTTTTTATTTTGTAATTGTTTGACACACAAACGTCATCTTTTGACAGTTGCTCACTCAAGCATGTCAAATTTGACAAGAATTTGACGCACCGTTGTTTTGAGTGGCGCTACGGGCGCTGCTACTGCTTTCTGGCGACCACAGACAATAATTATTGATTCATCTTTTGTCCCTCGTTTACTATGTATGCCAAACTTTTTATTTCTTTCATCATTTCGCTACGCTATTTAGCACCATGTTTGGCGTACAAACATCATAATAACATAATGATAACACTGACGACCGTATCGTTTTCTACTATTTTTTGTGTGGCAGCACAAATAGCATGTAAATTAAACTACGTTGCCGTTCTTCCTACTAACCTTGACCTAGATGCAGTACGTAGTTGCCAAACTTCGTTCGCTGGATTGACTTAAATATTTTCAAGATCTCGCTATGATGCATAGGAATATAGGATTCGTGCGTGGCACTGCGTAAAAGTTCTCGAGTGATTTTGCAATATTTCTGGTACCTACCTATGTGTTTTATTCCAATTTAATACAATTATTTCCATGTATTGTACGTATACTAACTAAACAAAAACAAAAACTTATTTGCAAAAAAAAAACCGACTTCAAAAACACAAAAAAGTGAAAAACGAAAAACACAAAAAAGTGAAGAATAAACTTCACAAGAAAAACCAGCTTCTGAAGTCGGTGGCAAAAAAAGCTTTTTCTTGTGAAGTTTTTTTGGTTTTTCTTGTGAAGTTTATTCTTCACTTTTTTGTGTTTTTATTCGTTTTTCCCTTTTTTGTGTTTTTGAAGTCGTTTTTTTTTTTGCAAAAAAGTTTTTTTATTTTACAATTTTTAGTTATAATATCCTATACAAATATTTACTCTACACTTAACATTCAACCAAGAACCCTAACCCTTACCCTAACTTATGCTCCAACTCTTAACCGTTGAGGAGTTATACCTTCCATCATCAACTCATCAACATGAAGTGATGACTGCTAGATGCAAATACTTAAAAAGCTTTAGAAAAAGCACGAAACACGTGATACATGCCTATACAATTTGAAGGTTGCCCTCGATTTCTCCGGGATGCCATCATCAGGTCCTAATTTTCTTATCTTGGTACCACCCTTGGAATATCTCCTTTTCAACAAAAAAAGAATTTTCTATACAGGTTCAGGCGCCTCCGAGTAATCGGTGAATATACATAAAAAAACATAACACTCTTTTTTTGGGGCAGTCGTGTAAAAAAGATTGAGACCCTCCTTTTTTAAAATCGGTTAATGAGTTTTACCTTCTATCATCAGGGCAACCTAATATCCAATACCCTGAAAGAATACAACTATCACTTTATAAGCACGCATAGATCTGAAAGAATTTTCTATCAACTCCTAACCGTTGAGGAGTTGTACCTTCCATCATCATCAGTGAATCCACATGATATTGTGATGACCACACGCAAATACTTGAACAGGTTTAGATAATATATGGAAAACGTCATAAGTGCCTATAAAATTTGAGGGTTGCCCTCGATTTCCCTGGGATCCCATCATCAGATCCTGATTTGGTGACAATGGGACCACCGCGGAAGTATACCTATTCGAACACAAAAAGAATTTTGAAAATCGGTTCATTAATGACGGAGATGTGCGATAACAAACATACAAAAAAAAAAAAAAAACAGACGAATTGAGAACCTCCTCCTTTTTGGAAGTCGGTTAAAAATGATTGATAATAAAAAAGTATTTTTTTTCTACTTTAGTTTTTATAATACTTAAGTTTTTTTTTATTTTTCCGTTTGGTTAGAAGAAGTATCCTATAAAAAACTAAAAAAAAACTGGCTAAGTGCGAGTCGGACTCGCACATGAAGGGTTCCGTACAATGACTGTATATAGGTTCCCAGGGGCGTAGCTACCCCCATATCTGCCGTATTAATTATACGGGGCCTCCAGGACACGGGGGCCCCCGACGTGCGTAAGCCAAAATTAAAAAAACTTCCCAAATTTTTCTTTTATTTCAGGAATGACAAAAGTAAAAAGTAAAAAAAACACTTTCTTTTTTCCCGCGTAAAGCGTGCGTTCTAAAGTCATCATAAGCTTTAAATGATTTTTTAAGACACTTGCTCATAAAATGACTCTAATTTCATCGCAAATTTATAATGTTCCTAAATAACATCTATAATGAAACTTTGGCCTTGTCATTGCTATTATTCACAAGTGAGTTATAGGTTTTTTTTTTTAATTTTATTGGGTGAGTTGCTTTGTTCTTAAAAAGTTTCAAAACAAAAAAGATCGTGTCAAAAAATATTAATTTCACTTAATTAGTGAGGTATGTTTTTAAAATTAATAGCTAACGTTTCACGTACCAGTGTAAAGTTATCGATATCGTTTGTTGATAATTTATAGCACGTCCCTATCACACTAGCGCATAGTCTACCGGGGAATAGCTGAATTAATTGTTTATATTCGAGCTTTTTCTATTCATGGCTAGATGGCGCTACAGACGCACGAGATGATAGTACATTATGGTATAAGTGTGTAACGTTGGTGATTACCGCTGAGGCGCCATTGAGACCCGAGCCGTCAGGTGAGGGTCTTAAGAGAACCGAGGACGGTAATCATCAATACACGTGTATCATACGACGTTTTTCAACATACTTGTGAAGAAAATAACACAAAAAAATCATTTTCAACAGTTAAAACGAGTTGTGAAAAAAATTTCGCCATGGCGGGAAAAATTAATCAGTTTTTCCCGCCATGGGAATTTTCTGGGCGCGCATCTAACAATGGCGATCGGCCATAGACTAAAACAATGAGGTTTCTTTTTTTGCTTTTTGCGGATAGCGTTTTAGCCACGTACAAAATGAGAAATTCAAAGTTTTTTTTATTACAGAGAAAACAAAAGTTTTATTTATTAAAAACGTATATACAAGTTGAAATTATCTATTTCAATTAATAAGTTTTCTTGCGCGCGCATCTAACAATGGTGATCGGCTTTAGACTAAAAGATTAAGTTTTTTTTTTTTAATTTTCGGGGATAGCGTTGCAGCCACGTACAAAATGGGGAATTCAAAGTTTTTTTTATTACAGAGAAAACAAAAGTTTTATTTATTAAAAACGTAGGTACATACAAGTTGAAATTATCTAATTAAATTCGAAGTTGCATGTAAAGAGCAAGCAATAGGTACATTCATTTATTTGTAGTATTGAACACAATCTTTTTAGTATCGAAACTTTTTTAAGAACAAAGCAATAAAATTTAAAAAAAAAACCTATAACTCACTTGTGAATAATGGTAATGAAAAATTCACAGTTTGATTACAGGTGTCATTATGTGCCTAATTGCGGTGAAATTAGAGCCACTTTTTGAGCAAGTGTGTTGAAAAAATATTTGTATGACAAATGTCCCAATGCCCGCTCTATTACCTATCTTAAATCTCTTTGGGAGTATCAGATTTTTACTGACTAAAAACCACCCATGTTCCTTCTTAGCCCTTTGTGTCGAGGCCGCGGTATCTCTTTTGAACAACCCGCAGCCCCGACGGGGGGTTGTTTTTTAACCGACTTCCCAAAAAGGAGGAGGTTTTCAATTCGATCGGTATGTTTTTTTTTTCTATGTATGTACACCGATTACGCCGAGATTTATGATCCGATTTAAGTGATTTTTTTTTAACTTTGATGCGTATTAGTTGCCATTTGGTCCCATAAAAATTTGACAGTGTTTGACCCAGTACTTTTCATTTTACGATTTTTTTTTTAAATTTGTGAACATTTTTCGTTTATGTGTGTCCGCTAATAACTTCGTCGTTTATGAACCAATTTTGAAGATTCTTTTTTTATTGTAAAGGAGATATTTCACGGGATGGTACCATGATATAGAAACCGGGACCTGGTGATGGGATCCCAGAGAATTCGAGGGCAACCCTCAAATTTCAAAGTCACGTACTATTTGTTTCGTGCTTTTTCTGACGCTATTCAAGTATTTGCATCTAGCAGTCATCACTTCATGTTGATAAGCTGATGATGGAAGGCACAACTCAACTGTTAGGAGTTGAAAGCAATAATAAAGGAATCTTGAAGGTTAGGTTTCTTGGTTGGACGTTAAATGCATAGTAAATATTTGTATAGGACTATAATTAAAAATGAAAAAATAAAAACACTTTTTTGCAAAAAAAACAACCGACTTCTAAAACACCAAAAAGTTTTTGAAGTCGGTTGTTTTTTTTGCATTCAAATTGTTTCTTTGATTTCGTTTTTTGTCACCGACTTCAGAAGCTGTTTTTTCTTCTGAAGTTTATTTTTCACTTTTTGATGTTTTTGAAGTCGGTTGTTTTTTTTTGCAAAAAAGTTGTTTTTCATAGTATGAATGGTAAATGTTTTATAAAAGTGCTACCTATAATTATTATTATAGATCTCCTTTAATTTTCATCTTTTTTTATTTTATGGAATTTTTAAGATATTGCTCTGTACCAAAAGACCTTCAAATATTTTGATAATGTTACACTTTGAGGTACCATCAGTACCTAAAAAATGTCATGTAACATTATATGACATTTTTTGTTCGTCTAATTGTCCTCTACCCATAATAGGTACCAATTTCATTGTGGGCCGTGATTTCTAAAAAAAATCAATATGGTCGATATGCCAGCTTCCATACAAAAAAGTTCAAACCCCTTTCAAGAGTCTTAGTTCCCACGGGAAGTATGTAAGTTACGTTACGTAAGTTTATTTTTCACTTTTTGTGTTTTATTTTTTAACCGACTTCCGAAAAGGAGGAGGTTATCAATTCGTCTGTATGCTTTTTTTTTTTTTGTTTGTTATCGCATATCTCCCTCATTAAGGAATCGATTTTCAAAATTCTTTTTATGTTCGAATAGGTATACTCCCGAGATGGTCCCATTGTCACCAAATCAGGATCTGATGATGGGATTCCAGGGAAATCGAGGGCAATCCTCAAATTTTATAGGCACATATGATGTTTTTCATATATTTTCTAAAGCTGTTTAAGTATTTGCGTCTGACCATCATAATATCATGTGAATTCGCTGATGATGATGGAAGGTACAACTCCTCACCGGTTAGGAGTTGAAAGAGAATTCTTTCTTATTTATACTCACTTATGGAACGATAATTGTATTATTTCAGGGTATTTGGATGATTCGAGGTGGTCCCATTGTCACCAAGTCAGGATCTGATGATGGGATCCCAGGGAAATCGAGGGCAACCCTCAAACTTTATAGGCACTTATGACGTTTTCCATATATTTTCTAAACCTGTTTAAGTATTTGCGTGTGGTCATCACAATATCATGTGGATTCACTGATGATGATGGAAGGTACAACTCCTCAACGGTTAGGAGTTGATAGAAAATTCTTTCAGAACTATGCGTACTTATAAAGTGATAGTTGTATTCTTTCAGGGTATTCGGTTGCCCTGATGATAGAAGGTAAAACTCATTAACCGACTTTAAAAAAGGAGGTTCTCAATCTTTTTTTTATGTATATTCACCGATTACTCGGAGGCGCCTGAACCTATATAGAAAATTCTTTTTTTGTTGAAAAGGAGACATTCCAAGGGTGGTACCATGATAAAAAAATTAGGACCTGATGATGGCATCCCGGAGAAATCGAGGGCAACCCTCAAATTGTATAGGCACGTATCACGTGTTTCGTGCTTTTTCTAAAGTTTTTTAAGTATTTGCATCTAGCAGTCATCACTTCATGTTGATGAGTTGATGATGGAAGGTATAACTCCTCAACGGTTAGGAGTTGGAGCATAATTCTTTAGTAAAATAATCATCATCATCTTCCTGCCCTAATCCCATTCTATTTGGGGTCGGCGCAACACGTTTTCTTCTTCCATTCTTCCCTGTTACACGTCAAGGTGGCATTTATTCCTTCCTCATTCATATCATTCCTCACACAATCCATCCATCTTTTCTTTGGCCTTCCTCTCCCGCTCCATCCATCAATATTTATATCCATCACTTTTTTAGTCACATGCGTTTCATCCCTCCTCATTACATGACCATACCAAGATAAACGACTTCCTTTCAATTTTTCTGTAACAGGTGCTACTTTCAAACTTCCTCTAATATACTCATTCCTCACTTTATCCATTCTTGTCACTCCGCACATCCATCTCAACATTCTCATCTCCGCTACATGCAATCGTTTTTCATCCATCTTTTTCAAAGCCCAGCACTCTGATCCATACAGTACGACAGGTCTAATCACGGACTTGTATATTTTCCCCTTTAACTTGAGGGGCATCCGTGGGTCGCAAGTCTTTAGTAAAATAATATGGAGACGTATTTATGGTTGTATTCTTTCAGGTTATCTAGGTGAGCTGATTATGGAAGGTACTACTCCTAAACGGTTAGGAGTTGAAAGCAATAATAAGATAATCTTGAAGGTTAAGGGTTAGGGTTCTAGGTTGAATGTTAAATGTATAGTAAATATTTGTATAGGATATTACAACTAGAAATTGTAAAATAAAAAAACTTTTTTGCAAAAAAAAAACTGACTTCAAAAACACAAAAAAGTGAAAAACACAAAAACGAAAAACACAAAAAAGTGAAAAATAAACTCGGTGGCAAAAAAAACGAAATCAAACAGACAAAATGTCACCGACTTCAGAAGCTGCTTTTTCTTGTGAAGTTTATTTTTCACTTCACACTCGGTTTTTTTTTGCAAAAAAGTTTTTTTTGTTGAATTCGGTTTTATTTTTTGTTAATAAAGTTTTTACTTTTTAGTGGTTCACATGTGCTTACCCCTTCACAGCGTACCGGCGGCGTGATGTTATGTTATGAACTGGTGTACAAACAAAAGACAGACATGAGATTTCAGCAATCCCAGTCCATTTACTATCATAAATTGAGGAGTTCCGCTCTGCCTACCTCCGAAGTTCGTCATCAGATCTTCACCAAATTCAAATGGGACCACTTCGAAAAAGTACTCTTCCAAAAACTATTTAAATCACTTTAAGTGAGCCTATAAAATTTGAGGAGTTCTCTTTATTTCTCCAATATCCCATCATCAGATCCTGACTTGATGATCATGGGACCTTTCAAACAAAACAAACAACAATCTAAATCGGTCCAGATCGGGGAACATAGGTACATAAAAAAAATAAGTCTCCGACGAATGGAGGACCTCCTCCTTAAACTTGCATTGTTTCCTTGTAGAAACTTTTACTATAAACTTATAACGTGTTTACTAAGTACTCAGTATTACACAATTTTACTAGTATTTCAATAACAAATAAAATACCTACTTAAAATAAACTAAAATGTTGACTTCAGCGCTATTTAGCGAAAAAATGACCACGAGCGGACCGTATGTTTTACCTAGATTTAGTTGTTCTGTTTTGGTTTGCTATTTATTTACTTTTATTAGCTATTTGCGTCCCACTATCATAATTATGTACAGGGCAAAGGCCTCCCTCCACTGTTTCTTATGTTGTTTGTTGCATGTTTTGTTCATAATGTTAGGTTATTTTTTTCAATAGAATATGTATTTAAATCCAAGCGTCGACCGCTGGAAAGCAACCCCAACATAGTTGGGAAAAGGCCAAGTTTAGTAGATTGTGATGATAACGAACGACCCAACAGTCCCGACCTTCCCGAGTACTCGGGTATTATGTGTGCGCGAATCTGTTTCATAAACCGGGCACCCGGATAGACCAGTGGAGCGAAATTGCGCGGAAAGTTAGTCCTTCCAGCAGTTGCAGCACGTACACTATTAGACCCATGTTGAGCAGTGAAGCAGTGCAGCGCACGACTGGAATTTAATCGTATTGAGGATACAGCTGAGCTTATTTTACGATACAAACGTTGCTGGTTGACTCCTGTAATTTACTAAGGGTGCCGTAAAATAATCTGTTATTCTTGTCTTAAAATGCATTAGAAAGTGAAAGCGCCTGATCTATATTTTAGAAGTGAAAGTGAGCAAGCCGTACTGCGAGAGATAGTACCGTCCGCGTCGCACCCGCCGCGTGACCGATCGCTCGCTCGAGATGAGTTTGGCAGCGCGCGGCGGCTCGGCGCGGATCGATATCGGGCGGAGCGAGCTGGCCCGGAGCGGCGGCGCGGCCGGCAGTGCGCCGAGCGACTCCACCCGCACTCCACGCGCTATGAGCGCGCTCCGGCCGCGCGCCCGCCGCGCGCCGCTGCTGTTCGCGCTCGCCGCTGCACTGTTGCCGCACGCCGACCGAGTCGCGTGAGTACTACTTCCCCTGGCCTGCGCTGCCTGTCTCCGCTCCTCTGACATGTGTCGTTTTCCTCCTGTGGCAGCGGCGGCGGCGGCGGCGGGAGCATGTTCGGGGACGTCAATATATCCTCTATTTTGGACTCCTTCAGCATAAGTTATGACAAGAGAGTGAGACCAAACTATGGAGGTTAGTGGCAAGCGTTATCTTTTCTTCCGTTCGTTCCGTGAACACCGGACCGAGCAAAGTCCTCTTTACTTCGACGGCTCTCACGGCTCGTCCTGATCTTATTCCTGACGCCAACGTTGACCGTGGCGCGCACTAGAGCAATACAGATACGAATATCGATCAAATCAAACTTGGTACTTACTTAATCATAATACCTGCGTACCTTGATTTATTGTTTATTTAACCTTTATTTATTAATGAAGAATGCTTTAAGCTTTACTACTAAATATGTGATTGTCCAGTCATAAGCCGTCATAATGCACAAATTAAATTGCTGCCATATAGCGAAAATGTTTTAACATTATTGATGTAACTAATACTTGTGCCAACATCTGCATACGCAGCTACCTGCACAAGGCAGCTCTTTACCCAGGGTCCAGGGCCCACAACAATGTGCGGTCGATATTATGACGGCTTTATCTTACTTTGAGTTTGATGGACTTCAGGGATACGGGATAGAGCTTTGCAAGAATACATGTGAAGTAGCCGTAGCTTTATAATCTATGCATAACATGCAGGGCAACGATAGAAACCCTGTTTGAACGAATTCATGAACCACAACGCGTTTTGGCTCTTAAATCTCATTGGCATCCCAACATTCGTGCCGTGGTTTGATAACGTGGTTTCAGGCCATATTGGCCACAACGCGTTTTGGCTATAACGGCACTCAAAATTTGACCTTAACGCGTTGTGGTAATCGCGGAATGTAACCTAGTTCGTTCAATTAGTTGATGCAGACAAAATGACTGACCAAAGTTAAAGGCAATACAGTGCGGTGGAACATGAACATTACCATTTCGGCTAGAATAATATAAGGTAATGTATTATTGTGAACTCCTCAGCTCACATTGAACGAAGAGGGAACTGCGTTTAAGGAGAAGGTGAAATACTAATATTCAGCAATAGAATCAAAGCCCAATAAAATTCAGCAGCACACCGACTTACCTTAGTTTTTCGATTTGAGTAGCAGCAGTAATTACGACATCAATCGGCAACATTCTAGCATTCTGGTTGCATCAACTAACATTACGACGCGCGATGTGCAGTTACGTGAACTTCACCAGTCTGACTGACGTTTTGTGTTGCCTCAACGCTTTATGGCCATACTTGCAGGTGCCACGAGCCACGCCATTAACATTCCACTCATTGCGGATGAGCTTCAGGAACCAGACGCGTTCGGGTTGTTTCATTTTGTTCAACGGGTGTTATGTAAGCCAACGGTCCTAGTGCACTAACCATTGTGCAGGACCAGCCCCAGTGTGGCGTTGGCGTGCGGTGCTCCGCCGGCACCTATCGATTAGCGTAGCTTGCTTCCAGACGATGGATGCGATACGTTGTCGTGTTATGAATGTGATGTCGTTTCCAGGACCACCAGTGGAAGTGGGGGTTACCATGTACGTGCTGTCCATCAGCTCTCTGTCGGAAGTGCAAATGGTACCTAGCTAGCAGTACTATTCTAAGTAGTAAGAGGTCACGCGGGCATGTGGGCATGGGGCACGTGGCACGTGGCACCGCACCGCATGGACATGGACGCCGAGCGCGCGCCGCCGGCACGCTGGCTGGCCGCGCCGCCCGCCGGATCGAACTAGTACTACATGTGGGCTTGCTTGCAGGTCCGCCGGTGGAGGTGGGCGTCACCATGTATGTGCTCTCTATCAGCTCCGTGTCGGAAGTGCTCATGGTACTCGCCCCAGTACTCGCACCTCTCGCGCCGCACCGCAGCAGCCCCAGACGCGAGGCTGCGCGCATGTCGCGTTAATGGATCTGTTCGCTTTCGTGTTGTTCCTATTATAGTTGTCTGGTCGATGACTGGTAACGCTCGTGTTGACTGTGGCATTACTGTTGTGAACTGATACAGACGCACCGAGCGCCGCCCCGGCTGCCCCTTCCACGCGACTCCTCCGCGCTGCTTCCAGCGAGCGTGCAAGCGTACACTAGACCAGCTCTACGTCATTAATGTTACCACCGACGTCGTAAGGCAAACCTAACGAGTTCAGTAAAATAAATGGATCCTAGCGTGTCTATGAGTAAGCACCATTTCACAGTTAACATAACAAACAAATACAACCGAATTAAAAACCTCCATTTGGGAAGTCCATCAAAAATGAGAGCTGTACGTTATAATTATGGCGGGAATTTAGACTTTTTTGGATGTACAGTTTGTTGCCATCACTGCGTCATACATGGTGAAATAAATACGTATCGCTGGGCAATGTAATGTGGCCAATGTGGGTAAGTCTGAGGCTCTTGGTGAGACCTCGCGAATCGCGATACGCGGTCCACTGCCAACTGACGGAATAGTTTATTTTTGCCTGTCCGCGATCAATAGGTGTTATGCTTGCTTTTCATGTTATTTCACGTAACTGTAACATCCCGTAACATCCGTCCACAAAGGTGTGCAAGACCGCAGTGAAACGCAGCTGGAAGTAGTGTGTCGATGTTCCCTGTTCAGTAACGACATAACGACAACGCATGTTGTGTACTTACGGTGGAGTCGCCGAGGTGGCGGTCGCCGGCCGCGCTCCTGTACCACTAGGTGTCTACACTTTGGGCATTAGCACCGATGATTACTTATAGTCCGGTCAATTTAGACAATTGAAATAAAGAAAATTCCGACAGAGCCAAACCTTCGTAGAGACCTTAGGTTTACCACAAGGAATAAAGTGTCAAAAGTCCCCATCAGTCCCATGTGCGCTAAGGGACTTATTCGGGGCCCAAGGTCAAAATTTTAGGTTTTTTGGATTTTTCTCGAAAACGGTAAGTTTTATCGAAAAAGTACTTCAGAGCAAAGTTGTAGATCATAAAATTCTCTATAAAAATGGTCCTTATGATTTTTTTTCTAAGACCCACTATTTCCCAGATATTGCGCTTGTAAGAATCACGTTCCACATAATATGCACACATTTCCACACCACCTGTGAGGTAGTGTACTCGGCGCGTTTTTTTAACGTAGTATCCCGGTAGACCTATTGCACGAACCTTTATGACGTTATTTTCAGGAACAATAATTATTTAATAGTATGAAGATTATTGATATGGGTTACTGAGTTTAACTGTCGTTCTAACTTTTTTTTATTACTTTAATCTGACTCATACTCTTCATATTCAACTTCCACAATCATGTTTTCTTCAATTTCTTCTTGTTCTTCTTCTTCTCCTTCCTGTTGATGAATGCTTAAAAATTGTTCAAATGAAGATGAATCAGTTGTCTCTTCATCAAAATCACATGAATCTTCCTCTCTTGTATTTAATTGAACATTTGAGCAAGAGACTCCTTGGCAATTGGTACACGCTGGAGAACACTGCAACCCTACTTTTTTACAGCCACATTTGGCACTACAACCTTTCTTGCAATTGTAAAAAATAGTGTTAAGAAGTTTTTATGGAGCAGGGGGCAGTAAAGTTCGAATCGGTTCCAAAGTATTATTTATCAATTTCCAACCCCAGTCTTCAGGGTTCAGTTCATTGCCTTGCCATGTCTGAACTTAACAGTATACTCGAAACAAATGTTGAGTAGCAG
Organism: Diarsia brunnea; assembly: GCA_949774965.1. NCBI lineage: Eukaryota > Metazoa > Arthropoda > Insecta > Lepidoptera > Noctuidae > Diarsia > Diarsia brunnea. The sequence goes on from OX459007.1 coordinate 20,238,736, forward strand.
ATGCCGATGTTGGAGGAAGATAAGATAGTTGTACTTGCTTTTTGTTTCGTGTATTTTTTACAAATGTTAAATATCTGTACGTATCTATGCAATCAATTTTTCTTGGAGCTCCATAAACCGCAAGAAGAAACCGAATTCCTTTAGTAATAAGTATTTGAGGTGAAGAATTAATTTCTGTAAATACTTTTGCGCAGTCAATCAAATCTTTTTTTTCAAATAATTTTAATACTGAATTTTTGCCCCTTCTAAACTAACTAAAATTATTTACTTTTTAAAACCTGGGAAGGCGCAGCAACGGACAGAAATATATTCTTCTAAAAGTTTATCAGCTTATCCAAAATGCCAAAACTATATTTTATTTTTACATGCGATAATAGGATGCGATACTACGTCAGCAATGATTAGAAGGGGCAAAAATTCAGTATTAAAATCGATTTCTTCTTGCGGTTTATGGAGCTCCAAGAAAAATTGATTGCATAGATACGTACAGATATATAACATTTGTAAAAAATACACGAAACAAAAAGCAAGTACAACTATCTTATCTTCCTCCAACATCGGCATCTGCTACTCAACATTTGTTTCGAGTATACTGTTAAGTTCAGACATGGCAAGGCAATGAACTGAACCCTGAAGACTGGGGTTGGAAATTGATAAATAATACTTTGGAACCGATTCGAACTTTACTGCCCCCTGCTCCAGAAAAACTTCTAAACACTATTTTTTGCAATTGCAAGAAAGGTTGTAGTGCCAAATGTGGCTGTAAAAAAGTAGGGTTCCAGTGTTCTCCAGCGTGTACCAATTGCCAAGGTGTCTCTTGCTCAAATGTTCAATTAAATACAAGAGAGGAAGATTCATGTGATTTTGATGAAGAGACAACTTATTCATCTTCATTTGAACAATTTCTAAGCATTCATCAACAGGAAGGAGAAGAAGAAGAACAAGAAGAAATTGAAGAAAACATGATTGTGGAAGTTGAGTATGAAGAGTATGAGTCAGATTAAAGTAATAAAAAAAGTTAGAACGACAGTTAAACTCAGTAACCCATATCAATAATCTTCATACTATTAAATAATTATTGTTCCTGAAAATAACGTCATAAAGGTTCGTGCAATAGGCCTACCGGGGATACCACGTTAAAAAAAACGCGCCGAGTACACTACCTCACAGGTGGTGTGGAAATGTGTGCATATTATGTAGAACGTGATTCTTACATGCGCAATATCTGGGAAATAGTGGGTCTCAGAGAAAAAATCATAAGGACCATTTTTATAGATAGTTTTAAGATCTACAACTTTGCTCTGAGGTACTTTTTCGATAAAACTTACCGTTTTCGAGAAAAATCCAAAAAACCTAAAATTTTGACCTTGGGCCCCGAATAAGTCCCTTAGCGCACATGGGACTGATGGGGACTTTTGACACTTTATTCCTTGTGGTAAACCTAAGGTCTCTACGAAGGTTTGGCTCTGTCGGAATTTTCTTTATTTGATCACTATTTTTATGTCTAAATTGACCGGACTATTACTGTTATAAACTTGTACTAGTTGTCCCCCCTTTCTGTCTCAACTCATCTGATCGCAGTACGTTATTTGTGTACCATAAGCGACATGTGTGAACGTTGAACCGCTGCGGACAGCAGACGGCGCCGCGCCGCGGCCACGCGCCCACAGACGACGCGCGCACGCTAACAGCACCTTACGTCAGCCACACCACTCACACCACACACACACACACACACACACCACACACTAGCGACTACGACCAACTACTACTCCCTTGCCAGGCCGCGTGTAGCTCAGCGAGCAGGAGAGGCGCGTGTTGGCGTGCTGCCTACTTTAATGAGTCTTCCGTGAGTTTCGTGACTTGCTCGCTTGGAACTTAACTAGTTCAGCGCTGTTATAAATAATACGTACGATCACTAAATTATCATAAATTCGTTCACATTTTATGAAAATTGAGCTCAAGTCAGTGATTAACCACGTGACCTTTTACTTGGCCATTAAGTTCTGCAATCAAATAAAATGGCTAGGTGAGTTGGTTTGTTCTGAGCTCTAACAAAACTGAGGCGGAAGTGAGCCCTGACATGCATCACAAGCACTTGAAGCACTGACAAGCGACGCGTGGACAAGTCCTCGCGCTGTCGCTGCCCCGCGCCGGGTGCTGCGCGCGCTCTGCAGTCCGGAACGCGTGTGCAGTATCTGACGTCTTACAACACTCTGCGTGCACTTTTCACTCTTATTAACTGAAGCTTGTCGCTGTGTTGTGTATTCGATGTTGTTCAGTGTTCCATCTAGTATAGTCTGTGTACCAGTTACTGTGTTGCACCGAACTTGTTCCAGTGTGTGTTGCTGCGTGTACTATAACGTGTGATGTCTCTCCCTCAGGACTTCACGTTGGATTTTTACTTCAGACAGTTTTGGACGGACCCGCGGCTCGCGTACAAGAAGCGCGCTGGCGTGGAGACGCTCTCCGTGGGCTCCGAGTTCATCCGCAACATCTGGGTGCCCGACACGTTCTTCGTGAACGAGAAGCAGTCGTACTTCCACACCGCCACCACCAGCAACGAGTTCATCCGCATCCACCACTCGGGCTCCATCACGCGCAGCATACGGTGAGTGCGCGGCACACGGGCACCCCCGCGCCCCTCGCCCCGCCGACTGCCGCTACTCACGTGTGTTGCAGGCTCACCATCACGGCCTCCTGCCCCATGAACCTGCAGTACTTCCCCATGGATCGCCAGCTGTGCCACATCGAGATCGAGAGCTGTAAGTGTCCATCTGTTCCGTTCGGCGCACGTCCTACTTCAGCGCGTCTGAACTATGTACTCCTGCCTTACGTTGCACGTTGCGAGTTGTTTGAGTACCGTCCGATGTGCCTTGACGCACGAGTACTACGACAACTTTGTGCAAGTATTTGTGTTTTATTAATACCACTTTGTTTGTAACTCTTCGTGTAGGCTGAGACGACGGCGACCACATTAATCGGAATAATCTATTCAAAAAGTTTCTCATGCGAATTATACAATTTTGACAGATTTAAACACTCGTCAGAAGCTACCGTCTCACAGATGATAGAAAAATAGTAACGTACTTAAACGATGTACACCGATGTTCGTGTGTGTGTATTGTGATCACCGAGCGACCCTCGCGCGGCCGTGTGCCGCACAAGAGGCCGCGCTCGGCACCGGCTTGCGTCGTGTCGCGCACCGCACGGCGCGCCCTCCGCCTACAGCACCCGCGCGGGCTGGCAACGCTGCAACGCCGCAACGCTCGGCGCGACGGGGCACGGCGCCGCACGCTCTCACCCACTGCATGGCTACCGCTTCACTCGCAGTCAGTCCGTCACGCCGCACGCCTCACCACCGCACCCATCACATACACGTAGTCGCGCACGGTACTTACGACGTAGGTATTTTTCTATCATCGGCCGGCTCGACTCGGGTGGCGCCGCCACGTCGCCCGGCTCGTCTGGCGCCAGAGCAGCCGCGCGTCGCTTCGAGGCGCGAGTTATAGCGTTTTGTGTTTGGCATGTCCCCGGAGTCGGATACACGATGACCGACATACTGTACGTTTGGAAAGACGGCGCGTCGAGTGTCGGCATGAGCAGCGAAGTGCAGCTGCCGCAGTTCCGAGTGCTCGGCCACCGGCAGCGCGCCACCGTCATCACGCTCAGCACAGGTAACCGCTCGCCGCAGTAGTACCGCGCCCGCCCCGCCGCGCCCTCCTCTCGCCCCTCTCGCCCGTGCGCCGCGCGACACGACTCCCCGCGCGCTCCGTCCGACACCTTACTCCTCTTTGCGCCGCAGTCGGCTACACCATGCGGGACATCCGGTACAAATGGAACGAGGGACCCAACTCGGTGGGCGTCTCTAACGAAGTGTCGCTCCCGCAGTTCAAGGTGTTGGGCCACCGCCAACGCGCCATGGAGATATCTCTCACAACAGGTGCGAACTACTTCCTTACGTTTCGTAAAGTAACGCACCATTGCGTGTGATACAGTGCTCTTCCAGTAGACCTAGCGTAGTCTGAACGTTTAACGCTCTCCCTGCCTCACGCGCTAATCGAATCCTGTACTTACATCGCCGACCTCAGGAAACTACTCCCGCCTGGCGTGCGAGATCCAGTTCGTGCGCTCGATGGGCTACTACCTGATCCAGATCTACATCCCGTCCGGGCTGATCGTGATCATCTCGTGGGTGTCGTTCTGGCTGAACCGCAACGCCACGCCGGCGCGCGTGCAGCTCGGCGTCACCACCGTGCTCACCATGACCACGCTCATGTCTTCCACCAACGCGGCGCTGCCCAAGATCTCCTACGTCAAGTCCATCGACGTGTACCTCGGCACCTGCTTCGTGATGGTCTTCACCAGCCTACTCGGTGAGTGTCACCGCCGCCGACCCGCGACCCGCCCGCGCGCGCTCTCTAACGCTGCCTGTCACGTTTCAGAGTACGCGACGGTGGGGTACATGTCCAAGCGGATACAGATGAGGAAGCAGCGCTTCGTGGCGATACAAAAGATAATGTCGGAGAAGAAGATGCCGCCGGAGATGGGCAGCGCGGTGTGGGACGCGGGGTCGCTGCGCGCGGGCGGCTCGCTGCCGCGCGCGCCGCGCCACTCGCTGGGCGCGCCGCCGCCGCCGCCGCGCGCGCACCTTCCCGACCGCGCGCACGTGCCGGACCGCGCGCACGTGCCGGACCGTGCGCACGTGCCCGACCGCGCGCACGTGCCCGACCGCGCGCGCCACCTGCAGGAGGTGCGCTACAAGGTGCGCGACCCCAACCGGCACTCCAAGGGCGGCACGCTGGAGAGCTCCATCGAGGACGTGCCCGCGCTGCCCGCGCCGCCGCTGCAGCCCACCAAGGTACGCCAGCGCCGCGCTAGGTGAGCTAGCCCTGCAGCGCTGCAGTGTGTCATGTGCTCGTGTGTGCTTGCAGGACTACGGCAAGTTCCTGGGCATGACGCCGTCGGACATCGACAAGTACTCGCGCATCGTGTTCCCGGTGTGCTTCGTGTGCTTCAACCTGATGTACTGGATCGTGTACCTGCACGTGTCCGACGTGGTGGCCGACGACCTGGTGCTGCTGGAGGAGAGCAAGTGAACCTCGCCCCCCCCCCTCCCGCACCGCACCGCGCCCGCACTCCGCACCGCTACACACTCGTGTACATAACTCATGTAATGTAATATATCGGTTAGCAAAACGCTAGAGTCACGACCCCTCGTAGACGTAACTGACGGTCTGATCGTACCTTAGATATAGATAGGAACTCGAACGACTTGTACAGAAATTGTAAATACGACATTATTATAATTATTGTGCCGGTGCCGGTAACCTCATAGCAGTTTGCTTTACGACATTCTTCAAAATTCTATAATTCTGTATATTCTTTTGGTAAGCTTTTGGAACTGAAGACATTTAGCTAGTCTCTTATGTAAGACAAAAAACTGATAAGTTTATTAAATGGTTTGTAAAGCCCAGCTCATCAGAGAAGTTTCAAGTTGTCACCTTCTCAAGTTTGTCAATAAATATTTATTCAATACACTTCCTCGAAAACTAGCTCTTATTGCACTGTGACTAGGTTCGAAATGCAACATATTTCGCACGCGTGCGTTAATCCTATTTTTCCGCAACCAAGGGCGGGAAAAAAGTTACCACAGATAACTATAGGGACCTTATATTTATGTCCAAATGAATTAAAACAGGAATATTAAAAAAAATCACCACTGACTTGTGGCGACAGACCCCAAAGACCGAATCAGCAGTGTTTTTTTTTTAATTCCGTCATTTTGATTAGCATAAATATTTTTTGAATATACCTAAAAAGAATACTATAAATAAACATGATTATTTTAAACAATTCTTTACTTTTATGAACAAGTAAACATTTATTTGTGTTCTTACTTAAAAAATATTTGAATTTTATATTTTTCCTATGAGGCTGTGTAGCGGCTTCATACCTTTGCTTCTTCTTCAATCTGGCGAAATCAAACCGCGGAAAAAAGCAAATGAAATCGTAGTCTCCTAAAAATTGATGACAATAGTACATTTTGATACAAGCGCGAAAAGTTTGTTATTGCATTCGAGGCGGATTGAACATGGGGATTGATTGTTCATGGGGTCGAGAAATGCAATAACAAATTCCCACGTGTATCAAACGACGTGTTTCAATACACTTTCGAAGAAATTAACTAATAACGATACTTAAAACCATGATTTCGTTTGCTTTTTTTCTGCGGTTTGATTTCGTCAGATTGAAGGCAAAAATATGAAGCCGCTAAACAGCCTCATAGGAAAAATATAAAATTCAAATATTTTTTAATTAAGGACACAAATAAATGTTTACTTGTTAATAAAAGTAAATACTTCATTGTTTAATATAATCATGTTTATTTATTGTATTCTTTTTACATACACAATTTAATATTCAAAAAATATTTATGTTTTAAAGATGCAAATCAAAATGACGAAATAAATAAAAAAATTCCGCCGACTCTATAGATGGTGTTTTTTTTTAATTTCCTATGTTTTAATCGATTTGGTATACCTTGGTTTGGTAGATTTGGTACATGGTGATCTGTGGTAATTTTCTTTCCCGCCCTTGGTCGCGGAAAAATAAGATTACCGCACGCGTGCGAAATATGTTGCATTTCGAACCTAATCGTAGTGCAATAAGAGATAGTTTTCGAGAAAGTGTATTGAAAAAATACTTAAGGATCGTTATTAGTCAATTTCTTCGAAAGTGTATTGGAAAACGTCGTTTGATACATGTGGGAATTTGTTATTACATTTCTCGACCCCATGGACGCCCTCGCCGTACTGCTCGGGGCTCGGGAACTAACTTTCCGCACTTGTATCAAAATGTACTATTTTGGTCTAAAGTAGTACCTAATTACGAATAGTTTTGTGTTGCTGACTTGCTGCAGCTTCAAAGCGTATGTGTATAGTATGTGTATGTTGCCCAACCTGATACCGCGCCGGCCCCGGCACCGCTCAACCCTGTGACGTAGGTACTGGAAGAGGAACTATTGTTAAGTTGTAACGTCATAGATTTTATGAACTAGAACGAAACTGTTAAGTATTGTAAAGTTACAGATATTATTTATAAGTAAGCACGGTAAGGCACACGAGACTATTTTGCATTCACATGCAATACGTTCGTCTTGGAATAAAGACTAACATTACGATCACGTTGTTTTATTTGAAGGTTGCCCTCGATTTCTCTGGGATGCCATCATCAACATCAGGTTAATATATTAGCAAACTCAAACTCAAACTCAAAGCATTTATTTCAATTAAACCATTACAGGCACTTTTGAATGTCAGAAGAACAATTCATAAAACAAAACTAAACTACGAGTGCAATACGTCACCCCGAAAGCCACCACGCCGAGCCTCGCGCCGCCGAATGCCCGCAACAGCGAACTCTGCGAGCACGAAAGCACGCAGCGACGCACACCGCAACAACGAATGCACGAGACTCCAAATCACGAAACAACGAATGCACGCCGCAGCGCGCAACCGCCGCCCGCGACCCGGTGCCCCGCGCACCCACCGCCACGGCACGCGCCGCCGCGCGCCCCCACACCCACAGCACTCGCCGCCGCAGACATACGGCGACGCGCAACCCGACGCAGCAACCCCCGGGACGACGTATTGTACTCCTAAGTCACAGTCACAAGGCATAATAACTTGTGAAAGTACTGTAGTTGCCCATTCCCTAGCGTAGATCTCTATGGAGAAGAACGGGCAAGAAACTCCATGGACACTCTTTTAAATCAGAATATTGTTACAAAATCTTGGTACATTACATCATTCATGTTGGGATGGTATATTATGTGAGAACTACACTTGGGAGCAAATAAATCGAGCCACTTCCTTTTTCACGCATTATGGTAATTATTTTTGGTATTATGGAACGCATCGATTCGAAACATATATCGCCTAAAAGGGTATTTAATAACCTTTACAAAGAGGGTAGTTAGTTGTCAAAATTTCATTTTTTTTTAATTTAAATTAAAGTTTAAATGGTAGAATAAAATTATCGCATTTAATTTGCTTATGACATTTTTATTGTACTCTGTTAAGAAAAGATTAAATTTGAGGTTTTTGTTAATCATACCCATATTACTTGTTATTGTTGTCTTTATCTGTGTCTGTGTAATCAAAATAACCTGATAAAATGGATACTACACCGAAGGAAGCTGCCCAAGTTGTAGCTTTACTTGAGGTTGGACACGGACAACGTGAAGTGGCACGCAGACTTCATTTGAGTCGTTCAAAGGTACAGCGGGTATACCGCAGGTATCTGGAGACTGGTGCTTTTGTTCGGCGACCTGGAACTGGCCGACCACGGGCAACAACAGAACGTGACGACCGCTTTATTGCAACCAATTCGTTGCGCGACCGTGGACTTAATGCTGTTCAGCTACAGCAAGCGTTACGTGACGTTCGAGGAGTCTCAATCAGTAGGTGGACAGTGTCGTATTACTTACCCCTAACAAGTAAAAGAGGGTAAGTAATTTAACAATTGAATTTAATTTAGAGGTAAGAGGTAAAAAATACAAATAAATCTATAAAAACACGAACCTTCCTAACTCACGCTTTGCACAGAATAAAACAGCTCCAGGGTAGGTAAATCTCGAAGGCTGGCCAGCAGATTACGGGCAAGTCCTTTAGGGAGGCCCGGAGAATACGTTGGAGGTACTTCGCGTCGCGAGGATCACGGGCGACTCCTTTAGGGAGGCCCGGAGGATACGTTGGAGGTACTTCGCGTCGCGAGGATCACGGGCGACTCCTTTAGGGAGGCCCGGAGGATACTTTGGAGGTACTTCGCGATGGTTCTTCTTAAGAACTCAGATAATAACTTGTAGACGTGATGATTCCTCTTCAGAAACCAGATCTCAACTGGAGGGCATCCTTCAGAAATCCCTTTTTATAAAACCATCTCTCCGTTTTTTCCACCCAGTTGTCGTTTAATTCTTTCCAGAATTTAAGTTCTTGAAATCAAAAATTGTGAGTTGCCTGTATTTAAAACGGCCTGTATTATTCAGTCAAAAACTTCTTCAAAGAATTTCTGTGAGCGTGTTAATTAATTTTATAAGCGTGAGATAAGTTACAGTTAATAGAAATTATCAATAAATTACATTATTTGAGCTAATATATTAATAAAAATAAATTAAATTATATAAATCAAATGTAACCTTCATAGTTCTAACCACTAAGAAAAACTATGACACAAATTAAAAGAAAAAGTAAATGACATATTGACAACTGACGTTATGTCACACGAAAAGTAAACAATGAAAAATTATAAGATTTAATATTTTAAAACAGTAAAAACAACGTTAATGAATCGAATAAGATCGATTATAAGACTGCCAACAAAAATAGTTGTCGCCAAGGCGCGAAATGAGACGTAAAAAGGACATTTTATGAAAGATGAGGATGATTAGTAAAAGTGTAAGTATAAATCTCAATAAATACTATATTTCCCCAACGACCCCGAGAAAATTTTTGGTCTAGAACAAAAATTTTGTAAGGTTAAAGTATAACAGCATTCACAAAACGTACATACTTCATTCAAATACACCGACATCTTACGAAGTTAGGTCAGGTAGGATTCACATTCAATGATCACTACGCAACCTGATAAGTTAATAACTTTAAGGCTTATTTTCGGAGTTGTAATCCGCTCTCGTCTAAAACCTATTAATAACATGAAGTAAAAAAAAAAACCGGCCAAGAGCGTGTCGGGCCACGCTCAGTGTAGGGTTCCGTAGATAATAAAATATTATGTAAACGAAGTTAAAAAAAAATACGGGCAAATGAAACTTGACCTCTGGATTGTATAGGCGCTCATACGATTCAGGGACCAAATTATATTGGTTAACTGCAGTTTCCATCTGTTGTTTCCATCCAAGTTCAAAATAATTTTCCTAGAAAGTCCTTATAAAGTTCTACTTTTCAGATTTTTTTCGTATTTTCTAAACTTATGGTTCAAAAGTTAGAGGGGGGGGGACGCTTTGTTTTTTACTTTTGGAGCGATTATTTCCGAAATTATTGACATTATCAAAAAATGATTTTAGTAAACCCCTATTCATTTTTAAATACCTTTCCAACAATATATCACACATTAGGGTTAAAATTAAAAAAAAAAACACTTCCCACTTTACATATAGGGGGGCTACCCTAATAAAACATTTTTTTCCAATTTTTATTTTAGCACTTTGTCGGCGTGATTGATACACATATTGGTCCCAAATTTCAGCTTTCTAGTGCTAACGGTCACAGAGATTAAGCGAGGACGGACAGACAGACAGACAGACAGACATGGCGAAACTATAAGGGTTCCTAGTTGACTACGGAACCCTAAAAAAAAATTTAACAAAGGCTTATTTTTAAAGGAGTTGTAATCCGCTCCTAGTCAACTTTAGTTGATAAATAACAACACCGCACTCGGTAAACTCCGAGTTAACGTCAGGGCAGCTCCCGCAATAGTAGTCGGTATGCTCCGAGTAAACCGTCAAGGGCAGCTCCTATCAACTTTTAGAGTTAGTAGATAGAAACAAGAGTCATACTAACTTGTAGAGTTAGTTGAAACGAACGTTAGGTAATATGAAACTAAAAACATTTCATAGAGTTATCTGATAAGAACAGATATAAAGAAAGATTAATAAATAATCTTATAATGGTTTAAGAACCGATGAATGAATTAGAAAATAAATAGAGTTTTAATAAGCCGAAAATGAACTCTATTTTAGAAGAGGGAAAGAAGAAAGAGATGAGTCATGTGTATAAAAAAAAAAAAAATATATACATTATATTTTAAAATCTTTAATATGCCATTTGGCTTGGTTGCCATTAGGATCCACAAGTATGTAAACTAACGGGGATAGTTTCTGCAATACAGTAGACTTAACATATTTTGGCGCTAGTTTTGCGCTGAAATAAATCCCAGCCTGACTATGTACATAGTTTCTTCGCCAGACTGTATCTCCTACGTTATATCCTTTAAAGGAACGACTTTCGTTATAACGAGAAGAGTTACGAGCATGAGCAATATGAAGGGCTATCTGAACTTTATCGAAAATTGCAGATAATAAACCTATGTTAGTAGCATAGATGTCCCTAGGTAGAAAAACGATTTCATCAAGATTATTAGTTGGCGTATAAAGTGAGCCAGTAGTAACTGTCTCTCGTCCAAAGAGTAAAAAGTTAGGTGAGAAACCAGTGGTAGCATTAGTTGTGCTGTTCATAACGTATTGGACTTTAGGAAGGTGGGTGTCCCAAGATCTATGGTCATCACCAACCAAAGATGACAAAGCTGTGATTATGGTACGATTGTATCTTTCAGTGGGATTAACTTGAGGGCAATAGTGAGGAGAGAAAAATATGTGTGGTATGTTATATCTGCCCAGAAAGTTGCGAAATTCTTCGGATTGGAATTGAGATCCATTATCCATAATAATAGTTTGAGGTACTCCATGAACTAGAAAAACAAAATTTTCTAAATTAGAGATGATGTTAGCACTAGTAGACCGTTTTAGTGGAAATATCAGGGAATATTTAGTAAAACAACAGTTAACTACTAAGATAAATTGATTTCTACGTCTAGTCATAGGTAGAGGACCCATTAGATCCAAAGAAATTGTTTGAAAAGGCCTGGAACAAATTTTTGGTTTACCCATAAGGCCAAAGGGAGAGTGATTTGCGTGTTTGTAAGTTAAGCAAGTATCACAGATAGAAATTATTTTAGCGATATCTTTAAACATAGCTGGCCAGTAATATAGGAGTGATAATTTTTTATAAGTTTTAAAGATTCCTAGATGAGGCTGATCTGGGAACCCATGGTTATCTTTGACAAGGGTTTCCCGGAGATCAGGATGAGGAACTTCTTTCCACGCGAAATCTTCAGTTAACGCGTAGGGAGATTGGGTATAGCGGAATAATTTATTTTCGCGAATAGTATAATTAGGATATCGATCAGGATTGTTACGACATTCCAAAAGTATTTTGTTATAGTGTTCCAATGCTGGAGCTACGGTTTGAGGATTAAGTAAGATAGGATTAACACCAAGTGGACATGATGTACGGGAGAGTAAATCAGGAACTAAGTTGTCTTTACCTCTTTTGTGTTTTAGAGTAAAATTAAAAGATGACAACCTAAGAGCCCACCGTGCGAGTCTACCAGATGGATTAGACAATTTTAAGAACCATTTAAGTGCTGCGTGATCCGTATAAACAGTGAATTGTTTACCATTGTCGATATAACAACGCCAATGTTCTAAAGCTGAAATTACCGCAAGAGTTTCTCTTTCTGTAGTTGAGTAATTTCGTTCGTTTTTATTAAGAGATTTGCTCATATAAGCTATAACTACTTCCTTGTCGTCTTTTAGTTGTGTTAACATACCCCCGATGCCGAAGTTAGAAGCATCGCAATGTACAGAGAAAGGGAGATCGTAATCGGGACAAGCTAGTATAGGAGTAGTTACAAGAGCTTCTTTTAATTTATTAAAAGCCAGAGTAGCATCTTTATTCCAAATGAATTTAGGAGCATTTTTACCGGAAGAAGTTAATTTATTAAGTGGAGTTGCAATTGTGCTGAAGTTAGGAATAAAACGGCGAAACCAACTACATGTTCCAATAAATTTTCTCACTTCTTTACGAGTAGTGGGAGTAGGAAATTCGAGTATTGCTTTAATTTTAGCCGGATCTGAGCGTAAACCATTTTCATCTACAATATATCCTAAGTATTTAAGTTCATTTTTAAAGAATTGACTTTTATCAAAGTTAATAGTCAATTTAGCAAACGTTAATTTCTCAAGAACTTTAACTAGGTAAGAGATATGCTCTTCAAATGATTCAGAAATGATTATTATATCATCAAGGTAACAAAAGACCTTATTGTCAAATTCAGGAGTAAAAAGCATGTCCATAAGTCTTTGCTGGGTAGCTGGAGCATTAGTTAAACCAAAGGGCATGATAACAAAGCGATACATGCCTCTACCAGGGACATAAAAAGCCGTTTTATCTTTATCCGCTTCATCTTTCAAAGGGATCTCCCAAAATGCTTTAGCAATATCAATGCTTGAAAGAAATTTAGCGTTTTTAAGATTATCTAAAATTTCGTTAACAAATGGAAGGCTGTACGCGTCCTTACGAGTAACTGAATTAAGTTTACGACTATCAACACAGAATCGCCATTCGCCATTCTTTTTAGGTGTAATGATAACCGGAGAAAGCCAAGGACTTTCGCATTTTTCAATAACGCCCCATTCTAACATTTTATCGACTTCTATAATGAGAGCTTTTTGTTTTTCAGGAGAAAGACGATAACATCGTTGTTTAATTGGAGGAGTATCACCAGTATCGATGTGATGACTAATAAGATGAGTGCGACCCAGTTTTCCTCTACTTTCGAAGGATATAGCTTTAAATCGTTTAATCATGTCATCCGCAATAGTTTTTTGCTCTAAAGAGAGGACATTATAAGGAAGTACTTGTTTAGTAGTTTCAGTAACTACTGAACATTTAGTATTTGGCTTAAAAGCCGAAGAAAGTATGTGTGGAACAAGGTTAAACTTTTTCCAAAAGTCGACTCCCAAAATAATTGAAGGAGATATATTTGGAAATACGAAGGCTTGGATTAGATGAGTTTGATTATTGTATCTAATCGGAATGTCAATTGAGCCAAGAGATTTACTTTTATGATTACTGGCAGTAGTAATCGTCATTAAAGAAGACTTGGATAACGTGAAGCCTAATTTTAAAATTTCTAGATGAGAGTTATTACCAAGTATTGTAATAGAACTACCGCTATCTAGTAAACCGGAAAATATTTTGTTATTAATAGAAATATTAATGAAAGGCCGATTAAAATCTTTTTCGTTATCATATAGTGAAGTTATTTTGTAACAATGAAAGAAATTTTTTAAAGTTTGTAACCAATCATGCCAGTCTGATTGATTAAAGTTTTTATTACCCAAGTCGTTGTTTAGTTTTTTGAGTTGTTAGTCTTATTACAGTTAGGGCAGTCAGTAAATTTTACATCTTTTAAACCACATCTATAACAAATTATTGTACGAGGTTGCAAGCAATTAGCTAATTTATGACCATTAATGCGGCATCGTACACAAAAATCATTACTATTATGTTTATTAATTGTATTAACTTGAGGTTTATTGTTAAAACGATTAAAATTTGTTCTAGGAGGGAACGCGTTAGAGGTTGAGGGTTTTGTTGTTAAATTTGATTTATAGTTAAATTCAACAGTTAAAGGATTATTTGTAGTTTGAGGTTCGCTGAAACGTTTCTCTTTGTCCAAAAATTCTTCATATTTTTTACAACATGAAATAAGCGCAAGTATTGAATTGATATTATTATTCGCGATATAAGGTGAATAGCATGGTCGGATGTTACGAATAATAATTTGTAGTTTTTTAGTTTCCGATAATTTTTCTGATAGTCTGGAAAACATGCCAGTCAGTATGGAAATAAAAATAACTATAGGTTCATCCTTGCCTTGAGTTCGACTATTAATGGCCTCTAGTAATTTATGGTCATAGTCGAAACCACCAAAGTCTAAAATCAAAGCTTCGCAAAGTTCGTCCCATGATAACAAAGAATCACGTTTAAAACGGTACCAATGTAAAGCGTTATCGGTAAGTAATTCGAACGCATGATCTAATAATTTGTTTGAAGAAATATTCCTAGAAATACTAAATTCCTGAATTTTCTGAATAAATGACCGTGGGCAAGAATTCCCGTCGTATTTTATTCTTTTTAATTCGTTAAGAGAATTATTGGGAATTGAGTTTTGAGATTGAGACTGAATGTCGGGAAGCATAGTATGGAACATTGTCTCATTGGGACTATTAGGAGTTGAAGAGGGACGGTTGACTATTATAGGTTGAGGGTTACTACCGTTGGAAACAGAAGATAAAGAATTAAATTTCGATTCTAAATTGAGAAATCTCTCTTTAGTTTGAGATAAACGATTTACCTCTGAGGAATCCGAATCTATATCAATCCTCTCTAGTCGATGAAATAAATGATTAATAAAAGTTTTAATTTTTTTGTAGAGTCTAAGGTTGCCCTGTTCTAACGATAGTATTTTTGGTTCAATATAATTTAAGGTAGTGGTAAGTTCATCCAAATCAGTCTTAACTTCTAATATCGAGTCAACAATTTCTTCAGAGGGAATAAGAGGTGCGAGTTGAAGAATTTGTTTTTTAAGTTGTATTACAGTATCTTTTGGTTCTTCTAACCTTATTTTAATTTCGTATTCTAGCTCAGCTTTGTTTAGAAGTTCAAAGAAAATAATTCTATCCATGATTAAAAATTAAAGTTAAAGAAGATAAAGTTGTGTTAAAGGGAGGAAAATAAAAGAGGATTCAAGAGTATTATAGGACTCAAGAGTGAAGAGTTTAAGAGGGTAAGGGAGTGAAAGAGTTTAAGAGGGTAAGGGAGGGAAAGAGTTTAAGAGGGTAAGGGAGGGAAAGAGTTTAAGAGGGTAAGGGAGGGAAAGAGGGTAAGGGAGGGAAAGAGTTTAAGAGGGTAAGGGAGGGAAAGAGTTTAAGAGGGTAAGGGAGGGAAAGAGTTTAAGAGGGTAAGGGAGGGAAAGAGTTTAAGAGGGTAAGGGAGGGAAAGAGGGTAAGGGAGGGAAAGAGTTTAAGAGGGTAAGGGAGGGAAAGAGTTTAAGAGGGTAAGAGAGTGAAAGAGTTTAAGAGGGTAAGGGAGTGAAAGAGTTTAAGAGGGTAAGAGAGTAAAAGAGTTTAAGAGGGTAAGGGAGGGCTGAGGAGGGACAAAGAGTAAGAGTTAAGTTCTGAAGGAGGAATCTAAAATAGCCTAATAACAGTCTCTATACTTTGTATTGACCCAGTATCTATAAAAGTTCAAGAGCCCACGACACTAAACGTAGTTCAATATAATTGTTTAAGAGGAGGACTCAAGAGTTAAAGAAAGAGAGTTTAAGAGGACTAGAGGATCCGATATAATGATAAGTATTTGTAATAAGTATTATATAAATATATATAGATTTGTATAAACGACCACAGGATATTGTCCTGCGGCTGTCGTAAAGTATCCAATCTCCAACCTTGGCAGTGCCCACAAGTGGTTATCACATCCAAGAGGCCGAAAGGGTGCACATTATCTTTCGATAATGGAATGTGTGCAAGTCTGTGGGATGCAGTGTAGTGATGTTTTGGTAAAGTATTAAGTATAATGAGAAACGACTACGAGATATTGTCCAATAGTCGTCGTATAGTAACCAATCTCCAACCTTGGCAGTGTCCAGAAGTGGATTAACACATCCAAGAGGCCGAAAGGATGCCAATTACCAGAGGTAAAAGAAATGTGTGTGGGGGTGTAGTATAAATGTATGTTTAGTATTAAGTAAAGTAGTAAAGATTGATGAAGTGATGAATTATGATGAAAAATAATTATATACCAAATTTGATTGCTTGTGTAAGTTTTTTTAGAATTTAGAGAGGGAATGAGTGAGATCTAGTCTTGATTTTACGTTGGGCGCCAAACTGTCGTATTACTTACCCCTAACAAGTAAAAGAGGGTAAGTAATTTAACAATTGAATTTAATTTAGAGGTAAGAGGTAAAAAATACAAATAAATCTATAAAAACACGAACCTTCCTAACTCACGCTTTGCACAGAATAAAACAGCTCCAGGGTAGGTAAATCTCGAAGGCTGGCCAGCAGATTACGGGCAAGTCCTTTAGGGAGGCCCGGAGAATACGTTGGAGGTACTTCGCGTCGCGAGGATCACGGGCGACTCCTTTAGGGAGGCCCGGAGGATACGTTGGAGGTACTTCGCGTCGCGAGGATCACGGGCGACTCCTTTAGGGAGGCCCGGAGGATACTTTGGAGGTACTTCGCGATGGTTCTTCTTAAGAACTCAGATAATAACTTGTAGACGTGATGATTCCTCTTCAGAAACCAGATCTCAACTGGAGGGCATCCTTCAGAAATCCCTTTTTATAAAACCATCTCTCCGTTTTTTCCACCCAGTTGTCGTTTAATTCTTTCCAGAATTTAAGTTCTTGAAATCAAAAATTGTGAGTTGCCTGTATTTAAAACGGCCTGTATTATTCAGTCAAAAACTTCTTCAAAGAATTTCTGTGAGCGTGTTAATTAATTTTATAAGCGTGAGATAAGTTACAGTTAATAGAAATTATCAATAAATTACATTATTTGAGCTAATATATTAATAAAAATAAATTAAATTATATAAATCAAATGTAACCTTCATAGTTCTAACCACTAAGAAAAACTATGACACAAATTAAAAGAAAAAGTAAATGACATATTGACAACTGACGTTATGTCACACGAAAAGTAAACAATGAAAAATTATAAGATTTAATATTTTAAAACAGTAAAAACAACGTTAATGAATCGAATAAGATCGATTATAAGACTGCCAACAAAAATAGTTGTCGCCAAGGCGCGAAATGAGACGTAAAAAGGACATTTTATGAAAGATGAGGATGATTAGTAAAAGTGTAAGTATAAATCTCAATAAATACTATAACAGTGAGACGAAGACTAAAAGAACGAAATTTAACATCACACAAACCAGCAACTGGCCCAAAATTGACTGTAGCTCATCGCCGATCTCGCTTGGAGTTTGCTCGAGAACACATTAATTGGACGTTAGAAGACTGGAGGTCAGTTTTGTTTTCTGACGAGTCAAGAATCTGTCTTTTTAGCAATGACGGGAGAAACCGAGTGTATAGACGTCCTGGTGAAAGATTTGCCCAATGTTGCATTCGAGAAACTGTGAGTTTTGGTGGTGGTTCTTGTATGGTGTGGGGAGGAATTTCTCTAGACGGAAAAACGGAACTTGTCTTCGTCGACCCCGCCAACGATGGCAGTGGTAGACGTGGATTAACAGCTGACCGATACATAACTGACATTCTTGAAAACCACGTAATGCCGTATGCTGGTTTTGTCGGAGAAAATTTCTTGTTTATGCATGACAATGCGAGACCTCATACCGCGCAGATCGTTACGGAATACTTGTCTGCGATCGGGATTCAACAAATGGTATGGCCAGCACGAAGTCCCGATTTGAACCCGATCGAACACCTATGGGACGAGCTAAAACGGAGAGTCCGAGCCAGGGTTCCCGCTGTTTCATCCATTCCCGAGCTTAAAGTCGCTGTGCTTGAAGAGTGGGAGAACATACCACAATATGTCATCGTAACGCTGATCAGATCGATGACTAATAGGCTACAAGAATGTATCAGGGCACGGGGGGGTAATACCAGTTATTAAGAATATTTTTTTTGCAATAATTTTGTTTTTTATTGTTTTTATGGACTGTTTTAGCCCTACTAAATTTTCTATCAAAATTACCATTTTTCTTGCAGAGCCAATAATTTATCATTCAATAAGGTTATTATTCAATAATTTACCCTCATTGTAAAGGTTATTAACTAAACTTTTAGGCGATATATAGTTCGAATTGATACGTTCCATATTACCAAAAATATTTACCATTTTACGTGAAAAAAGGTAGTGGCTCGATTTATTTGCTCCCAAGTGTATGTAGCAAGACGTGCAAGTTAAGAGCGTCCGGAGTAAAAGGGTACAATAAACAAATAAAAAAAATAAAAAATTATACCATGGCAACTAAGGGATGACCAGTCTCCACTGACAGCGCCCGTTCACGAACATGACGCATGGATCAGCACCATTCAACTCAACCATTTTGAAGGGAACTAAATGATCCGACACACGCGCCACCATCAGCGAGACATTTGAGTGAGCATGACATTCTCTCAGCCACCAGGGCAACGTCAGTAAAATGTAACCAAATGTGAAAATGTAAAAACTGGCTTTATAGTACATAGTACTCACACATGTGCCATGCAATTATATAATATTAAGATTTTGAATCTATACAATGCAAAGATATTTTTACAATCTTCTGCAGCCTCTACAATAACTTCACATGATAATCAATTAATCTACCCCTATGGTTGTGGTCGTTGTGGAGCAGACCCCGCGTAGTGAGCCAAGCATTTATATCATCAAAGTAATCCCCCAACTTATAATATGCTTGCCTACAGTGTGCGTTTTCTACAGGATTTAAAGTGCGTCTCATTCAGTTGAAGAATGTGAGGGGGTATTTTATTGTAACATTTTAAAGAGTACCCCATGAAAGATGAGTCTACTTTAGCTAGCCTGAATGTTGAGATCTTACAAATATGTGAGAACGATGCAAAAAATACGAGCAAGTTAAGAGCGTCCAGAATAAACGATACAATAAACCAATAAAAAAATATATAACATGGCAACTAAGAGATGTCCAGTCTCTACTGACAGCGCCCGTTCACGAACATGACGCATGGATCAGCACCATTCAACTCAACCATTTTGAAGGGAACTAAATGATCCGACACACGCGCCACCATCAGCGAGACATTTGAGTGAGCATGACATTCTCTCAGCCACCAGGGCAACGTCAGTAAAATGTAACCAAATGTGAAAATGTAAAAACTGGCTTTATAGTACATAGTACTCACACATGTGCTATTTTTACAATCTACTGCAGCGACTACAATAACTTCACATGATTATTGATTTATTTGCCCTATGGTTGTGGAGCAGGACCAGCATTGAGCCAAGCATGTTTATCATCAATGTAATCCCCCAACTTATAGTATGCTTGCCTACATAGTGTGCGTTTTATACAAGATTTAAATTTCGTCTCATTCAGTTGAAGAATGTGAGGGGGTATTTTATTGTAACATTTTAAACAGTACCCCATGAAAGATGAGTCTACTTTAGCCAGCCTGAAACCTGGCTGAACTAGTTGGTCCCTATTTCTCGTATTATAGTGGTGTCTATCCCCTCTTTTGCTAAATAAATGCAGATTTTTCCTAACGTACATGATGTTTTCATAGATGTATTGACAAGGTACTGTCATGATGTTAATTTCCTTAAACAGCTCTCTCAGAGAATCGCGCCTTCGTATACCATATATGGCTCTAATGGCTCTTTTCTGCAGAATAAATATAGACTCGATGTCTGCAGCCCGTCCCCACAGTAAAATACCGTATGACATAACACTATGAAAATAGCTAAAATAGACTAGTCTCGCGGTATCTACGTCAGTAAATTGACGGATTTTTCTAACAGCATATGCTGCTGAACTCAGCCGTCCTGCAAGAGATGTTAAATGCGGACCCCACCTGTAGCCTTGAGTCAATCGTTATCCCCAAGAAAACAGTTTCATCAACAAATTCTAGTTTCTCTTGATTCAATACTATGTCACAATCAGTACTTTTGACATTTGGTAGAGCAAATCTTATGCACTTCGTTTTTTTCCCATTTAATACTAAATTGTTAACGGTGAACCAATTATGAACCTGCAGTAGGGCGTTATTTACGTCATCAAGATTTGTGGCACGTCTGTTTACCTTAAATATTATAGAAGTATCGTCGGCAAACAATACCATTTCAGGTTGGTTTTGCCTGAAAGAATACAACTATCGGTCCACATAAGTAGGTACCTACGTATAATTTTGAAAAAAAAATCTTTCAACTCCTAACCGTTGAGGAGTTGTAACTTGTACCTTCCATCATCAGCGCATCCACATAAGATTAGGATTATCAGACGCAAATACATGCTTTAAAAAAACATATGGAAAACGTAACGCGGCGGGGTCCTAAGAATCCGTGCCAATAATTCTTAAATACATAAATGACTGTTAATTTTTAACTTAGGTAAGTAATTAAGTACTTAAGTTATAAATTAAGCAGCTTGATTAGAAATTGTTTTTTTTTTATATATTACTATTGATTTTCGAAAACATGTGACATCTGCCAACCCGCACTGGGCCCGCGTGGTGGATTATAGCCAATGATATATAAACTACGTCATTGATTATAGCCCATCCCTCTCCTAGAGAAGAGGCCTGAGTCCCTGCAATGGGAACATTATAGACTGATGATGATGATGATGACTATTGATTCGTTTTTTATGATCGATCAGAAACCAAATGAAGATGATTTAATTTTTTTATACATATGTCCCATTGTTTCAAAAAATGTTATTAACAATTCGTTGTTTATAAGATAATTTGACTTTCTTTTTGGACACATCATAACCTTTGATGCAAATTATGACTTAAAGAAAAGGCTTTCCTTAAAAAAAAAACGGATTTGTTCATTAACAATTTTACTCTATTACCTGTAATTTTATTATTATCATGGATCCATTTTTTTATTTTAAATAATCATTTGCAACAAAGATTATGTCATTGTTTCCAAAAAAAAGAACACCGCAGTTGTATATACAAAATTAAACATTAAGCAATAAAAGTTTTTCAATAATTAATTTGTCAAGCTTCATTCTTAACTTATATGTATAAATTGTTGCTATCAAATCATTGATATAAAAACTAAAGATACGGTCGTCCGAACATTTGCTCGACGCGTTCGCCATACAGAGAATCGGTGTTGTCTGCTCGTTAATGTAACCTTGAGCGGCGTGGTATTTTCGAGGTATAAAGAACACAAATAAAGCTTTTAATAAAATTTACGATCGCACCCGAAGAGAGCCGATCGTGGACTAGTTCACTTCGGCTTAGGATTCCGAAGCCGAACGACGCCGACGTCCGACGCCTCAAAAGTGGTCCCAATATGGTCTTTCCTAAGTTAGGAAAGACCATATTGGGACCACGTTTGCCGTCCGCCCAGTCCTTACGCAGTAATATATTTTTCACACCACCTGCTCGAAAATGTCAAATTATATGTCAAGCAACCTTAACTTAAAGTGAGTCATTATTGGCCGGGGGCACAGCCGGTCAATAATGTTGTACTGGATTTCATTATGACCCGCTGGTCAATAATGTGATTTGAATTTGGAATCTCACATGCTCAGCTAAATTGGCAGTATAGTACTAACAAACACCCAGAAAGAGGAAAGCTATTCTCGATACCCTTACTACGCGTGGATGATATTCTCGATTTCCTACAAAATCATAACGACTGCTTCTTTATATCGTTGCCATGTTTTCGAAGACATAATATTGTAAGAATAATTAGATAACTACGAACCATTTTTTTAAAGGAATGGAATAACATTAAAACTGGCATTAATAATAACAAATACCGTACCGCGCCGTAATACCGTTATAGTACTTGGCTGTTACATTAGTTAAAAGTTGTTTGTGATAATGTTGCAATTAACCCGTTTGTGCATATAACTAACTAGTTCTAAATATGTTATTCTTACTGTTTGTTTATTTGATAAATACTTTGTTTTTCGTACTATGGCTATTATTTTCTCACAGTAGGTGTAAAAAGTAGAGTATCCTCCTCTGGGCTAAAGGTGTCTTTGCCTTGGGCTAGCTTGAATCCCTCGCTGCATTCAGGATTCTTGTATTAACTCCCTCGTTTCGCTCGTGAGTTAAACTCTTAACTCCCTCCCTGCGCTCGGGAGTTAAATCCCGAATCCTTCATTGCGCTCGAGATTCAATATGACGCCCGTGACATAAGACACAACTTTAGCCCCTCGGTGCATAATCTACTAATAAGTGTGTGTACATGCATGGTGTTGCTCAGTCCCTCGATGAGTGGATTGAGGAAGCTTCTCACGATCTGCAAGACGTATGCGGAGGTGCACAGCCTTAAATACAACAAAAAAAAAGTGAGGTGTTAGTGTTTACGGCACCTAAACAACAGCCCCGTCGTGTACCTCCAGTATATCTCAACGACATTGAATTGAATGTGGTGACTCAATTTAAATACTTGGGTCATGTTGTCACCAGTGACCTACGTGATGATGGGGACATAGAACGCGAGCGCAGGGCGTTGGCGGTGAGGAGCAATATGCTCGCCCGTAGGTTTGCTCGCTGCACGGCAGACGTCAAAGTCTGTTTATTTAAAGCGTTCTGCCAGTCCTTCTACACGAGCGGCCTTTGGGTGTCATATACGAGCCGAGCCTACAACGTCCTGCGCGTGCAATACAACAATGCCTTCAGGACGCTGTTGCGGTTGCCGCGACGTTGCAGTGCGTCGGGAATGTTTGCTGAAGCACGTACGGATGGCTTTCACACTGGCGACAGGTCGTGAAAAAACGGCCTCGTAACTAATTTATTTTAAAATTATTATTTTAAAATTATTGTTTTATTGTGTTTAGTTTATTTAAATTCAATTATTTATATTAGAATCGATGTATTTAGTGACACACGTAGTGTTTGTGACCAGTTTTATTGTGAAAACTCAAAAACAATTGATATTTCAATAATTCATGTACCGGCCTGTCAACGTTTGAACTGTGGATTTGAATTCTTCGAACCGGGGGAGTATTTTGTTTTGATTTACCTAATTGTTGTGTTATTAATATACTAAACACCACACAAACACTGCTCAGGGCTCTGAGCGACGTCCAGTACACACCGGCTACGTTTATGTCTCATTTTGCTTGACGATTTGTGGAAGCAAAATCGAGGACGAAAACACTTGCCTCATACAAAACATACACTGCAAACCATACTACACACAAAATGTGTCTGAAATTGGCTGTACTTAAATATTATAATTTGTATTATAAGTAAACCTCTTGTTACATAAATAATTCAGAAATTCCCTCTAAAACGCATATTATTTGCATCCTTAGTCATTCTAGAATCAAAACAATGTTGAAATAGCTTGTCCTTATAGTAATAACTGTAGTATTTAAGTTGGAGAATATAAATTCAAATAGCTTTTCTATAATTCTCAGTTTTGTTTTTATTTTTACTTTTCTCATATACCTCCATATTTTTATAATCTTTTCTAAAACTTTTCTATTGTTTTAATTATTTTACTTCTTTCTAAATTCAAAACCCCTTTATCTTTCTCAAGTCTCAACTGACATTATTACTTATTCACTTCATATACTCAGCTGTTTCCTGTCACATTTCAGGTCTGGCTTGTAAATATCAGTCAATATGATGACGCGTGGAGCTACCATTCGTGACATGAGTGACAAACTGAAAGCAGCGCTGAGGGAGCTGGATGCTTCTAGAAATGAGTGCAGCAAACTGCTGAGGGAAAGAGAAGATAGTGAGGTGGAAATTGAGTTGATGGTGAACAAAAATACTCAACTCAAGAACGAGCTTGCAGAACTACACACACAGCATATGGACATACTTGACCAGCATAAGCACCTCCGTGAACTTGTTGCAAACTTCCAGCATTGTAGCGACACCTACGATCAGGCTTTGAGTCGCATATCTGAACTGGAACAAGAACTAAGTAGGGCCCAACACTCAATAATTCACTTAGAATCGCTTAGGGACCGTGAAGAGTCTGCCAACACCTGCAGTCTTTATGATGAGTTGGTCGGAAGCCGGTCAGGACCTGTATGTGTTGAGCCAATTGTGACCATAGACTTAACTAATGATACTATCTGTAAAAATAATATATTCACTAGTCATAATAAGATTAAAAAATACATTAAAATTAATAAGCGAATTCGAAATATTAAAAAATCCTTGAAACGCCTAAAAGTTAATAAAGAAAACACAAAACTAAGGCAAAAAAATTTAAATTTAATTCTAGATCTAAAGAAGTGTGACAGTGAATTACAATTATGTAGGTCAATGTATGAGACCGACACTCAAAACCTTCAGGATGAGCTGTTTGTTAGGGAATATGCACTAAAGGATATCTTTAGTAAATATGAGGCTTCTCAACAAGACCTGAGTAAGCGTATGCAGGAGGCCAATGAGCTGGTGGACCTGGTCACGTACAATGCGGAGAGGTATGAGTCTCTGACGAATAACCTTTCTTGTAGCTGTGCCTGCACTGTTATTCCACAGCCTCAGCACCAATCACCTACTCCCTTAGTGGCTCAGCCAGCTGGTAGTATTGATGATAGAAGTAAGAATAATAATATTTTAACAGATACTACTTACTTATTTTCTGATAAGTTTGGTCAAGGTTTTGGTACCTTATTTAATCAATGTTCACCACACTATGTAATAAATAATTGTTTACCCAGTGCCAGTATTAGCCAATTAATTAGTAAGATTAAACTGACTAAAATAAATCCCAATTCTACTGTTATTTTATTATATGGGAATAGTTTAAATGTAAGTAAAAAGGACATCATTGAATGTGTTCATTTGATGTTAAATCTCAACAAGACCATTAATTGTAAATTCATTTTCTGTGCTTTGCCTTATTCTCAATATTTGTCCATTGAGCAAAATAGGTACATATATGATTTAAACTTGTTAATTTATAATAGGACATGTCGTCACAGTGACGCTATTTTATATTTTGATTGTAATCAATTTATCTCTGATTACAGACTGACTAACTTTACAATGTTTTTACCACCTAGTTCTAAGCGACGTATTGCTAACCTTTTAGCATACAATATACACAGCGACACTGGTATGTGTTTACCAACGTTTTCTGTTAGTAGTGATACTAATACTGCTTTTGTAACTAACACTTATACAGATACTAACACTTTTATTGATACACCTTGTAGTTTAAACTGTTAGGTGCGACAACAGGTAGGCTGCATGTGTTGAATGTTGTTCATCAAAATATGCAGGGGTTATCTGGCAAAGAATTAGAGTTAAGTTTGTTTATGGAGAATTATGATGTTCAGGTTTTATGTCTAACTGAACATTGGTTGAAGGAACATGAAGTAGCATTTATCAATGATGATTTCTATACCGTACAGAGTGCCTTTGTGAGAAAAAATGCTATTCGCGGTGGATCTTTAATTCTTGTATCAAACAAATTAAAATGTAAACAACGTTTAGACTTAGTTAATCTTTCCATTGAGCGCACTATTGAGTTGTCTTGCGTTGAACTCGAGCGATACTTAATAATTTGTGTTTATAGACCCCCTTCTGGGGACTTTACTCGTTTTGAATCTGTAATGGAGGATTCACTTAATAAGTTAAAATCTAGTAATAAATCTATAATTTTATGTGGAGATTTTAATGTTAATATCTTAGATGTTACTCCATTAAGTATCAGATTTCTCAATCTGTTTAGATCGTTTAATTTAGTTAACCTGTTTTTTGAACCAACAAGGATCACGGCTTCTTCATCAACTTGTCTTGATAATATGTTTAGTGATTGTGTTGCCGAGGACAAATTAGTGTTAAGTGACTTATCCTCTGATCACTGTGGCTTAAAAGCTAGCTTCCCTATGCCATTAAATAAAAAGCCGCAGAAAATAGAATGCAGGCCTCATACAGCTAGTCGTTGCAATAAATTTAAAAATAATGTAGCACTTAAAGTAACACCGTCAATAGTAGAGCACGAAACTCCTAATGAAATTTATAAAGCCCTTTTTGATGTTGTGCAAAATGAATACCAATCTATTTTTAAGTCTAAAACTATTAACATTAAGGGACCTTCTGTGGGCTTCAACCAATGGGCCACACCAGGTATTTACAAAAGTCGAGCCCGATTATACGAGTTGTATGGTCTTAAACAATACAGGTTTGATACAACTTTTCTAGAGTATGTTAAAAATTATTCCAAATTATTTAAAAAGATTTGTATTATTGCAAAATCAAAATTCTTAAGCGAGACCATTAAAAATTCTAATAATAAAGTTAAAGCCACTTGGAAAATCATTAACAATGAAACGGGTAAATCTGTTACACAAGATAATCACCTTGAGATCATGGTGGGTAACAAATTAGTTAATAAAGCAGCCGACGTAGCCGAGGCTTTTAATGAGTATTTTGCCAGCATACCTATAGCGACGACTCGTTCCCTAAGTTCGTCGCCGTCTAAAGCCGAAGATCTTTTGCATAGCAGCGTGTCTAAATGTGGTAACGTATTTAGTTTCGAACATGTAACGCCTCGTGATGTGGTTAACGTTTTTAATTCACTTAAGTCTAAAAACACAGGTGATTTTTGGGGCATTTCTATTAAACTATTAAGTAACATAATCGACATTGTAGCCCCCTGTCTTGCTGTTACTTTCAATAAATGCGTTGATTTGGGGACTTTCCCTGATCTTATGAAGAGCAGTAAAGTCATCCCTCTATTTAAATCTGGTAGTAAAAATGATATTGGCAATTTTAGACCAATTTCTATTTTACCTGCATTTAGCAAAATTTTTGAAAAATTAATTCTCAAACAGTTGTTAGTACATTTTAATTTAAATAATCTCCTTCATAATGATCAATATGGCTTTACAAAGGGTCGTTCGACTACGGATGCAGGTGTTGCTTTGCTAAAACACATATTTAACGCATGGGAGAACGCGCAAAATGCAATCGGTGTTTTCTGCGATCTCTCTAAAGCTTTTGATTGCGTACATCACGATACGCTTTTACGGAAACTGCGTCATTACGGTGTTCAAAACGAGGCCCTAAATGTGATAGATTCGTATTTACAAAATAGATTCCAATGTGTAGACGTAAATGGCGCGAAATCTTCCAGACTACCGGTTCGGCTTGGTGTACCTCAAGGTTCAATACTGGGTCCATTTTTATTCTTGGTTTATATTAATGATCTACCATATTATTTAAAAGGTTTTTGTGACGTTGTACTATTTGCAGATGATACCTCTCTTATCTTTAAAGTAGATAGGAATAGACACAATTTTGACGACGTAAATAGCACGCTATCAATGGTCACGAATTGGTTCACAACAAACAACCTTGTTCTTAATGCCAAGAAAACTAAAATAATTAAGTTCGCTTTACCCAATGTCAGAAATCTAGGTCCCAATATTATCCTCGCCAATCAAGAGCTGGAAACTGCCGACTCTGCTGTATTTCTGGGCATAACAGTAGATTCAAAATTACAATGGGGATTACACATATCAAGCCTAGCGGGAAGGCTAAGTTCGGCCGCATACGCCGTCAGAAAAGTAAGACAATTCACTGACGTTGATACAGCACGGTTAGTCTACTTTAGTTATTTTCACAGCGTTATGTCCTACGGTATTCTGCTGTGGGGCAAAGCTGCTGATATTCAAAATATATTTGTTCTGCAGAAGCGAGCCGTTCGTGCAATTTATCAGCTGGGTGCCCGAGTTTCTCTTAGAGATATTTTTAAGGAGATTGGTATTCTCACGGTTGCTTCTCAGTTCATCTTTGCCAACATTTTATATATTAGACAAAATATTCACCTGTACACTAAAAACAGTGATATTCACAACTTTAACACCAGAAATAAGCATAAACTACGCGCTCCTTTTCACCGGCTTCACAAAGTTCATAATTCATTCGTAGGGCTCGGTATAACATTTTATAACAAACTGCCATCTTCGTTTTTAGACTTGCCATTTAATGCATTTAAAGCCAAAGTGAAATCTAATCTTTGTTCAAAAGCTTACTATTCCATTAACGACTACTTAAATGATAAGAATAGCTGGTCGTTGAGTTGAACACAAGACAATGTTTGTAATTTATGTTCTTTCTCCAAAATTAGTTTACTGATATAATTTATGTTTTATTATTATATACCTTTTATTATTGATTGTAGTCAATCGTAATATTAACTTACACATAGTATTGTATCGAGTCTGGTTCTTCTAACCAAACAGACAGATGTGTTGCTGGAGAGTTTGTTCCGCCACTTCTTCTTTCCAGCAAAAACACTAGGAAGTGTCGAAGGGTGGGCGTTTTGGGGGACTGTCACTTGTAAATAAGTAAAGTAAAGTAAATTTTGACGTTCGAAAAGTGCTGATTATCAGCCTAGTTTGAATAAATGAGTTTTGATTTTGATTTTGATTTTGATTTTCACGCCATCATGCGTAAGAAAGCGGCTTCCCTACTGCAACGTTTGCGTAGCACTCGGAACAGCATCCTGAAAATGATTATTGGCCGAGTGGACTGCCCCATCCAAAGGCACTGGGTAAAATTAGGAACAGGTTTATG
This sequence comes from Diarsia brunnea, assembly GCA_949774965.1. Classification (NCBI taxonomy): domain Eukaryota; kingdom Metazoa; phylum Arthropoda; class Insecta; order Lepidoptera; family Noctuidae; genus Diarsia; species Diarsia brunnea. The sequence continues at coordinate 20,267,620 of OX459007.1, forward strand.
TTAAATATAATTATGTACTAACAACACTAACATAGCATGTAAGTACAGTCTGTTTATAACCATTAACCACTAACTACGTATGGACTAAGGTCTGATATAAAGATATTTTATTTATTTATTATAAGTCAATGTATCAAATTGAAAAATAATATTTTTTTTAAATTTTTTCAACAGAAATATCTTTTGAGTCCTTTCAAAAATAGCTTCAATCAAAGAAAAACAATCTCTGATTTTTTAGTTACTTGCAATTTTCATGTTCAAGTAGTTTTCCTACTTGAACATGAAAATTGCAACAAAATATGCATTATTCATTGAAAAATTGTGATAAAAATTCTTTGACCGCGGATTATTGTTCATTCATCTAATAATTTATTTTTTATGTCACCTACCTACCTAAGAACACTTAGACTAATGAGGCGATTCTAACGATACCTTATACAAGGTGGACCGATGATACGACAATAAATGAAAACACGGACCGTACTAGTTCATACGAATTGTAAACCATCAAAAATATCCTAACACCAAAATTAAAAAAAAAAAAAAAATTCAAACAAACTAAATGGCATAAAACTGGTAACAAAATAGAACGCCATTTTTAAACATTGGTTCACTAACCTTTGCTAAGAGCGGCAACAGTGCAGTGCTGTAGCGACTTGATTTTGATTATTATTAATGCTCCGTAAAAACATTAGCACTGATCATCTTCCTGCCCTTATCCAATTTTATTTGGGGTCGGCGCAACACTGAATCACAGATTATTAACCGAATAATCAGGCACCTCTGACCCGCGTGTTTTTTATTAATCAAATTAATAATCACAATCAGGATCACTGTTCAATAACTTACTAAGTACCTACCTACTTAGCTAAGTAAAATACACGAAAACACAATAAAAACAAAGCGAATAATTTCGCGTAATTCACTTAACTATCTAATTAAACTAGATCCCACCAAAAAAGTCAAACGATTTCAGTGATGAAATGAGAACAAGGGTCCCGAAAATGGAAAACTGAAAATTAAAATTTTAATTTCAGTCGGGGGACAGGTCCCCCTGTAAAGTAATGATCTACCAAACTGTCCCCCGACTGAAATTGAAATTTTAGTTTTCAGTTTTTAGGTATTTTAACCTATAACCATTATGCCACGAATATTAATCTAGTTTTCAGGAAAGCTATGTCACGTTATAGACCATGCGAAACTAAATCGATATAATTTTTTAGAGATACTAACTTTGAGATCTGAGGTGATTAAGTTTTTGGAGAACCTCCTAACTGTGTCACGCTTCCAGACTTACTATGCTTTTATCCAATGTTACCGTTTGCATCCTGTGCACTGTCTTGGGCCAACATAATATGACTGGTATCTTCCGCCACGCGTTTCGGTTTACCTTCTCCGTTAACTGGGGGCTATTAGAAATATCTTTTTAATAACAAAGTTACATTATTAACAAACTGTTTTATTAAGTGCAACCCAATGAGGTTTATCCAGGGGGACAAAGCGTTGGACAATTTTCCCTTGATAGACAATTTAGAAATAGGATAATGAGGAGGGATGAAACGCATGTGACTAAAAAAGTGATGGATATAAATATTGATGGATGGAGAGGGAGAGGAAGGCCAAAGAAAAGATGGATGGATTGTGTGAGGAATGATATGAATGAGAAAGGAATAAATGCCACCTTGACGTGTAACAGGGAAGAATGGAAGAAGAAAACGTGTTGCGCCGACCCCAAATAGAATGGGATAAGGGCAGGAAGATGATGATGAGACAATTTAGAAATAGAAACGAAAATAGGAGTAGATGAGCTTCTCAAGCGAAACAGGACGCAGAACGAACAGGATGGATGCGCGAGCGAAGCGAGCGCAAATATTTTTGTACAGTATTTATAGATTTTTGGTTGGGAGGAGAGGGGGGGGGGGGCTGACCAAAGATATTGTCATCGGGAGAGCAGAGGAAAAGATGCATGATTGGAAGATGTGACTGATACCTTCTCGACAACGATTATTCGTTATTACGCTAAAAATATTGGTGTGTACTTTGTTAGTGTCGACTAACAAACTGGGTTTTATGGTGGATTTTTGGTCTATAAAATCTACCATTCTGACCAAATATTGTAAGGGGTAAATCGATTCCGTCGGGGCTGCGGGTTGTTCGAAAGAGAAACCATGGCCTCAGCACAAGGCCTAAGAAGCAACATGGCCAGGTAGCATTTTTACGTCATTATGTCGTCCGTTTACGGTACTGCTCGACGTAAGAGACGTTATGTCGTGACGTCGGGGGGTCCCATCAGATGACGTCAATTTGTCACAGCCTCAAGACGTCAGTTTACAGACGTTACGTAAACGTCATATATTGAATTAATAGGGACGTTACTGGGCCGTACAAATTAGGGCAGCCACTGACGTCGGAGTAACGTCACATACTGAATTCATAGGGACGTTACTGGGCCGTACATATTAGGGCAGCCACTGACGTTGGAGTGACGTCGGGCCCCGGAGCCACGTTCTTGGCCCGGAGCCGCATCACGGCCGCCCCTATCTCTGCCAGTGTCACCTCTGGGACGCTGATGGCGTCGTCCTCTGTAGACTCTGCGGCCGTGGGCAAAGCCATCGGCGGCGGGATATGTTCCGCTCTCGCCGGGAAGAGGGCTGCTACTACGTCCTCCAACAGCTCGGGTTGGAGACTCTCCGTAAGTGGAGGCGCGGCGGCTCGAAGTTTCCCTCGAACCGCTCGATAGGGGCGCCCCCACGGATCTCCGTCCAGAGTCTCCAACATCTCTTCCCTGGCGCGCTTCTTTGCCTCGCCAATGGCCAGCCGCAGTCTTCTTCGCCGCGCGGTACACCTCATACCGCGCGGCTTCTTCGTCAGGGACCCGACGACGTCTCCTCCGGTATCGGGTGTACTGGCGCCACACCGCTACGCACGCGACGCGCAGCTGTGCGATTTCGGTAGACCACCAGTACACCTGGCGCCTCGCTGATCTGCGTCATCGCCCCGTGGAACCACAGCGCCTCCTGTTCGACGTCGACGGGTCCGGCTGTTGCCGACTCCCGGATCCAGGCCTGGACAATGGTGGCCTCCTCGAGAAGTTCCCTGTCGATGCGCTTGGCGTCTGGGGCTTTTTTGCCTTCGGCAATCTCCTCGACCCCGAAGCCGAGGAACCCTCGGACCCACCGCTCCGGTGGACTCGCTTCCGCGAGCGAGACTCGTCCGCGTCCGACATACCAATCAGCGAATCGTTGTCAGACGACTCGCTGATTAGTATGTCATCCGCCCCTCCAAAGAAGCTAGCCGCAGACGGCGCGTGGCTAGTCTCTGACGCCGGAGCGTCGGGGTGGCCCTGAGAAGGGCCTTTGGGTTGGCCCTGAAAAGGGCCTTTGGGTTGGCCCTGAGAAGGGCCTTTTGGTTGGCCCTGAGAAGGGCCTTTGGGTTGGCCCTGAGAAGGGCCTTGGGACTGGCCCTGAGAAGGGCCTTTGGGTTGGCCCTGAGAAGGGCCTTTGGGTTGGCCCTGAGAAGGGCCTTTTGGTTGGCCCTGAGAAGGGCCTTTTGGTTGGCCCTGAGAAGGGCCTTTGGGTTGGCCCTGAGAAGGGCCTTTTGGTTTTAAAAATCGCCCGCAGGCGTCCCGCAAAGGTGTCGACATACTCGAATTAAAATTCCCGCAGGATCGTAGAAACAAGGCAAGATAAAAATGATAACTACGAAGGCACAGAGCACTTTGGCCAGTCCCAGTCTGCCACTCCGTTACGGTGGTCAGAACTGGGCTGTTTCCAGGGGACGCGACGTGGACGCAAGCTCTGTGGGGGGTCCCCCAACCTAACCTAACCTTTTTTTTTTTTTTTTTTTTGACGCTGGGAAAAAATGCATTACGCATACCCTTCCGTCGGGGGACGGGAGGGGTATGTGGGACTCCCCGGGCGAACCCGGTATACCCACTAAAACGACCCAGCGGCATTCCCGCTTCGTCATAGTGGAGGGGAACTGGGAAACTGGCATAGCCTTTGCTACCAGTCCCCCGCCGACGAATGCAAGGCGGACCCCTCCCACCCTCACGGCACGGGTAGGGGAGGGGGGCCAGGAACGGCAGGCGGAGGTGACAGAGTGCAATACAGGCGCAGGAACCCCCGTGCCTGTCGCCCGCCCGTCACCACCTAGAGGAGGGAGGGCACGAAGCCTTCTCCCCCCTCTCCGGCTGCGGAGCGGCGCAGCGAGAGGTCGTCCTCCCGCGCCCGCCCCGCCTCCCCCCTCTGCGAGAGCACGCACCCGCAGAAGGAGGCTACCGCTGACCTGGCCTCCTCGCCACCCAGAATGGCGCAAATACGCCGGGAAGCGGGAGGTCCGGTCCGACCACCGCGGCGAGACCGCGGCCAGTATTTCGCCGTGTGCCGCGCGACGGCCCGCGGAGCGGACCCACCGGACGGTACGCGATTAGTGACCCACTCCCCGAAGCCCTCGGGGAGCGAATCAGGGCCGGGGCCCCGGGGCCCCACTTTCCCTGCCGGCCAAACTGTCCCGGAGCTTTTCGAGCTTCTCGGAGTTGTCCTTCAACTCCGAGAGGTGCTCCTTGATGGTGTTGGTGAGCACAGTCTGGCTGGCGAGAACGTCGCTCAGGGAGGTCTGAGGAATGTAGTCAGCGGCGGGCGCGGGTGTGGGTGCGGGTTCGGGTGCGGCCGGGGCCTTGTCCAGCTCTGACTCCTTGACCAGCTCATAAAGCCGGTTTATGGCCTCGAGCACCGCAGCCTTGATATCCGTCCTGAGGTTGCGCGAGTTGCCCAAGTTAAGCTTAGCCTTATTCAGGCAAGCTCGCGCCTCCTCAGTGCGACTGCGGTACCCGACCTCCGGCTTCTTGAGCGGTCTTGGATCATTGACAGGGGCTCGGCGCGTCGACGGGGTAGCAAGGCTCTCCTTGGACGCGAGGGGTGTTTCGTCTCCGAAAATAATTTGCCTCCTCGCGTCAAGAGTCGTGGGCCCCGCTTTCTCCGCCGATCGCGGCGAGCCACTGGAGCACTGGGACCTCAAGTTGCTGGATGGGGTGCGGAACATATTGATATCGAGTGGCAGATATCGATTAAACAGACCCCTGTAAATGGGAAGTCAGTCAGATACCTGCTTGGGAGGAGAGGAAACGTTGCAGACACTGGGTACTGTGACCCTGTAAAGAGGGGACACAGTAAGACAATACACTAATTAAACAAATCACAAAATATCACATAAATTATAAATGTAAATTATAAATGTTGTATAATTGATAAATTATAGTCAAAAGTCAAATAAAATGCTGTCAATATAATAAAATAAAATTAAAACACGATACACTCCCTACTAACACATAAAATAACTAGAATAGGCCAAAAGAGCTGAAAACTAAAATAAAAAGTTTTGCCGACCTCTCTCCGTCTTCCCTCTACCTATAGCTATAGAACAGAGGGTGGGAGGGTGGGCAAAATTTTTTGCGAGCTAGGGGCACGTGCGATACGTCAAAAGACGCGTCTCGGCGCGGGCTAGCTGAATTTTGAAAAAAGTTTGTTGTCGTTCAAAGGAAAATCTGGAATTATCCCCGAAAAACCAGTTTTTTGGGATAAAAATGCAGATAATCAACCCCCAGTCTGGGCTTCGGGCTACGGATCGCAGCCTTCAATGCAGGGATGGTAGCTGACTATGACAGAAACTAAATAAAATTTTTAAAACAAAAGAAAATTTAAATTTGGATTTATTGTGAACGATTTTCCTATAAAAATTTCGAAAATTTTGCAAAGTGTGGGAGGGTAGAAATTTTTTGTGCGTGCGGATGTGTCAAAATTGTCAGGGAGTGAGCGGAACACTACTCCAGTCGATATACGCTGAAAACAGCTCAAAAATCGCGCACTGAAAACTGTAGATATCACTGGTTAGGTTAGGTTAGGTTAGGTTTTTTTTTTTTTTTTTTTTTTTTTTTTTTGTTTTGGCAGGAGTGGGAAATCCCCACGGACACCTCGACTACCTCACAGGCTGTGAGATAGTCGAGGTAGTGCCGGACTCGAACCGGCTAAAACCACACTCCTGCCCCACCAGTGTTCCTCTGACGTGGTCAGAGCCCTTTTTTACTTATATTAAGGCTTTTCTGGCGGCTGTTTGGTTGGAGGTCGAAGAGACTGTTCTTTGTGTATTGTTTTTATGTTTACTTACTATTTTTAAACTATTTTATTATGCAATTTCCGGTTTTTCCTTTAGATTTAAATGACTTCGTTTTTTTTAATTATTTATTTACTATTTTATGTTTTTATAAACTACTATTACATATACTATTTTATAATTATATTACAAACCAATATTTCCACGTATTTTTACCCTTACATTTAGGCCCTAGAATTATTTCTTTTACTTGATCTTGTGTTCGCTGTAGGTATTTAGTTTTGGCTTCACTTTTTCGTGATATCCACACTATATAATTATTATATGATTGCATATCATGTTCAGTTCAGCACCAGCTTTTCGACGAAATGTTTGCCAATCACAAGTTTTCGAAACAACCTTCTAACAGATTCGACACCAACTGACGATTTCACTAGAGTTGGCCCACGGACACGTATAATTTGGGCCACTTTCTCAAGAAGGTGACCCCCATTACAATTTTCCATTAAGCCAACCCTAGTGGTTCGCTTAATGCTTCTGCCATCTGGTTGTGTCGAATCTGTTAGCTCTGTGTACGTGGAAGTGGGCGCATCGGCAACTTTAGCAGTACGCAATGGTTGCTCGTGCGAATGCGTCCCACTTCCTCCGCACCGGGCATTCACTGCTGAACGCATTGTGTGAGTGTTCCCCCAGATTGTCCCTGGTGCAGTTCACGCAAACCGCTGCTTTGCCGACCTGTTTGTCAGGGCAGTCCAACCTAAGGTGTGGACCACCACAGTGACTGCACAGATCGGCTGGCTCCGTGCACAGGCGCTTGCCGTGCCCGTATGCCAAGCAACGGGTGCACTGCACCAGAGGCGACTGGTCTTCGACCCGCACTCGCTGGAGGTCAATCCGAAGCTTGCCTTCAGCGAGTGCCCGTCTCCAGATTGCTGGGGAAACACTCAACACAACGCTGTTCACGTGGGGGTTTCTCGAGTTTTTTCTGAATTTCACAGTCATTTTTGTTTCCTCGTCGCCGAGGCCGTGAAATAACTCCTGGTTCTGATTCTTAAGGGCTCGTATCACCTCCTCATCACTATGGATCAGTAAGACGTCCTTAAGAATCAGAAGCGGGTCTCGATTCTTCACTTCCTCGACGACGAGGTTCTCTCCGGCCTTCTCCAAACGCTCCTTCAGCTTTTGCCGCTCCTCCTTCGTTGCGCACCCCATAATGACCTTTCGGTCTTTGCCTTTACGCACCCTTTCAACTCGCACCCATCCCTGCTTTGCGTCCACCGCCTTTCTCACCCTCTCCAGGACCTCACCACTCGTGTCCATCACCTGTGTTGAGGAAACAACCACGGAGTGCAGAGAGGTTCGCTCCAGGGCCTTCGCCCCGGTTTGGCTTTTGTTCACGGCTGCTACACTCGCGTAGGTTGTTTCCCCCACACTTTCCCTGCCGGCCAAACTGTCCCGGAGCTTTTCGAGCTTCTCGGAGTTGTCCTTCAACTCCGAGAGGTGCTCCTTGATGGTGTTGGTGAGCACAGTCTGGCTGGCGAGAACGTCGCTCAGGGAGGTCTGAGGAATATAGTCAGCGGCGGGCGCGGGTGTGGGTGCGGGTTCGGGTGCGGCCGGGGCCTTGTCCAGCTCTGACTCCTTGACCAGCTCATAAAGCCGGTTTATGGCCTCGAGCACCGCAGCCTTGATATCCGTCCTGAGGTTGCGCGAGTTGCCCAAGTTAAGCTTAGCCTTATTCAGGCAAGCTCGCGCCTCCTCAGTGCGACTGCGGTACCCGACCTCCGGCTTCTTGAGCGGTCTTGAATCATTGACAGGGGCTCGGCGCGTCGACGGGGTAGCAAGGCTCTCCTTGGACGCGAGGGGTGTTTCGTCTCCGAAAATAATTTGCCTCCTCGCGTCAAGAGTCGTGGGCCCCGCTTTCTCCGCCGATCGCGGCGAGCCACTGGAGCACTGGGACCTCAAGTTGCTGGATGGGGTGCGGAACATATTGATATCGAGTGGCAGATATCGATTAAACAGACCCCTGTAAATGGGAAGTCAGTTCGATACCTGCTTGGGAGGAGAGGAAACGTTGCAGACACTGGGTACTGTGACCCTGTAAAGAGGGGACACAGTAAGACAATACACTAAATAAACAAATCACAAAATATCACATAAATTATAAATGTAAATTATAAATGTTGTATAATTGATAAATTATAGTCAAATGTCAAATAAAATGCTGTCAATATAATAAAATAAAATTAAAACACGATACACTCCCAATTAAAAAAATAAATACGATATTTTTTTTTATTTCCGCCACTTTAAACTTTATTTTCATCCTTTATTATTACTTAGAGTAATTTACTTGTATTTACTTGTAATCAAATTAAATTCTAGATTTTCTTAGCTTTCCGTGGATATTTTTTATTCAAATGTAGCTATAGCAGTTTTTCAGTAGTAATAGTTTTTGATATGAGGGTCTCGCGCGGTCGTAAAAATGAAAGTGACATTTCTTGCGCGGACAGGTGGGGCGAGAATCGCCGCGCGGCTTGGACAGTTGAGTGGCTATAGAACAGAGGGTGGGAGGGTGGGCAAAAATTTTTTGCGAGCTAGGGGCACGTGCGATACGTCAAAAGACGCGTCTCGGCGCGGGCTAGCTGAATTTTGAAAAAAGTTTATTGTCGTTCAAAGGAAAATCTGGAATTATCCCCGAAAAACCAGTTTTTTGGGATAAAAATGCAGATAATCAACCCCCAGTCTGGGCTTCGGGCTACGGATCGCAGCCTTCAATGCAGGGATGGTAGCTGACTATGACAGAAACGAAATAAAATTTTTAAAACAAAAGAAAATTTAAATTTGGATTTATTGTGAACGATTTTCCTATAAAAATTTCGAAAATTTTGCAAAGTGTGGGAGGGTAGAAATTTTTTTGTGCGTGCGGATGTGTCAAAATTGTCAGGGAGTGAGCGGAACACTACTCCAGTCGATATACGCTGAAAACAGCTCAAAAATCGCGCACTGAAAACTGTAGATATCACTCGGTTAGGTTAGGTTAGGTTAGGTTGGGGTGGGGTGCAGGCAGAAAACCTCCTCGTGTGCCTGATGGCTGCTGGTTCCTTTCGAATACGTTCGGGGGAAAGAGCAGTCGTCGGGCCGGTGCATCCTGGGCACAGAGAATAATCGAGAGATTGTTCTCTGTGGCGAATTTCTGCGTGGTGGGTCCTCCACCGTCGTCCACTCTCCACCTCTGCTTACAGAGGGTGGGCCGAGTGGACTCACAGTGGGGGATTGCCTGCGTTGCGTCTGTCCGGCATCCGGCGGCAGCGTGGGCGAGTCGGGGCGGCGGTTGGTTCTGACCAGCCGTCGGCCAACCCGTAATCCTGAGTCCAGGACCGGGGGCCTGTGTCATTAGGTCTGGGCCGCGAGGAAGACAACCTCTCTAAAAAAATAACCCAAATCCCAAGGTCTCGCGTGCCGAAGGGATGTATGGTCGGAGGGAATCCGGCCGTTAGCGCAGGGGGGGGGGGGGAAAGGGACCGCACCCTTTAAAAAAGGAAAACAAAAATGGAATCACGACTACTGGAAACAAATCCCCAGGCGGGTCCCCTTCGGGGGGAATCCCGCCCCTCTCACGAGGGCTGCCCCACCGTATCTGGGGGGGGCACCAATGGTCTCGCGGGTCAGCGGTCTACCGCTGGCCGGCGCCAACAATCATCGCGGGCGCGCTCTTGTGTATCCACCTTTTCCGAGGTGGAGACACAAGAGGGCGCACGCCAGTGCGGAAGGGAGCTCCGGGTTAGCCTGGAGCCCCTGTGCAACAAGGAGGTCGCAGGAGCGACGCGCGGGACGCGGAAGCGCCCGCTGGGTTCGCGTTCGATGGACTCGCTGTCGATGGGTCTCTCCTCTAGCGAGGAGAACGTATCGGCAGCGAAGGTTACAACGGCACGTAGGGGTCGGGGTGCCCGGCTTTTAGATGGTCGGGATGGGCGGGGCCGCTTCCTGCCGCCTCCACCACCCGCCTCAGAGGGGCCGGTTTTGGGGGTGACGGACGGCGACACTGAGCCCATGAGTGCGGATCCTAGTGAGGAGTCCCTCCTAGGGTCCAACAAGGCGGAGGCCAACGCTGCCAGACGGGCGGTGCGCAAGGCTGCTGTGGCTGACGAGGTCGGCAGGTTGGCCGAGCAAGCTCGCGAGCGGCGCGCTGCCCGTATGGCAGAAGGAGGCGACATGTCGGCGGTGGCGCTGACTCGCCAGGTGCTGGACGGCGTGGACGTTGTCCTGAAGGTTGCGACTAAGTCGGGCAACTTGAAGGGCACGTTCACGCGCGCCTTAAAGGATGCCGCGGACGGCATCAAAGAGGCGGCTGAGGTCCTCCTTATGAGGACGAGCTCGGAGGAGACGGCGAAGCTGTGGGAGGAGAACAGCCGTCTCCGATCCGAGCTGGAGGACCTCAAGCGGCAGTTTGCCGCCCTGTCCGCGGCTCCCGGTGCGGCTGGCCCAGCGCCCGCCGTCGCCTCGACGTCGTCGGTTGCGTTGCCGGCCCCGACCTCGACCCGCACACTTGCGGATGCGGAGGTCGAGAAGATCGCCCGCATCTGTATGTTGCAGTGCGGGAAGATGGTCGGGGCTCGACTGGAGGAGCTGGCGTCCCGGCTGCCTCCGGCCCCAATCCTCAGGCCTCCGCTAGCCGCTGACCAGAGGAGGATGGCTGGGCCCGCGGCCGCGACACCGAGGCCCGCGCCACCGGAGCCTGCGCCCGCACCGAAGAAGAAGAAGGGAAAGAAGAAGGCGGCGCCGCAGGCACCAAAGTCCGCGACCCTGACGACCGAGCCCGAGACTCCGACGGAGAGCTGGGTGGAGGTCGTCAGGAAGAAAAAGAAGGGAAAGAAGAAGGCGGCCCCGCAGGCACGAGATGCGGGACCACCGGCTCGGGCTGAGGCACCAGCATCAGCCAAGAAGGCCCAGGGACCGCCTAAGGTTCGAGCCCCACGCTCTGCGGCTGTGGTTTTAACACTGCAGCCCGGAGCCGTCGAAAGGGGCATCACCTACAAGGCGGTCCTTACGGAGGCGAAGGCGAAGGTCGCGTTTCCCGACCTCGGCACACCAACCGGCTTCAAGATGAGGTCGGCGAGGACGGGAGCGCGGCTACTCGAGGTGGCTGGTGCCTCTAGCGGTGAGAGGGCGGACATGTTGGCCGCCAAATTACGAGAGGTCCTCAATCCGGAGGATGTCCGGGTCTCCAGACCGGTGAAGACCGCCGAGTTGCGGGTCGAAGGTCTGGACGACTCGGTGACCCCGGATGAGGTCGTGGCGGCCGTCGCCCGAGCCGGTGGTTGTCCGCCAGGCGAAGTGCGGACTGGTGAGATACGCACCCATGCCTCCGGACTGGGTGCGATCTGGGTGCGGTGCCCGGTGGCTGCGGCCAATAAGGTCGCCGACGCCGGGCGTGTGTTGGTGGGGTGGGTTGCAGCGAGGGTGAAGCTCCTGCAACCCAGGGCTATGCGGTGCTTCAGGTGCCTCGCCATTGGGCATGTCGGGGCCTGTTGCACCGCCGAAATCGACCGCAGCGGTCTTTGTCACCGCTGCGGTCAGCCCGGCCACAAGGCGGCTCAGTGCTCCGCGGCGCCAAACTGCAGCCTCTGTTCAGCGGCAGGGAGGTCCGCCGAGCACACGGTGGGCAGTAAAGCCTGCGGTGCCCCCACCAAGGGGAAGAAAAGGGGTGGCAAGGCTGGGGGCCCTAAACAAGCCCCTCAGCCAAGCAACCACACGGCCGACTCTCGGTCCGGGGACGGAGGTGTGGAGGAGATGAACTGTGACTAATGGCGCTGTTACATCTCCTCCAGGGCAATATCAACCACTGTGCCAGAGCTCAGGATCTTTTGCTCCAGAGCATGGCACAGTGGTCGATCGATGTGGCCGTGGTCGCCGAGCCGTATTTTGTCCCCCCCAGAGACAACTGGGTGGGAGACTTGGACGGTTCGGTGGCCATCATTGGCGGGGCTCTGAGCAGTCCGTCCCGAGGTCGCGGCTGGGTAGCCGCCCTCGCGGACGGCGTTGGCACTGTTGGGGCGTATTTCTCGCCCAACAAGAGCCTCGCCGACTTCGAGAGCTTCCTTGTCGAGTTGGGTGCCGTCGTGGACCGACTCCACCCTCGCCCTGTTCTGTTGCTGGGTGATCTCAACGCCAAATCCATGGCGTGGGGATCCCCAGTGACCGATGCTAGGGGTGAGGCGCTGGAGGAGTGGTTGGTCACGACCGGCCTGACCGTCCTTAATCGGGGTTCGGTACACACGTGCGTGCGGCAGCGAGGCGGGTCCATAGTGGACGTGTCGTTTGCGAGCCCTGCTGTCGCCCGCCGTGTGCGGAGCTGGCGTGTCGCGGTGGAGGTGGAGACGTTGTCGGATCACAGATACATCCGTTTCGACGTCTCCGCCCAGACCACCGCTGGCCGCAGTTCACCGGCCCAGTCTACGGACGGTCCGCGCTGGGCGCTTAAGCGCATCGACAGGGAGCTTCTCGAGGAGGCCGCCATTGTTCAGGCCTGGTTCCGAGAGTCGGCAACGAACGGACCCGTCGACGTCGAACAGGAGGCGCAGTGGTTCCTCGGGGCGATGACGCAGATCAGCGACGCGTCCATGCCCCGGGTCCACACACAGTCGGGTAGGCGCCGGGTGTACTGGTGGTCCGACGCGATCGCGCAGTTGCGCGTCGCGTGCGTGAGATCGAGACGCCAGTACACCCGATACCGGAGGAGACGTCGTCGGGTCCCTGACGAGGAGGCCGCGCTGTATGAGATGTACAGCGCGGCGAAGGAGGCTCTGCGGCTGGCCATCCGCGAGGCGAAGGTGCGAAGCCGGGAGGAGATGTTGGAGACTCTGGACGGAGATCCGTGGGGGCGTCCTTATCGTGCGGTTCGAGGGAAACTTCGGGCCGCAGCGCCTCCACTCACGAAGAGTCTCCAACCCGAGCTGCTGACGGAGGTCGTCGCAGCCCTCTTCCCGGCTAGAGAGGAGCATGTGCCGCCGCCGATGGCTTTGCCCACAGCCGCGGAGCCTACAGAGGAGATCGCCATCAGCGTCCCAGAGGTGACACAGGCAGAGATGGGGGCGGCCGTGTTGCGGCTCCGGGCCAAGAATACGGCTCCGGGGCCCGACGGAATACACGGCCGAGTGCTCGCCCTCGCTCTGAAGGAGCTGGAGCCCCAGCTGAGAGGACTCTACACGGCGTGTCTTGAGCGGGGCCAGTTTCCCAGTCTATGGAAGGCTGGTCATCTGGTCCTACTCAAGAAGGCGGGGCGCCCTGCGGACTCACCGTCCGCGTTCCGGCCCATAGTGCTGCTAAGCGAGGTGGGTAAGCTGTTCGAAAGAATAATAGCTGCCCGCCTCGCTGGCCACTTGTGCGGAGAGGGGCCGGATCTAGCCGACTGCCAGTTTGGCTTTCGGCATGGGCGCTCCACTATTCACGCCGTGTCGCGTGTGAGAGTCCTGGCGGAGGAAGCGGTGTCCCGGGGCGGGGTGATGTTGGCAGTGTCTTTGGATATTTCCAACGCCTTCAACACCCTGCCCTGGAGTTGTATCAGGGAGGCCCTGGTCTACCATAGGGTGCCTCCCTACCTCCGCCAAATCGTTGGGGCTTACCTGACGGAGAGGTGTGTCACCTACGTGGGACGTGATGGCGGTCACCAGCACCCCATGTCGAGCGGTGTTCCACAGGGCTCGGTCCTGGGGCCACCCCTGTGGAACATCGGGTACGACTGGGTGCTGAGGGGCGAGCTCCCGCCGGGCGTCGACCTCACGTGTTACGCTGATGACACGCTGGTCACGGCCCGGGGGAGCTCGTACAGGGAGGCGGCGTTGCTGGCGACGGCTGCGGTCTCACTGGTGGTGGGCCGCATACGGCGCCTCGGCCTGGAGGTGGCCCTCAACAAGACGGAGGCTATAGTTTTCCATGGCCCCCGTCGGGCGCCACCCGCCGGATCACATCTTGTGGTCGGTGGGGTCCGAATCGCTGTCGGGTCTACCATGAAGTACCTGGGATTGGTGCTCGACAGCCGGTGGGACTTCGGACCTCACTTCCGGCGGCTGGCGCCCAAGTTGTTGGGCGCGGCCGGGGCGCTGTCAACGCTGCTTCCCAATCTGGGGGGCCCGAGCGCCGCCTGTAGGCGGCTCTACGTGGGGATCGTGCGATCGATGGCCCTTTACGGGGCCCCGATCTGGGCGGCTGACCTGACGGCCGGCACTATTGCTGTTCTGCGGAGACCGCAGCGTGCGATGGCCGTCAGAGTCATCAGGGGGTATCGCACGATCTCCCACGAGGCGGCCGGAGTACTGGCCGGATCCCCGCCCTGGGACCTCGAGGCAAAAGTACTCGCGTCACTTTATCGGTGGCGCGAGGAAATGCGGGCGCGTGGCGAGCGACCGATGCAGCGACACATGGAGTTGCGTCGGTCGCAGCTTCGCGCGGCCCTGGTGGCGGAGTGGCGGGAGAGGCTTTCGCGCCCTACCGCCGGCCTCGTCACCATCGAGGCGATCCGGCCAGTACTCGAGCGCTGGCTCGAGAGGAGGCACGGCTCCCTGTCGTTTCGGGTGACACAGGTGCTTACCGGGCATGGTTGCTTTGGGAAGTACCTGTGTCGCATAAACAGGGAGCCGGACGCCCGGTGTCACCACTGCGTCGACTGTCTGGAGGACACGGCGCGGCACACAGTGGCAGAGTGTGCCGCTTGGGAGGAACCGCGCCGTGCCCTCGTCTCTGGAGTAGGCAGTGACTTGTCGCTGCCGGCCGTGGTCGAGAAGATGGTCGGCAGCGTCGAGTCCTGGGACGCGGTGGTGTCCTTCTGTGAAGCAGTCGTCTCGCAGAAGGAGGCTGCGGAAAGGGAGCGGGAGGTCAACTCCCCGCACCCGGCCCGCAGCAGACGCACTGGGCGCAGGCGGAGGGCGGATAGCGCTCTCTTCCGGCCCCCCTGAATGGGTTCGGGATACCCGAACCCGAGGTGGCGGGCGCGCGGCGTGTCCGCACGCGCCCTTCTGAGGCGAGGCCGCAAGGCCAGGCTCCAGCCGGGGGTCGCGGAAGTATCTTCTGTTCCCGTGACCCCCGACGTAGGAGAGTGAAGGACACGGGTGGTTTTTAGTCAGTACGAGTCTGACAGACCCCCCTGCCCCTTAGGGGCGGGGGACATCCATGAGGATTTTCCACCCAAAAAAAAAAAAAAAAAAAAGGTTAGGTTGGGGTGCAGGCAGAAAACCTCCTCGTGTGCCTGATGGCTGCTGGTTCCTTTCGAATACGTTCGGGGGAAAGAGCAGTCGTCGGGCCGGTGCATCCTGGGCACAGAGAATAATCGAGAGATTGTTCTCTGTGGCGAATTTCTGCGTGGTGGGTCCTCCACCGTCGTCCACTCTCCACCTCTGCTTACAGAGGGTGGGCCGAGTGGACTCACAGTGGGGGATTGCCTGCGTTGCGTCTGTCCGGCATCCGGCGGCAGCGTGGGCGAGTCGGGGCGGCGGTTGGTTCTGACCAGCCGTCGGCCAACCCGTAATCCTGAGTCCAGGACCGGGGGCCTGTGTCATTAGGTCTGGGCCGCGAGGAAGACAACCTCTCTAAAAAATAACCCAAATCCCAAGGTCTCGCGTGCCGAAGGGATGTATGGTCGGAGGGAATCCGGCCGTTAGCGCAGGGGGGGGGGGGGGAAAGGGACCGCACCCTTTAAAAAAAGGAAAACAATGGAATCACGACTACTGGAAACAAATCCCCAGGCGGGTCCCCTTCGGGGGGAATCCCGCCCCTCTAACGAGGGCTGCCCCACCGTATCTGGGGGGGGCACCAATGGTCTCGCGGGTCAGCGGTCTACCGCTGGCCGGCGCCAACAATCATCGCGGGCGCGCTCTTGTGTATCCACCTTTTCCGAGGTGGAGACACAAGAGGGCGCACGCCAGTGCGGAAGGGAGCTCCGGGTTAGCCTGGAGCCCCTGTGCAACAAGGAGGTCGCAGGAGCGACGCGCGGGACGCGGAAGCGCCCGCTGGGTTCGCGTTCGATGGACTCGCTGTCGATGGGTCTCTCCTCTAGCGAGGAGAACGTATCGGCAGCGAAGGTTACAACGGCACGTAGGGGTCGGGGTGCCCGGCTGTTAGATGGTCGGGATGGGCGGGGCCGCTTCATGCCGCCTCCACCACCCGCCTCAGAGGGGCCGGTTTTGGGGGTGACGGACGGCGACACTGAGCCCATGAGTGCGGATCCTAGTGAGGAGTCCCTCCTAGGGTCCAACAAGGCGGAGGCCAACGCTGCCAGACGGGCGGTGCGCAAGGCTGCTGTGGCTGACGAGGTCGGCAGGTTGGCCGAGCAAGCTCGCGAGCGGCGCGCTGCCCGTATGGCAGAAGGAGGCGACATGTCGGCGGTGGCGCTGACTCGCCAGGTGCTGGACGGCGTGGACGTTGTCCTGAAGGTTGCGACTAAGTCGGGCAACTTGAAGGGCACGTTCACGCGCGCCTTAAAGGAGGCCGCGGACGGCATCAAAGAGGCGGCTGAGGTCCTCCTTATGAGGACGAGCTCGGAGGAGACGGCGAAGCTGTGGGAGGAGAACAGCCGTCTCCGATCCGAGCTGGAGGACCTCAAGCGGCAGTTTGCCGCCCTGTCCGCGGCTCCCGGTGCGGCTGGCCCAGCGCCCGCCGTCGCCTCGACGTCGTCGGTTGCGTTGCCGGCCCCGACCTCGACCCGCACACTTGCGGATGCGGAGGTCGAGAAGATCGCCCGCATCTGTATGTTGCAGTGCGGGAAGATGGTCGGGGCTCGACTGGAGGAGCTGGCGTCCCGGCTGCCTCCGGCCCCAATCCTCAGGCCTCCGCTAGCCGCTGACCAGAGGAGGATGGCTGGGCCCGCGGCCGCGACACCGAGGCCCGCGCCACCGGAGCCTGCGCCCGCACCTGCGGCGTCGGAGTCCCCGGCGGAAAAAAAGAAGAAGGGAAAGAAGAAGGCGGCGCCGCAGGCACCAAAGTCCGCGACCCTGACGACCGAGCCCGAGACTCCGACGGAGAGCTGGGCGGAGGTCGTCAGGAAGAAAAAGAAGGGAAAGAAGAAGGCGGCCCCGCAGGCACGAGATGCGGGACCACCGGCTCGGGCTGAGGCACCAGCATCAGCCAAGAAGGCCCAGGGACCGCCTAAGGTTCGAGCCCCACGCTCTGCGGCTGTGGTTTTAACACTGCAGCCCGGAGCCGTCGAAAGGGGCATCACCTACAAGGCGGTCCTTACGGAGGCGAAGGCGAAGGTCGCGTCTACAGAGGACGACGCCATCAGCGTCCCAGAGGTGACACAGGCAGAGATGGGGGCGGCCGTGATGCGGCTCCGGGCCAAGAACGTGGCTCCGGGGCCCGACGGAATTCACGGCCAAGTGCTAGCCCTCGCTCTGAAGGAGCTAGAGCCCTGGCTGAGAGAACTCTACACAGCGTGTCTTGAGCGGGGCCAGTTTCCCACTTTGTGGAAATCTGGTCGTCTGGTCCTGCTCAAGAAGGTGGGGCGCCCTGCGGACTCGCCGTCCGCGTACCGGCCCTTAGTGCTGCTAGTGGAGGTGGGTAAGCTGTTCGAAAGGATAATCGCTGCCCGCCTCCTCGGCCACTTGTGCAGAGAGGGGCCGGATCTGGACGAAAGCCAGTTCGGCTTTCGGCACGGGCGCTCCACCATCCACGCGATATCGCAGGTGAGAGTTCTGGCGGAGGAAGCGGTATCCCGGGGTGGGGTGATGTTGGCGGTGTCCTTGGACATCTCCAACGCCTTCAACACCCTGCCCTGGAGTTGTATCCGGGAGGCACTGCGGTACCATCGAGTGCCTCCTTACCTCCGCCGCATTGTCGGGGCTTATTTCTCGGAGAGGTGTGTCACCTACGTGGGACGTGATGGCGTCGTAAACCAGCACCGCATGTCGTGCGGTGTTCCACAGGGCTCGGTCCTGGGCCCGCCCCTGTGGAACATCGGGTATGACTGGGTGCTGAGGGGCGAACTCCCACCGGGCGTAGACCTGACGTGTTACGCGGACGATACGCTGGTCACCGCCCGGGGGAGTTCGTACAGGGAGGCAGCGTTGCTGGCGACGGCTGCGGTCTCACAGGTGGTGAGCCGCATCCGAAGCCTAGGCCTGGAGGTGGCCCTCAACAAGTCGGAGGCCATGGTCTTTCATGGCCCCCGGCGGGCGCCGCCGCCTGATGCCCACATCGTGGTCGGGGGGGCTCGAATTGCTGTCGAGTCTACCATGAAGTACCTGGGATTGGTGCTCGACAGCCGGTGGGATTTCGGCCCCCACTTCCGGCGGCTGGCGCCCAAGTTGTTGGGCGCGGCTGGGGCGCTAGCCACGCTGCTTCCCAATCTGGGGGGCCCGAGCGCCGCCTGTAGGCGGCTCTACGTGGGGATCGTGCGATCGATGGCCCTGTATGGGGCCCCGATCTGGGCGGCTGACCTGACGGCCGGTAGCATAGCTGTTCTGCGGAAACCGCAGAGAGCTATGGCCGTCAGAGTCATCAGGGGATATCGCACGATCTCCTACGAGGCGGCTTGCGTACTGGCCGGATCCCCGCCCTGGGACCTGGAGGCAAAAGTCCACGCGTCACTGCATAAGTGGCGCGAGGAACTGCGGGCGCGGGGCGAAGGGCTGATGCAGCGACACATGGAGTTGCGTCAGTCTCAGCTCCGCGAGGTCCTGGTGGCGGAATGGCGGGACAGGCTCTCACGCCCTACCGCCGGCCTCGATACCATCGAGGCGGTCCGGCCAGTACTCGAGCCCTGGCTCGGGAGAAGGCACGGCTCCCTGTCGTTTCGTGTGACGCAGGTGCTCTCGGGGCATGGTTGCTTCGGGAAGTACCTGTGTCGCATAAACAGGGAGCCGGACGCCCGGTGTCACCACTGCGTCGACTGCCGGGAGGACACGGTGCGGCATACGCTGGCAGAGTGTGCCGCTTGGGAGGAGCCGCGCCGTGCCCTCATCTCAGAAGTAGGCAGTGACCTGTCGCTGCCGGCCGTAGTCGAGTCTATGGTCGGCAGCGAGGAGGCCTGGGACGCGGTGGTAACCTTCTGCGAAACAGTCGTGTCGCAGAAGGAGGCTGCGGAGAGGGAGAGGGAGATCTCTTCCCCACACCCGATCCGCAGCAGACGCACCGGGCGTCGGCGGAGGGCGGATAACGCCCTCTTCCGGCCCCCCTAATTGGGTCCAGGGGCGACGGACTTGGGGACGTCCGTCGCCCCCCACACATCTGGACCCGAGGTGGCGGCGCGAAGTGTTCCACGCGCGCCCCTCTTAGACGTCGCGCGGGGGGAGTCTAACACCTCACTCCTCCCGCCGACCCGAGATTGAGGCCCGCAGAGGCGGGCCGGCACTAGCCGGGGGTCGCGGTAGTATCTTAAGTTCCCGCGGCCCCCCGGCGTAGGTGTGAGATGGAACACCGGGGTGGTTTTTAGTCAGTAAGAGTCTGACAGACCCCTCCGCCCCCCCAGGGCGGGGGACATCCATGAGGATTTTCCACCCCGGGAAAAAAAAAAAAAAAAAAAAAAAAA
Organism: Diarsia brunnea; assembly: GCA_949774965.1. Classification (NCBI taxonomy): domain Eukaryota; kingdom Metazoa; phylum Arthropoda; class Insecta; order Lepidoptera; family Noctuidae; genus Diarsia; species Diarsia brunnea. Next base: position 20,287,247 of record OX459007.1, read on the forward strand.
AAAAAAAAAAAAAAAAATAGGTTAGGTTAGGTTAGGTTTTTTTTTTTTTTTTTTTTTTTTTTTTGTTTTGGCAGGAGTGGGAAATCCCCACGGACACCTCGACTACCTCACAGGCTGTGAGAATAGTAAAACTATTTATATTTCCATTTTTATATAACTGTAGGTACTGTTCTTAAGTTTAATTTTTATATTGTATACTATTCTTGTTACTACTTATATGTTTATATTCTTTAATATTATCTATAACTTTATATACTACATTCTAATAAAATATCTATGTTCTTAAAATATTAATTGCGGTTATCTATATATTTACATCAATGTCTTACCCTAACGCTTATAACAGTGTACTATTTCTACTTTTAATTTATAATGGTTCTTATTTTTTCCTTTTAAATTCTAGTTGTTTTATATCTTTGATATCTTTCCCTTATATTTAATATACAGATTAATATCAAATATTTTAAACCTAACTTATTAATTTTTATGTCTAATAGTTTTATTTTATAACTTGAATAACACACTTTTTTAATACTAAATTTAAACAAATAACGATACTTAGCATCAGGTTCGACACAACTTGTCGACCCAACTAGGGCTAACTTCAAGTCTCGCATAACCTGGGCCAGTTTCTCATGAAACTGACTCAGTTTAAGGTTTTTACTTTTGCAAACCCCAGTGATTCGCTTGATTCGTCTACGTTGTGTCGAAGTGGTGGCTCTCTTTGTATGCTTTGAAGTGGGCGCATCGCCATCTTTAGCAATAAGCTATTGACGCTCTGGCAAATGCGTCCCACTTCTTGCGTATCGGGCAGTCATTGCTAAACGCATTGTGCTGTTGCTCCCCCAGCTTGGCTCTGGTGCAGTTTAAACACACCGCTTTTTCGCCAATTAGTTTATCAGGGCAGTCCACCCTAACGTGTGGACCGCCGCAGTGGCTGCATAGGTCGGCTGGCTCTGTACAATGACGTTTGCCGTGGCCGTATGCAAGACATCGGGTGCACTGCACCAGAGGCGTCTGGTCCTCGACGCGCACTCTCTGGAGATCAATTCTGACCTTGCCTCCTTCGAGTGCACGTCTCCAGATCGTGGGGGAGACACTCAACACAATGCTGCTTGTGAACGGGTTTCTCGTCTTTCTCCTAAACTTCACCGACACTCTCTGATCCCTGTCGCCGAGGTCGTGAAAAATCTCCCGGTTCTGGTTCTTGAGGGCAGTCAGTACGTCATCGTCGCTGTGCACCGACAACACATCCCTAAGAACCAGAAGTGGGTCCCGGTTTGTCACTTCCTCGACGACAAGGTTCCCTCCGGCCGCTTCCAATCGCTCCTTAATTTTTCTCCTTTCTTCTTTTGTTGCACACCCCATTATTATTTTCCTGTCTTTCCCTTTCCGAACTTTCTCGACCCGCACCCAGCCCTCCTTTGCGTCCACCACTTTCCTTATCCTCTCCAGTACTTCGTCCCCCGTATCCATAACCTCCGTCGAGGAGACAACCACGGAGTGTAGTGTCGTTCGCTCCAGGGTTGGTGCCCCAGTGTGGCTCTTGATCACGGACGCAACACTCGCGTAGGTCTTCTCCCCAGAACATTCTTTGCTGGCCAGACTGGCTCGCAGTTTGACCAATTCGTCAGAGTTTTGCCGTATTAAGGTCATGTGTTCCTTCATTGTCTTGGCGAGCTCAGTCTGGCCAGCAAGACTATCAGGATTGGAGTGGGGAACACAGTCAGTGGTGGGCACGATTTCCTGCACGGGTGCAGGCGCGGGAGGAGCTCTGTCTTCTTCCGACTCCTTCACCAACTCATAGAGCCGGTTTATGGCCTCGAGCACCGCAGCCTTTATATCCGTCCTGAGGTTGCGCGAGTTGCCCAAGTTAAGCTTAGCCTTATTCAGGCAAGCTCGCGCCTCCGCAGTGCGACTGCGGTACCCGGCCTCCGGCTTCTTGAGCGGTGTTGCGGCACTCACAGAAGTTCGGCGCGTCGCCGACGACGTGGCAGGGGCCTCCTGACGCGCGGACGGAGTGTCGTCTCCAAAGGAGATTCTCCTCCTCGCGTCAGAAGGTCCCGCCTTCTCCGATGATCGCGGCGAACTTCCAGAGCCCATTGTCCTCAAGGTAGCGGAAGGGGTGCGGAACATGTTCGGACTTGTAGCAATAGCTATACGAATGGACCCCTGTAAAGAGGGGGTCAATAAAACCAATATTCACAACGGAGAAGAAGGAAATTACCAAAGAACACCGGATAATTCTGTGTCCCTGTAAAGAGGGGAACACATAAATAAATAAACAATAAAATCAAATAAATAAAGAAAAACAGTCAAATAATTAATTATAGTCGTTCACTAGAACGACTGTCACAACAATATTTATGAGTCAAATTACGTAAAAATAAAATTTCTCCACTCCGAAAAAAGAGTAAAACGACCAGAGCAAAATAAAATTTTTGAAAATTTTGCCGACCTCTCTCCGTTTACACCCTTCCAGAACAGAGGGTGGGAGGGTGGGCAAAAATTTTTTGCGAGCTAGGGGCACGTGCGATACGTCAAAAGACGCGTCTCGGCGCGGGCTAGCTGAATTTTGAAAAAAGTTTATTGTCGTTCAAAGGAAAATCTGGAATTATCCCCGAAAAACCAGTTTTTTGGGATAAAAATGCAGATAATCAACCCCCAGTCTGGGCTTCGGGCTACGGATCGCAGCCTTCAATGCAGGGATGGTAGCTGACTATGACAGAAACTAAATAAAATTTTTAAAACAAAAGAAAATTTAAATTTGGATTTATTGTGAACGATTTTCCTATAAAAATTTCGAAAATTTTGCAAAGTGTGGGAGGGTAGAAATTTTTTGTGCGTGCGGATGTGTCAAAATTGTCAGGGAGTGAGCGGAACACTACTCCAGTCGATATACGCTGAAAACAGCTCAAAAATCGCGCACTGAAAACTGTAGATATCACTGGGTTAGGTTAGGTTAGGTTAGGTTAGAGGTGACACAGGCAGAGATGGGGGCGGCCGTGTTGCGGCTCCGGGCCAAGAATACGGCTCCGGGGCCCGACGGAATACACGGCCGAGTGCTCGCCCTCGCTCTGAAGGAGCTGGAGCCCCAGCTGAGAGGACTCTACACGGCGTGTCTTGAGCGGGGCCAGTTTCCCAGTCTATGGAAGGCTGGTCATCTGGTCCTACTCAAGAAGGCGGGGCGCCCTGCGGACTCACCGTCCGCGTTCCGGCCCATAGTGCTGCTAAGCGAGGTGGGTAAGCTGTTCGAAAGAATAATAGCTGCCCGCCTCGTTGGCCACTTGTGCGGAGAGGGGCCGGATCTAGCCGACTGCCAGTTTGGCTTTCGGCATGGGCGCTCCACTATTCACGCCGTGTCGCGTGTGAGAGTCCTGGCGGAGGAAGCGGTGTCCCGGGGCGGGGTGATGTTGGCAGTGTCTTTGGATATTTCCAACGCCTTCAACACCCTGCCCTGGAGTTGTATCAGGGAGGCCCTGGTCTACCATAGGGTGCCTCCCTACCTCCGCCAAATCGTTGGGGCTTACCTGACGGAGAGGTGTGTCACCTACGTGGGACGTGATGGCGGTCACCAGCACCCCATGTCGAGCGGTGTTCCACAGGGCTCGGTCCTGGGGCCACCCCTGTGGAACATCGGGTACGACTGGGTGCTGAGGGGCGAGCTCCCGCCGGGCGTCGACCTCACGTGTTACGCTGATGACACGCTGGTCACGGCCCGGGGGAGCTCGTACAGGGAGGCGGCGTTGCTGGCGACGGCTGCGGTCTCACTGGTGGTGGGCCGCATACGGCGCCTCGGCCTGGAGGTGGCCCTCAACAAGACGGAGGCTATAGTTTTCCATGGCCCCCGTCGGGCGCCACCCGCCGGATCACATCTTGTGGTCGGTGGGGTCCGAATCGCTGTCGGGTCTACCATGAAGTACCTGGGATTGGTGCTCGACAGCCGGTGGGACTTCGGACCTCACTTCCGGCGGCTGGCGCCCAAGTTGTTGGGCGCGGCCGGGGCGCTGTCAACGCTGCTTCCCAATCTGGGGGGCCCGAGCGCCGCCTGTAGGCGGCTCTACGTGGGGATCGTGCGATCGATGGCCCTTTACGGGGCCCCGATCTGGGCGGCTGACCTGACGGCCGGCACTATTGCTGTTCTGCGGAGACCGCAGCGTGCGATGGCCGTCAGAGTCATAAGGGGGTATCGCACGATCTCCCACGAGGCGGCCGGAGTACTGGCCGGATCCCCGCCCTGGGACCTCGAGGCAAAAGTACTCGCGTCACTTTATCGGTGGCGCGAGGAAATGCGGGCGCGTGGCGAGCGACCGATGCAGCGACACATGGAGTTGCGTCGGTCGCAGCTTCGCGCGGCCCTGGTGGCGGAGTGGCGGGAGAGGCTTTCGCGCCCTACCGCCGGCCTCGTCACCATCGAGGCGATCCGGCCAGTACTCGAGCGCTGGCTCGAGAGGAGGCACGGCTCCCTGTCGTTTCGGGTGACACAGGTGCTTACCGGGCATGGTTGCTTTGGGAAGTACCTGTGTCGCATAAACAGGGAGCCGGACGCCCGGTGTCACCACTGCGTCGACTGTCTGGAGGACACGGCGCGGCACACAGTGGCAGAGTGTGCCGCTTGGGAGGAACCGCGCCGTGCCCTCGTCTCTGGAGTAGGCAGTGACTTGTCGCTGCCGGCCGTGGTCGAGAAGATGGTCGGCAGCGTCGAGTCCTGGGACGCGGTGGTGTCCTTCTGTGAAGCAGTCGTCTCGCAGAAGGAGGCTGCGGAAAGGGAGCGGGAGGTCAACTCCCCGCACCCGGCCCGCAGCAGACGCACTGGGCGCAGGCGGAGGGCGGATAGCGCTCTCTTCCGGCCCCCCTGAATGGGTTCGGGATACCCGAACCCGAGGTGGCGGGCGCGCGGCGTGTCCGCACGCGCCCTTCTGAGGCGAGGCCGCAAGGCCAGGCTCCAGCCGGGGGTCGCGGAAGTATCTTCTGTTCCCGTGACCCCCGACGTAGGAGAGTGAAGGACACGGGTGGTTTTTAGTCAGTACGAGTCTGACAGACCCCCCTGCCCCTTAGGGGCGGGGGACATCCATGAGGATTTTCCACCCAAAAAAAAAAAAAAAAAAAAAAAAAAAAAAAAAAAAAAAAAGGTTAGGTTGGGGTGCGTCAGAATTCCTCCACGTGTGTCCAATGGTTGCTGGTCCCTCTCGATACGTCTGGAGGGAAGAGCAGCTGCTGGGCCGGTGCACCCTGGGCGCGGCAGTATCCTTCCTCGAGGAATGAGAAGAAATTCTTATTCCTCGGGGAATGGTACTGTCGTGGCTAATATTCTGGGCGGGGTTATTTCGTCGTGTGCGGTGCGATGGCTCGCGGGGCGGGCTCATCGGGCGGTGCGTGGTTGGTGGTTCGCTCCTCGAAGTTCTCGGGGGGTGGATCGGGGTTGGGGTTCCTCCTTCATCTTGGATCGCGGCATTCGTTGCGCTCTGCTACGCGTCTGGCCATCAGACGTGATCGTGAGAGTGACGAATGGCCGTGGTCCGGGATGGGGGAGGGGCCCCGGCCCTGATTCGCTCCCCGAGGGCTTCGGGGAGTGAGTCACTAGTCGCGTACCGTCCGGTGGGTCCGCTCCGTGGGCCGTCGCGCGGCACACGGCGAAATACTGGCCGCGGTCTCGCCGCGGTGGTCGGACCGGACCTCCCGCTTCCCGGCGTATTTGCGCCATTCTGGGTGGCGAGAGGCCTGGTCAGCGGTAGCCTCCTTCTGCGGGTGCGTGCTCTCGCAGAGGGGGGAGGCGGGGCGGGCGCGGGAGGACGACCTCTCGCTGCGCCGCTCCGCAGCCGGAGAGGGGGGAGAAGGCTTCGTGCCCTCCCTCCTCTAGGTGGTGACGGGCGGGCGACAGGCACGGGGGTGCCTGCGCCTGTATTGCACTCCGTCACCTCCGCCTGCCGTTCCTGGCCCCCCTCCCCTACCCGTGCCGTGAGGGTGGGAGGGGTCCGCCTTGCATTCGTCGGCGGGGGACTGGTAGCAAAGGCTATGCCAGTTTCCCAGTTCCCCTCCACTATGACGAAGCGGGAATGCCGCTGGGTCGTTTTAGTGGGTATACCGGGTTCGCCCGGGGAGTCCCACATACCCCTCCCGTCCCCCGGCGGAAGGGTATGCGTAACGCATTTTTTCCCAGCGTCAAAAAAAAAAAAAAAAAAAAAAAAAAAGGTTAGGTTAGGTTAGGTTAGGTTGGGGTGCAGGCAGAAAACCTCCTCGTGTGCCTGATGGCTGCTGGTTCCTTTCGAATACGTTCGGGGGAAAGAGCAGTCGTCGGGCCGGTGCATCCTGGGCACAGAGAATAATCGAGAGATTGTTCTCTGTGGCGAATTTCTGCGTGGTGGGTCCTCCACCGTCGTCCACTCTCCACCTCTGCTTACAGAGGGTGGGCCGAGTGGACTCACAGTGGGGGATTGCCTGCGTTGCGTCTGTCCGGCATCCGGCGGCAGCGTGGGCGAGTCGGGGCGGCGGTTGGTTCTGACCAGCCGTCGGCCAACCCGTAATCCTGAGTCCAGGACCGGGGGCCTGTGTCATTAGGTCCGGGCCGCGAGGAAGACAACCTCTCTAAAAAATAACCCAAATCCCAAGGTCTCGCGTGCCGAAGGGATGTATGGTCGGAGGGAATCCGGCCGTTAGCGCAGGGGGGGGGGGGGAAAGGGACCGCACCCTTTAAAAAAGGAAAATTAAAATGGAATCACGACTACTGGAAACAAATCCCCAGGCGGGTCCCCTTCGGGGGGAATCCCGCCCCTCTCACGAGGGCTGCCCCACCGTATCTGGGGGGGGCACCAATGGTCTCGCGGGTCAGCGGTCTACCGCTGGCCGGCGCCAACAATCATCGCGGGCGCGCTCTTGTGTATCCACCTTTTCCGAGGTGGAGACACAAGAGGGCGCACGCCAGTGCGGAAGGGAGCTCCGGGTTAGCCTGGAGCCCCTGTGCAACAAGGAGGTCGCAGGAGCGACGCGCGGGACGCGGAAGCGCCCGCTGGGTTCGCGTTCGATGGACTCGCTGTCGATGGGTCTCTCCTCTAGCGAGGAGAACGTATCGGCAGCGAAGGTTACAACGGCACGTAGGGGTCGGGGTGCCCGGCTGTTAGATGGTCGGGATGGGCGGGGCCGCTTCCTGCCGCCTCCACCACCCGCCTCAGAGGGGCCGGTTTTGGGGGTGACGGACGGCGACACTGAGCCCATGAGTGCGGATCCTAGTGAGGAGTCCCTCCTAGGGTCCAACAAGGCGGAGGCCAACGCTGCCAGACGGGCGGTGCGCAAGGCTGCTGTGGCTGACGAGGTCGGCAGGTTGGCCGAGCAAGCTCGCGAGCGGCGCGCTGCCCGTATGGCAGAAGGAGGCGACATGTCGGCGGTGGCGCTGACTCGCCAGGTGCTGGACGGCGTGGACGTTGTCCTGAAGGTTGCGACTAAGTCGGGCAACTTGAAGGGCACGTTCACGCGCGCCTTAAAGGAGGCCGCGGACGGCATCAAAGAGGCGGCTGAGGTCCTCCTTATGAGGACGAGCTCGGAGGAGACGGCGAAGCTGTGGGAGGAGAACAGCCGTCTCCGATCCGAGCTGGAGGACCTCAAGCGGCAGTTTGCCGCCCTGTCCGCGGCTCCCGGTGCGGCTGGCCCAGCGCCCGCCGTCGCCTCGACGTCGTCGGTTGCGTTGCCGGCCCCGACCTCGACCCGCACACTTGCGGATGCGGAGGTCGAGAAGATCGCCCGCATCTGTATGTTGCAGTGCGGGAAGATGGTCGGGGCTCGACTGGAGGAGCTGGCGTCCCGGCTGCCTCCGGCCCCAATCCTCAGGCCTCCGCTAGCCGCTGACCAGTGGAGGATGGCTGGGCCCGCGGCCGCGACACCGAGGCCCGCGCCACCGGAGCCTGCGCCCGCACCTGCGGCGTCGGAGTCCCCGGCGAAAAAAAAGAAGAAGGGAAAGAAGAAGGCGGCGCCGCAGGCACCAAAGTCCGCGACCCTGACGACCGAGCCCGAGACTCCGACGGAGAGCTGGGTGGAGGTCGTCAGGAAGAAAAAGAAGGGAAAGAAGAAGGCGGCCCCGCAGGCACGAGATGCGGGACCACCGGCTCGGGCTGAGGCACCAGCATCAGCCAAGAAGGCCCAGGGACCGCCTAAGGTTCGAGCCCCACGCTCTGCGGCTGTGGTTTTAACACTGCAGCCCGGAGCCGTCGAAAGGGGCATCACCTACAAGGCGGTCCTTACTGAGGCGAAGGCGAAGGTCGCGTTTCCCGACCTCGGCACACCAACCGGCTTCAAGATGAGGTCGGCGAGGACGGGAGCGCGGCTACTCGAGGTGGCTGGTGCCTCTAGCGGTGAGAGGGCGGACATGTTGGCCGCCAAATTACGAGAGGTCCTCAATCCGGAGGATGTCCGGGTCTCCAGACCGGTGAAGACCGCCGAGTTGCGGGTCGAAGGTCTGGACGACTCGGTGACCCCGGATGAGGTCGTGGCGGCCGTCGCCCGAGCCGGTGGTTGTCCGCCAGGCGAAGTGCGGACTGGTGAGATACGCACCCATGCCTCCGGACTGGGTGCGATCTGGGTGCGGTGCCCGGTGGCTGCGGCCAATAAGGTCGCCGACGCCGGGCGTGTGTTGGTGGGGTGGGTTGCAGCGAGGGTGAAGCTCCTGCAACCCAGGGCTATGCGGTGCTTCAGGTGCCTCGCCATTGGGCATGTCGGGGCCTGTTGCACCGCCGAAATCGACCGCAGCGGTCTTTGTCACCGCTGCGGTCAGCCCGGCCACAAGGCGGCTCAGTGCTCCGCGGCGCCAAACTGCTGCCTCTGTTCAGCGGCAGGGAGGTCCGCCGAGCACATGGTGGGCAGTAAAGCCTGCGGTGCCCCCACCAAGGGGAAGAAAAGGGGTGGCAAGGCTGGGGGCCCTAAACAAGCCCCTCAGCCAAGCAACCACACGGCCGACTCTCGGTCCGGGGACGGAGGTGTGGAGGAGATGAACTGTGACTAATGGCGCTGTTACATCTCCTCCAGGGCAATATCAACCACTGTGCCAGAGCTCAGGATCTTTTGCTCCAGAGCATGGCACAGTGGTCGATCGATGTGGCCGTGGTCGCCGAGCCGTATTTTGTCCCCCCCAGAGACAACTGGGTGGGAGACTTGGACGGTTCGGTGGCCATCATTGGCGGGGCTCTGAGCAGTCCGTCCCGAGGTCGCGGCTGGGTAGCCGCCCTCGCGGACGGCGTTGGCACTGTTGGGGCGTATTTCTCGCCCAACAAGAGCCTCGCCGACTTCGAGAGCTTCCTTGTCGAGTTGGGTGCCGTCGTGGACCGACTCCACCCTCGCCCTGTTCTGTTGCTGGGTGATCTCAACGCCAAATCCATGGCGTGGGGATCCCCAGTGACCGATGCTAGGGGTGAGGCGCTGGAGGAGTGGTTGGTCACGACCGGCCTGACCGTCCTTAATCGGGGTTCGGTACACACGTGCGTGCGGCAGCGAGGCGGGTCCATAGTGGACGTGTCGTTTGCGAGCCCTGCTGTCGCCCGCCGTGTGCGGAGCTGGCGTGTCGCGGTGGAGGTGGAGACGTTGTCGGATCACAGATACATCCGTTTCGACGTCTCCGCCCAGACCACCGCTGGCCGCAGTTCACCGGCCCAGTCTACGGACGGTCCGCGCTGGGCGCTTAAGCGCATCGACAGGGAGCTTCTCGAGGAGGCCGCCATTGTTCAGGCCTGGTTCCGAGAGTCGGCAACGAACGGACCCGTCGACGTCGAACAGGAGGCGCAGTGGTTCCTCGGGGCGATGACGCAGATCAGCGACGCGTCCATGCCCCGGGTCCACACACAGTCGGGTAGGCGCCGGGTGTACTGGTGGTCCGACGCGATCGCGCAGTTGCGCGTCGCGTGCGTGAGATCGAGACGCCAGTACACCCGATACCGGAGGAGACGTCGTCGGGTCCCTGACGAGGAGGCCGCGCTGTATGAGATGTACAGCGCGGCGAAGGAGGCTCTGCGGCTGGCCATCCGCGAGGCGAAGGTGCGAAGCCGGGAGGAGATGTTGGAGACTCTGGACGGAGATCCGTGGGGGCGTCCTTATCGTGCGGTTCGAGGGAAACTTCGGGCCGCAGCGCCTCCACTCACGAAGAGTCTCCAACCCGAGCTGCTGACGGAGGTCGTCGCAGCCCTCTTCCCGGCTAGAGAGGAGCATGTGCCGCCGCCGATGGCTTTGCCCACAGCCGCGGAGCCTACAGAGGAGATCGCCATCAGCGTCCCAGAGGTGACACAGGCAGAGATGGGGGCGGCCGTGTTGCGGCTCCGGGCCAAGAATACGGCTCCGGGGCCCGACGGAATACACGGCCGAGTGCTCGCCCTCGCTCTGAAGGAGCTGGAGCCCCAGCTGAGAGGACTCTACACGGCGTGTCTTGAGCGGGGCCAGTTTCCCAGTCTATGGAAGGCTGGTCATCTGGTCCTACTCAAGAAGGCGGGGCGCCCTGCGGACTCACCGTCCGCGTTCCGGCCCATAGTGCTGCTAAGCGAGGTGGGTAAGCTGTTCGAAAGAATAATAGCTGCCCGCCTCGTTGGCCACTTGTGCGGAGAGGGGCCGGATCTAGCCGACTGCCAGTTTGGCTTTCGGCATGGGCGCTCCACTATTCACGCCGTGTCGCGTGTGAGAGTCCTGGCGGAGGAAGCGGTGTCCCGGGGCGGGGTGATGTTGGCAGTGTCTTTGGATATTTCCAACGCCTTCAACACCCTGCCCTGGAGTTGTATCAGGGAGGCCCTGGTCTACCATAGGGTGCCTCCCTACCTCCGCCAAATCGTTGGGGCTTACCTGACGGAGAGGTGTGTCACCTACGTGGGACGTGATGGCGGTCACCAGCACCCCATGTCGAGCGGTGTTCCACAGGGCTCGGTCCTGGGGCCACCCCTGTGGAACATCGGGTACGACTGGGTGCTGAGGGGCGAGCTCCCGCCGGGCGTCGACCTCACGTGTTACGCTGATGACACGCTGGTCACGGCCCGGGGGAGCTCGTACAGGGAGGCGGCGTTGCTGGCGACGGCTGCGGTCTCACTGGTGGTGGGCCGCATACGGCGCCTCGGCCTGGAGGTGGCCCTCAACAAGACGGAGGCTATAGTTTTCCATGGCCCCCGTCGGGCGCCACCCGCCGGATCACATCTTGTGGTCGGTGGGGTCCGAATCGCTGTCGGGTCTACCATGAAGTACCTGGGATTGGTGCTCGACAGCCGGTGGGACTTCGGACCTCACTTCCGGCAGCTGGCGCCCAAGTTGTTGGGCGCGGCCGGGGCGCTGTCAACGCTGCTTCCCAATCTGGGGGGCCCGAGCGCCGCCTGTAGGCGGCTCTACGTGGGGATCGTGCGATCGATGGCCCTTTACGGGGCCCCGATCTGGGCGGCTGACCTGACGGCCGGCACTATTGCTGTTCTGCGGAGACCGCAGCGTGCGATGGCCGTCAGAGTCATAAGGGGGTATCGCACGATCTCCCACGAGGCGGCCGGAGTACTGGCCGGATCCCCGCCCTGGGACCTCGAGGCAAAAGTACTCGCGTCACTTTATCGGTGGCGCGAGGAAATGCGGGCGCGTGGCGAGCGACCGATGCAGCGACACATGGAGTTGCGTCGGTCGCAGCTTCGCGCGGCCCTGGTGGCGGAGTGGCGGGAGAGGCTTTCGCGCCCTACCGCCGGCCTCGTCACCATCGAGGCGATCCGGCCAGTACTCGAGCGCTGGCTCGAGAGGAGGCACGGCTCCCTGTCGTTTCGGGTGACACAGGTGCTTACCGGGCATGGTTGCTTTGGGAAGTACCTGTGTCGCATAAACAGGGAGCCGGACGCCCGGTGTCACCACTGCGTCGACTGTCTGGAGGACACGGCGCGGCACACAGTGGCAGAGTGTGCCGCTTGGGAGGAACCGCGCCGTGCCCTCGTCTCTGGAGTAGGCAGTGACTTGTCGCTGCCGGCCGTGGTCGAGAAGATGGTCGGCAGCGTCGAGTCCTGGGACGCGGTGGTGTCCTTCTGTGAAGCAGTCGTCTCGCAGAAGGAGGCTGCGGAAAGGGAGCGGGAGGTCAACTCCCCGCACCCGGCCCGCAGCAGACGCACTGGGCGCAGGCGGAGGGCGGATAGCGCTCTCTTCCGGCCCCCCTGAATGGGTTCGGGATACCCGAACCCGAGGTGGCGGGCGCGCGGCGTGTCCGCACGCGCCCTTCTGAGGCGAGGCCGCAAGGCCAGGCTCCAGCCGGGGGTCGCGGAAGTATCTTCTGTTCCCGTGACCCCCGACGTCGGAGAGTGAAGGACACGGGTGGTTTTTAGTCAGTACGAGTCTGACAGACCCCCCTGCCCCTTAGGGGCGGGGGACATCCATGAGGATTTTCCACCCAAAAAAAAAAAAAAAAAAAAAAGGTTAGGTTAGGTTAGGTTAGGTTAGGTTAGGTTTTTTTTTTTTTTTTTTTTTTTTGGCAGGAGTGGGAAATCCCCACGGACACCTCGACTACCTCACAGGCTGTGAGATAGTCGAGGTAGTGTCGGACTCGAACCGACTAAAACCACACTCCTGCCCCAGCCAGTGTTCCCCTAACGTGGTTAGGGCCCTTAACGACTGTAATGTTTGGCTTTGCTGCGTCTTTTAGGTGGCCGGAGAGACCACATGTTGAACATTTTATTTTAACTTTGTTTATAATCATTTATTTATTTATTTTTTTTTTTTTTTTTTTACCATTTTTTATTAAAACGTTAGTTTTACAATTTCATTAATGTCTACTTTGTTTATTTACAATATTTTGTTAATCCGAATATATGTTTAAGCTATGTTTATACTATTTATTATACTACTACTACTATTTGTTCACTATTTTCACGACTCATTATGTATTTATGCCCAAAACCTCAATAATAATCTTGTGTAATCTAATAATCTCTATTTACTGTATAATTTTATTTTATTTGGTTTTATTAATTTGTTTTGAAGTTTTTTGTTTGGTTATCTATAATACCTAAGCTATATACTCACTATATACTTACATATCATAACAACGATTTTGACGATTCTGCGATTTGTTCCGACTTCTTTTACTATATTTACTAATTTTGTTTTTATTTATATACACAATATTATTATTGTTGTCTTTTGGACTTCGTTCGACACAACGTGACGATCCCACCAGGGCTGTCCCCAGGATCACCTTAACTAGAGCCAGTTTCTCACGAAGCCAACTCCAGTTACCTATTTTTGTATGGCCAACCCTAGTGGTTCCATTAATTCGTCGGGTTTTCGGTTGTATCGAACTAGCCCTCAGTCTGTACTTGGAAGTGGGAGCTTGGACAACTTTAGCAGTACGCTATGGATGCCCTAGCGAAAGCGTCCCACTTCCTTCGTACCGGGCATTCATTACTGAATGCGTTGTGCTCGGTAGCCCCTAGTTTGTCTCTGGTGCAGTTCACGCAGGCCGCTGCTTTGCCGACCTGTCTATCCGGGCAGTCCGCCCTGACGTGCGGTCCACCGCAGTGGCTACACAGGTCGGCCGGCTCCGTGCACAGGCGTTTGCCGTGACCGTATGCCAAGCAGCGGGTGCACTGCACCAGTGGCGTCTGGTCCTCGACGCGAATTCGTTGGAGGTCGATGCGGAGCTTCCCTCCTGCAATCGCCCTCCTCCGGTTAGGTTAGGTTAGGTTAGGTTAGGTTAGGTTAGGTTAGGTTCCCCGGAGGCAGAGGTCCCCCCGGTGACGGCGGCGGAATTCTACGCGGGGGTTCTGAACCTCCGCGCGAAGAAGACCGCCCCCGGACCGGACGGCGTCCCCGCAAGGGTGGTGGCGATCGCCGCCTCCCAAATGGAGGACAGGTTTCGGGAACTTTTCAGCGCGTGTTTTACGGCTGGGAGGTTCCCGAAACTCTGGAAGGAGGGGCAGCTCTGCCTCCTCCGAAAAGAGGGACGCCCGGTGGACTCCCCCTCGGCATACCGGCCCATCGTTCTGCTCGATGAGGTCGGTGAGCTGTTCGAGGGGATTGTCGCCGGGAGGCTGGAGAGCCACCTGCGGGGGGTAGGGCCGGATCTGTCGGACGCCCAATACGGCTTCCGTCGTGGGCGTTCGACGATCGACGCGCTGGCCCTACTCAAGGGCCAGGTGAAGGAGGCGGTGGAGGCGGGGGACGGAGTGCTGGCGGTGTCATTCGACATTGCCAACGCCTTCAACTCCGTCCCCCACTCGACGATATTGGAGGCACTCCGGTATCACGGAGTGCCCCAATACCTGAGGAGCCTGCTGGCGGACTACTTGGAGGGCCGAGAGGTCCTCCTCGTAGACAAAGCAGGTTCGGTGAGGCGGTACGCTGCTGAGTCCGGTGTTCCACAGGGGTCGGTGCTTGGCCCTCCCTTGTGGAACATCGGATTCGATTGGCTGTTGCGGGGAGCCCTCCTCCAGGGCACGAGTGTCATCTGTTACGCGGATGACACTCTGCTCACTGCACGGGGGAGGAGCTTCGGAGAAGCGGCCATTTTGGCCTCGGCTGGCGGATCCTTGGTGGCAGAGAGGATCCGCCGCCTGGGATTGAGGGTGGCGCTGCACAAAACGGAGGCCGTGTTCTTTCGCGGTCCCCGGCAGCGCTGCCCTGCCGACGCCCACATCGTCGTGGAGGGCGTCCGTATAGGGGTCCAGCCCCAGATGAAATATCTGGGGCTGGTGCTGGACGACAGGTGGCGCTTCGGCCCACATTTCAGCGGGCTGTCGACGCGCCTGTTGAAGGCCGCGGACGCCCTCTCATGGCTCCTCCCAAACCTGGGGGGGCCAAAGGCAGAGTGCCGGCGCCTCTATGCCGGCATTTTGCGGAGCATGGCCCTTTACGGGGCCCCCATCTGGGCGGACTCCCTCCATAGGAGGGAGAATGCGACCGCCATCCGCAGGCCCCAACGGGCCATTGCACAGCGGGTGGCGAGAGCGTACCGCTCAGTGGGCTTCTCGGCGGCGTGCGCTCTGGCCGGCACCCCTCCATGGGAATTGGAGGCGTGGGTGCTCGCCAGAGTGTACGAGTGGACGGCCCGCCGAAGGGCGCTTGGTGAGCGCCCGATGGGCGAAGAGCGGGAGGCGGTGCGGCGAGAGGCGAAGGACGCCATCGTCCTCCATTGGACGGAGGACCTCGCCAGCGCCGCCTTTGGTCGCCGGACGTTGGACGCGCTCGGGCCGGTCCTGCAGGGCTGGCTCGAGCGGCCCCACGGTTTCCTCTCTTTCCGTCTGGTGCAGGTGTTGTCCGGGCATGGCTGCTTCGGATCGCACCTGCACCGGATCGGGAGGGAGGAAACCCCAGCGTGCCACGAATGCGGCGCGGCGGAGGACACGGCGCAGCACACCCTCGAGGGGTGCCCGGCGTGGTCCGAGCGGCGCTGCGGCCTCACCGCGGTGGTCGGACCGGACCTCTCGCTTCCCGGCGTGGTTGACGCCATGCTGGGGAGCGAGGAGGCCTGGTCAGCAGTAGCCTCCTTCTGCGAGGACGTACTCTCGCAGAAGGAGGAGGCGGAGCGGGCGCGGGAGGACGACCCTCTCGCTGCGCCGCTCCGCAGACGGAGAAGGGGGAGAAGGCGTCGTGCCCTCCCTCCTCTAGGTGACGGGCGGGCGACAGGCACGGGGGTGCCTGCGCCCGCATTGCACCCGTCACCTCCGTCAGTCATTCCCGCCCCCCCACGCCCGTGAGGGTGTGAGGGGTCTGCCTTGATATCGTCGGCGGGGGACTGGTAGCAAAGGCTGTGCCGGTTTCCCAGTCCCCCCGCCACTATGACGAAGCGGGAATGCCGCTGGGTCGTTTTAGTGGGTATACCGGGTTCGCCCGGGGAGTCCCACATACCCCTTCCGTCCCCCGACGGGAGGGTATGCGTAACGCATTTTTTCCCAGCGACAAAAAAAAAAAAAAAAAAAAAAAAAAAAAAAAAAAAAAGGTTAGGTTAGGTTAGGTTGGGGTGCGTCAGAATTCCTCCACGTGTGTCCAATGGTTGCTGGTCCCTCTCGATACGTCTGGAGGGAAGAGCAGCTGCTGGGCCGGTGCACCCTGGGCGCGGCAGTATCCTTCCTCGAGGAATGAGAAGAAATTCTTATTCCTCGGGGAATGGTACTGTCGTGGCTAATATTCTGGGCGGGGTTATTTCGTCGTGTGCAGTGCGATGGCTCGCGGGGCGGGCTCATCGGGCGGTGCGTGGTTGGTGGTTCGTTCCTCGAAGTTCTCGGGGAGTGGATCGGGGTTGGGGTTCCTCCTTCGTCTTGGATCGCGGCGTTCGTTGCGCTCTGATACGCGTCTGCCTATCAGACGTGATTATGAGCGTGACGAATGGGCCGTGGTCCGGGATGGGGGAGGGGCCCCGGCCCTGACTCGCTCCCCGAGGGCTTCGGGGAGTGAATGACTAATCGCGTACCGTCCGGTGGGTCCGCTCCGTGGGCTGTCGCGCGGCACACGACGAAATACTGGCCGCGGTCTCGCCGCGGTGGTCGGACCGGACCTCCCGCTTCCCGGCGTGTTTGCACCATGCTGGGTGGCGAGGAGGCCTGGTCAGCGGTAGCCCCCTTCTGCGGGTGCGTGCTCTCGCAGAGGGGGGAGGCGGGGCGGGCGCGGGAGGAAGACCTCTCGCTGCGCCGCTCCGCAGCCGGAGAGGGGGGAGAAGGCTTCGTGCCCTCCCTCCTCTAGGTGGTGACGGGCGGGCGACAGGCACGGGGGTGCCTGCGCCTGTATTGCACTCTGTCACCTCCGCCTGCCGTTCCTGGCCCCCCTCCCCTACCCGTGCCGTGAGGGTGGGAGGGGTCCGCCTTGCATTCGTCGGCGGGGGACTGGTAGCAAAGGCTATGCCAGTTTCCCAGTTCCCCTCCACTATGACGAAGCGGGAATGCCGCTGGGTCGTTTTAGTGGGTATACCGGGTTCGCCCGGGGAGTCCCACATACCCCTCCCGTCCCCCGGCGGAAGGGTATGCGTAACGCATTTTTTCCCAGCGTCAAAAAAAAAAAAAAAAAAAAAAAAAAAAAAAAAAAAAAGGTTAGGTTAGGTTGGGGGACCCCCCACAGAGCTTGCGTCCACGTCGCGTCCCCTGGAAACAGCCCAGTTCTGACCACCGTAACGGAGTGGCAGACTGGGACTGGCCAAAGTGCTCTGTGACTTCGTAGCTATCATTTGCCTTGTAGTTACGATTTTAATATGCCGTTTACTATGCCTTCGCGGGACGCCTGCGGGCGATTTTTAAAACAAAAAGGCCCTTCTCAGGGCCAACCCAAAGGCCCTTCTCAGGGCCAACCCAAAGGCCCTTCTCAGGGCCAACCCAAAGGCCCTTCTCAGGGCCAACCCAAAGGCCCTTCTCAGGGCCAACCGAAAGGCCCTTTTCAGGGCCAACCCAAAGGCCCTTCTCAGGGCCACCCCGACGCTCCGGCGTCAGAAACTAGCCGCGCGCCGTCTGCGGCTAGCTTCTTTGGAGGGGCGGATGACATACTAATCAGCGAGTCGTCTGACAGCGATTCGCTGATTGGTATGTCGGACGCGGACGAGTCTCGCTCGCGGAAGCGAGTCCACCTGAGCGGTGGGTCCGAGGGTTCCTCGGCTTCGGGGTCGAGGAGGTTGCCGAAGGCTAAAAAGCCGACGGTGGCTGCGGACACCCATGAAGTTGGGCTCGTGGACGCCCAACGCCAGTTGGACCTGGCTCGGCGGAATCAGCTCCAGCTAGAGCTGGAGGAGCGGGTTGCCGCGAAGGAGAGGCGGGCGCTCCTCGCTCGGGCCAAGTCCGGGTACGGTGCGTCTCGCGTTCTCTACGCGGACCACTCTCTGGCCGAGCTGGAGAAAATGGCGGAGGAGGACGAGGAGGAGATTATGGAGGTCGCCTCTAAGTCCTCCAATCTGAAGGGGACCTTCCAGAAGGCCCTCAAATGTAGGGCCGCGAGCATGCGCGGTGTCGTCGCGGAGCTTGTGAAGCGGACGACCACCCACGAGACGCAGCAACTGCAGGCGAGAGTGGATCGCCTGCAGTCGGAGGTCAGCCAGCTTCATCTGAAGCTGGCTGAAGCCACGGCCCGGCCACAGCAGGCCGAGGCGAGCCCTGTGGCAGATGGCGCTGCCTCGGCCCGGCCACAACAGGCCAAGGCGAGGCCTGCAGCAGAGGGCCCCTCCTCCTCCAACCTTGAGGATATCATCCGCAAGGTGGTAATGGAGGAGAGGGCTTTCACGAGGGCCTGCCTTGCAGGTATAGAGGACCGGCTCCTGCCGGAGAAGCGCCTCCGACCGCCGCTTGCGGCGGATGAGAGGCGGTCGGAGCCGGGGCCGTCCTCGACTCAGGCGGACAAGAGGCGGTCTGAGCCGGGGCCGTCTTCGGCCCAGGCGGAAGATGCCCTTCTCCCTTCGACCACTCCTTCCAACGAGTGGACGAAAGTGGGCCGTAAGGGGAAGGGCAAAGGGAAGGGGAAGAAGTCGGCGACGGCCGTCCCTGCCAACCCTGCCGTGCCTGAAGTCCCCGCCAAAAAAGGGACTGGGAAGGGAAAGGGGCAGCTGGTCCCCCCGAAAACCGCGGCCGTCGTGGTGACACTCACCGCGGAGGCTGCGGGACGAGGGGAGACCTATGCCTCCATCCTGGTGCGGGCGCGTGCAAACGCCGATCCCGCCCAATTGGGGATCGGCAATGTGTCCTGCCGGCGGACCCAAGCCGGGGCTCGAATCTTCGAGTTCCCGGGGGCCGAGGGGAGTGCCCGCGCGGACCTCTTCGCAGCAAAGCTGCAAGAGGTCATCGCGGACTCGGCGAGGGTGGCCCGGCCGGTCAAGTCGGCGGTCATAGAAGTGACGGAGTTGGATGACTCCGTCACCAAGGAGGAGGTAGTGGCGGCGGTCGCAGCGGTAGGGGGCTGTGGCGCAGCGGCGGTCCAAGGCCGGGACATAAGGCCCGGCCGCGGCGGAATGGGCACAATCCGCCTCGAGTGCCCAATCGCAGCCGCCAAAGCCGTCCTTGCAAAAGGACGGCTTCAAGTCGGCTTTAGCTCGGGTGCCGTTAGGGTACTCGAGGACCAGCCTCTGAGGTGTTTCCGGTGCTTCGGCATCGGCCACACCCGGCCCCTGTGTCCGTCCAAAGTAGATCGGTCGGACACCTGCTACCGCTGTGGCAAGGAAGGCCACAAAGCCTCCTCCTGCCAGGCCGCCACGCCGCACTGCGCGGTGTGTGCCGCCAGTGGCCGCCGGGCATGCCACGTCATGAAGGGAGGGAAGTGTAATCCCCCCCCTAAGCGTGGCAAAGCGCAGGCGCCGACCGGGCCTACGCCTGCTGTTGCTGTTGCCGCTGACACCGCCGTTCCTGCGGCGGCTGCGGAGGAGGGTGCGATGTCCGACTAATGGCCAGAGTCGAACATCGCATCCTTCAGGCGAACGCCAACCACTGCAGGACAGCCCAGGATCTGCTGATGCAGACCATGGCTGAGTGGTTGGTGGACTTGGTGGTGGTCGCCGAACCCTACTCGGTCCCTGGCCGTTGGCTGGGCGACCGGGATGGCCTAGTGGCGTTGGTGGCGCGGTCTTCCACAGACTCCCCTCCCCTCTCGCTCTTAGAGAGGGGACCGGGATACGTGGCCGCCGCGTGGGGAGAGATAGCGATGGTGGGAGTGTATTTCTCCCCAAACCGCCCTCTCTCGGACTTTGAGGATTTCTTAGAGATCCTCACTGCTGTCGTAGGGAGGGCGGCACCACGCCAGGTCGTGGTGCTCGGCGACCTAAACGCCAAGTCGGTGGCCTGGGGCAACCCGGCCGCCGGGTGCAACGTCCGGGGACGCGCCGTCCAGTTTTGGGCGGCCTCGTGCGGTGTGTCCCTCCTCAACAGGGGGGCGGTCCACACGTGTGTGCGGCAACAGGGCGGGTCGGTGGTGGACGTGTCGTTTGCCACCCCCGCGCTGGCCGCCCGCGTCGTGAATTGGCGGGTGGAGCTGGTGGAGACCTTGTCGGACCACCGTTACGTGCGGTTCGACATCTCCACACAGCGGGGAGGGGGGACGGCCCGTGCTGGGCAATCTCCCTTCCCGCGGTGGGCACTCACCCGCCTGGACCGGGAGGCAGCCAAGGAGGCCGCCTTCCTCCAGGACTGGCTGTCGCCTCCCCCTGTCGAGGAGGCCCCGGACGTTGACGCCGCAGCGGTGCGGCTCAGGGGGTCCTTGACCGAGGTGTGCAACTCCAGCATGCCTCGGTCACGCCGTCCGCCTCCCCGTCGCGCCGTGTACTGGTGGACGGAGGAGCTGGCGGGGCTCCGGGCCACCTGCGTGGCGGCCAGGAGGGCCTACGCACGGAGCCGGCGGCGCAGCGCCCAGAACCGAGTCCGGGCAGAGGAGGACCGCCTGTACGCCTCTTACCGAGAGGCTACGGCGGCCCTCAAGTCTGCGATGGGCGCTGCGCGGGACTCGGCGAGGGCCGAGATGCTGGAGGGTCTCGACAGGGACCCCTATGGGGGACCGTATAAGGCGGCGCGGAACCAGCTCCGCCCCTATGGTCCCCCACTGTCCGAGACCCTCGAGCCGGCATTGTTGGATGGGGTGGTCCGGTCCCTGTTTCCGCGCAGGACCGACTTCGCCCCTCCAACAATGGATCCCCCGCAAGGGGCGGCTCCCCCGGAGGCAGAGGTCCCCCCGGTGACGGCGGCGGAATTCTACGCGGGGGTTCTGAACCTCCGCGCGAAGAAGACCGCCCCCGGACCGGACGGCGTCCCCGCACGGGTGGTGGCGATCGCCGCCTCCCAAATGGAGGACAGGTTTCGGGAGCTTTTCAGCGCGTGTTTTACGGCTGGGAGGTTCCCGAAGCTCTGGAAGGAAGGGCAGCTCTGCCTCCTCCGAAAAGAGGGACGCCCGGTGGACTCCCCCTCGGCATACCGGCCCATCGTTCTGCTCGATGAGGTCGGTAAGCTGTTCGAGGGGATTGTCGCCGGGAGGCTGGAGAGCCACCTGCGGGGGGTAGGGCCGGATCTGTCGGACGCCCAATACGGTTTCCGTCGTGGGCGTTCGACGATCGACGCGCTGGCCCTACTCAAGGGCCGGGTGAAGGAGGCGGTGGAGGCGGGGGACGGAGTGCTGGCGGTGTCATTCGACATTGCCAACGCCTTCAACTCCGTCCCCCACTCGACGATATTGGAGGCACTCCGGTATCACGGAGTGCCCCAATACCTGAGGAGCCTGCTCACAAACTACTTGGAGGGCCGAGAGGTCCTCCTCGTAGACAGAGCAGGTGCGGTGAGGCGGTACGCTGCTGAGTCCGGTGTTCCACAGGGGTCGGTGCTTGGCCCCCCCTTGTGGAACATCGGATTCGATTGGCTGTTGCGGGGAGCCCTCCTCCAGGGCACGAGTGTCATCTGTTACGCGGATGACACTCTGCTCACTGCACGGGGGAGGAGCTTCGGAGAAGCGGCCATTTTGGCCTCGGCTGGCGGATCCTTGGTGGCTGAGAGGATCCGCCGCCTGGGATTGAGGGTGGCGCTGCACAAAACGGAGGCCGTGTTCTTTCGCGGTCCCCGGCAGCGCTGCCCTGCCGACGCCCACATCGTCGTGGAGGGCGTCCGTATAGGGGTCCAGCCCCAGATGAAATATCTGGGGCTGGTGCTGGACGACAGGTGGCGCTTCGGCCCGCATTTCAGCGGGCTGTCGACGCGCCTGTTGAGGGCCGCGGACGCCCTCTCATGGCTCCTCCCAAACCTGGGGGGGCCAAAGGCAAAGTGCCGGCGCCTCTATGCCGGCATTTTGCGGAGCATGGCCCTTTACGGGGCTCCCATCTGGGCGGACTCCCTACATAGGAGGGAGAATGCGACCGCCATCCGCAGGCCCCAACGGGCCATTGCACAGCGGGTGGCGAGAGCGTACCGCTCAGTGGGATTTTCGGCGGCGTGCGCTCTGGCCGGCACCCCTCCATGGGAATTGGAGGCGTGGGTGCTCGCCAGAGTGTACGAGTGGACGGCCCGCCGAAGGGCGCTTGGTGAGCGCCCGATGGACGAAGAGCGGGAGGCGGTGCGGCGAGAGGCGAAGGACGCCATCGTCCTCCATTGGACGGAGGACCTCGCCAGCGCCGCCTTTGGCCGCCGGACGTTGGACGCGCTCGGGCCGGTCCTGCAGGGCTGGCTCGAGCGGCCCCACGGTTTCCTCTCTTTCCGTCTGGTGCAGGTGTTGTCCGGGCATGGCTGCTTCGGATCGCACCTGCACCGGATCGGGAGGGAGGAAACCCCAGCGTGCCACGAATGCGGCGCGGCGGAGGACACGGCGCAGCACACCCTCGAGGGGTGCCCGGCGTGGTCCGAGCGGCGCTGCAGCCTCACCGCGGTGGTCGGACCGGACCTCTCGCTTCCCGGCGTGGTTGACGCCATGCTGGGGAGCGAGGAGGCCTGGTCAGCAGTAGCCTCCTTCTGCGAGGACGTACTCTCGCAGAAGGAGGAGGCGGAGCGGGCGCGGGAGGACGACCCTCTCGCTGCGCCGCTCCGCAGACGGAGAAGGGGGAGAAGGCGTCGTGCCCTCCCTCCTCTAGGTGACGGGCGGGCGACAGGCACGGGGGTGCCTGCGCCCGCATTGCACCCGTCACCTCCGTCAGTCATTCCCGCCCCCCCCACGCCCGTGAGGGTGTGAGGGGACCGCCTTGATATCGTCGGCGGGGGACTGGTTGTAAAGGCTGTGCCGGTTTCCCAGTCCCCCCGCCACTATGACGAAGCGGGAATGCCGCTGGGTCGTTTTAGTGGGTATACCGTGTTCGCCCGGGAGTCCCACATACCCCTCCCGTCCCCCGATGGGAGGGTATGCGTAATGCATTTTTTCCCAGCGTCAAAAAAAAAAAAAAAAAAAAAAAAAAAAAAAAAGGTTAGGTTGGGGGACCCCCCACAGAGCTTGCGTCCACGTCGCGTCCCCTGGAAACAGCCCAGTTCTGACCACCGTAACGGAGTGGCAGACTGGGACTGGCCAAAGTGCTCTGTGACTTCGTAGCTATCATTTGCCTTGTTGTTACGATTTTAATATGCCGTTTACTATGCCTTCGCGGGACGCCTGCGGGCGATTTTTAAAACAAAAAGGCCCTTCTCAGGGCCAACCCAAAGGCCCTTCTCAGGGCCAACCCAAAGGCCCTTCTCAGGGCCAACCCAAAGGCCCTTCTCAGGGCCAACCCAAAGGCCCTTCTCAGGGCCAACCAAAAGGCCCTTCTCAGGGCCAACCCAAAGGCCCTTCTCAGGGCCACCCCGACGCTCCGGCGTCAGAAACTAGCCGCGCGCCGTCTGCGGCTAGCTTCTTTGGAGGGGCGGATGACATACTAATCAGCGAGTCGTCTGACAGCGATTCGCTGATTGGTATGTCGGACGCGGACGAGTCTCGCTCGCGGAAGCGAGTCCACCTGAGCGGTGGGTCCGAGGGTTCCTCGGCTTCGGGGTCGAGGAGGTTGCCGAAGGCTAAAAAGCCGACGGTGGCTGCGGACACCCATGAAGTTGGGCTCGTGGACGCCCAACGCCAGTTGGACCTGGCTCGGCGGAATCAGCTCCAGCTAGAGCTGGAGGAACGGGTTGCCGCGAAGGAGAGGCGGGCGCTCCTCGCTCGGGCCAAGTCCGGGTACGGTGCGTCTCGCGTTCTCTACGCGGACCACTCTCTGGCCGAGCTGGAGAGAATGGCGGAGGAGGACGAGGAGGAGATTGTGGAGGTCGCCTCTAAGTCCTCCAATCTGAAGGGGACCTTCCAGAAGGCCCTCAAATGCAGGGCCGCGAGCATGCGCGGTGTCGTCGCGGAGCTGGTCCAGCGCACGACCACCGACGAGACGCGGCAACTGCAGGCGAGAGTGGATCGCCTGCAGTCGGAGGTCAGCCAGCTTCATCTGAAGCTAGCTGAAGCCACGGCCCGGCCACAGCAGGCCGAGGCGAGCCCTGTGGCAGATGGCGCTGCCTCGGCCCGGCCACAACAGGCCAAGGCGAGGCCTGCAGCAGAGGGCCCCTCCTCCAACCTTGAGGATATCATCCGCAAGGTAGTAATGGAGGAGAGGGCCTTCACGAGGGCCTGCCTAGCAGGCATTGAGGACCGGCTCCTGCCGGAGAAGCGCCTCCGACCGCCGCTTGCGGCGGATGAGAGGCGGTCTGAGCTGGGGCCGTCCTCAACCCAGACGGACAAGAAGCGGTCTGAGCCGGGGCCGTCTTCAACCCAGGTGGAAGATGCCCTTCTCCCTTCGACCACTCCTTCCAACGAGTGGACGAAAGTGGGCCGTAAGGGGAAGGGCAAAGGGAAGGGGAAGAAGTCGGCAACGGCCGTCCCTGCCAACCCTGCCGCGCCTGCCGTCCCCGCTAAAAAAGGGACAGGGAAGGGGAAGGGGCAGCTGGTCCCCCCGAAGACCGCGGCCGTCGTGGTGACACTCACCACGGAGGCTGCGGGGCGAGGGGAGACCTATGCCTCCATCCTGGTGCGGGCGCGTGCAAACGCCGATCCCGCCCAATTAGGGATCGGCAATGTGTCCTGCCGGCGGACCCAAGCCGGGGCTCGTATCTTCGAGTTCCCGGGGGCCGAGGGGAGTGCCCACGCGGACCTCTTCGCAGCAAAGCTGCAAGAGGTCATCGCGGACTCGGCGAGGGTGGCCCGGCCGGTCAAGTCGGCGGTCATAGAAGTGACGGAGTTGGATGACTCCGTCACCAAGGAGGAGGTAGTGGCGGCGGTCGCAGCGGTAGGGGGCTGTGGCGCAGCGGCGGTCCAAGGCCGGGACATAAGGCCCGGCCGCGGCGGAATGGGCACAATCCGCCTCGAGTGCCCAATCGCAGCCGCCAAAGCCGTCCTTGCAAAAGGACGGCTTCAAGTCGGCTTTAGCTCGGGTGCCGTTAGGGTACTCGAGGACCAGCCTCTGAGGTGTTTCCGGTGCTTCGGCATCGGCCACACCCGGCCCCTGTGTCCGTCCAAGGTGGATCGGTCGGACACATGCTACCGCTGCGGCAAGGAGGGCCACAAAGCCTCCTCCTGCCAGGCTGCCACGCCGCACTGCGCGGTGTGTGCCGCCAGTGGCCGCCGGGCATGCCACGTCATGAAGGGAGGGAAGTGCAATCCCCCCCCTAAGCGTGGCAAAGCGCAGGCGCCGACCGGGCCTGCGCCTGCTGTTGCCGCAAACACCGCCGTTCCTGCGGCGGCTGCGGAGGAGGGTGCGATGTCCGACTAATGGCCAGAGTCGAACATCGCATCCTTCAGGCGAACGCCAACCACTGCAGGACAGCCCAGGATCTGCTGATGCAGACCATGGCTGAGTGGTTGGTGGACTTGGTGGTGGTCGCCGAACCCTACTCGGTCCCTGGCCGTTGGCTGGGCGACCGGGATGGCCTAGTGGCGTTGGTGGCGCGGTCTTCCACAGACTCCCCTCCCCTCTCGCTCTTAGAGAGGGGACCGGGATACGTGGCCGCCGCGTGGGGAGAGATAGCGATGGTGGGAGTGTATTTCTCCCCAAACCGCCCTCTCTCGGACTTTGAGGATTTCTTAGAGATCCTCACTGCTGTCGTAGGGAGGGCGGCACCACGCCAGGTCGTGGTGCTCGGCGACCTAAACGCCAAGTCGGTGGCCTGGGGCAACCCGGCCGCCGGGTGCAACGTCCGGGGACGCGCCGTCCAGTTTTGGGCGGCCTCGTGCGGTGTGTCCCTCCTCAACAGGGGGGCGGTCCACACGTGTGTGCGGCAACAGGGCGGGTCGGTGGTGGACGTGTCGTTTGCCACCCCCGCGCTGGCCGCCCGCGTCGTGAATTGGCGGGTGGAGCTGGTGGAGACCTTGTCGGACCACCGTTACGTGCGGTTCGACATCTCCACACAGCGGGGAGGGGGGACGGCCCGAGCTGGGCAATCTCCCTTCCCGCGGTGGGCACTCACCCGCCTGGACCGGGAGGCAGCCAAGGAGGCCGCCTTCCTCCAGGACTGGCTGTCGCCTCCCCCTGTCGAGGAGGTCCCGGACGTTGACGCCGCAGCGGTGCGGCTCAGGGGGTCCTTGACCGAGGTGTGCAACTCCAGCATGCCTCGGTCACGCCGTCCGCCTCCCCGTCGCGCCGTGTACTGGTGGACGGAGGAGCTGGCGGGGCTCCGGGCCACCTGCGTGGCGGCCAGGAGGGCCTACGCACGGAGCCGGCGGCGCAGCGCCCAGAACCGAGTCCGGGCAGAGGAGGACCGCCTGTACGCCTCTTACCGAGAGGCTACGGCGGCCCTCAAGTCTGCGATGGGCGCTGCGCGGGACTCGGCGAGGGCCGAGATGCTGGAGGGTCTCGACAGGGACCCCTATGGGAGACCGTATAAGGCGGCGCGGAACCAGCTCCGCCCCTATGGTCCCCCACTGTCTGAGACCCTCGAGCCGGCATTGTTGGATGGGGTGGTCCGGTCCCTGTTTCCGCGCAGGACCGACTTCGCCCCTCCAACAATGGATCCCCCGCAAGGGGCGGCTCCCCCGGAGGCAGAGGTCCCCCCGGTGACGGCGGCGGAATTCTACGCGGGGGTTCTGAACCTCCGCGCGAAGAAGACCGCCCCCGGACCGGACGGCGTCCCCGCAAGGGTGGTGGCGATCGCCGCCTCCCAAATGGAGGACAGGTTTCGGGAACTTTTCAGCGCGTGTTTTACGGCTGGGAGGTTCCCGAAACTCTGGAAGGAGGGGCAGCTCTGCCTCCTCCGAAAAGAGGGACGCCCGGTGGACTCCCCCTCGGCATACCGGCCCATCGTTCTGCTCGATGAGGTCGGTAAGCTGTTCGAGGGGATTGTCGCCGGGAGGCTGGAGAGCCACCTGCGGGGGGTAGGGCCGGATCTGTCGGACGCCCAATACGGCTTCCGTCGTGGGCGTTCGACGATCGACGCGCTGGCCCTACTCAAGGGCCAGGTGAAGGAGGCGGTGGAGGCGGGGGACGGAGTTCTGGCGGTGTCATTCGACATTGCCAACGCCTTCAACTCCGTCCCCCACTCGACGATATTGGAGGCACTCCGGTATCACGGAGTGCCCCAGTACCTGAGGAGCCTGCTGGCAAACTACTTGGAGGGCCGAGAGGTCCTCCTCGTAGACAGAGCAGGTGCGGTGAGGCGGTACGCTGCTGAGTCCGGTGTTCCACAGGGGTCGGTGCTTGGCCCTCCCTTGTGGAACATCGGATTCGATTGGCTGTTGCGGGGAGCCCTCCTCCAGGGCACGAGTGTCATCTGTTACGCGGATGACACTCTGCTCACTGCACGGGGGAGGAGCTTCGAAGACGCGGCCATTTTGGCCTCGGCTGGCGGATCCTTGGTGGCGGAGAGGATCCGCCGCCTGGGATTGAGGGTGGCGCTGCACAAAACGGAGGCCGTGTTCTTTCGCGGTCCCCGGCAGCGCTGCCCTGCCGACGCCCACATCGTCGTGGAGGGCGTCCGTATAGGGGTCCAGCCCCAGATGAAATATCTGGGGCTGGTGCTGGACGACAGGTGGCGCTTTGGCCCGCATTTCAGCGGGCTGTCGACGCGCCTGTTAAGGGCCGCGGACGCCCTCTCATGGCTCCTCCCAAACCTGGGGGGGCCCAAGACAAAGTGCCGGCGCCTCTATGCCGGCATTTTGCGGAGCATGGCCCTTTACGGGGCCCCCATCTGGGCGGACTCCCTCCATAGGAGGGAGAATGCGACCGCCATCCGCAGGCCCCAACGGGCCATTGCACAGCGGGTGGCGAGAGCGTACCGCTCAGTGGGTTTCTCGGCGGCGTGCGCTCTGGCCGGCACCCCTCCATGGGAATTGGAGGCGTGGGTGCTCGCCAGAGTGTACGAGTGGACGGCCCGCCGAAGGGCGCTTGGCGAGCGCCCCATGGGCGAAGAGCGGGAGGCGGTGCGGCGAGAGGCGAAAGACGCCATCGTCCTCCATTGGACGGAGGACCTCGCCAGCGCCGCCTTTGGCCGCCGGACGTTGGACGCGCTCGGGCCGGTCCTGCAGGGCTGGCTCGAGCGCTCCCACGGTTTCCTCTCTTTCCGTCTGGTGCAGGTGTTGTCCGGGCATGGCTGCTTCGGATCGCACCTGCACCGGATCGGGAGGGAGGAAACCCCGGCGTGCCACGAATGCGGCGCGGCGGAGGACACGGCGCAGCACACCCTCGAGGGGTGCCCGGCGTGGTCCGAGCGGCGCCGCGGTCTCACCGCGGTGGTCGGACCAGACCTCTCGCTTCCCGGCGTGGTTGACGCCATGCTGGGGAGCGAGGAGGCCTGGTCAGCAGTAGCCTCCTTCTGCGAGGACGTACTCTCGCAGAAGGAGGAGGCGGAGCGGGCGCGGGAGGACGACCCTCTCGCTGCGCCGCTCCGCAGACGGAGAAGGGGGAGAAGGCGTCGTGCCCTCCCTCCTCTAGGTGACGGGCGGGCGACAGGCACGGGGGTGCCTGCGCCCGCATTGCACCCGTCACCTCCGTCAGTCATTCCCGCCCCCCCCACGCCCGTGAGGGTGTGAGGGGACCGCCTTGATATCGTCGGCGGGGGACTGGTTGTAAAGGCTGTGCCGGTTTCCCAGTCCCCCCGCCACTATGACGAAGCGGGAATGCCGCTGGGTCGTTTTAGTGGGTATACCGGGTTCGCCCGGGAGTCCCACATACCCCTCCCGTCCCCCGATGGGAGGGTATGCGTAATGCATTTTTTCCCAGCGTCAAAAAAAAAAAAAAAAAAAAAAAAAAGGTTAGGTTAGGTTAGGTTAGGTTAGGTTAGGTTGTGGACGGGGGACCCCCCACAGAGCTTGCGTCCACGTCGCGTCCCCTGGAAACAGCCCAGTTCTGACCACCGTAACGGAGTGGCAGACTGGGACTGGCCAAAGTGCTCTGTGACTTCGTAGCGATCATTGTATCTTGCCTTGTTCTACGATTTTAAATATGTCTTTTAATATGCCTTCGCGGGACGCCTGCGGGCGATTTTTAAAACAAAAAGGCCCTTCTCAGGGCCAACCCAAAGGCCCTTCTCAGGGCCAACCCAAAGGCCCTTCTCAGGGCCAACCCAAAGGCCCTTCTCAGGGCCAACCCAAAGGCCCTTCTCAGGGCCAACCAAAAGGCCCTTCTCAGGGCCAACCCAAAGGCCCTTCTCAGGGCCACCCCGACGCTCCGGCGTCAGAAACTAGCCGCGCGCCGTCTGCGGCTAGCTTCTTTGGAGGGGCGGATGACATACTAATCAGCGAGTCGTCTGACAACGATTCGCTGATTGGTATGTCGGACGCGGACGAGTCTCGCTCGCGGAAGCGAGTCCACCTGAGCGGTGGGTCCGAGGGTTCCTCGGCTTCGGGGTCGAGGAGGTTGCCGAAGGCTAAAAAGCCGACGGTGGCTGCGGACACCCATAAAGTTGGGCTCGTGGAAGCCCAACGCCAGTTGGACCTGGCTCGGCGGAATCAGCTCCAGCTAGAGCTGGAGGAGCGGGTTGCCGCGAAGGAGAGGCGGGCGCACCTCGCTCGGGCCAAGTCCGGGTACGGTGCGTCTCGCGTTCTGTACGCGGACCACTCTCTGGCCGAGCTGGAGAAAATGGCGGAGGAGGACGAGGAGGAGATTGTGGAGGTCGCCTCTAAGTCCTCCAATCTAAAGGGGACCTTCCAGAAGGCCCTCAAATGCAGGGCCGCGAGCATGCGCGGTGTCGTCGCGGAGCTGGTCCAGCGCACGACCACCGACGAGACGCGGCAACTGCAGGCGAGAGTGGACCGCCTGCAGTCGGAGGTCAGCCAGCTTCACCTGAAGCTGGCTGAAGCCACGGCCCGGCCACAGCAGGCCGAGGCGAGCCCTGTGGCAGATGGCGCTGCCTCAGCCCGGCCACAACAGGCCAAGGCGAGGCCTGCAGCAGAGGGCCCCTCCTCCAACCTTGAGGATATCATCCGCAAGGTAGTAATGGAGGAGAGGGCCTTCACGAGGGCCTGCCTAGCAGGCATTGAGGACCGGCTCCTGCCGGAGAAGCGCCTCCGACCGCCGCTTGCGGCGGATGAGAGGCGGTCTGGGCTGGGGCCGTCCTCAGCCCAGACGGACAAGAGGCGGTCTGAGCCGGGGCCGTCTTCGGCCCGGGCGGAGGATGCCCTTCTCCCTTCGACCACTCCTTCCAACGAGTGGACGAAAGTGGGCCGTAGGGGGAAGGGCAAAGGGAAGGGGAAGAGGTCGGCAACGGCCGTCCCTGCCAACCCTGCCGCGCCTGCCGTCCCCGCTAAAAAAGGGACAGGGAAGGGGAAGGGGCAGCTGGTCCCCCCGAAAACCGCGGCCGTCGTGGTGACACTCACCACGGAGGCTGCGGGGCGAGGGGAGACCTATGCCTCCATCCTGGTGCGGGCGCGTGCAAACGCCGATCCCGCCCAACTGGGGATCGGCAATGTGTCCTGCCGGCGGACCCAAGCTGGGGCTCGAATTTTCGAGTTCCCGGGGGCCGAGGGGAGTGCCCACGCGGACCTCTTCGCAGCGAAGCTGCAGGAGGTCATCGCGGACTCGGCGAAGGTGGCCCGGCCGGTCAAGTTGGCGGCCATCGAAGTGACGGAGTTGGATGACTCCGTCACCAAGGAGGAGGTAGTGGCGGCGGTCGCAGCGGTAGGGGGCTGTGGCGCAGCGGCGGTCCAAGGCCGGGACATAAGGCCCGGCCGCGGCGGAATGGGCACAATCCGCCTCGAGTGCCCAATCGCAGCTGCCAAAGCCGTCCTTGCAAAAGGACGGCTTCAAGTCGGGTTAAGCTCGGGTGCAGTTAGGGCACTCGAGGACCAGCCTCTGAGGTGTTTCCGGTGCTTCGGCATCGGCCACACCCGGCCCCTGTGTCCGTCCAAGGTGGATCGGTCGGACACATGCTACCGCTGCGGCAAGGAGGGCCACAAAGCCTCCTCCTGCCAGGCTGCCACGCCGCACTGCGCGGTGTGTGCCGCCAGTGGCCGCCGGGCATGCCACGTCATGAAGGGGGGGAGGTGCAATCCCCCCCCTAAGCGTGGCAAAGCGCAGGCGCCGACCGGGCCTGCACCTGCTGTTGCCGCAATCACCGCCGTTCCTGCGGCGGCCGCGGAGGAGGGTGCGATGTCCGACTAATGGCCAGAGTCGAACATCGCATCCTTCAGGCGAACGCCAACCACTGCAGGACAGCCCAGGATCTGCTGATGCAGACCATGGCTGAGTGGTTGGTGGACTTGGCGGTGGTCGCCGAGCCCTACTCGGTCCCCGGCCGTTGGCTGGGCGACCGGGATGGCCTAGTGGCGTTGGTGGCGCGGTCTTCCACAGACTCCCCTCCCCTCTCGCTCTTAGAGAGGGGACCGGGATATGTGGCCGCCGCGTGGGGAGAGATAGCGATGGTGGGAGTGTATTTCTCCCCAAACCGCCCTCTCTCGGACTTTGAGGATTTCTTAGAGATCCTCACTGCTGTCGTAGGGAGGGCGGCACCACGCCAGGTCGTGGTGCTCGGCGACCTAAACGCCAAGTCGGTGGCCTGGGGCAACCCGGCCGCCGGGTGCAACGTCCGGGGACGCGCCGTCCAGTTTTGGGCGGCCTCGTGCGGTGTGTCCCTCCTCAACAGGGGGGCGGTCCACACGTGTGTGCGGCAACGGGGCGGGTCGGTGGTGGACGTGTCGTTTGCCACCCCCGCGCTGGCCGCCCGCGTCGTGAATTGGCGGGTGGAGCTGGTGGAAACCTTGTCGGACCACCGTTACGTGCGGTTCGACATCTCCACACAGCGGGGAGGGGGGACGGCCCGTGCTGGGCAATCTCCCTTCCCGCGGTGGGCACTCACCCGCCTGGACCGGGAAGCAGCCAAGGAGGCCGCCTTCCTCCAGGACTGGCTGTCGCCTCCCCCTGTCGAGGAGGTCCCGGACGTTGACGCCGCAGCGGTGCGGCTCAGGGGGTCCTTGACCGAGGTGTGCAACTCCAGCATGCCTCGGTCACGCCGTCCGCCTCCCCGTCGCGCCGTGTACTGGTGGACGGAGGAGCTGGCGGGGCTCCGGGCCACCTGCGTGGCGGCCAGGAGGGCCTACGCACGGAGCCGGCGGCGCAGCGCCCAGAACCGAGTCCGGGCAGAGGAGGACCGCCTGTACGCCTCTTACCGAGAGGCTACGGCGGCCCTCAAGTCTGCGATGGGCGCTGCGCGGGACTCGGCGAGGGCCGAGATGCTGGAGGGTCTCGACAGGGACCCCTATGGGAGACCGTATAAGGCGGCGCGGAACCAGCTCCGCCCCTATGGTCCCCCACTGTCCGAGACCCTCGAGCCGGCATTGTTGGATGGGGTGGTCCGGTCCCTGTTTCCGCGCAGGACCGACTTCGCCCCTCCAACAATGGATCCCCCGCAAGGGGCGGCTCCCCCGGAGGCAGAGGTCCCCCCGGTGACGGCGGCGGAATTCTACGCGGGGGTTCTGAACCTCCGCGCGAGGAAGACCGCCCCCGGACCGGACGGCGTCCCCGCACGGGTGGTGGCGATCGCCGCCTCCCAAATGGAGGACAGGTTTCGGGAGCTTTTCAGCGCGTGTTTTACGGCTGGGAGGTTCCCGAAACTCTGGAAGGAAGGGCAGCTCTGCCTCCTCCGAAAAGAGGGACGCCCGGTGGACTCCCCCTCGGCATACCGGCCCATCGTTCTGCTCGATGAGGTCGGTAAGCTGTTCGAGGGGATTGTCGCCGGGAGGCTGGAGAGCCACCTGCGGGGGGTAGGGCCGGATCTGTCGGACGCCCAATACGGTTTCCGTCGTGGGCGTTCGACGATCGACGCGCTGGCCCTGCTCAAGGGCCAGGTGAAGGAGGCGGTGGAGGCGGGGGACGGAGTGCTGGCGGTGTCATTCGACATTGCCAACGCCTTCAACTCCGTCCCCCACTCGACGATATTGGAGGCACTCCGGTATCACGGAGTGCCCCAATACCTGAGGAGCCTGCTCACAAACTACTTGGAGGGCCGAGAGGTCCTCCTCGTAGACAGAGCAGGTGCGGTGAGGCGGTACGCTGCTGAGTCCGGTGTTCCGCAGGGGTCGGTGCTTGGCCCCCCCTTGTGGAACATCGGATTCGATTGGCTGTTGCGGGGAGCCCTCCTCCAGGGCACGAGTGTCATCTGTTACGCGGATGACACTCTGCTCACTGCACGGGGGAGGAGCTTCGGAGAAGCGGCCATTTTGGCCTCGGCTGGCGGATCCTTGGTGGCAGAGAGGATCCGCCGCCTGGGATTGAGGGTGGCGCTGCACAAAACGGAGGCCGTGTTCTTTCGCGGTCCCCGGCAGCGCTGCCCTGCCGACGCCCACATCGTCGTGGAGGGCGTCCGTATAGGGGTCCAGCCCCGGATGAAATATCTGGGGCTGGTGCTGGACGACAGGTGGCGCTTCGGCCCGCATTTCAGCGGGCTGTCGACGCGCCTGTTGAAGGCCGCGGACGCCCTCTCATGGCTCCTCCCAAACCTGGGGGGGCCAAAGGCAGGGTGCCGGCGCCTCTATGCCGGCATTTTGCGGAGCATGGCCCTTTACGGGGCCCCCATCTGGGCGGACTCCCTCCATAGGAGGGAGAATGCGACCGCCATCCGCAGGCCCCAACGGGCCATTGCACAGCGGGTGGCGAGAGCGTACCGCTCGGTGGGCTTTTCGGCGGCGTGCGCTCTGGCCGGCACCCCTCCATGGGAATTGGAGGCGTGGGTGCTCGCCAGAGTGTACGAGTGGACGGCCCGCCGAAGGGCGCTTGGTGAGCGCCCCATGGGCGAAGAGCGGGAGGCGGTGCGGCGAGAGGCGAAAGACGCCATCGTCCTCAATTGGACGGAGGACCTCGCCAGCGCCGCCTTTGGCCGCCGGACGTTGGACGCGCTCGGGCCGGTCCTGCAGGGCTGGCTCGAGCGGCCCCACGGTTTCCTCTCTTTCCGTCTGGTGCAGGTGTTGTCCGGGCATGGCTGCTTCGGATCGCACCTGCACCGGATCGGGAGGGAGGAAACCCCGGCGTGCCACGAATGCGGCGCGGCGGAGGACACGGCGCAGCACACCCTCGAGGGGTGCCCGGCGTGGTCCGAGCGGCGCTGCGGTCTCACCGCGGTGGTCGGACCAGACCTCTCGCTTCCCGGCGTGGTTGACGCCATGCTGGGGAGCGAGGAGGCCTGGTCAGCAGTAGCCTCCTTCTGCGAGGACGTACTCTCGCAGAAGGAGGAGGCGGAGCGGGCGCGGGAGGACGACCCTCTCGCTGCGCCGCTCCGCAGACGGAGAAGGGGGAGAAGGCGTCGTGCCCTCCCTCCTCTAGGTGACGGGCGGGCGACAGGCACGGGGGTGCCTGCGCCCGCATTGCACCCGTCACCTCCGTCAGTCATTCCCGCCCCCCCACGCCCGTGAGGGTGTGAGGGGACCGCCTTGATATCGTCGGCGGGGGACTGGTTGTAAAGGCTGTGCCGGTTTCCCAGTCCCCCCGCCACTATGACGAAGCGGGAATGCCGCTGGGTCGTTTTAGTGGGTATACCGGGTTCGCCCGGGAGTCCCACATACCCCTCCCGTCCCCCGAAGGGAGGGTATGCGTAACGCATTTTTTCCCAGCGACAAAAAAAAAAAAAAAAAAAAAAAAAAAAAAAAAAAAAAAAAAAAAAAAAAAAAAAAAAAAAAAAAAAAAAAAAAAAAAAAAAAAAGGTTAGGTTGTGGACGGCCCGCCGAAGGGCGCTTGGTGAGCGCCCGATGGGCGAAGAGCGGGAGGCGGTGCGGCGAGAGGCGAAGGACGCCATCGTCCTCCATTGGACGGAGGACCTCGCCAGCGCCGCCTTTGGCCGCCGGACGTTGGACGCGCTCGGGCCGGTCCTGCAGGGCTGGCTCGAGCGGCCCCACGGTTTCCTCTCTTTCCGTCTGGTGCAGGTGTTGTCCGGGCATGGCTGCTTCGGATCGCACCTGCACCGGATCGGGAGGGAGGAAACCCCAGCGTGCCACGAATGCGGCGCAGCGGAGGACACGGCGCAGCACACCCTCGAAGGGTGCCCGGCGTGGTCCGAGCGGCGCTGCAGCCTCACCGCGGTGGTCGGACCAGACCTCTCGCTTCCCGGCGTGGTTGACGCCATGCTGGGGAGCGAGGAGGCCTGGTCAGCAGTAGCCTCCTTCTGCGAGGACGTACTCTCGCAGAAGGAGGAGGCGGAGCGGGCGCGGGAGGACGACCCTCTCGCTGCGCCGCTCCGCAGACGGCGAAGGGGGAGAAGGCGTCGTGCCCTCCCTCCTCTAGGTGACGGGCGGGCGACAGGCACGGGGGTGCCTACGCCCGCATTGCACCCGTCACCTCCGTCAGTCATTCCCGCCCCCCCACGCCCGTGAGGGTGTGAGGGGTCTGCCTTGATATCGTCGGCGGGGGACTGGTTGTAAAGGCTGTGCCGGTTTCCCAGTCCCCCCGCCACTATGACGAAGCGGGAATGCCGCTGGGTCGTTTTAGTGGGTATACCGGGTTCGCCCGGGAGTCCCACATACCCCTCCCGTCCCCCGATGGGAGGGTATGCGTAATGCATTTTTTCCCAGCGTCAAAAAAAAAAAAAAAAAAAAAAAAAAAAAGGTTAGGTTAGGTTAGGTTAGGTTAGGTTAGGTTGGGGTCCAGCCTTTGAGGTGTTTCCGGTGCTTCGGCATCGGCCACACCCGGCCCCTGTGTCCGTCCAAAGTAGATCGGTCGGACACATGCTACCGCTGCGGCAAGGAGGGCCACAAAGCCTCCTCCTGCCAGGCCGCCACGCCGCACTGCGCGGTGTGTGCCGCCAGTGGCCGCCGGGCAGGCCACGTCATGAAGGGGGGGAGGTGCAATCCCCCCCCTAAGCGTGGCAAAGCGCAGGCGCCGACCGGGCCTGCGCCTGCTGTTGCCGCTGACACCGCCGTTCCTGCGGCGGCTGCGGAGGAGGGTGCGATGTCCGACTAATGGCCAGAGTCGAACATCGCATCCTTCAGGCGAACGCCAACCACTGCAGGACAGCCCAGGATCTGCTGATGCAGACCATGGCTGAGTGGTTGGTGGACTTGGCGGTGGTCGCCGAGCCCTACTCGGTCCCCGGCCGTTGGCTGGGCGACCGGGATGGCCTAGTGGCGTTGGTGGCGCGGTCTTCCACAGACTCCCCTCCCCTCTCGCTCTTAGAGAGGGGACCGGGATACGTGGCCGCCGCGTGGGGAGAGATAGCGATGGTGGGAGTGTATTTCTCCCCAAACCGCCCTCTCTCGGACTTTGAGGATTTCTTAGAGATCCTCACTGCTGTCGTAGGGAGGGCGGCACCACGCCAGGTCGTGGTGCTCGGCGACCTAAACGCCAAGTCGGTGGCCTGGGGCAACCCGGCCGCCGGGTGCAACGTCCGGGGACACGCCGTCCAGTTTTGGGCGGCCTCGTGCGGTGTGTCCCTCCTCAACAGGGGGGCGGTCCACACGTGTGTGCGGCAACAGGGCGGGTCGGTGGTGGACGTGTCGTTTGCCACCCCCGCGCTGGCCGCCCGCGTCGTGAATTGGCGGGTGGAGCTGGTGGAGACCTTGTCGGACCACCGTTACGTGCGGTTCGACATCTCCACACAGCGGGGAGGGGGGACGGCCCGTGCTGGGCAATCTCCCTTCCCGCGGTGGGCACTCACCCGCCTGGACCGGGAGGCAGCCAGGGAGGCCGCCTTCCTCCAGGACTGGCTGTCGCCTCCCCCTGTCGAGGAGGTCCCGGACGTTGACGCCGCAGCGGTGCGGCTCAGGGGGTCCTTGACCGAGGTGTGCAACTCCAGCATGCCTCGGTCACGCCGTCCGCCTCCCCGTCGCGCCGTGTACTGGTGGACGGAGGAGCTGGCGGGGCTCCGGGCCACCTGCATGGCGGCCAGGAGGGCCTACGCACGGAGCCGGCGGCGCAGCGCCCAGAACCGAGTCCGGGCAGAGGAGGACCGCCTGTACGCCTCTTACCGAGAGGCTACGGCGGCCCTCAAGTCTGCGATGGGCGCTGCGCGGGACTCGGCGAGGGCCGAGATGCTGGAGGGTCTCGACAGGGACCCCTATGGGAGACCGTATAAGGCGGCGCGGAACCAGCTCCGCCCCTATGGTCCCCCACTGTCTGAGACCCTCGAGCCGGCATTGTTGGATGGGGTGGTCCGGTCCCTGTTTCCGAGCAGGACCGACTTCGCCCCTCCAGCAATGGATCCCCCGCAAGGGGCGGCTCCCCCGGAGGCAGAGGTCCCCCCGGTGACGGCGGCGGAATTCTACGCGGGGGTTCTGAACCTCCGCGCGAAGAAGACCGCCCCCGGACCGGACGGCGTCCCCGCAAGGGTGGTGGCGATCGCCGCCTCCCAAATGGAGGACAGGTTTCGGGAACTTTTCAGCGCGTGTTTTGCGGCTGGGAGGTTCCCGAAACTCTGGAAGGAGGGGCAGCTCTGCCTCCTCCGAAAAGAGGGACGCCCGGTGGACTCCCCCTCGGCATACCGGCCCATCGTTCTGCTCGATGAGGTCGGTAAGCTGTTCGAGGGGATTGTCGCCGGGAGGCTGGAGAGCCACCTGCGGGGGGTAGGGCCGGATCTGTCGGACGCTCAATACGGTTTCCGTCGTGGGCGTTCGACGATCGACGCGCTGGCCCTACTCAAGGGCCAGGTGAAGGAGGCGGTGGAGGCGGGGGACGGAGTGCTGGCGGTGTCATTCGACATTGCCAACGCCTTCAACTCCGTCCCCCACTCGACGATATTGGAGGCACTCCGGTATCACGGAGTGCCCCAATACCTGAGGAGCCTGCTCGCAAACTACTTGGAGGGCCGAGAGGTCCTCCTCGTAGACAGAGCAGGTGCGGTGAGGCGGTACGCTGCTGAGTCCGGTGTTCCACAGGGGTCGGTGCTTGGCCCCCCCTTGTGGAACATCGGATTCGATTGGCTGTTGCGGGGAGCCCTCCTCCAGGGCACGAGTGTCATCTGTTACGCGGATGACACTCTGCTCACTGCACGGGGGAGGAGCTTCGGAGAAGCGGCCATTTTGGCCTCGGCTGGCGGATCCTTGGTGGCAGAGAGGATCCGCCGCCTGGGATTGAGGGTGGCGCTGCACAAAACGGAGGCCGTGTTCTTTCGCGGTCCCCGGCAGCGCTGCCCTGCCGACGCCCACATCGTCGTGGAGGGCGTCCGTATAGGGGTCCAGCCCCAGATGAAATATCTGGGGCTGGTGCTGGACGACAGGTGGCGCTTTGGCCCGCATTTCAGCGGGCTGTCGACGCGCCTGTTAAGGGCCGCGGACGCCCTCTCATGGCTCCTCCCAAACCTGGGGGGGCCCAAGACAAAGTGCCGGCGCCTCTATGCCGGCATTTTGCGGAGCATGGCCCTTTACGGGGCCCCCATCTGGGCGGACTCCCTCCATAGGAGGGAGAATGCGACCGCCATCCGCAGGCCCCAACGGGCCATTGCACAGCGGGTGGCGAGAGCGTACCGCTCAGTGGGTTTCTCGGCGGCGTGCGCTCTGGCCGGCACCCCTCCATGGGAATTGGAGGCGTGGGTGCTCGCCAGAGTGTACGAGTGGACGGCCCGCCGAAGGGCGCTTGGCGAGCGCCCCATGGGCGAAGAGCGGGAGGCGGTGCGGCGAGAGGCGAAAGACGCCATCGTCCTCCATTGGACGGAGGACCTCGCCAGCGCCGCCTTTGGCCGCCGGACGTTGGACGCGCTCGGGCCGGTCCTGCAGGGCTGGCTCGAGCGCTCCCACGGTTTCCTCTCTTTCCGTCTGGTGCAGGTGTTGTCCGGGCATGGCTGCTTCGGATCGCACCTGCACCGGATCGGGAGGGAGGAAACCCCGGCGTGCCACGAATGCGGCGCGGCGGAGGACACGGCGCAGCACACCCTCGAGGGGTGCCCGGCGTGGTCCGAGCGGCGCCGCGGTCTCACCGCGGTGGTCGGACCAGACCTCTCGCTTCCCGGCGTGGTTGACGCCATGCTGGGGAGCGAGGAGGCCTGGTCAGCAGTAGCCTCCTTCTGCGAGGACGTACTCTCGCAGAAGGAGGAGGCGGAGCGGGCGCGGGAGGACGACCCTCTCGCTGCGCCGCTCCGCAGACGGAGAAGGGGGAGAAGGCGTCGTGCCCTCCCTCCTCTAGGTGACGGGCGGGCGACAGGCACGGGGGTGCCTGCGCCCGCATTGCACCCGTCACCTCCGTCAGTCATTCCCGCCCCCCCACGCCCGTGAGGGTGTGAGGGGACCGCCTTGATATCGTCGGCGGGGGACTGGTTGTAAAGGCTGTGCCGGTTTCCCAGTCCCCCCGCCACTATGACGAAGCGGGAATGCCGCTGGGTCGTTTTAGTGGGTATACCGGGTTCGCCCGGGAGTCCCACATACCCCTCCCGTCCCCCGATGGGAGGGTATGCGTAATGCATTTTTTCCCAGCGTCAAAAAAAAAAAAAAAAAAAAAAAAAAAAGGTTAGGTTGGGGTGCAGGTTGAAAGCCTCCGCGTGGCGCACCCTGGGCAACGTCCGCTCCAGCCGCCCACTCGCCTAGAGTGGGCAGCTGGATGCGGGCGGCTAATTTCAACACACGGGGAAGGGTCACGGTTCCAATCACAGATCATCATCCTTGATGGTCTGTGAAGGGAACCGGGCTAGAGACGGGACGGCCAGTCCGTCGCTGGGGTGAGGCCGATGGCCATCTACCGCCTACTGCCCCCTCTGCTCTCAGAGGGTTGGTCGAGTGGGCGAGGAGTGGAGGTGAAACCCAATCCCAAGGTCTAGCGTGCCGAGGGGATGAATGGCCGGAGGGTTTGTATCCGGTCCCTAGCGCTGGGGGGGAAGGGGAAAGGGACCGCACCCTTAAAAAAGGAAAATAAAAAATGGAACAAAGATTATTGGAAACCAATCCCCAGGCGGGTACCCTTGCGCAATGCAAGGGCCAATCCCGCCCCTCTAGGGATCCCTTAGAGGGCAGCCCCACCGTATCTGGGGGGGGCACCACTGATCTCGCAGGCCGGCAGACCACCGCCGACCTGCGCCACGAGCGAGAAAAGGAGCTCCAGGTCAACCTGGAGCGACTGCGCGATGTGGATTCACCACTTGCCGTCACTGACGGCAACCAGAGCCGAGGAGGCTCAAGTCAGCGGAGGAAGCGTCCGCGCAATAAGGACTCGGGATCGCTAGGTCTCTCCTCGAGTGAGGAGAACCTATTGACCCCGAAGATATCTACGGGGCGGAGAGGAAGAGGTCGCGCGGTCATGGCGGGTGTTGCCACCACGCGGCTGCCGGAACGCGACGGGCGTGGTCGCTTTTTGTCTCGGCCTAATGCGCGCGTCTCTGCGGAGTGTGTCCAGAGCGACCCTGGACGCATGAGCGCGGACCAGAGTGGTGGCTCCACCACGTCTCTGCTAGGGTCTAACAGAGCGGAGGCGAATGCCGAAAAGCGGGCGCAACGCCAGGCTGTCGCGGCTGACGAAGTCGGCGAGTTGGCCCGACAGGCCCGAGAGCGTCGCTCCGCCAGGACGGCAGATGCGTCGGCGGTGGCGCTCAGTCGGCAGGTGTCGGACGGGCTGGACGTCGTCCTGAAGGTTGCCACTAAGTCGGGCAACCTGAAGGGCACGTTTACGCGTGCCCTAAAGGATGCAGTGGCATCCATCCAGGAGGCGGTTGAGGTCCTCAGCGGCCGCACAACTACGGAGGAGACGGCGAAGTTGTGGGAGGAGAATAGCCGTCTCCGATCCGAGCTGGAGGACCTCAAGCGGCAGTTTGCCGCCCAGGCACCGTCCGTCACGGCCACATCGCCGACCCCGTCGTCGGCACAATCTCCGGCCCCATCGTCGGCCCCTGCACTTGCGGATGCGGAGATCGAAAAGATCGTACGCATCTGCATGGTGCAGTGTGGAACGATGATGGGTGCCAGGCTCGAGGCCATAGAGGCCAGGCTGCTGCCTGCCGAAAACCTCCGTCCACCGCTCGCTGCGGACAGGCGGAGGAAGGAGGCGACAGCGGCCGTGCCAAGAAAAGGCGGCAAGGGGCCCAATAAACCCGCGGAGGGAAGGTCCGCGCCCACTTCCCAGGCGACGGCTCCGAACCCGGCCACCGTTCCTGGACCTCTCACGGAGGCCTGGTCTACGGTGGTCAAAAGGGGCCGCCGCCGCAACAAAAAGAAGACGGCGCCGCCGCCGGCACCTACTGGAGGAGCACCCGCGGCACCGAAAAAGGCCGCAGGACCGCCTAGGGTCAGAGCCCCACGCTCCGCGGCTGTAGTGATCACGCTGCAGCCCGGAGCCATCGAAAGGGGCGTCTCTTATAAGGCGGTCCTCACAGAGGCGAGAGCCAAAGTCGCGTTCCCCGACCTTGGAACACCGTCCGG
This sequence comes from Diarsia brunnea, assembly GCA_949774965.1. Lineage (NCBI taxonomy): Eukaryota > Metazoa > Arthropoda > Insecta > Lepidoptera > Noctuidae > Diarsia > Diarsia brunnea. Next base: position 20,328,329 of record OX459007.1, read on the forward strand.
CTTCAAGCTGAGGCCGGCGATCACGGGGGCGCGGCTGCTCGAAGTGTCGGGTGCCTCCAGCGCCGAAAAGGCGGACATGCTGGCGGCCAAGCTGCGGGAGGTCCTCAACCCGGAGGACGTCCGGGTGTCCAGACCGACGAAGACCGCGGAGCTGCGGATCGACGGTCTGGATGACTCGACCACTCCCGCTGAGGTCGCAGCGGCCATCGCCCGAGCCGGCGGATGTCCGTCTGAGGACGTGCGGACGGGCGAGATCCGCGCCGACCCTGCCGGGCTTGGCGCGATTTGGGTGCGGTGCCCGGTGGCGGCGGCGAACAAAGTCGCCGACAGCGGCAGACTGCTGGTGGGATGGGTTGCAGCGAGGGTCAAACTGCTGCAACCCAGGGCATTGCGGTGCTATAGGTGCCTGGACATTGGGCATGTCCGGGCACGGTGCACCGCCGAAACAGATCGCAGCGAGTTGTGTTATCGCTGCGGTCAGCCCGGCCACAAGGCGGCCCAGTGCTCCGCGGCGCCAAACTGCAGCCTCTGTACAGCTGCAGGGAGGCCCGATGGGCACAGAGTGGGCAGCAAGGCCTGTGGTTCGCCCACGCAGCAGAGAAGGAAGAGGAGGGCTAGGGTTGCAAGGGGCCCTTTACCCCCCTCTCAACCTGCACCCTCTTCGGCCGACTCCCGGCCTAGGATTGGTGCCGTGGAGGAAATGGAGTGTTTATAGAGAAACTATTCCATTTCCTCCAGGGCAATATCAACCACTCTGCCAGAGCTCAGGACCTCTTGCTCCAGAGCATGGCAGAGTGGTCGATTCACGTGGCTGTGGTCGCCGAACCGTATTTCGTCCCACCCAGGGACAACTGGGTTGGAGACCTTGACGGTTTGGTGGCCATCATTGGCGGGGCTCTTGCCAACCCGTCCCGAGGTCACGGCTGGGTAGCCGCCCTCGCGGACGGCATTGGCGTAGTTGGCGCGTATTTTTCGCCCAACAAGAGTCTCGCCGACTTCGAGAATTTCCTTGTCGAGCTGGGCGCCGTCGTTGCCCAACTCCACCCTCGCCCTGTGCTGTTGCTAGGGGATCTCAACGCCAAATCTGTGGCGTGGGGATCTCCGGTAACCGATGGTAGGGGTGAGGTGCTGGAGGAGTGGGCAGTCACCACTGGCCTGGTCGTCCTAAACCGGGGCTCAGTCCACACGTGCGTGCGACAGCGGGGTGGTTCGATAGTGGACGTATCGTTCGCTAGCCCTGCTGTCGCTAGCCGTGTTCGTGACTGGCGTGTCGCCGTGGAGGTGGAGACGTTATCGGATCACCGATACATTCGTTTCGACGTCTCCACCCAGACCACCGGCGGCCGCAGATCGCGAGCCCCGCGAGCGGACGGCCCGCGCTGGGCGCGCAAGCGCATCGACAGGGAACTTCTCGAGGAGGCCACCATTGTCCAGGCCTGGATCCGGGAGTCGGCAACAGCCGGACCCGTCGACGTCGAACAGGAGGCGCTGTGGTTCCACGGGGCGATGACGCAGATCAGCGACGCGTCCATGCCCCGGGTCCACGCACAGTCAGCGAGGCGCCAGGTGTACTGGTGGTCTACCGAGATCGCACAGCTGCGCGTCGCGTGCGTAGCGGTGTGGCGCCAGTACACCCGATACCGGAGGAGACGTCGTCGGGTCCCTGACGAAGAAGCCGCGCGGTATGAGGTGTACCGCGCGGCGAAGAAGACTCTACGGCTGGCCATCGGCGAGGCAAAGAAGCGCGCCAGGGAGGAGATGTTGGAGACTCTGGACGGAGATCCGTGGGGGCGCCCCTATCGAGCGGTTCGAGGGAAACTTCGAGCCGCCGCGCCTCCACTTACGGAGAGTCTCCAACCTGAGCTGTTGGAGGAAGTAGTAGCAGCCCTCTTCCCGGCGAGAGCGGAACATATCCCGCCGCCGATGGCTTTGCCCACGGCCGCAGAGTCTACAGAGGACGACGCCATCAGCGTCCCAGAGGTGACACAGGCAGAGATGGGGGCGGCCGTGATGCGGCTCCGGGCCAAGAACGTGGCTCCGGGGCCCGACGGAATTCACGGCCAAGTGCTAGCCCTCGCTCTGAAGGAGCTAGAGCCCTGGCTGAGAGAACTCTACACAGCGTGTCTTGAGCGGGGCCAGTTTCCCACTTTGTGGAAATCTGGTCGTCTGGTCCTGCTCAGGAAGGTGGGGCGCCCTGCGGACTCGCCGTCCGCGTACCGGCCCTTAGTGCTGCTAGTGGAGGTGGGTAAGCTATTCGAAAGGATAATCGCTGCCCGCCTCCTCGGCCACTTGTGCAGAGAGGGGCCGGATCTGGACGAAAGCCAGTTCGGCTTTCGGCACGGGCGCTCCACCATCCACGCGATATCGCAGGTGAGAGTTCTGGCGGAGGAAGCGGTATCCCGGGGTGGGGTGATGTTGGCGGTGTCCTTGGACATCTCCAACGCCTTCAACACCCTGCCCTGGAGTTGTATCCGGGAGGCACTGCGGTACCATCGAGTGCCTCCTTACCTCCGCCGCATTGTCGGGGCTTATTTCTCGGAGAGGTGTGTCACCTACGTGGGACGTGATGGCGTCGTAAACCAGCACCGCATGTCGTGCGGTGTTCCACAGGGCTCGGTCCTGGGCCCGCCCCTGTGGAACATCGGGTATGACTGGGTGCTGAGGGGCGAACTCCCACCGGGCGTAGACCTGACGTGTTACGCGGACGATACGCTGGTCACCGCCCGGGGGAGTTCGTACAGGGAGGCAGCGTTGCTGGCGACGGCTGCGGTCTCACAGGTGGTGAGCCGCATCCGAAGCCTAGGCCTGGAGGTGGCCCTCAACAAGTCGGAGGCCATGGTCTTTCATGGCCCCCGGCGGGCGCCGCCGCCTGATGCCCACATCGTGGTCGGGGGGGCTCGAATTGCTGTCGAGTCTACCATGAAGTACCTGGGATTGGTGCTCGACAGCCGGTGGGATTTCGGCCCCCACTTCCGGCGGCTGGCGCCCAAGTTGTTGGGCGCGGCTGGGGCGCTAGCAACGCTGCTTCCCAATCTGGGGGGCCCGAGCGCCGCCTGTAGGCGGCTCTACGTGGGGATCGTGCGATCGATGGCCCTGTATGGGGCCCCGATCTGGGCGGCTGACCTGACGGCCGGTAGCATAGCTGTTCTGCGGAAACCGCAGAGAGCTATGGCCGTCAGAGTCATCAGGGGATATCGCACGATCTCCTACGAGGCGGCTTGCGTACTGGCCGGATCCCCGCCCTGGGACCTGGAGGCAAAAGTCCACGCGTCACTGCATCAGTGGCGCGAGGAACTGCGGGCGCGGGGCGAAGGGCTGATGCAGCGACACATGGAGTTGCGTCAGTCTCAGCTCCGCGAGGTCCTGGTGGCGGAATGGCGGGACAGGCTCTCACGCCCTACCGCCGGCCTCGATACCATCGAGGCGGTCCGGCCAGTACTCGAGCCCTGGCTCGGGAGAAGGCACGGCTCCCTGTCGTTTCGTGTGACGCAGGTGCTCTCGGGGCATGGTTGCTTCGGGAAGTACCTGTGTCGCATAAACAGGGAGCCGGACGCCCGGTGTCACCACTGCGTCGACTGCCGGGAGGACACGGTGCGGCATACGCTGGCAGAGTGTGCCGCTTGGGAGGAGCCGCGCCGTGCCCTCATCTCAGAAGTAGGCAGTGACCTGTCGCTGCCTGCCGTAGTCGAGTCTATGGTCGGCAGCGAGGAGGCCTGGGACGCGGTGGTAACCTTCTGCGAAACAGTCGTGTCGCAGAAGGAGGCTGCGGAGAGGGAGAGGGAGATTTCTTCCCCTCACCCGATCCGCAGCAGACGCACCGGGCGTCGGCGGAGGGCGGATAACGCCCTCTTCCGGCCCCCCTAATTGGGTCCAGGGGCGACGGACTTGGGGACGTCCGTCGCCCCCCACACATCTGGACCCGAGGTGGCGGCGCGAAGTGTTCCACGCGCGCCCCTCTCAGACGTCGCGCGGGGGGAGTCTAACACCTCACTCCTCCCGCCGACCCGAGATTGAGGCCCGCAGAGGCGGGCCGGCACTAGCCGGGGGTCGCGGTAGTATCTTAAGTTCCCGCGGCCCCCCGGCGTAGGTGTGAGATGGAACACCGGGGTGGTTTTTAGTCAGTAAGAGTCTGCCAGACCCCTCCGCCCCCCCAGGGCGGGGGACATCCATGAGGATTTTCCACCCCGGAACAAAAAAAAAAAAAAAAAAAAGGTTAGGTTAGGTTAGGTTAGGTTAGGTTAGGTTAGGTTAGGTTTTTTTTTTTTTTTTTTTTTTTTTTTTTTTTTTTTTTTTTTTTTTTTTGGCAGGAGTGGGAAATCCCCACGGACACCTCGACTACCTCACAGGCTGTGAGATAGTCGAGGTAGTGTCGGACTCGAACCGACTAAAAACCACTCCTGCCCTGCCAGTGTCCCCTGACGTAGTCAGAGACCTTTTCAGTCTATTTTTTGTTTAATACTGCTTAATTTATTTTGTTTATTAATTTTATAAAAGTTTTCTCTATTATTTAATTTTGATGCGTTTACATTTGAAATTCTATGATTTATAATTATTTATCTAAAGTAATGCTAGTTAAGTGCTACATTGTTCTATCCTATAGTCTAAATATCTTTTCTTGTTAGGGAAACATTCATATTTAGAAAAGCATAGTGCCTATTAAGTAATTTTATTTCGCTGTATTACTTTAGTTGCAGCTTTTATGCAGTAATCTATAAAAGTTTGTCTTTGTTTTTTGTCTGACATTATTTTGTTAATACTATTAATATTTATTTGTGTCTCCATTTTCCGCTCCACTTCAAATCGGTCCAGTTCATGGATTGGGCATTCAATAAGGATATGTGCGATCGACTCCACTTGACCCGGCTCGCAGATGCACCATGGGTTCTCCTTACACTTGAAGCGGTGCAAGTATTCGGAGAACCCACCGTGGCCTGTCAATATTTGGGTAACTATGCCTGCTGGTTTTAATTTTAGTACGATTTTGTGGGCGTCGATCGCATCGGGAAGGAACGTTTTTGTAACGGAGGCTGTATCTCCGTTTTGGTATCTTCGGTTCCATTCGTCGAGCGACCCCATACGGATTTGTCGCTTGACGAATGAAACCGGGCAGCGGTCAAAGTCTGGTTTTTTCCTAGATCGGAGTGCAGCTTCCTTCGCTAGGTGGTCCGCGCGTTCGTTGCCAGCTAGTCCAACGTGTGCCTTTACCCAGAACAAAGATATAACTTTGCTCTGGGATAAAGCCGCGCCCACGTTCGCTCTCGCCTCCACGGCCAGGGCGTGGAGGGAACCTTGGTTCGTGACTGTTTGAAGTGCGGCCTTTGAGTCACTATAGATACCGAAGGTTCCCTCTTTGCGCTTGAGGATTTCGCGCGTGGCTACGCATATGGCCAGAAGTTCCGCCTGGTACACCGTGCAGTAGGACGGCAAGCTAAGCTTGACGGACTTGATCTCGGCCTCACCGTCCCAAAGTGACAGTGCAGCTCCGACCTTGCCCGCAATCTTGCTGCCGTCCGTGAACACCCTCACCGACTGGGTATTATGTGTGTCCACACGCACCTGGTCCTCCAGGCACACGAACTCCATGGCCATATGTTTCGCCGGGTGTGGAGTCTCTGCAAATGCCACCACCCGCTCCACCTCTCTGCCCGCCAGTGCTGGCTGTGGCACCCCCCTCTTTGCCTCGTACAGAGCGGCTGCTTCCTGTATTCGGAGGTCAAGTGGGAGTATCCCAGCCAGCACCAGAGACGCGTTCAGCGAAACGGTGCGGTAGGATTTGCAGAGCTTCTGCGCGAATCCTCGTTGGACCGTGTTAAGGCTTTTCTGCACTCCGATCTTTCTGGCCGCCGGCGCCCAAGCGCTTGCCGCGTACAAAATGACCGGCTCCACTGCTGCCGTGTAGATGGTGTGGATGATCTCCGGGTTAAGGCCCCAGCTCACTTTGGCCGCACGCGCCAGCTGTTTGTAGATGTTCACAGCTTTTCTGCAAACGTTTGCGACGTGGGTATTGAAAGTGAGCTGGTGGTCGACGGTGAGCCCCAGTATTTTGATTTCCTTTGACATGCCAATGTCTACCCCGCCCATGCTCAGGAGCGGGACATCGAACTTCAGCTTCTTGGTTATCACCATTGCACAAGTTTTTTGCGGTGCAAACTTCAGCTTGTTTCCGATGCCCCACCCCCGAACATACTCGAGGGCGGCATTGGCATGCCTCTGGATTTCCAACGCTGTGTCACCGTCGAAGATCATCACAACATCATCGGCAAATGCCTGGCAGTGGACGCCACGCTCCTCTAGCCCCTTCAGTAGTGGGTCTAGGATCAAGTTCCACAGGATCGGACCGCCAATGGACCCCTGCACACACCCCTTGTTGGTGTCCCTTCGACACTCGGCACCTGCGTATCTTACGCGGACACTCCTGCCAGTCAAGTAGCTGTCTAGCACCCGTCTGATATTCACCGGGCATTTTTCCTCAGCCAGTCTGGTTCTGATGGCCGGCCACCATGCGCTATCGAAGGCTCCCTCTATATCCAGTGACACAACAGTGATCAGCTTCTTCTCACTCAGCTTTACTTTGATGTGTTGCATCATGGTGTAGAGGGAGTCCTCGGTGCTTTTCTGTGGCATGAAACCAAACTGGCGAGTACTAAACCGCGGGATCAGGTGCCACTTGAGCCTTGCCACAAGCATCTTCTCTAGGACTTTGCCTAAGACTGGCAGGAGGCCGATTGGCCTGAACGACTTCGGGGTGGTGTAGGATTCCTTGCCGGGCTTACGGAGGACTACCACTGTGGCCACCTTCCAGGCCCCAGGGAAGTGTCCGTGCTCCAGACACTTGTTGGCTAGTGCTAGGAACGTACCTGGGTCCCGGGATATGGCCTGGGCACAGATATCGGCTGTGAGACCGTCTGCCCCGGGTGCCTTCTTTGGGTTGAAACTTTCCACCGCCGTTTTCAGCTCCAGAAGTGTAAACGGTGGGTCATGTTGTTCATCATGCGACCACTCGTTTGCACGACTGGCCGCTTCACGTGTTCGGCGGTGGTCATCGGTTTCTCCCTCCTCTAGGTCTTCGGGGTAGAAAGTCTCGGCCAGCAGCGAAGCCGATTCCTGTGCGCTCAGTGGCACTCCCTCCTTCACCAACGGCAAGTCCTCCTGTCTCTTGGCGGTCCGTCCTATGACCCTGTAGATCCCCTCCCACATTCCTTCCCTATCCTGTTTTTGACAGAAGGCCTTCCATCCTTCCGTCTGCGCCTTTTGGGCTAAGGACTCATATTTTACTTTTACTTGCAGGTACTCATCGACGACGTGTTGCCTCCGGATGGGTGCTGCGCACCGGATGCGGCGTCTCTTGGTCTTCACCTCCGACATCAGCTCAGCGAGCTCCTTGGACCACCACGGTATGGTAAGTATTGTTTTCTTTTTTGTTTTTATTAATGTTTCTTCACATGTAAGTTTGATATTGGCTATATATTTATTTATTTTTACATCTAAATCTTCTCTATTACTAATGTTACTGAAACCACTCGAGTCCATATCTGATTCTGCGTTTAATTGGGCCAATTTCGTATGAAATTGGCTCCAATTTGCCTTCTTGGTATTATAGACTCTCGTGGTTCCCTTAACACTCGTTCCTTTTGATTTTACTAGGTTTACTTTGAATACAATACCGTTGTGGTCCGAGCTCGTGAGACCTTCCTCGACCCGCCAGTCCTCCACCAAGTCCAGCAGATCCGTTGAGCACGCTGTGACATCAACGAAGCTGCTGTACGAGGTGTTACCTCTGACGGTGTCGAAGGTCGGGGTGTTGCCGACGTTGAGTACCTGCAAGCACATTTGTTCCAGGGTTCCCGACATTTCCTCTCCCTTGCTGTCTGTTACCAGGCTGCCCCACCAGGTGCTCTTGGCGTTGGCGTCGCCGCCAATTATTATCCTAGTGGGGCCGATTTCCTCGCGAATCTGCAAGAGTTGCTCCAGGTATGGCTGTATGGGCTGGTCTGGTTCGAAGTAATACGAGACTACTGCGATTTCCCAGGCGCTGGTACGGATCCTCACCACCACGATGTTATTGGTGGTGAGTTTCGGACACTGTGAGACGTCGAGATCGTGGTCGAAGACGGCTATTGCCGCCTTCACAGTTCCACCTCCTTGTTCAGCGCACTGGTACACTCTCGCTCCCCGGTAGTCTCGCATCCTCTTAACCCCACCCACATACGGCTCCTGGAGCAATGCGAACGCAACCCTCCGCTCACTAGCCACAATCATGAGCTCTTGGGTTGCTAGGTTCTTTCTCTGCAGATTCGCTTGGATTACCTGGTAACTCTTGCGCACGTTCGGGTCTGATCGGGAATCCCTGGGCGAGTCCCTGTCTGCTGGTGCCACTGGGGTGCCCTTAGCAATACGCCACCGACAGCCGCGCCAATGCGTCCCACTTAACGCGAATTGGACACTCGCTGTCGAAGGCGTTGTGCTCGGTCTTCTCCAGCTTGTTGGCCACACAGTTTAAGCACTTCGGCGCTTCCAGAGCCAGCCGAGAGGGGCAGTCGGTCCTCATGTGGGGGCCACCGCAGTGTGTGCAGAGGTCAGCGGGTTCCGTGCACAATTTGCGACCATGGCCGAAGCGCAGGCAGCGGGTGCACTGGATCAGAGGTGACTGATCCAGCACACGCACCCGCTGCAAGTCGATGTGCACTCGACCCGCATTTGTCAGCCTCTGCCACACAGAGGGGGACACCTGCATGATGATGTGAGACATGTGGGTGTTCCTCGTCTTACGGCGGTATTTCACCCCCATCCTCACATCATCCGCAGGTAAGTCTCCGATCAGGTGGGTGTTCTGGCGTTTTATCGCCTCGGTGACCTCCACATCGGTGTGACAGGAGAGGACGTCCTTAAGGATGATGAGCGGGTCCTTATTTTTAATTTCCTCTACTATGAGGTTTCCTGCCTTTTTTATCCTCTCCGTCACCCGAGTCATCTCCTCCCTGGTCCTGAAGCCGACCACCACCTTCTGGTCCCTCACTTTCCGCATCCTCTCCACCCTGGTTCCCTCATTCCTGGCGTCTACTGCCGTCCTCAGCTTCTCAATAACCCCTTCCCCGGTGTCTTTGTCATCGACCGATGACACGACCACCGAGTGAAGGGGCTTTTGGATGTTCTGCTTCGGAGCGGCGGCCATCTCCGCGAACGAGGGTCCCTGGCCTGCGACAAAGTGAGGTGCCAGCTGTAGGCGCTCCGACAGGGCCCGTGTATGCAACTGGCATTCTTCCAGCGCCTTGTTATGGTGCTGGAGATTCTCCATAAGCTGCCTCATGAGCTCTGTCGACGCGCCCGAGGCCGGTGTCAGGTCCTTTGGGGCCTTTTCAGGCTCGACTGACTCTTCGGAACTTCTTGCTCTCCCAATTTCTGCCTCCTTGACTAGATGGTACAGCCTTTCAACCGCCTTTGTTATCCCGTCCTTGATCTCTTTTTTGAGATTCCGGGAGCTATCCAGTTGAAGCTTTGCACTGGAGAGACACGCCTTTGCCTCCGTGGTCCTATTTAGGTATTTCACGATAGGCACTTCTCGAGGCGAGCTCTCTAGGGATTTTTCAGGCTGCTTTTGTGGGTTTAACTTTGCCTGTTGCGCGGTTGTGGCTTTGGATTTGAGTTTCGGGGGAGTGGGCACGAGTGTTTTCTTGGGGGGAGTGGTAGCGGGTGCCGTTTTGGGAGGTGTTAATGTTTTGTGGGGTTGCCCCGATTTAAGTTTCTCCGCTTCCCACTCACCGATACTGCGCCGCACTGAGGGGCCCGCCTGTACTGTGCATGCTTCCTCCACGTCCAAACTCTCCTCCGCTGCCTTAGCTTTCGTCACGGGGGTTCGAATTCCAAACATGGTGAGGAAAGAGACTAACAAATAAACTATTAGGGGACACGGAACAATATAAAAAGAATTACTGAATCCCTGTAAAGGGGGGATCCAGTCGTGAATAAAATAAGGTAAAATTATTAATAATCAATTTAAGTATATAATAATAGAAACAATAATTAGGTCCTAAACTAGGACTCAGTCTTAAGATTTAAATAAAATAAATAAAATAAATTGTGTCAATACAATTGGTCAATAATTATGTTAAAAAGTTTAAAATCCTCCACAGCCGCGAGATTTGCTATTAGAAAATCGTCAAAACAAAATAATTCAAGGTACGGATCAAAACAAGCGTTTGAAGCAAAAAACTGAAAAAAGAATTTTTGCCAAATTCCCAGTCCGCCTTCTTTCCTATAGACCAGAGGGCGGGTGGGTGGGTAAAATTTTTTGCGAGCTAGGGGCACGTGCGATACGTCAAAAGACGCGTCTCGGCGCGGACTAGCTGAATTTTGAAAAAAGTTTGTTGTCGTTCAAAGAAAAATCTGGAATTATCCCCGAAAAACCAGTTTTTTGGGATAAAAATGCAGATAATCAACCCCCAGTCTGGGCTTCGGGCTACGGATCGCAGCCTTCAATGCAGGGATGGTAGCTGACTATAACTGAAACTATATAAATTTTTTAAAACAGAAGAAAATTTAAATTTGGATTTATTATGAACGATTTTCCTATAAAAATTTCGAAAATTTTGCTAAGTGTGTGAGGGTAGAAATTTTTTGTGCGTGCGGATGTGTCAAAATTGTCAGGGAGTAAGCGGAACACTACTCCAGTCGATATACGCTGAAAACAGCTCAAAAATCGCGCACTGAAAACTGTAGATATCACTGTTTTAATAAAAATTTCGTTCCCTAAGGTCGGTTAGGTTAGGTTAGGTTAGGTTAGGTTAGGTTAGGTTAGGTTAGGTTAGGTTAGGTTAGGTTAGGTTAGGTTAGGTTAGGTTAGGTTAGGTTAGGTTAGGTTAGGTTAGGTTAGGTTGGGGGACCCCCCACAGAGCTTGCGTCCACGTCGCGTCCCCTGGAAACAGCCCAGTTCTGACCACCGTAACGGAGTGGCAGACTGGGACTGGCCAAAGTGCTCTGTGACTTCGTAGCTATCATTTGCCTTGTTGTTACGATTTTAATATGCCTTTTACTATGCCTTCGCGGGACGCCTGCGGGCGATTTTTAAAACAAAAAGGCCCTTCTCAGGGCCAACCCAAAGGCCCTTCTCAGGGCCAACCCAAAGGCCCTTCTCAGGGCCAACCCAAAGGCCCTTCTCAGGGCCAACCCAAAGGCCCTTCTCAGGGCCAACCAAAAGGCCCTTCTCAGGGCCAACCCAAAGGCCCTTCTCAGGGCCACCCCGACGCTCCGGCGTCAGAAACTAGCCGCGCGCCGTCTGCGGCTAGCTTCTTTGGAGGGGCGGATGACATACTAATCAGCGAGTCGTCTGACAGCGATTCGCTGATTGGTATGTCGGACGCGGACGAGTCTCGCTCGCGGAAGCGAGTCCACCTGAGCGGTGGGTCCGAGGGTTCCTCGGCTTCGGGGTCGAGGAGGTTGCCGAAGGCTAAAAAGCCGACGGTGGCTGCGGACACCCATGAAGTTGGGCTCGTGGACGCCCAACGCCAGTTGGACCTGGCTCGGCGGAATCAGCTCCAGCTAGAGCTGGAGGAGCGGGTTGCCGCGAAGGAGAGGCGGGCGCTCCTCGCTCGGGCCAAGTCCGGGTACGGTGCGTCTCGCGTTCTCTACGCGGACCACTCTCTGGCCGAGCTGGAGAAAATGGCGGAGGAGGACGAGGAGGAGATTATGGAGGTCGCCTCTAAGTCCTCCAATCTGAAGGGGACCTTCCAGAAGGCCCTCAAATGTAGGGCCGCGAGCATGCGCGGTGTCGTCGCGGAGCTTGTGAAGCGGACGACCACCCACGAGACGCAGCAACTGCAGGCGAGAGTGGATCGCCTGCAGTCGGAGGTCAGCCAGCTTCATCTGAAGCTGGCTGAAGCCACGGCCCGGCCACAGCAGGCCGAGGCGAGCCCTGTGGCAGATGGCGCTGCCTCGGCCCGGCCACAACAGGCCAAGGCGAGGCCTGCAGCAGAGGGCCCCTCCTCCTCCAACCTTGAGGATATCATCCGCAAGGTGGTAATGGAGGAGAGGGCTTTCACGAGGGCCTGCCTTGCAGGTATAGAGGACCGGCTCCTGCCGGAGAAGCGCCTCCGACCGCCGCTTGCGGCGGATGAGAGGCGGTCGGAGCCGGGGCCGTCCTCGACTCAGGCGGACAAGAGGCGGTCTGAGCCGGGGCCGTCTTCGGCCCAGGCGGAAGATGCCCTTCTCCCTTCGACCACTCCTTCCAACGAGTGGACGAAAGTGGGCCGTAAGGGGAAGGGCAAAGGGAAGGGGAAGAAGTCGGCGACGGCCGTCCCTGCCAACCCTGCCGTGCCTGAAGTCCCCGCCAAAAAAGGGACTGGGAAGGGAAAGGGGCAGCTGGTCCCCCCGAAAACCGCGGCCGTCGTGGTGACACTCACCGCGGAGGCTGCGGGACGAGGGGAGACCTATGCCTCCATCCTGGTGCGGGCGCGTGCAAACGCCGATCCCGCCCAATTGGGGATCGGCAATGTGTCCTGCCGGCGGACCCAAGCCGGGGCTCGAATCTTCGAGTTCCCGGGGGCCGAGGGGAGTGCCCGCGCGGACCTCTTCGCAGCAAAGCTGCAAGAGGTCATCGCGGACTCGGCGAGGGTGGCCCGGCCGGTCAAGTCGGCGGTCATAGAAGTGACGGAGTTGGATGACTCCGTCACCAAGGAGGAGGTAGTGGCGGCGGTCGCAGCGGTAGGGGGCTGTGGCGCAGCGGCGGTCCAAGGCCGGGACATAAGGCCCGGCCGCGGCGGAATGGGCACAATCCGCCTCGAGTGCCCAATCGCAGCCGCCAAAGCCGTCCTTGCAAAAGGACGGCTTCAAGTCGGCTTTAGCTCGGGTGCCGTTAGGGTACTCGAGGACCAGCCTCTGAGGTGTTTCCGGTGCTTCGGCATCGGCCACACCCGGCCCCTGTGTCCGTCCAAAGTAGATCGGTCGGACACCTGCTACCGCTGTGGCAAGGAAGGCCACAAAGCCTCCTCCTGCCAGGCTGCCACGCCGCACTGCGCGGTGTGTGCCGCCAGTGGCCGCCGGGCATGCCACGTCATGAAGGGAGGGAAGTGTAATCCCCCCCCTAAGCGTGGCAAAGCGCAGGCGCCGACCGGGCCTACGCCTGCTGTTGCTGTTGCCGCTGACACCGCCGTTCCTGCGGCGGCTGCGGAGGAGGGTGCGATGTCCGACTAATGGCCAGAGTCGAACATCGCATCCTTCAGGCGAACGCCAACCACTGCAGGACAGCCCAGGATCTGCTGATGCAGACCATGGCTGAGTGGTTGGTGGACTTGGTGGTGGTCGCCGAGCCCTACTCGGTCCCCGGCCGTTGGCTGGGCGACCGGGATGGCCTAGTGGCGTTGGTGGCGCGGTCTTCCACAGACTCCCCTCCCCTCTCGCTCTTAGAGAGGGGACCGGGATACGTGGCCGCCGCGTGGGGAGAGATAGCGATGGTGGGAGTGTATTTCTCCCCAAACCGCCCTCTCTCGGACTTTGAGGATTTCTTAGAGATCCTCACTGCTGTCGTAGGGAGGGCGGCACCACGCCAGGTCGTGGTGCTCGGCGACCTAAACGCCAAGTCGGTGGCCTGGGGCAACCCGGCCGCCGGGTGCAACGTCCGGGGACGCGCCGTCCAGTTTTGGGCGGCCTCGTGCGGTGTGTCCCTCCTCAACAGGGGGGCGGTCCACACGTGTGTGCGGCAACAGGGCGGGTCGGTGGTGGACGTGTCGTTTGCCACCCCCGCGCTGGCCGCCCGCGTCGTGAATTGGCGGGTGGAGCTGGTGGAGACCTTGTCGGACCACCGTTACGTGCGGTTCGACATCTCCACACAGCGGGGAGGGGGGACGGCCCGTGCTGGGCAATCTCCCTTCCCGCGGTGGGCACTCACCCGCCTGGACCGGGAGGCAGCCAAGGAGGCCGCCTTCCTCCAGGACTGGCTGTCGCCTCCCCCTGTCGAGGAGGTCCCGGACGTTGACGCCGCAGCGGTGCGGCTCAGGGGGTCCTTGACCGAGGTGTGCAACTCCAGCATGCCTCGGTCACGCCGTCCGCCTCCCCGTCGCGCCGTGTACTGGTGGACGGAGGAGCTGGCGGGGCTCCGGGCCACCTGCGTGGCGGCCAGGAGGGCCTACGCACGGAGCCGGCGGCGCAGCGCCCAGAACCGAGTCCGGGCAGAGGAGGACCGCCTGTACGCCTCTTACCGAGAGGCTACGGCGGCCCTCAAGTCTGCGATGGGCGCTGCGCGGGACTCGGCGAGGGCCGAGATGCTGGAGGGTCTCGACAGGGACCCCTATGGGAGACCGTATAAGGCGGCGCGGAACCAGCTCCGCCCCTATGGTCCCCCACTGTCCGAGACCCTCGAGCCGGCATTGTTGGATGGGGTGGTCCGGTCCCTGTTTCCGCGCAGGACCGACTTCGCCCCTCCAACAATGGATCCCCCGCAAGGGGCGGCTCCCCCGGAGGCAGAGGTCCCCCCGGTGACGGCGGCGGAATTCTACGCGGGGGTTCTGAACCTCCGCGCGAAGAAGACCGCCCCCGGACCGGACGGCGTCCCCGCAAGGGTGGTGGCGATCGCCGCCTCCCAAATGGAGGACAGGTTTCGGGAACTTTTCAGCGCGTGTTTTACGGCTGGGAGGTTCCCGAAACTCTGGAAGGAGGGGCAGCTCTGCCTCCTCCGAAAAGAGGGACGCCCGGTGGACTCCCCCTCGGCATACCGGCCCATCGTTCTGCTCGATGAGGTCGGTAAGCTGTTCGAGGGGATTGTCGCCGGGAGGCTGGAGAGCCACCTGCGGGGGGTAGGGCCGGATCTGTCGGACGCCCAATACGGCTTCCGTCGTGGGCGTTCGACGATCGACGCGCTGGCCCTACTCAAGGGCCAGGTGAAGGAGGCGGTGGAGGCGGGGGACGGAGTGCTGGCGGTGTCATTCGACATTGCCAACGCCTTCAACTCCGTCCCCCACTCGACGATATTGGAGGCACTCCGGTATCACGGAGTGCCCCAATACCTGAGGAGCCTGCTGGCGGACTACTTGGAGGGCCGAGAGGTCCTCCTCGTAGACAAAGCAGGTTCGGTGAGGCGGTACGCTGCTGAGTCCGGTGTTCCACAGGGGTCGGTGCTTGGCCCTCCCTTGTGGAACATCGGATTCGATTGGCTGTTGCGGGGAGCCCTCCTCCAGGGCACGAGTGTCATCTGTTACGCGGATGACACTCTGCTCACTGCACGGGGGAGGAGCTTCGGAGAAGCGGCCATTTTGGCCTCGGCTGGCGGATCCTTGGTGGCAGAGAGGATCCGCCGCCTGGGATTGAGGGTGGCGCTGCACAAAACGGAGGCCGTGTTCTTTCGCGGTCCCCGGCAGCGCTGCCCTGCCGACGCCCACATCGTCGTGGAGGGCGTCCGTATAGGGGTCCAGCCCCAGATGAAATATCTGGGGCTGGTGCTGGACGACAGGTGGCGCTTCGGCCCACATTTCAGCGGGCTGTCGACGCGCCTGTTGAAGGCCGCGGACGCCCTCTCATGGCTCCTCCCAAACCTGGGGGGGCCAAAGGCAGAGTGCCGGCGCCTCTATGCCGGCATTTTGCGGAGCATGGCCCTTTACGGGGCCCCCATCTGGGCGGACTCCCTCCATAGGAGGGAGAATGCGACCGCCATCCGCAGGCCCCAACGGGCCATTGCACAGCGGGTGGCGAGAGCGTACCGCTCAGTGGGCTTCTCGGCGGCGTGCGCTCTGGCCGGCACCCCTCCATGGGAATTGGAGGCGTGGGTGCTCGCCAGAGTGTACGAGTGGACGGCCCGCCGAAGGGCGCTTGGTGAGCGCCCGATGGGCGAAGAGCGGGAGGCGGTGCGGCGAGAGGCGAAGGACGCCATCGTCCTCCATTGGACGGAGGACCTCGCCAGCGCCGCCTTTGGTCGCCGGACGTTGGACGCGCTCGGGCCGGTCCTGCAGGGCTGGCTCGAGCGGCCCCACGGTTTCCTCTCTTTCCGTCTGGTGCAGGTGTTGTCCGGGCATGGCTGCTTCGGATCGCACCTGCACCGGATCGGGAGGGAGGAAACCCCAGCGTGCCACGAATGCGGCGCGGCGGAGGACACGGCGCAGCACACCCTCGAGGGGTGCCCGGCGTGGTCCGAGCGGCGCTGCGGCCTCACCGCGGTGGTCGGACCGGACCTCTCGCTTCCCGGCGTGGTTGACGCCATGCTGGGGAGCGAGGAGGCCTGGTCAGCAGTAGCCTCCTTCTGCGAGGACGTACTCTCGCAGAAGGAGGAGGCGGAGCGGGCGCGGGAGGACGACCCTCTCGCTGCGCCGCTCCGCAGACGGAGAAGGGGGAGAAGGCGTCGTGCCCTCCCTCCTCTAGGTGACGGGCGGGCGACAGGCACGGGGGTGCCTGCGCCCGCATTGCACCCGTCACCTCCGTCAGTCATTCCCGCCCCCCCACGCCCGTGAGGGTGTGAGGGGTCTGCCTTGATATCGTCGGCGGGGGACTGGTAGCAAAGGCTGTGCCGGTTTCCCAGTCCCCCCGCCACTATGACGAAGCGGGAATGCCGCTGGGTCGTTTTAGTGGGTATACCGGGTTCGCCCGGGGAGTCCCACATACCCCTTCCGTCCCCCGACGGGAGGGTATGCGTAACGCATTTTTTCCCAGCGACAAAAAAAAAAAAAAAAAAAAAAAAAAAAAAAAAAAAAAAAAAGGTTAGGTTAGGTTAGGTTAGGTTAGGTTAGGTTGGGGTGCGTCAGAATTCCTCCACGTGTGTCCAATGGTTGCTGGTCCCTCTCGATACGTCTGGAGGGAAGAGCAGCTGCTGGGCCGGTGCACCCTGGGCGCGGCAGTATCCTTCCTCGAGGAATGAGAAGAAATTCTTATTCCTCGGGGAATGGTACTGTCGTGGCTAATATTCTGGGCGGGGTTATTTCGTCGTGTGCAGTGCGATGGCTCGCGGGGCGGGCTCATCGGGCGGTGCGTGGTTGGTGGTTCGCTCCTCGAAGTTCTCGGGGAGTGGATCGGGGTTTGGGTTCCTCCTTCATCTTGGATCGCGGCGTTCGTTGCGCTCTGATACGCGTCTGGCCATCAGACGTGATTGTGAGCGTGACGAATGGCCGTGGTTCGGGATGGGGGAGGGGCCCCGGCCCTGATTCGCTCCCCGAGGGCTTCGAGGAGTGAATCACTAATCGCGTACCGTCCGGTGGGTCCGCTCCGTGGGCCGTCGCGCGGCACACGGCGAAATACTGGCCGCGGTCTCGCCGCGGTGGTCGGACTGGACCTCCCGCTTCCCGGCGTATTTGCGCCATTCTGGGTGGCGAGAGGCCTGGTCAGCGGTAGCCTCCTTCTGCGGGTGCGTGCTCTCGCAGAGGGGGGAGGCGGGGCGGGCGCGGGAGGACGACCTCTCGCTGCGCCGCTCCGCAGCCGGAGAGGGGGGAGAAGGCTTCGTGCCCTCCCTCCTCTAGGTGGTGACGGGCGGGCGACAGGCACGGGGGTGCCTGCGCCTGTATTGCACTCCGTCACCTCCGCCTGCCGTTCCTGGCACCCCTCCCCTACCCGTGCCGTGAGGGTGGGAGGGGTCCGCCTTGCATTCGTCGGCGGGGGACTGGTAGCAAAGGCTATGCCAGTTTCCCAGTTCCCCTCCACTATGACGAAGCGGGAATGCCGCTGGGTCGTTTTAGTGGGTATACCGGGTTCGCCCGGGGAGTCCCACATACCCCTCCCGTCCCCCGGCGGAAGGGTATGCGTAACGCATTTTTTCCCAGCGTCAAAAAAAAAAAAAAAAAAAAAAAAAAAAAAAAAAAAAAAAAAAAAGGTTAGGTTAGGTTAGGTTTTTTTTTTTTTTTTTTTTTTTTTTTTTTTTTTTTTTTTTTTTTTTTTTGTTTTGGCAGGAGTGGGAAATCCCCACGGACACCTCGACTACCTCACAGGCTGTGAGATAGTCGAGGTAGTGTCGGACTCGAACCGACTAAAACCACACTCCTGCCCCACCAGTGTCCCTCTGACGTGGTCAGAGCTCTTGTTTACGAGGTTTTCACTTTTTTGGCGACTGTTTATTAGGAGGCCGGAGAGGCCACACTCTATTAGATATGAGCTTCTTTTTATATTTAATTCTAATTTAATACGCTATATATTATTTTACAAGATTTTCGTTATTTTATTAGATTTAGATTTTTATATATTTTTTTGGCGGCTTATTTGTTTTATTAAAATTTTGTTTGTCTTACTTTTTCCTAAAAATAAATTTTAATATAATAAACTACTTAATTATGATACTTTTATGTCCTGAACCCTTTCATTATTTATTATTTTACCCTTTTTTATACTTAAGTTTTTGAAATTGGATTTTGCGCTTATTATTTTTGTTACATGTAATTTTATCTGATATTTTCACTATATAATTATTATGTAGTTTAATATCATATATATATATAACCAAACACGTTTTCATTTGATTGCGGAATTTAACTCCCAGCTTGACACAACTTGACGATTCCACTAGAGTTGACTTACGGTGCATTATAATTACAGCCACTTTCTCATGAAAGTGACTGCAATTGCCACTCAACATTAAGCCAACCCTAGTGGTTCGCTCAATGCATCTGCGATCTTGTTGTGTCAAACTGGGTATCTTGATGTACTCGGAAGTGGGCGCATCGACAACCTTAGCAATAAGCTATGGTTGCTCGTGCGAATGCGTCCCACTTCCTTCGTACTGGGCATAAACTACTAAAGGCATTGTGGGAGTGCTCCCCCAGCTTGTCCCTGGTGCAGTTGACGCACACCGCCGCTTCGCCTTTGTGCTTTTCTGGGCAGTCCGACCTAAGGTGCGGACCACCACAGTGGCTGCACAGGTCAGCAGGCTCTGTGCATAGGCGTTTCCCATGGCCGTACGCCAAGCAGCGGGTACACTGCACCAGAGGCGTCTGGTCCTCGACGCGCACTCTCTGGAGGTCAATACGGAGCTTGCCTCCAGAGAGTGCCCGCTTCCAGACTACTGGGGAAACACTCATCACAATGCAGTTTACGAAAGGGTTTCTTGCCTTTTTCCGAAACTTTATTTCAACTTTCTGCTCCTCGTCCCCGAGGCCGTGAAATAGCTCCCGGTTCTGATTCCTAAGGGCTCTTAAGACTTCCTCATCACTGTGTATCAGCAACACGTCCCTAAGAATCAGAAGCGGGTTCCGATTTTTCACTGCCTCGACGACGAGGTTCCCTCCGGCCATTTCCAGTCGCTTCTTTAGCTTCTCTCTCTCCTCCCGAGTCTCGCACCCCATGATAATTTTTCGGTCCTTTGCCTTTCTTACTTTTTCTACTCGCACCCAGCCCTCCTTCGCGTCCACCGCTTTCCGGATCCGTTCGAGGATTTCGTCCCCCGTGTCCATCTCTTGTGTTGAGGAGACAACAACCGAGTGTAGCGTCGCTCGCTCCGGAGCCTGTGCCCCGGTGTGGCGTTCACTCGCGGCTGCTACACTGGCATATGTCTTCTCCCCAACGTTTTCCCTGATAGCCAGACTGTCTCGGAGCTTTTCCACTCTCTCGGAGTTCTCTTTAACGATCGAGATGTGCTCCTTTAACGTGGTTGGTTAGGTTAGGTTAGGTTAGGTTAGGTTAGGTTAGGTTAGGTTAGGTTAGGTTAGGTTAGGTTTTTTTTTTTTTTTTTTTTTTTTTTTTTTTTTTTTTTTTTTTTTGTTTTGGCAGGAGTGGGAAATCCCCACGGACACCTCGACTACCTCACAGGCTGTGAGATAGTCGAGGTAGTGCCGGACTCGAACCGGCTAAAACCACACTCCTGCCCCACCAGTGTCCCTCTAACGTGGTTAGAGCCCTTTATTATATGTTTTAGTCTTATTTTGCAACTGGTTTTAATGTGACGGCCGAAGAGACCACGCTCTATGACAAAGTTTAGTCCAAATTATTACTTCAATTCAAAAATTTACTTGTTATTATTTTCTTACATTAACTAACTTTATTTTAAAGTTTTCCTATATTCCATACATTTTATAATTATAACTACGAATATACAATTAATAACAATACTGATGTAAGTGCTACCTTTATACTTTTTATGATGAACTACTTTAAACTTATTATTTAAATATCCTTTTTCCATGCTGTTGCCCTGTTACAATAAACTAGTTTACTTCTCTGATTGATTTCGTTTTAATTTTGTTTTGGTTTAATTTGTTTCATGATATGTTCGTTATATATTTACAATATAATTATATATCATTGGTTTAAGGCCTAATCTAAAACGACTGCAGAGTTTTCTACCCAGTTCGACACAACTTGACGACTCCACTAGGGTTGGCTTACGGTCCAGCATAATTTCAGCCACTTTCTCATGAAAGTGGCTCCAATTACCATTGTCCATCAAGCCAACCCTAGTGGTTCGCTCAATGCTTCTGCGATCTGGTTGTGTCGTCGTGGCCATGTTAATGTACGCGGAAGTGGGCGCACCAGCAACTTTAGCAATACGCTATTGACGCTCTGGCGAATGCGTCCCACTTCCTGCGTTCCGGGCATTCTTCGCTAAAGGCGTTATGTGAGTGCTCCCCCAGCTTGGCCCTGGTGCAGTTCACGCAGACCGCTGCTTTGCCGATCTGTTTCTCCGGGCAGTCCACCCTAAGGTGTGCTCCACCGCAGTGACTGCACAGATCGGCAGGCTCCGTGCACAAGCGTTTGCTGTGTCCGTATGCCAGGCAGCGGGTACATTGCACCAGAGGCGTCTGGTCTTCGACACGCACTCGCTGGAGGTCAATGCGAAGCTTGCCTCCGGCCAGCGCCCGTTTCCAAATTTCTGGGGTAACACTTAACACAATGCTGCTAACATGGGGGTTGCGTGACTTTTTGCGGAATTTTATCGCCATTTTTTGTTTCTCGTCGGCGAGGCCGTGAAAGATCTCCTGGTTCTGGTTCTTAAGGGCCCTCAGTACTTCTTCATCGCTGTGAACTACCAGTACGTCCCTAAGAACCAGAAGCGGGTCCCGATTCTTCACGTCCTCGACGACGAGGTTCTCTCCGGCCGCCTTTAGTCGCTCCTTCAATTTTGTTCTCTCCTCCATCGTTTCGCACCCCATAATCACCCTTTGATCCTTGGCCTTTCTCACCCTTTCAACACGCACCCAGCCTTCTTTGGCGTCCACCGCTTTCCTGACCCTCTCCAGGATGTCACCGCTGGTGTCCGTCTCCTGTGTTGAGGAGACAACTACGGAGTGCAGAGTTGTTCGCTCCGGGGCTTTTGCCCCGGTGTGGCTTTTATTTGCAGCTGCTACACTCGCGTATGTTGTCTCCCCCACACTTTCCCTGCCGGCCAGACTGTCTCGGAGCCTTTCGAGTTTCTCGGAGTTGTCCTTCAACTCCGAGAGGTGCTCCTTGATAGCGTTAGTGAGCACAGTCTGGCCGGCGAGAACGTCGCTGAGGGAGGACTGAGGGATGCAGTCAGCGGCGGGCGCGGGTGCGGGTGCGGGTTCGGGTGCGGCCGGTGCCTTGTCCTGCTCCGACTCCTTAACAAGCTCAAAAAGCCTGTTTATTGCCTCGAGCACGGCAGCCTTAATGTCGGTCTTGAGGTTGCGGGAGTTGCCCAAATTAAGCTTTGCCTTGTTTAGGCAAGCTCTCGCCTCCTCAATCCGACTGCGGCACCCAGCCACAGGCTTCTTGAGCTGTGTTAAGGCGTCCACAGGGGCTCGGCGCGTCCCCGGAGTAGCGGGGCCCCCCCGAGAAACGGAAGGAGTATCCTCCCCGAAGGAAATTCTCCTCCGCGCATTAGCAGGGGAAAGTCCAGCTTTCTCCGCGGATCGCGGCGAGCCACTGGAGCCTTGGGCCTTCAGGGTGCTGGATGGGGTGCGGAACATGTTGATATCGAAAGGCAGATATCGCTTAAACAGACCCCTGTAAATGGGAGGTCAGTCAGATATCTGCTTGGGAGGAGAGGAAAAGTCGTAGACACTGGGTACTGTGACCCTGTAAAGAGGGGACACAGTAAGACTATACACTAAATAATCACAAAATATCACATATTATAAATGTTGTATAATTAATAAATTATAGTCCAATGTCAAATAAAATGCTGTCAATATAATAAAATAAAATTAAAACACGATACACTCCCTACTAACACATAAAATAACTAGAATAGGCCAAAAAAGCTGAAAACTAAAATAAAAATTTTTCCGACCTCTCTCCGTTTTCCCTCTACCTATAGCTATAGAACAGAGGGTGGGAGGGTGGGCAAAATTTTTTGCGAGCTAGGGGCACGTGCGATACGTCAAAAGACGCGTCTCGGCGCCGGCTAGCTGAATTTGGAAAAAAGTTTACTGTCGTTAAAAGAAAATTTTTGAGTTATCCCCGAAAAACCAGTTTTTTGGGATAAAAATGTAGATAATCAACCCCCAGTCTGGGCTTCGGGCTACGGATCGCAACCTTCAGCGCAGGGATGGTAGCTGACTATAACTGAGACTAAATAAAATTTTTAAAACAAAAGAAAATTAAAATCTGGATTTGTTATGAAAGAATTACGTATAAAAATTTTGAAAATTTTTCTAAGTGTCGGAGGGTGGAAATTTTTTGGGCGTGCGGTCGTTTCAAATTGGTCAGGGAGTAGCCGGAACACTACTCCAGTCGAAATATGCTGAAAACAGCTCGAAAAACGCGCACTGAAAACCGTAGATATCGATGTTTTGGTCAAAATTTCGTTTCCTTAGGTAGATTTCACCGAACTTAGGTAGTAAACTATGTGATAGAATTAAAAATTTTTTGCGAGCTAGGGGCACGTGCGATACGTCAAAAGACGCGTCTCGGCGCCGGCTAGCTGAATTTGGAAAAAAGTTTACTGTCGTTAAAAGAAAATTTTTGAGTTATCCCCGAAAAACCAGTTTTTTGGGATAAAAATGTAGATAATCAACCCCCAGTCTGGGCTTCGGGCTACGGATCGCAACCTTCAGCGCAGGGATGGTAGCTGACTATAACTGAGACTAAATAAAATTTTTAAAACAAAAGAAAATTAAAATCTGGATTTGTTATGAAAGAATTACGTATAAAAATTTTGAAAATTTTTCTAAGTGTCGGAGGGTGGAAATTTTTTGGGCGTGCGGTCGTTTCAAATTGGTCAGGGAGTAGCCGGAACACTACTCCAGTCGAAATATGCTGAAAACAGCTCGAAAAACGCGCACTGAAAACCGTAGATATCGATGTTTTGGTCAAAATTTCGTTTCCTTAGGTAGATTTCACCGAACTTAGGTAGTAAACTATGTGATAGAATTAAAAATTTTTTGCGAGCTAGGGGCACGTGCGATACGTCAAAAGACGCGTCTCGGCGCCGGCTAGCTGAATTTGGAAAAAAGTTTACTGTCGTTAAAAGAAAATTTTTGAGTTATCCCCGAAAAACCAGTTTTTTGGGATAAAAATGTAGATAATCAACCCCCAGTCTGGGCTTCGGGCTACGGATCGCAACCTTCAGCGCAGGGATGGTAGCTGACTATAACTGAGACTAAATAAAATTTTTAAAACAAAAGAAAATTAAAATCTGGATTTGTTATGAAAGAATTACGTATAAAAATTTTGAAAATTTTTCTAAGTGTCGGAGGGTGGAAATTTTTTGGGCGTGCGGTCGTTTCAAATTGGTCAGGGAGTAGCCGGAACACTACTCCAGTCGAAATATGCTGAAAACAGCTCGAAAAACGCGCACTGAAAACCGTAGATATCGATGTTTTGGTCAAAATTTCGTTTCCTTAGGTAGATTTCACCGAACTTAGGTAGTAAACTATGTGATAGAATTAAAAATTTTTTGCGAGCTAGGGGCACGTGCGATACGTCAAAAGACGCGTCTCGGCGCCGGCTAGCTGAATTTGGAAAAAAGTTTACTGTCGTTAAAAGAAAATTTTTGAGTTATCCCCGAAAAACCAGTTTTTTGGGATAAAAATGTAGATAATCAACCCCCAGTCTGGGCTTCGGGCTACGGATCGCAACCTTCAGCGCAGGGATGGTAGCTGACTATAACTGAGACTAAATAAAATTTTTAAAACAAAAGAAAATTAAAATCTGGATTTGTTATGAAAGAATTACGTATAAAAATTTTGAAAATTTTTCTAAGTGTCGGAGGGTGGAAATTTTTTGGGCGTGCGGTCGTTTCAAATTGGTCAGGGAGTAGCCGGAACACTACTCCAGTCGAAATATGCTGAAAACAGCTCGAAAAACGCGCACTGAAAACCGTAGATATCGATGTTTTGGTCAAAATTTCGTTTCCTTAGGTAGATTTCACCGAACTTAGGTAGTAAACTATGTGATAGAATTAAAAATTTTTTGCGAGCTAGGGGCACGTGCGATACGTCAAAAGACGCGTCTCGGCGCCGGCTAGCTGAATTTGGAAAAAAGTTTACTGTCGTTAAAAGAAAATTTTTGAGTTATCCCCGAAAAACCAGTTTTTTGGGATAAAAATGTAGATAATCAACCCCCAGTCTGGGCTTCGGGCTACGGATCGCAACCTTCAGCGCAGGGATGGTAGCTGACTATAACTGAGACTAAATAAAATTTTTAAAACAAAAGAAAATTAAAATCTGGATTTGTTATGAAAGAATTACGTATAAAAATTTTGAAAATTTTTCTAAGTGTCGGAGGGTGGAAATTTTTTGGGCGTGCGGTCGTTTCAAATTGGTCAGGGAGTAGCCGGAACACTACTCCAGTCGAAATATGCTGAAAACAGCTCGAAAAACGCGCACTGAAAACCGTAGATATCGATGTTTTGGTCAAAATTTCGTTTCCTTAGGTAGATTTCACCGAACTTAGGTAGTAAACTATGTGATAGAATTAAAAATTTTTTGCGAGCTAGGGGCACGTGCGATACGTCAAAAGACGCGTCTCGGCGCCGGCTAGCTGAATTTGGAAAAAAGTTTACTGTCGTTAAAAGAAAATTTTTGAGTTATCCCCGAAAAACCAGTTTTTTGGGATAAAAATGTAGATAATCAACCCCCAGTCTGGGCTTCGGGCTACGGATCGCAACCTTCAGCGCAGGGATGGTAGCTGACTATAACTGAGACTAAATAAAATTTTTTAAAACAAAAGAAAATTAAAATCTGGATTTGTTATGAAAGAATTACGTATAAAAATTTTGAAAATTTTTCTAAGTGTCGGAGGGTGGAAATTTTTTGGGCGTGCGGTCGTTTCAAATTGGTCAGGGAGTAGCCGGAACACTACTCCAGTCGAAATATGCTGAAAACAGCTCGAAAAACGCGCACTGAAAACCGTAGATATCGATGTTTTGGTCAAAATTTCGTTTCCTTAGGTAGATTTCACCGAACTTAGGTAGTAAACTATGTGATAGAATTAAAAATTTTTTGCGAGCTAGGGGCACGTGCGATACGTCAAAAGACGCGTCTCGGCGCCGGCTAGCTGAATTTGGAAAAAAGTTTACTGTCGTTAAAAGAAAATTTTTGAGTTATCCCCGAAAAACCAGTTTTTTGGGATAAAAATGTAGATAATCAACCCCCAGTCTGGGCTTCGGGCTACGGATCGCAACCTTCAATGCAGGGATGGTAGCTGACTATGACAGAAACTAAATAAAATTTTTAAAACAAAAGAAAATTTAAATTTGGATTTATTGTGAACGATTTTCCTATAAAAATTTCGAAAATTTTGCAAAGTGTGGGAGGGTAGAAATTTTTTGTGCGTGCGGATGTGTCAAAATTGTCAGGGAGTGAGCGGAACACTACTCCAGTCGATATACGCTGAAAACAGCTCAAAAATCGCGCACTGAAAACTGTAGATATCACTGGGTTAGGTTAGGTTAGGTTAGGTTAGGTTAGGTTAGGTTGGGGTGCGTCAGAATTCCTCCACGTGTGTCCAATGGTTGCTGGTCCCTCTCGATACGTCTGGAGGGAAGAGCAGCTGCTGGGCCGGTGCACCCTGGGCGCGGCAGTATCCTTCCTCGAGGAATGAGAAGAAATTCTTATTCCTCGGGGAATGGTACTGTCGTGGCTAATATTCTGGGCGGGGTTATTTCGTCGTGTGCAGTGCGATGGCTCGCGGGGCGGGCTCATCGGGCGGTGCGTGGTTGGTGGTTCGCTCCTCGAAGTTCTCGGGGAGTGGATCGGGGTTTGGGTTCCTCCTTCATCTTGGATCGCGGCGTTCGTTGCGCTCTGATACGCGTCTGGCCATCAGACGTGATTGTGAGCGTGACGAATGGCCGTGGTTCGGGATGGGGGAGGGGCCCCGGCCCTGATTCGCTCCCCGAGGGCTTCGAGGAGTGAATCACTAATCGCGTACCGTCCGGTGGGTCCGCTCCGTGGGCCGTCGCGCGGCACACGGCGAAATACTGGCCGCGGTCTCGCCGCGGTGGTCGGACTGGACCTCCCGCTTCCCGGCGTATTTGCGCCATTCTGGGTGGCGAGAGGCCTGGTCAGCGGTAGCCTCCTTCTGCGGGTGCGTGCTCTCGCAGAGGGGGGAGGCGGGGCGGGCGCGGGAGGACGACCTCTCGCTGCGCCGCTCCGCAGCCGGAGAGGGGGGAGAAGGCTTCGTGCCCTCCCTCCTCTAGGTGGTGACGGGCGGGCGACAGGCACGGGGGTGCCTGCGCCTGTATTGCACTCCGTCACCTCCGCCTGCCGTTCCTGGCACCCCTCCCCTACCCGTGCCGTGAGGGTGGGAGGGGTCCGCCTTGCATTCGTCGGCGGGGGACTGGTAGCAAAGGCTATGCCAGTTTCCCAGTTCCCCTCCACTATGACGAAGCGGGAATGCCGCTGGGTCGTTTTAGTGGGTATACCGGGTTCGCCCGGGGAGTCCCACATACCCCTCCCGTCCCCCGGCGGAAGGGTATGCGTAACGCATTTTTTCCCAGCGTCAAAAAAAAAAAAAAAAAAAAAAAAAAAAAAAAAAAAAAAAAAAAAGGTTAGGTTAGGTTAGGTTTTTTTTTTTTTTTTTTTTTTTTTTTTTTTTTTTTTTTTTTTTTTTTTTTGTTTTGGCAGGAGTGGGAAATCCCCACGGACACCTCGACTACCTCACAGGCTGTGAGATAGTCGAGGTAGTGTCGGACTCGAACCGACTAAAACCACACTCCTGCCCCACCAGTGTCCCTCTGACGTGGTCAGAGCTCTTGTTTACGAGGTTTTCACTTTTTTGGCGACTGTTTATTAGGAGGCCGGAGAGGCCACACTCTATTAGATATGAGCTTCTTTTTATATTTAATTCTAATTTAATACGCTATATATTATTTTACAAGATTTTCGTTATTTTATTAGATTTAGATTTTTATATATTTTTTTGGCGGCTTATTTGTTTTATTAAAATTTTGTTTGTCTTACTTTTTCCTAAAAATAAATTTTAATATAATAAACTACTTAATTATGATACTTTTATGTCCTGAACCCTTTCATTATTTATTATTTTACCCTTTTTTATACTTAAGTTTTTGAAATTGGATTTTGCGCTTATTATTTTTGTTACATGTAATTTTATCTGATATTTTCACTATATAATTATTATGTAGTTTAATATCATATATATATATAACCAAACACGTTTTCATTTGATTGCGGAATTTAACTCCCAGCTTGACACAACTTGACGATTCCACTAGAGTTGACTTACGGTGCATTATAATTACAGCCACTTTCTCATGAAAGTGACTGCAATTGCCACTCAACATTAAGCCAACCCTAGTGGTTCGCTCAATGCATCTGCGATCTTGTTGTGTCAAACTGGGTATCTTGATGTACTCGGAAGTGGGCGCATCGACAACCTTAGCAATAAGCTATGGTTGCTCGTGCGAATGCGTCCCACTTCCTTCGTACTGGGCATAAACTACTAAAGGCATTGTGGGAGTGCTCCCCCAGCTTGTCCCTGGTGCAGTTGACGCACACCGCCGCTTCGCCTTTGTGCTTTTCTGGGCAGTCCGACCTAAGGTGCGGACCACCACAGTGGCTGCACAGGTCAGCAGGCTCTGTGCATAGGCGTTTCCCATGGCCGTACGCCAAGCAGCGGGTACACTGCACCAGAGGCGTCTGGTCCTCGACGCGCACTCTCTGGAGGTCAATACGGAGCTTGCCTCCAGAGAGTGCCCGCTTCCAGACTACTGGGGAAACACTCATCACAATGCAGTTTACGAAAGGGTTTCTTGCCTTTTTCCGAAACTTTATTTCAACTTTCTGCTCCTCGTCCCCGAGGCCGTGAAATAGCTCCCGGTTCTGATTCCTAAGGGCTCTTAAGACTTCCTCATCACTGTGTATCAGCAACACGTCCCTAAGAATCAGAAGCGGGTTCCGATTTTTCACTGCCTCGACGACGAGGTTCCCTCCGGCCATTTCCAGTCGCTTCTTTAGCTTCTCTCTCTCCTCCCGAGTCTCGCACCCCATGATAATTTTTCGGTCCTTTGCCTTTCTTACTTTTTCTACTCGCACCCAGCCCTCCTTCGCGTCCACCGCTTTCCGGATCCGTTCGAGGATTTCGTCCCCCGTGTCCATCTCTTGTGTTGAGGAGACAACAACCGAGTGTAGCGTCGCTCGCTCCGGAGCCTGTGCCCCGGTGTGGCGTTCACTCGCGGCTGCTACACTGGCATATGTCTTCTCCCCAACGTTTTCCCTGATAGCCAGACTGTCTCGGAGCTTTTCCACTCTCTCGGAGTTCTCTTTAACGATCGAGATGTGCTCCTTTAACGTGGTTGGTTAGGTTAGGTTAGGTTAGGTTAGGTTAGGTTAGGTTAGGTTAGGTTAGGTTAGGTTAGGTTTTTTTTTTTTTTTTTTTTTTTTTTTTTTTTTTTTTTTTTTTTTGTTTTGGCAGGAGTGGGAAATCCCCACGGACACCTCGACTACCTCACAGGCTGTGAGATAGTCGAGGTAGTGCCGGACTCGAACCGGCTAAAACCACACTCCTGCCCCACCAGTGTCCCTCTAACGTGGTTAGAGCCCTTTATTATATGTTTTAGTCTTATTTTGCAACTGGTTTTAATGTGACGGCCGAAGAGACCACGCTCTATGACAAAGTTTAGTCCAAATTATTACTTCAATTCAAAAATTTACTTGTTATTATTTTCTTACATTAACTAACTTTATTTTAAAGTTTTCCTATATTCCATACATTTTATAATTATAACTACGAATATACAATTAATAACAATACTGATGTAAGTGCTACCTTTATACTTTTTATGATGAACTACTTTAAACTTATTATTTAAATATCCTTTTTCCATGCTGTTGCCCTGTTACAATAAACTAGTTTACTTCTCTGATTGATTTCGTTTTAATTTTGTTTTGGTTTAATTTGTTTCATGATATGTTCGTTATATATTTACAATATAATTATATATCATTGGTTTAAGGCCTAATCTAAAACGACTGCAGAGTTTTCTACCCAGTTCGACACAACTTGACGACTCCACTAGGGTTGGCTTACGGTCCAGCATAATTTCAGCCACTTTCTCATGAAAGTGGCTCCAATTACCATTGTCCATCAAGCCAACCCTAGTGGTTCGCTCAATGCTTCTGCGATCTGGTTGTGTCGTCGTGGCCATGTTAATGTACGCGGAAGTGGGCGCACCAGCAACTTTAGCAATACGCTATTGACGCTCTGGCGAATGCGTCCCACTTCCTGCGTTCCGGGCATTCTTCGCTAAAGGCGTTATGTGAGTGCTCCCCCAGCTTGGCCCTGGTGCAGTTCACGCAGACCGCTGCTTTGCCGATCTGTTTCTCCGGGCAGTCCACCCTAAGGTGTGCTCCACCGCAGTGACTGCACAGATCGGCAGGCTCCGTGCACAAGCGTTTGCTGTGTCCGTATGCCAGGCAGCGGGTACATTGCACCAGAGGCGTCTGGTCTTCGACACGCACTCGCTGGAGGTCAATGCGAAGCTTGCCTCCGGCCAGCGCCCGTTTCCAAATTTCTGGGGTAACACTTAACACAATGCTGCTAACATGGGGGTTGCGTGACTTTTTGCGGAATTTTATCGCCATTTTTTGTTTCTCGTCGGCGAGGCCGTGAAAGATCTCCTGGTTCTGGTTCTTAAGGGCCCTCAGTACTTCTTCATCGCTGTGAACTACCAGTACGTCCCTAAGAACCAGAAGCGGGTCCCGATTCTTCACGTCCTCGACGACGAGGTTCTCTCCGGCCGCCTTTAGTCGCTCCTTCAATTTTGTTCTCTCCTCCATCGTTTCGCACCCCATAATCACCCTTTGATCCTTGGCCTTTCTCACCCTTTCAACACGCACCCAGCCTTCTTTGGCGTCCACCGCTTTCCTGACCCTCTCCAGGATGTCACCGCTGGTGTCCGTCTCCTGTGTTGAGGAGACAACTACGGAGTGCAGAGTTGTTCGCTCCGGGGCTTTTGCCCCGGTGTGGCTTTTATTTGCAGCTGCTACACTCGCGTATGTTGTCTCCCCCACACTTTCCCTGCCGGCCAGACTGTCTCGGAGCCTTTCGAGTTTCTCGGAGTTGTCCTTCAACTCCGAGAGGTGCTCCTTGATAGCGTTAGTGAGCACAGTCTGGCCGGCGAGAACGTCGCTGAGGGAGGACTGAGGGATGCAGTCAGCGGCGGGCGCGGGTGCGGGTGCGGGTTCGGGTGCGGCCGGTGCCTTGTCCTGCTCCGACTCCTTAACAAGCTCAAAAAGCCTGTTTATTGCCTCGAGCACGGCAGCCTTAATGTCGGTCTTGAGGTTGCGGGAGTTGCCCAAATTAAGCTTTGCCTTGTTTAGGCAAGCTCTCGCCTCCTCAATCCGACTGCGGCACCCAGCCACAGGCTTCTTGAGCTGTGTTAAGGCGTCCACAGGGGCTCGGCGCGTCCCCGGAGTAGCGGGGCCCCCCCGAGAAACGGAAGGAGTATCCTCCCCGAAGGAAATTCTCCTCCGCGCATTAGCAGGGGAAAGTCCAGCTTTCTCCGCGGATCGCGGCGAGCCACTGGAGCCTTGGGCCTTCAGGGTGCTGGATGGGGTGCGGAACATGTTGATATCGAAAGGCAGATATCGCTTAAACAGACCCCTGTAAATGGGAGGTCAGTCAGATATCTGCTTGGGAGGAGAGGAAAAGTCGTAGACACTGGGTACTGTGACCCTGTAAAGAGGGGACACAGTAAGACTATACACTAAATAATCACAAAATATCACATATTATAAATGTTGTATAATTAATAAATTATAGTCCAATGTCAAATAAAATGCTGTCAATATAATAAAATAAAATTAAAACACGATACACTCCCTACTAACACATAAAATAACTAGAATAGGCCAAAAAAGCTGAAAACTAAAATAAAAATTTTTCCGACCTCTCTCCGTTTTCCCTCTACCTATAGCTATAGAACAGAGGGTGGGAGGGTGGGCAAAATTTTTTGCGAGCTAGGGGCACGTGCGATACGTCAAAAGACGCGTCTCGGCGCCGGCTAGCTGAATTTGGAAAAAAGTTTACTGTCGTTAAAAGAAAATTTTTGAGTTATCCCCGAAAAACCAGTTTTTTGGGATAAAAATGTAGATAATCAACCCCCAGTCTGGGCTTCGGGCTACGGATCGCAACCTTCAGCGCAGGGATGGTAGCTGACTATAACTGAGACTAAATAAAATTTTTAAAACAAAAGAAAATTAAAATCTGGATTTGTTATGAAAGAATTACGTATAAAAATTTTGAAAATTTTTCTAAGTGTCGGAGGGTGGAAATTTTTTGGGCGTGCGGTCGTTTCAAATTGGTCAGGGAGTAGCCGGAACACTACTCCAGTCGAAATATGCTGAAAACAGCTCGAAAAACGCGCACTGAAAACCGTAGATATCGATGTTTTGGTCAAAATTTCGTTTCCTTAGGTAGATTTCACCGAACTTAGGTAGTAAACTATGTGATAGAATTAAAAATTTTTTGCGAGCTAGGGGCACGTGCGATACGTCAAAAGACGCGTCTCGGCGCCGGCTAGCTGAATTTGGAAAAAAGTTTACTGTCGTTAAAAGAAAATTTTTGAGTTATCCCCGAAAAACCAGTTTTTTGGGATAAAAATGTAGATAATCAACCCCCAGTCTGGGCTTCGGGCTACGGATCGCAACCTTCAGCGCAGGGATGGTAGCTGACTATAACTGAGACTAAATAAAATTTTTAAAACAAAAGAAAATTAAAATCTGGATTTGTTATGAAAGAATTACGTATAAAAATTTTGAAAATTTTTCTAAGTGTCGGAGGGTGGAAATTTTTTGGGCGTGCGGTCGTTTCAAATTGGTCAGGGAGTAGCCGGAACACTACTCCAGTCGAAATATGCTGAAAACAGCTCGAAAAACGCGCACTGAAAACCGTAGATATCGATGTTTTGGTCAAAATTTCGTTTCCTTAGGTAGATTTCACCGAACTTAGGTAGTAAACTATGTGATAGAATTAAAAATTTTTTGCGAGCTAGGGGCACGTGCGATACGTCAAAAGACGCGTCTCGGCGCCGGCTAGCTGAATTTGGAAAAAAGTTTACTGTCGTTAAAAGAAAATTTTTGAGTTATCCCCGAAAAACCAGTTTTTTGGGATAAAAATGTAGATAATCAACCCCCAGTCTGGGCTTCGGGCTACGGATCGCAACCTTCAGCGCAGGGATGGTAGCTGACTATAACTGAGACTAAATAAAATTTTTAAAACAAAAGAAAATTAAAATCTGGATTTGTTATGAAAGAATTACGTATAAAAATTTTGAAAATTTTTCTAAGTGTCGGAGGGTGGAAATTTTTTGGGCGTGCGGTCGTTTCAAATTGGTCAGGGAGTAGCCGGAACACTACTCCAGTCGAAATATGCTGAAAACAGCTCGAAAAACGCGCACTGAAAACCGTAGATATCGATGTTTTGGTCAAAATTTCGTTTCCTTAGGTAGATTTCACCGAACTTAGGTAGTAAACTATGTGATAGAATTAAAAATTTTTTGCGAGCTAGGGGCACGTGCGATACGTCAAAAGACGCGTCTCGGCGCCGGCTAGCTGAATTTGGAAAAAAGTTTACTGTCGTTAAAAGAAAATTTTTGAGTTATCCCCGAAAAACCAGTTTTTTGGGATAAAAATGTAGATAATCAACCCCCAGTCTGGGCTTCGGGCTACGGATCGCAACCTTCAGCGCAGGGATGGTAGCTGACTATAACTGAGACTAAATAAAATTTTTAAAACAAAAGAAAATTAAAATCTGGATTTGTTATGAAAGAATTACGTATAAAAATTTTGAAAATTTTTCTAAGTGTCGGAGGGTGGAAATTTTTTGGGCGTGCGGTCGTTTCAAATTGGTCAGGGAGTAGCCGGAACACTACTCCAGTCGAAATATGCTGAAAACAGCTCGAAAAACGCGCACTGAAAACCGTAGATATCGATGTTTTGGTCAAAATTTCGTTTCCTTAGGTAGATTTCACCGAACTTAGGTAGTAAACTATGTGATAGAATTAAAAATTTTTTGCGAGCTAGGGGCACGTGCGATACGTCAAAAGACGCGTCTCGGCGCCGGCTAGCTGAATTTGGAAAAAAGTTTACTGTCGTTAAAAGAAAATTTTTGAGTTATCCCCGAAAAACCAGTTTTTTGGGATAAAAATGTAGATAATCAACCCCCAGTCTGGGCTTCGGGCTACGGATCGCAACCTTCAGCGCAGGGATGGTAGCTGACTATAACTGAGACTAAATAAAATTTTTAAAACAAAAGAAAATTAAAATCTGGATTTGTTATGAAAGAATTACGTATAAAAATTTTGAAAATTTTTCTAAGTGTCGGAGGGTGGAAATTTTTTGGGCGTGCGGTCGTTTCAAATTGGTCAGGGAGTAGCCGGAACACTACTCCAGTCGAAATATGCTGAAAACAGCTCGAAAAACGCGCACTGAAAACCGTAGATATCGATGTTTTGGTCAAAATTTCGTTTCCTTAGGTAGATTTCACCGAACTTAGGTAGTAAACTATGTGATAGAATTAAAAATTTTTTGCGAGCTAGGGGCACGTGCGATACGTCAAAAGACGCGTCTCGGCGCCGGCTAGCTGAATTTGGAAAAAAGTTTACTGTCGTTAAAAGAAAATTTTTGAGTTATCCCCGAAAAACCAGTTTTTTGGGATAAAAATGTAGATAATCAACCCCCAGTCTGGGCTTCGGGCTACGGATCGCAACCTTCAGCGCAGGGATGGTAGCTGACTATAACTGAGACTAAATAAAATTTTTTAAAACAAAAGAAAATTAAAATCTGGATTTGTTATGAAAGAATTACGTATAAAAATTTTGAAAATTTTTCTAAGTGTCGGAGGGTGGAAATTTTTTGGGCGTGCGGTCGTTTCAAATTGGTCAGGGAGTAGCCGGAACACTACTCCAGTCGAAATATGCTGAAAACAGCTCGAAAAACGCGCACTGAAAACCGTAGATATCGATGTTTTGGTCAAAATTTCGTTTCCTTAGGTAGATTTCACCGAACTTAGGTAGTAAACTATGTGATAGAATTAAAAATTTTTTGCGAGCTAGGGGCACGTGCGATACGTCAAAAGACGCGTCTCGGCGCCGGCTAGCTGAATTTGGAAAAAAGTTTACTGTCGTTAAAAGAAAATTTTTGAGTTATCCCCGAAAAACCAGTTTTTTGGGATAAAAATGTAGATAATCAACCCCCAGTCTGGGCTTCGGGCTACGGATCGCAACCTTCAATGCAGGGATGGTAGCTGACTATGACAGAAACTAAATAAAATTTTTAAAACAAAAGAAAATTTAAATTTGGATTTATTGTGAACGATTTTCCTATAAAAATTTCGAAAATTTTGCAAAGTGTGGGAGGGTAGAAATTTTTTGTGCGTGCGGATGTGTCAAAATTGTCAGGGAGTGAGCGGAACACTACTCCAGTCGATATACGCTGAAAACAGCTCAAAAATCGCGCACTGAAAACTGTAGATATCACTGGGTTAGGTTAGGTTAGGTTAGGTTAGGTTAGGTTAGGTTAGGTTAGGTTAGGTTAGGTTAGGTTAGGTTAGGTTAGGTTAGGTTAGGTTAGGTTAGGTTAGGTTAGGTTAGGTTAGGTTAGGTTAGGTTAGGTTAGGTTAGGTTAGGTTAGGTTAGGTTAGGTTAGGTTAGGTTAGGTTAGGTTAGGTTAGGTTAGGTTAGGTTAGGTTAGGTTAGGTTAGGTTAGGTTAGGTTAGGTTAGGTTAGGTTAGGTTAGGTTAGGTTAGGTTAGGTTAGGTTAGGTTAGGTTAGGTTAGGTTAGGTTAGGTTTTTTTTTTTTTTTTTTTTTTTTTTTTTTTTTTTTTTTTTTTTTTTTGCTTTTCCCCATTCGTAAGAAAGGGCTCTTATTATTCTAATTTACTCATTCGTTCCATTTCTCGCATTTATTCCTCTCGCACTTTCAAGCTTCATACTGTATCTTTCTTTCATACATCCTTTACATTCTTAGCCGGGTGGGACTCCCGCTATTCTATCTATTTTCTATTTTCTACTTTTCTTTTATTTTTCTTTATTTAGGGTATTCAAGTAGGTACACAGTTTTATTTTATTATCATTTTTCGTTGACATTTTCTCCTATTACTATGTCGTATTTGTACATGTTTTCTTATTTTAATACACTTTTTTTTTTTTTTTTATTTTGTTACATTTCTAGCTTATTTTTCTACCTTAATTTACTTCTTACATAGTACATTATTGTTTTCTAATTTTAATATCTTATCTATTTCTTACATTATTAGTTTTACATGTCTATTTCCTTATTCTATGTTTTATTACTATACAGGGTTTACTATACTATATTCTTATCTAATACTCTACTTAACTTTTATTCCTAGACTTTGCTTAAACTTGGGTTAAACAGGGTAATTTGATCATTTGCGGTTTTTGGTTTAAAATTGGACCTTTCTTAATTATAATTTATTCATAAACTGTTTTATGGGAAAAGGATGAGGGGGGGAGGGGGAGGGGAGGGAGGAGGGGTAGGGGTGGTGGAGGAGGGGGGTGGATTCCTTTCTTATTGTTATTTGTTTATTTATCTTGGTGTTGCGGCAATAATATATATATATACATAGATATTACATATTTATTGACATTTCTTAACTTGGGATTTTACTGTTCTAAAGTTTTTTTTTTTTTTTTTTTTTTAGGGGTTGTTTAGGATACTTATAGATATATTTGTATATAGTTACTATATATTTTATATATCTAGGTGGGGGTAGTTTTAGGCGTATGCCGTTGTCGTCCGAGCCAGGTAGTCCCACTTCTTGCGGACCGGGCACTCCACGCTAAACGCGTTGTGGTCGGTCCTCTGAAGCTTCGAGTGCAGGCAGTTGCAGCACTGCGGTTCATTCCCCGCAACAAATTCCACGCATTTTTCGCGCAGATGCGGTCCTCCGCAGTGGCTGCACCTGTCCGCACTCTCCGTACAGAATTTTCGGCCATGTCCAAATGCCAAGCATTTTGTACATTGGACGAGCGGCGACTGATCCTCGACCCTGACCCTTTGCAGGTCAAGATAAAGGGCCCCAGCCTCCGTCATCCTCTGCCACACCTTGGGTCTGACTTGGACGACAACGTGCGCTGTCTTAGGATTCCTTGTCCTTTTCTTATATTTTATGACTATTTCTTTTTCTTCCTGATCTAAGTCCCTAAAGATGTTTTGGTTCTGGGAATAGAGCGCCTTTGCCATCTCGTCGTCATCACTGTCCAAAAAGACATCCTTTAGGACGACGAGCGGGTTTTTATTTTTCATGGCCGCCACTATTAGCCCTTCACCTCGGCTCTCAATCCTTTCTCTCACTTTTTTCATCTCCTCTTCAGAGTCACACCCCAGTATAACAGTCTGATTCTTCGCCTTTCGGACCTTATTTATTTTTAGGCCAGTTCCCCGGGCATCGACCGCCTTCTTCACTCTCGCGAGCACCTCCTCAGCAGTCTCCTGACTGCCTTCGAGGGTGACCGCCATCGAATGAAGTGCCGGTCGATGCCCAGGTTTGGCAGCCGTGACGTAGGCGTATGACGGCGAGTCGGTTTTTGGGGCGCATGCCACTTCCCTTATGACCTCTTTTATTCCGTCGGTTCTGGTGGCGACCTCACCGACAACGCCATCGATTTTACTCTCGAGAGCAGCCGCAGCATGACCAACGATCTTAACCCCTTCTGTCGTGTGGTCTATGTTCTCATTTACCAGGTCAATTTTGCCGCTGACCTCGAGAATCCTATCGACGACCTTGTCGATGATGTCGGCACCGCTATCGGAGCAGTAGTCGGTCATTTCTCTAAAGCTTTTTGAGACCTTCTCTTCGAGGTCGTTGAGCCGCGTTTTGATGTTTGCCTCCACCTTTTCTAGCCTTTCCATAAGTTCCTCCGACGATTCGGGTGATGTAGGCGTGGTGTTAGCTTTCGTGGGTGGAGCAGTTTTGGGCGCTGTTTCCAGGCCTTTTACTCGCTTACTTAGCTCAAAAAGGATCCGTAGACATTTATCCGACTGCGTCTCCAGGAAGATCTTGATGTCTCTCCTCATCTGAGGGTAATCTTTTACTTTGGTCGGTATATCTTCAAAAGTTTTCATGACCTCCTGGAGAAGCTTGTCATTGGTTGTCGTGGCGAAAATGTCGGTCTGCTTTGTATAAGCCTCCATAATGTCTACGGACCTCCTTTTTCGCTCCGGTCTTCGGATAAAAGTCCTGGCGGCGTCCAGCGCTTTTCCAGGCGGGCCCACAGGGCTGGGGGTGGTGGTGGGAGCGGCAGCACCAGAGGTCCCCGCCGACGATGACAACGGCGTTTCAGTTGTTCCTGCCATGGGTCCTCGAGCAGCGTCCTTCCTGCCGAACGTCAGGGACATCCCCTTCGGCGCTTCGCGCGCTCCAGAGGGTCCCGGGTGGGTTGGCGACGACGTCGACTCTTGCGCTCCGCTGGCGCCGGCTCCCGGCCCTTTGCTTACTGGGGTGCGAATTCCGAGAACCATTTTTTATTGTTTAGGTTTTCTTCGCTTGTGTGTATAGGCACAACGAAGAGAACGGGGAAAATTGTCAACAACAGTGTAAATAATATAAAATAAAATAAAGTAAAGTATAATAAATAATACCTATAGTCACAATATAGTATATACTATAGTCGCTGCAATGTATTGGCTTTGATCCTGTATATGGGGAGTCAAAGCCAAACAGTGTAAATCCGCGGTCCAAAATTTTCTATCTATCTTAATCTCCGAGATACCAGTATTTTGGTACGTAAGGGATGGGGGAGGGTCCAATCGAGGGGGGGAGGGTACCTCTTATGCGACTTTAACCGTGGTGTCTTCGACACCACAAAGGCTGATTTTGAGGTCAGATCTGCTCTATCTCCTCTGGTTCCCAAGATATGACCCGTTAAAGGATTGGGGAGGGGAAGGTTAGGAAAAAGGAAAAAGGGGGGGAGGGATGGATACCTCAGAGGTGGTTTTCACCTCGTGGAGTCTTCGACTCCACTAAGGCTGAATTTGTGGTCTAAAAATGCCTATCTCCTCTCGTTCCAGAGATATCCACCTTTCGGGATTTCTGCCGTACCGTACCGCGCCGTGTCGCAGGCTATGACGGGTAGATCTTCCAGTTGACCTAGCTGGGTCTACTCTGTTCCGATTTTGGCGTGGGTGGGCTCTTTTGTTTGGTCTTGTTGAGCTCTTTAAGGTAGGTCAGGTTTGGGGGGGGGGGATGGGGTAGGGGGGGTGGTATCCCGGAAATATAATCCTGGATAACGTTTATATGGCTGAGTGCCACTTGTTTATAAAAGATGATTTTTAACACAAAAAT